>CM061487.1:21000999-23500999 GCA_030867185.1 Tagetes erecta
GGATTGTCCTTTTTGCAGTACACTTCGAACTAAGTCACCAACAGACCTTGATGTGTTCGAAGTCTTCATTTGTTCTTCGGATACGACATAAGCCTTAGGAGCTGATTCAGGAAACATTCTCATTAACTCCTTTCTTCTATCATGAACAACAGGACTCAGTGACATCCTCACTTTCTTCTAGTTGTAGAATTCTTGTTCTTTTAGTCGCTCATAGTACTCTGGATTACTCATATCGGGTGTCATGATACGTTTCTTAGTTGCTTGAGACACTTTGATCAGATTGATCATCGTGCCAGACTTCAGCACCTTCAATTTCTTTCTGGGATAGTTTCTGGACAGCAACCAATCTTTCAGCTCATAAAAGAACATTTTCTCTGGATCTCTATGGTGCAGATCTTCTTCATGTATGTCATCCACAACAATCACTTCAGAAGTAGGTTCCCGTTCTCGGTGTTCAACAACAATCTCATTCGGATCAGCCGGCATGGCGGTTTCAGCAGCTATACATTTCTCATATTCTTCACCAACTTGAGTAATTGTCAATCCATCCAGAAACACCCGATTGTACTTCATTTTTGTTAAGTAGGCAAATTTCTCTTTGATATCAATCGAAATTCCATCGATTTTTTTATCATCATCTTCTGGTTTAGATGCCTAGCATCATCATCGAATAAGTCATCAACATCACATACATCATCGTCTTCTACTTGAACTGAATCATCCTGAGCTATATCCTTAGTTCTAGATATCTATGGTGCAGATCTTCTTTAGGTATGTCATCAACAACAATGGAAGCTAAAATTCCATCAATAGCAACAACAATCAAAGATTACCCGAAAGCTCTGATATCAATTGATAGTTCGAGATTAACCGAGCTTGGATCTAGATCTGAGATTGTTTGGGGATGTTGTTTAGATCTAGGTTCTTGATGAATAGTTTCCGCATCATTGATTATAAACAACATCCCCAAACAATCTCAAATCTAGATCCAAGCTCGGTTCATCTCGAACTATCAATTGGTATCGGAGCTTTCAAGTGATCTTTGATTGTTGTTGCTATTGATGGAATTTTAGCAACCATTAGATTTGATTCATGTTTGTGTAAAGAACTTGTTAGGGCTCATTCCGTGTTTAAGATTTACTTTGTTCTTATTTTGTACTAGTTTGTAAAGTTTAGGGTTAATTTTGTATTTTCCCTAAGTAGTGATGTATAAAGCATGTTGCTAGTGTGTGTGTTAGAGAGAGAGTCTAGATCACCAATACACTGAAGAGGGAGAAAGCGAGTGTGTGATTGTATTCTCCTGCACTTTTTACTGCAACGATTTTGCTTTGATCATCAATACAAGAGAATTATTTAGTAATGAATTGTGTTGTTGATTGAGTTGTTGTTTTCGTACTTAGATCGTTCTGATTTGTGGCAGTATCGATCCAATTGAACCTATCAATTGGTATCAGAGCTGTTGGTACTGTGTGTTCTTCGCTATTCATCAAGCAAAAACACATCAATACTGCTCAAATCATGATCTGAATGATCTGTTGCTGTTTTTAGATCTGATTCATCATCGTAATCATTTCTAATTCACAACAATTGTGCAGGTTCCATTAGATTTCATCAGATCTTAGGAATTAAGAAGAAAAGTGAAAAATACTCTTCGATCATTTTTTTGCAAAATTCACAGAGAATTGATCATGTTTGAGATTGATTGATATTGAGGATTGATAATCGGTATAAATCACGGCTTGTGTGTGATTTTTGGACGATTTGTACAAGTTTTGTTAAAAATCAGTAAAATTTGTATGAAGATGTTGATGAACATGATGAACAGGATGAAGATGTACTAGACGGGTGATTAATTTTGACTTAGACAAATCTCTGGACTTAGTTTTTGAACAAATTAGGTTCCTGTGTAGCCGTGTGAATTAATTTTGTCTAGACGGGTGAAGAACTTTCAAGTAAAAACTGTGTACTGTTGTGCCGGATGAACAACTGTACAGTCGGGTGAAAACATTTTACCTGTGTTGTAAATATTCAGCCGGGTGATCAACTTTCTATACAGCCGGGTCATCTTGTTACTGTTCAGCCGGGTCATCATTTTCTTGCTGTGTCAAGTTCTTTCCGGGTGAAAATTTATACTGTCCAGTTAAGTGATTACTATTCATTCGTGTCAAGATTAGCCGTGTCAAAGTCATCACTATTCAGCCGTGTGACATTTATCTGACGTGTGTCTACTTAGCCGGGTGACATTTTTCAACCGCGTGAAAATTTGTATTATTTGAAGACTTGCAACTGTTCAGACGTGTGACTTCATATTTGTACTGTTCAGCCGTGTGAATTGTTTTTGTTACTTCAAACTTTATTGTCTTAAATTGTTACTGTTTATTCACATCAAATCTTATTTCTTTACTTAACAATTAGTTTTCATTTTAAAATTTTAACTGTTTCTTTTCAAAAATCAACAAAAACACAAAAATATATTCTTTTAAATTTAAAATGACACCTATTGATGATTCAGATAATTGTGTACCGCGGTTAGTTAACCGTGCAGATTTCAAGAATTGGACAATCAGATTGAAACACCATCTATGCTCTATTGATAATGATTTATGGAAGTCTATTGATAAAGGTCCTCATATTCCTACTCAGATTGCTCCTGACAGTGCAAGCACTTACACAAAAGATTTAGCTAAACCGTATCTTGAAGATAATCTACAAGGTGAGGACTTACGAAAGGTCAAGAATGACAATAAGGCTTATTCCTTAATGTGTAAAGGGCTACCACTTCAAGTGTTGTCAAGAATGGATGCTTATCAAACTGGAACACATTATTTAAAGCATTGAAATCAATTTGTGAAGGAGGAGAACAATTAAGAAGTCTCAAGAAGCAGAAACTGAAGAGACAATTAGAACTGTTTGAGCATATTTCTGGAGAATCTGTACACAGATGATGAATAGTTTGTGCATCTAACAACTGAGATGACAAATGTTGGTGTCAAGACAGATCTTCAAGACTTGAATGATAGATTATTGTGTGCTCTTCCATGCTCATGGAAACAAGCAGTGACTTTGCTGAAGCATACATAGAAGTTTCCAATTGACTTAGATCTACTTATAGCAAAGATTGAAGAAGTTGAAATCGATAAAAGTTCAAGAAATACTGACAGATCAAGTTCTCATGCTCAGTATAAGTTTGTGGTAAATCCTTCAAATACAGTTGAGAATGATTTTCTTGCTCAAGATGCTATCAAATCTGATGATGAGGGTGATTTGTTTATTGGTGCTAGCTTTTACACTGATTCGTCGTATCAATCTAGTTCACCAATTTACACTCAACCTCAATCTCCACCAAGAGTTCAAGTTCAACCAGTGAAATCTCAAGCAGAAATTCAAAGTTCAAGTTCAACAGTTCAAGCAAAAGTAAAAGATGTCATGAACATCTTGTTACAAAATGATGAGACTAAGAATGCTTTCACTGCATTCATGGCAAGCTTTCAGGCTTATCAGGGAAGTCATTTGACTAAATTAGATGTCGTTCTTCAAGACCTATTTGAAATGGAACCTGATGAAGTTGAAGAGATGGACTTAAATTGGCAAATGGTTATGCTTGCATACCGAACTCAGAAACATGCGTTTGTTAACCGTAGTTACAAGCCAAATGCAAACAAGACCGTTGGTTTTGACAAGTCAAAGGCTAGATGCTTCAATTGTAACTGCTATGGTCATTTTTCGAGGGAATGTGAAGCTCCTAAGAATCAGAGTTATAATGGTCAAGCAAGTTCAAGTGGACAGAATCAGCATCAAGGTCAAAGTCAGAATTCACAACAGTCTTCAAGCTATCAGAACAGAAATCAACAATTCATTCAGAAACCATATCAAAGTCTTCTAACGCCAGAACTGAAGGATGAAGGTAAACAGCCTGAAGATCAGAACAAGCACTACTGGTCAGTGTTAAAGATGGATATGACTGGAGTGCGTATGCGGAATAGTTTACAGCTGTGAAATTGAAGAAGAAGACTGGTCTGAAGAAGGAGATTTTCAAGTGGTTAATGATGTCAGTCAAGATTCAGAAGAATATGATTGGAGTGCAAAGTCAGATCCAACTAAAGAATCTGAATTAGAGATTGCTCTTATGGCTACCTCCGAAGAGTCTTTCTCATCTGCTGAGTCAAATCAACCAAAGGTTAGTATCGAATTACCCCTAATTATGTTCCAATGCCAGATGATGTGAAAAACAGGTTATCTTCTTAAGAATGTATCAAACAGGTGTAACATTATCGAAATCAATCATTTAAAATTGGTGATAAATTAAGTAAACATGAAAAACTTCATGAACAACTTAAAATTGATCACAAAATTTCTGATGATAAGATATTGTCACTTAAAGATTCATGGAACAAAACCTTGAAAGAACTGGAACTTGTAACCAAACAACTTGAAGAAATGACAAAGAACTTTGAACAAGAGAAAGTTGCACATGCTGTGACATAAGCAGAAATGTCAAAAGTGAAAAGTTGTAAAACAATGGTACAACAACTGGTAAGTGAAAGAGGAAACAAAAACAAAACAGGGTTGGGTTTTACACATGAACCAATGTCTAAATCAATCACAAACACTTTAAAAGAAAATTTCAATGAATTTGATCATTCACCTGAAAATAAACAAAGATTCAAAGAAGTAAATCTGAATCCGAAGGATCTGAAGTGTTGATTGAAAGTTTGAAAGAAGATGAAAGTGTGACTGTTGAAGCTAATGACGAGGCCAGTTGTCACACCCCGACCGATGGCGGAATCACTGAGGCGGACGAAAGTGAATGATTGTTCATAGCTCATGGTACTCCAACAAGTTTAAATATTATTAAATACAATTACCAAACAAGACTAAATGATAATCCACCAAAATTTTCACAAAGAAACAAACGAAACAGTCTACTGATTTAATTTATTTAACTAGGTCCAAGTCCCTAGTCGTGTGGCATCCAAAGTTCCTAACTTGCGTTTCCTGAAATCATGTGAAAAATAACAGGCCAGCTAACGAATTAGCTGGTGAGTAAACATAGGTTTAAAGATACATAATAGTACATGATAAAAATCCAATTCATTTCGTTATGTCAAAAACTTATAAATGCAAAACATGTACATACAAGATAACAACGCATAATCGAGCCTTGAACAATGATAAAGGGGGATCCATATGATAATGATACTGAGTTATAATCACCCAAGAATCAGAGGGGTGGGTCCAAATGACCAATAGATCTACCATTAGTAACTGTCGGTTTCTACAAATTAATGATTACGCTTGCACAAAAATTGATATCAGGCTAGCTATGAACACGTAAGTTGCAAGTATAGACATAACATGAATTGTTTAAATGAAATAACTAATAAACTGAAATCTGAAATCTGATTTATGTACGTCACATGATATCACCCCAAAGTGAAAACCAGAAAATGGGCTATGAATACTCACATGATAATCTCTTGATCGATTGAAAAATGAATAAAACTTGAAAAACGTCAACAGGAAACTCCTTAAGAACCGCCTAAAGGATTTTACCCTATGTTAGAATGATAACTGAAACTAACTAGAAATCTAGGGTTTTAATTTGGAATCTGGGTTTAAG
This sequence comes from Tagetes erecta, assembly GCA_030867185.1. NCBI lineage: Eukaryota > Viridiplantae > Streptophyta > Magnoliopsida > Asterales > Asteraceae > Tagetes > Tagetes erecta. Next base: position 21,006,620 of record CM061487.1, read on the forward strand.
TAGTTAATTGTTATAATTTGAAAATATCTAATACGTAATACTAATAGATATATATTTAACTTTGATTTAAAATGAAATATTGTGATTAAATTGTATGTGAATCTTATCTCTTTATGAAAATGATTAAAATAGATGATTCGTTAAATGACATGTCCATTTTTTATAAAAGTGACTAATTACCTTATAAAAATATAAATACTTTAGTCATGCATAAATAATCATGGTTTAAATAGATCTCACGAGTACTTAGTACAAAAATCCGTAGGTAAAATATAAACGTCCCCAAAACTCCCTGTACGAAAATTTTAATCGTTTAATCTAACAAATATATATTATTTATATACTTTTATACAAACATATATATTTTCTTTGACTTGTAAAACTTTTATAAATTGTTTTATAATTAACGTCATAATCATATTAAAGTATTTATAGGAAGTTAATAAAGAAATTAAAATTGTAAAACTTGAATAATAATAAAAAAATAAAAAAATGCAAAACATTTCCAGACACGACTCGAACCCGGGACCACGTGAAGGTTATATCAGCACCCAACCACCAGGCCAACACCACTTTGTTGATTCAGTTTTAAAATAAATTATTTTAACCTTTTTGTTTCTTAAACCCATTCTATATATAAACCCTAGAACTGATTACCTACAAATTGATCATTGAAACGAATCTGTAAATGAAATCGAATATCACTACGATAATTAGCATAGGATAACGATCAAAACGAGGTATTTAAGTACCTGAATTGATTAGAGATTGAAGAAGATGGAAAAGAAATGAAGAACACGCTACTTCGGATCAAATTGACACTGCCATTGTTGATGATAATAAAATTAAACGCACAGATTCACTTAATGATAGATGAGGAACAAAAGCCCTATGATTTTAAGGGTTGAAACAAACCTGAAGTTTGTCATCGATTAGGAGCAGAGACACAATGAACTCAAGATTAATTGGATTGTTGCGTGTGTTTGGAAGTGAAATTGTTGTTTCAGAAAGTTAATGTGATATCGAATGAAGGTGTTGGGCTGTATTTATAGAGCTGGAATAGGTTAAATCAATCAGTTCAAAGTCGAGTTGGTTTTCGGTTGTAGATAAGTTCAATCCACATATTTCGTGCGATTTTGGTTATTTAAACCTTCAAACCGAGTTACTGAGGATCAGTGGAAGGTTCTGGATTAAGTTAATTGGATCCTGTCGATAGATTTTTGCTGAATTGCAACTAAATTCGGCCGGAATATATGGGTTTTGATTTAAATTGACGTTCAACGCGTGTTAACTGAAAATTTGGATGGATGGGGGTCGAACTTGCAGATTAAGTGATAAGGCCGGTTTAAACGCGTCGAAATGATAGGAATTTGGTCGAATTGGGCTTCGCCGGAGTCGCCGGTGGGTCGCCGGAAATGGTGACCGGATTCACGGGTGGGGGGTTGGTTTTAATTTAATTTTTCAGTTTAGCCCCCTACACTTTCAAGTTTGTTAATTTTTGTTTAAAGGTTTATATTATATGTTATAAATTACACATTCAACCCTTAACTTTAACTTTAACTAACCAACTAACAATTTATATAAATTGTTTCTTGTTAATTTAAGTACATTTTATAAACATTCATTTTATGTAACACCCTGATTTTTATGGTAGGACTTATTTACGTGCTTATGGTTATATGGATGTGCATTTAAGTGATTATGATTAAAATGATATATGACGTTTACGATATATGTTATGTTTATGATAAATATGATGATTACGATGTATACGATGGAGCATGAAAATGATTATAAGTATTCGAGAATGTAAAACGTAATGACTAATTACTTGGTAATTAGAAAAGGGAAGGATTAATGAAGAAGTTATGGTGTAATTATGGGCCATTAAGGGTGAAAGAATGAATTAGGCCCAAAATGGTAAGTGAATTAGTTAAGAGATTTACCTAAAATAGCCTAATTACCTAATTTGGCCCAAAGCTCACCTAAAACCCTACCCCCAATATGGAAAAAACCCTACTATTTAATCACCATTTCCAACCACCATCCACACTTCATCTTCTTCACAACACACACTCAAACCTTAATCTCCATTTTTTTTTGAAGAAAACTAAAGCTAGAAGGAAGAAAAACCAAGAATTTTTTAAATCCAAGTGTTGATTTGGAGTTTAAAGGTGTTAAACAACAGGTAATCCAGGTAAAATCATCTCCTAAAACACGTTTTCATAACACAAAACGAATCTGGCCATTAATGGAGTTTTTAGGTTTTTCAAAAGTTTCAAAGAAATCAATAAAGGTTGCATTTTTATGGATAAATTCGTGGAAAAAGTTTAGATTTAGTCATATAAATGATAAACCAAGGTTTTGGACATAAAAAGTTTGAGATTTGGTTGAAAAACAAGAATTTTGGATTGAAAACGAGCTGTAACAACGTTCTTGCGACACTAGGATGACTTGATTTCTGGGCGTGTGTCGGGTGTGTTTGCGACAATAGTTTAAGTCCCAACGAAAGTTGGGCAAGAGCCTTGCGACACTGCAAGTGGAGGCGTTGCTGAAGCAGCATGCGACACTGTGGTTCGCCTATGCGAAACTACTTGCGACCCTACCTGCGACACTATGTGCGACACTACCTGCGAAACTAAGAAAGAAATGACGATTTTTCATAATAACTTAAATGCAGATCGTGCACCAATACCACTACCTTAACCTGGTCCAAGCAAGCAAGATCACTTAAGAATCAGGTGAGTTCTAGACCTCACTTCCGTTTCAAATACTATTTTGAGGCTAACATGCATACCGAGATGTTTCCTGGACTGTTGGACTTTAATACGATATATGGACAAGTAACTGAAGGCTTATATATATATATATATATATATATATATATAAACGAATGTATGCCTTAATGGAAGACAAGAATCCTACTGTGGATCTAATAAAACCAGCTAAGAATCCTACTGGGGATCTTATAAAACCAGCTAAGAATCCTACTGGGGATCTTATAAAACCAGCTAAGAATCTTACTTGGTATCTCATAAAACCAGTTAAGAACCGCAGAATGGGTCTCTTATGACCAAAGAGTACACGATGATGACTTACTAACAGACAAAGATATTATGCTATGTGTTATACGAATGTGACGTCTAATATGATGATGCTATTTACGAATATTACATGAATGATATGCAAAGTTTCTAAAGATGTTTTAAAACTAGAACTCACTCAGCGTAGCTGACTTTTGTATGCATGTTAGATTGATGTGCAGGTTAGGAGGTTTAGGGAGCTACTTGGCGAGGGCTAGAGACTTGTTGAAGAGTGGCATTGAAGAAAATACATATGGAATTCAAATTTATAAGTTTGTAATGCTTTAAGTAGTTTCTAATACAATTTAAGCATAATGTAATGATGTTCTAAATAATTATTCCGCTGCTTTTGAGTTTATATGATTGTTTTTATGCTTATGAATGCCAACTGTGGCGCTTGTCGAAAGACGGGCATTACAAGTTGGTATCAGAGCCAAAGTTTAAGAGAAAATGGGTAAAATGTTTTCAAAAGAAAAACCTAATACTTAAACTGAGAATGGGACCAAAGTAAGAAAGTCAGTCTGCTAGCTCTACGCCAAGAGGTAAAGAATGAACAGCAACAAGCTGTATATGATATGTTTATGCAATTGAGAACGTAAGAAGTCATGAATCATGTATTAATGAGATGCCTGAGTATAATAGGACAGTAATTATGATGCTTGCAAAAAGTTTTGTGACCCAAACAGGTATTAGGAAGGTAGAAGGATAGGCCTAGTGCCTATACATGATACGTGCTCGATACATGTTTAAAGTACTCTTGTATGCTTTATGTGAATTAGACTAGGTTTGAATACTAACGGGACTCGGGAGGGGTATGTTTAGAACGTGAGCAGTAAAGTAAGTAGTTAATACAACTGGCCACTGTCATTATGAACTTACAGTACTTATCACGTCCTGAATTACTCTGATTGATGAACGTGAGTGTTTGAACCTTATAGGAAGTGTGAAATGGCACCCAAGAGAGTGACCAGAAGTACCGTCGAGGCTGTTAATGCTAAGGCAACGAAAGCCACTAAGGGAAAGCGTGGGAGGAAGCCCACGAAGAAAAGTGCTGAGACCGAACCTGAGATCAAAGTTGAGGTTGCACCAACCTCTGAGCTTGAGCAAAATTTGAAGGACGCTGTGGCACACGAGGTACACCAGGTCCTGACTAGTGTTATGCCATCAATTCTGAAAGAGATGATGAAGGAAATGAAGAAAGCTGAAAAGAAGGGACCCGCTAAGAAGGGTGTTGAGGATGACGAAGAGGAAGAGGAGTCTGAGAAGGTGGAGAGAGAGATTGAGTCGTCTGATGACTCGAATTTTGAGAACGAAGGGAAGAGGTGCAACTATGGTGCCTTTCAAAGGTGCATGCCCCTTACTTTTGATGGGAAAAAGGGTTCCACTGCCACCCTTGAGTGGCTAAGTGAAATGGAGGTTGTGATTGATATCAGCGAGTGTAGGGCCGATCAAGCTGTGAAATTTGATGCCCACTCGTTTACTGGGGCTGCGATCTACTGGTGGACTACTGTGAAACAGTCCAAGGGAAGGAAGGCGATTAGGGAGATGGAGTGGGAGGATCTGAAGAAATTGTTGATTAAGAGGTTTTGTCCGCAGTATGAGGTTGACCGAGTCGAGAGGGAATTCCTAAATCTGACTACAGGAAATATGAGTCACCTTGAGTACACTACAAAGTTCAATGAGATGGCACAGCTGGTGCCTCATTTGGTTGAAACCGAGCAAAGGAGGATTAAGTGTTATGTCCAAGGGCTGCCTCCCAGGGTACGCACACATGTGGATGCCCATAGGTCGGGTACTTTTGAGTCGGTTGTGGATTTGGCTGAGATTGTTTATGATAATGTGGCTGCTGAGGAGGTGGTGGAGGTAAAAACGAAGCATTGGGATAATTCCCGAAATCAGTCAGGGAAGAGGTTTAGGAATGATGGAAAGGGGTACAACAACAAAAGGGCAAGGGTTGAGGCGAATCAGGCAGTAGTTCGTGACCAAAATGGGGGAAGAGAATGTGGAAAATGTGGCAAACCCCACTCGGTGGAATGCAGGATGGGGTCAGGGCTGTTTTACAAGTGTGGGAAGCCGGGCCATCGTGCCTTTGAATGTAAGACGGCTGTTAAATGTAGCCGATGTGGTCAGCAGGGTCACATGAGTAGGGATTGTCGTGTGAACCTTGGGGACAACAAGGGGGAAGATAAGTCGAAGGCTATTGCTAGGGCTTTTACTATGACTAGGAAGGAGCCAGAGGTCGTTTCAGGTACGTTTCTTGTCAACAACATTTGTGCATCTGTGTTATTTGATTCTGGTGCTAGTAAGAGATTCGTATCTGCTTTATTTTATATGGCCTTAAAAGTTCCCTCTAGAAAAGTAGAACGGTCTTTTGATGTAGAAACAACCAAGGGTAAATTCATTAGAGTCGATCAAATGATAGAAGGTTGCAGCATTACTCTTTTAGGGCGTAGTTTCCCTATAGATTTATGCATTATGACCTTGGGTAGTTTCGACGTGATATTGGGGATGGATTGGTTGTCCAAGTTTGATGCCAACATAGGTTGTCGTGAAAGATTGGTTCGTTTGAAAGCTCCCGATGGAAACCCCATAACTCTGTATGGCGACCAGGAAAGTAAGATTCCTCGTGTGATCTCAATGATGAAAGCAAGCCGACTAATTCAACAAGGTTGCAACTCGTTTCTAGCGTACGTTAAAAATGTAGAGGAGGGACTGAAGCAGTTGTCAGATGTGCCGATAGTTTGCAATTTCCCTGAAGTGTTTCCTGAAGATGTGCCAGGAACACCACCCAACAGAGAGATTGAATTTCAGATTGACCTAGTGTCAGGAGCACAGCCGGTGGCAAAAGCACCATATCGTTTAGCCCCTAGTGAAATGAAGGAATTAATGAAGCAACTGAAGAAGTTGCTAGACAATGGCTTTATCCGACCAAGCACTTCTCCATGGGGAGCGCCAGTGTTGTTTGTTAAAAAGAAAGATGGAAGCATGAGAATGTGTATCGACTATAGGGAATTAAACAAGTTGACTGTGAAGAATCGTTACCCTTTGCCTAGGATAGACGACTTATTCGATCAGCTGCAAGGTGCAAGTTGGTTTTCAAAGATAGTCCTTCGTTCCGGCTATCATCAGTTGAAGATTAGAGAGCAAGATATCCCAAGGACAGCGTTCCGCACGAGATACGGACATTATGAGTTCTTGGTCATGTCCTTTGGGCTGACTAACGCGCCAGCTGCGTTTATGGATTTGAGGAGTCGCGTATGTAGACCAATGTTGGATAGGTCCGTGATTGTATTTATCGACGCCATTTTAATTTACTCTAAGGACGAAGGCGATCATGCGTGCCATTTGAAGGAAGTATTAGAGATGCTGCAGAAGGAGAAATTGTATGCTAAGTTCTCAAAGTGTGCCTTTTGGTTACGAGAAGTTCAGTTTTTGGGTCATGTCATAAACCACGAGGGAATCATGGTCGACCCATCAAAGATTGAGGCAGTTATGAAGTGGGAAATTCCTAAGACGCCATCCGAAATCCGTAGTTTCTTGGGTTTGGCAGGTTATTATAGAAGGTTCATCCAAGATTTCTCAAGGATAGCCTCCCCGCTAACGAAGTTGACAAGAAAGAAGGTAGTATTTGATTGCCAAAAGATCAGCAAGAAGCGTTTAATAAGTTGAGAAAAAGGTTAACCGAAGCCCTCGTACTAACGTTACCTGAAGGGAATGATGATCTTGTGGTATATTCCGATGCATCACAACAAGGCTTAGGATGTGTGCTTATGCAACGAGGAAAAGTAATTGCCTACGCGTCAAGGCAGTTGAAAGAAAATGAGGTGAACTACCCGACCCATGATCTTGAGCTCGCGGCAGTGTTTTTCGCTTTGAAGATATGGAGACATTATTTGTATTGGACGAAGTGTACACTGTACACCGATCATAAGAGCTTGAAGTATTTCTTTGAACAGAAAGATCTAAATATGAGACAGAGAAGGTGGTTGGAGTTAATCAAGGATTACGATTGTGAAATCCACTACCATCCAGGAAAGGCCAACGTGGTGGCCGATGCTCTAAGTAGAAAGGAGAAACATGAATCGATTCGGGTTAAAGCTTGCCAGCTGATTATTACACCCGGAGTTATGGAACAGATTAGAAGGGCTCAAGTAGAGGCCCTAAAAGAAAATCAAATTAAGGCAGAAAGAATGGTTGGAAAAGGGATAGAATTGACAGAAAACACTTACGGTGTGAAGACGATATACGGTAAAATATGGGTACCCCGATTCGGGGAGATACGGAAGGGTATACTTGATGAAGCGCATAAGTCCCGATACTCGATCCATCCAGGAGGGACAAAAATGTACCAGGATTTGAAGAAGGATTACTGGTGGCCTGGTATGAACAGGGAGGTTGAAGCGTATGTGAGTAAGTGCCTGACTTGCCTTCAAGTCAAAGCAGAACATCAAAAACCGTATGGTAAGATTCAGCCACTGGAAATACCGGAATGGAAGTGGGAGCACATCACCATGGATTTTATTACGAAGTTACCACGAACTCCTAAGGGGTATGATACTATATGGGTGGTCGTAGACAGATTGACGAAAAGTGCTCACTTCCTACCAATCAAGGAAGCGATAAGTTCAGAAAAATTAGCCGAAGTATTTATCAAAGAGGTCGTGACAAGGCATGGAATGCACCGTATCCATTGTGTCTGATAGGGACACCCGGTTTACGTCAAAAGTTCTGGAAGAAATTTCATGAGGAGATGGGAACAAAAGTCTTATGCCGATAGAAGAAGGAAGGACATTGTGTTCCAAGTGGGGGATAGAGTCATGCTGAAAGTGTCCCAATGGAAGTGAATAATTCGATTCAGGAAAAGAGGAAAGTTAAGCCCTAGGTATATCGGGCCATTTAGAATTGTTGCACGAGTGGGAGATGTTGCTTATCGATTGGATCTCCCTGAAGAGTTGAATGCGATTCACCCTACCTTTCACGTGTCGCATATGCGTATATGTCTAGCCGATGACAGTATGGCAGTGCCGTATGATGATCTTTAAATTGATGAGAGGCTGAACTACGTAGAGCAACCCCTACCCATATTAGATAAAAAAGGAAAAACGATTACATAATAAGATTGTGAAGCAGGTAAAAGTTCAATGGAGACATAGGAGAGGTTCAGATGTTACGTGGGAGCTAGAAAGCGAAATGAAAAAGAATTACCCCGCGTTATTTTCTTGATTTAGAGGTTTTGGGGACGAAACCTATATAAGGAGGGGAGAATTGTAACACCCCGATTTTTATGGTAGGACTTATTTACGTGCTTATGCTTATATGGATGTGCATTTAAGTGATTATGACTAAAATGATATATGACGTTTACAATATATGTTATGTTTATGATAAATATGATGATTACGATGTATACGATGGAGCATGAAAATGATTATAATTATTCGAGAATGTAAAACGTAATGACTAATTACTTGGTATTTAAAAAAGGGAAGAATTAATGAAGAAGTTATAGTGTAATTATGGGCCATTAAGGGTGAAAGAATGAATTAGGTCCAAAATGGTAAGTGAATTAGTTAAGAGATTTACCTAAAATAGCCTAATTACCTAATTTGGCCCAAAGCCCACCTTAAACCCTACCCCAATATGGAAAAAACCCTACTATTTAATCACCATTTCCAGCCACCATCCACACTTCATCTTTTTTTGAAGAAAACTAAAGCTAGAAGGAAGAAAAACCAAGATTTTTGTAAATCCAAGTGTTGATTTGGAGTTTAAAGGTGTTAAACAACATGTAATCCAGGTAAAATCATCCCCTAAAACATGTTTTCATAACACAAAACGAATCTGTCCATTAATGGAGTTTTTAGGTTTTTCAAAAGTTTCAAAGAAATCAATAAAGGTTGCATTTTTATGGATAAAATCATGGAAAAAGCTTAGATTTAGTCATATAAATGATAAACTAAGGTTTTGGATGTAAAAAGTTTGAGATTTGGTTGAAAAACAAGGATTTTGGGTTGAAAGCGAGCTGTAACAGCGTTCTTGCGACACTAGTGTTCATCTTGCGACACTAGTGTTCACCAGTGCTGTTATTGTAAAACCACTTCACAAACTCTTGCAATCTTTGTGGCTGAGTATCTGGAACTCTCACTCTATTCATAATCTTTGGAGCAGCCAACTTCAGCACCACATTTCCCTTCCACGACACCCAGTGCTTATCTTTCTTTGACCTCTTCCTTATCGGATTTTGGTACCCAAATTCCGTGAAGTTATCTTCTATAGCCCTTCTAATCGCAACCTCAAATGCACTTGTGTTTACATACCTGGAGGAATTAAAAACGATTCAATTTGTAATGAAAAGCCTTAAGCAAGATTCGAACTTGAACATTTTGAAACAAACCGGTTACAGTGCAAGTGAATGTGTTAAATGGATTCGCAGAAAACATATATATACAGCCCTTGGTTCGCTGAAATACAACGGGACGAATCTCAGGTTCGTTCGGAACATTAGGTCAAAAGAAAGTCGTAAAGACTTAAACCAGGTCCGGGCGAACCTGTAGACTCGTTGCAGGTTCACTGGATTGAAGAATTTAAAGAAAAATTAAAATATTTTTGGTTTTTGGTAATTTTGATTTCCTTTACGAATCCATGAAAACGCCCCACGAATTCAACACTCCGAAAAATAAAGATTTAAATTAAAAAAGAACATAGAAAATAAAAAGAAAGAAGGCTAAAAATTAAAACAAAAGAAGGATATATATATAATTTTCTTGACGTTTTACGAGCAGAATCCGGAGAATCGTAGATTGGCGGGATTGCAGATATGTTTGTCCATTTAAACCCATGCCTTAGTCCTTTCAACAAGAGATCAGCAGCTTCATTTATCATGTTTTGGTTTGATTGAAGAAGCTCAGGCAACTCGGTCCCCACAGACATCTAGGTAAAAAGAACACGTCCTATCATCAGGGTTTATTTGAGCAATATGATTGACTTTGCTTGAATTTCTTGGATCAAATCTTGAATATTGATCGATGCATGAACTTCTTTTGACATTTGTGCAATTTTTGCATCTTTTTGTGAGTGGAGCTTGTCAACAATGATTCTTTTGAACATCTTGCGACTTATTATTTGGGAAACTCAAATAGTTTAGAGCTCTAGGTCTATACCGACGTATAACAGAGGAGATAAACATTTGAGCATGCTCTATGAATCTTCAGGTCAATATTTCCGTATAGCAGAGAAGATCCACCAACTCCAGGTCAATACTTCCGTATAGCAGAGGAGTTAAGCACTTAGACTCGATACATTCTGAGGAGTTAACAAGTAACTCACTCAGAGGTTTTTCTGAAGAGCAACACTAGCAGCTTTTTATTTTGTTTTGCTAACTAGAAACTCAATTCAGGGCTAGGGTGTGGGTGATTTGGGATTTTTAGGGAAATCAAGGCAAAGATTTGACGCTCTCAACCCATTTTTGACAGGACTTGTATCTTTGTGCAGGCCAAACATGTCAAGGAGATAATCCTCATTGCCGAGTTCTTGAACGTTATGTTAGGATGCACAATCACTGTTTATTTTGTTTTCTGGCTGAGCCTATCTAACATATCCCAAACACAATACTTTTGACCTCCTTCAACGTCTCTTCAACATCAATTCAAAAAGGGGTTCCTGAAATAGCAAAATTTGAAGAACTATGAGTAGTTAATCTTTAGTATCTCCCCCAAAATTTCTATATTATATCTATCTAATAAGAAATTTTTGTTTTTCAGATTTTCTTAATATATATACAGAATAAAGAAAAGAAATGAAATAAAATAAAAGTAATAAATAAGGAGCGAAGAAATATGTGACAATCGGATTCTCAAAGAAGAAAAAGAAAAAGATATTTACATATTTACAAGACCATTTTTTTCTTAGATAAAGGTTTTCAAAATGATATCAGTCCCAGCATAGAGATCAGTTCATAAAAACGTGGTTTGTCAAAACTTTTTGTGAAAAGATCAACTTTTTGCTTTTGAGTTTCAATAGGAATAATATCAATGAACCCCTTTTCCTGAGCGTCTCTGATGTCGTGAATTCTTGTTTCGATGTGCTTGGTACGTGTGTGATGAATAGGATTCTTGGCAATTCCAACAGCAGCTTCATTATCACAAAAGAGTGGTGTATGAAGAAAGTTGATGCCATAATCCATCATCTGATGCTGGATCCAGAGCACTTGGCAACAGCAGCTTGAAGCAGCAATGTATTCGGCTTCTCCTGTGGACAGGTAGACGGTTGTTTGCTTCTTGCTTTGCCAGGAAACAAGACATTCGCCAAGATATTGACATCCGCCAGTGACTGATTTTCGGTTTATCTTGCAACCAGCATGATCACTATCAGAAAAAGCATGTAAATCAAAGTTCCCACCTTTTGGGTACCAAAGTCCCAAACGAGAGGAACCCTTAAGGTAATGAAAAATGCGTTTAACAGTTTTCTCATGTGATTCCTTTGGATTGGCCTGGAAGCGAGCACATTAGCACATAGCAAATGTAATATCAGGTCGGCTAGCAGTCAGATACATGAGAGATCCGATCATCGAGCGGTACCGATGAGCATCCACAGGACTCCCATTATCATCAGAAGTAAGGCATGTTTGAGCGGTGAAGGGAATCAGTTCAGGAGAAGAATCGTCCATGCCAAACTTTGTGAGAATTTTTTTGATATACTCCTCTTGGCGGATAAGGATTCCATCCGGCTTTTGTTCCACTTGCAGCCCCAAGAAGAAGCACATCTCAATAAAAAAACATAATAGTCATTTCAAAACGATCCATCATCACTTTCTCAAACTCTCTACACAGCCCCTCATTTGTCGAATCGAAGATTATATCATCAACATACACTTGAACAATCAGCAGCTCACCATTCACCTCCTTCTTGAACAATGTCATATCTATAGTCCCACGAGAGAAACCTTTGCTGAGAAGATAATGTGTCAGAGTTTCATACCAGATACATGGAGCTTGATGCAACCCATACAAGGATTTATCAAGCTTGTACACCTTCGAAGGAAAATCTGGATCCTCGAAACCCGGTGGTTGACATACATAGATCTCCTCATCGATATCTCCATATAGAAATGCACATTTAACGTCCATCTGATAGACTTTATCTCAACTTAAATACCAATTGTTGGTCCCAAAACACTATTGAATCATGTAATTTGATGAAGATTTGGATCAGATTGACATAAAATGGATGAATATATGATGAACACTCAAGAACACAATGAAAACCCTCAATTTGATCTTTAATTTGATTGCATCAGATTTACAAAGTGGAAACCCCAATCAATGACTCATTCAAGCCCCTTAAAACCCTAATTGTCATTTACTATTTATAGCCTAATGACACTTTGGACTAATGACAATTAGGACCCTAAACTTAGACTAAAACATGACAAATGTAAATAATACAAATAAAACCCTAATGTTTAGTCTAATATATATTTTGTCATAAAGACAATATATATATATTACATAAAATACTTAAAATGACGAAACTGATTAAATATATTTTGTTGACACAAAATATATTTATTAACAATAAAACTCCATCGCTTTCAACGTCTTGTCTCTAATCTTCGTCCCAAACGCGTCGTCTTGACTTTTGCATTGACTTTGACCGTAGACGTTGACTTTTGTTGACTTTGACTGTGTTGATAATATTAGACTACAATTCAGGTCCAACAATACTCCCCCATAGTCTATTATTATCAACGTCTTCCATCGTGTTCAGCACCGATAACTCAATACAGTTGAATCTTCAATTTGGTGAGCATCAGTTCTTAATTTCAGATCCAACAAAACTCCCCCAAGACTGATGCTTGCCAAATTATGTTGCTGAAGTTCCTTTTATCTCACAAGCTCCCCCATTTAATGTGCTCCCCCAATTTGCATGCATCCTTTCTTAAAATCTGGAACGACTTTCCAACTATCTTTTCTTGAGTGCTTCAGAAGATGTAGGAGGAGGCTTCCTAGCTCGGTATCTTCTGGAAAACTTTGAGGAACAGGTTCTCTGGTCAGGTGCTTTGCTCAACTGATGATCGGCCATCATTTGCAGCAAAAATCTGTAACACAACAATCACAAACAAAATCTCGAGATTTCTCATTAGATCATTTCATTAAACAAAATAAACCCGTGTTTATCTGTGTATGAAAACAAGCGAACCCGTGTCCGTTTGTGTGTGCAATTTCCCGTGAAATGCATGTGAAAATGATAAAATTTTAATAGCATAATATGGAAGACTTGAAAATAATTTGAAATGAAAATCTTTTTGGAATTTTCTTTTTAATTAAAATTAAAAATTCGAAAATGAGAGGACGAGTCCGACAAGATCACAAATATTTTTGACAAAGAGAACACATCCCAAAAGGTACACACGACCAACAAGACTCAAGAACCCAAACATAAAATAAAATAAAATAAAAACTTCATGAAAGGATATCAGATAATGCGTTTCGAGCAACCATCAAGAGAAACATAGACTTGGCAAGATTGTCAATATGTTTGTCCATTTAAACCCATGCCTTGTTCCTTTCAACAAGCAACCTGTGACGATCTTATCATGTTTTGGTTCGATTTGAAGAAACTCAAGCGACTTGGTTTTCACAGATATTCAGCAAAGTAACTTGTCCTATCATCAAGGTTTATTGAGCAATATGATTGACTTTGCTTGAAATTCTTGGATCAAATCTTGAATATTGATCGATTCATGAGCCACTTTTGACATTCTGCAATTTTTGCATGTTTGGGAGTTGAGCTTGTCAACAATGATTCATTTGAACACATTGCGACTTATTATTTGGGAAACTCAAATGGTTAGAGCTCTAGATCTAGACTGACGTATAACAGAGGAGATAAACATTTGAGCATGCTCGGTGAATCTTCAGGTCAATACTTCCGTATAGCAGAGAAGATCCACCAACTCCAGGTCAATACTTTCGTATAGCAGAGGAGTTAAGCACTTTGACTCAATACATTCTGAGGAGTTAACAAGTAACTCACTCAGAGGTTTTTCTGAAAAGCAACACTAGCAGCTTTTTATTTTGTTTTACTAACTAGAAACTCAATTCAGGGCTAGGGTGAGGGTGATTTGGGATATTTGGGGAAATCAAGGCAAAGATTTGACGCTCTCAACCCATTTTTGTCAAAACTTATTACTTTGTGAAAGCCAAATGACTGTGAAAGTACTCCTCATCACCGAGCTCTTTTTGAATTTAGTTTGATCACAAAATTGTTGTCTAATTGTATTCGGGCTGAGCCTATTGACACATCATAACACAAATCAATATCTTCCTTCAGATGTTATCCATACAAACTTGAAACCTTCAAAAGACACAAAATATTTACACAGAACGAATTTTGGACAAAAGATATTCATTCTTGATATTACTCCCCTAAAATTTCTATTTCAGCACAAAATTGAAATTCTTAAAGACACAAGAGCGACCTCAAAAGGATGTGAAAACTTGATAAAAAATACAAGTAAAAATGTTAGGCTCCCTCAATTTTTTTGTTTTGTTTTGAATTTTTTATATTATCTACTAAATATAAAATAGAAATTACCAATGAAACGCCTTCCATATTACCCTATCAAAAGATGATAAATGAGTTGTCAAGAAAAATGCAGTGGCTGTGAAAATCAGAGAAAGATCCAGAATGTGGATAAGATACCAGAACCGTAACCTGTTTGTTCCGCCTCAAATTTAAATAAGGAACATTCTCTGTCAGTAAACCGGATTACTAATAGTCCTCCTGAAATGTTCCTACACTCATCAACAGATTAGTTAGAAAGGGGAACCCAGGCCATCGTAGTCCTGGGTGTTCCTTTTTCATCAGTGTAAGACACCTACTATGCACACAACCTGTTCTTGTATCTATTCCCATTTCCTCTTTTCTTTTAATTTGCCAAATTTGTTTAGATTTAAACATTTTCGATTTGAAAGAGTTAAATTTGGAAATCATTTTCTGTTTAAGCCCCGAGGAAAAAGAATTTTATTTTGATGATGTTCTCATATTCATCTTTGAATCATATGAAACCGGCTTCACATGAGAAGGTGGGGATGGAATGTTCGTCATCCGACCATTCAAAGATGTATGATTATTAACTTGAAATTCAAATAAACAAACCTGTTTACCTTTACCAAGTGGAGGATTCTTTCTAGACTCTGATCCGGAGAAGCAAACCTGTTTGCCTTTACCGTCCGAAGCATGTCCTTTGGGGCATTTCTTGAGCACATGATCATCCTTTCCACACTTGAAGCAAGCCTTGAATGGCTTTTGATGCTTGACTGGCCCGTGTGGAGCAGTTGGGGGTGGGGCTTGCTTTGAGCTTGATGCAACTTGTTGAGAGGCTTGTGGCATCTTTTGTCGAGTAGTGAGAGAGAAACAAACTTGTGGCTTCTTTTGTTGAGTTGTGGTTTGTCGGATGGGAGATGAGATCTTCACTTGCTTGTTCTCAATTCTTTTACAAACTTGAGATATGATGGACATAGGTGAAGGCTTCTTCTTTTGAGCTTTTGATGGCAGACTAACTTGTTTTGCAGTTGGGACTGAGATCCGGATTTGTCTTGATTCAGGTTTTGGAATCATTTTAGATTTGACAATTGCAGATGACATTTTGATCTTTGAATCTCCATGACACTCGTTTTTCTTTGATTCATCATCTGAACTTGTCCAGTCTTCAATAAGTACCTCTGCTTCCAATGGATCTTGATTGATGGGAATTGAGTGTGTAGATGTAGTTGCAGCTTGATGATTAGTTGATTCATGAATTAACTTTTCCTTCTCACTCTTGACAGGCTCAAATGTAGGAATTTCACCTGCTTTAAACTTATCAAAGAAATTAGAAGTAATAACCGTTACAGGATTAGAAACAACAGGAACTGAGCAATCATTAACTTGACTATCAGTACCCGTTTTACTATATTCCATGCCAATCGAAGAATCATAATCATCTCGCACCTCTTTAAGATTCACATTCTCCAATCCTGCATACAAACTATCAGTATCTTTCTGAATTATTTCATGAATCAACTCATTGGTCGGGTGTGGAGTTGGTGTAGGAGAGTAACAGTAAGTGCTGGGAGGAGGATAAACAAAAGCCTTATCCTCATGACCCAACTCAGTCTTAATTCTAGCCCCCCCTTTGTTTCTTCCATAACTCCTCCCTTTTCATGCTTGCAATTGTCCATTGTTCCATTTTATTTTTGAGCTTTCTTGTTTCAAATCCAGCAAGCGTGACTTGTTCAGTCAAATAATTTATTTCATAGTTCTTTTCCAAAAGAGTTCTTTTTAAATGTTCATTTTCTTTCAAAGCTTCTCTTAATTTGACAAAATATTTTGATTCATTCACTTTAAGCTCTTTGTTAGTTCTCTTTAATTCGTTTTCATTTGACATTAACAATTTATTAGCTTTGTATATGCCAATTAAACGAATTTTGCATGCAGATGAACACATATCTCCTACAACTTCATAAGGAAGACCAATTACCAGTTTTTCAGCAGTAAGGGCACGTTCACACTGGCAATAAGGAGTGTTCCTTTTGTACTCATCCACAGCTTCAAGCTTGGCTCTTTCAATCACAGCTTCCATGTTAAGCTTTTGTTCTTCAGCATTCTTCTTCTCATGATCAACAGTAGCAAAAACCCTCATTTCTTTCTTGTCATCAGCTTCACAAACCAACCCAGACTGAATTATCTCTTCCTGACCCAGATGTCCTTGAACAATAACATCGGTTTGAACTTCAGTTTTTACACCAGCTTCACGATCCATACCATCTCGAACTTCTTCATCCCTTACCACTTTTAACTCATCAACAACCTCATCAGAATTTTCACCATCGTCACCATAAAATTCTTTGAAAGGATCGAAGCAATCAATATAGTTATCATCATGAGCAGACTCCTCAACAATTTCAACAATTAAGGCATGATTGATTTCTTCCTTTGCTTTCAGCATCTCTTCATCCTCTGCTTCTTTCTTTCCTTCATCATTTTTCTCATCTTTATCATCAAAAGATTTTAATATGTCCATCACCTCCACCAGTTTGTAATCAGTAAATCCTCTTTCTCTTCTAATCGATTTTCCATGTAAACTCCACTCTGGTGGGAGAGAATCAAGCAATCTCTTAACCCGTTCATGATTTCCAAGTTCTAGATCATGTTTCTTCAGGTTATTTGCCACCATCACAAATCGATCGAGAAACGCTGGCATCCTTTCATTCTTTAAAACTACAAAATTATCAAACCGGCTTTGTGCCATTGTGAGATCATCAAATTCGAAAGATTTAAAAAGTTCTGCATAGGCCATTTTTTTTAATTGATAACCCGTTTAAAATTTTGGCCTAAAAATAAACCCGGCTGCTGACAAAACTATTTTAACTTAAATGACAAATTTTGGCCCAAAGATTGACAAAATAAACACCCGGCCAAATATATTTTCAACTCAATTTAAACAAAATTTTGGCCCAACAATAATAACAGAAATAACCCGGCCAAAAGACTTCACTTTTTAGAATTTAATGACGACTTGATTAAAAACGCCCATAATTTTTTTTTTAAACTTTAACACCCGGCGAAAAAGACGAATCAATTAAAAAACACGGACCAAAATTTTAAAATGCTATCTCCCAGCCAAAGACGTGACTTTTCAAAATTTAATGACAAGTTTAATGAAAATGCCCATAAAATTTTAACTTTAACTCGATTAAAGTTGTCATGAATTCACCAGCCCATCAGACACAAGCCCATGTCAATTCACGACCCATCAGATTTTTTTTTAAACTTAACCCTAACTCTAATGTTGGCCTATCATGTTTATAACCCTAACCCTAATCCTAACCCTTACCAAACCCACTTCTTGTTTCATAAACAAGTCAGCCACACAATCCTACAACAACACAAACATCACAGCAAGCATCTCTCTCATACATACACACAACTCTCTCTCTCTATACGATCTCTCTCTCTCTTTCTACGATCTCTATCTCTTTTGTTTAAACCTAGCTGACAACAACAGCGTACATACAACACCAACACACACACAAGAACTGTAACATGCTGCTGCTCAGTCTCTCTCTCGATTCATACATGAACATACACAATCACCATCAACATAAACACTTAAAATCTGCTGATGTTGCTCTTCGTGAT
Organism: Tagetes erecta; assembly: GCA_030867185.1. Lineage (NCBI taxonomy): Eukaryota > Viridiplantae > Streptophyta > Magnoliopsida > Asterales > Asteraceae > Tagetes > Tagetes erecta. Next base: position 21,024,886 of record CM061487.1, read on the forward strand.
TTTAGTTCTGGTTCAACACAAACAACAACATCACGACAGCAGATGCTTTCTTGTTCTTCGGTCTCAAGAACACAACAACAAGATGAACTTTCTTTTTACACACACAACAACAAGATGAACTGTTTCTCTCTCTCGTTCTAACAGCAGCAGCTCAAACAACAACAACAACGCACACGAACACACAAGTTCTGCTATCTTTTGTTCGGTTTAAAGAAACAAGCTTCACACTCTTTTGTTCTTTCTTGTTTCTGTTGATGGTGACCACAATAACAACCATACATACACAAACGTTTGCAGCAGCTGCTTCTTTCTTCTTTTTGATTTTCTTTTTCGGTTGTTTTGTGTAAACAAAACACAGATCTGTTATTATTTATGTTTTGGTTTTGGGTAGGGGTTATGGTTATGTTGCGTCGTGTTATGGTTGAATATTCAGATCCGTAGCAGTTGAATGATGTGGTTATGGGTGTGGATTTTTAATGGGATGATGGGAGATGGTTTGGTTTGGTTTAGGTTGGTGATTATGTGGTACGGTTTGGGTTAAGTGTAGGTTTTGTGTTTTTGGTTTGGTTGAGGTATGGATTTGGTAGTGGGTAGGGTTAATGGTTTAATGGGTTTGTTTAAGTGTTGGGTTGGGTTAAATGTTGGGTTATATTGTTGATTTTGTTTTTTGTAAATTGTTGGTGCAGAAAAGTGTCAAGAAAAATGTTAAGAAATGCTAGGTTCGCTCAGATCTGTATGGTTTCGCAAGGTATGTTGCAAGAACTTGTAGGTTCGCTGGCTTCAAACTGTCGGGCGAACTTATAGGTTCGCTAAGAACAACGGGCGAATCTATGCAAAAGCTTGGTATAGATTCGCTCAAAATTTTGAACTTTCGTTCAGATATTAACTAGATTCGCTGGTCTTGCAGATTTGAAGATTTGAAGAATACCAAGAACACACACACTGTGTGTGAGAGAAAGTCTCAGATCTGAAAATTTTCATCTATTTTCTGGCAGGTCTGAGCTTGTAGATTTCAAATGTGTCGTTGTTTTGCTGAGATCTGATGTTTATAGTTGTAGATCTGGTGATTTTTTGAAATCAGATCTGGTTTCTCTCTCTAAAACCCACCAGATCTACTTTCTCACTCTAAAACCCTTTCTTCTACCTTTAAAATTTCTTCATAAATCTTCAATAACAGCAGTAAATCTTCAATAAAATGATTCAGTTGGATCTCCCTTAGGTTGTGATACCAATTGTTGGTCCATCTAGATCGAGATTTCAGTGCTATAATGATATGTAAGACAATAAAACACACTTGATTCAACCAAACAATAGTCCAATATAACCCAAAACACAATAACAAGATCAAATCAATAATAAGCTCCTAGCACCTCAGCCGTCACACACACAGAATTTAGGGTTTGATAAACTTGCAAAAACTTCTACTGAAATGAGAAAACATTACAATATATAGTGAAGCTTTAGGTTCGCTGATAGATTTACTGACAGCGAATCTATCAGGCAAACCTAATAAGTTCGCCGGGCACAAACAGATTCGCCCGGTCGACAAAACTAATCTATAAGGCTGCACAATCTAGACTTCCGGGCGAATCTATAGATTCGCCCGTAGGTTCGCTAGCACATAAACTACTAAATATATAACAAAACAAATATAACACCGACATGCCAGTGAGTCCAACCTATACATGTACTATCAGAACACATTTATCTATCCATACATACCCACGTTTCATACAACATTATCATACGAACACATTTGCATACGCACATATTGAATATCATTATGTCATCGATTCACAATACAATCTATTAACATGCATACGTTTCCTACACTTACCTCATACGAATACATATACTACAATACATATAACACATACATGCAATACAAATAACACATACATGCAATATATACTACATGCTACTGTTGGTTTCGATTATATACATACATACATAACATCACATACAATACAAATATCATATACATACCTACATAACCTATGCATGCACACTATACCTACATGCATGCTTTTATGATCATACTTCCATACAAGGACACAACATATATGCACCTCGATCTGTACTAACATCCAAATATATATATATATATACATACATGTCTACGCATACATACTATATATATAAATCCACCTTTTAATGCCGTTGATATAAGATGCGTACATGTCTCACTCAATTCAATACATTTACACACACCTCAATAAATACAACCCAAAACCGCATATATACACGTTGATTTCATACTTCACCTTGATCATATACATACGTTGTTACAATGAAAGCTGTTACAATGGACACATATAAATACAATCACACATACAACCGATCATTTTTTTTTGCATATTTGCGGTTCGCGAACATACCGGAGATTAACAAAGAAGATGGTCGGAAACGTAAGTCACGACTTTCGTTTCTGGACTGCTACACGACGAGGGTGGGGATACCAGCTGTTCGGAGACGACGATGGACGGACTTGCAGGTCTGCCGGAATTATTTGGTCCTCCGAACAGCAGAAACCACGTGCAACTGCGGGACACAATCGACTGCTACGATGCGCGGATGAAGCATATGGAGACGAGAGGAGGTGTTTGGTGTGAAGGGAGAGTTGATTGTTGGTGTTGCTGCTGATCGATGTTGGTGAAGAAGAAGAAACCGGCGACAATATATGTGTATATGTATCGGTTGTATAGTTTAGGGTTTTAGGGAATTAATTTTACTTTTACACTTTTGACACTAGAGTATGATAGTTTGGCAATTAATGTTAATAAGTTTAACTTTCATAAATCACAAAGCAAACTGATAGGTTCAATTGGATCGTGAATATCGCTCAATGATCAGAATAACATGTACACAAACACAGTTCAATCACAAACACAATTCATACTAATAATTCTCTTTGTATATTGATGATCAAAGCAGTATTGTAATACAAGTGCAGGAGAAAATAAAACACACACACAAAGTTCTCTCTCTTACGTGAATTGTGATCTAGCCTCCCTCCTCACACTCTCTCACTTCATGCTTTTAGCAACAATTACAAGTTTAAGGAATATAACAAAATAGACCCTAAACTATACACAAATATATAAACAAAATACAAAGTAAATCTTAACTAGGAAATAGCCCTAACAGTACTCCCCCTAAGATTTATCTTTGAATCTTCAGCAAAATCTTCAAATCTTTTTCTTCTTTGTTTAGCATCAATCTCTTTCTACCAATCTTCTGGTTCTTCTTTGATATCCAGCAGTTCTCTTCCCTTGTATTCTTCTTGTTCTTTCAGAGCTTCTTCTATACAAGACTTGAACTTTTCGGCAATCTTTGCTTGTCTCGGCTTGGACTCGTTAGTCAGAATTGGGCAGGCATTCATGCGTCTTAGAGAATCCAGATTTAAACCTGCAAAGTCAATGTTAGCATAAAATTCAAAAGGCATCTCCTGTCCTTTGACTTGCACTTCCAAAGTTCCTCTTCCAGATACTCTCATAAATTCTATCTCTGGTATGTCAACCCTCACGAGATTAGAATTAAGCAGTGCCTTCCTCACTCGAATCTTTTCAGTTGCAGCAGCTATCACTTCTATCATCACCACAAACAATTTTCAATCAGCTTCAGCAAGTTTATCTTTACATTTTTCCATTCTGTAACTTCTCAAAAAATCTATGTAGGATGGATGTAGCAGCTTCAACTCAAAGGTACTGAACAAAGTAATCATATCTTTGTCCCAATCTTCCAAGTTTCTAACAAGCTTCAATTCAAACGTTTCTTGATTATAGAAAACTCTAAGTATAGGCTTCGTCATTTGCGAACCATCTATCACTTTCAGTCCTGGATTGGTCACCTTATCAAAATACTCATCCGAAAATTCTTCCAAATACATATCTTCACTGACAACCAATCTCTTCTTCTTTCTTTCTTTCTTCGCTTGCACATAAGCAGTATCTTCTTGTTGTCCTCGGAAATCAAGATACTTCGGTGGTCTGGCTATCCCGGCATCTAACAGCATTGCACACTTAGCACCACGCTCAGCATGCGTGTGATTTATCAACCTGAGTTTGTGCAGCTCTTTTAAATCTTGAACTTCCAACTTAAAAATGCTAGAGTAGTAATGATATACGTCACATAAACCATTAACTCTCTTTATCATAAAAGCATCAAACACTTCATCGTATTTCCATGCAATAATCTTCACCTTCTTGTTCTTTTCCGGCACAATCATTGAATCAAGCAGTTCAGCTATTGACTGACCCTTGCTCAGCAGTGACCTCACAACGTCACCTGCTGTGGCTGATTTATGCCATGATTCACGAACATCCATCGGTATGTTATAAGATTTGACTTCACTTGGAAACATATCCATTAATTCATGCCTTTTCTTGTGAGCATTTTCAGGTAAAGCCATCACCGGAAATTCTTTTGGTCCAAGAATTTTGTATCTCTTTGTCAGCTCGAAGTATTGAGGGTTGTTGTAGTCTAAATAAAACATACGATTGTACATTCTTTCGGTCTTCATAAAGCTAACAACAATTTTCCTCAATGACTCAGATTTCAATCTCTTCAGAGTCCTATACGGATAATTTCTTGAGCTCAACCAACTACGCATTTCTGTACTTGACATTTCTTCCGGATTTTGGTGATACAATTCAGTTGGAGGCAAGTCTTCTATATTCAAACTTTCTTGCAATGGAGTCCATTCACCCATCTCAATGATAAATTCCTTTTTATCAGCTTCGGCTTTGTCTTGGGCAATCATACACTTTTCATATTCTTCATTTATCTGGCTCACAGTCAATCCATTCAGAAACACAGCATTATACTTCATCTTTTCAAGATAAGCAAATCTTTGATCTAAATCATCTGGAATATCTTGATCAACATTTGTTTCTGGCTCAGCTTCATTCTCAGATTCAGTGAAGTCTATATCGTCCAAATCATCTAAAGCTTCAATCATAGGTGCATTGTCAGTTTGAACCGGCTCAAACTGACTTGCAACTTCAGGTACAATTTCAGGCACATTCTCCATTACTTCAACAACTTCAGGCACTTTTTCAACAATTCCAGCAGTTTCAGACACTTCTTCAACAATAGCAGCTTCAGATTGAATCGGCTCAATCTGAACTGGTTCAGCAATTTCAGCTTCAGTCACAATCTCATCAACTATCTCAGTTTCAACTACAGCTACAGATTGAATCGACTCAATCTGCACTGTCTCATCAATCCTTGCCTTTTTCGAACTGCTTTCATCACCCATAATCTCTGGTATAGCATCTAACTTCCTTTTTCCCTCAGCTTTGTCAGAGATGACAGTTTCAGCAACAGCTTCATCGGGAATGATGATTGGAGATTCCACCCTTATGCCAACATTTGTAGTGCCTCGTGCTCTAGTAAGATAGACTTTTGGTACTTGAGTTGCTTCAGTCATTTCAACCACTTCATCTGAAAAATCTTTATCCGAAGTTGATCCAGATTTCTTCGGTTTAGTTTCTTCCAGCAATTTTTCCAACATCTCTTTTTCATCCTCCAATGTATTGCATTCAGCCTTCAACTCAGTATAATCATACTTCAAATTTTCATGCTCCTCCTTCAATCTATCATATTTATCTTTCAATTCATCATGCTCAATCTTCAATTTGAGATGATCTGCATCCAACTCTTTGAAAGTTTTCAAGTTCTGATTGTGAATATCCCAAAATTCTTCAAACCTTTTCTTTTTCCTCTCATTCGAAGCTTTCAACAGTTCATTTGCTTCTATCAACTTTTGTACCATCTCTTCTAACTCAGCAATCTTTTTCTCATTCTCTGTCTCATCAACACTTGACACAAAATTTGGTGAAGACTCCAAACCTTGTTCAATGTTTTCTACAACTTGGGATGATGTGGTGGGTATATCAACAGGGATAGGATTAGTAACGCCAGCATCAGCTTCTTCAACTATCTGTGCAATAGTTTCAGCTTCGGCCATTACCTCCTGAGCTATCTGAACTACATTTATCTCTTCAGGCTCTATCACATTCGGTTCCTCTACAATCACAGACTCTATTACTGGTTTCGACCTTTTTCTTCTAACATACTAAACACTAATATCCTTTGGAATTTCAGAAACTACTTCTTCTTCAACAGAAGCAACCTCAACAGGTTCTTCTATCACAACAGGCTCAATGACTTCTACATTTTCAGACTCCAATTCCATTGGTTCAGTTATTTCAACAATCTCTGCCTCCTCTGAATCAGATTCAGATTCAGCACCTTCATTACCACCATCATCATTATCATCATCTTGACCATCATCACTATTACTGTCACCTTTTTCACCATCATCACTATCATCTTCTTCTTCATTCTCAGACTCATTTTCATCCTCTGGATGACGAGCAAAGTACTCATCATCATCAAGTAGATCATCAGGCATCTCATCCACCAAATCCTGAGGATTTACAATCTCACCATGAGAAATATGATAATAAACACCTTCAACATCTTCTTCATTATTTGCTATATCTCTCATATAGTCAAATAAATCCACATTAGGCACATTCCCGATACTCATCTTTCTGTAAGACAGATCGTTCATGTCCCCAGTATATAATATACCTCCAGTATAACCTTCAGTTCTGATGATAGGATAGGCAATATTGATCATCAGTTGTAAGAATCTCGGGTACATGAGAAACTTAAACCTCTTGCCCTTTACCAAATTAAAAACAAAACCATTCATGATCCATCTTGACATATTGAATGGTTTATTCTCAGCTATGGCAACAATCGGGGATGCTATGTCAGATGGGAAGTTGTCAAAACCTGCACCCCTCCTAGACATGCACTGTTGGACAACATAGCATAACAGCTTAAACTTCTTTCCCAACTTTGCTCTATAAAACTGTGATTTTGGAAATACAGGTGGATGCCCCATATTAACAAAACACGATTGACACTCAGCCATTGTCAATTCATCATTAGCTCCAACTTCATCATCATCTATTCTCAAAGCATTTCTGATTGCTTCTTCAGAAACTGTCAATACCATATCACTAGCAATATTTCCTCTAACAACAGCAACACCATTATCATCTCTGATCACTTCTGCTGTTCTCCAAAAACTCTTAATCAGCCTTGCATATATGACCGGTTTGGCACACATAGCATATACATATTTTGTCCTCTTTATAAACTTGATCATATCTCTGTAACCATCAGTTTCAGGGATAGATTCATCTAGACATGCCACCAAATTGTGTTTTGGCTCAAACTTTAGATTCTCCATCTGTCAAAACAAACACAAAACATAAACAAGACAAATGTGTTAGATTCTTTATTAAAAACATATCAAATTTTTCATAAGTGTATGAACAAAAGTTAAGAAGAAAAACATTCACATAATCATTTTAACCCTACATTGATCTAACAAACTGATTTTCATCATTTTGATCAAAACAACTTTGAATTTTAATGATTATACAACATTTTTCAATTTAACAGTTTAACACTTAAGCACAAATTTGACGTTTGTATGATGAAATTGTTTATCATGTTTTAGTTCAGTTTTAGCAAGTATTAATCACTTTTAAACAAACATTTCATCATTTTGATGTTTAACATTTAAGAGCTTCAAAGTTCATCAATGGCGATTTTAGCAGTTATGAACAATTTTGACTGATTCAGTTGGTTTTAAGGTGTTTTAGTGCAAATGAGTGATTGATTGTTGATGATCGACAGATTTTATACTTAAAACAACATTCGATTTTGGTTTTAACACACTCAATCAAAGTGTCGATTCAATGATCAAAAACATTGTTCATCATCGTTTTTCATTTTATCGGTCGATTTGCAGGTTTATCAAGAACAAAACACATAATCAATACCTTATTCAATCGATCAGACTTGTTATAGAACAAACGATTGAATATAATAATCAAAGGATTTAAGTACAGAGTGTTTGCTTAAATGTGAATGTGAAAAATGATAAGTGTTTGTGAAGAGGCGGGTTTTTATATCGTTTAAGAATTAGGTCAAACTTGAGGTGCCGGGTCAACAAAAGGGACGGGTAAACATAAAAGGCCCAATAAGCCTTGCCGGGTCAAGCACTGTTGATTCGTGTCATGCACTGTTGTGACGGGTCATGTACTGTTGAGACAAGTCACAACATGTGAAACACACTTGACGGGTCAAACACTGTAGAGACGGGTAAGTCACTGTAGTGACGGGTAAAGGTTAGGAACAACTACACCTGATGGGTTTTATTCATCACCCGGCAGAATAGCAGTCTTCAAAACATCACCCGACAACCTTTCTTCATCATCCGGCAACACAGTTGCTTTTCTTTCATCCGGCTTGCTTTCTTCATCACCCGGCAACATAGTTGCTTTAACTTTCACCCGGCATGCTTTCTTCTTCACACGGCAACATAGTTGTCTTCTATATCACCCGGCATGCTTTTCTTCATTACCCGGCAACACAGTTGCTTTTACTATTACCCGGCAACACAGTGTTATACATTCACACGGCAAGATAAGATTTCTTTTACCCAGCTGTATAATGACAACATATCTTCACCCGGCTATATAGTAACACAACTTGTCACCCGGTTGATATCTATGACCTTCACCCGGCTGTATTTGACATGATCTTTGCCCGGCTGTACAGTGGTCATCATATCTTCACCTTTTTCTCAATCACCCGGCTTGTATCAAAATCACAACATTACCCGGCTGAACAGTATGTTCATTACCCGGCAGAACAGTTGTGTCTGATATCTTTGCCCGACTATAATACTTTGAGCAATTTTCTTCATTTTTCTCGTCTGTTGACTTTTTCAACAGCATTTATTGCACCTGCAAACATTCTCGACACATTAATTAGACAAGATATCCTTAAAAAGAATTTGTCTCATTAATTATCAACAACATTAAACAAGTCAATAGCATTAAATCTTCAATTAAATTCATTTTTCTTTTTCTTTTTCAAAAAAAATGTTTTTGCACAACCAATATTTCTATATCCCGAAGCAATTTCATAAAAACAATTCACAAGACCTTGGGTTTGTTTTTAACACATCCAATACTTTTGCTTTTCATACCACATAATCTTGTTCATTCAAAACACACTTATTCAAAAAATATTTTTGGATTTTTGTAGATATTTTCTTCAATTTTATTCTCCCCCTAAACTTGAAATTTCTTGAAATTTTTAAGTTTAACAAGGATGTCGATGTGTCAATAAAGATTCCATATGCCTGCACACACAAAGCACACACATTAAAATAAAAACATATGCAATGCAATGAATCAAAATATCGCAGTGAGATCATACCACACATTATCTGAACATGTTTTGCAAGTTTTGAATAGACATTTGACTTATGCTTGATTGAGTGATGATATGAAAACATACCAATTAGCTCGAGTTGACGCACTTACTTTTTCAGTATCATGATGATAATTAAGGTTCGATTAAAATGACTTATGTGACCCACATGTATACATATGTCAACATATTTCCTTATCAATCACTACCTGAATGCATATTGCACAACAACCTGGTCACTTATAGTCATACACAGTGTGGAATCTGGGTTCTATTCGGATTTGGTCCACTTTGGGACTTCTTTTTAATTCCATCTTTGGGAATTTTTCTTTCCTATCGTTCCCCTTGGGAATCTTCTGAATTCCTTTTTGGAATTTTTTGTTTGGTGATGGTCCACATTTGGGACTCTTTTTGTTCCATCTTTGAGAATCTTTTGCTGCACCTTGAAGCTCAAAAGATACTTCGTGTGAGACTTCAGGTCTGTGGGTACCACAACAAAGAAGCTCACGATACGGTTCATCACACTGAATAGACTACATCGTTACCCGATCATGCACAACTATCATCACAAGCAATGTATCAAAAGATATATATCTAGACATGTATAACAAAGGAACTTAACACAAAGATCATTAAGTTTATGTTTGTCAACAATCAACTTACTTTTTCAGTCTAATTGCCTGAGCTGTCTAGCACATCAATTAACATTCATCAGTCTTTATTAAAAAAAATGTAACAAATAATGTCTAGTGTAACTATCATTTCTCACTTTTTGCAATATAGATTCTTATGACATGATATTTTCTTTTCTTTTTGCTTTTATATTTTGTTTTTGCTTTTCTGTTTTCTTTTTCATGCAAGCACACAATGCAAAACATAAAATAAAAAAACAAAGGAATCAATACTTGACATCAACTTATTATATTTTTGGCTTTTAAATTTTCTGATTTTTGTTTTGTTTTCGGAAAATAGAATCAATCATGATTGATTAATCCTATGGATTGAATTAAGAATTCAAACCAGCCTGACAAAAATGATTTTGTGAAAAGATCTGCCAGTTGTTTGTCGGTATGAACTTTAATCAAAATTATTAAACCTTTTTCAGAGTTGTCTCTTAAAAAGTGATATCGAATTTTGATATGTTTGGTTTTTGAGTGTTGAACAGGATTAGCAGTAATGAACATAGCAGCAGTATTGTCTATGTAAATAGGAGTTTTGAGAAAGTTAAACCCGTAGTCCAGCAATTGGTTTTGTAGCCACAAAACTTGAGAACATCCTGCAGATGCAGCGATATACTCTGCTTCAGCTGTGGATACAGAAACGTTGGTCTGCTTCTTGCATTGCCAAGAAACTAGTCTAGGACCCAGAAATTGACATCCACCAGTTGTCGATTTCCTGTCAAGAGCACACCCACCAAAATCACTGTCAGAATAACTATATAATTCAAAATTGCCTTCATAAGGATACCATAACCCAAGATTCGGTTTCCCTTTAAGGTATCTGAAAATACGTTTCACAGCAACCAGGTGCGACTCTTTTGGATCAGACTGATATCTTGCGCACACACATACAGCATACATGATGTCTGGCCTTGATGCAGTAAGATACATCAGTGAACCAATCATTGATCTGTATAGTGTTTGATCCACGGATTTACCTTTCGAATCCGGCTGTATCTTGCAGTTCACATCAGATGGAGTTCGAATAGTCTGACAATCTTGCATCTTGAACTTCTTCAACAACTTCTCAACAAATTTTGATTGATTGATGAAAATTCCGTCAGCTGATTGTTTCACTTGTAATCCAAGAAAGAAGTTAATCTCCCCCATAGAACTCATCTGGAATCTGCACTTCATGATTTCTTCAAATTCTTTGCACATTGACGCACTGGTCGATCCGAAGATAATATCGTCCACATAAACTTGAACACATAAGAGTTCTTCATTCTCCCTCTTCATAAACAAAGTTGGATCAATCTGTCCTCTTGTGAATCCATGTTCTAGTAAATGCTTGGATAATGTCTCATACCAGATTCTCGGAGTTTGATGTAAACCGTATAGAGCTTTACTCAACTTGTATACACGATGAGGATAGTCAGGATCTTCAAAACCCGGAGGTTGTCTGACATAAACATCATCTGTAATCGGTCCATACAGAAAAGCGCCTTTAACGTCCATTTGGAATACTTTAAACTTCATGAAGGAAGCATATGCAAGAAAAACGCGTATGGCTTCTAGTCTTGCGACCGGAGCGAACACTTCTTCATAATCAATGCCTTCTTCTTGAGTATATCCCTGTGCAATGAGTCTTGCTTTGTTTCTCACAACAATGCCACGTTCATCTGGCTTGTTTTTGTACAACCATCTTGTACCAATCGCATTCTCTCCTTCAGGTAAGCCCACTAATTTCCAAACCTCTTGTTTGCGAAATTGAAGTAACTCCTCTTGCATGGCTTCAATCCAACTATTATCTTGTAATGCTTCTGAAATGTTCTTCGGCACTACTTGAGAAAGAAAACATGAATAAAGACAAACATTTGCTTGCTCAGTTTGACTTCTTGTAGTTCTCTTATTCAACTGCCAGATAATCTGAGAGACAGGATGTTTCTTGTGAATTCGATGAATTGGTATGTCATCTCCTTGCACTTGACTCTCCAGATTAGATTGATTCAGATTTGGTAGATCTTGTAGAATAGTAGACACATGCGGAGTGAAGTTCGGGACTTGATCCGGTGAATTGATGAAGTAATCAAATGATTCTGGAATAACTTCAGCATTCGGATCTGATGATGGTTGATTTTGAACGGATCCACCATCATTAGGAGAACTTTGCGGATTCACATCCTCTTCAAGATTGTTTGATTCTTGATCTTCTTAAGAACCAGAAGGACCCGGAGCTTGACTGGATTTGACATGATCAGGATTATGAAATGACATGAATGGATACTCAGAGTTGATATTGCCATCCTCGTCATTATCAGAATCGTCACTAAAGCATCCCAAGTCGCCTGATTCTTTCCTTGCTTTTCCTGAAAAATCAAATAAGTTAGAATTGAAAGATTTTGATAATGAATCTAAATCAAATAACCATTCGGGACCATGTGCCACTGACGGAAACGAATTTTCTAAAAACTTGACGTTAATAGTTTCAATAACAGTATTTGTTTTGCTATTAAAAACCCGATAAGCTTTAGAAACAGACGAATATCCAAGGAAAAATCCATCGTCAGATTTTGACTCAAATTTCCCGAGATGATCATTTAAATTTAGAATCGTTACAGGACAACCAAATGCTTTCAAATAAGAAATATTCGGTTTTCTTCCAAATAACAACTCATAAGCTGTTTTCTGTTTATCCTGAACCAGTAATGTTCTGTTTTGTACAAAACACGCAGTAGCAATAGCTTCATCCCAGAATGTGATAGGAATTTTGGCATCTGCGAGCATGGATCTTGCAGCTTCAATCAGTGTCCGGTTTTTCCGTTCCGCAACCCCATTCTGTTGAGGCGTTCTTGTAGCACTAAATTGTCTAGCAATTCCTTTTTCTGCACAAAACAAATCAACATTAGCGTTCTTAAATTCTGTTCCATTATCACTTCGTAAAATTTTCACTTTACAATCCAACTGATTTTCAACTTTGATGATAAATTCTTTTAATAACTCCGCAGTTTCAGATTTAACATGCAAGAAATAAACCCAAGAAAATCTAGTGAAATCGTCAATGATGACAAAACAATAAGACTTCTTTCCGATGCTTTGCACATTTGTTGGTCCGAAAAGATCCATATGTAGCATCTGCAAGGGTTTTGAAATGGAGTTTTCTGGCTTGGACTTAAAAGACATGCGATGCTGTTTTCCTTTCAAACATGCTGGACAAAGATCAGTTGTAGAAAACTTCTTTGAGAGGATTCCCACAGCGTGATTTCCAGTCACCAAACGATTCATGTTTCTGAAGTTTGAATGGCCCAGCCGTCTATGCCAAAGCTGACTCTCATCATTTGAAGCATGTGCAATGAGACAAGTAGTTTCGGTTTCAGCGTCAATCTGCGACATATCCAGTTTGTATACATCGCGATCTCTTGGAGCTTTCACCACTACCCATTCATTGTCGATCTTGAAACCTGGTTTGAGTATGTAACAAAAAGAATCATCAAATAAAGTTGAATACGATTTATCACAAATTTGAGATACACTTAGTAAGTTAAAGTTCAACTGTGCACAGTAGTTGACTTTATCAAAACTAATGACCCCATCCGATACGGTTCCTTCTCCTGTTATTTTACCACCCGCATCACCTCCAAATGCAACGTGTGTACCATTTTTCAGCTTGAAATCCTGAAGCAAGGCATGGTTGCCTGTCATGTGCCGGCTACACCCACTATCAACGAACCATGAGTTCATAGGTCTTCTTGGGCGTACCTGCATTTCAACAATCACTTAGTTAGTTTGGTCAACCCAGGCCCACACGGTCTTGGGTTTTCCGAATCTATCTGCAATAGTAACTTGTTGATATTGAACATTTTGAAAATTTGTTTCATTTAAGAGATTTTGATGCTGAAAACTGTTGTTTCGCCCATTGGCGTTCATTGATTGCTTTCTCATCAAAGCACTAAACCTTTCCTCTAGCTTAGGATCAAGGTTATTTTCAAACTTTTGGTTTCTTACCATTAAAGCTCTTGGTTTAAAATTATTAACCTGCACATTTCTTGAAAAGTTAGAAACAGAATTGTTTCGATTGAAATTTCTCAAAACCGGAGAATGACTTTGATTCATATTTTGAAAACCAATTGATTTATTTCTTTGAAAATTTGAAAATGGTGTCATTTCTCTTGTTGAGTTTGATCGAAAGAAACAATCCTTTGTGTCATGATTCCTTCTCTCACAAATGTCACAAAATTTGTTATAATAACATTCTTCTGAAGAATGATTTCTTTTGTCACAGAAACTGCAGTACCTGTTAAAGAAACATTCAGCAGTTGCATGATTATATCTATCACAAATTTCACAATGTTTCTTGCTAATCCTAAAGAGCCGATTGTTAACCTTTGATGAAGAACCAACTCGTGATTAATTATCAGTTTTGTTCGATTTTAGATTAACTTGATTCTTTTGTGGAGACTTGGTTTGTGATCTTGATTGCATGGGACTTTGGTTCGATTTTAAACTGTTCTGTTTGGTTAACTTTTTAGATTCAATTCTCTTATCATTGACAGCGGAAGACTTAGGACCTGAACCTGTTTTCAGACCAGAGTTAGATTTGATTGGAGAATTGATTGGTTTACCATAAGATCCGTTCAAATCAAACGTTCCTGCAGACACAAACTTGATTTTCTTACCTTTTGACACTTTCTTGACAGGTTTCACTTTGTCAGTTTTAACACTTTGAACTTTGGTGTTATCATTCGATTTTAAGACACTTTTTCCTTTTGATTCTTTTGTTTCAGATTGATTGTTCATTACTTTCGATTTCTGCTTCTTTGCAGTTGAAACTTCGGCCTTCTTCACTTCTTGCTTCTTGATCAACTGATCAGCAACTTGCGCCTTTTGTTCTTTCTTCCACCTGATGTATTGGATCATTATATCCTGAAAATTCACCTTCTTCCTTCACCGTTTCTAGCTTCGGATTCAGTTCCGGATACTCAACAAGTTGAATCAGAACAGGCTCTGATTTGTTGCTAGCTTCATCATCAGCTTCAGTTGTTGCACCATCTTCTTCTTTTAAACTTTCCATCAACACTTCAGATCCTTCAGACTCGGATTTACTTCTTTGAATTTCTTTAAATTTTCTTTCATTTTCAGGTGAATGATCAAATTCATTAAAGTTTTCCGGTAAGGTTTGTGTGATAGAATTTGGCATTGGTTCATGAGTAAAACCCAACCCGGTTTTGGTTTTATTACCTCTTTCACTCACAAGTTGTCTCACCATTGTTTTACAACTTTTAACCTTTGTTAATTCAACTTGTGTGACAGCATGAGCAACTTTTTCTTGTTCAAAGTTCTTTGTCATTTCTTCAAGTTGTTTTGTTACTAGTTCCAATTCCTTTAAAGTTTTGTTCCATGATTCTTTAAGTGACAAAATCTTCTCATCAGCAATTTTATGATCAATTTTAAGTTGTTCATGAAGTTTTTCATGTTTACTTAATTTATCACCAATTTTAAATGAATGAGTTCGATAATGTTCTACTTGTTGAATACATTGTTCAGAACATAACCTTTCTTTCACATCAACAGGTAAAGGAACATAGTTAGGGGGTAAGTCATTACTAACCTTTGGTTGTTCGATAGATGATGAAGACTCACTAGCAGTGGCCATCAGCGCAATTTCAGACTCAGATTCTTCAACAGGATCAGACTTTGCACTCCAGTCATAATCTTCAGAATCTTCACTTACATCTTCAATCATTTTTCCATCCCCTTCTTCAGACCAGTCTTCTTCGATTTCACACACCAGTGCCAAACTTGATGTAAGATCAGATGTGAATTGTTCTGCATATGCACTCCAATCATAACCATCTTTTACACTGACCACCAGTGCCTTTGTTTGGTCTTCTGGTTTCTTTCCTTCATCTTTCAATTCAGGCATGGGAAGACTTTGGTATGGTTTCTGAAAGTAACGTTGATTTCTGCTTTGGTAGCTTGAAGACTGTTGTGAGCTTTGACTTTGACCTTGATTACTTGAACTAGCTTGGTCATTGAAATTCTGATTCTTGGGAGCTTTGCATTCTCTTGAAAAATGACCATACTGGTTACAATTGAAACATCTGGCCTTTGATTTGTCAAAACCAACAGTTTTGTTTGCATGAGGCTTGTAACTTCGGTTAACATATGCATGCTTCTGCGTTCTATATGCAACCATTACCATCTGCCAGTTTAAATCCATTTCTTCAACGTCAACTGGATCCATCTCGAATAAATCTTGAAGAACAACGTCCATTTGACTCAAGTGACTTCCTTGATATGCTTGAAAACTTGCCATAAACGCTGTGAAAGCAGTTTTGGTCTCGTCATCTTGCAACAGAATGTTCATTACATCTTTCACCTTGGTTTGAACATTTGAACTTTGATTTTCTGATTGTGGTTTCATATTTTGACTTTGAACTTGAGCTCTTGGTGGAGATTGAGGTTGAGAATAAGTTGGTGAACTCGGAAAGTATGATGAATCAGTGTAGAAACTTGCACCAACAAATAAGTCACCCTCTTCTTCAAACTTCATTGCATCTTGTGCAAGAAATGCATTCTCCACAGTATTGGCAGGATTTACCACATACTTATACTGAGTTTGTGAG
The DNA here is from genome assembly GCA_030867185.1 of Tagetes erecta. Classification (NCBI taxonomy): domain Eukaryota; kingdom Viridiplantae; phylum Streptophyta; class Magnoliopsida; order Asterales; family Asteraceae; genus Tagetes; species Tagetes erecta. The sequence continues at coordinate 21,041,480 of CM061487.1, forward strand.
CTTGATCTATCAGTATTTCTTGATCCTTCGTCAATCTCAACTTCTTCAATCTTTCCAATAAGTAGATCTAAATCCATTGGAAATTTCTCAGTATGTTTTAACAAAGTAACAGTTTGCTTCCATGATGATGGCAAAGCACATAACAAACGATCATTCAAGTCTTGAAGGTCAGTCTTAACTCCGAGGTTTGACATCTCAGTAGTTAAGTGAACAAACCTGTTCATCATCTGGTGTGCTGTTTCTCCATTAATGTGCTCAAACAATTCCAATTGCCTTTTCAGCTTTGATTTCTTCAAACTTCTCAATTGTTCTCCTCCTTCACATATCGACTTTAATGCCTTGAAGCATGTATAACCAGTCTGATATGCATCCAATCTCGACAAAACTTGGAGTGGCAGTCCCTTGCACATTAAAGAATAAGCCTTGCTATCATTCTTTACTTTCCTCAAATCTTCTGCTGACAAATTATCCTCTGGATATGGTTCTGTAGAATCTTTGGTGTAGGTACTTGCACTATCTGGAGCAGTCTGAGTCGGAATATGAGGACCCTTTTCAATTGACTTCCATAAATCATTGTCAATGGAGCATAAGTGATGTCTCAGTCTGATTGTCCAATTCTTGAAATCTGCACGATTAACAAGTCTAGGAACACGGTTATCAGAATCATCATTAGGTGCCATTTTTTTTAATTTTTTAAGGAAAAATTTTAAAGAAAATATTTTTGGTATTTGTTAATTTTTGAAAAGAAAAGATTAAAATACTAAATTAAAGACAAACAATTAAAGACAAGATAAGAAACGAGTATTAAAAAACAACTAAAATGAGTCACACGGCTGAACAGTGAAAATCCTTCTTCACCCGGCTAAACAGTAGCTTTGTTCTTCACCCGACAGAGAAAAAGTCTTAACACGGCTAAACAGTCACACGGCTCAACAGTTGTAATACTTTTGTTCTTGACCCGGCTGAACAGTTACCCGGCAACAAGAAATAACTTCACACGACAATAACTTGACCCGGCAGAATCTTGACACGGCAAAAAGCTTTACCCGGCTGAACAGTACTCGATCACACGGCAGTTGTTAATCACCCGGCTACACAGTTGATGATTACCCGGCTGAATTTTGTTAATCACCCGGCGTAACAGTGTATCACCCGGCACAACAGTGTTTGATCCGGCTGAACAGTAACACTTTTTCTTCGTCAAATTCTTTACCCGACAAGCACAAATTCCCTTACACGGCTGCACAGGACCTAATTGTTCTTCAATCTAAGTCCAAAGGAAATTGTCTAAGTCAAATTTAATCACCCGGCAAGTTAATCTTCAACCAAGATCATACTGTTCATCATCTTCTCCATGAGAATTTTCTGGGTTTTGTCAAAAACTTGTCCAATTCGTTCAAAATTCACACACAAGCTGTGAAATAGTCCGATTATCAATCCCTTATATCAATCAACCCAAAACATAATCAAATTTTGATGAATTTGAGCAAAATTCGATCGAACAGTAACTTTTTCAATCTTCTTAATTCCTCAGATCTGATGATAATCTGATGGAATTTGCACAATCGTTGTGAATTAGAAGTGATTATGCTGATGAATCACAACTAAAAACACGAACAATTCATTCAGATCATGATATTTGAGCAATATTGTAGTGTTTTGCTTAAGAATCAGCGAAAAACACAATACCGAAAGCTCTGATACCAATTGATAGGTTCAATTGGATCGTGAATATCGCTCAATGATCAGAATAACATGTACACAAACACAGTTCAATCACAAACACAATTCATACTAATAATTCTCTTTGTATATTGATGATCAAAGCAGTATTGTAATACAAGTGCAGGAGAAAATAAAACACACACACAAAGTTCTCTCTCTTACGTGAATTGTGATCTAGCCTCTCTCCTCACACTCTCTCACTTCATGCTTTTAGCAACAATTACAAGTTTAAGGAATATAACAAAATAGACCCTAAACTATACACAAACATATAAACAAAATACAAAGTAAATCTTAACTAGGAAATAGCCCTAACACAAACCCGAACTTTATACAATTTAACTTTACGATAGGCACGCGTTCAATTACTCACGAGAATTCAACAAAAATCAGCAGGGGATAGTTAACGGTGTTAACCTGGATTTGCGGGGTGTCACATTTACCTATATAATCACACTAAAAACAAATTTGATCAAAAACAAATTTCGAAAAATTAACAAATTTTTGCCCAAAACCACTGTATTTTACTTATATTTAATCACACCAAACCAAACTTTCATTAAAAAATCAACTTTGCGAAAAATAAAAATTTTTCACATAAAATCATAATATTTACCTATAAAATCTAAACAAAAACAAATTTGCCCAAAAAATAAACTTACGAAAATATAAAAAATTTTCATATAAACCACAAATTTACCAATATAATCACACAAAAATACAAATTTGATAAAAAAAATCAACTTTTGAAAAAATCAAAATTTTCAAATAAAACCACAACATTTACCTATATAATCACACCAAAAAAAGTTGATTAAAAAATCAACTTTTGAAAAAATCAAAAATTTACACACAGTAACACCAAAAAAAATTTGTTAAAAAAATCAACTTTTGAAAAACCAAAAATTTTCACCTAAAACCACAACATTAACCTATATAATCACACCAAAAATATATTGATCAAAAAATCAACATCTGAAAATAGTAAATTTTCACATAAAACCACAACATTTACCTATATAATGACACCAAAAATAAAATTGATGAAAAAATCAACTTTTGAAAAAATCATAAACTTTCACATAAAATCACAACATTTACTTGTAAAATCACTCCAAAAACAAATTTTCCCAAAAAATGAACTTTAGAAAATATAAAAAATTTTCATAAAAAACAGCAACATTTACCTATATAATCACACCAAAAACATATTTGATAAAAAAAATCAACTTTTGAAAAATTCAAAAATTTTCACATAAAATCACAACATTTACCTATATAATCTCACTAAAAAACATTTTATAAAAAAATCAACTTTTGAAAACACAAAATATTTTCACAAAAACCACGACATTTACCTATATAATCACACAAAAAACAAATTTGATCAAAAAATTAACCTTTGAAAAAATTAACAAATTTTCACATAAAATCACAACATTTTACTTTTATTTAACCACACCAACCAAACTTTCATCAAAAAATCAGCTTTTGAAAAAATCATAAATTTTCACATAAACCACAACATTTACCTATATAAAATCATCACAAAAAAATTTGATCAGAAAATCAACTTTTGAAAAAACCAAAAATTTTCACTTAAAACCACAACATTTCTTTATATTTTTTTTGGACAGCGAAACGAATAAAGCCCGGCTACCCGGGCTAACCCAATGGCGAAAGGCGACCCCAAACGCTCTGCGAACACAGACAGCGCTGGGTAGCCGAAACCCACCTATTAAACCAACTCCAATTCGGGGGAAACCCACTAGCCCGTCCGCCCGTAGGCACGACAACAAGCTAGCAGTAAAACCCGTTTGGCTCAGAGATCGAACTTATGTTGGCCACAAGTCTCCCTTCATTGCCCCCATTTGCTCCTTCCAAAGTGGTGGTAGTGGGACTAGAACTTGGGTCTCTTTTGGAGAATCCAAGCCTCTTACCACTACACCACATTGGAAGTTGCAACATTTCTTTATATAATCACACAAAAAACAAATTTGATCAAAAAATCAACTTTCGAAAAATAAAAAATATTCTAATAAAACCACAACATTTTAGCTATTTTTAATCTCAACAAACCCAACTTTCATCAAAAAATTAACTTTTAAAACATAAATTATTTTTACATACAACCACAACATTTTCCTATATAATCACACTAAAAAACAAATTTGATCAAAAAATATAATTTCGAAAACATAAAAAATTGTCAGATAGAACAAAAGCAAATTTGATCACAAAATCAACTTTCAAAAAATTAATAAATTTTTGCCCAAAACCACTATATTTTACTTATATTTAATCACACCATACCAAAATTTCATTAAGAAATCAACTTTGCGAAAAATAAAAATTTTCACATAAAATCACAATATTTACCTATATAATCTCAACAAAAACAAATTTGCCCAAAAAATCAACTTACGAAAATATCAAAAATTTTCATATAAACCACAAAATTTACCTATATAATTACATAAAAAAAATTGATAAAAAAAATTAACTTTTGAAAATATCAAAATTTTCATATAAACCACAACATTTACCTATATAATCACACCAAACCGTTGATTATAAAATAAACTTTTGAAAAAATAAAAAATTTACACACAATAACACCAAAAAATTTTGTTAAAAAAATCAACTTTTGAAAAACCAAAAATTTTCACCTAAAACCACAACATTTATCTATATAATCACACCAAAAACATATTTGATCAAAAATTCAACATCTGAAAAATAGTAAATTTTCACATAAAACCATAACATTTATCTATATAATTACACCAAAAACAAATTTGATCCAAAAATCAACTTTCAAAAAATCACCAAATATTCACATTAAACCACAACAGTTTACTTATAACAAATAACACAAAAAACAAATTTGATCAAAAAATCAACTTAAAAAAAATCTATAATTTTCACATAAAACCACAACATTTACCTATTTAATCACACCAAAAATAAATTTGATAAAAAAAATCAACTTTTGAAAAAATAAAAAATTTTCACATAAAATCACAACATTACCTATATAATCACACCAAAAACAAGTTTGCCCAAAAAATAAACTTACGAAAAAAAATATTTTCATATAAACCACAACATTTACCTTTATAATCACACTAAAAACAAATTTGATCAAAAAATTAATTTTCGAAAACATAAAAATTTTTCATATAAAACATCAATATTTACCTATATAATCACACCAAAAACATATTTGATCAAAAATTCCACTTTTGAAAAATCCAAAAATTTTCACCTAAAACCACAACATTTACCTATATAATTACACCAAAAACCAAATTTGATCAAAAAATTAACTTTCGAAAACATAAAAAATTTTCAAACAAAACCACAACATTTACTTATAAAATCACACCAAAAACAAATTTGACAAAAAAATCAATTTACGAAAACATTAAAAATTTTCATATGAAACCACAACATTTACCTATATAATCACACCAAAAACAAGTTTGCCTAAAAAATCAACTTAAGAAAACATAAAAAATTTCATATAAACCACAATATTTACCTATATAATCACACCAGAAACAAATTTAATCAAAAAATAAACGTACGAAAAAATAGAAAACTTTCACATAAAACCACAGTATTTACTTAACTATATAATCACACCAAAAAAAAAAATTTGCCCAAAAAATCAACTTACGAAAACATAAAAAATTTTCATATAAACCACAACATTTATCTATATAAACACACCAAAAACAAATTTGATCAAAAAATCAACTTTTGAAAAAATAAAAAATTTTAACATAAAACCACAAATTTAGCAATATAATCACACCAAAAACAAATTTGATCAAAAATTCAACTTTTGAAAAAATAAAAAGTTTTCACATAAAACCACAACATAGGTATATAATCACACCAAAAACAAATTTTATTGAAAACTCAACTTTTAAAAAAACCAAAAAATTTCATCTAAAACCACAACATTTACCTATATAATCACACCAAAAACAAATTTGATCAAAAAATCAACTTATGAAAAAATAAAAAAATTTCACATAAACCACAACATTTACCTATATAATGACACCAAAAACAAAATTGATCAAAAATTAATTTCAAAAACATAAAAAATTGTCACATACAACAACAACATGTAATATATAATCACACCAAAAACAAATTTGATCACAAAATCAACTTTCAAGAATTTAACAAATTTTTGCCCAAAACCACTACATTTAGGTAAATCGCTTAACTAATCCACTTACCATTTTGGGCCGAATTCAACCTCCCACCCTTAATGGCCAATAATTACATAATAACCTCTTCATTAATCCATCCCTTATCTAATTATCAAGTAATTAGTCATTACGTTTTACATTCTCGTACATTTATAATCATTTTCGTTCTTCATCGTATTTTTCATAATTTCCACATTTATCGTAAACATAGCATAATCATAAATACATCATTTTAATCATAATCATGTAAAGATGCCTTACCATAAAAATCTGGGTGTTACAAAATCAACTTTCAAAAAATCACTAAATTTTCACATAAAACCACAACAGTTTACCTATAATTAATCACACAATAAACAAATTTGATAAAAAATCAACTTACGAAAAAATCTAAATTTTCACATAAAACCACAACATTTACCTATATAATCATACCAAAAATAAATTTGATCAAAAAAATCAACTTTTGAAAAAATCAAAAATTTTCACATAAAATCACAACATTTACCTATTTAATCACACCAAAAAGAAGTTTGCCCAAAAAATCAACTTACGAAAATATAAATATTTTCATATAAACCACAACATTTACCTTTATAATCACACTAAAAACAAATTTGATCAAAAAATCAATTTTCGAAAATATAAAAAAAATTCATATAAAACGTTAACATTTACCTATATAATCACACCAAAAACATATTTGATCAAAAAATCAACATTTGAAAAAAAGTAAATTTTCACATAAAACCACAACATTTACTTATATAATCACACCAAAAACAAATTTGATCAAAAAATCAACTTTCAAAAAATCAACAAATTTTCACATAAAACCACAACAGTTTACCTATATTTAATCACGAAAAAACAAATTTGATCAAAAAATCAACTATTAAAAAATCCAAAAAGTTTCACCTAAAACCACAACATTTACCTATATAATTACACCAAAAACAAATTTGATCAAAAACTTTGATATGTTCAATTGGATCGATACTGCTCGAAATCAAAATGATCAACGTACAAACACAATAATTCAATCAGCAACACAATTCATTACTTAATAATTCTCTTGTATTAATGATCAAAGCAATAGTTGCAGTACAATGGTGCAGGAGAATACAATCACACACACAGTTCTCTCTCTAACGTGTAAATTTGTGATCTAGACTCTCTCTCTAACATTTTCTAGCAACATGCTTTATGCATCACTACTTAGGGATAATACAAAATCAACCCTACACTATACAAACTTGTATAAACAAAGTACAAAGTAAATGTTCTAACAGGAACGAGCCCTAACAATACTCCCCCTAAGATTTAACTTTGGACTTTAATAAAAAAATTTCAGCTTTAAATCTTTTTCTCTTTAATCTTTAATCTCTCTTGAATCAACATTCTTCATTCAGATTCTTCTTTCACATTCAGCAACTCTTTTCCAGTATATTCTTCTTGCTCTTTGATAGCTTCTTCAATGCATGACTTGAACTTTTCAGCTATCATGGCTTGTCTCGGTTTTGACTCGTTGGTGAGAATATCACAACCAGCCATCTGTGTAACATCCCAGCCCGTCGCACCATGATATTGTCCGCTTTGGCAGCCGGAACGCCCTCAGGCGCCGCCCCTCACGGTTTTAAAACGCGTCATGGTAGGGGAGGTTACCACACCCTTATAAAGGGGTGCTTAGTTCTCCTCCCCACCGATGTGGGATCCTACAATCCACCCCCCTTGGAGGACCAGCGTCCTCGCTGGCACATCGGCCGACGACTGGCTCTGATATCATCTGTAACATCCCAGCCCGTCGCACCATGATATTGTCCGCTTTGGCAGCCGGAACGCCCTCAGGCGCCGCCCCTCACGGTTTTAAAACGCGTCATGGTAAGGGAGGTTACCACACCCTTATAAAGGGGTGCTTAGTTCTCCTCCCCACCGATGTGGGATCTTACAATCTGTTTCAGCGTTTCCAAAGTGATACCTGCAAAATCAATATTAGCATAAAATTCGTACGGCCTTTTCCTTCCTTTGGCCCGTACTTCTAAGGTACCCTTTGACGTAACCTTCATGAACTCAATCTCTGGTATGTTGATCTTCACAAGGTCAGCATTGAGTAATGCTTTCCTTAATCATATCTTTTCGGTGGCAGCTCCGATAACCTCAAACATAATTTCAAATAACTTTCAATCAGCTTCAGCAATCGGGTCCTTCATCTTTTCCATCTTGTGGCTTCGCAAGAAATCAATATAAGATGGATGCAACAGTTTGAGCTCAAACGTACTGAATAAGGTAATCATGTCTTGATTCCAATCATCCAAATACGAACCAGCTTCAGCTCAAACGTCTCTTCATGATAGAAAAATTTCAGAATAGGCTTCGTCTTCTACGAACCTTCAAATACTTTCAAGCCCGGATTGGTGACTTTGTCAAAATATTCATCTGAGAATTCATCTAAGTACATATCATGAAGAATTACTTTTTCTGCTTCTTCTTCTTACTTTTCAAATACACTGTGTCCTCTTGTTGACCACGAAACTCCAAGAATTTAGGCATTCGGCTTATTCCAGCGTCCAACAACATTGCACACTTATCACCACGCTCAGCACGTGTATGATTTATCAATCTAAGCTTGTGCAACTCTTTCAAATCTTGAACCGGAAGTTTGAAGATGCTCGAATAATAGTGATAAACATCACATAATCCATTAACCCTTTTGATCAAAAATGCATCAAATACCTCATCATACTTCCATGCAATGATCTTTACATCCTTGGACTTTTCCGGTACGATCATTGAGTCGAGAAGATCAGAAACTGATTGACCTTTACTCAGCAGTGATCTAACGATATCACCTGCTGTGGCAGCTTTATGCCATGACTAACGTACATCCATAGGAATGTGATATGCTTTCATTTCGCTTGGAAACATATCAATCAGATCTTTTCTCTTCTTGTGTGCATCAACCGGTAAAGCCATCAAAGGAATCTCTTTTGGTTCCAACACTTTGAACCTTTTGGTTAGTTCAAAATATTGTGGATTTTGGTAATCCAAAAAGTGCATGCGATTATGCATCTTTTCTGACGCTTGAAAGCTCACCACAATTTTCTTCAACGATTCTTTCTTCAACCTCTTCAAGGTTTTATACGGATAGTTTCTTGATTGTAACCATTGACGCATATCAGTTGAAGTCATCTCCTCTGGATTTTGATGATATAATTCTTCCGTAGGAAGATCATCAATATTCAGGCTTTCTTGTAATGGCGTCCACTCTCCTGTTCAACAACAAACTCTTTCTCATCACCGTCAACTCTATCTTGGGCATTGACACACTTCTCATACTCCTCATTTATTTGACTGACAGTAAGCATTCAAATAAATAGGATTATACTTCATTCTTTCTAGATATGCAAACCGTTCATCCAGATCAATAGGTATATCTTCACATACATTCTCTTCAGTTTCAAACTCAGAGGGACCAGCTTCATCCGTCATAACCAGCATTTCAGTTGCATGTACAGTATCAGCTTGAACCGGCTCAACCTGAACTGCTTCCTCGGTTCTAGCTTTCTTCATAGATACATCTTCTTCAACAATCTCAGGCATCTCATCAAGTTTACATTTCCCTCGCTTTATTATATGTGACAACAGCAGTAGCATCATTGGGAATGGGAACTGATATATCAATCTTTTCTCCCAGAGCCTTAGATCCTCGTGATCTAGTATAGTAAACTTTTATTTCTCTAGCAGTATCAGCCACTTCTACTACTTCATCAGAGAAATCTTTATCAGATGCAGGTCCTGATCTTTTTGGTTCTGTTTCTTCAATCCATTTTTCCAGCATCTCTTTCTCAGCATTCAAAGTATTACATTCAGCATAAAGCTCTTTGTAATCATCTTTGAGTTTTTCGTACTTGGCATCAAGCTCATTGAAGATCTTCATATTTTTCAGATTATTTTCTCTAAACTTGTTCAATCTGACCTTTTTCCGTTCATTAGAAACCTTCAATAGCTCATTCTCATTCTTCAATTCTTCTACCAACTTCCTCAGACTATCAATCTCTTTGTCTTTTTCCATCAATACATCAATTGACACAACTTTTGGCGAAGACTCCATCAGTTGTTCAGTTTCTTGAGTTGCAGGAGATGATGATGTGGCAGTATCTACTGGTTCAGGAACATTGAAACCAGCTTCAGTATCATCAACTGTCTGTGCCACAGTCTCTACTTCAGCAACAATCTCTTGTGCAATCTGAAGAACATCAATTTGTTCAGACACATTGACTTCTTCAATCATAACCAGCTCCTCTATAATAATAGGTTCAACAACAGTCTTAGATCGTCGTGATCTGTTATAACAGACTGTGATTTCCCTAGGAGCATAAAAAACAACAGATTCAGTTTCCTTTTCAGCTTCACCAGATTCGGTTTCAGTTTCAGACACTTCATCACTATCAACAACGTTTTCACCTTCATTGTTGTCATCATCCTCGTTACCATCCCCTTCATCATCATTATCATCCTCATCATCATCTCCTTCATCTTCTGGATGTCTAGCAAAATACTCATCATCATCCAAAAGATTGTCTGGAATCTCATCCACAAGGTCTAATGGATCAATTACTTCACCTTGGGAGATATGATGATATATCCCTCCAATATCTTCCTCATTGTTTGCTATATCTCGCATATAGTCAAACATTTGCACCTCGGCAACATTTCCAATACTCATCTTTGATAAGATAAACCATTCATATCTTCAGTCATGAGTAAGTCTCCATTCACACCCTCTTCACGAATAACAGGATGTGCAATGCTGATCAAAAGTTGCAAGAATCTTGGATACATCAAAAATTTGAATCTCTTTCCTTTCACCAAGTTGAATATAAACCCTTTCATGATCCATCTTGACATATTGAAAGGTCTATTCATAGCTATTGCAACAATTGGGGATGCAATATCAGATGGAAAGTTATCAAAACCAGCACTTCTTCTTGATAAGCATTGCTGAATCACATAGCAAAGTAACTTCCATTGTTTTCCCAATCTAGCTCTCACAAACTGCTGTTTAGGAAATACAAGAGGATGTCCCATATTCATAAAACATGCTTGGCATTCAGCAGTTGTGTATTCATCAGGAGCACCAACTTCTTCTTCATCTAATCTTAGTGCAGTCCTGATAGACTCTTCAGACACAACAGATACACCAGCTTCATCTGTAATAACCTCTGCTGTTCTCCAAAAACTCTTGATCAATATAGCATATACAATGGGTTTTGCACACATTGCATACACATATTTTGTTCTTCTCAGAAATCTGATCATCTCTTTATACCCATCAGCTTCTGGTATAGATTCATCCAATACAGCAACAAGATTTTGCTTTGGTTCAAACTTAAGATCATTAATCTGATAACAAACAAACGCACATGTGTTAGATTTCAACAGTTTATAAACAAACAACATTTCTACAAGGAATAAGCATAAAGACATAATATAACAAATCACATTAAGATTTATCACATAAGTTGATTAACAGTTTGAACATATCATCTTGTTTTAAAACTTTGTATATCTATGATCATGTAACTAGTAACTGACTTAACTGCTTAAACACACAAGTACAAATTTATCATTTGTAAAATGAAATTGCAACACATGATCCAGTTCATTTTTAGCATCAATTAACCGATTATATGCAGATTATGTATCATTTGTGATCAAAATCAAGAACAGGTTCATGGTTCATCAATGGCGGTTTCGACATCATTTTTGAAATTTTCCTTTCATTCAGTCAATAACAGATGTTTTGATGTTTATTAATGGATGAAAATCGTTGATTAACAGTTATTACACTTATTACAACACTCGATTTGAGTTTTAACACACACAATCAAAGTGTCGATTCAAGTCCAATTACTGTTCATCATCAACATTTCGATTTTACGAGCAACAGTGAGTTTAATGAGGTTTGATCATGATGATTATACCTTATTCAATTTCTAAAACTTGTTACAGATTCAAGGATTGAATATGATATATGGTAATTTGATGTTCAGGGGATTTGCTTGAGAGTGATTGTGAGAAATGATAAGTGTTTGAGAAGAGGCGGGTATTTATATGTGAATGAGCCGGCTCAAAAATTAGGTCAAAATGTTTGGGATGGGTCAACATTTCAGATGGGTAAACAATTAGGCCTAATAGCCTTGGATGGGTCATGTTACTGTTGGGACGGGTCAACACTTTGGGACGGGTCAACATGTGAATAAACAACTTAACATATAAAACACTTAGACGGGTCACAGACTGTTGGGACGGGTCAAGCACTGTTGAACCGTGTCAACATTGTTTGGGACGGGTCAAAGTATCTGCACATTAAATTTTCTTCATGTAAATGCTTCATCGAATCTTAACATAGTCGAATCATTGTGTTTGGAACGACTACACCTTTGTTTTGTTTTACCCATTACCCGGCTGAATAGTAGCATTTTCTTTTCATCACCCGGCTGCACAGTGACTTCATTCTCATTACCCGGCTGCATAGTGACAATTTCTTTCATCACCCCGCTGTACAGTGACTGCGCTTACCCGGCTGTATAGAAACTTCATTCTATTACCCGGCTGCATAGTGACTTTGAAATTTTGTCACTCGGCATCATTTCCATCCTTCACCCGGCTACTTATCATTCTATCACCCGGCTGAACAGTGAATGATGTCTTCACCCGGCTTCAACACTTAACGAGTTTTCTTCACTTTCTTTGTCTGTTGACTTTTCAACTGCATTTATTGCACCTGCAATCATTCTCGACACATTAATTAGACAAGACATCCTTATTAGGGTTTGTGTAATTAAATAACAATCATGATTTAGGGCAGCAAATTTAAACATTTAAGAACACATAAAAGATTTTTTATTTTTTTTATTTTTCTTTTATTTTCCTCAAAAAGTCATTATGCAAACATTTTTGCACTACCAATATTTCTATATCCCGAAGCATTTTTCTTTAATCAAAAACAAATCACAAGACATCAGGTTTGTTTTTATCACATCCAATACATTTGCTTTCATTGACCAGTTGATCCTTACATTCAACACACTTATTTCAAAATATTTCAAAATATTTCAAAATATTTTTGGCTTTTGGATATCTTTTTCTTCTTCAATTATTCTCCCCCTAAACTTGAAATTTCATGAAATTTTTAAGTTTAAAAAGGATGTCGATGTGTAAATAAAGAATCCATATGCCTGCACACACAAAGCACACACATTAAAGTAAATACATATGCAATGCAATGAATCAATATATCGCAGTGAGATCATACCACACATCATCTGAACATGCTTTGCAAGTTTTGAATAGACATTTGACTTATGTTTGATTGAGTGATGACATGAAAACATACCAATTAGCTCGAATTGACACACTTACTTTTTCAGTATCATGATGTGATTAAGGTTCGATTAAAATGACTTATGTGACCCATATGTATACATATGACAACATATTTCCTCATCAACAACAACTTGAATGCATGTTGTACAAAAACCATGTTACTTACAAACATAAACAGTGTGGAATTTGGGTTCTATTTGGATTTGGTCCACTTTGGGACTTCTTTTGAATTCTTTTTTGAAAGTTTTATTTCCTATCGTTCCCTTTGGGAATCTTCTGAATTCCTTTTCGGAATTTTGATTTGGTGACGGTCCACATTTGGGACTCTTTTTGTTTCAACTTTGGGAATCTTTTGATGCACCTTGAAGCTCAAAATAGACTTCGTGTGAGACTTCAGGTCTGTGGGTACCACAACAAAAAAGCTCACGATGCGGTTCATCACACTGAATAGAATGCATCATTACCCGATTATGTTCAAATAACATCACAAGAAGTTCATCAAAAGATATATATTTAGACATGTATAACAAAGGAACTTAACACAAAGATCATCAAGTTTAGATTTGTCAACAATGAACTTACTTTTTCAGTCTAATTGTCTGAGCTGTCTCGCACATCAATTAACATTTAACAGTCTTTATTATTAAAAATGATGAAACAGATAATGTCTAGTGTAACTATCATTTCTCACTTTTGCAATATAGATTCTTATGACATGATATTTCTTTTCTTTTTGGTTTCCTTTTTCTTTTTCATGCACACCCACAATGCAAGAATAAAAAGACATAGGAAGCAATACTTGACATCGACTTATTATGTTTTTGGATTTTATATTTTCTGATTTTGTATTTTGATTTTCATAAAATAGAATTAATCATGGTTTATTAACCCTATGGATTGAATTAAGAATTCAAACCGTCCTGACAAGAATGGTTTTGTGAAAAGATCTGCCAGTTGTTTGTCGATATTAACTTTAATCAAAATTATTAAACATTTTTCAGAGTTATCTCTGAGAAAGTAGAATCGAATTTCGATATGTTTCGTTTTTTAGTGTTGAACAGGATTAGCAGTAATGAACACACCAGCAGTATTGTATATGTAAATAGGAGTTTTGAGAAAGTTAAACCCGTAGTCAAGTAACTGGTTTTGTAACCACAAAACTTGAGAACATCCTGCAGATGCAGCAATGTATTCTGCTTCAGCTGTGGATACGGAAACATTGGTCTGCTTTTTGTATTGCCAAGAGACTAGACGAGGACCCAGAAACTGACATCCACCCGTAGTCGATTTCCTTCATAAGGATACCATAACCCGAGATTCGGTTTCCCTTTAAGGTATCTGAAAATTTATTTAACAGCAACCAGGTGCGACTCTTTAGGATCGGACTGATATCTGGCACATACACATACATCATACATAATGTCTGGTCTTGATGCAGTAAGATACATCAATGAACCAATGATTGATCTGTAAAGTGTTTGATCAATGGATTTGCCTTTTGGATCAGGTTGGATTTTGCAGTTCACATCAGATGCAGTTCGTATAGTCTGACAATCTTGCATCTTGAACTTTTTCAGCAACTTCTCAAGAAATTTTGATTGGTTGATAAAAATTCCGTCTGCTGACTGTTTTACTTGCAATCCGAGAAAGAAATTAATCTCCCCCATAGAACTCATCTGAAATCTGGATTTCATAATCTCTTCAAACTCTTTGCACATGGATGGACTTGTTGATCCAAAGATGATATCATCCACATACACTTGGACACATAGAAGATCTTCATTTTCCCGCTTCATGAATAAAGTAGGATCAATTTGACCTCTTGAAAAACCATGTTCCAGCAAATGTTTAGATAACGTCTCGTACCAAATTCTGACGTATACATCATCGATAATTGATCCATATAAAAATGCGCCTTTAACATCCATTTGAAACACTTTGAACTTCATGAAAGAGGCAAATGCTAGAAAAACGCGAATAGCTTCAAGTTGAGCGACCGGAGCAAACGCTTCTTCATAGTCGATACCTTCTTCTTGAGTGTAACCTTGTGCAATAAGTCTGGCTTTATTTCTGACCACAATGCCACGTTCATCTGGCTTGTTCTTGTACAACCATCTTGTACCAATCGCATTTTCTCCTTCAGGTAAGTCCACTAATTTCCAAACTTCTTGTTTTCGAAACTGAAGTAACTCCTCTTGCATGGCTTCAATCCAACTGTTATCTTGCAACGCTTCTGAAATGTTCTTCGGCACCACTTGAGAAAGAAAACATAAATAAAGACAAACGTTTGCATGCTTAGTCTGACTTCTCATAGTTCTCTGATTCAAAGGACCTATAATCTGTGAGATAGGATGATTCCTATGAACTCGGTGAATTAGAATTTCGTCACCTTGTACTTGAGTCTCCAGATTAGACTGATTCAGATTCGGTAGATCTTGTAAAATTGTAGAAGTATGCGGAGTGAAATTAGGAACTTGTTCTGGTGAATTGATGAAGTAGTCAAACGTTTCTGGAACAACTTCAACATTCGGATCTGATGATGGTTGATTTTGAACAGATCCACCATCATTAGGAGAATTTTGCCGATTCAAATCATCTTCAAAATTGTTTGATTCCTGATTTTCTTGAGAACTAGATGGACCCGGAGCTTGGTTGGATATCACGTTGTCAGGATTGTGAAATGACATGAACGGATACTCAGAATTGAGATCGTTATCATCGTCATTATCCGAATCATCACTGAAAAATCCTAAGTCTCCTGATTCTTTCTTCGTTTTTCCTGAAAAATCAAATAAGTTAGAATCGAAAGATTTTAATAACGAATCTAAATCAAATAACCATTCGGGACCATGAGCCATTGACGGAAATGAGTTTTCTAAAAACTTTACTTTAATAGTTTCAATAACAACATTCGTTTTGCTATTAAAAACCCGATAAGCTTTTGAAACCGATGAATATCCTAAGAAGAAACCATCGTCAGATTTTGACTCAAATTTACCGAGATGATCACTTAGATTCAGAATCGACACAGGACAACCAAATGCTTTCAAGTATGAATATTCGGTTTTCTTCCAAACAATAACTCATAAGATGTTTTATGTTTATCCTGGACCAATAATGTTCTGTTTTGTACAAAGCAGGCAGTAGCAATAGCTTCGTCCCAGAATGTGATAGGGATTTTGGCATCTGCAAGCATGGATCTTGCTGCTTCGGTTAGTGTCCGATTTTTACGTTCTGCTACTCCGTTCTGTTGAGGAGTTCTTGGAGCATTAAATTGACGCGCAATTCCTTTTTCTGCACAAAACGAGTCTACATTAGAATTTTTAAACTCGGTTCCATTGTCACTTCTCAAGATTTTCACTTTACAATCTAACTGATTTTCAACTTTGATAATGAATTCCTTTAACAACTCAGCAGTTTCAGATTTAACATGCAAAAAATAAACCCAAGAAAATCTAGTAAAGTAATCGATAATGACAAAACAATAAGACTTCTTTCCGATGCTTTGAACATTTGTTGGTCTGAATAGATCCATGTGTAGCATCTGTAAGGGCTTTGAAATGAAGTTTTTTAGCTTGGACTTAAAAGACATTCGATGCTGTTTTCCTTTCAAACATGTTGCACAGAGATCAGTTGTTGAGAATTTCTTCGAAGGTATTCCCACTGCATGATTTCCAGTCACCAGTCGATTCATGTTTCTGAAGTATGAATGGCCCAGCCGTCTATGCCAAAGCTGACTCTCATCATTCGATGCATGAGCAATGAGACACGTGGTTTCGGTTTCAGCATCAATCTGAGACATATCAAGCTTGTACACATCCCGATCTCTTGGAGCTTTAACCACCACCCATTCATTGTCAATCTTAAAACCTGGCTTATGAATGTAACAAAAAGAATCATCAAATAATGTTGAATATGATTTGTCACAAATTTGAGATACACTTAGCAAATTAAAGTTCAACTGTGCACACTAGTTGACTTTATCAAAGCTAATAATTCCATTTGACACCGTTCCTTCACCAATGATTTTTCCATCAGCATCTCCTCCAAACGCAACATGTGTGTCATTCTTTAGCTTAAAATCTTGAAGCAAAGCATGGTTGCCTGTCATATGCCGGCTGCACCCACTATCAACAAACCATGAGTTGATAGGTCTTCGAGGGCGCACCTGCAATTCAACATTTACTTAGTTAATTTGGTCAACCCAGGCCCACATGGTCTTGGGTTTTCCGAATCTATCTGTAACAGTAACTTGTTGATAATGTAAATTTTGAAAATTGAGTCATTCGAGAGATTTGGTTGAAAATTGTTTCTGCCACTGGCTTGATTTGTTTGCTTTCTTCTTAAAGCCGAAAACCTTTCCTCTAACTTAGGATCAAGGTTATTTTCAAATCTTTGATTTCGTACCATCAAAACTCTTGGCTTAAAAGTGTTGACCTGCTGATTTCTTGATGACATTTCCTTAAATCCAGAATTGTATCTTTTGAAAGGTCTCAAATCAGGAGAATGACTCTGGTTTGATTTTTGAAAACCAAATGATTGAGTTCTTTGAAAATTTGGAAAATTAGTCAATTCTCTTGATGAGTTTTTCCAAAAGAAACAATCTGCAGTGTCATGATTTCTCCTTTCACATATGTCACAAAACTTGTTATAAAAACATTCTTCTGACGAATGATTTCTTTTATCACAGTAATCGCAGTACCTGTTAAAGAAACACTCAGCAGTAACATGATTATAACGATAACAAATCTCACAATGTTTCTTTCTAATCTTAAAGAGCCGATTGTTAACTTTAGATATTGAACCAACTCGTGATTCATTAACACTTTTGTTCGGTTTTAAGTTAACTTGGTTCTTTTGTGGAGATTGTGGTTGTGACTTTGATTTCTGGTTATCAAATTTTGGTTGTTTGGGAACTTGATTCGATTTTGAAACATCTTGCTTAGTTACCTTCTTTGATTCAAATCTTTTATCATTGACAGCGGAAGTCTTAGTACCTGAACCTGATTTCAGACCAGAGTTAGATTTGATCTTAGAATTAATTTGGTTACCATGAGATGAGTTCATATCAAATATTCCTGCAGACTCAAACTTGATTGGTTTGGTTTTAGACACTTTCTTTGTCACAGGTTTTGCAGTTTCAGTTTTAACAACTTGAGCTTTGCTGTTGTCATTTGATGTTATGACATTTTCACCTTTTGACTGTTTTGTTTCAGATTGATTGTTTGACAAATTTGATTTCTGCATCTTTGCTTTTGAAACTTCAGTCTTCTTCACTGTTTCCTTTTTGATCAGCTGATCAGCGACATGAGCTCTCTGCTCCTTTTTCCACTTGATGTATCCTGGATCATTGTAACCCGAAAATTCTGCTTCATCCTTCACCGTTTCTGCTGGTTTAGGATTCAGTTCCGGATATTCAACAAGTTGCACCAGAATAGGATCAGATTTGTTGCTTGCTTCATCATCAGCTTCAACAGTCACACTATCATCTTCTTTCAAGCTTTCGAGTAAAACTTTAGACCCTTCGGATTCAGATTTGCTTCTTTGAATTTCTTTGAATCTTTGTTCATTTTCAGGTGAATGATCAAATTCATTAAAGTTTTCTGGTAAAGTGTTAGTGATTGATTTAGGCATTGGTTCATGTGTGAAACCCAATCCTGTTCTGTTTTCTTTTCTATCACTTATCAACTTTGCTAGAATTGATTTTGAACTTTTCATTTTTGTTAAAGTCCACCTCAGTTGTTGCATGAGCAATCCTTTCTGATTCAAAGTTCTTGGTCATTTCTTCAAATTGTTTATTTGACATTTCCAGTTCCTTTAAGGTTTTGTTCCATGATTCTTTAAGTGACAATATCTTCTCATTAGCAATTTTGTGATCAATTTTAAGTTGTTCATGAACTTGTTCATGTTTGCTTAATTTGTCACCAATTTTAAACGAATGAGTTCGATAATGTTCCACTTGTTTAATCATTGGTCAGAACATAACCTACCTTTCAAATCTTCAGGTAAAGGAACATAGTTAGGGGGTAATTCGATACTAACCTTAGGTTGTTCAGCAGATGAGAAAGACTCTTCAGATGTAGCCATAAGAGCAATCTCTGATTCAGTTTCTTCAATTGGATCTGACTTTGCACTCCAGTCATAATCTTCAGAATCTTCACTGATATCATTAACCACTTGGTAATCCCCTTCTTCAGACCAATCTTCTTCCTCAATTTCACATACCAGTGCCAGACTAGAAGTAAGATCAGCTGTAAACTGTTCCCCATAAGCACTCCAATCATATCCATCTTTCACACTAACTACAAGTGCTTTGTTCTGATCTTCAGTCTTTTTACCTTCATCTTTCAGTTCTGGCATGGGAAGACTTTGATATGGCTTTTGAATGAAACGTTGATTCCTGTTTTGATAGCTTGAAGACTGTTGTGAATTCTGACTTTGGCCTTGATACTGATTCTGTTCACTGGAACTGGCTTGACCATGATAATTCTGATTCTTAGGAGCTTTGCATTCCCTTGAAAAATGACCATAGCAGTTACAGTTGAAACATCTGGCCTTTGACTTGTCAAAACCTACTGTCTTGTTTGCATTTGGCTTGTAACTTCGGTTCACATATGCATGTTTCTGAGTTCGATATGCGACCATAACCATTTGCCAATTTAAGTCCATCTCTTCAACGTCATCAGGATCCATTTCAAACAAGTCTTGACGAACAACATCCAATTGAGTCAAATGACTTCCTTGATAAGCTTGGAAACTTGCCATGAATGCAGTAAAAGCATTCTTAGTCTCATCATCTTGTAACAAGATGTTCATGACATCTTTTACTTTAGCTTGAACTGTGGAACTTGAACTTTGGTATTCTGCTTGAGGTTTCCCAGACTGGCTTTGAACTTGAACTCTTGGTGGAGATTGAGGTTGAGAGTAAATTGGTGAACTTGGTAGATATGATGAATTAGTGTAAAAGCTAGCACCAACAAACAAATCACCCTCATCATCAGTTTTAGCAGCATCTTGAGCAAGAAAAGCATTCTCCACTGTATTAGAAGGATTCACCACAAACTTATACTGAGCATGAGAACCTGATCTGTCAGTGTTTCTTGAACTTTCATCAATTTCAACTTCTTCAATCTTTGCAATAAGATCTAAATCCATTGGAAACTTTTCTGTATGCTTCAGCAAAGTCACTATTTGTTTCCATGAAGATGGAAGAGCACACAATAGTCTATCATTCAGGTCATGAAGATCTGTCTTTGCACCAACATTTGTCATCTCAGTTGTTAGATGCACAAATCTATTCATCATCTGGTGCACAGATTCTCCAGCAATATGCTCAAACAGTTCTAGTTGTCTCTTTAATTTCTGTTTCTTGAGACTTCTTAATTGTTCTCCTCCTTCACAGATTGATTTTAATGCCTTGAACAATGTGTAGCCAGTTTGATAAGCATCCAATCTTGACAACACTTGAAGTGGCAGCCCTTTACACATCAAAGAATAAGCCTTACTGTCATTCTTGACCTTTCGTTAGTCGTCACCTTGTAGATTATCTTCAGGATAAGGTTCAGTTGAATCTTTGGTATAAGTGCTTGCACTGTCAGGAGCAGTCTGAGTAGGAATATGATGACCTTTATCAATTGACTTCTGTTAGGGTTATTTCCTGTTAAGATTTACTTTGTATTTTTGTTATTGTATATATGTTTGTATAGTTTAGGGTTTATTATGTATTTTCCTTAAACTTGCATTTTGTTTGATATAGGCATGTAGTGTGCGTGTGTTAGGAGAGCGACTTTTACACTGTTAGAGAGAGAATTAACTGTGTGTAATTTGTTTCTCCTGCACTTTTGTACTACGAATTGCTTGATCATCAAATACAAAGAGAATTTATGAGTATGAATTGTGTTTGTGATTGAATCGTTTGTTTGTACTTGTTGTTCTGATCATTTGAGTGATATTATCGATCCAATTGAACCTATCAATTGGTATCAGAGCTTTCGGTTTGTGTTCTTCGCTGTTTCTAAGCAAAACACATCAATATTGCTCAAAATATCATGATCTGAATGAATTGTTGGTGTTTTTAGTTGTGATTTGTCATCATAATCACTTCTATACACAGCGATTGTGCAGATTCTATCAGATCATCATCAGATCTGAAGAATTAAGAAGAATAGAAAAAGTACTGTTCGATCAATTTTTGCTCAAAATTCATCGAAGAATGAAGATGTTTTGGATTGATTGATATAAGGGTTTGATAATCGGACTATTTCACAGCTTGTGTGTGAATTTTGGACAATTTGGACAAGTTTTAGATAAAACCCAGAAAATCTTCATGAAGAAGATGATGAACAGTTGAGTTTGGTTGAAGATTAACTTGCCGGGTGACATATTTGACTTAGACATTTTCCTTGGACTTAGATTTTTGTGAAGAAATTAGGTCCTGTACTGCCGTGTAAAGGAATTTGTTTTAGACGGGTGAAGAATTTGACTTGAAAAGTTGCTACTGTTCAGCCAGATCAGACACTGTTGTGCCGGGTAATACACTGTTACGCCGGGTGATAGAGAAAATACAGCCGAGTAAGCTCAACTGTGTAGCCGGGTAATTAACAAGTGCCGTGTGACCAAGTACTGTTCAGCCGGGCAAAGACTTTTGCCGTGTCAAGATTCTGCCGTGTCAAGACTTGTTGCCGTGTGAAGTTTTTCTTGCTGCCGGGTAACTGTTCATCCGGGTGAAGAACAAAGTATTTTTCAACTGTTTAGCCGGGTAACTATTTAGCCGTGTGAAGACTTATTTCTGCCGGGTGAAGAACAAATACACTGTTTTGCCGGTTGAAGAAGGATTTTCACTGTGTTGCCGTGTGACTTTATTTAGTTGTTTTTAATACTTGTTTCTTATCTTGTCTTTAATTTCTTGTCTTTTTATTAGTATTTTAATCACTTCTTTTCAAAAATTAACAAAAACCAAAAATATTTTCTTTAAAAATTGTTAAAAATGGCTCCTAATGATGATTCTGATAACCGTGTTCCTAGACTTTTGAATCGTGCAGATTTCAAGAACTGGACCATCAGGCTGAGACATCATTTGTGTTCTATTGACAATGACTTATGGAAATCCATTGAGAAGGGTCCTCACATTCCAACTCAGACACAACCAGATAGTGCCAGTACCTATACTAAGGATTCTACTACACCTTATCCAGAGGATAATCTGTCAGCTGAAGACTTGAGAAAGGTAAAGAATGATAGCAAGGCCTATTCATTAATGTGCAAGGGGTTGCCATTACAAGTTTTGTCTAGATTGGATGCATATCAGACTGGTTATACATGTTTCAAGGCATTGAAGTCTATATGTGAAGGAGGAGAGCAGTTAAGAAGTTTGAAGAAATCTAAGTTGAAGAGACAATTGGAACTATTTGAACACATCAATGGAGAGACAGTTCACCAGATGATGAACAGGTTTGTTCACTTAACTACTGAGATGTCAAATCTCGGAGTGAAGACTGAACTTCAAGACCTAAATGATCGATTGTTATGTGCTTTACCATCATCATGGAAGCAGACTGTTACTCTTTTGAAGCATACTGAGAAATTCCCAATGGAATTAGATCTGCTGATTGGGAAAATTGAAGAAGTTGAGATTGATGAAGGATCAAGAAATTCTGATAGATCAACATCACAAACTCAATACAAGTATGTGGTAAATCCTGCCAATACTGTGGATAATGCTTTTCTTGTGCAAAATACAACAAAGTTTGAAGATGAGGATGACTTATTTGTTGGTGCCAGTTTCTACACTGATTCAGCACACTTTCCAAATTCACCAACTTATTCTCAACCTCAATCTCCGCCAAGAGCTCAAGTTCAAGTTCCAAGTCAGAATCAGAAGAATCAGTCAGAAAATCAAATTCCAAATGTTCAAGCCAAGGTGAAAGACGTCATGAATATTCTGCTGCAAGATGACGAAACAAAAACTGCCTTCACTGCTTTTATGGCAAGTTTTCAAGCATATCAAGGTAGTCATTTAAGTCAAATGGACGTTGTTCTTCAAGACTTATTTGAAATGGATCCAGTAGATGTTGAGGAAATGGATCTTAATTGGCAAATGGTTATGGTAGCTTATCGTACTCAAAAGCATGCATATGTCAACCGAAGCTACAAACCTCATGCAAACAAAACCGTTGGATTTGATAAATCTAAGGCCAGATGCTTTAATTGTAACCAGTATGGTCATTTCTCAAGAGAATGTAAAGCTCCAAAGAATTTCAATGACCAAGCTAGTTCAAGCAATCAAGGTCAAGGTCAAAATTCTCAACAATCAACAAGTTATCAAGGCAGAAATCAACGTTTCTTTCAGAAACCATATCAAAGTCTTCCTATGCCTGAATTGAAGGATGAAGGAAAGAAGCCAGAAGACCAAACAAAGGCGTTGGTTGTAAGTGTGAAAGACGGGTATGATTGGAGCGCTTATGCAGAACAATTCACGTCTGATCTTACATCAAGTCTGGCATTGGTATGTGAAGTAGAAGAAGATTGGTCAGAAGAAGGGGATTGTAAAATGATTGAAGATGTGAGTGAAGATTCAGAAGATTATGACTGGAGTGCAAAATCTGATCCTACTGAAGAATCTGAGTCTGAACTCGTGCTGATGGCTACTGCCAGTGAATCTTCGTCATCTACAGAACAACCAAAGGTTAATACTGACCTACCCCCTAACTATGTTCCATTACCTGCTGATGTCAAGGAAAGGCTATGTTCTGAACAGTGCATTCAACAAGTAGAACATTATCGGACTCATTCATTTAAAATCGGTGACAAATTAAGCAAACATGAGAAAATTCATGAACAACTTAAAATTGATCACAAAATTGCTGATGAGAAGATTTTGTCACTTAAAGAATCATGGAACAAAACCTTAAAGGAACTGGAATTGATAACCAAACAACTTGAAGAAATGACAAAGAACTTTGAACAAGAAAAAGTTGCACATGCTGTCACTCAAGTTGAATTAACAAAGGTTAAAAGTTGTAAAACAATGGTTAAACAACTCATCAAAGAAAGAGGTAACAAAACCAAAACCGGGTTGGGTTTTACACATGAACCGATGCCAAATTCAATCACTCAAACCTTACCGGAAAACTTTAATGAATTTGATCATTCACCTGAAAATGAACGAAAATTTAAAGAAATTCAAAGAAGTAAATCCGAGTCTGAAGGATCTGAGGTGTTGATTGAAAGCTTGAGAGAAGAAGAAGGAATGACAACTGAAGCTGATGATGAAGCAAGCAACAAATCTGAAAACAAATTAGAACCTGTTCTTATCCAACTTGTTGAGTATCCAAAGCTTAATCCCGAACCAGAAACACCGGTGAAGGAAGAAGGTGAATTTTCAGGATACAATGATCCTGAGTACATCAAGTGGAAGAAAGAACAAAAGGCGCAAGTTGCTGCTCAGTTGGTCAAAAAGCCAGAAGTGAAAAAGGCTGAAGTTTCAAATGCTAAAAAGCAAAAATCAAAAACAATGAACAATCAATCTGAAACGAAACAGTCAAAAGGCAAAAATGTCTTAAAATCGAATGATAACACAAAAGTTCAAAGTGTTAAAACTGACAAAGTTAAATCTGTCAAGAAAGTGTCAAAAGAAAAGAAAATCAAGTTTGTGTCTGCAGGAACGTTTGATTTGAACGGATCTTATGGTAAACCAATCAATTCTCCAATCAAATCTAACTCTGGTCTGAAAACAGGTTCAGGTCCTAAGTCTTCCGCTGTCAATGAAAAGAGAATTGAAAACAAAAAGGTGACCAAACAGAACAGTTTAAAATCGAACCAAAGTCCCATGCAATCAAAAGCACAAACAATGACTCCACAAAGGAACGTTAATCTAAAACCGAACAACTATGATAATGAATCACGTTTTGGTTCAACATCTAGAGTTAACAATCGGCTCTTTAGGATTAGCAAGAAATATTGTGAAATTTGTGATAGATATAATCATGCAACTGCTGAATGTTTCTTTAACAGGTACTGCAGTTTCTGTGATAAAAGAAATCATTCTTCAGAAGAATGTTATTTTAACAAATTTTGTGATATTTGTGAGAGGAGAAACCATGACACAAAGGATTGTTTCTTTCGATCAAACTCGACTAGAGAAATGACTCCATATTCAAACTTTCAAAGAAATAATTCATATGGTTTTCAAAATATGAGTCAAAGTCATTCTCCGGTTTTGAGAAACTTCAATCGAAACAATTCTGTTTCTAACTTTTCAAGGAATGTGCAGGTTAACAGTTTTAAACCAAGAGCTTTAATGGTTAAGAATCAAAAGTTTGAAAATAACCTTGATCCTAAGCTAGAGGAAAGGTTTATTGCTTTGAGGAGAAAGCAATCGTTGAACGCCAATGGGCGAAGTTATCAGCATCAAAATCTTTTAAACGAAACAAATTTTCAAAATGTTCAATACCAACAAGTTACTATTGCAGATAGATTCGGAAAACCCAAGACCGTGTGGGCCTGGGTTGACCAAACTAACTGAATGTTTTTGTTGAAATGCAGGTACGCCCAAGAAGACCTATCAACTCGTGGTTCGTTGATAGTGGGTGTAGCCGGCATATGACAGGCAACCATGCCTTACTTCAAGACTTTAAGTTGAAAAATGGTACTCACGTAGCGTTTGGAGGTGATGCGGGTGGAAAGATAACAGGAGAAGGAACAGTTTCCAATGGGATCATTAGTTTTGATAAAGTCAACTACTGTGCACAGTTGAACTTTAACTTACTAAGTGTATCTCAAATTTGTGATAAATCTTATTCAACTTTATTTGATGATTCTTTCTGTTATATTCTTAAACCAGGTTTCAAGATTGACAATGAGTGGGTAGTGGTAAAAGCTCCAAGAGATCGTGATGTATACAAGTTGGATATGTCGCAGATTGATGCTGATACCGAAACAACCTGTCTCATTGCCCATGCTTCAAATGATGAGAGTCAGCTTTGGCATAGACGGCTGGGCCACTCCAATTTCAGAAACATGAACCGTTTGGTAACTGGAAATCACGCTGTGGGAATCCCATCGAAGAAATTCTCCACAACTGATCTCTGTCCAGCATGTTTGAAGGGCAAACATCATCGGATGTCTTTTAAGTCCAAGCTCGAGAACTCCATTTCAAAACCTTTGCAGATGCTACATATGGATCTTTTTGGACCGACAAATGTTCAAAGCATCGGCAGAAAATCATATTGTTTAGTTATCATAGATGACTTCACTAGATTTTCATGGGTTTATTTTTTGCATGCAAAATCTGAAACAGCTGAATTATTGAAAGAATTTATCATTAAAATTGAAAATCAATTGGAATGCAAAGTTAAAACTTTAAGAAGTGATAATGGAACTGAATTTAAGAATGCTAATGTTGATTTATTTTGTGCAGAAAAGGGGATTGCTCGTCAGTATAGTGCTCCAAGAACGCCTCAGCAAAATGGGGTTGCGGAACGGAAAAACCGGACACTAATTGAAGCTGCAAGATCCATGCTCGCAGATGCTAAAATCCCTATCACTTTTTGGGATGAAGCTATTGCTACTGCGTGTTTTGTACAAAATAGAACATTATTAGTTCATGATAAACAGAAAACTTCTTATGAGTTGTTGTTTGGAAGAAAACCAAATATTTCTTACTTGAAAGCATTTGGTTGTCCAGTTTCGATCCTTAATCTAAATGAACATCTCGGGAAGTTTGAGTCAAAATCTGACGATGGATTTTTCCTAGGATATTCGTCTGTTTCTAAAGCTTATCGAGTTTTTAATAGCAAAACAAATACTGTTATTGAAACTATCAACGTCAAGTTTTTAGAAAATTCGTTTCCGTTAGTGGCTCATGGTCCCGAATGGTTATTTGATTTGGATTCGTTATCTAGATCTTTCAATTCTAACTTATTTGATTTTTCAGGAAAAACAAGGAAGGAATCAGGTGACTTAGGAAGCTTTAGTGACGATTCTGATAATGACGAAGATGGAAATCTCAACTCTGAATATCCATTTATGTCTTTTCACAATCCTGATCATGTCAAATCCAGTCAAGCTCCGGGTCCTTCTGGTTCGCAAGAAGATCAAGAATCAAACAATCATGAAGAAAATGTGAATTCGCAAATGTCTCCTAATGATGGTGGATCCGTTCAAAATCAACCATCATCGGATCCGAATGTTGAAGTTACTCCTGAATCATTTGATTACTTCATCAATTCACCATTAATTTCTTTCTGGGATTACAAGTGAAACAGTCTGCTGACGGAATTTTTATCAACCAATCAAAATTTGTTGAGAAGTTGCTGAAGAAGTTCAAGATGCAAGATTATCAGACTATCCGAACTCCTTCTGACGTAAATTGCAAGATACAACCTGATCCAAAGGGCAAAGCAGTTGATCAGACACTATACAGATCAATGATCGGTTCTCTGATGTATCTTACTGCATCAAGACCAGACATCATATACGCTGTGTGTGTATGCGCCAGATATCAGTCAGATCCGAAAGAGTCGCATCTCATTGCTGTGAAGCGTATATTCAGATATCTCAAAGGGAAACCGAATCTTGGGTTATGGTATCCTTATGAAGGAAATTTTGAATTATATAGCTATTCTGACAGTGATTTTGGTGGTTGTGCTCTTGACAGGAAATCGACTACTGGTGGTTGTCAATTTCTGGGTCCTAGGCTTGTCTCTTGGCAATGCAAGAAGCAAACCAATGTTTCTGTATCCACAGCTGAAGCAGAGTATATCGCTGCATCTGCAGGATGTTCTCAGGTTTTATGGTTACAAAATCAGTTGCTGGACTACGGGTTTAACTTTCTGAAAACTCCTATTTACATAGACAATACTGCTGCTATGTTTATAACTGCTAATCCTGTTCAACATTCTAAAACCAAACACATCGAAATTAGATATCACTTTTTAAGAGACAACTCTGAAAAAGGTTTAATAATCTTGATTAAAGTTCATACCGACAAACAACTGGCAGATCTTTTCACAAAATCTTTTTTGTCAGGCCGGTTTGAATTTTTAATTCAATCCATAGGATTAATCAATCATGATTGATTCTATTTTTTCGAAAATCAAAAGAAAAATCAGAAAATATAAAAGCCAAAAATATAATAAGTTGATGTTAAATTTTGTTTCCTTTGCCTTTTATTTTATGTTTTGCATTGTGTGTGTGCATGAAAAAGAAAAGCAAATACAAAATATAAAATCAAAAAGAAAAGAAAATATCATGTCATAAGAATCTATATTGCAAAAAGTGAGAAATGATAGATACTCTAGACATTATTTGGTACATCATTTTTAATAAAGACTGATGAATGTTAATTGATGTGCTAGACAGCTCAGGCAATTAGACTGAACAAGTAAGTTGATTGTTGACAAACATAAACTTAATGATCTTTGTGTTAAGTTCCATTGTTATACATGTCTAGATATATATCTTTTTGAAACATTGCTTGTAATGATAGTTGTGCGTGATCGGGTAACGATGCAGTGTATTCAGTGTGATGAACCGCATCGTGAGCTTCTTTGTTGTGGTACCCACAGACCTGAAGTCTCACACGAAGTCTCTGTTGAGCTTCAAGATGCAGCAAAAGATTTCAAAATGGAACAAAAAGAGTCCCAAATGTGGACCAACACCAAACAAAAATTCCAAAATGGAATTCAGAAGATTCCCAAGGGGAACGATAGGAAAGAAAAATTCCCAAAGTTGGAATTAAAAGAAGTCCCAAAGTGGACCAAATCCGAATAGAACCTAGATTCCACACTATGTATGACTGTAAGTGACCAGGTTTTGTGCAATATGCATTCAGGTAATGATTGATAAGGAAATATGTTGACATATGTATACAAGTGGGTCACATAAGTCATTCTAATCGAACCTTAAATATCATCATGATACTGAAAAAGTAAGTGTGTCAATTCGAGCTAATTGGTATGTTTTCATATCATCACTCAATCAAGCATAAGTCAAATGTCTATTCAAAACTTGAAAAACATGTTCAGATAATGTGTGGTATGATCTCACTGCGATATTTTGATTCATTGCATTGCATATGTATTTACTTTAATGTGTGTGCTTTGTGTGTGCAGGCATATGGAATCATTATTGACACATCAACATCCTTGTTAAACTTAAAAATTTCAAGAAATTTCAAGTTTAGGGGGAGAATAAATTGAAGAAAAATATATCTACAAAAATCCAAAAATATTTTGTATTGAATAAGTGTGTTTTGAATGAACAAGATTATAAGTTATGAAAAGCAAAGGTATTGGATGTGTTAAAAACAAACCCAAGGTCTTGTAATTTGTTTTTAAGAAATTGCTTCGGGATATAGAAAAATTGGTTATGCAAAAACATTTTTGGAAAAGAAAAAGAAAAATGAATTTTAATTGAAAAAGTAATTTGTTGCAATGTTTAATGTTGTTTGATAATCAATATGACAAACATTCTTTTTAAGGATAACTTGTCTAATTAATATGTCGGAGAATGTTGCAGGTGCAATAAATGACCGTTGAAAAAGTCAACAGAAGAGAAAAAGTGAAGAAAATTGCTTAAGTGTTATTGCCGGGTAAAGATATCAGATACAACTGTTCAGCCGGGTAATGTTGTATGTCTGATACTTGCCGGGTGATTGAGGAAAATGGTGATGTTATGACCACTGTACAGCCGGGCAATGATCATGTCAAATTCAGCCGGGTAAAGGTCATAGATATCTTGCCGGGTGACAAGTGTATACTATACAGCCGGGTAATGAAGAAGTCTTATTGCCGTGTAAAGTTATGACACTATGCTGCCGGGTAATGAAGAAGTGTGTATGCCGTGTGAAGAAGGTTGTCAAAGGTTGCCGTGTAAAGAAGAAAGCAAGCCGGATGATGAAGGAAAGCAACTGTGTTGCCGGGTGATGAAGAAAAGTTGCCGGGTGATGTTTTAAAGTCAACTATTCTGCCGGGTGATGAAGAAAAACTCATCAGGTGTAGTTGTTCCTTAACCCTTACCCGTCACTACAGTGACTTACCCGTATCTACAGTGCTTGACCCGTCAAGTGATTTTCACGTGTTGGTGATTTGTTTTATGTACTTGACCCGTATCTACAGTACATGACCCGTCACTACAGTACTTGACCCGGCAAGGTTATTGGGCCTATTTTACTTGCCCGTCACTTTTGTTGACCCGGCACTTAAAGTTTGACCTAAAAATTTTTGACGATACAAATACCGCCTCTTCACAAACACTTATCATTTCACACACTTTCACTTTCACCAAACACTCTGAACTTCAAATCGCCATTGTTATCATAGTCAATCTGTTGCTCTATAACAAGATTAATAGATTGATTAAGGTAGAGATTATGTGTTTTTGACCTAAATCGACCTGCAAATCAACTGTTAAAAAGAAAAACGATGATGAACAGTGTTTTGAACTTGAATCGACACTTTGATTTTGAGCATTAAAACTTAAATCGAATGTTGTTTTAGGATTAATATCTGTCGATCATCAACATTCACTCATTCATTTGCACTAAAACATCTTAAAATCAACTGAACAAGTGAAATGGACTTAACTGATAAAAAATCGCCATTGATGAACTTTGAAGCTTTTAAAAGTTAAACATCAAAACGATGAAATGTCTGTCTTAAAAGTGATTAAACTTGCTAAAACTGAACCAAAACATGTTAACTTTTTCATCATAAAATTTATCAAAAATTTTGCTTAAAGTGAGTAATTGTTAAAAGCCTAAACATGATGTATTATCTTTAAAATTCAATATTGTTTGATTAAAATGATGAAAATCAGGTTATTAGAACAATTTAGGATTTAAAATGATTATGTTAATGTTTTTGCTTTCTAACTTCTAGTTAAACACTTGTTAAAATTTTGATATGTTTAATGAAGAAGCTAATACATTTGTCTTGTTTTTTTTGTGTTTTTGTTTATGTGTAACAGATGGAGACTCTCAAATTTGAGCCTAAGCATAATCTGGTAGCATGTTTAGATGAGTCACTTCCAGAGACAGAGGGCTATAGAGATATGATTCAGTTTATCAAGAGGACTAAGTATGTATATGCTATATGTGCCAAACCGGTCATATATGCAAGGCTGATTAAGAGTTTCTGGAGATCAGCAGAGGTTGTGAGGAATGAGAATGGTGATGTTATGATTAGAGGACATATCACTAGGGATTGGATACTAAATGTGACTGAAGAAGCTATTAGACAAGCTCTGAGAATAGATGAGGATGAGGTAGGTATGTTAGATGAGCTGACTATGGAAGAATGCAAAACTTGTTTTGTGAACATGGGACATCCACCTGTGTTTCCAAAATCACAGTTTTTCAGAGCTAAGTTGGGGAAGAAGTATAAGCTGCTGTGTTATGTTGTGCAGCAATGCATGTCTAGAAGGAGTGCAGGGTTTGATAACTTTCCTTCAGACATTGCATCACCAATCGTGGCAATAGCAGAAAACAAGCCATTTAACATGTCAAGGTGGATTATGAATGGCTTTGTTTTCAATTTGGTGAAAGGAAAGAGATTTAAGTTCCTCATGTACCCGAGGTTCTTACAGCTGATGATAAACATTGCTTATCCTATCATCAGATCTGAGGGTTATGCTGGAGGGATGCTGTATACTGAGGACATGAACGATCTCTCTTACAAAAAGATGAGTATCGGGAATGTGCCTGACATTGCTTTGTTTGACTATATGAGAGATATAGTAAACAATGAAGAAGATGTAGATGGAGTATATTATCACATATCTCACGGTGAGATTGTGAATCCATTGGACCTTGTGGATGCGGTGCCAGATAATTTATTGGATGATGACGAGTACTTTGCTCGTCATCCAGAAGAGGAAGAAGACGATGGTAATGATGATGATAACAATGATGAAGATAGTAATGATGATGGTGGTGATGATGCTGAATCTGAATCTGATTCAGAGGAGGCTGAACCCATGGAAGTAGAAAATGTGGTAATAGAAGAACCTGCTGAGGTTGCTTCTGAGATTGAGGAGGTTGCTGTTGAGATTCCAAAAGATGTTTCGGTACAGTATGTTAGAAAGAAGAAGAAAACAGTAGAAAAACCTAAGGAGATTGATGTGCTACAGATTGCTGAGACAGTAATGGCCGAAGCTGAATCTATTGCACAGATAGAGGAAGTGGATGCTGGAGTTACTGATCCCATTACTGATGATGTTCCCACCGCATTACCACAAACTGATGAAAACATTGGACAAGGTTTGGAGTCTTCACCAAACATTGGGCCAAATGTTGATGAGATTTATGAAGAAAAGGAGAAACGGATTGCAGAGTTGGAGGAGATTGTGGAAAAATTGATTAAATCAAATGAGTTGCTGAGAGCATCAAAAGAACGTAAAAAGAAGAGATTTGATGAATACTGGGACATTCACAATCAGCATCTGAAGATCTTCAAAGAGTTAGATTCTGATCATTTGGAGTTGAAAATTGAGCATGCTAAGTTGAAGGATGAGCATGAGAAGTTGAAGGAGGAGTATGAAAACTTGAAATATGATTATGCTGAGGTTAAGGCTGAGTGTAACACTTTGGAGGCTGAGAAAGAGATGTTAGAAAAGGAGTTGGAAGATATGAAACCAAAGAAGGCTGGCTCATCACTATCAGACAAAGATTTTTCTGATGATATAGTTGAAGTGACTGGAGCTGAAGTACCAAAAGTTTACTTAACTAGAGCTCGAGGTGTTGCAAACGCTGGTATTTTAGTCGAATCACCAATTATTATTCCCGATGAAGCTGAAGCTGAAACTGTCAAGATGGACAAGGCTGAGGGAAAGAGGAAACTAGATGCAATACCGGAGATATTTGGTGATGAAGGAAGTTCTAAAAGGGCGAAGATTGATAAACCAGTGCAGATTGAGCCGATTCAATCTGTAGCTGAAGTAGAGGCAGAAAAGAGTGCAGAAACTGAGAATGTATCTGAAGCTGAAACTGAAATATTTGAAACAACAGATAGTGAAAAAGAAGTAAACTCTGGAGACACAGTTCAGCTTGAGCCGATTCAAGCTGAAGCTGTTGAAGTTGTTGACAAGCCTGAAACTGAAACAGAAGCTAAAGTGGCTAGTCAGTTTGAGCCGGTTCAAACTGATGATGCACCTATGATAGAGGCTTTGGATGATTTAGACATTGATTGGACTGAGTCTGAGGATGAAGCTGAGCCAGAGCATGTACAGAATACTGTTGAAGAAGTGCCAGATGATTTAGATCAGAGGTTTGCCTATCTTGAACGAATGAAGTACAATTCGGTGTTTTTGAATGGGTTGACGGTAACTCAGATTAATGAAGAGTACGAGAAATGCATGATTCATCAAGATAAGGCTGAAGCAGATAAGAAAGAGTTTGTTACTGAGATGGGCGAATGGACTCCAATGCAGGAAAGTCTAAACATAGAAGATCTGCCACCAACTGAGCTACATCATCCAAATCCGGACGAAATGACTGCTTATGAGATGCGGAGTTGGTTGAGTTCGAGGAACTATCCGTATAAAACTTTGCAGAGGTTGAAATCTGGATCTTTGAAGAAGATAGTGGTCAGTTTCATGAAAACAGAGAAAATGTACAATAAAATGTTTTATTTGGATTATAATAATCCTCAGTACTTTGAGCTGACGAAGAAATTTAAAGTACTTGGTCCAAAAGAAATTCCTGTGATGGCGCTTCCTGAAGATGCTCATAAAAAACGACACGAACTGATGGATATGTTTCCAAGCGAGGTCAAATCGTACAACATACCGATGGAAGTGCGTGAAACTTGGCATAAGGCAACAACACCAGGTGATGTAGTGAGGTCGCTGATGAGCAAAGGACAATCAATAGCTGAGTTGTTAGATTCTATGATTGTGCCTGAGAAGAACAAGAAAGTAAAAATCATAGCATGGAAATACGACGAAGTATTTGATGCGTTTATGATCAAGAGAGTAAATGGTTTGTGTGACGTTTACCATTACTACTCGAGTATATTCAAGTTGGAAGTACAGGATCTGAAAGAGCTGCACAAGCTGAGGTTAATTAATCACACGCGTGCTGAGCGTGGTGAGAAATGCGTGATACTTCTTGATGCTGGAATGAGTAGAACAGCTAAGTTTCTTGACTTCAGAGGTCAACAAGAAGACACGGCATATGTGCAAGCAAAGAAACAGAGAAAGAAGAAGAGATTAGTGGTGACCGAGGATATGTACTTAGAAGAATTCTCGGATGAATATTTTGACAAGGTGACAGATCCTGGTTTAAAAGTGATAGATGGTTCACAATTGACAAAACCTATACTCAAAGCTTTCTACAATCAGGAAACGTTTGAACTGAAGCTTGTTCGCAATTTGGAGGATTGGGATAAGGACATGATCACACTATTTAGTACTTTTGAGTTGAAATTGCTGCATCCGTCGTATATTGATTTTTTGAGAAGTTATAGAATTGAGAAGTGTAAAGATAAACTTGCAGAAGCTGACAGGAAATTGTTCACTGTGATGATAGAAGTAATTGCTGCAGCTTCAGAAAAGATTCGTGTGAGGAAGGCACTACTAAATTCTAATCTCGTGATGGTTGATATACCAGAGATAGAATATATGCGGATCAGTAGAAAGGGTACTTTGGAAGTGAAAGTTCAAGGCCAAGAGTTGCCGTTTGAGTTTTATGCTAATATCGATTTTGCAGGTTTAAATCTGGATTCGCTTAGACGCATGAATGCTTTGCCAATTCTGACGAATGAATCCAAGCCTCGACAAGCTAAGATCGCTGAGAAGTTCAAATCCTGCATTGAAGAAGCTCTGAAAGAAAAAGAAGAGTATAAAGGCCGAGAATTGCTGGATGTGAAAGAGGAACCAGAAGAATGGTAAGAAAAAGATTGAAGATTGATGCTGATAAACGAAGAAAAAGATTGAAGTTTTTGAAGATCCAAAGATAAATCTTAGGGGGAGTACTGTTAGGGTTATTTCCTGTTAAGATTTACTTTGTATTTTTGTTATTGTATATATGTTTGTATAGTTTAGGGTTTATTATGTATTTTCCTTAAACTTGCATTTTGTTTGATATAGGCATGTAGTGTGCGTGTGTTAGGAGAGCGACTTTTACACTGTTAGAGAGAGAATTAACTGTGTGTAATTTGTTTCTCCTGCACTTTTGTACTACGAATTGCTTGATCATCAAATACAAAGAGAATTTATGAGTATGAATTGTGTTTGTGATTGAATCGTTTGTTTGTACTTGTTGTTCTGATCATTTGAGTGATATTATCGATCCAATTGAACCTATCAACTTCCATAAATCATTGTCAATAGAGCATAAATGGTGTTTCAATCTGATTGTCCAGTTCTTGAAATCTGCACGATTAGCCAATCTTGGTACACGGTTATCAGAATCATCAGTAGGTGCCATTTTAATTTTTTTTTAAAGAAAATATTTTTGTGTTTTTGTTAATTTTTGAAAAGAAACAGTTAAAATTTTAAAAATAAATGCGACTAAACAGTAACAAAGTAAGATAACGAAGTTTGAAACAACTAAAAATAAGTCACACGGCTGAATAGTGAATTTTTGTTCTTCACCCGGCTGAAATCTTCTTCACCCGTCTGAACAGTCACCCGGCTTGATCAGTTGCAAATCTTCAACACTTGATATCTTCACCCGGCTAAAATGTGTTACACGGCTGAAAAGTCACACGTCTTGATGACACTCACTCGACTTTGAACAGATATAACTTGACCAAACTTGACACGGCTGAAAAGATCAATCACCCGGCTAAACAGTTATCAAAACTTTCACCCGGCTGTACTTGACACGGCAAAAGGAGATAAATGACCCGGTTGAACAGTAACAAGTTGATCCGGCTGTAAAGTTGATCACCCGGCTAAATAGTTGCTTCACCCGGCTGAAAATTAGCTTCACGCGGCTGAATAGTAACTTCACCCGGCACAACAGTACACAACTTTTACTTGCAAAAACTGCACCCATCTTAAACAAAAATCTTTACCCGGGTGAACAGGAACCTAATTTTGTCCAAAAAGTAAGTCCAAATTATTGTCTAAGTCAAATTTTATCACCAGGCTAGTTCATCTTCAACCTATTCATCATGTTCATCATCTTCTTCATACGAATTTTTCTGAATTTTAACAAAACTTGTCCAATTTGTCCAAAAATCACACACAAGCTGTGTTTGATACCGATTATCAATCTCATATATCAATCAATCCAAAACATGATAAATTTTCGATGAATTTTGAGCAAAAATTCGATCGAACAGTAACTTTCAATTTCTTCTTAATTCCTCATATCTGATGATAATCTGATAGAATTTGCACAATTGTTATGAATTAGAAATGATTCCAATGATGAATCAGATCTATAAACAGCAACAGATCATTCAGATCATGATTTGAGCAATATTGAGGTGTTTTTGCTTGATGAATAGCGAAGAACACACACAGTACCAACAGCTCTGATACCAATTGATAGGTTCAATTGGATCGATACCGCTCAAAATCAGAATGATCAACATACAAACACAACAATTCAATCAGCAACACAATTCATTACTTAATAATTCTCTTGTATTGATGATCAAAGCAATAGTTGCAGTACAATGGTGCAGGAGAATACAATCACACACAGTTCTCTCTCTAACGTGTAAACCTGTGATCTAGACTCTCTCTCTAACATTCACTAGCAACATGCTTTATGCATCACTACTTAGAGATAATACAAAATTAACCCTACACTATACAAACTTGTATAAACAAAGTACAAAGTAAATCTTCTAACAGGAACGAGCCCTAACAAACTTAACTTTCGAAAACTTCAAAAATTTCAAATAAAACCACAACATTTACTTATATAATCACACCAAAAACAAATTTGATCAAAAATCAATTTACGAAAACATCAAAAGATTTCATATAAAACCACAACATTTACCTATATAATCAAAACAAAAACAAGTTTGCCAAAAATTCAACTTAAGAATACATAAAAATTTCATATAAACCACAACATTTACCTATATAATCACACCAAAAACAAATTTAATCAAAAACTCAACTTACGAAAAAATAGAAAACTTTCACATAAAACCACAATATTTAGTTATATAATCACACTAAAAACAAATTTGATCAAAAAATCAACTTTGGAAAAAATAAAAAATTTTCATATAAAACCACAACATTTACCTATATAATCACACCAAAAACAAATTTGATCAAAAATTCAACTTTTGAAAAAATAAAAAATTTTCACATAAACCACAACATTTACCTATATAATCACACTAAAAACAAATTTGATTAAAAAATCAACTTTTGAAAAAACCCAAAATTTTCATCTAAAACTACAACATTTACCTATATAATCACGCCAAAAGTAAATTTGATCAAAAAATCAACTTACGAAAAAATAAGAAATTTTCACATAAAACCACAACATTTACCTATATAATGACACCAAAAAAAAATTGATCAAAAAATCAACTTTTGAAAAAATCATAAACTTTCACATAAAATCAAAACATTTACATATATAATCACTCCAAAAACAAATTTGACCCAAAAATCAACTTACGAAAATATCAAAAATTTTCATATAAAACCACAGCATTTACCTATATAATCACACCAAAAACAAATTATATAAAAAAATCTACTTTTGAGAAATTCAAAAATTTTCACATAAAACAATAAAATTTACCTATATAATCACACCCAAAAAAAATTTGATCAAAAAATCAACTTTTGAAAAAATCAAAAATTTACACATAATAACACCAAAAAAATTTGATCAAAAAATCAACTTTTGAAAAAATAAAAATTTTCACATAATAACTCCAAAAAAAAATTTGATCCAAAAATCAACTTTTGAAAAACCAAAAATTTTCAACTAAAACCACAACATTTACCTAAATAATAACACCAAAAAAATTCTTATCAACAAATCAAATTTCAAAAACTTCAAAATTTTTCATATAAAACCACAATATTTACCTATATAATCACACCAAAAACATATTTGATAAAAAATCAACATCTAAATAATAGTAAATTTTCACAGAACACCACAACATTTACCTATATAATTTCACCAAAAACAAATTTGATCAACAAATCAATTTTCGAAAAAAACAAGAATTTTCACATAAAACTACAACATTTACCAATAAAATCACACCAAAAAAATTTTATAAAAAAATCAACTTTTGAAAACACAAAAAATTTTCATAAAAAAGCTCGACATTTACTTTTATAATCACACCAAAAACAAATTTGATCAAAAAGTCAACCTTTGAAAAAATCAACAAATTTTTCCATAAAATCACAACATTTACCTATTTAATCACACCAACCAAAAGTTTACTAAAAAAACAAATTTTGAAAAAATAAAAATTTTCACATTAAACCACAACATTTACTTACATAAACATATCAAAAAAATTTTATCAAAAAATCAACTTTTGAAAAAACCAAATATTTTCACTTAAAACCACAACATTTACCAATATAATCACACACAAAAAAAATTATCAAAAAATAAACTTCCGAAAAAATAAAAAAAATTCAAATAAAACCACAATATTTTAGCTATTTTTAATCTCAGCAAACCCAACTTTCAACAAAAAATTAACTTTCAAAAACTAAAAAATTTTCACATAGAACCACAACATTTACCTATATAATCACACTAAAAACAAATTTGATCAAAAAATAAAATTTCTAAAACACAACAAATTGTCACATAGAACAACAACATGTAATATATAATCACACCAAAAACAAATTTGATCACAAAATCAACTTTCAAATAATTAACAATTTTTGCCCAAAACCACTACATTTTACCTATATTTAATCACACCAAAACAAACTTTCATAAAAAAATCATCTTTGGAGAAAAAAAATTTCACATAAAATCAGAATATTTACCTATATAATCTAAAAAAACAAATTTGCCCAAAAAATCAACTTAAGAAAATATCTAAAATTTTCATATAAACCATAACATTTACCTATATAATCACACAAAAAAAATTTGATAAAAAAACCAACTTTTGAAAAAATCAAAATTTTCACATAAAACCACAACATTTACCTATATAATCACAACAAAAAAAAATTGATTAAAAAATCAACTTTTGAAAAAATCAAAAATTTTCACATAATAACACGAAAAAAAATTTGATCAAAAAATCAACTTTTGAAAAACCAAAAATTTTCACCTAAAAGCATAACATTTACCTATATAATCACACCAAAAACATATCTGATCATAAAATCAACATCTGAAAAATAGTAAATTTTCACATAAAACCACAACAATTACCTATATAATCACACCAAAAACAAATTTGATCAAACAAACAACTTTCAAAAAATCACCAAATTTTCACATAAAACCACAACAGTTTACCTATAATTAATCACACAAAAAACAAATTTGATCAAAAAATCAACTTACGAAAAAATCTAAAATTTTCACATAAAACCACAAAATTACCTATATAATCACATCAAAAATAAATTTGATAAAAAAAATTAACTTTTGAAAAAATCAAAAATTTTCACATAAAATCACAACATTTACCTATATAATCACACCAAAAACAAATTTACCCAAACATATAAACTTACGAAAATATCAAAAATTTTCATATAAACCACAACATTTACTTTTTTTATAATCACACTAAAAACAAATTTGATCAAAAATCAATTTTCGAAAACAAAACAAATTTTCATATAAAACGTCAACATTTACCTATATGATCACACCAAAAACATATTTGATCAAAAAAACAACATTTGAAAAATAGTAAATTTTCACATAAAACCACAACATTTACCTATATAAACACACTAAAAACAAATTTGATAAAAAACTAACTTTCGAAAACATCAAAGATTTCAAATAAAACCACAACATTTACTTATATAATCACGCCAAAAACAAATTTGACCAAAAAATCAATTTACGAAAACATCAAAAAAATTCATATAAAACCACAACATTTACCTTTATAATCACACCAAAAACAAGTTTGCCCAAAAATTAAACTTAAGAAAACATAAAAAATTTCAAATACACCACAACATTTACCTATATAATCACAACAAAAACAAATTTAATCAAAAAATCAACTTACGAAAAAAATAAAAACTTTCACATAAAACCACAATATTTACTTATATAATCACAACAAAAACAAATTTGACCAAAAAATCAACTTACGAAAACATAAAAAATTTTCATATAAACCACAAAATTTACCTATATAAACACACCAAAAACAAATTTGATAAAAAAACTAACTTTCGAAAACATCAAAGATTTTCAAATAAAACCACAACATTTACCTTTATAATCACACCAAAAACAAGTTTGCCCAAAAATTAAACTTAAGAAAACATAAAAAATTTCAAATACACCACAACATTTACTTATATAATCACAACAAAAACAAATTTAATCAAAAAATCAACTTACGAAAAAAATAAAAACTTTCACATAAAACCACAATATTTACTTATATAATCACAACAAAAACAAATTTGACCAAAAAATCAACTTACGAAAACATAAAAAAATTTCATATAAACCACAAAATTTACCTATATAAACACACCAAAAACAAATTTGATAAAAAAACTAACTTTCGAAAACATCAAAGATTTTCAAATAAAACCACAACATTTACCTTTATAATCACACCAAAAACAAGTTTGCCCAAAAATTAAACTTAAGAAAACATAAAAAATTTCAAATACACCACAACATTTACCTATATAATCACAACAAAAACAAATTTAATCAAAAAATCAACTTACGAAAAAAATAAAAACTTTCACATAAAACCACAATATTTACTTATATAATCACAACAAAAACAAATTTGACCAAAAAATCAACTTACGAAAACATAAAAAATTTTCATATAAACCACAAAATTTACCTATATAAACACACCAAAAACAAATTTGATAAAAAAACTAACTTTCGAAAACATCAAAGATTTTCAAATAAAACCACAACATTTACTTATATAATCACGCCAAAAACAAATTTGACCAAAAAATCAATTTACGAAAACATCAAAAAATTTCATATAAAACCACAACATTTACCTTTATAATCACACCAAAAACAAGTTTGCCCAAAAATTCAACTTAAGAAAACATAAAAAATTCCAAATACACCACAACATTTACCTATATAATCACACCAAAAATAAATTTAATCAAAAAATCAACTTACGAAAAAATAAAAACTTTCACATAAAACCACAATATTTACTTATATAATCACAACAAAAACAAATTTGCCCAAAAAATTAACTTACGAAAACATAAAAAAATTTCATATAAACCACAACATTTACCTATATAAACACACCAAAAACAAATTTGATCAAAAAATCAACTTTTGAAAAAATAAAAAAATTTCACATAAAAGCACAACATTTACTATCACACCCTCAATTTTCCACAAACGGGGTTAGGCGTGTGATATGCTAGGATCTCAAGCCATTAGTTACAGTAACACTGACTCGATAAATTTTAACAAAAGTTTTACTTAGTCATTAACCAAAAACTCAGGGTATAAAATGTAGGTTTTCAAAGTTTAGCGGAAGCTTTTAAATGAACTCATTATTTAAATAAACTTGTGCTCAAATGTTTAGCACAAAACCAATAAAACATGTGCTCAATAGTCTAGCACGATACCAGTATAAAACCTGTGCTCAATAGTCTAGCACTAAACCGACATTTATTTTTTCAATAAAACCAACAATGTAAATAACTGCTCAAAATTAAATAAAACGACTCATGCATGATATGTCCTACGTGCACAGCTCCTAGCCACATGAGAAAACATACTGAAAACGGTTAACACATGGTTGGTGAGATCAATGAGATAAGTAATCAAACATAATTATGAAAATAGTTTAACCGATAAACATCATTACTATTGCAGGTTAGCTTAACCACCTCGTTTACTACATGAGCACGCCGAGATTAAACTGAACGATACAATAGTTTTTGCCTTGTTGCGACCACGACAGGTGACCAAAAGTTAAAGGACCATTTGCACCACCTGGAAACTAATCCAGCATGGTGGGGTCTGCCGAACCCGTAGTACTAATCAAATTTCCCCGTTATACCCATATTATATTAATTATCTCGACAAAAAGGAAAAGACTTTAGAGTTGGTGGAATCATGCTCAAGAAAAAAAAAACAGTTAGACAATAGAGTTGGTGGAATCATGCTCAGTAAAATAAACAGTTAGAGTTGGTGGAATAATGCTCAGAATTTTGTTTTATCAAAACCGTTTCCCGAAGGCGTAAACCTCAACCCAAGGTTGTTTAAAATCTTGCCCGAAGGCCCTACCCGAAGGTATAAAACTCAGCCCAAGGCTGTTTAAAATCTTGCCCGAAGGCCCTACCCGAAGGTATTAAAACGCAGCCTGCCCGAAGGCGCTGTAAAATGCAGCCCACCCGAAGGTGCTGTAAAATAGTTGCCCGAAGGCGTATTAAAAATAATAGTATGTTTTCTCCCCGAAAAGATTTAAAAGCGGGCAAAGAGACTCACCTTTGAAGCGCATAGCAAATAAGTCAGCACAATGCAACTAGAGACCTAAATCGCCCTACAACCTGCTTTAATCATTACTTACTAATTATTAACCAGGAACACGTAAAAAAATATATAATATAGTATTCGCTAAGGTTTCGTGGATTCGGTTCGGTTTCACAATTCCCAAAAACAAGTTAGTACTATTAAACCATGCATCTTAAAATCCTACCACTACAATTTATAAAATTTGCTTAAGAGCATATAAGTTTCATGTAACACACCCCGTCAATGATTTCATGTACTTCATACATACATCCAAGGCAAACCATCATAATCGTACATCATACTCGAGCTATCTCATCATCATAACATCATGCTTACACTCATGAGTACACTTACAAACGCATACCACCATTCCACATAACACCCATATACAGTGTACACACACACTCTTGGTCTTAGTTTATCATCATCCTAATCAATATCACATCATCACACATATACGCATTCTACACTTACATTTTTATT
Organism: Tagetes erecta; assembly: GCA_030867185.1. Lineage (NCBI taxonomy): Eukaryota > Viridiplantae > Streptophyta > Magnoliopsida > Asterales > Asteraceae > Tagetes > Tagetes erecta. Next base: position 21,084,947 of record CM061487.1, read on the forward strand.
ATTGTTATCTGGTTAATGCCCCCAACCATTCATATACATACAAACATTTACATAAATACCATCATGTATATCCTATTACATATGCATACATACTTCACCTATACTTACTGCTACTACATATATATAACCACTACATACTGCTGCATTTATACAAGAATTAACACAAATCATACCCGCATACTGTGACATCTGCCCCAAACTCAAGCCCGAATGCCCGACTCGAACCCGAAGTATTTAACTTTTATACGTATTCATACTTATTTTTCTTCCGTAAATATAACACTTGGTTATTAATGACATATATATATATATATATGTATGTTAAATGTTACGTTATTTTTTTTTCCGTCTTCTGTAACTAAGAACCAGTTAGTATCGAACAAAAACTAATTATTAGCCATAATGTATAAATCTCAAAAATATATATAAACCGTATCTTATTTACTAAAGGAAGTTGCTCCTAAAGTCGGAATATAGTTCTTTAATGTCATCAACGTGCTAAAAAGATAAAAACGTCACTTATGTAAACGTTACGTCTCAACTCGGTTAAGTTAAATAGTTAAAATAAACAATTAAATAACTTTGGGTGAAAAGTGTAAACATTAAAAACTTGAAATTAAAAGTTTCAAGATCTAATAAATAATAATCTAATGTGCAAGGACAAAATTTGCAATTTACAAAAGGTGTAAAAGTGCAGCCCGTTTTTTTCTAAATCCCGTGTTTCCGGCTCTACTCCGGCGACCATTTCCGGCCAAAACCCCCATTTCCGGCGATTACCTTTATGCATGATTTCAGCCAATTTCAATCACTTAAACCTTCCAAAAATCACACCCTACCTATTTCGAACCTTTTACTCACCTTTTAACGCATTTTAACAGCTCAATCTGCGCGAATTGATTCCAAATCAAAACCCGAAAATTCCATATCCATAATAAAACCCGTAAACAAGGATTGATTCATTCCAAAACTTCCATACTACTCAACTAACACACCACAATCACCAAAAATATATTTTTCTCTCTGCGTTCTCCAAATCAATCGACCAAAAATCTAGTTCCGACGACTTCATCGTACTTCACTTTCCGAGCATCAAATCTGGTAAATCCTATATTCATTTTAAACCTATCGATCATCTACACCTTTCTGAATCATCAATTCCTTCTTATTTCTGTTCCAGATCTACTAAAGATTGATCAAACCGTCGACTTCTTGTTCCTATTCGAAACCATACCAAATCGTCATCAATCTGTAAGTGTTATATATCAAAATAATCACGATTTCATGGGGATTAAAAGCCCTATGTTTTATTTGGGTTTCATTATCTGATTGAATCGAATTAGTTGATTCTTGTTTCTAGTGTTTATAATTGAAATGGGTTATGTTGCTTAATAAAGAATAAAAGAATTTAAAAGCAAAATAAATAACAAAAAAATGCATTTGGTCTGGTGGTTGGTTGTTGCTGCTGTAAACAGAATGGTCATGGGTTCGAGTCCCATGACCTCTTTTTCTTATATTTTCGTTTTTTTACACTTTTATATACAATTTAACCATTTTATTATGCTTTTGAATAATCTAAATAACATATTTAAGTTAAATATATTTAAAACATAAAATTTATAATTTTAAATACATGTATATATAAATAATGTTCATGGGTTATAAGTACTTATACAAATATATTTTACATATAAAACTAAAAATAGATTCTTTTAAAATATTTACCATACAAAAACTATAACGTTCCGTACAAAATCCCAATTCGTAATTTAAAACCCTAAAATCCTAAATCCGAAACCCTAGATTTTCTTATTTTGATTCTTGTTGCTATATTATTGTTTCGTTTCTAAGTTAGGGTTCTTCCCAACTAATTAGGTGATACTAATATTTGGGCAACCCTCGGTTCATTATAACTGCGTTTCTATTTCGTTATCTATTGCATTTCGAGGTGAGTAAATTCACTCCCCTTTTCACTTTTACTTTTGGGGCTGAAATGTGTTCAATTACTAAACAGTGTTTTCTATTTTCTATTTTGTTTTCGAAAGAGATCATAAAATGTGTTAGTCTTGTCTGCAGCAAGATGCAATCCTTATGTGGTAGTTTAAAGTAGTATGTTACTTGTAATTTCCACTGGTACAATGTTAGCGCTAATGGTCTGACAAACCCACCTACACTTTACAACATCGATAGGTGATTTAAACCCGACGATTCTATACTGTCACACCCCGACCGATGGCGGAAACATCGAGGCGGACGAAAGTGGATGATTGTTCATAGCTCATGGTACTAAAAATAGTTGAAATATTATTATAATCCAATTATTCAAACAGGACTAAATAAATAATCCAAATGAAACCAAGAAATAACTCAAACTGAAACAACTGAAATATGCTACTTTATTTTATTTATTTAACTAGGTCCAAGAAAGTCTTAAATGTGACGCATCCTGAATAGTCCAACTAACTGCAATTCCTGAAATCATGTGAAAAATAACTGGTCAGCTAACGAGTTAGCTGGTGAGTAAACATAGGTTTGAAATACATATAGATACACTGATAAAGAAAAATCCAATTCATGTCATTATGTCTAGACTTATAAATGCAACACATGTACATACAAGATAACAACGCATAATCAAACCTTGAACAATGATAAGGGGGGGGTCCACATGATAATGATACTCAGTTATAATCACCCAAGAATCAGGGGGTGGGTCCTTTCGACCAATAGATCTACCATTAGTAACTGTCGGTTTCTACAAATTAATGATTACACTTGCACAAAAATTGCTATCCGGCTATGAACACATAAATTGCAAGTAAAGACATAACATGAATTGTTTTAAATAAAAACATGAAATAACTGATAAACTGAAATCTGATAACTGAAATAACTGATAAATTGAAATCTGATAACTGATTTAATAGGTCACATGATATCACCCCAAATTGAAAACCAGAAAAGGGGCTATGAATACTCACGTGAAAATTCTTGATCGACTGAAAATGAATAAAACTTGAGAACGTCACCGGATATTCCTTAAGGATCACCTAAATGATTTTATCCTATGTTAGAATGATAACTGAAAACTAACTAGGAATCTAGGGTTCAAATTTGGAATGTGGGTTTAAGTAATTAATTGCTATAATTTGAAAATATCTAATATGTAATAATATTAGATATATATTTAACCTTGATTTAAAATGAGATATTGTGATTAAATAGTATATGAATCTTATCCTTTTGTGAAAAGGATTAAAAATAATGATTCGTTAAATGACACGACCGTTTTTGCTAAAAGTGACTAATTAACTTGAATAAATAATCATATGTATTTAATTATAAATGTCAAATTAAACCATAGTCTTAAATAAATAAGGGACCCCCTATTCCCACACCTTCTTGGCTGACCAGACACCTATATAACGGCCCGTTAGTCAATTAACGGGCGTTAGATCTTATTTAAAGAGTAACGATCGTTATAGACATAACTGCTGTTATACCAGAGATCATAACGACCGTTACGGATATAACGGCCCGTTATGAATGACAAAAGCCTGCAAAACTGTAACCAATCAAATCAGTCGTTTTCTTAACATATAACGCCCGTTATAAGCATAACGGCCCGTTAAAGGTACGAAAAAAGTTGCGCAGCTTTTCAGCCGCCGTATAAAGACAAGTTTGTCTCGGCGTGGATTAATACAACGTATAACTTTGGTCAACACACAACAAACCGTGTGGAGAGCCAACACGCCCTGTTAAAGAGCTACCTTAACGCCACTAATAGCACACTGGATCGGTTTATCCCCTTCATCAATTCCATATTAAACACCCAGGATATAGCTATAAAAGAATCTTTTACCTTAAGCAAGATTAAGTTGATGAATCAACATGATCATCCACTCTTCGAATTGTTACGGGGTAAAGTTTCTATTGCTGCTATGGATCTGATTTTTAATGAGAAGAAGAAGATTGATAATCTATTTAATCACCGTTCAGTATGTGGACACCATCTTAGCACAACTTGCGGGTTGCCATGTGCTTGTCAATTGAGCGGTTATTTGGAAGCAGGTGATTTTATATTTATATATTATATAAATTTGATTATTTTGTGGCCTTATTCTGGACTTTTTTACAGGGAAAAAAGTTTCGGTAGATGCGGTTGATGTTTTTTGGAGGAAGCTTGATTTTTCACCTGCTTACATTATTCCAGATGAAAAAATAGACGTTCGAGAAGAAATGAAGAAGGTGACAAAACATGTACTTGCCCAACCGGAGTCGGTACAAAAGAGTTTGCTAAAAAAGATCACGTCGATAGTTTTTCCTTTCAAAACCGATAAAAAAGCCCCGAAAGTTGAGACAAATACTCGTGGTCGGCCAAAAAAACAAAAAACAAAAGAAACCTCCGTAGATCCACCTTCCAGACACTCAATCTCTATGGTGGGTTCGTAGTCTTCCGACCCGTCTCACCAACAGAATTCAGTGTTTTCTAAAGTTAAAGGGAAAAATGTTAAGTATTCATTTACACCGGGAGATGAACATAAAAACTGCAAAGAGGACTATCTAAGTTGGATTCCGGAATTGTTCCACCCGTTCATTATTGGCATGCAGAATGTACTCCCGGATGGTAATTTTGGTTTTCGTTCAATAGCTGTTGGATTGGGGTTAAATGAGACAAAGTGGCCTTACGTTCGTAGGTCACTAATTGAAGAACTTGATGAGAAGGCCGAGATATATTCATTCTATTGGCCGGATTTGACTACGGTTCGGGAAAAGTTAGACTGGTTTGGAATTGGTACAGCTCCTCTAGACAAGTGGATGGATGTCCCGGACAGTTTGATCTTCACGGCTAACAGGTTTAACGTGATCATAATTTTACTATCTCACGGGAACTGTTCAACTTATTTTCCTTTCTTTATTTCTCCCTTCGATATTGCCAATCACCAGATAATTACAATCGCTTATGTTCATAATAACCACTTTATTAACGTTGTATTAAGTGATGACAGCCCGATGCCGTTGCCAGGTGGTTATTGGCGTAATTACAGCTCACCTGCCTCAAAGGAATGGCAAAACGTATACGGTGAACGTTTACAAAGATATGTTAACTTGAAACCAAATGTAGATCCCGAATATGTTTCTTTAGTTTAATTGTTTATGTAAATTTCAAACATATTATTTTATTTTATGTATTTAATTTGTTTTACCGAATCATATATGCCAGGTGGTTATTCTAATTGTATACAAGTTTCAACAACACAAAATATAAGTTTCAGCAACACAAAATATAAGTATCAACATCACAAAATATAAGTTTTAATAAGTTTCAACATCACAAAATAAATATGAACATTCACATTTAAGTTTCAACATCAAAATATAAAGAAAATAAATTTCAACAGATAAGGTAATCAATCGTCATGTTGCTCATCACCTGCACCATCCTGCCCATCTCATGCACCATCCTGCCCATCTCCTGCACCATGATCTGTAGGCACCCATGGTACTATGACAGGTAACGAAGGCAAGTCAGTGACACCATGAGCTATATACCATCTCTCCGCTGCCTTTGCCTGCCAGACGGTAAAATCAGCAATCTGTCGGGTCAAATGAAGGGTCTCAGCCATAAAATCAGCCGTCATAGGGACACGTCTAATAATAACTCTCTGAGATGACGACGGTGCACCTCCTAAAGTCCCCGGTTGATCCTCCTGCTGGTGCTGGTCCTGGTCCTCTCCCTCTACTAGGAGTGTCCAAATGGCACCGTCAGATGTAACCCAATGAATACCATCGTCAAATCTACCGACGATCGACATAGCTATCGCAGTAGACTCCCCAAGAATACTGGGAAACGCCTCAGCCGTCTGTTGGACAAGGTAGTCGTCGGTGTGTAACCCAAGATAAGAGGCAATAACCGTCACATATGCCCCACAAACAATAGGGCTCTCCATCTAAAACACAATGTTTTGTTAGAAACATATAATAATATAAACTATAAAAAAGATAATTAAATAATTATATATTACCTTTCCCGACCAAATATTCGAGAAGTAGCTGGCCATACAATGAGCCAGGTTCACCCTCCTATGCTCAATCAACGCTCTCAAATAAAACATGTCGCCGTACCTAACCTGCTCGGTACTTAGCTCACGCCCATTAATCGTACCTACAAACTCATATTTATTAAAAAATGTTTAATAAAAAGATAAAAACAAAATATATTAACGGTTAAACACAAACCTGCAATCGCCCTCTGCAGATAACGAATAAGTGGATCCCTAATTCCAGTCGATCTAAAGATACCACTCACGGGTGGCTTGTCGCTGATCGACGGCCACCATGCTGCCAATGGCGTTGGCTCCGACTCAATCTCATCAGTATAGAACCGAGGGTCTAACGTCTCATCCACTGTGTAAAATCCAAGAGCCGTAGCCCACCCGGCTAAAGCAAAATGTCGAAGCTCCCCACCAAGATAAAATGAAACAGCAATGTGGGTGGTGCGATCAATGGATGAAGTGGGATCACGAGGTGGGGGAGTAAACGAAAATGTGGACAAAAACTCTAGACACATCTCCCTATATGACCTCTTGTGCCCAGAATCAAACATCCGTCGCCACGGAGTAGAACCAGCTAAACCAACAAGACCCACTGCTCGATCTTCGTCATGAAGATCTCTCAAAAGTTTTACAATCGATAGTGCGTGTTGGTCTAATCTCCCTACCAACCAACCTCCAATGACGACTCCGCGCCTCGGTACCTCTACCAAACTGCAAATAAGGGTGGCCGTCTAGAAACTCAGCAGAACCCTCAGGCTCAGTATCAGGACGTGAACGCTTGTGTGGGCCCATAACCTTTAATAATATACAATTCAATTTTTTAACTACTTTAAAAAATAAACTATTTTTAGAAAAAATAAACAATTCTTTTAAAAAATAAACAAAACTTTTAAATTGTCTAAACAAAATTTCTAAATAATATACATACATCCAACACATACACAACAAACACAATCAAACACAATTCATTAAAAACAATTACAACAAACACTATAAAAAAAAAACATAAACTATATAACGGCCGTTATCCTGCAACTCATCTTCAACAATTTCTACAGTTTATCCCCCGTAACTATTTAACACATCTCTCAAATAACTATTTAACGAATCCGAATCAAATTTTAAATCTACAAAACGAGTATACTATTCACCGAATCTTAATCTAAAACAAATTTATAAGATGGTTAGAAAACGTACCCGTAAGTTTGAGTGGTCGGAAAACACCGTTAGGTTGATTATCCGTGCGCCGTTAGATCGAAATCGCCCGTTAGTATGTTTGGGAGTGTGTGTTGTTGTGTGGGTGTTGTGAACAATACACAGGCGTTTTATAAACCCGTTATATATATATATATATATATATATATATATAAAACGCTCGTTAGCCACCTAACGGCCGTTATGGTGTTTGAATAGACCAGGCCATAAATAATCATGTTTAAAATGAATCTAGTACTTAGTAAAACCCGTAAGTAGACTTTTTATAAAAATCTAAACGTCCATTTGAAAATTTTTGAATCTAACAATTTTTATATATGTAAATTGTAACTTATAAAACATTTACAAATATCTTTATAAATAATCCCATATTAATATTAAAATGGTTATAGGATAACAAATAAAAGAATTTAAATTGTAAAACTTGAAAACTAAAATAAACAAAACTCTGTCCCAGCCCAGACTCGAACCCGGGACCTTCTACATGTTATATAACCACCAAACCACCAGACCAATCGCCCCTTTGTTGACTTGCTTTGAATTAACTACTTTTAACCCTTTTGTTCCTTAAACCCAATTCCTCATAAACCCTAATCAAATGAATTGAACATGATTAGAGAGTTGTAACTGAAATCAATTGTAAGATTCATAAACGACGCAATGAGATGAGTATTATGATGTACTTGATTACCTGATTTCGGACCAAATCGATTAAGATAAGTAGAAAATAGGAATCGGCTTCGAACGACATCAACGATGACCCAGGGAGATGATGTGATTCAATTGATGATGCAGACTCACTCGTTGATGTATGATGATTACAAGCCCTATGTTTATTGACGATAACAGTACCCAGACGATGTCGTCGACCATGAAGCAGAAAGATGAAGAATAGGAGATCGAGAAGTGTTTAATTGTGTGTTGAAATTGAAATTGATGTTTCAGAGAGGTGAAGTAAAGTCGTGGAAGTCTTTTGAATAGGTTTTCAAAGATTGAATGAGACTAAAAGGCTAAAATCGATCCAGAGTTTGTTGCGGCTGTATCTGTTACAAGTTTACTGATTTTTCGTACTTATTGTTAATCAAATTTCATGTCAGTGTGTTTAACAGATATATATATATATATATATATATATATATATATATATATATATATTGTGACAACCCGTAATTTCAAGTTAACACCGTTAACTAGTTTATATTTATTCCGTTAAGGTTATAAAGTTCAAGGGTTGTTTTAGTGATTAACAAAAGTTGGTTTATTAACTTTTGAACTAAAATAAATAATGTATAAAACTAAAAGGTTTATTATGTAACATTGTTATTAATTACCCAACCCTAATAACCCCCCCTTCTCTCGTCTCCTTCTGCGGCTGAAAACCACACACATACGCGCCATCATCATCGTCGACTCCTATACGCAGGCCGCCGGAAAACAAGAACCATCCGTTTACAACTATCATCTTCGTTGTTCACTTCGGCCAAGAAGACACACAAGAAGTAGCAGTAGTATCTCTCTCTCTCGTCGTCCTTAGCTCGCCGGAAAACCTGTACATAGCAGCCCCCCCCCTCGTCGTTCAGCAGTCCCGAACAGCAACACCGAGCCTCATTTCTCTGATCACCTTCATCGTGCATTCCGGTAAGCATGACCAACCCCGTAACTCGTCGTTATGTCATTTTCATTCCGGGCATCGTTTACGGGTCGTTTCGGTTTGTTACAGATGCGATTGATCTCGGTTGGTTGTTTGTGATCGACATTTATATAATGTATGGTATGCGTATGTATGTACTTTGTTGGTAGGAATTCAGAAAAATTGTATGTATATATATATATATCATCGATGTGTGTATTTATGTTGTCGAACTGCAGTTGTAAATATTTGTATGCGAGTATGTGACCTGTGAATGTGTGCATATGAATTACAGTAGAGGTATGTCATGTGTATGTATATGTATGTGATTAGGGAATACATGTATGTATATAAATGTAGCAGCAGCCGCATGAAAACTAAATGTGCTATGTGTATTGTTCCATTAAGGGGTTTGATTCTGGTTCGTATAATTGAGCAATTGTGTGTTGGTAGTACCTCAAATTACTATGGGTATAGTATGTTTGAATACAGAATGGTGTGCAGCATGTATGGCTTGTAATATGTATGCATGATTGTGATTGTACGTATTGTATATGTGTTTGTATTGTCAAGCACGTGCGTATGTGTGTTTAGAGACAGCAGTTGCAGGGAATGATTGTATGTATGCATCCATATGGGTTTTACATGGTCACTTAGCACTCATGGGCACTGTCAATGCGTAAACGTGTATCTATATAGATTATGCGTGTACATGTGTAAATATGTAGGAATGTATATATGTGAATTTGGAAACCATATGTGAGTATGTATACGTGCTGTATGTATGTTAAAGAAACCAGAAATTGAAGTATGTATGTTCGACCTGTTCAGATATAGTTTTAGTGTGGCATGATGATGTTATAATTGTGTGTATGGATGTATGTATATATATAAACAGTGTGTGCGAGCGTTTTGATGATATGGTTGAGTATAAAGTGTTATGTGGTTATGATTATTCATTTGCTTTATGAGTATTTACTTATTCGTTTAAAGGGGTCGTTGGGTTAGTTTCATTATATGCTATACCTAATTGACTCATATTTGTAAATCATGCGTTTCAAAGGATTACATGATAAGTGTAGGGTTGTTTGCACATGAAAGTAAATGTGAGTATAAATGCTATGTGTTGTAGGAGACTTGTATACGTTAGAATAGGTATATAAGTCTAATTTATATTTCACCATGCACTAGATACTTGATATTACTCGGGGTTACTATTATACGAAACCGAACCGAACTCGTGAAACCCTGCATGGGATATGACACACATGAGAACTAGTCTCATGTACAATCGTGTTATTTATTCTAGGACTAATAATTAGCATTTAACTATTAAAGCAGGTCGTAAGACGACCTAGGATTCTCTGGTTACATTTGAGCTCTCTAATTGCTGTGCGCTTCAAAGGTGAGTTCACTAAACCGCACTTTTACTGATACCCTTTTATGGGTTGAACTCGGACTTTTACTATGATACCCTTTTATGGGTTGAACTCGGACTTTTACTATGATACCCTTTTATGGGTTGAACTCGGACTTTTACTATGATACCCTTTTATGGGTTGAACTCGGACTTTTACTATGATACCCTTTTATGGGTTGAACTCGGACAAATACTTTTACGGATTTACGAATTCTGTATGTCGCATGTCTGGATTAGAGCAACTTTTATTTTGTTCATGAAAGACCTCATGGATACCTAGTTGACCGTTAGTATTTGTGAAATAGCGGGGGAATTTTGAGTAGTACTACTGGGTTTGACAAACCCCACCCGGGCTAGTCGCGCTAGCACGACAGAAGGACCTGTCGAACGGGTGTTGAATGACCTAACATACTTACAGTGCATCCTGCTGGGATGTGCGAACAGGCAAACTGCACTTAATGTGTACATACGTCAGCTTCGGTCAGATACATTACGCCTCTAAGGACATGTGCTGTAGACTAGCTACCTACAATGACATACTTAATTTATATTTCTGCTTGCAACTGAACTACTTGATTTCATACTTACTTTGTGAACTCACCAACCGTCGTGTTGACACTTGTTAGACTTTCACTTTTACAGGTCACTGAGGTACCACGCACTTAGGACATGGCTTGGAGTCACGACTTTTCATTTAAACATTTTCATGCATTACAAACCATGTTTTGAGTTTAATGTCTATTTAAACCTTGTATCTTGTATTGGGCGCGTGTACTGCGCATTTAGTTTCCATTTAATATTTTGGCATTACATTTCGATTACGCTTCCGCAAACTTTCAAACGTCAACTCTGTATTAAATTTCTCATTTAATGAGACACGTATGTTTTAAATTCATATAGTGTCGTTTGGTGTAACTAATGACTGAGATCCTGGTTTGTCACACACTTAACGGTAAAACTCCGTTAGTGGATTTTGAGGGTGTGACAGATTGGTATCAGAGCCATTGGTTATAGCGAACTAGGTTTGCATTGCATTGCATTCTAGACTATAACTGTACACTACATTAGTTGCACCGAGTGAATTATTTATGAACTTATTATTGGTTAGTGACTTGTACACACTTGATTTCAGAAATGACATTAGTTGCATTTGTAGAAATTTATTTGTGACCCATATACACGTTATTTACCCGTACACACGCCTACGTTAGCATTATATGAAGTGACCAGTTTGTATTATGCGACACTTTAGGGCATTTTTTTTTAGTAACTTGCTCTGCTAGTGAAGCTTGAACTAGGTATGTATCTGCTAGTTTTGATTTGTTCACTGAAGTATGCATGAGAAATATTTGACAATGACTTTGTTCAAAAGTTATCCCGCTTTTTAGGCCAAAATTTTTTTAGGGGCTTTAGTCGAGAAATGTTAATATTTCCTTATGACTTGAAACTTACAGCATTATGGCAACAAACTAGTTTTGTATGAAGCCTAAACAATTCACTTTTGAATTTTATCTACCTCATTATGGCAACCAACCGGCAGAGACCGATGCCTAAGGTACAGAGGTACATGAACAACAGTAATGGATTTTTATCCAGAAACTCATTCATACTGAGGTCTTGACTTGGTAGTTATGCGACCTACTATGTGCTATTACATGTCACTTATTATGACGCATTCGTATGCTATAACATGTCCTTTGATACGAGACATATTGATAGCTGTAACATGTCACTTATTGCGTGATCCACAACGTGCTATCTACTTGATTAGATATTACCGCTACTTATGCACATTGTACACTCAGATTGTGTTTAGACTAGTAGTCTTACACTTAGTATGAACTTACACCATACCCTGATACATGCGACCCGTTGATACAGCACACTGATAGTCTATTAGTGTCTTATACATCTAGTATAGTTGTCTCCTACTTATAAGTCTATCATGCATTTATACACCTTCAATACTTGTTATGGGATAACAATGCCACACGGATGAATGTAAATCCAAGAACATAACTAAACGTAAGATTAATGTACCCGGTGGGAGACAAACTTGGGTGATTGTGTAAGGTAAATTGACGATTACGGGTGCGCAACGTAATGGTGAATTTACAGGTACATGATGATCCTTGCAAAATCTGCCATGTGGGTGATACCCAAAAAGAAACACAAAAAGGATGAACCAACCAGTACAAATTCATCTGAAACAAACATCCATCTCTAAAGACCGCACCGATATCAAGTCTATGCTTGAATGAACCTATAAAATCCATATACGGATGGTATACAATTACAATACAATCTTTGATGGCATATGATAAGTTTATGTTTAAACTACATACCTTTTACCTTATACACCTAAATTAGAGATAAGTTAAATCTCTCCTTGGTGACAGACAAATAAGAACAAAGATCTCTGCTGAAAAACCTGACAATGTTTGCTACTACTATATTTGTCCCCTAATGATACGACACATTCTACATATAACCAATCTGAATCCACCAATTGAAACATTTATCTTACTGAATTCACAACCTTGTGATACATAATGAGATGCTTTAATTTATGGTCGGTGTACTATGACCTCTTGCCAACAAATCAATAACATCTCAACATCCTTGGTTCTGCAAATGAATGTTAAACAAACCTTATAATTTTTGGGGCTCTATGGAGGGGTCTAATAAAGCTAATATAAGAATATATATATATATAATAAAACTCTTGTTGATATGACAAACCAACCGCGTAATATGAACATTCAAAATCACTTCGTGTGAAGTAAATCTGTAGCACTTAAACCTTCATCTGAATACCTCGTAACATACCAGGCTCATCTGAGAAGTACTTCACCTAATCGTAGCCTATTCTCAATTTTCTTTCCCGATTCTCCAAGATAAACAGAATTTAAGTTATTCCTGATAATAAGTTACCTAGAAATATTTCCGACTCAAGACGTTCCAAATGTTAACGATGCACTGGCAAACCACACATGTGGTACGTATACGGTTCGATTTAGTTGGATGACTTGTCTCGATCTAGGACTCTTGTAAAAGTTAACTAATACACTCAATCTACATCCCCATTATTGTAAAACATGTGTTGGATTTAATTTATCCTATAATTATTATTATCGTTATTATTATCCTCCTCTTTAAAGAACCTATATGTAATTAAAAAAAAAAAAACATTATCTACATTCTGTACATCGCGATATATATACAAACCTCTTTACCTGCTTGGTAGAGCAGAATTCAAGTTAAGCTTTCTTAAAAATCTCAAGTTTGTGATTATTCACATTCGAACCACACACAAAATTTTAATGACTACCCGAAATTACCTTATATATATTATAATGTTTCCATTTGAATGACTTAGTAAAGCATGTAAGAACGTTAGTACGCGACAGGTACGCCTTCAAGGTGCTGGTGGTGTGGTGGGTTAGCTGCGGTACACCCTATATATAAACACTAACGGTACGCTGGATGAGGACCTGAAACCAAAGCAGTAATTAACCCGAGAAACTCTAAAATATCACTCCCATACTGTTACAAAACACCTGATTCCTAGGAACTCTAGTTAGCCAAACATTCATAAGGTAAACTACTACATGCACAAACACTCTAAACTTCCTTGTATCCCTTATTCACAGTAATAACAAGAACCAAATGTTTCGTAATTGACCCGCGCATATAAATTATGATTTTGAATACATTTCGCGGCTCTAGGAATTCTCGTGATGATTACCATCGTCAACAATGAACCGCTAATACCAACTAATGTTTTGAGAAAGTTGTACCCATTACGGTCTAGGATGACCACTTTCTATTATGTATCATTCCTGGCAACACCTTTCATGTGGGTTATACCCCGAAGCACAAAAGTGTAGAATAACTCAACACAAATCCATCTGAACAAATGTCTATCTGGAACGAAAATTTATTCTTATGTAACGCACTAATATCAAGTTTATTCTCAATTACATTCGTTGAACACTTACAATACTACTACAGATGAGAAACAATGCAAACTCAGATATGTACAAACTTCCCCACATCTAAATTACTATACACATCCTACTGTTGAAGTCCATCTATAATGACCCGATCACAAGACTTACGAATTATGGTGACAACTTAATAAGATTACATTACTATACATTGACACCAATGTTAATGAATTATCCCCCCGTATATAAATATGAATATCGAATACGTATCATGACGCTAAAGATTCACATGATGAATAAAACAATCCACAATAAACAACTAATACCAACTAGCGTTCTATGTGAGCCATATCCATTGTTGTTTCGGATAACAACTTCTCATTTCGTTTCAACTCGATACAGTTTGTGTTTTGCTAAAAATAATAATAATAATAATAATAATAATAATAATAATAATACATATATAATAATAATTGGTGCTCTCATTGTCATTTGACACTCTAATCGTGCAATATTTTTCTTTCAAAGCTCCAGTTATTCAAGAGATTCCACCTCATATGTAATTAACCTTCTTGATCAAAACTATATGAGACGCAATGTAAGCAATTGTCACATAATCGTTCTAAACTATGAAAACAGACTAATAGAAGAAACTGCATTCTTAAGGAAACTAGTGAAGCTATACGACCAAAGTAATAAAAAAAAAAAACATGATATCTCTATCGGATCCGTTAAATTCAGAGCCTCAACTAAACCGTTACCTCACATCATCTATTCAACACACTAATGGCGAATTCAAACACTACCACCCAATGAATCTCAGTATCAACATCCTTGCTAGCATTTCCTTGTTTTGAACCCTATCAACTCTATTCTTAGACTAAAACCTATATCTTAGAACAAATATTGTTACGTCACCCTAAAGGACATACAAGGTTAAATGGACTTCCATTGGAATAGAAATACAAGATTTATGAAAATTTTCGCTATGATAAAACGCTTGGCATATCATATAACCCCCCCCCCCCCTCAACATACACACACAACAATAACACTCAGATTCCATCCATAAGAAAACTTACTGTACTCCAAAGAATTGGGGGCAAATCATATAACACCGACTCTTTTGTTTTCAACAGTACTTAAATACGTAAACTTTAATAACATATCGTCTTATGTCATGCAACCACTTGTCTTCTTGACCACAACAAAATCTCATAATCATCAAAGATAGAAATACTTATAAAATTTCTTGAAAATTTTTGCTTAAATACTTCTGAACACATAAGTAGTATTATTATTCATCATTCTCCATCTATCCTTACAATTTCTATGATATCCACGGCATTCACGTAGTGACAACACTTCTTTTAATAACGTACAATGCCTACACAAAGTTGAGTCAATTTAAAGATCTATAAGAATATATGATTCTTTAGGTAAAACACAATCCTTAGATATTTGAATAACAACTTCAAGCTCATTGATATAAATATCTTGAAACATCCTAAACATAAGACGTCCTTTATAAATTGAGAATTCCCCACACATCAAATTTCACCGACCCCCCCCCCCCTTTTCTATAAGTTGAACCATTTGAAATCCTACAAAGGATTAGTCAAATATTTCTCGTGTCTCGAACCAAATGCAGTACCTCCCGGAGAGAAACTCATTATGCCGCTTAACACATTTAAAGTGACGAATGATTATTTTATTTAAGGAACTAGTTGAATTCGTGAGCCGAGAATGAAAAACATTCAGACACAGTGAGATCACTTCAATCAAAGTTGCTAGAACTTAAAGCATGGATCATATTTGTGTAAGGAGTGTGAAAAATCGAATAATGTACAAACATCCTTAACTACAACAAATGATAATGTCTAACACTAACGCTATTCGTTAAATTTCGGGACGAAATTTCTTTCAACAAGGGGATGATGTAGCAACTTGAAAATTTTTCTTTTCATTGCGGACCCTTTTACCGACTATACCCAATTTTCGGGACGAAAATTCTTTCAACAAGGGGATGATGTGACAACCCGTAATTTCAAGTTAACACCGTTAACTAGTTTATATTTATTCCGTTAAGGTTATAAAGTTCAAGGGTTGTTTTAGTGATTAACAAAAGTTGGTTTATTAACTTTTGAACTAAAATAAATAATGTATAAAACTAAAAGGTTTATTATGTAACATTGTTATTAATTACCCAACCCTAATAACCCCCCCTTCTCTCGTCTCCTTCTGCGGCTGAAAACCACACACATACGCGCCATCATCATCGTCGACTCCTATACGCAGGCCGCCGGAAAACAAGAACCATCCGTTTACAACTATCATCTTCGTTGTTCACTTCGGCCAAGAAGACACACAAGAAGTAGCAGTAGTATCTCTCTCTCTCTCTCGTCGTCCTTAGCTCGCCGGAAAACCTGTACATAGCAGCCCCCCCCCCTCGTCGTTCAGCAGTCCCGAACAGCAACACCGAGCCTCATTTCTCTGATCACCTTCATCGTGCATTCCGGTAAGCATGACCAACCCCGTAACTCGTCGTTATGTCATTTTCATTCCGGGCATCGTTTACGGGTCGTTTCGGTTTGTTACAGATGCGATTGATCTCGGTTGGTTGTTTGTGATCGACATATATATAATGTATGGTATGCGTATGTATGTACTTTGTTGGTAGGAATTCAGAAAAATTGTATGTATATATATATATATCATCGATGTGTGTATTTATGTTGTCGAACTGCAGTTGTAAATATTTGTATGCGAGTATGTGACCTGTGAATGTGTGCATATGAATTACAGTAGAGGTATGTCATGTGTATGTATATGTATGTGATTAGGGAATACATGTATGTATATAAATGTAGCAGCAGCCGCATGAAAACTAAATGTGCTATGTGTATTGTTCCATTAAGGGGTTTGATTCTGGTTCGTATAATTGAGCAATTGTGTGTTGGTAGTACCTCAAATTACTATGGGTATAGTATGTTTGAATACAGAATGGTGTGCAGCATGTATGGCTTGTAATATGTATGCATGATTGTGATTGTACGTATTGTATATGTGTTTGTATTGTCAAGCACGTGCGTATGTGTGTTTAGAGACAGCAGTTGCAGGGAATGATTGTATGTATGCATCCATATGGGTTTTACATGGTCACTTAGCACTCATGGGCACTGTCAATGCGTAAACGTGTATCTATATAGATTATGCGTGTACATGTGTAAATATGTAGGAATGTATATATGTGAATTTGGAAACCATATGTGAGTATGTATACGTGCTGTATGTATGTTAAAGAAACCAGAAATTGAAGTATGTATGTTCGACCTGTTCAGATATAGTTTTAGTGTGGCATGATGATGTTATAATTGTGTGTATGGATGTATGTATATATATAAACAGTGTGTGCGAGCGTTTTGATGATATGGTTGAGTATAAAGTGTTATGTGGTTATGATTATTCATTTGCTTTATGAGTATTTACTTATTCGTTTAAAGGGGTCGTTGGGTTAGTTTCATTATATGCTATACCTAATTGACTCATATTTGTAAATCATGCGTTTCAAAGGATTACATGATAAGTGTAGGGTTGTTTGCACATGAAAGTAAATGTGAGTATAAATGCTATGTGTTGTAGGAGACTTGTATACGTTAGAATAGGTATATAAGTCTAATTTATATTTCACCATGCACTAGATACTTGATATTACTCGGGGTTACTATTATACGAAACCGAACCGAACTCGTGAAACCCTGCATGGGATATGACACACATGAGAACTAGTCTCATGTACAATCGTGTTATTTATTCTAGGACTAATAATTAGCATTTAACTATTAAAGCAGGTCGTAAGACGACCTAGGATTCTCTGGTTACATTTGAGCTCTCTAATTGCTGTGCGCTTCAAAGGTGAGTTCACTAAACCGCACTTTTACTGATACCCTTTTATGGGTTGAACTCGGACTTTTACTATGATACCCTTTTATGGGTTGAACTCGGACTTTTACTATGATACCCTTTTATGGGTTGAACTCGGACTTTTACTATGATACCCTTTTATGGGTTGAACTCGGACTTTTACTATGATACCCTTTTATGGGTTGAACTCGGACAAATACTTTTACGGATTTACGAATTCTGTATGTCGCATGTCTGGATTAGAGCAACTTTTATTTTGTTCATGAAAGACCTCATGGATACCTAGTTGACCGTTAGTATTTGTGAAATAGCGGGGGAATTTTGAGTAGTACTACTGGGTTTGACAAACCCCACCCGGGCTAGTCGCGCTAGCACGACAGAAGGACCTGTCGAACGGGTGTTGAATGACCTAACATACTTACAGTGCATCCTGCTGGGATGTGCGAACAGGCAAACTGCACTTAATGTGTACATACGTCAGCTTCGGTCAGATACATTACGCCTCTAAGGACATGTGCTGTAGACTAGCTACCTACAATGACATACTTAATTTATATTTCTGCTTGCAACTGAACTACTTGATTTCATACTTACTTTGTGAACTCACCAACCGTCGTGTTGACACTTGTTAGACTTTCACTTTTACAGGTCACTGAGGTACCACGCACTTAGGACATGGCTTGGAGTCACGACTTTTCATTTAAACATTTTCATGCATTACAAACCATGTTTTGAGTTTAATGTCTATTTAAACCTTGTATCTTGTATTGGGCGCGTGTACTGCGCATTTAGTTTCCATTTAATATTTTGGCATTACATTTCGATTACGCTTCCGCAAACTTTCAAACGTCAACTCTGTATTAAATTTCTCATTTAATGAGACACGTATGTTTTAAATTCATATAGTGTCGTTTGGTGTAACTAATGACTGAGATCCTGGTTTGTCACACACTTAACGGTAAAACTCCGTTAGTGGATTTTGAGGGTGTGACATATATATCGTCCATTTTGATCGGCTAAGGTTCGAAAGTTATATATATAGTGATAAGGGTGATTTAATTTGGATCAAATCGATGATACAGTGAGGTTTGGACAGTTGCCGGAGTCGCCGGAGTGTGGCCGGACGAACTCACCGGGAACGCGGGTGGGGGATTGGGTTATAACTCAAGTTACAGTTTAAGCCCCTGCAGATTATATTTGTTTCCACTTAATTTCAAAGCTTTTAGCTGAGTTTCAAGTTTGACATTTTTAACCCAAAACTTAATTCAACTACTTTAGTCTAACTACCTCTACTAACTTTTATCAAATTGTTGTCTACATGTATTGATTAAACCTCATATTTCTTTATAATGTATACTTGTTGTTAGTTATGCTATTTACATCTTAAGTTACCAATTATATTTCGAAATTAATCATTATAATGATTTTGGTAGCTATATATAAATAATAACTCGAGACTAATAAGCCTGATCATTTCATGAATGACACGAATAGGGATAATCTGAACGGGTTGGGTTATGATTTGAATCGGGTTTGGTTCGGGACTGATGTTACAGTCTCCCCTCCTTTAGGAAATTTCGTCTCGAAATTTATTTATTTTTTTACGTTAACTTTCATAAAAGAATCGATGTATCAAAATTGGTAAAATATTACTAGGTGTATCCTGATTGCGTCTGAAAGCATATTCTTGACCCTCTGACCCCGTCTTAAGATTTATTGATGAAACTTGTTAAGAATTACTTTCTTTATTTTGTTTAAAATCATATATGTTGGTCCCATTAACACCTTTGAATCAGTAACTTGTGAAGATTTTGGATCAAAGTGACAAAAAGATGAATGAATATGACAAGAACAATGAAGAACACTCAATAAACTCAGATTTGATCTATATGGAATTGCATAAAATGTTGTTTACATGGAAACCCCAATTCACTAGCTCATTTAAGCCCCTTAAAACCCTAATTGCCATTTACTATTTATAGCCTAATGACACTTTGAACTAATGACAATTAGGACCCTAAACTTAGACTAAAACATGACAAATGGAAATTAATACAAATAAAACCCTAATGTTTAGTCTAATATATATTTTGTCATTAAGACAAAATATATATATTACATAAAATACTAAAATGACGAAAACGATTAAATATATTTTGTTGACACAAAATATATTTATTAACAATAAAACTCCGTCGCCTTCAACGTCTTGTCTCTAATCTTCGTCCCGAACGCGTCGTCTTGACTTTTGCGTTGACTTTGACCGTTGACGTTGACTTTTGTTGACTTTGACTGTGTTGATAATATAAGACTACTATTCAGGTCCAACAATACTCCCCCATAGTCTATTATTATCAACGTCTTGCATCGTGTTCAGCACCGAGAAGTCAATACAGTTAAATCTTTAATTTGGTAAGCTTCAGTCTTAATTTCTGCTCCAACAAAACTCCCCCAAGACTGATGCTAGCCAAATTTTGTTGCTAAAGATCCTTAATCTCACAAGCTCCCCCATATTGCGTGCTCCCCCATTTAATGTGCTCCTCCATTTCGTAAAATCTGGAACGGCTTTCCAACTATCTTTTCTTGAGTGCTTCAGAAGATGTAGGAGGAGGCTTCCTAGCTCGGTATCTTCTGAAAAACTTTGAGGAACAGGT
Source organism: Tagetes erecta (assembly GCA_030867185.1). Lineage (NCBI taxonomy): Eukaryota > Viridiplantae > Streptophyta > Magnoliopsida > Asterales > Asteraceae > Tagetes > Tagetes erecta. The sequence continues at coordinate 21,105,793 of CM061487.1, forward strand.
TCTCTGGTCAGGTGCTTTGCTCAACTGATGATCGGCCATCACTTGCAGCAAATATCTGTAACATAGACACAAACAAAATCTCGAGATTTCTCATTAGATCATTTCATTAAACAAAATAAACCCGTGTTTATTTGTGTATGAGACCAAGCAAACCCGTGTCCGTTTGTGTGTGCAATTTCCCGTGAAATGCATGTTAAAATGATAGCATATTAATAGCATAATATGGAAGACTTGAAAATAATTTGAAATGAAAATCTTTTTGGATTTTTTTTAATTAAAATTAAAGATTCGAAAATGAGAGGACGAGTCTGACAAGATCACAAATATTTTTGACAAAGAGAACACATCCCATAAGGTACACACGACCAACAAGACTCAAGAACCCAAACATAAAATAAAATAATATAAAAACTTCATGAAAGGATATCAGATAATGCATTTCGAGCAACCATCCAGAGAAACAAAGACTTGGCTAGATTGTCAATATGTTTGTCCATTTAAACCCATGCCTTGTTCCTTTCAACAGACAATCTGTGATGGTCTTATCATGTTTTAGGTTCGATTTGAAGAAACTCGGGCAACTCGGTCCCCACAGACATCTTGGTAAAGAAACTTGTCCTATCGTCAGGGTTTATTGAGCAATATGATTGACTTTGCTTGAATTTCATGAATCAAATCTTGAATATTGATCAAGTCATGACATTTGTGCAATTTTTGCATCCTTTTGTGAGTGGAGCTTGTCAACAATGATTCTTTTGAACACATTGCGACTTATTATTTGGGAAACTCAAATAGTTTAGAGCTCCAGGTCTATACCAACGTATAACAGAGGAGATAAACATTTGAGCATACTCGGTGAATCTTCAGGTCTATACCGACGTATAACAGAGAAGATCCACCAACTCCAGGTCAATACTTCCGTATAGCAGAGGAGTTAAGCACTTTGACTCAATACATTCTGAGGAATTAACAAGTAACTCACTCAGAGGCTTTTCTGAAGAGCAACACTAGCAGCTTTTTATTTTGTTTTGCTAACTAGAAACTCAATTCAGGGCTAGGGTGTGGGTGATTTGGGATGTTTTGGGGAAAATCAAAGCAAAGATTTGACACTCTCAACCCATTTCTGACAAGGACTTGTAACTTTGTGCAGGCCAAACATGTCAAGGAGATAATCCTTATTGTCGAGTTCTTGAACTTAGTTTGATCACATAACTGCTGTTTAATTGTATTCGGGTTGAGCCTATTGACACATCATTGCACAAATCAATATCCTCCTTCAGTTGCTTTTCCATACAAACCTGAAACCTTCAAAAGACACAAAATATTTACACAGAAAATAATTTTGGACTAATGATTTTCAGTTCATTTTCATTTGAGATTTTACTCCCCCAAAATTTCTATTTCAGCACAAAATTGAAATTTTCAAAAGACTCAAGAGCGACCTCAAAGGGATGAGAAAACTTATCAAAAATACAAGTAAAAATGTTAGACTCCCTTTTTTTTAATTTTTTTTAATCCTTTTTTTTTTACCTATTTACAATATATAAAATAGAAATTACGAAAGAAACGTCTTCCTTATTACTCTATCCAAAGATGATAAATGAGTTATCAAGAGAAATGCAGTGACTGTGAAAATTAGATATATGAAAATCAAAGAAGGATCCAGAATGTGGATAAGATACCAAAACCATGACCTGTTTGTTCCGCCTCAAATTTGAATAAGGAACATTCTCTGTCAGTAAACCGGATTACTAACAGTCCTCCTGAAATGTTCCTGCACTCATTAACAGATTAGTTAGAAAGGGGAACCCAGGCCATCGTAGTCCTGGGCGTTCCGTTTTCATCAGTGTAAGACACTTGTCTATGCACACAACCTGTTCTCGTATCAATTATCTTTTCCCTCTATTTTTTTAATTTGACAAATTTTTTTAGGTTCAAACATTTTCAATTTGAAAGAATTAAATTTGGAAATCATTTTCTGTTTAAGTCCCGAGGAAAAAGAATTTTGTTTTGGTGATGTTGTCACATTTATCTTTGAATCATGTGAAACCGGCTTCACATGAGACGGTAGGGATGGAATGTTCGTCATCCGACCATTCAAAGATGTATGATTATTAACTTGAAATTCAAATAAACAAACCTGTTTACCTTTACCAAGTGGAGGATTCTTTCTAGACTCTGATTCGGAGAAGCAAATCTGTTTGCCTTTACCGTCCGAAACATGTCCTTTTGGGCATTTCTTGAGCACGTGATCACCTTTTCCACATTTGAAACAAGCCTTGAATGGCTTTTGATGCTTGACTGGCTCGTGTGAAGCAGTTGGGGGTGGAGCTTTCTTTAAGCTTGATGCAACTTGTTGGAAGACTTGTGGATTCTTATGTTGAGCAGTGAAAGAGGAACAAACTTGTGGATTCTTTTGTTGAGTTGTGGTTTGTCGGATGGGAGATGAGATCTTCACTTGTTTGTTCTCAAGTCTTTTACAAAGTTGAGATAGGATGGACAGAGGTGAAGGCTTCTTCTTTTGAGCTTTTGATGGATGACTGACTTGTTTTGCAGCTGGAACTGAGATCCGGATTTGTCTTGATTTGGGTTTTGGAAGCATTTCAGATTTGACAGTTGCAGATGACATTTTGATCTTTGAATCTCCATGACTCTCTTTTGTCTTTGATTCATCATCTGAACTTGTCTAGTCTTCAATGAGTACCTCTGCTTCCAACGGATCTTGATTGATAGGAATTGAGTGTGTTGATGTGATCGAAGCTTGATGATTAGGTGATTCCTGAATTAACTCTTCCTTCTCATTCCTGACAGGCTCAAACGTAGGAATTTCACCTGCTTTAAACTTATCAAAGAAATTAGAAGTAACAACCATTACAGGATTAGAAACAATAGGAACTGAGCAATCATTAGCTTGACTCTCAGTACCCGTTTTACTATATCCCATACCAGTCGAAGAATCATAATCATCTCGCACCTCCTTCAAATTAACTCCCTCTAAACCTGCATGCAAACTGTTAGATTCATTCTGTATAATCTCTTGAATGAACTCATTGGTCGGGTGTGGAGTTGGTGTAGGAGAGTAACAGTAAGTGCAGGGAGGAGGATATACAAAAGCCTTATCCTCATGACCCAACCCAGTCTTAATTCTAGCCCCCCTTTGTTTCTTCCACAACTCCTCCCTTTTCATGCTTGCGATAGTCCATTGTTCCATTTTATTTTTGAGTTTTCTTGTTTCAAATTCAGCAAGAGTAACTTGTTCTGTCAAATAATTTATTTCACAGTTCTTTTCAAAAAGAGTTCTTTTTAAATGTTCATTTTCTTTTAAAGCTTCTCTTAATTTGACAAAATATTTTGATTCATTCACTTTAAGCTCTTTGTTAGTTCTCTTTAATTCGTTTTCATTTGACATTAACAATTTATTAGCTTTGTATATGCCAATTAAACGAATTTTGCATGCAGATGAACACATATCTTGAATAACTTCATAAGGAAGACCAATTACCAGTTTCTCAGCTGCAAGAGCACGGTCACACTGGCAATAAGGGGTGCTCCATTTGAACTCATCCACAGCTTCAAGCTTGGCTCTTTCAATCACAGCTTCCATGTTAAGCTTTTGTTCTTTAGCATTCTTCTTCTCATGATCAACAGTAGCAAAAACCCTCAATTCTTTCTTGTCATGTGCTTCACAAACCAACCCATCTCGAACTTCTTCATCCTTTACCACTTTCAACTCATCAACAACCTCATCAGAATTTTCACCATCTTCACAATAGAATTCTTTGAAAGGATCGAAGCAATCAATATAGTTATCATCATGAGCAGACTCCTTAACAATTTCAGCAATTAAAGCATGATTGCTTTCTTCCTTTGCTTTCAGCATCACTTCATTCTCTGCTTCCTTGTTTCCTTCATCATTTTTCTCATCTTTATCATCAAAAGATTTTAGTATGTCCATCACCTCCACAAGTTTGTAATCAGTAAATCCTCTTTCTCTTCTAATCGATTTTCCATGTGAACTCCACTCTGGTGGGAGGGAATCAAGCAATCTCTTAACCCGTTCATGATTTCCAAGTTCTGGATCATGCTTTTTCAGGTTATTGGCTATCATCACAAATTGATCGAGAAACTCTGGCATCCTTTCATTCTTTAAAACTGCAAAATTATCAAATCGGCTTTGTGCCATTGTGAGATCATCAGATTCGAAGGATTGAAAAAAGTTCTGCATAATCCATTTTTTGTTAATCGAAAACCCGTTTAAAATTTGGCCTAAAAATGAATTTTAGAAAGTCCCGGCCCCTGACAAAACTTTTTCAACTTAAATGAAAAATTTTGGTCCAAAGATTGACAAAATAAACACCCGGCCTGTAACATCCTGTTTTATAAAAACAGATAAAAAAAAATAAAATATTTATGACTTATATTTAAAACAAGTATTTAAATAAATTGCAAAGTAATTAAAATAATATGTCTAAATGAACGTTAAGGTAAATACACGTAGTATAAAAGTAATATTAAAAACATAGTTTTGTAAAGATATATATATATAACTATACATTCGTTTTTAACAAACGTAAGTAGGAAATAAATGGCATATTATTATATCAAATGTTATAATACAAGTCTTTAAAAAAAAATGAAAGGATCAGGTTGCTATGCTTCATTATAAGTAAGTATATAATTGTGATAGACATGTTAATACATATCCCCATATGCCACGTTGCATTAAAAGAGAAAGAAAACATCCATTGTTTGACACCTGTTTAGAAGTTATAGACATCCGAACGAAAGTTTCAATATATATATATGTCTCTTGATTAACCCATACTTATGATACACACACAAAAACAAAAGAAAAGGAGCGAAAAGCAAGTGTTAACAAATAGAAGCTAGATTGAATCAAGCTTTTTGAAGTAATTTATGTTCCTAAATTAGCACCGTACGTAGTCAATAATCAAGAGGTGACTCTGATTGGTAAAGGAAAATTCAAAATAGTATCATCGGAGATTTTAGAAAGTAAAGATGTAAGTACACTGATCCATATTTAAGTAAATCATTTTATATGTTATGCGTGGTTACTGATTATAAAAGTGTGATCGTAAGTACGCTAACTTATAACTTATAAATCATGTAAGCATGTTATATGCTATAAATTTGTGTCATTTTGTGGAGATGAAACAAGTTTATATATATGATATATGTTGTTATTATGCATGATTTTGATCTAAATATGTGTATGGATGGTTTAAAATGGGATATAAAGTGGTGATAAATCCCAAGGGGTTCGGGTATTAAACCCCACATATAAAATAATAGTTGGCGGAGTTAATAATCCTCAAGGGTTAAACCCATAGGAAATCTGTGTGAATTCCAACGGAGTAATGAGGATTAAAATAAATTACGGAGTTAATAATCCTCAAAGGGTCGAAAGAACCCATAAGGAAATCTGTGTGAATTCCTACGGAGTAATGAGGATTAAATATAAAAAAATGGAGTTAATAATCCCTAAGGGTTTTTATTGAACCCACAAGGAAATCTGTGTGAATTCCAATGGAGTAATAGGGATTAAATAAAATGATTTTTGGGTGTTGATCCCAAACAAAAGAAAATATGTTTTGAAATAAAAAGAGTGTACTTACTTAGCGAAAGCTAATAAAAATGTTTTTAAATGTTTTCAGGAAAAGCACCTATAAATGGTTGAAGCTTCATGGACGCGGCTGGACTGACAAGGAACCCCACTCTTGTGTTTAATAATTTGTAAAATAAAGCCGTTGTAAAACGATCTTGTTTTTGTTGTAATAAATATATAATGAAATGACACGTCACTACAAGTGACAAGTTTTGAATGTAAACTGGGACCTACTCTGATTCTGACAATATATTTTTGGAAGTATAAAAAAAAAAAAATTTCGGGTTGTTTCAAGTTGGTATCAGAGCACGGTTCGAGGGATTTAAGTGTTTAGTGGTTAGAATGAACACTTAAACTCGAACTATTAAGTGCTGCTGATAAATAAATGAGAGGGTTCAGTCCAGAAGCGGTCCAGGAAGCTCAAAAGAGGATTTGTATCGGTGCAGAAATGGAAAACATATGTGAAAACTGAAATTTGTATGTTTTGGGCACAATATAATAGTTGAGAAATTATAATGAAAATAATATATTATTTTCATGCCTGGCCAGTATGAAAATTAATGTATTATTTCATTATGAAGTCACAATGATTGTATTGTATCGAAAACAACAAAGAGTAAGTGAGGGGAGTAAATATGCATAAATTGATGTTTATATGTATGTAGTACATCTTGAATGCATATATGGGACTTGATGGTCTTATATAAATTGTTATGATTAACAATATGATAAGATGTCTAAAGGCCTTAGAATATATAGTACCTTAGAAATATGAAAACGATTAACAAAAATAATAAATAACATTATTTGTCTCAGTAAAGAGACATGCCGGAAAGAGGAGAAAATGCAGTAAATGAAGAAAGCCATAATAATACTGCTTATGAAAAATCGGTGACTTCACCTAATCATGATGGAAAGCCTGTGCCTGAGGAAATCCGCAGGCAAATAGCCGTTGAATTTGGAAAGGCGTTTGAAGCCAATATCCCATATTTACTTGCTGAAATGCAAAGTTCTATAGGGATTATGTTAGAAGAGGCAACACCAAAAGTTGATGTTGGAACACGTCGATGTACGTATACAGACTTCATGGCTTGCAAACCGTTACAGTTTAACGGGGAAATAGATCCTCTGAAAAGACAAAGGTGGATAACAGCCATGGAGACTATTTTTGATACTTTACACTGCGATCCATCTGATGAAGTGATGTTCGCAACAAACCAGCTTTGTGCAAGAGCTAAAGATTGGTGGGACATGGTTAAAAAGGAGAAAGGGAGAGAACAAATAAAGAATATGTTGTGGGAAGATTTTAAACTAATCTTTCTGAAACATTTTAGTCCACGCGTTGCAGTTGATCGTATTACTGAGGAACTCCTCCATATGCGTCAAGGCAGTGAAACGGTGGACGAAATCTTTGGAATATTTTATGATAAAGCAAAGTTTTGTCCTTCTCTTTTTACTACGGAAGAAATGTGGATGACTCGTTTTCATCTAATTCTCAAGACAGAAATTAGAGAATTTATTTCTCCTTCAAAATGTGGAAGCCTTGAGGAACTCCTTAATTGGGCTCGGGAGCGAGAGATGGAGTTAAAAAGACAAGTCGAAAGAGACGGGAAGCGAAAAGCAGAGGTTGTAACTCCTGCAGCACCTGCAAAGAAAGCAAAAACTTTTACTTATGCAAAAGGACCATGTTTAAAGAACGAACCTGGTAGTTGCCGTTTTTGTGGAAAGAGACATTTTGGGGAATGTCGTTATAAGAACCCAATTTGTTACAAATGTGGGAAATATGGGCATACAGCACCACAGTGCACTACTCGTGTGAACCTATGTTACAATTGTTACAAGCCGGGTCACATGAAGAACGATTGTCCTGAGCTGACAGCAATCAGTGGCAAAGTTACTGAAGGATCCAAAACAACTGAGAACGTGAAGAAGATGGAAGTTCCGAAACCACGAGGCAGGGCTTTTCAAATTACTGCAGAAGAAGCAAAGATCGTACCTGATGTCGTCGCAGGTACTTTTCTAGTAAATTCCCTCCCTGCATACGTTTTGTTTGATTCTGGAGCAAGTAGATCTTTCGTGTCGCTAAACTTTGCTTGCCATAAATCCTTTGTTAGAAGTAAATTAGTAAATACTCTAGAAGTCGAGATTGCTAGTGATAAGAGTTTCTTCGTATCTGAAGTATGTCAAAATTGTAAAATAATTATTCAAGAAGAAGAATATCCTATCGACCTAATTCCTATTACGTTACGAGAATTCGATGTGGTTATTGGGATGGATTGGTTGTCCCTTCATCACGCGTCGATAGTGTGTAATCAGAAGATAGTTCAATTTATGTCACCCACTGGAAAACAAATTTGTGTTTATGGAGAAAGGAAGAACGACATTATCATTTGTACGATGGCAAAGGCTAAGAAATATTTAAAACGTGGTTATCATGCATTTTTAGCCTATGTATTAGATAAAGAGACGAAAAATTTAGAACTCGATCAAGTCCCCGTAGTTAAGGAATTCCCCGACGTTTTCCCCAATGAGTTACCGGGCGTTCCACCAGAAAGACAAGTTGAATTCAAGATTGATCTAGTTCCCGGAGCTAACCATGTGGCTAAGTCGCCATATCGATTAGCACCAAGTGAGATGAAGGAACTGATGTCTCAACTCCATGATCTTCTAGATAAAGGTTTTATTCGCCCAAGTGTTTCACCTTGGGGTGCACCGATTTTATTTGTTAAGAAGAAAGACGGTAGCATGCGGATGTGCATCGATTACCGTGAGTTAAATAAACTAACCATCAAAAATAGGTATTCGTTGCCTAGAATTGATGATCTTTTTGATCAATTACAAGGTGCTAGCTGGTTTTCTAAAATTGATCTGAGATCAGGATATCATCAAGTAAAGGTACGAGAAGAAGACGTACCTAAGACGGCTTTTCGTACTCGTTATGGGCATTATGAATTCGTTGTGATGCCATTTGGTTTAACGAATGCCCCGGCAGTTTTCATGGATCTTATGAATAGAGTATGTAAGCCTATGCTTGATCGTTTTGTCATCGTTTTCATTGATGATATTCTAATCTATTCCCGAACAGAAGAAGATCATGCTCAACATCTTCGTGAGGTTCTTACCGTGCTAAGAAAAGAAAGTTTATATGCAAAATTTTCTAAATGTGCATTCTGGCTTCGAGAAGTTCAATTCTTGGGTCACGTGGTGAATGCAGAAGGTATTCTAGTGGACCCTGCTAAAATAGAGACTATTATGCAATGGTCACCTCCAAAGACCCCAACTGAAGTTAGAAGTTTCCTGGGTTTAGCCGGTTACTATCGTCATTTCATTAAGGATTTCTCAAAAATAGCTACCCCGTTGACAAAGCTAACTCGAAAAAATATCAAATTTCAATGGAACCCAGAACAAGAAGAAGCATTCCAACTATTGAAAGAAAAGTTGACTAAGGCTCCTGTCCTGGCATTGCCAGAAGGAATAGAAGATTTTGTAGTCTGTTCTGATGCCTCGCATGTTGGTCTAGGTTGTGTTCTCATGCAAAGAGGGAAAGTAATAGCATATGCTTCAAGAAAACTAAAGCCAACCGAAGCAAATTATCCAATCCACGATCTTGAGCTAGCCGCAGTAGTATTTGCGCTAAAGATTTGGAGGCATTATTTGTATGGGACGAAATGCATAATCTATACTGACCATAAAAGCTTAAAGTATTTCTTTGACCAGAAGGAACTTAATATGAGGCAACGACGATGGTTAGAGTTGGTCAAAGATTATGACTGTGAGATACTTTACCATCCTGGTAAAGCCAATGTTGTGGCTGATGCCCTAAGCCGGAAGGAGGATATTGCTCCAATTAAAGTAAAGTCATATAAGCTAATTGTAAATTCAGATTTGTTTGATCAAATTAAAATTGCACAAGATGAGGCCTTGAAAGAGGAAAATTTGAAACACGAAAGAATCATTGGCCAAATCCATCATCTTGAAGAAAATGATAAAGGGATTAAAGTTCGTTTTGGACGTATTTGGATTCCTTGGACTTGTAAGATCAAAACAATGATTTTGGATGAGGCACATAAATCAAGGTATTCTATTCATCCAGGTGCAACCAAAATGTATAATGATTTGAAGCGAGAGTATTGGTGGCCTGGTATGAAAAGAGATATAGTTAAATACGTGGAGAGGTGTTTGACTTGTTTACAAGTCAAAGCTGAACACCAAAAGCCGTATGGAAAGATGCAACCACTTGAAATTCCATTGTGGAAATGGGAACATATTACAATGGATCTAGTGACGAAACTGCCTAAAACGGCCAAAGGTTATGATGCAATATGGGTAGTTGTTGATCGTCTGACAAAGAGTGCTCACTTTATACCCATTCGTGAAGCTTATTCGTCTGAACGAATGGCGGAAGAGTATATTAATGAGGTGGTGTCAAGGCATGGAGTGCCAGTATCTATTGTATCTGATAGAGACACGCGTTTCACCTCAAGATTCTGGAGAAAATTTCAACATGAAATGGGCACTAAATTATTAATCAGTACGGCCTATCACCCACAGACGGATGGACAAAGCGATAGAACGATTCAAACTCTCGAGGATATGTTACGTGCATGTATTATTGATTTTGGTGGCAGTTGGGACAAGTATTTGCCTTTGGCAGAATTCTCCTATAATAATAGTTACCATTCAAGCATTAAGATGCCCCCGTTTGAAATGCTTTATGGTAGAAAATGTCGCACTCCTGTTTGTTGGGGAGAAGTCGGCCAAAGAGAACTTGAAAACAAAGAGGTGGTAGAAGTAACAAATGAAAAGATTGATCAAATTAGAGCACACTTAAAAGCGGCTCAAGACAGGCAAAAGTCGTATGCAGATAAACGAAGGCGCCCAATTGAATTTCAAGAAGGAGACTATGTTATGTTAAAAGTTTCTCCGTGGAAAGGCGTGATTCGTTTCCGTAAACGTGGCAAGTTGAGCCCACGGTTTATTGGTCCGTTTAACATTATTGATCGGGTAGGGAAAGTGGCGTATCGTTTCAAATTACCCGAGGAGCTAAATGGAATCCATAACACGTTTCATGTCTCGTATCTACGAAAATGTTTAGCCGATGAAACGGCATGTGTGCCTTTAAATGACATTGAGGTGGATGAAAAGCTTAATTATGTGGAGAAGCCTGTAGCGATTCTTGATTATAAAGTTAAGCAACTAAGAAATAAAGAAATAAGGCAAGTTAAAGTGCAGTGGAAACACAGGCGTGGTTCTGACACCACGTGGGAAGCCGAGGAGGAAATGAGAAGATATTATCCTGAATTATTCCAGGTATAAAAAGGTTTCGTGGACGAAACCTAAATAAGAGGGGAAGAGTTGTAACATCCTGTTTTATAAAAACAGATAAAAAAAATAAAATATTTATGACTTATATTTAAAACAAGTATTTAAATAAATTGCAAAGTAATTAAAATAATATGTCTAAATGAACGTTAAGGTAAATACACGTAGTATAAAAGTAATATTAAAAACATAGTTTTGTAAATATATATATATAACTATACATTCGTTTTTAACAAACGTAAGTAGGAAATAAATGGCATATTATTATATCAAATGTTATAATACAAGTCTTTTAAAAAAAAATGAAAGGATCAGGTTGCTATGCTTCATTATAAGTAAGTATATAATTGTGATAGACATGTTAATACATATCCCCATATGCCACGTTGCATTAAAAGAGAAAGAAAACATCCACTGTTTGACACCTGTTTAGAAGTTATAGACATCCGAACGAAAGTTTCAATATATATATGTCTCTTGATTAACCCATACTTATGATACACACACAAAAACAAAAGAAAAGGAGCGAAAAGCAAGTGTTAACAAATAGAAGCTAGATTGAATCAAGCTTTTTGAAGTAATTTATGTTCCTAAATTAGCACCGTACGTAGTCAATAATCAAGAGGTGACTCTGATTGGTAAAGGAAAATTCAAAATAGTATCATCGGAGATTTTAGAAAGTAAAGATGTAAGTACACTGATCCATATTTAAGTAAATCATTTTATATGTTATGCGTGGCAATTGATTATAAAAGTGTGATCGTAAGTACGCTAACTTCTAACTTATAAATCATGTAAGCATGTTATATGCTATAAATTTGTGTCATTTTGTGGAGATGAAACAAGTTTATATATATGATATATGTTGTTATTATGCATGATTTTGATCTAAATATGTGTATGGATGGTTTAAAATGGGATATAAAGTGGTGATAAATCCCAAGGGGTTCGGGTATTAAACCCCACATATAAAATAATAGTTGGCGGAGTTAATAATCCTCAAGGGTTAAACCCATAGGAAATCTGTGTGAATTCCAACGGAGTAATGAGGATTAAAATAAATTACGGAGTTAATAATCCTCAAAGAGTCGAAAGAACCCATAAGGAAATCTGTGTGAATTCCTACGGAGTAATGAGGATTAAATATAAAAAAAATGGAGTTAATAATCCCTAAGGGTTTTTATTGAACCCACAAGGAAATCTGTGTGAATTCCAATGGAGTAATAGGGATTAAATAAAATGATTTTTGGGTGTTGATCCCAAACAAAAGAAAATATGTTTTGAAATAAAAAGAGTGTACTTACTTAGCGAAAGCTAATAAAAATGTTTTTAAATGTTTTCAGGAAAAGCACCTATAAATGGTTGAAGCTTCATGGACGCGGCTGGACTGACAAGGAACCCCACTCTTGTGTTTAATAATTTGTAAAATAAAGCCGTTGTAAAACGATCTTGTTTTTGTTGTAATAAATATATAATGAAATGACACGTCACTACAAGTGACAAGTTTTGAATGTAAACTGGGACCTACTCTGATTCTGACAATATATTTTTGGAAGTATAAAAAAAAAAATTTCGGGTTGTTTCACGGCCAAAGATAAAACTTTCGTCTCAACTAACAAACTTTAGCCCAAAAACTGACAATATAAAAACCCGGCCACAAGACGTCGCTTTTTAAAATTTAATGACGACTTGATTGAAAACGCCCATAAAATATTTAAACTTTAACACACGGCGATTGACAAAAATATTTTGGTCTCAACTGAGAAAACTTTGACCCATAAAATTTAAAACGCTAACTCCCGGCCAACGTAATACGAACCAACTCCAACAAATATCGCCATCAATGTCCAATGAAACTCAACCTTGTCGTGGTAAAAATAATGTTTCAAAGTTTTAAAAAAAGTCACCATCAATATTGTTAGACTTCCAGCCCATTTTCAAAATTCTCGATAATGGGCCACAGACTTACACAAGAGTTCATGTACTTTTAAAATTTTAAAACAAAACCACAAAACCCTAGCTCCTTTTATGAATCAGCCGTTTAAACAAACACACAAGCCACTCTCTGCCTAATCTTGTTTTTTTTTTCTCTCACGTGAAAACTCAGACTTCTTATCTCATCTCACATGAAACTTTCTCAAACTAAAAGCAACATCAAGAACATCACTTCTCTCTGCAACTTGTTTCAACAATCATCAAAACACTTATGCAATCTTCTTCACGTTTTTAAGGACCCACCATCACCACACATGACCGCTTCAACCACAAATCTTCAAACACACAAACACAACAACGTTGCAACTTTCTTCTTGTTTAATCTACAGCTTTGTTTATGCCTGTCTAAATTCAAGACCAACAACACAGTTACAAACAATCAATGCTCTTTCTTTCTTTTGCTGGTTTCATCTTGTTTATTCTACAACCCACAACAACAACACAGCAACATACACGCACGAACACACTTCTCTCTTGCTCTTGCAGTAGCTAACAACTCAACAACACACACACTCATACAGATCTGCTCTTGCTTCGTCTTGTTCGAACACACACAACAAATTCACAACAACAACATCAATCACAGCAACAAACGCCTTCTATCTCTTGATCTTTCTCGGTTACAAACACACATGAACACGATTTGCTGCTGCTCTTTCTTGTTCTTACACACACATCCTTCTTTCTGGTTCGAGACACAACACACACTCCTCTTCTTCTTTTTATGATCTGTGACAGGCAACAACAAATCTGTTTCTTTCCCTTTTTTTTGTTTATAAAGATCTGTTATATGGAAATGGTTGCTTGGACATGATAGTGATGGTTAAAGATGAGGTAGATATGTGGATGATGTGGTTTCGAGTATGGATCTGTGATGTAGGATGTTAGATCAGTCGTGGATGATTTGTCTGGGGAAGTAATGGTTATGGTTGATGTGTTTAAGGTATGGTTAAAGTGTGGGAAATTTTTTTTTTTTTGTTTTTTTTTTTTGTTTAAAGATTGACAGATTGTTTAAAAAAATAATGGTATAGGTTATGGTTGTGGTTATGGGTTGTGGTTAAGCTGAAATGGCTATGGATTTGTTTGGTTATGGTGATGGTGAATGGGTTTTGTTTTGGATCCGTGTACTGTTTGTGGTTTTTTGAATGTTAGTGCAGGAAATAAGTGTCAAGAAATGGTAGGTTCGCTCAGATCTGTATGGTTTCGAAGGTATGATGCAAGAACTTGTAGGTTCGCTGGCTTCAAAGTGTCGGGCGAACTTATAGGTTCGCTAAGAACAACGGGCGAATCTATGTAAATGCACGGTATAGATTCGCTCAGAATTTTGAACTTTCGTTCAGATATTAACTAGATTCGCTGATCTTGCAGATTTGAAGATTTGAAGAACACCAAGAACACACACACACTGTGTGTGAGAGACAATCTTAGATCTACACTTTTTCTTCTGATTTCTTGTAATATTTGAAGTGGAAATGATGTTTTTGCTGATTATAAGTGAAGATCTACCACGAAATGTTGTAGATCTGAGGATTTGGATGAAGATTCAAAACTCAGATCTGGTTTCTCTCTCTAAAAACCCATCAGACTACTTTCTCTCTCTAAAATTTCTTCACAAAACTCTAATAATCAGCTTCAATCTTCCACAAAATGATTCAATTGGATCTCTATTAGGCTCTGATACCAATTGTTGGTCCAATTAACACCTTTGAATCAGTAACTTGTGAAGATTTTGGATCAAAGTGAAAAAAAGATGAATGAATATGACAAGAACAATGAAGAACACTCAATAAACTCAGATTTGATCTATATGAAATTGCATAAAATGTTGTTTACATGGAAACCCCAATTCACTAGCTCATTCAAGCCCCTTAAAACCCTAATTGCCATTTACTATTTATAGCCTAATGACACTTTGGACTAATGACAATTAGGACCCTAAACTTAGACTAAAACATGACAAATGGAAATTAATACAAATAAAACCCTAATGTTTAGTCTAATATATATTTTGTCATTAAGACAAAATATATATTTACATAAAATACTAAAATGACGAAAACGATTAAATATATTTTGTTGACACAAAATATATTTATTAACAATAAAACTCCGTCGCCTTCAACGTCTTGTCTCTAATCTTCGTCCCGAACGTGTCGTATTGACTTTTGCGTTGACTTTGACCGTTGATGTTGACTTTTGTTGACTTTGACTGTGTTGATAATATTAGACTACTATTCAGGTCCAACAATATAGTTTTTTTTAAATATTTATCATGGCTTAGTTCTTAGGGCGTTCAAATGAGCTTAATGGAGCAAAGATTCAGATAATGATTAATTGCTAATTAGAATAAGGATCGAATTTGATCTAAGATGATCAACATACATTCCCAGAGTTCAATCTGTAAATAAAATGAGTTATATAACTCGATTATATAGGACGATTTAACAGAGTAAACTGCATGAACGCAGTTAAAGAGCAAAGTAAGGAATAAAATTATATGATCAATGGATGAATAAAAGTGAAATAAAATGAAACAACCCAATGAATGAACGTGATAAATAAAATGAAAGAAAGAACTAAGTGAATAAATATGTTTAATGAAACGAGTAAATAAATAAACGGAATTAATAAAATGAATAAATGTGGCACAACTTCAGAAGTTGTCCATGTTGATAAGCTTCCATTTTAAATGTACTAGCGTTATCTAGTTCTCTCGAGTTGAACAAGAATACGTTAACTCCGAGAAGATCAACTTGAGCAATAGATGATGATGAAAAATGAAACACACCAAAAATAGTTGTTAACTTTTGAATGACATAGGATACGAAACGATTCTTGGTCTCTTACAGGTTGAGATAGTGATTAACTGTTGTTTGAGATTAACTTTGAATGGTGTACAATAGGTTTCACTATATGGAAAATGTGAAAGAATAACGCAAACATCTTAGGTCACAGACAACGCTTCATTTGATAGTATGATAAGTACACTTATATATAGGATGTACCAGCGGCGTATCCATCATGCCCTTATCACACCACATTTGTCGCATTGCCCTCAAACACATGATAAAATTTACTATGGTTTCCATGCACCAGCTTTCATAATTTCGTGTGCACCCGTAATTACTTTAGCTTTTGCATGAACCACATAGCTCACTCGATCACGTGTGGGTCAAGGGTACCTAAAACTTCTAAACTAGTAGAATCTGATTTCATGTTCAACTGTTCTGTGAAATCTAGTTCCATGTGATATATAAATTGATGATTATGAAGAGTTTAGTTCATTAGATAGTCTTTTTGTTCATGTAAATAGATTTTCTCGTTCATATGTAAGAGAATTCAAATTTGTAGATATTTAGGTTCATAAATAACATTTATGGACAACCAAGTTCATGGATCGATTTTTTTTTTGTAACAAGTTTTGTGTGTGAAACCCTTGTTTATGATATGACTCGCTCATAAGCATTATTAGGTTATGCTGGTGTGCATGTAAAATCCAGTTTCTTAAGATGGTGGAAAAATCAACATTGTGAAGGTTTACAGATGTGGATAGCCCAATTAATAGATCAAATACACGAGTTATCAAATTCTTAATTGGTTCAGTTTCGGACATTAGAGTTCATATAAAAACATATTTTAAGAAGAGAGATGTATAGAAAATAGAGGTAATCAATGTTACATGTTAAGACTATAATCTTACCATAAGGTTGTTTTCTTGAAAATAATTAACGTGATTCAGTTTTGATCTTTGTATTTAAGAAAATCCAAGTACGATTCATGTTATAACTCGTTAGATGGTGTTTGAGAAGATTATACGTGTGACCAATATTTATAAAGAAAACTTATTTACAAATCATTTGTTAGGAGGCTTAGTAATTTTGAAAATTATCAAAATTTAAAGGTGAGGATTCGCCAATTAAGGAAATCATCCTGAATGGAATATTTTATTGGTCTGTTAATTTTCCCCTTTTTTTATAATAATTTTTTTTTCTCAAAACTCCTTGGTTGATAAAATATTATGTGAGGAGGAAGTTTATAAATAACCGCAATGGGTTTTGATGCGTTTATATATAAAAAAAAACGAAGTGTATTCGGTTTGATTTTGAATGCGAGTATGAGTAGAACATTGTACGACGAGCTTCTGTAATGAGATCACACTTTAATTAAGTATCAAGTTTATGTATAAATCAATTTTAGATTATTAGGTGTTGGACACCGAAGTTGGGTAATGAGTTCATGATTTGATGGTAACTTTGGATACGATTATGAATATGTAATTCATTATCAAGTTTATGTTATGATGATTACTTCCTTGATTTGGTAACAAGTTTTTTTTTTTATTTGATTAGTAGTTTATTTGTGATTCGATAATAAAATTACATTTTGAGGAAAAGTTTGGAAACATTTGAGGTAATGAGATCGTGTAGGGATACTTTGAGCATAAACGTTCGATTAGCAAATCAAACAGTTACATTGACTTATCAAAGTAGTAAGTCCGTTAGCTTTTATGAAGACGTGACTACCTATAAGTCGACACTCACTTTTGAGAGTTCCCAGGTAAGTAACAGATCCAGCGGTAGGTTTGGATTTATACGAATACTTGCCTTAGCCAGAACATCTCAAAAGTACAAGTGTCCACCATTCCAGTATTTGCACGTGTTCAGTTTTTGGACTTAGACTTTGACGAGAATTTGATAACCAAGCATAAATATTTGATTTCGAATTTGATTATTCAACTGAGATTAGGCATTATGCCTTAGAAATTAAACTTAGATATTTGATTTTTCTTTGAAGTATACAAGTATAAAAATTAAGAAGGTAAAGTTAACACTTAAGTAATCAGGTAGTATTCTATGAAGTGCTAAAAGATATTGGATAATAACATGAGAGGACTCATGTTTATATTGTGAACTGCTAAAAGGTAATGGATAATAACATGAGAGGACTCATGCTTACATTATAAAGTGCAATAGGTAATGATTAATGAATAATAACATGAGATGAATCATGTTTAGGGAGCTTAGTTATAGACTAGGTCATCCATTTCTAATAACCTAATTCACTATAACCATGGCTCTGATACCAATCTGTCACACCCCGACCGATGGCGGAAACATCGAGGCGGACGAAAGTGGATGATTGTTCATAGCTCATGGTACTAAAAATAGTTGAAATATTATTATAATCCAATTATTCAAACAAGACTAAATAAATAATCCAAATGAAACCAAGAAATAACTCAAACAGAAACAACTGAAATATGCTACTTTATTTTATTTATTTAACTAGGTCCAAGAAAGTCCTAAATGTGACGCATCCTGAATAGTCCAACTAACTGCAATTCCTGAAATCATGTGAAAAATAACTGGTCAGCTAACGAATTAGCTGGTGAGTAAACATAGGTTTGAAATACATATAGATACACTGATAAAGAAAAATCCAATTCATGTCGTTATGTCTAGACTTATAAATGCAACACATGTACATACAAGATAACAACGCATAATCAAACCTTGAACAATGATAAGGGGGTCCACATGATAATGATACTCAGTTATAATCACCCAAGAATCAGGGGGTGGGTCCTTTCGACCAATAGATCTACCATTAGTAACTGTCGGTTTCTACAAATTAATGATTACACTTGCACAAAAATTGCTATCAAGCTATGAACACATAAATTGCAAGTAAAGACATAACATGAATTGTTTTAAATAAAAACATGAAATAACTGATCAACTGAAATCTGATAACTGAAATAACTGATAAACTGAAATCTGATAACTGATTTAATAGGTCACATGATATCACCCCAAATTGAAAACCAGAAAAGGGGCTATGAATACTCACGTGATAATTCTTGATCGATTGAAAATGAATAAAACTTGAGAACGTCACCGGATATTCCTTAAGGATCACCTAAATGATTTTATCCTATGTTAGAATGATAACTGAAAACTAACTAGGAATCTAGGGTTCAAATTTGGAATGTGGGTTTAAGTAATTAATTGCTATAATTTGAAAATATCTAATATGTAATAATATTAGATATATATTTAACCTTGATTTAAAATGAGATATTGTGATTAAATAGTATATGAATCTTATCCTTTTGTGAAAAGGATTAAAAATAATGATTCGTTAAATGACACGACCGTTTTTGCTAAAAGTGACTAATTAACTTGAATAAATAATCATATGTATTTAATTATAAATGTCTAATTAAACCATAGTCTTAAATAAATAATCATGTTTAAAATGAATCTAGTACTTAGTAAAACCCGTAAGTAGACTTTTTATAAAAATCTAAACGTCCATTTGAAAATTTTTGAATCTAACAAGTTTTATATATGTAAATTGTAACTTATAAAACATTTACAAATATCTTTATAAATAATCCCATATTAATATTAAAATGGTTATAGGATAACAAATAAAAGAATTTAAATTGTAAAACTTGAAAACTAAAATAAACAAAACTCTGTCCCAGCCCAGACTCGAACCCGGGACCTTCTACATGTTATATAACCACCAAACCACCAGACCAATCGCCTCTTTGTTGACTTGCTTTGAATTAACTACTTTTAACCCTTTTTGTTCCTTAAACCCAATTCCTCATAAACCCTAATCAAAGGAATTGAACATGATTAGAGAGTTGTAACTGAAATCAATTGTAAGATTCATAAACGACGCAATGAGATGAGTATTATGATGTACTTGATTACCTGATTTCGGACCAAATCGATTAAGATAAGTAGAAAATAGGAATCGGCTTCGAACGACATCAACGATGACCCAGGGAGATGATGTGATTCAATTGATGATGCAGACTCACTCGTTGATGTATGATGATTACAAGCCCTATGTTTATTGACGATAACAGTACCCAGACGATGTCGTCGACCATGAAGCAGAAAGATGAAGAATAGGAGATCGAGAAGTGTTTAATTGTGTGTTGAAATTGAAATTGATGTTTCAGAGAGGTGAAGTAAAGTCGTGGAAGTCTTTTGAATAGGTTTTCAAAGATTGAATGAGACTAAAAGGCTAAAATCGATCCAGAGTTTGTTGCGGCTGTATCTGTTACAAGTTTACTGATTTTTCGTACTTATTGTTAATCAAATTTCATGTCAGTGTGTTTAACAGATTATGGGACGGGTTCAGAAGGTTTTAATTCAAACTTTGTGATTGATTTCGTTGATTTGTATTTGAAATCGGCCGAGATAATGGGTTTGGAGTTGGATTGGTGATTAGTACCATCTGTGTCACACCCTCAATTTTCCACAAACGGGGTATCCGTTAGGCGTGTGACATACCAGGATCTCAAGCCATTATTTACAGTTAACACTGACTCAACATTTATAAAAATATTTAACTTTGTAAATAACCAAAGGTTCAGAGTATAAATGTTAAAACCAACTTTTAGCGGAAGCATAAATAAATCCGGTACGCAAAATCCCGCGCACAAAACAATAAACCAAATTAACCAAATAAAGTAGATATTAAATTTAATTTTTAAAATAGTCCAAAAGACGACCCAATGCATGCATGTCCTATGTGCTCAGCTCCTTAGCTACCTGAGAAAACATACTAAAACGGTCAACACATAATGTTGGTGAGTTCAATGAGATTTGTTTATAAATAAAAGGTACCATTCATAACACAGATGAACCAAATATAATATATATTTCATTTTATTAGGCGGTTTGCAAGACCGAATGCTTATTTCTTGTCAACACGTCGAGATGAAAGCTAAACGTTACTTTTGCCTTGTCGCCATCTAACCAGGATGACCCATAACCTTTAAGGACAATTTGCACCACATGACGCCCAGTCAAGGGTGGGGTGCCGTCGCAACCCGGTAGTACTACTCAAATTTCTCCGCTATCATATATTAATCAAACTCGAACTTTTATAAGGACTTGAATGTGGTTCCAATTCGTGTAAAGCACTATAAGCCCTAATAAAATCATGCCCGTAGGCATATATACTTTTACCAAAACCTGCCCGTAGGCATTTATACTTTTACCGAAACCTGCCCGTAGGCATTTATACTTTTACTGAAACCTGCCCGTAGGCATTTACTTTTACCGAAACCTGCCCGTAGGCCCTACCCGAAGGTATAAAATGCAGCCTTAGTTGGCCCCGCCCGAAGGCATAAAAATGCAGTCCGCCCGAAGGCGCTGTAAAATAGTTGCCCGAAGGCGCTGTAAAAACATTTGTATGTTTTCTCCCCGAAAAAGAATTAAAAGCGGGCAAAGAACTCACCTTTGAAGCGCACAGCAATTAATTCAGCAAAAGGTGACAAAGACTTAACCCGCTCTACGACCTGCTTAAATGGTATATATACTAGTTATTTACTAGAAGCTTGTAGTTGTTTATATCGAACCCACACATACTTACATAGTCGTATATCCATTTATTCACATATATATATACATGTCTTTATTATGCACCGCACATACATCGTAACCTATCCCTACTTACATAAATATGCCTAAGCCTTTTCCCATGCAAAACATACACACTTCATACACATTGTTGCATTCATCTTTACAAGATTTCTATTCCATTATCACACATATATGCCAATCAATTTAATTTTGCAATACATACATACATAGTGTAGCACTTATACATACATACGCGGCTGCTATTTCGCTATTATCCACACAACATACAACGCATATCATACACTTTACGCATAACAATTTCCAATTCAGCACATGTCCTACCTACGCATCCTACACAATTATCGCCATACACTTATCTATATGTAGAACCACACACACATCCACGAATACTGCTGTACCTACGGCCTAATATATACTTATACTGTTTCCTGTACACACACCTCATAACATATATGCTGTTGTTTATACTCATGACCCGTTGCTACGCACACCTACGTTTCATGGCAGTACACATACTTGCATAAAAAAATCGCATACATACATATATATATGCAAACACCTACACATTGTTTAAAGCATATATATAGAACTGCATCCATACATGCGTTACATATATCTAACTACTACTGTACGTTGTACATTGCCACATATATCTTGTTTACATACATCGCTTCACACATGTACATATGAAATAATTCTACTACATACATATACTCATATACTGTAACATACACACACACACACATATATATATATATATATACAAACGCAGGCACACACACATATTATACATACATACATGCTTTGCACATACCCAGCACAACACTCGATCGATCATACGCATACAAGTTTACGGGCCGCGAAACTCACCGAAAAAGATGACGAAGAGATGGTCGGAAATAACGGGGTCGTCTGCTGGTGCTCCGGGTCTGTTCCGCATTGCTGTTCGGGCCTACTTCGCGGCTGCTGTTCGGGCCTGCTTCGCACTGTTGTTCGGGTCTACTTCACACTACTGTTCGGGTCTGCTTCACTCAGTCCGCTGCTACAGGAAAGGCAACGAGGGTGAGGAATAAGGTGTGGAGTTTTGATTGTTTTGTTTTCAGCCGTATGAAGAAGAAGATTGAAGAGCGATGATGATATATATAAATTAGGGTGGGGGTCGATTAGGGTTGGGTGTGAATATTATTAGAATTTTCACTTTTGGTCCTTATAGAATAATGGGTTATTAAGTTTAGGTTTTATAGTTAGTTACTTAGTTTGGCTAAATACAAAACAAACCCTATATTTAATGGAACTTAACGGAATAAGTGAAAGGTGGTTAACGGTGTTAAATCTAAATTTGCCGGTTGTCACAATCTGATATATATATATATATATATCTCGTCCATTTTGATCGGCTAAGGTTCGAAAGTTATATATATAGTGATAAGGGTGATTTAATTTGGATCAAATCGATGATACGGTGAGGTTTGGACAGTTGCCGGAGTCGCCGGAGTGTGGCCAGACGAACTCACCGGGAACGCGGGTGGGGGATTGGGTTATAACTCAAGTTACAGTTTAAGCCCCTGCATATTATATTTGTTTCCACTTAATTTCAAAGCTTTTAGCTGAGTTTCAAGTTTGACATTTTTAACCCAAAACTTAATTCAACTACTTTAGTCTAACTACCTCTACTAACTTTTATCAAATTGTTGTTTACATGTATTGATTAAACTTCATATTTCTTTATAATGTATACTTGTTGTTAGTTATGGTATTTACATCTTAAGTTACCAATTATATTTCGAAATTAATCATTATAATGATTTTGGTAGCTATATATAAATAATAACTCGAGACTAATAAGCCTGATCATTTCATGAATGACACGAATAGGGATAATCTGAACGGGTTGGGTTATGATTTTAATCGGGTTTGGTTCGGGACTGATGTTACAGTCTCCCCTCCTTTAGGAAATTTCGTCCCGAAATTTATTTATTTTTTTACGTTAACTTTCATAAAAGAATCGATGTATCAAAATTGGTAAAATATTCCTAGGTGTATCCTGATTGCGTCTGAAAGCATATTCTTGACCCTCTGACCCCGTCTTAAGATTTATTGATGAAACTTGTTAAGAATTACTTTCTTTATTTTGTTTAAAATCATATATGTTGGTCCCATTAACACCTTTGAATCAGTAACTTGTGAAGATTTTGGATCAAAGTGATAAAAAGATGAATGAATATGACAAGAACAATGAAGAACACTCAATAAACTCAGATTTGATCTATATGGAATTGCATAAAATGTTGTTTACATGGAAACCCCAATTCACTAGCTCATTCAAGCCCCTTAAAACCCTAATTGCCATTTACTATATATAGCCTAATGACACTTTGGACTAATGACAATTAGGACCCTAAACTTAGACTAAAACATGACAAATGAAAATTAATACAAATAAAACCCTAATGTTTAGTCTAATATATATTTTGTCATTAAGACAAAATATATATATATTACATAAAATACTAAAATGACGAAAACGATTAAATATATTTTGTTGACACAAAATATATTTATTAACAATAAAACTCCGTCGCCTTCAACGTCTTGTCTCTAATCTTCGTCCTGAACGCGCCGTCTTGACTTTTGCGTTGACTTTGACCGTTGACGTTGACTTTTGTTGACTTAGACTGTGTTGATAATATAAGACTACTATTCAGGTCCAACAATACTCCCCCATAGTCTATTATTATCAACGTCTTGCATCGTGTTCAGCACCGAGAAGTCAATACAGTTAAATCTTTAATTTGGTAAGCTTCAGTCTTAATTTCTGCTCCAACAAAACTCCCCCAAGACTGATGCTAGCCAAATTTTGTTGCTAAAGATCCTTAATCTCACAAGCTCCCCCATATTGCGTGCTCCCCCATTTAATGTGCTCCTCCATTTCGTAAAATCTGGAACGGCTTTCCAACTATCTTTTCTTGAGTGCTTCAGAAGATGTAGGAGGAGGCTTCCTAGCTCGGTATCTTCTGAAAAACTTTGAGGAACAGGTTCTCTGGTCAGGTGCTTTGCTCAACTGATGATCGGCCATCACTTGCAGCAAATATCTGTAACATAGTCACAAACAAAATCTCGAGATTTCTCATTAGATCATTTCATTAAACAAAATAAACCCGTGTTTATTTGTGTATGAGACCAAGCAAACCCGTGTCCGTTTGTGTGTGCAATTTCCCGTGAAATGCATGTTAAAATGATAGCATATTAATAGCATAATATGGAAGACTTGAAAATAATTTGAAATGAAAATCTTTTTGGATTTTTTTTAATTAAAATTAAAGATTCGAAAATGAGAGGACGAGTCTGACAAAATCACAAATATTTTTGACAAAGAGAACACATCCCATAAGGTACACACGACCAACAAGACTCAAGAACCCAAACATAAAATAAAATAATATAAAAACTTCATGAAAGGATATCAGATAATGCATTTCGAGCAACCATCCAGAGAAACAAAGACTTGGCTAGATTGTCAATATGTTTGTCCAATTTAAACCCATGCCTTGTTCCTTTCAACAGACAATCTGTGATGGTCTTATCATGTTTTAGGTTCGATTTGAAGAAACTCGGGCAACTCGGTCCCCACAGACATCTTGGTAAAGAAACTTGTCCTATCGTCAGGGTTTATTGAGCAATATGATTGACTTTGCTTGAATTTCATGAATCAAATCTTGAATATTGATCAAGTCATGACATTTGTGCAATTTTTGCATCCTTTTGTGAGTGGAGCTTGTCAACAATGATTCTTTTGAACACATTGCGACTTATTATTTGGGAAACTCAAATAGTTTAGAGCTCCAGGTCTATACCGACGTATAACAGAGGAGATAAACATTTGAGCATGCTCGGTGAATCTTCAGGTCTATACCGACGTATAACAGAGAAGATCCACCAACTCCAGGTCAATACTTCCGTATAGCAGAGGAGTTAAGCACTTTGACTCAATACATTCTGAGGAATTAACAAGTAACTCACTCAGAGGCTTTTCTGAAGAGCAACACTAGCAGCTTTTTATTTTGTTTTGCTAACTAAAAACTCAATTCAGGGCTAGGGTGTGGGTGATTTTAGGATGTTTTAGGGAAAATCAAAGCAAAGATTTGACACTCTCAACCCATTTCTGACAAGGACTTGTAACTTTGTGCAGGCCAAACATGTCAAGGAGATAATCCTTATTGTCGAGTTCTTGAACTTAGTTTGATCACAGAACTGTTGTTTAATTGTATTCGGGTTGAGCCTATTGACACATCATTGCACAAATCAATATCCTCCTTCAGTTGCTTTTCCATACAAACCTGAAACCTTCAAAAGACACAAAATATTTACACAGAAAATAATTTTGGACTAATGATTTTCAGTTCATTTTCATTTGAGATTTTACTCCCCCAAAATTTCTATTTCAGCACAAAATTGAAATTTTCAAAAGACTCAAGAGCGACCTCAAAGGGATGAGAAAACTTATCAAAAATACAAGTAAAAATGTTAGACTCCCTTTTTTTTAATATTTTTAATTTTTTTTAATCCTTTTTTTTTACCTATTTACAATATATAAAATAGAAATTACGAAAGAAACGTCTTCCTTATTACTCTATCCAAAGATGATAAATGAGTTATCAAGAGAAATGCAGTGACTGTGAAATTAGATATGTGAAAATCAAAGAAGGATCCAGAATGTGGATAAGATACCAAAACCATGACCTGTTTGTTCCGCCTCAAATTTGAATAAGGAACATTCTCTGTCAGTAAACCGGATTACTAACAGTCCTCCTGAAATGTTCCTGCACTCATTAACAGATTAGTTAGAAAGGGGAACCCAGGCCATCGTAGTCCTGGACGTTCCGTTTTCATCAGTGTAAGACACTTGTCTATGCACACAACCTGTTCTCGTATCAATTATCTTTTCCTCTATTTTTTTAATTTGCCAAATTTTTTTAGGTTCAAACATTTTCGGTTTGAAAGAATTAAATTTGGAAATCATTTTCTGTTTAAGTCCCGAGGAAAAAGAATTTTGTTTTGGTGATGTTGTCACATTTATCTTTGAATCATGTGAAACCGGCTTCACATGAGACGGTAGGGATGGAATGTTCGTCATCCGACCATTCAAAGATGTATGATTATTAACTTGAAATTCAAATAAACAAACCTGTTTACCTTTACCAAGTGGAGGATTCTTTCTAGACTCTGATTCGGAGAAGCAAATCTGTTTGCCTTTACCGTCCGAAACATGTCCTTTTGGGCATTTCTTGAGCACGTGATCACTTTTTCCACATTTGAAACAAGCCTTGAATGGCTTTTGATGCTTGACTGGCTCGTGTGAAGCAGTTGGGGGTGGAGCTTTCTTTAAGCTTGATGCAACTTGTTGGAAGACTTGTGGCTTCTTATGTTGAGTAGTGAAAGAGGAACAAACTTGTGGATTCTTTTGTTGAGTTGTGGTTTGTCGGATGGGAGATGAGATCTTCACTTGTTTGTTCTCAAGTCTTTTACAAACTTGAGATAGGATGGACAGAGGTGAAAGCTTCTTCTTTTGAGCTTTTGATGGATGACTGACTTGTTTTGCAGCTGGAACTGAGATCCGGATTTGTCTTGATTTGGGTTTTGCAAGCATTTCAAATTTGACAGTTGCATATGACATTTTGATCTTTGAATCTCCATGACTCTCTTTTGTCTTTGATTCATCATCTGAACTTGTCCAGTCTTCAATGAGTACCTCTGCTTCCAACGGATCTTGATTGATAGGAATTGAGTGTGTTGATGTGATCGAAGCTTGATGATTAGGTGATTCCTGAATTAACTCTTCCTTCTCATTACTGACAGGCTCAAACGTAGGAATTTCACCTGCTTTAAACTTATCAAAGAAATTAGAAGTAACAACCGTTACAGGATTAGAAACAACAGGAACTGAGCAATCATTAGCTTGACTCTCAGTACCCGTTTTACTATTTCCTATACCAGTCGAAGAATCATAATCATCTCGCACCTCCTTCAAATTAACTCCCTCTAAACCTGCATGCAAACTGTTAGATTCATTCTGTATAATCTCTTGAATGAACTCATTGGTCGGGTGTGGAGTTGGTGTAGGAGAGTAACAGTAAGTGCTGGGAGGAGGATATACAAAAGCCTTATCCTCATGACCCAACCCAGTCTTAATTCTAGCCCCCCTTTGTTTCTTCCACAACTCCTCCCTTTTCATGCTTGCGATAGTCCATTGTTCCATTTTATTTTTGAGTTTTCTTGTTTCAAATTCAGCAAGAGTGACTTGTTCTGTTAAATAACTTATTTCACAGTTCTTTTCAAAAAGAGTTCTTTTTAAATGTTCATTTTCTTTTAAAGCTTCTCTTAATTTGACAAAATATTTTGATTCATTCACTTTAAGCTCTTTGTTAGTTCTCTTTAATTCGTTTTCATTTGACATTAACAATTTATTAGCTTTGTATATGCCAATTAAACGAATTTTGCATGCAGATGAACACATATCTTGAATAACTTCATAAGGAAGACCAATTATCAGTTTCTCAGCTGCAAGAGCACGGTCACACTGGCAATAAGGGGTGCTCCTTTTGAACTCATCCACAGCTTCAAGCTTGGCTCTTTCAATCACAGCTTCCATGTTAAGCTTTTGTTCTTCAGCATTCTTCTTCTCATGATCAATAGTAGCAAAAACCCTCAATTCTTTCTTGTCACCAGCTTCACAAACCAACCCATTTCGAACTTCTTCATCCTTTACCACTTTCAACTCATCAACAACCTCATCAGAATTTTCACCATCTTCACAATAGAATTCTTTGAAAGGATCGAAGCAATCAATATAGTTATCATCATGAGCAGACTCCTCAACAATTTCAGCAATTAAAGCATGATTGCTTTCTTCCTTTGCTTTCAGCATCACTTCATTCTCTGCTTCCTTGTTTCCTTCATCATTTTTCTCATCTTTATCATCAAAAGATTTTAGTATGTCTATCACCTCCACCAGTTTGTAATCAGTAAATCCTCTTTCTCTTCTAATCGATTTTCCAAGTGAACTCCACTCTGGTTGGAGGGAATCAAGCAATCTCTTAACCCGTTCATGATTTCCAAGTTCTGGATCATGCTTTTTCAGGTTATTGGCTATCATCACAAATCGATCGAGAAACTCAAGCATCCTTTCATTCTTTAAAACTGCAAAATTATCAAACCGGCTTTGTGCCATTGTGAGATCATCAGATTCGAAGGATTGAAAAAGTTCTGCATAATCCATTTTTTGTTAATCGAAAACCCGTTTAAAATTTGGCCTAAAAATGAATTTTAGAAAGTCCCGGCCGCTGACAAAACTTTTTCAACTTAAATGAAAAATTTTGGTCCAAAGATTGACAAAATAAACACCCGGCCAAAGATAAAACTTTCGTCTCAACTAACAAACTTTGGCCCAAAAACTGACAATATAAAAACCCGGCCACAAGACGTCGCTTTTTAAAATTTAATGACGACTTGATTGAAAACGTCCATAAAATATTTAAACTTTAACACCCGGCGATTGACAAAAATATTTTGGTCTCAACTGAGAAAACTTTGACCCATAAAATTTAAAACGCTAACTCCCGGCCAACGTAATACGAACCAACTCCAACAAATATCGCCATCAATGTCCAATGAAACTCAACCTTGTCGTGGTAAAAATAATGTTTCAAAGTTTTAAAAAAAGTCACCATCAATATTGTTAGACTTCCAGCCCATTTTCAAAATTCTCGATAATGGGCCACAGACTTACACAAGAGTTCATGTACTTTTAAAATTTTAAAACAAAACCACAAAACCCTAGCTCCTTTTATGAATCAGCCGTTTAAACAAACACACAAGCCACTCTCTACCTAATCTTGTTTTTTTTTCTCTCACGTGAAAACTCAGACTTCTTATCACATCTCACATGAAACTTTCTCAAACTAAAAGCAACATCAAGAACATCACTTCTCTCTGCAACTTGTTTCAACAATCATCAAAACACTTATGCAATCTTCTTCACGTTTTTAAGGACCCACCATCACCACACATGACCGCTTCAACGACAAATCTTCAAACACACAAACACAACAACGTTGCAACTTTCTTCTTGTTTAATCTACAACTTTGTTTAGGCCTGTCAAAATTCAAGACCAACAACCCAGTTACAAACAATCAATGCTCTTTCTTTCTTTTGCTGGTTTCATCTTGTTTATTCTACAACCCACAACAACACAGCAACATACACGCACGAACACACTTCTCTCTTGCTCTTGCAGTAGCTAACAACTCAACAACACACACACTCATACAGATCTGCTCTTGCTTCGTCTTGTTCGAACACACACAACAAACTCACAACAACAACATCAATCACAGCAACAAACGCCTTCTATCTCTCGATCTTTCTCGGTTACAAACACACATGAACACGATTTGCTGCTGCTCTTTCTTGTTCTTACACACACATCCTTCTTTCTGGTTCGAGACACAACACACACTCCTCTTCTTCTTTTTATGATCTGTGACAGGCAACAACAAATCTGTTTCTTTCCCTTTTTTTTGTTTATAAAGATCTGTTATATGGAAATGGTTGCTTGGACATGATAGTGATAGTTAAAGATGAGGTAGATATGTGGATGATGTGGTTTCGAGTATGGATCTGTGCTGTAGGATGTTAGATCAGTCGTGGATGATTTGTCTGGGGAAGTAATGGTTATGGTTGATGTGTTTAAGGTATGGTTAAAGTGTGGGAAAATTTTTTTTTTTGTTTTTTTTTGTTTAAAGATTGACAGATTGTTTAAAAAAATAATGGTGTAGGTTATGGTTGTGGTTATGGGTTGTGGTTAAGCTGAAATGGCTATGGATCTATTTGGTTATGGTGATGGTGAATGGGTTTTGTTTTGGATCCGTGTAGTGTTTGTGGTTTTTTGAATGTTAGTGCAGGAAATAAGTGTCAAGAAATGGTAGGTTCGCTCATATCTGTATGGTTTCGAAGGTATGATGCAAGAACTTGTAGGTTCGCTGGCTTCAAAGTGTCGGGCGAACTTATAGGTTCGCTAAGAACAACGGGCGAATCTATGTAAATGCACGGTATAGATTCGCTCAGAATTTTGAACTTTCGTTCAGATATTAACTAGATTCGCTGATCTTGCAGATTTGAAGATTTAAAGAACACCAAGAACACACACACACTGTGTGTGAGAGACAATCTCAGATCTGCACTTTTTTCTTCTGATTTCTTGTAATATTTGAAGTGGAAATGATGTTTTTGCTGATTATAAGTGAAGATCTACCACGAAATGTTGTAGATCTGAGGATATGGATGAAGATTCAAAACTCAGATCTGGTTTCTCTCTCTAAAAACCCATCAGACTACTTTCTCTCTCTAAAATTTCTTCACAAAAC
Organism: Tagetes erecta; assembly: GCA_030867185.1. Taxonomy (NCBI): domain Eukaryota; kingdom Viridiplantae; phylum Streptophyta; class Magnoliopsida; order Asterales; family Asteraceae; genus Tagetes; species Tagetes erecta. Next base: position 21,136,570 of record CM061487.1, read on the forward strand.
TCTAATAATCAGCTTCAATCTTCAACAAAATGATTCAATTGGATCTCTATTAGGCTCTGATACCAATTGTTGGTCCAATTAACACCTTTGAATCAGTAACTTGTGAAGATTTTAGATCAAAGTGACAAAAAGATGAATGAATATGACAAGAACAATGAAGAACACTCAATAAACTCAGATTTGATCTATATGAAATTGCATAAAATGTTGTTTACATGGAAACCCCAATTCACTAGCTCATTCAAGCCCCTTAAAACCCTAATTGCCATTTACTATTTATAGCCTAATGACACTTTGGACTAATGACAATTAGGACCCTAAACTTAGACTAAAACATGACAAATGGAAATTAATACAAATAAAACCCTAATGTTTAGTCTAATATATATTTTGTCATTAAGACAAAATATATATATTACATAAAATACTAAAATGACGAAAACGATTAAATATATTTTGTTGACACAAAATATATTTATTAACAATAAAACTCCGTCGCCTTCAACGTCTTGTCTCTAATCTTCATCCCGAACGCGTCGTCTTGACTTTTGCGTTGACTTTGACCGTTGACGTTGACTTCTGTTGACTTTGACTGTGTTGATAATATTAGACTACTATTCAGGTCCAACAATATAGTTGTTTTTTATATATTTATCATGGCTTAGTTCTTAGGGCGTTCAAATGAGCTTAATGGAGCAAAGATTCAGATAATGATTAATTGCTAATTAGAATAATGATCGAATTTGATCTAAGATGATCAACATACATTCCCAGAGTTCAATCTGTAAATAAAATGAGTTATATAACTCGATTATATAGGACGATTTAACAGAGTAAACTGCATGAACGCAGTTAAAGGAGCAAAGTAAGGAATAAAATTATATGATCAATGGATGAATAAAAGTGAAATAAAATGAAACAACCCAATGAATGAACGTGATAAATAAAATGAAAGAAAGAACTAAGTGAATAAATATGTTTAATGAAACGAGTAAATAAATAAACGGTGAGGATTCGCCAATTAAGGAAATCATCTTGAATGGAATATTTTATTGGTCTGTTAATTTTCCCCTTTTTTATAATAATTTTTTTTTCTCAAAACTCATTGGTTGATAAAATATTATGTGAGGAGGAAGTTTATAAATAACCGCAATGGGTTTTGATGCGTTTATATATAAAAAAAAACGAAGTGTATTCGGTTTGATTTTGAATGCGAGTATGAGTAGAACATTGTACGACGAGCTTCTGTAATGAGATCACACTTTAATTAAGTATCAAGTTTATGTATAAATCAATTTTAGATTATTAGGTGTTGGACACCGAAGTTGGGTAATGAGTTCATGATTTGATGGTAACTTTTGATACGATTATGAATATGTAATTCATTATCAAGTTTATGTTATGATGATTACTTCCTTGATTTGGTAACAAGTTTTTTTTTTGATTGGATTAGTAGTTTATTTGTGATTCGATAATAAAATTACATTTTGAGGAAAAGTTTGGAAACATTTGAGGTAATGAGATCGTGTAGGGATACTTTGAGCATAAACGTTCGATTAGCAAATCAAACGGTTACATTGACTTATTAAAGTAGTAAGTCCGTTAGCTTTTATGAAGACGTGACTACCTATAAGTCGACACTCACTTTAGAGTTCCCAGGTAAGTAACAGATCCAGCGGTAGGTTTGGATTTATACGAATACTTGCCTTAGCCAGAACATCTCAAAAGTACAGGTGTCCACCCTTCCAGTATTTGCACGTGTTCAGTTTTTGGACTTAGACTTTGACGAGAATTTGATAACCAAGCATAAATATTTGATTTCGAATTTGATTACTCAACTGAGATTAGGCATTATGCCTTAGAAATTAAACTTAGATATTTGATTTTTCTTTGAAGTATACAAGTATAAAAATTAAGAAGGTAAAGTTAACACTTAAGTAATCAGGTAGTATTCTATGAAGTGCTAAAAGATATTGGATAATAACATGAGAGGACTCATGTTTATATTGTGAACTGCTAAAAGGTAATGGATAATAACATGAGAGGACTCATGCTTACATTATAAAGTGCAATAGGTAGTGATTAATGAATAATAACATGAGATGAATCATGTTTAGGGAGCTTAGTTATAGACTAGGTCATCCATTTCTAATAACCTAATTCACTATAACCATGGCTCTAATACCAATCTGTCACACCCCGACCGATGGCGGAAACATCGAGGCGGACGAAAGTGGATGATTGTTCATAGCTCATGGTACTAAAAATAGTTGAAATATTATTATAATCAAATTATTCAAACAAGACTAAATAAATAATCCAAATGAAACCAAGAAATAACTCAAACATAAAAAACTAAAATATGCTACTTTATTTTATTTATTTAACTAGGTCCAAGAAAGTCCTAAATGTGACGCATCCTGAATAGTCCAACTAACTGCAATTCCTGAAATCATGTGAAAAATAACTGGTCAGCTAACGAATTAGCTGGTGAGTAAACATAGGTTTGAAATACATATAGATACACTGATAAAGAAAAATCCAATTCATGTCGTTATGTCTAGACTTATAAATGCAACACATGTACATACAAGATAACAACGCATAATCAAACCTTGAACAATGATAATGGGGGTCCACAATCTGATATATATATATATATATCTTGTCCATTTTGATCTGTGGTTAACGGTGTTAAATCTAAATTTGCCGGTTTTCACAATCTGATATATATATATATATATATATATATATATATATATATATATATATATATATATATATATATATATATCTTGTCCATTTTGATCGGCTAAGGTTCGAAAGTTATATATATAGTGATAAGGGTGATTTAATTTGGATCAAATCGATGATACGGTGAGGTTTGGACAGTTGCCGGAGTCGCCGGAGTGTGGCCGGACGAACTCACCGGGAACGCGGGTGGGGGATTGGGTTATAACTCAAGTTACAGTTTAAGCCCCTGCATATTATATTTGTTTCCACTTAATTTCAAAGCTTTTAGCTGAGTTTCAATTTTGACATTTTTAACCCAAAACTTAATTCAACTACTTTAGTCTAACTACCTCTACTAACTTTTAACAAATTGTTGTTTACATGTATTGATTAAACTTCATATTTCTTTATAATGTATACTTGTTGTTAGTTATGGTATTTACATCTTAAGTTACCAATTATATTTCGAAATTAATCATTATAATGATTTTGGTAACTATATATAAATAATAACTCGAGACTAATAAGCCTGATCATTTCATGAATGACACGAATAGGGATAATCTGAACGGGTTGGGTTATGATTTGAATCGGGTTTGGTTAGGGACTGATGTTACATATACAATGATTACTAGTTACTATACTGTGATACTTGCTGCTATGTTACTATGTCCCTTCGATGCTAAAACAATTTTTGATAACTTACATTCGAGACGGTTAAATGACAGTTATCACTAATTGCACCATGAGTTAGTTTATAATACCCAAAATACATGTGATATTGAAATTATTAGCTATTTAAATAATCAAGTAAACAATAATAAAACGAAATACTTGAAAACGTGGAGTAAAAAAAAAAAGAAAAAAAAAAAGAAATAATAGTATAGCAAGGATAATAATGAAGTGTGTTATCAAATGAAAAAGGGGAGCTTGACCAAAAACTAGGGGTGTTCAAAAATATCCGCATCCGAAAACCCGATCCAAAAATCCGATATTCCGTACCCGAAATACTCGAAATTTCGGATACCCGAAAATTCGGATATCCGAAATTTCGGATTCGGGTTCGAATAGTAATTTTGGCATAATTCGGATATTCGGATTATCTAAATGTATTGAAATGTTTGGAGTTGATGTTTGATTAAAACAACTTGTTATTTAGATATTTGTACTATGACTATAATTGTCTTAAAGACTTTTTTGGTTAGTTGTTTAACATTAAGGCTAATTTTTGATTGAATGAAATGCAAATACAAATGAAAAAAAAAATTCAAAATTTTCGGATATTTGGATACTATCCGAATCCGTATCCGAACTTTCGGGTATCCGAAATCCAGATATCCGAAATTTCGGATTCGGATAGTAAAAATCACTATCCGAAAATTTCGGGTATCCGAAAATTCAGATATCCAAAATCCGGATACCCAACTTTGAACACCCCTACCAAAAACCCTTAACCCTTTTTACCTATCGCTTCAATCCCAAAATCCACCTAAACCCAGCAACGGCAATCAGCTTTAAATCTATAGTAACAAACTCGCGAATTAGATGGGAAGTAAATCTCGTTTTATCCTCGTCCCAATCGGTTGTTTTATACCATTCAACCTCTCAATTGAACTCACAGAAATCTGTACATTTTCAATCTCTGTTCAGGAGACGACAAGTGACCAATCGCCACAAAAATCTCTGACCCGCCATTGTTGAGGAATTGTTTATACACCTTTGTATCTTCATCGAATTGGTAGTCATCCATCAGACGCGTTTGGTTCCTTTTAAATTATTGGCTCGCAAACAAGGTACCGATAATTGTATGTTCTTCATCTTTTGTTATATTGAAGTTCAATGTGTAGGTTATTAATTCTATTTATACATCCCGCCTTATAGCGCGTCCGTGTCCAATGTCCATTTACTTCTACCGCTGTTGGCTTCCTCTGCAACCTGGTTCTGTCCAAAAATCACAAGCTGCAAATTCACCACTTTGACCCGCCTCGCTGGAAAAGTAAGGTAACAAAATGAACCACCATTCGAATTTAGCTCAACACACATTATATATATAATGGTCCCGGTTAAGTGTTGAGGACTTGGTAATATGTTTGTTCCGGCGACTGAAACTCATAAACGACAACTGAAATTAAATGGGTAAATGGTTAAACATATTATTTCTAAGCCACTTAGTTGTTACTAATATGGGTAAACTACTATTTGAAGTATTCGAAATTTTTATGTCTTCTGGTTATCATGCACACACCATTATAATTCAATTGTGTGATATTTGGAAATGTTGACACATAATAGCACTAAAATCCATTTAAGCATACTGTACTAACATAAAGCATATATACATTTGGCTTGTGTGTGGTAATTAGCTAAAGATGTTTAATTAAGTAATTTGTAAATTATGAATGCAATGAAGTTTGATACATTATATGCGCTTGTTAGGTGTTCTTGAGAGCTTAAGATTTTATCACCTAAGATGAAGGTTTGATATATACATTTTAAGGTGGATTTAAAAGTCAACTTTATGATCTATGTCTAAAACTAAGGCTTAATTTGCCACCTGATGGAGTTGGTGGCTTCATAAAAGTCACTACATATATATCTTAATTTAGTAGTCACTTAATCTTAATAATCTGAAGGATGCTTATTGTATATGAATAATGGAATACAAATAAGCCATGATGGCATCTAAAAGAAGCCTTTTGAAAATACGAAGTCTCCATGGCCGGAACATTAACCAACCAATAAAAATTAACAACCATTCTAAGTCAATTAAACCCGATCAAAATAATTGATATGTAGGTTCTAGTACGACTTGGGAACAACATCGGTTTGCTTGCTTGCTTTTGACTAAGGTACGGATTCCGTGTCCCTTTCATCATAGTATATATTTTGTCTCTTTTATTCTGTGGTATGGACTTCGACCCCTTTTACTCGTAGTATAATTCTTATTTTCGATACCCTTTTTAGTACGCATTCGTTTACTTTGACTTCATAGTATCATTTGATTTTTTGAGTCAAACCGTTTGACATGTCTGTTAATTTGTTTTGAAACCTATATTTTGATTTGACACGCATGTGGTACTTATTATATTGTACTCATTACCGCATGCTCCATTATAGATATTTGCATTAGACCATTTGTTTAGACTTTGTTGTGAAAGATATTTTTTTTGACTCTGATACTCGAGCAATTAGCCTCCGGTAGGGATTCTGCCGGTGCGTCATTGGGGCATTCGATGACGTAGCACTTTCCGTGACGGTGTGACTGGTTCACGGCGTCTCCATATTTCTGGCACTCGATGAGTGATATTAGGGAGGCGTATGGATCGATCCTAGACTTTTGTTTTGTTCAGTTTTGGTGAGTGATGGTGTTTGCCCACATACAGCTCACCGTACTCAAGCCGACGGTTTTGTTTACACTATTAGTTTTGATTTGTTTTGTGCTCGATGGGTATTTCTGGCCATACGACATATATGACTTGGTATTTGTTTCAGAAAAGTTTGATTAGTTAACCGTATGGTTTGTGTTTTGGATTCGTTATGCTTCATATGTATATGTGTTTGCTGCTTCCGCGGACGTCTGTTACTCGGATAATCGTTACCCTTTGTCGTATTATTACTATTGTTCTTTCGGTTACTGAGCGTTTTTGGCTCAGCCGTATTTCTTTTTGGTGTTTTCTTTGTTATATGACAGGTATTCAAGGGGATCTTTGGGATGTGTGAAGAGTGCTAGAGAACTAAGTAGAGATTTTTATAAAACTTTGGAGACATAGATTTGATGATAAAAAGTTAGGACCTTGTAGCTTTTCTTTTGTAAAGCAATTACTTAGTAATAATAGAATCTTGTCATTGTTCTGACTACTGTGATAGTGACACGCCAGCCTCTCCGGGTTGGGGTGTTACATGGTTCCTCATGACAAATGATTACAAGTTGCTATACAATGATGGTGTTCAATGTGTGTTCAATGTGTTCATGTGTTCTATGGTCAAAGGTTGAGTAATATGATAAAATAGCTATGCATGTAAGATTGCGCAGTATATTATGATGATCTCGAATTTCTATATCATTGTGTACTCAAATTGTGGTTTACTCACTAGCTTTAAATAGCTAACTTTATTTTTACATATTTCAGGTGATGCTTGATATTATTTTGCTGCTTTACCAAGACTTAGGATTGCCTTGGACCTAGTTAAATAATAAATACAATTGCAGTTATTGTTTCTGTTTTGTTACTTTTATTGTTCTATTTAAGACTCTTGTTCCAAACGTATTAATTATTATTTGGCTTAACAAATAATTAGCATGTGCTTTGGTTACTATTGATATCCAATTTACTTGACAGCCCGGTGTTTCCGCTGCCGGGCGGGGTGTCACAGTTTGGTATCAGAGCCATGGTTATAGGGAACTAGGATAGGGTATTAGAAACACACCGACCTAGACTATAACCTAAGAGCCCTTAGTGCAAATAGTTTGTGCTTAGAATCTCTTCTAGAACTTATTTACTTATTCCTTTTTATGATCTTTCCTTGGCTTTTTTCTTTATCTCATTTCTTATCCGATTTCACGAAGGAGCTACAAGAGACTCGTCTGTATGATTAGGATCTTCTCTTTGTGGAATCTCGTCATCGTCTTAAGTGGGTTTGAAACGTGGGAACGTGTGCAATCTGGAAGGGGGAACGCCTGTATCACGGACATCCTGTCTAAGGCAAAGCATTTCGTATAAATCTCTTTAAGAGATATGTATGCTTACCTGGGGATGGACGAGATGAGTGTGACCCTATAGGCTAAAGCACGCCTCCTCGATACGTTGAAAACGAACTTAACACTTTGATAAGTCTTAAGTGTCCAAAACCAAGACACATTCCTAAGCCTTTAATTTCTATTTATTTACGGATTCTATGATTTTCAATTTCTAGGATTTCTAATTATTTCTATGGGTTTCTATACTACTTCAAATGTTATTCCAAGTTTAATTATTTAAATTTCAATGATTTTCAAGTGATTACTATGTTATATGTTCTAAAAATTCTATGAAAATTCGAAGTACAATTATTCGTTCTATTCAATCCAAAAGTTCCATTACAACTTGTTTTATGTTATCCAACATTTTCTTATGTTCCATGAAATTTTTTTCTATCTTATCTTGTAGAATGACAACAAGACTGAACGACTCGCTAATACCATCGCGACCCAAATATTCTAAATCAAAACTAATATATATTGACTAACCTCAATCAAATTATCAAAACTTCAAAACAAATACCAAATATCAAATCTAAGGCATATTTCTAATCTCAATTCGATTATCGAATCCCAAATTAAAGACTTAATTCATTATTCCTAAAATCTCATAACGGATTACTATTTTGATTTTGTCAACGATTCGTTTGATTTACGCATCGAACGTTTACCTCCAACGTATCTAAATCATAAGATTCTAATCCCTTACTGTGACATCTGCCCCAAAACCCGCACCCGAATACCCGACTCGAATCGGAAGTTATCTATTTTTAATATATTTATTTATTTTCCATTAAATCTAACGCTTGGTTATTAAAACTGTTTACATAAATTCGAAGGAACGTTACGTTATTCTCGTATTTAATATTTTATCGACCAAGTTATTACTCAATGTTTAGCAATTAGTTACTAAGACGTGAAAAAATTATATTTAAAAATATATATACAGTTTATAAAAGAGATTTTATAAAATTGTTAAACAAAAGTGTTCCCGAGTCTTGGAATAGTCATTCGACGTCGAAAACGATTTAAAGATATGAAAACGTCACTTATATAAACGTTACATCTCAACTCGGTTAAGTTAATTAGTTAGTATAATTTATAAACTAACTTTGGGTCAAAACTGTAAATTTTAAAACCTGAATTTAAACTTTATAGCTTGAACAGTAAACAAATTAAACAGCAGGGACTGGATGTGTAAAATGTATAAAACCCAGCCCAAACCCCCCCTGTCACCCCCGTAAATCCGGCAGCTGTGCCGGCGACTTTTTCCGGCAAACTCTCGAAGTCCGGCGACCCGTATCCTACGCGTTTTGACCATTTTAATCACCTAGAAACCTTCCTAATCTGTCTATAACCTATTTTCGAACCTCCTTAATGCTTAAAAAACGCGGTTTTGTAATCAATTTACTTGAATTGATTATGTCGTTCAAAACCGAAATTCACATTTCCGCAATTAACTCGATAATTAACAGCTAAATCCTTCCATAATCTCCTTTTGCACACGACTAACATATCACAATCACTAAAGCACTTCTGTTTTCGCTGCAACTTAACAAATCGATCGAACCAAGAACAATTCCGGTGGCTTAGTCGTTTACCACATTCGAGGCACCAATTCGGGTAATTTCTGGTTTCGTTTCAATCCTGTTTATCATCTACATCTTCCCCACTCATCAATTTAGTCTCATTCATTCCAGATTGTACGTGAATCAAGCAAAACAGTAAAGTTCTATCTCCTTCTAAATCCGTATCATATATATTCACCAATCTGTAAGTGTTATATACCAAAATGATTGCGATATCATGGGGACTAAAAGCCCTATGATTGTTTGGATTGGATTAATAGATGGAAAACGAATTGGATAGATCTTTGAATCTAGGGTTTGTAATTGAAATGGGTGTTCTTGTATTGTAAAAGATAAAAATATTAAAGATCAAAACATTAAACAAAAAAGTCTCCTGGTTCAGTGGTTAATGCGCTGTGTTGTGAGCGTGTTGCCCTTGGTTCGAATCCCACAGTCCTCATTTAATTAATTTTCACTTTTTAGCTATTTTAAACATTCATCCATATTTTTCTAAAAACCGAAATAACATATTTTAAATTAAAAAAATATATTTAAAGGATTAAAAATATGCAATTCCAAATACAATTATACAAATAATAATATTTCAAGGTTACGAAGATTATTTCTAAAAAAAAACTAAAAATGGATTCGTACAAAATATATTCAATACGAAATACACTTACGTTTTCGTACCAAAATCCCAATTTGTATTTTAAAACCCCAAATTCCCAAATTGTGTTTTAAAACCCCAATTTCCAATTCGTAATTTAAAACCCTAAAATCTCAAATCCGAAACCCTAGATTTTCTGGTTTTGATTCTTGTTGCTATATTATTGTCTCGTTTCTAAGTTAGGGTTTTCCCAATTGATTAGGTGATACTAATATTTGGGCAACCATCGATTCATTATTTTTGCGTTTCTATTTCGGTTATCTATTGCATTTCAAGGTGAGTAAATTCACTCCCCTTTTTACGTTTACATTTTGGGGCGTAAATGTGTTCAATTACTATTCAATGTTTTCGGTTTTCGTTTCTTTGTTTCTATTTTCAAATGAGATCATTAAATGTGTTAGTCTTGTTCGCGGCAAGATGCAATCCTTATGTAGTAGTTTAAAGTAGTATTGTTACTTAGTAATCCAACCGGTACAATGTTAGCGCTAATGGTTTGACGAACCCACCTGCATTTATTTCAAAACAGGTGATTTAAACCCGGCCATTCAATTTCAATGTTACAAGTTACTATGTTACAAGTTGCTATACGATGATACAAGTTGCTATGTTATGTTGCTACGTCCCTTAGATGCTTAAATAACCATTGATAACTTATATCGAGACGGTTACGTGACGGTTGCTAAAAAGGTTATCTTTAATTAATAACATGAGTTGGTTCCTCATGACAAACGATTACAAGATGCTATACAATGATGTTGTTCAATGTGTTTAATGTGTGTTCAAGGTGTCATGGTCGAGAATGATATTAAATAGCTATGCATGTAAGATTGCGCAGCATATTATGATGATCTCGGATTTCTATATTATTATGTATTCAAATTGTGGTTTACTCACTAGATTTAATTAGCTAACTTTATTTTTACATATTTCAGGTGATGCTTGATATTATTTTGCTGCTTTGCCAAGACTTAGGATTGCCTTGGACCTAGTTAATAATAAATACAATTGCAGTTATTGTTTTGTTTTGTTTTGTTACTTTTATGGTCCTATTTAAGACTCTTGTTCCAAACGTATTAATTATTATTTGGCTTAATAAATAATTACCATGTGCTTTGGTTACTATTGATATCCAATTCCAATGACAGCCCGGTGTTTCCGCCGCCGGGCGGGGTGTCACACTTACTAAATGATGCTATATTGCTATTCATAAACTCGTTTTTCAAACTTAACGTGAACTCATTACACAACTATTCCTTAGCTCATTGAACTAAAACATTTCAATTGTATATATGATCACTAATGAAAATCTATAAATCTCGTTTTTATAAACTCATTCAAACCCAACTTGTCTTATGTATAAACTTTCTACATAAAATACCATGTTTTATCTGCAGTTTTTGTAAAACTACCAACCAATAGTTAAATCTATTGAAAATAATTTTCTTATCTGCTAATATATATATATATATATATATATATATAATAAAATAATATATATGTTTAAATAAAAAAAAATTATGATAAATGATTTCTTCAAAGAGGATTGGTTATTTTAATGATTACACAACATTATCACATCTTCTCAATTATGATACAAAGTCTTGGCACAAGCACCATGTTATATATTTTCTAATACTGGATACTTAAAACTTAGACTGTGTCATTTATGTATTTTCAAATCTATCCCCTTATCCATGGTAAAGATTTAAAGCTTTCAACTTGTTATTGATTATTTAATCATGTAGCTTTCTTTAAAACCGTATTATAGAGAAATTACATAACCTCATATAACATTGTTTACCACCATAATCAATGCACCCGATTTACCTAAGAGCTTTGTTATATGAACCCAAATGTTTTAAAAAGTCGAAACCAACAGGAATCAAGTACATCCGAAACATAAATTGGAATGATCACATTATCAGATTTTCATGAAACTAATTTTTTTATAATCCTAATAAACTATCAATTAATACTTATGAACTTAATATATATCAAAGGACCTCTACATCTCACACATAAAGTGAGTCTTCAAAACTTAAGTTGTTACAAATTTTGGTACTCGAATTCGACTAGCTATGTCGGTTAACAAAACTATTTACAAGAGCAGCGACCACCTAATAAACTCAACTCTCTCGAATCGTCATTTTTTTATCATCTTAAGCTATACTTCACACGAACTAAATGCTATTGATTATGATTTTGGAACCTATGCGTATCATTTTTATCCTAAACTCAGAAAATTTTTTATGTACATCTGACTCGCACGTGATTGAATGAGTTGTGGGGTCCATGCAAAAACTAAAGTAATTACGGGTGCACACGGAATTATGAAAGTTGGTGCATGGAAACCATAGCAAGTTTTGTTATGTGTTTGAGAGCAATGCGACAAATGTGGGATGACAAGAGCATGGTGGATACGTTGCTGATACTTCCTATATATAAATGCTTCTATCATACTGTTAAATGAAGCGTTGTTTCGGTCTATGAACTTTCGTGTTGTTCTAAGTATCCTATTCATATAATAAAACCTATCGTACATTATCGAGTAAGGTAAACTATATATTCGAAGTGATCTAAAGTAACGAACCTATTGCTATCTGAACCTATATAGAAATCAGAAATAAATTCTTATCATATAGAAATCAAAACTTACAATTGTTTTTTTTCATGTTGCCAATTGTCCATTATCATCACCAAATGCTTAAGTGGTGTACTCTAATTCAATTCTTCGAGACTAACGTATCCTTGTTCAAATCAGAAGAGCTAAATAACTTAAGTAGATTTATAATGAGAAGCTAAATAATCGCATCGTTTCGTTTCATCTGCTCTTTAATGTCATCAATGTGCTAAAAGTATAAAAACGTCACTCATGTAAACGTTACGTCTCAACTTGGTTAAGTTAAATAGTTAAAATAAACAATTAAATAACTTTGGTGAAAAGTGTAAACATTAAAAACATGAAATTAAAAGTTTCAAGATCTAATAAATAATAATCTAATGTGCAAGGAACAAATTTGCAAATTTCCAAATCAAAACCCGAAAATTCCATCTCCATAATTAAACCCGTAAACGAGGATTGATTCATTCCAAAACTTCCCATACTACTCAACTAACACACCACAATCACCAAAACTATCTTTTTCTCTCTGCGTTCTCCAAATCAATCGACCAAAAATCTAGTTCCGACGACTTCATCGTACTTCACTTTCCGAGCATCAAATCTGGTAAATCCTATATTCATTTTAATCCTATCGATCATCTACACCTTTCTGAATCATCAATTCCTTCTTATTTATGTTCCAGATCTACTAAAGATTGATCAAACCGTCGACTTCTTGTTCCTATTCGAAACCATACCAAATCGTCATCAATCTGTAAGTGTTATATATCAAAATAATCACGATTTCATGGGGATTAAAAGCCCTATGTTTGATTTGGGTTTCATTATCTGATTGAATCGAATTGGTTGATTCTTGTTTCTAGGGTTTATACTTGAAATGGGTTATATTGCTTAATAAAGAATAAAAGAATTTAAAAGCAAAATAAATAACAAAAAAATGCATTTGGTCTGGTGGTTGGTTGTTCTGTCACACCCCAAAAATCGTCGCAGCGGAAAGACAGATATCGTGATGTAAGGAGCGAAGTTGGCACCCATTAGTTATAAACAAACATCCACATTACTTTCAAAAGATTGATAAAAGTGTTAATGTCGATACATCGACAACCCACAAATGTTTAAATAAAATATTACATAATCTTGTAAAACATGAATTGTTCATTAATAAAAACCCGATGAAGTTTTTATTTTAAATTGGTCCCAAACACGAAATCAAATTGAGGAGTTTGTAGTTCCAGAAACTATCCTTCCACAAATTCCCGTTGTAATCACTTCGTACCTGAAAAACATGTAAAAACTGAGTCAACATAAAGTTGGTGATTTTTCGGGTTTTAATCATAAGAAAAATCACTTTTCATTCACAATAGATATGCTTGGCTTTGAGACATCAACACGACCATACGTCAAAGGGTTTGCAAGGCCCAAAGACAAATGAATCATCAAGTCATGAGTCCATAATCAACCAAGAAATGAGGTTCCCTCACAATATTCAACTTATATTCCCCCGCATGTCAACACGATCAGAGCGACTGATCACGAGGGGCGGAATTCCAATCCCGATAGATCTACTAATATAACCTGTGGTCTCTCTCTCCAAGAGAAATAAATGATTATGAGAGGGCAATGTGATCACTTTAACAACAAAAACTCATGCCATCATTTTGGTCAACAACAATACCCGTCTCCCAATACATATCAAAACAAGTTAAACAAATACATGTTTTTCCCCCAAAACAGTTAAATAAAACATTATTTAAAAAGGGGCCGAGAAACTCACATGTCTCTCAATTCATATCAAAACAAGTTAAACAAATACATGTTTTTCCCCCAAAACTGTTAAATAAGACGTTATTTAAAAAGGGGCCGAAGAACTCACATGTCTCCAATTCATATCAAAACATCATAAACAAATATATGTTTTTCCCCCAAAACAGTTAAATAAAACATTATTTAAAAAGGGGCCGAGAAACTCACATGTCTCTCAATTCATATCAAAACATCATAAACAAATACATGTTTTTCCCCCAAAACAGTTAAATAAAACATTTTTTAAAAATGGGCCGAGAAACTCACATGTCTCCCAATTCATATCAAAACAAGTTAAACAAATACATGTTTTTCCCCCAAAACAGTTAAATAAAACATTATTTAAAAAGGGGCCGAGAAACTCACATGTCTCCCAATTCATATCAAAACATCATAACAAATACATGTTTTTTTCCCCAAAACAGTTAAATAAAACATAATTTAAAAAGGGGCCAAGAAACTCACATGTCTCCCAATTCATATCAAAACAAATTAAACAAATACATGTTTTTCCCCAAAACAGTCAAATAAAACGTTATTTAAAAAAAGGGGCCGAAGAACTCACAGTGAATACGCCAAAAGCTAGAACATATAAGCCCAACAATAACACCACCTAAGAACGCCCTATACACAAGGACCCGTTCAAAAGATGCACACATATATCAAGTCTAAAACCGTGTAGGTTGTTCACCAAAACCTAACTAAACTTATGTGAAAACATTTCATTTACAAACGCAACCCTTGATTTTAATGACCCGTTGGTGATCTTTGCCTTGATTAATTTTCATATATAATAACACACGCCTTATTATTTTTGTTATATCTTTGACTAGTTTTCATACTACTAGTCACATAAACACATATAACACACATGTAATCACGCATAAAAGTCATATTTAGTCATTTAAATTTTCTAAGTAAAACAAACACTTTTACTTATCCAATATTATTCATATACTTAGGAAAATATATTTAGTATTTTCATGCCATGATTATAATTCATAATACTTAGGCAAATGTATACATTTTTCTCTAGTTAACTAGCATGCACTTTCCAAACAAGACGGTTAGCACTTAACGAGATATTTACCATGTTTTTCACAAGTAACTTATTAATCATATGAAATTATATATCTAAACGTATTGTCACATAACAAAAATCATATTTCATATATTTTCTATACAAAACACAATATTAGCTAAACATGTCAATTTCAACATTTTCGGGAACGTTTTCGGGTCACGGAAAGCAACCCAATACCCGTATTTTTGTCATTACCTTATAAATACTTTAAGATCAGTATGTGATGTGGTCCAAAATATACATTATTTTATACGAATATTCCTTACACATTTGGGTTACTTTTGGTTAATTTTTACTCTTATACGGTTTATATTCATTTTTTATGATTTTAAGAGACCGTGAGCTAAAATGATACTATTATACTAAATTATATTTAACTTGTTGAAACTTGTGTTTTGATTAATACTTTTGTTATTTTGAATTCAATTATAAAGGTTCATATGCATTATTCAAAGTGTAAGACAAATTGAAAGTTAAAAAGTTCTTATGTCTATTTAACTTGATTTGTTTGATTCTTTATAGGCCCATGTGGGTATACATGTGACGGCAGAGAAGGAAAATAAAAGGGGAGCAAAACCTAATGATTGAGGAGGTCAAATATATATACATACCAATTAAAAGGAAAGAAAGCGACAACAGCTTTTGTTAGAGGAGAAGTCGAACGAAAGAAAAAAGAAGAAAGGAGAATTGTGACGGCTGGGTTAAAGAGGAAGAAAAAAAGGGCTGATTTGAAGAGGACGATAAGGAGTTACGAGCATAATTTTTTGTGAGTTGAACGCAAGATATTTGGAGCAAAAGATTTTTATTCGTCAAAAGTATTTGTGACACGGGTTGATACGGTATCATTCGGTCTCATTTGTTTCTGTTTTGTTACAAATTATGACTATGTTTGATATTATTTTTGTGATGCTTTTGACTAGTATTCTTGGCTAAACGTTTAATACTACCTAGGCATATGGATGAATATTAATGTTTTTGACTACTTTTGGTTTATTTTATAACTAATGGAATTGGTGATTATTGCAAAGTTGATCTAAATATTGTCTTTGAATATGACGTGTGTACTAGTTATAATATATATGTGGTTTGCCATGTTTCTCTTGTGATTTTAATTATTGACTTTGTGTTTTTGGTTAAAATTGCATGCTAGATTTAGACTTAGTGTTTGAATCAATATGTGGGTTGATCTAGGAATAGTCACCTATGAGATAGGCTTGCTTTCATATGTATAAATTAGTATTCTAACCGACCTAGAGACCGGAAGGAGATAGGTTGTAGATTTCATCTAGTTGCTAGATTGGTTAGGTTAGGATCACACGGAAGTGGATTTTGCGTAAGTAGTCTAGTCACTTGTGATTTCTTGTCTTCGATCATATTAAATTAATTGATCCCTTTATCTTATTGAGTTGATAGAACCAACTATTAGGGTAATGGACTAGTGAGACCGGAAGGAGAGCTAGTTTAGGATCCATTAGTCATCCAAGTGTGGTTTTTGCCATTCCTTAACACCGTAAGTTTCAAATAACTATTTTAGGACATTTAGCATACATTTAAGACCTATAGCAGGCAGTGTAGCATTGGGTTGTTCTTGGTAGTTATATTTTTAGATCCGGTGCCATTAGTTGTATGAAACCAATAGTAGTCGAGTCGTTAATAGGATTCCCGCCTAGGTAGTTGCTTTCTCATTCTTGACAGTTCTCGAATCAGTTTAGTTTGTCATCTTAGTTTAAGTCGTTTCTAGTTTTCTTTTATTAGTTTTAATTAAAGTAATTTTTAGTTTTACTAGTTTTAATTAATTTAGATAACTTTTAATATTTAGTTCGTATTTATTTTCTTAGTTTTTAATAATTAAAAATAAACAAAGTTTCATCGGTTAGGATTCGATAACGATTTATTATTGAGGGCCGCCAAACAAGTCTCTTGGGTACGATACTCGGACTTACTTAGCTTGACTACACACGACCGGTACACTTGCCGCTTGTGTGAGTTTTGTTGGGTTTTCCATTTTAATTAAAACCTGAGTTTTGTGAACGACATTTAATTATATATATTTCACACATCAAGTTTTTGGCGCCGTTGCCGGGAACTTTATTTTGGCGACGTCGAGAACGATCCGAGTCGGGGGTCTAACCACCCTTTAATTTTTTGTTTGTTCTTATTATTATTATTATTTTTTTTAGTTATCTTTTTCTTTTCTAGGTTAGTTTTCTCTATTTGCTAGTTGATACCTTAGTTATAGTTTGCCTTTTACGTGCTATTTGTTGCTTGTTAGATTAGTTCACTTTTATTTAAGTCGTTTAGTTATATTTTTTATTTTATTTTCGTTCTAGTTTATGCGTCACACTCGTTCTGCTGGACCACCTGAATTTGAGCCATTAGACGATCCTGAGCGTATATTCGATCAGCAGACGGACGAACCCGACTACGACACCGAGTCAGAAACGGAGGAAAGTTCAGTTCGTGACACCGACACCGATTCCATTCACGACAACGAGTCTACGATGGGCGACGCATATCCACCAGTTAGGAGAGTTGTTGCCGACTACGCAAAGCCGACAGCCGATGGTGCTAGGTCTAGTATCACCCGACCGCAAATGGCTGCCAACAATTGGCAAATTCCTCCTCAGGTCATTTCGATGATGACCAACACTTGTCAGTTTCACGGGTTGCAGTCTGAGGACCCGAATTCTCATCTTAATCGCTTCGCCCAAATCTGTGACACCTTCCATCTTAACGGTGTCACTGAGGACGCACTCAAGCTGCGTCTTTTCCCGTTTTCTCTCTCTGATCGAGCCCACAGCTGGCTAGAGTCTCTTCCTGCCGGTTCCATCACTACATGGGCCGATTTGCAGGATAAATTCCTTCTGAAATACTTTCCACCGTCGAAAACTGCTCGTCTGAGGAGCTTAATTCATTCGTACCAGCAGAAACCCGATGAGACGTTCTACGACACCTGGGAACGTTTCAAAGAGTTGTTGCACAAATGTCCACATCACGGGTTGCAGGATTGGGCGCTAGTTGAGAAGTTTTATAATGGAGTGACCCATGCAACACGTAATATCTTAGACAGTACTGCTGGTGGCAATCTTTTGACAACTAAAACTGTTGATGAGTGTAATAACCTGTTCGAGGAGTTAGCCATGAGTAGCTTTGAGTATCCTGAAGCTCGAGTTACAGTTTCCGCCCAGCGAGGGGTGCACCAGGTCGATAATGGCACTGTCTTAACTGCCCAAGTTGAGGCATTGACTAAAATGGTGAAAGACCTGCAGAAGAAGAAGGAGCAGGCCTGTGAGATTTGTCGGGGTGGTCATGACACTGTTGATTGCCCCATCTCTGTTGACAGTCTCCAGGAACAGGTTGATTTTGTTAGTAATCCCAACCGGATGCAGGGCAATACCTTCGGTAATTCTTATAATCCGGGTTGGAAGAATCAGCAGAGTTGGAGGAGTGGAAATCCACCGGGGTTCCAGCCACGCACCCAGAGTCTATTCCAGGACCAGACCAGTGGGCAGAGTAGTGGCATGGGTCAGGGCGAGAGGAAGCCTTCCATGGAGGATATGATGGCCCAACTCCTAGCGAGAGATGATACGCGATATAAGGAGGCGCAAGAGAGAGATCGGGTGTATCAAATGAGGTTCCAGGAGAATGAGGCGATGTTGAAGAACCAAGGAGCGTTGTTGCAGAACTTGGAGAGAAATGTGGGGGAGTTGGCGAGTATGATGCAGGAGAGGCAACAGGGTGTGCTAACGAGTAATGTTGTGAAAAACCCGAACGCCCACGTGAAGGTAGTGACTACTAGGAGTGGTAGGACGACAGGTGAGGTTGAGAAACCTGTCCCTTACACTGATGATGATGTAGATGAGGAGATAGAGATGGAGGACCCTGCTGGCGAGGTGCAACAGAGGCTGCGCCCAGCAAGTACAGCACAGCCAGTAGAGCCCGAGAAGAAAGCAGCCAAGAGTTCACAGAAGGAGCCACATATTCGCTTAGATAGACTTTCATACCCAGGTAGAGTGGCTCAGCACAGGAATGAAGAGCAATATGGAAAGTTCCTTGAGTTGTTCAAACAACTTAAAGTGAACTTACCATTCGTAGAGGCGTTACAGCACATGCCTAAGTACGCTAAATTCCTGAAAGATCTGCTCACAAATAAGAAGAAGTTGGAGCAGATCTCAACTGTGATATTGAGTGAGGAGTGCTCAGCTGTAATACAGAATAAGCTACCTCCCAAGAGGGCTGATCCGGGTAGTTTCACTATTCCTTGTTTCATAGGTAACTTGTCGGTGAGTAACGCGTTGGCTGACCTAGGTGCTAGTATTAATTTGATGCCGTACTCTGTTTTTACTAAGCTAGATCTAGGAGAACCGGTACCGACTCGTATGAGTATTCAGTTAGCGGATAGGTCAGTGAAGTATCCGAGGGGGATCGTGGAGAATATGTTAGTGAAGGTAGATAGGTTTGTGTTCCCAGTTGATTTTGTGATCTTAGACATGGACGAGGATGAGAAGGTCCCGTTGATTTTAGGACGACCATTCCTAGCCACTGCGAGAGCATTAATAGATGTCTTTGAGGGTAAGTTGTCCTTGAGAGTTGCTGATGAGACAGTCACATTTGATGTTAATAGAGCCATGAGGCATACACATGATCAGGACGACACCTTGTATTTTATTGATACTATTGTTTCACAGGTTAGTCGTTGCTTTTCTAAGTTTGTGGAGAGAGATCATCTAGATACGCAGATCCTAGTTAGGGAGAATCAGGAGATAGAGATGATTGTTTTCGCCTTTGAGCAGGAATCGATAGATCTAGCTAGTAAGCCTTCCCAGGAGGCTGTTGTGTGTGAGGTGATAGATAGAGAGGAACCGGTGGAAAAGCCATCGGTTGAGACGCCCCCGTCATTAGAGCTTAAGGAATTGCCATCTCATCTCGAGTATGCATTTTTAGGTGAGTGTTCTGAGTTACCTGTCATAATTTCTGCTGAGTTGACAGAGGAGGAGAAGAGTAAGTTGATCGATGTGCTGAAGGCACACAAGCAGGCTATTGCGTGGAAGTTGATGGATATTAAGGGCATTAACCCTTCTTTTTGCACGCATAGTATACTCATGGAAGAGGAGTATAAGCCTGTGAGACAGGGGCAACGAAGGTTGAATCCGAACATGCAGGATGTGGTGAAGAAAGAAGTCATTAAGTTGTTAGATGCAGGGTTGATTTATCCGATCTCCGACTCTAAGTGGGTGAGTCCAGTGCAAGTTGTCCCTAAGAAAGGAGGCATGACAGTAGTGAGGAATGAGAGGAATGAGTTGATTCCGACTAGGACGGTCACAAGGTGGCGAGGTTGTATTGATTACCGTAAGCTCAATGATGCCACAAGGAAGGACCACTTCCCGCTTCCTTTTATTGATAAGATGTTGGAGCGTTTGTCAGGAAAGCAGTATTACTGTTTCCTTGATGGCTTTTCAGGTTATTTCCAGATCCCCATCGCTCCAGAGGATCAGGAGAAAACCACATTTACATGTCCTTATGGCACCTTTGCGTATCGCCGTATGCCATTCGGATTATGTAACGCTCCGGCTACATTTCAGCGGTGTATGGTCGCGATTTTTCATGACATGATCGAGGACTCCATGGAGGTGTTCATGGATGATTTTTCTGTTTTCGGGAGTTCTTCTATACATGTTTAGCGAGTCTGGAGAGGATGTTGGCTCGATGTGAGGAGACCAACTTGATGTTGAATTGGGAGAAGTGCCACTTTATGGTGAAGGAGGGCATCGTTCTAGGGCATAAGGTTTCACGAGCGGGGCTTGAAGTTGATAGAGCGAAGATTGAAACAATCAGTAAGCTCCCGCCACCCACATCTGTTAAATCGATTAGGAGTTTCTTAGGCCACGCGGGTTTTTATCGTCGTTTCATTAGAGATTTCTCTAACATTGCGAGACCGATGACGAAACTTCTAGAGAAGGATGTGCCGTTTGAGTTTAATGACGAGTGTGTGAAAGCGTTTGAGCTGTTGAAGGAGAAGCTCGTGAATGCTCCGATTATGGTCGCCCTAAATTGGAGTCTTCCATTTGAGTTGATGTGCGATGCGAGTGATTATGCGATAGGAGCGGTCTTAGGTCAGCGTAGGGATAAGCATTTCCACCCTATTTATTACTCGAGTAAGACTCTTAATGACGCACAAGAGAATTACACCATGACAGAGAAGGAGTTGCTAGCAGTAGTCTTTGCATTTGACAAGTTTAGATCTTACCTAGTTCTTTCTAAGACTATTGTTTACACTGATCATGCAGCCCTTAGATTTTTTGTCACACCCTCAATTTTCCACAAACGGGGTATCCGTTAGGCGTGTGACATACCAGGATCTCAAGCCATTAGTTACAGTAACACTGACTCAATATTTTTAACAAAAGTTTAAATTAGTCATGAACCCAAAACTCAGGGCATAATATATAAGTTTTCAAAGTTTAGCGGAAGCTTTTAAACAAACTCATTATATAAATAAACTTGTGCTCAACAGTTTAGCACAAAACCAATAAAACTTGTGCTCAATAATCTAGCACGATACCAGTATAAAACCTGTGCTCCATAGTCTAGCACAATACTGACTTAAAACCTGTGCTCAATAGTCTAGCACATACAGTTAAATTGTTTTCAATAAAACCAACAAGGTGAATAAAAGTTCAAAACAAATTAAACGACTCATGCATGCAATGTCCTACGTGCACAGCTCCTAGCCACCTGAGAAAACATACTGAAAACAGTCAACACATGGTTGGTGAGCTCAATGAGATATTTAACAAAAGTATTTAAATATCAAAACAGTTTAACTGATAAAGTTCATTTACTATTGCTGGTTTGCAAGACCACCTCGCTTACTACATGAGCACGTTGAGATTAAACTGAACGTTGTGTTGTGCGTTAATGCCATCAAACTAGATGACCAAAAGTTCCAAGGACAATCTGCACCACCTGGATCCCTACCAGCGTGATGGGGTCTGCCGAACCCGGCAGTACTACTCAAATTTCCCCGTTATACCCATTGTATATTAATAATCTCAACTAAAGGAAAGGACTTTTGTTGGAACATTTATGCTCAAGTAAAATAAGCCATTAGACAATAGAAATTAGTTTATCAAAACAGTTGCCCGAAGGCCCTGCCCAAAGGCATAAAACGTAGCCCAAGGCCGTATAGAATCTTGCCCGAAGGCCCTACCCGAAGGTATAAAAATGCAGCTCAAGGCCGTATAAAATAGTTTTGTATGTTTTCTCCCCGAAAGGATTTAAAAGCGGGCAAAGAGACTCACCTTTGAAGCGCACAGCAATTTAACAGCACAATGCAACAAAAGACCTAGATCGCCCTATAACCTGCTTAATGATTACTTACTAATTATTAGCTACAAACCTGTATAGTATAGGTATATATATATGTATAGTATAGGTATATATATATATAAGATTCGCTAGGGTTTCACATTTTCGGTTCGGTTCAGGATAGTTACAACACGACACACAAGATTATACATGTTTTGCACACCATAATTGAACTGACATTTACCAAATGTTCCATACACCTAAATCACTATACAGCACTACAAGTACTCAATACATCGTCATACTAATACATATACATTCATACCATACATGCGTTTCATACAATATACAAGTAACACATACAACTATACTCCATACATGCACAACATACAATCTATCTCTATTGTTTTATATATATTCATACACGCACAATATACAATCAATCTCTATTGTTTCATATTTATTCATACACATCTTGCTTATCTGATTCATGTTTACATATACACACACGCAGGTACATACAATTACATGAGCTGCCATACATACACACATAGCGTATTGCCTACATTCAACGGTTGCACGTATATCCTTTGATCACTACATCAATCGCATACATACAATGCTATCGCCTACATCTATCATATACATACATACATACCATCGTACACGCACGTACACTTATGATCTGCTGATGTTCTTGTTTGTTAATATATATATCCACGTAACACACGTAATAACGCATATACATACATTCAATTTCATACATGTTGGTTCTCGCATACCTACATACAACATATATATATATATATACATTCTGTTGCTGCTAATTTCTGATTTACACACACATACATCACATCGTATACATATTAACTCATACCATTGATTTACATGTCATTTCAGTTTCTCAAGCTATATACATATCAGTTGGCATACCAACATGTAATCACACTTACATTACATTTACACTTGCTGCAGTGCACGCATATACATTGAACTTGCTATCACACATTTATATACTTACAGCTCATACATACATGTTCACGTTGTTAAATGCACATATACATATCCAAACAATCACTGTATGCTTACTTAATCGAACCGAAAGCAAAACCCGGAACGACCCGAAAAGAGAACCGAAAACGAAACCTGGAACCCTTAATCGAATTGAAACTGTGATTCGAAATTACCGGAGAGAGATGCGATCAGAGATGGATTAATGTGATTGTGGTTTCCTTGATGGTGCACGACTCCGATTGCAGGCGAGACACGGGTCGGCGCCTGCTTCTAGACTATTAATGGATGCTGATCAGAAAGAGGGAGAGACACAGTGAGGGGGGGGGGGGGGGCTGTTGAATGCGGTTGTCGTGTTTCTGTTTTCAAGCGACCAACGAAGAAGAGAGACGAGGAGGTGGGTTTATGTCGAGGGTGTGTGTGTTGGGCAACCGACGAGGAAGAAAGGCAGGGGTGGGCTTTTAGGGTTGGGAATTAAATTAAAACTTTCACTTAGCCCCCTTAAACTTTATTAAGTTATTGTTTTAGGTTTTAAAGTTTAATAACTAGTTTAGTTAATTACAAAACAAACCCTAAACTTTTATAAAAACTTAACGGAGAAGTTAAAGAGTAGTTAACAGTATTAAACTGAATTTACAGGTTGTCACATCATCCCCTTGTTAAAAGAATTTTCGTCTTGAAAATTACGTTGTGTTATTGGTTGACTGCAATGAAATAGAACAAAGGAAAAGAAAAAAAATTTCAGATTGTCATATCATCCCCTTGTTAAAAGAATTTTCGTCCCGAAAATTAAATCGTACCTTTGGTGTTAGACGTTGTTACTTTAATAGCTAAGAATGATTTTATTTGTGTTACATTAGTTAGCCACTTCATAAGATTTAAACCAACTAGAGTAATCAGTTGCAGGATTTCAACTTGTCTAATGTATTGGGATCCACTCTTAAGATTTATAAACAACGATTTGTATGCAGAATGTTTCAGAAACTAGACCACGGAGCTTCGAGTTGTTATTCAGATTTTCAAGGATCAAGACTTATCTAAAGAGTCAATATTAAAGAAGCGTTGTTATTCGAGTTGTTTAGAGGTCATTAAATTGACTCAACCGTGTGTAGGTACTCGACTTTATTAAAAAGGGTTGTCAAAACGCGGTCATAAGGATGTCATAGACATTCTAAAACATATGAAGAATGAATTTTTGATACTATTTATGTGTTCGGGAGTACATGTTTTAAGCAAGAATGATCAAAGTATTTATGTTTCGTTATGATCGATAGAATAAGTGGTTGTATGACATACGGTAAAATGTTATTAATGGTTACTTACTGAAGTAGTGTTAAAATAAAAGTGTCTGGGTTACATAAGATGTTTCTAATCCTTTGGTGTACAATTGGTTTTCTCTTTGATGAAATCTAAGTGTTACGATCACAATGGGCCGTGGGGGGGGGGGTATACGATACACCGTGAAGATCGGTTTTCTGGAATCTTTTCCTTCTACTTCAACTGAAGATCAGTTTTACTATAAGTACCCATTTCATGATATAGGTTTTAGTAATGAATGGATTTATTTAGGGTTCAAAACAATAAATGCTAAAAGGGATTTTGATATCTAGATTCATTGGGTGGTAGTGTTTGAATTCATCATTGAGGTGTTTAAAAGTTGATGAGAGATAATAGTCTGGTTTGCTAATGGATTAGATAAGGACGCCATGTTATTTCATTACTTGGATTGTGTAGCTTAACTAATTTCTTTAAACAAACAGTCTCCCCTACTAGGATTTTCATGGTTTGGAAGGATTAGGTAACAATTTCTTTCATCGCGCTTTAAATATTTTTGATCAAGGCCGTTAATTACATACAAGGTGGATTTTCTTAAATTAACATAAGCTTTGAAAGAAGGATATAACACGATTGGAGTTTCAAATGACAATGAGATCATCAATGATTATATTTCTTAGCAGATGCAATGTATATTAGGATGAACGAAATAAGAGATTGTTATTCTAAACTTTAATGGACGAGGCTCACGTAGAACGCTAGTTGATATCAATTGTTTATTGTAGACAATATTACTCATCATGTGAATCTTTAAAGTCGTGGAGAATATTCAAATTTATATCCGGGGGGGTCAGTAACATAAAATAAATAAATAAATAAAATAAAATCACTTAGTTTCTATTATCACTGTGAACAATGGAGATCTGGAAGTTATAAGTGTCTAGATTTATAGTGAATTGCCATATGAATGATAGATAGATTAGGGTTATTCGTAAAACAAGGTTCAAGGGTGATCGCTTTTAGGCTCGCATCAGCGATAGCACTTAAGTTGTGTTACTGTTACACGGATAATCTAGTAAAGAGATTTGAATATATTTCCCGATGTATTGAATATAGATAATGTTTATGAATTTAAATATCTTGATGGATAAATAAAGTTTTAGATCTAAAGCGTGTTTTACAACGGTGGAGATGAAAATAGTGTTTGTAATACCATTCACGAGGAGTGATCATGTATGTAAGACATTATGTGACTGGTTAATTATGACAGGAAAGAGTTTTCCAAATAAGTCGTAGTCTTATAGGGATCCTCCTAGTAACCCTTTACTATTAAAAGATTTGTTTAATGCTCGACTGAGGAAACCATGATATTAAGTTGTTAACGGCGTTGGGTAAGAGGTCATAACAACTGACCAGAGTTTAAGGCATTCCATTGTATCATGAGTTTATGGAATTAGCAAGGTAGAATTTTATATTAGAAGATGGTGTTATGATTGTTTACTACACATAGGTGTATTGTAAGCGTCTACCATCCATAGATGAAGTTTATAAGTGTTAAACAAGGATAGTCTTAATATCAGTGCCTTACCTATATAGATGGAGTTTTGTTTTAGATGAATCTGTGTTGTTTGGCTCTTCACTTTTGGGTTTTGGTTGTAACCCACATGACAGGTTTTGCCAGGATCATCATGTACCTGTAAATTCACTATTACGTTGCGCACCCGTAATCGTCAATTTACCTTACATAATCACCCTAGTTTGTTTCCATCATGGGTTTTAATCTTAAGTTTTATCATTCTTATTGTTTTGTGTTTATTTATAAGATAATTTATATTATTCCGAATATAGGATGTATAAGAGAGGTGTGGTATTCATATAATACTTGCTTATTTACAAAGCTGTGTTTGTGTTAGTTTTCACTATTCAGACGCAGTCTTTATGTAGAACGAGAATACCATCGGTAGTCATCGCCACTTCGAGTCAATAGTTTTCACGAGAGCAACAAGCACCAACTTGATGAAATAAGATAAGTGTAACAATATGGAGAAGATTTAAAAGAATAGAACGAAATACTTAACGAAAGAAAGTCACTACAGGTAACTTCAACGTCTTAGTCTTTATGATTTGAGTGTTTTATACTTACCCGCTTTGGTTGTCACCACGCTTTCAACAGAGTGAGAAAGAAAGAAAAAAAAAATCTGAATAAAATTTGGTTTTCTGGGCTTACAAAATGTAATGTATTTTGAAAAGAAGGAATGACAGAATAACTTATGCTCCACTTCACGAACTCTAGAAGGAATACTCAAACGGGTCAAAACGGTTGTAATCGTCAAGCTCATACTATTGGCCTCTTTGCGCCTTGAGAAGAGGTCTCAGCCACATTCCGCGAAGAAGAATCAGATTTAAGCGGAAATTTAGATTCAGGTTTGGGATAAGGACAGAGTATTTCGTATAAGGATTCTTAGACTACAGAGTTCCTATATCAGGCAAGCACGTAAAAATGTAACACGTATAGGCAAACAAACTCTACTTTCTAACTATGATTCTACTGTGCAGTGTGAGTGTAACTAATGCAATGCTTAAAGTTATAGACTATATGCAATGAAATGCTAGTTCCCTATTACTTATGGCTCTGATACCAATCTGTCACACCCTCAATTTTCCACAAACGGGATATCCGTTAGGCGTGTGACATACCAGGATCTCAAGCCATTAGTTACAGTAACACTGACTCAATATTTTTAACAAAAGTTTAACTTAGTCATTAACCCAAAACTCAGGGCATAATATATAAGTTTTCAAAGTTTAGCGGAAGCT
This sequence comes from Tagetes erecta, assembly GCA_030867185.1. Classification (NCBI taxonomy): domain Eukaryota; kingdom Viridiplantae; phylum Streptophyta; class Magnoliopsida; order Asterales; family Asteraceae; genus Tagetes; species Tagetes erecta. The sequence continues at coordinate 21,164,200 of CM061487.1, forward strand.
TTTAAACAAACTCATTATATAAATAAACTTGTGCTCAACAGTTTAGCACAAAACCAATAAAACTTGTGCTCAATAATCTAGCACGATACCAGTATAAAACCTGTGCTCCATAGTCTAGCACAATACCGACTTAAAACCTGTGCTCAATAGTCTAGCACATACAGTTAAATTGTTTTCAATAAAACCAACAAGGTGAATAAAAGTTCAAAACAAATTAAACGACTCATGCATGCAATGTCCTATGTGCACAGCTCCTAGCCACCTGAGAAAACATACTGAAAACAGTCAACACATGGTTGGTGAACTCAATGAGATATTTAACAAAAGTATTTAAATATAAAAACAGTTTAACTGATAAAGTTCATTTACTATTGCTGGTTTGCAAGACCACCTCGCTTACTACATGAGCACGTTGAGATTAAACTGAACGTTGTGTTGTGCCTTACTGCCATCAAACTAGATGACCAAAAGTTCCAAGGACAATCTGCACCACCTGGATCCCTACCAGCGTGATGGGGTCTGCCGAACCCGGTAGTACTACTCAAATTTCCCCGTTATACCCATTGTATATTAATAATCTCAACTAAAGGAAAGGACTTTTGTTGGAACGTTTATGCTCAAGTAAAATAAGCCATTAGACAATAGAAATTAGTTTATCAAAACAGTTGCCCGAAGGCCCTGCCTAAAGGCATAAAACGCAGCCCAAGGCCGTATAGAATCTTGCCCGAAGGCCCTACCCGAAGGTATAAAAATGCAGCTCAAGGCCGTATAAAATAGTTTTGTATGTTTTCTCCCCGAAAGGATTTAAAAGCGGGCAAAGAGACTCACCTTTGAAGCGCACAACAATTTAACAGCACAATGCAACAAAAGACCTAGATCGCCCTATAACCTGCTTAATGATTACTTACTAATTATTAGCTACAAACCTGTATAGTATAGGTATATATATATATATATATATGTCTAGTATAGGTATATATATATATACATATAAGATTCGCTAGGGTTTCACATTTTTGGTTCGGTTCAGGATAGTTACAACACGACACACAAGATTATACATGTTTTGCACACCATAATTGAACTTACATTTACCAAATGTTCCATACACCTAAATCACTATACAGCACTACAGGTACTCAATACATCGTCATACTAATACATATACATTCATACCATACATGCGTTTCATACAATATACAAGTAACACATACAACTATACTCCATACATGCACAACATACAATCTATCTCTATTGTTTTATATATATTCATACACGCACAACATACAATCAATCTCTATTGTTTCATATTTATTCATACACATCTTGCTTATCTGATTCATGTTTACATATACACACACGCAGGTACATACAATTACATGAGCTGCCATACATACACACATAGCGTATTGCCTACATTCAACGGTTGCACGTATATCCTTTGATCACTACATCAATCGCATACATACAATGCTATCGCCTACATCTATCATATACATACATACATACCATCGTACACGCACGTACACTTATGATCTGCTGATGTTCTTGTTTGTTAATATATATCTTCACATAACACACGTAATAACGCATATACATACATTCAATTTCATACATGTTGGTTCTCGCATACCTACATACAACATATATATATATACATTCTGTTGCTGCTAATTTCTGATTTACACACACATACATCACATCGTATACATATTAACTCATACCATTGATTTACATGTCATTTCAGTTTCTCAAGCTATATACATATCAGTTGGCATACCAACATGTAATCACACTTACATTACATTTACACTTGCTGCAGTGCACGCATATACATTGAACTTGCTATCACACATTTATATACTTACAACTCATACATACATGTTCACGTTGTTAAATGCACATATACATATCCAAACAATCACTGTATGCTTACTTAATCGAACCGAAAGCAAAACCCGGAACGACCCGAAAACAGAACCGAAAACGAAACCTGGAACCCTTAATCGAATTGAAACTGTGATTCGAAATTACCAGAGAGAGATGCGATCAGAGATGGATTAATGTGATTGTGGTTTCCTTGATGGTGCACGACTCCGATTGCAGGCGAGACACGGGTCGGCGCCTGCTTCTAGACTATTAATGGATGCTGATCAGAAAGAGGGAGAGACACAGTGAGGGGGGGGGGGCTGTTGAATGCGGTTGTCGTGTTTCTGTTTTCAAGCGACCAACGAAGAAGAGAGACGAGGAGGTGGGTTTATGTCGAGGGTGTGTGTGTTGGGCAACCGACGAGGAAGAAAGGCAGGGGTGGGCTTTTAGGGTTGGGAATTAAATTAAAACTTTCACTTAGCCCCCTTAAACTTTATTAAGTTATTGTTTTAGGTTTTAAAGTTTAATAACTAGTTTAGTTAATTACAAAACAAACCCTAAACTTTTATAAAAACTTAACGGAGAAGTTAAAGAGTAGTTAACAGTATTAAACTGAATTTACGGGTTTTCACATTTTTGTTCAATAAGCAGAATGCGAAGCCTAGATTGATACGTTGGATTTTACTGCTTCAGGAGTTTGATATAGAGATTAGGGATAAGAAGGGTGTGGAGAATGTTGCAGCTGATCATTTATCACGATTAGAGGATCCTGAGCGTGAGGAGATTAAGTTAGAAACGATAGATGATTAGTTCCCGCATGAGATGTTGTTGTTTGTGAGAGCGCAGGAGCAGGGGTTGCCTTGGTTCGCCGACTTGGCGAATTACTTAGCAGATGGATACCTTATGCAGGGCATGACACATCAGCAAAAGAAGAAATTTTTTGCTGATGTTAAGCACTATATTTGGGATGATCCTTATCTTTTTAGGATAGGCGCCGATCAGGTAGTTCGTAGGTGTGTGTTTGGTGATGAGACGAAAAAGGTTTAAGTGTGGGGATATTTGATGTGGTCCAAAATATACATTATTTTATACGAATATTCGTTACACATTTGGGTTACTTTTGGTCAATTTTTACTCTTATACGGTTTATATTCATTTTTTATGATTTTAAGAGACCGTGAGCTAAAATGATACTATTATACTAAATTATATTTAACTTGTTGAAACTTGTGTTTTGATTAATACTTTTGTTATTTTGAATTCAATTATAATGGTTCATATGCATTATTCAAAGTGTAAGACAAATTGAAAGTTAAAAAGTTCCTATGTCTATTTAACTTGATTTGTTTGATTCTTTATAGGCCCATGTGGGTATACATGTGCGGCAGAGAAGGAAAATAAAAGGGGAGCAAAACCTAATGATTGAGGAGGTCAAATATATATACATACCAATTAAAAGGAAAGAAAGCGACAACAGCTTTTGTTAGAGGAGAAGTCGAACGAAAGAAAAAAGAAGAAAGGAGAAATGTGACGGCTGGGTTAAAGAGGAAGAAAAAAGGGGCTGATTTGAAGAGGACGATAAGGAGTTACGAGCATAATTTTTTGTGAGTTGAACGCAAGATATTTGGAGCAAAAGATTTTTATTCGTCAAAAGTATTTGTGACACGGGTTGATACGGTATCATTCGGTCTCATTTGTTTCTGTTTTGTTACAAATTATGACTATGTTTGATATTATTTTTGTGATGCTTTTGACTAGTATGCTTGGCTAAACGTTTAATACTACCTAGGCATATGGATGAATATTAATGTTTTTACTACTTTTGGTTTATTTTATAACTAATGGAATGGGTGATTATTGCAAAGTTGATCTAAATATTGTCTTTGAATGTGACGTGTGTACTAGTTATAATATATATGTGGTTTGCCATGTTTCTCTTGTGATTTTAATTATTGACTTTGTGTTTTTGGTTAAAATTGCATGCTAGATTTACACTTAGTGTTTGAATCAATATGTGGGTTGATCTAGGAATAGTCACCTATGAGATAGGCTTGCTTTCATATGTATAAATTAGTATTCTAACCGACCTAGAGACCGGAAGGAGATAGGTTGTAGATTTCATCTAGTTGCTAGTTTCGTTAGGTTAGGATCACACGGAAGTGGATTTTGCCTAAGTAGTCTAGTCACTTGTGATTTCTTGTCTTAGATCATATTAAATTAATTGATCCCTTTATCTTATTGAGTTGATAGAACCAACTATTAGGGTAATGGACTAGTGAGACCGGAAGGAGAGCTAGTTTAGGATCCATTAGTCATCCAAGTGTGGTTTTTGCCATTCCTTAACACCGTAAGTTTCAAATAACTATTTTAGGACATTTAGCATACATTTAAGACCTATAGCAGGCAGTGTAGCGTTGGGTTGTTCTTGGTAGTTATATTTTTAGATCCGGTGCCATTAGTTGTATGAAACCAATAGTAGTCGAGTCGTTAATAGGATTCCCGCCTAGGTAGTTGCTTTCTCATTCTTGACAATTCTCGAATCAGTTTAGTTTGTCTTCTTAGTTTAAGTCGTTTCTAGTTTTCTTTTATTAGTTTTAATTAAAGTAATTTTTAGTTTTACTAGTTTTAATTAATTTAGATAACTTTTAATATTTAGTTCGTATTTATTTTCTTAGTTTTTAATAATTAAAAATAAACAAAGTTTCATCGGTTAGGATTCGATAACGATTTATTATTGAGTGCCGCCAAACAAGTCTCTTGGGTACGATACTCGGACTTACTTAGCTTGACTACACACGACCGGTACACTTGCCGCTTGTGTGAGTTTTGTTGGGTTTTCCATTTTAATTAAAACCTGAGTTTTGTGAACGACATTTAATTAATATATATATTTCACACATCAGTATGTTAACTTAAAAATATGTCCAAAGTTTCTGATCTAAATCAGTTTACAAAAATATTACGTTTTAGAGTCGAAAATCGTCGTTTTCGGCTTTTTCGGATACGTAGTTTGCACGTTTTTGAGTTTAAAACTCTAAGTTTTTGTACCAAACTTTAAATTTCATATTTTTACATAAAAATACACTTAAGAATCTGTGAAAATAATATTTTTACATATTTTACATTTTTAAGCATAAATCGATGCGTTTTACGCGTATTTTCGTATCAAGAACCGTTATTTGTAAGGTTTAATCACATCTTTCTTATAATACATTTAAAATACATATTTTATAAAGTTTATAAATCTTTAAAAACATGATTTATCTCAGAATATAAATTAGTTTTTATATGTTTACAAAAATGTATAAAATTACATTTTATGTCTTTTTAAACCTTTAAGTATCATATATCACTACTTACATCAATATTTTATACATCTAAAAACAATTTTACACTTTAAGAAATCATGTATTTTATCATATAATATTTATCATAACAAAATACTTATCATACTTTCATCTAGCAATTTCTCAATTTAACATGTAGCAAGTTTTTCACATAAAGTAACATCTTCTAATTTCATGTCATATGATCACATTTTTGTAATTATTTTCCTAGCACTTATTCATGTTATTTATAATCATTTAGTGACCTTATTATCATAACTTCATTAAAACACCTTTGCATGTCAAGATCTAACATTTTTAAGTGCAAATGCACAACAAGCTTTAGATTATTTCAACCAATATATACTTATACACACATACATACACACGGTTCTACATACATACATATATAAAAATCATATTTTCATGGCTAAACTACCCATACACATGTTCATTTCATTCCATATCCTTTATCCAACCCATTAATCCATCCATTTTTACACATATGTAATCTTGTTCCAAAAATCAAAACACACACACATATATATACATACATACTTACGGACATACACACATGCACACATACACCCATTTTGAAAACCCATTTCCATTTTAAAGACATTCATCTTTTGGTTTAAGGTTTGGTGAACAACACTTCAAGAACACAATCTTGAACACATTCAAACCACAAAATCAAAATGAAAAGAGTTCATACCCTTGATGAACACTAGAAAAGATGAAGAAGATGGATTTGGCCTTTAAACACCTCTTGGATGCTCCTACATGCATCAAACACCTTCAAGAACACTAGAACTTGCTAGGAAGTGAAAGAGGTGAGTGTGGAGAGTGTTGTGAGTATGGTGGCCGAATTTGTGAGGGTGTGGGAGGTTGGATTCGGTTTTGGGAAGAAGAAAAGGAAGAGGATGGAGTGTTGAAGTGGTGAAAGGATGTTGGAGTGTGGTAGTGGTGTAATGGGAAGTGTGTAAAGAGATTTTGTATAGATTTTGGGAGATTTAATAAGATTTTGTATGGGGATTAGTGGGATTTGTCTAGGGGCCGGTTTTTAAATTAAAAATAAAAGAAATTATAAATTTTTTATATAAAAACCATTTACATAAACATTATACACTTATATCACTAATATTTTTCAAATCTTGTAAACTTTTAACCCCATATATGCCATAATACTTCCAATATTATTATTTTACACTTAAAATAGTAAAAATACATAAATAATTATTTTACTGTATTCCGGGTAGTGTACTGGTAGTAAAACCGGGCAAAAACTGAAACACACGCGATAACCGGAAAAACATCGGATAAAATACATCGCTTTTAGTTTTTATTATGTTTTCACTTATACACACCCAAAATATATTATTTGATGCTATTCGAGCATTATATCAGTTATTGGACTGTTAAAATTTATCAGGCAGTCACCAACGTTCATTACCGGGTATTTAACCGCTACGCGATTAAGCAATTTCAAAAATCACAAATTGCAAAACAATGCACAAAAATGGGCTTATCTAACTTTAATAATACTTTAATTATTATAATTAAGTCAAATGATGCATTTCAAAAATTAAGCACGTTTTAAGCTAGTACGAATATTGACCCGAAATTTGCCGGGTGTCACAGTTGTTGCTGCTGTAAACAGAATGGTCATGGGTTCGAGTCCCATGACCTCTTTTTCTTATATTTTCGTTTTTTTTACACTTTTATATACAATTTAACCATTTTATTATGCTTTTGAATAATCTAAATAACATATTTAAGTTAAATATCTTTAAAACATAAAATTTATAATTTCAAATACATCTATATATAAATATTGTTCATGGGTTATAAGTACTTATACAAATATATTTTACATATAAAACTAAAAATAGATTCTTTTAAAATATTTACCATACGAAAACTATAATGTTCCATACAAACTCCCAATTCGTAATTTAAAACCCTAAAATCTTAAATCCGAAACTCTAGGTTTTCTTATTTTGATTCTTGTTGCTATATTATTGTTTCGTTTCTAAGTTAGGGTTCTTCCCAACTAATTAGGTGATACTAATATTTGGGCAACCCTCGGTTCATTATAACTGCGTTTCTATTTCGGTTATCTATTGCATTTCGAGGTGAGTAAATTCACTCCCCTTTTCACTTTTACTTTTGGGGCTGAAATGTGTTCAATTACTAAACAGTGTTTTCTATATTCTATTTTGTTTTCAAAAGAGATCATAAAATGTGTTAGTCTTGTCTGCAGCAAGATGCAATCCTTATGTGGTAGTTTAAAGTAGTATGTTACTTGTAATTTCCACCGGTATAATGTTAGCGCTAATGGTCTGACAAACCCACCTACACTTTACAACATCGATAGGTGATTTAAACCCGGCGATTCTATACAATGGCTACTAGTTACTATACTGTGATACTTGCTGCTATATTACTATGTCCCTTCGATGCTAAAACAATTTTTGATAACTTACATTCGAGACGGTTAAATGACAGTTATCACTAATTGCACCATGAGTTGGTTCCTCATGACAAATGATTACAAGTTGCTATACAATGATGGTGTTCAATGTGTGTTCAATGTGTTCATGTGTTCTATGGTCAAAGGTTGAGTAATATGATGAAATAGCTATGCATGTAAGATTGCGCAGCATATTATGATGATCTCGGATTTCTATATTATTATGTACTCAAATTCTGGTTTACTCACTAGCTTTAAATAGCTAACTTTATTTTTACATATTTCAGGTGATGCTTGATATTATTTTGCTGCTTTACCAAGACTTAGGATTGCCTTGGACTTAGTTAAATAATAAATACAATTGCAGTTATTGTTTCTGTTTTATTACTTTTATTGTTCTATTTAAGACTCCTGTTCCAAACGTATTAATTATTATTTGGCTTAACAAATAATTAACATGTGCTTTGGTTACTATTGATATCCAAATTACTTGACAGCCCGGTGTTTCCGCTGCCGGGTGGGGTGTCACACATACATTCAACCTATGTTTACATCCACATATACACCAGTACATACAACACATACACCCGCACCTACTGTGGCCACACATATATACATATATGTATACATGTTGTTTGTACGGACATACAATTTCCCATACATACAACAAATATACACACGCTATGCATACAATGATCTTTGCCACTCACACACAAGTATACATGTTGCATATAAACTGATGTTACTACCCTACTTATATATATATATATATACAACTACATCAAGTGCAGTGCTTATATAATTACCCATATATTGAACATACAACTCATGCACAGTTAACATGTATACACATAATTCGCTGCCATATAATGTTCATAAGATACGGTTAGCATCACATACCCTCCTACGCACACGCATACACCTGCTGTTAGATACACACAAGCATTTCTCATCCACTGTAACACACGTATAGATATACACCAATTTAGTTTTCAAGCCCAAACCAATCCCGAAACCGAATCCGCGGTGGAAAACGAAACAATAAAACAAGTGTTTGAACTATAAGAAGAGGAAAAGGGGGTTCTCCTGAATCGCAGCAATTAAGTTTGCCGGTGGAGGATGAACGATGATGATATTGCTGGAAAACAACAAATACGACAAGAACCAAGGTTGTAGTGTTGTGCAGTGGCTGTGATGAGCGACTGTTGTGGCTTTGAGTTTTCCGGAAATGGAGAGAGTAAGACGATGCCGATGATTGGTGACTGTGGAGATGAGCGGCCGATTTAGGGTTGATTGTGTTTATGGCCTAACTTTTTAACGAGAGAGGCGGAGGGAAAGACGTGTAAAATTTGGGGAGGGGGTTTAATGAGACAGTTTTTGATAATTTGCAATACGGGTCTTTCTGTAATTTATTTAGTTGATAACCAAAGTTAATAATTTAACTTTTATTAATTACAAAACGAACCTAAACTTGTATAAAACTTGACGGAACAATTAAAAGATAGTTAATGATGTTAATCAGAAATTGCGGGTTGTCACATCATCCCCTTGTTAAAAGAATTTTCGTCCCGAAAATTACGCTGTGTCATTGGTTAACTACAACGAAATAGAACAAAAGAAAGAAAATTTTTTCAGATCGTCACATCATCCCCTTGTTAGAAGAATTTTCGTGCCTAAAATTTAAATCGTACATTGGTGTTAGACATTGTTACTTTAATAGCTAAGAATGATTGTATTTGTGTTATCTTTAGATTGCCACTTCATTAGGTTTAAACTATCTCGAGTAATCATTTGCAGGATTTCAACTAGTTTAATGTATTGCTGGTTTGAAGAGATTCAAAAGTTTCTTTGGGATCCACTCTTAAGATTTATAAACAACAATTTGTATGCAGAATGTTTATAAAACTTTAGATCACGAAGCTATGAGTTGTTATTCATATTTTCACAGATCGAGACTTAACTAAAGAGTCCATATTAAAGAAGGGTTGTTATTGAGTTGTTAAAAGACCACTAAATTGACTCAACCGTGTGTAGGTACTCGACTTTATTAAAGAAGCGTTGTCAAAACGCGGTCATCAAGGATGTCATGGACATTCCAAAAAAAACAGATGAAGAATGCTTATATGTTCGGAAGTACATGTTTTAAGCAAGAATGATCAAGGAATTTTATAAGTATTTATGATTCGTTGTGATCGATAAAACAAGTGGTTGAATGACATATGGTAAAATATTATTAATGTTTACTTACTAAAGTAGTGTTAAATTAAAAGTGTCTGTGTTACATGAGGTGTTCCTAATCCTTTGAAGTACTATCGGTTTTCTCTTTGATGGAATCTGAGTGTTACGGTTATAAGTGTGCCGGGGGGTATATGTCACTCCAAGCATTTTCTCATAGAGAAAAGTTTTCAAGAATCTAATCTTTCTATTCGAATAATAAATATCTAACAATATTCCTTTTAAAATACGGGTTTTAGTTTAAGCATGGATTAGATAAGAGTTCAAACAATAAGATGCTAGCGAGGATTTTGATTTCAAGCTTCACTGAGTGATCGCGTTTGAATTCGCCATTAGGGTGTTCAAAGGATGGTGAGAGATAATAGTCCGGTCTACTAACGGGTTAGTTATGGATGTCGTGTTATTTCGTTACTTGGGTTGTGTAGCTTAACAAATTTCTTTAAAAAGGCAGTTTCCTCTATTAGGATTTTCATGGTTTGCAACGATTAGGTGATAATTGTTTACATCATGCTTTAAATAATTTTGATCAAGGTCGTTAATTATACACAAGGTGGATTCTCTTAAATTAACATAAGCTTCGGAGGGAAGATATAGCACGATTGGAGTGTCAAGTGACAATGAGATTATTAATTATTATATTTCTTAGCAGATACAATGTGTATTGGGATGAAAGAAATAAGAGATTATTATTCTGAACTTTAATGGATGAGGCTCACGCAGAACGCTAGTTGGTATCAATTTTTTATTGAGGATTATACCATTCATCAAATGAATCCTTAGAGTCACGGAACATATTCAATATTCCAAGTTATATATCCGCTAGGGGGGTCAGTTACAAAAATAAAATTTCTTAGTTTCTGTTATCACTTATGAACAATGAAAATCCAAAAGTTATAAGTGTCTAGGTTTATAGCGAATTACCTTATAAATGATAGATGGAATAGTGTTCATAGTGTTCATAGGAAACACTCGTTCGTAAGAAGTTCGAAGGTGGTCGATTATAGACTCGCGACATTAATAGCGCTTAAGATGGATTACTGCTACGCGAATTATTTGGATATAGTGATTTGAATATGTTTTCCGATTACTGTATATAGATAATGTTTGTGAATTTAGAAGTTCGTGAGGGATAAAAGAAACTTTAGATCCAAAGCGTGTTTTACAACAATGGAGATGCAAATAGTAATTGCAATGCCATTTATAAAGAGTGATCATGTAAGTGAGATCTTATGTGGTTGCTTTATTTTGATAGAAAGGAGTTTTCCTAATAAGTCGTAGTTTTACAGGGCTCTTCCTAGTAACCCTTACAATTACAATATTTGTTTAATGCTCGGTTGAGGAAACCATGATATTAAGTTGTGATCGGCGTTAGGTAAGAGGTCATAACAAACTGACCACAATTTAAGGCATTCCATTTTACCATGAGTTTGTGGCATTAGCAAGGTGGAAGTTTATATTGGAATGTGGTATTATAATTGTCTACAACACATAGGTGTATTGTAAGTGTCTAAATTTCACATGTGGATGTTTATAAGTGCCAACTAAGAATAAACTTGATACCAATATGTTACTCGGAGATGGAGTTTTGTTTCAGGTAAATTTGTGTTGTTTGATTCTTCACTTTTAGGTTTTGGTTGTAACCCACATGACAAGTTTTTCTCCCATCACTTTTTCAGGATCATCGTGCACCTATAAATTCACCATTACGTTGCGCACCCGCAGTCGTCAATTTACCTTACACAATGACCCTAGTTTGTCTCCCATCATGGGCTTTAATCTTAAGTTTTATCATGCTTATTGTTTTGTGATTATTTATAAAATAATTTATATTATTCCGAATATAGGATGTATAAGAGAGGTATGGTATTCATATAATACTTGCTTATTTACAAACTGTAGGTTGTGTTTGTGTTAGTATTCAAACGTAGTCTTTGTGTAGAACGAACATCAGTATTAATCTCACCGAGATGCCACTTCGAGTCAATAGTTTTCATGAGTGCAATAAGCACCGAATTAACAAAATAAGGTAAGCGTGACAATATGGAGAAGGTTTAAAAGTTTAAATAACAGGTTAAGCACCAACAAAGCAACCGGGGGGGGTTAACATATTCCCTTGATTCAGCATTCTTTAAACACCCAAGGAATACAGAGTCTGATTGTTCAGATAAGGACGGTTTGATCATGGCCCACCGAGTAGCGATAAACTCCAAACGACGCTCTCGGATCCCGAAATGAATCCGTAATAAGATGGGAAGGAGAATCAAAATCAAGATTAGCAATCAGGTCTACGGGTAAGACATAATAAAATAGTATAAGGAAATCTGCCTAAGGAAACAAGTATAAGGAATCATATATAAGGTAGCACATATAAGAACACGTATAAGCCCAATCTAATGTAACTAATATGCAGTTTGAGTGTAATTAATGCAATGCCAAGTTATAGTCTAGCTGCAGATGCTAGTTCCCAAACTTATGGCTCTGATACCAATCTATCACACCCTCAATTTTCCACAAACGGGGTATCCGTTAGGCGTGTGACATGCCAGGATCTCAAGCCATTAGTTACAGTAACACTGACTCAATAAATTTTAACAAAAGTTTTACTTAGTCATTAACCAAACACTCAGAGTATAAAAAGTAGGTTTTCAAAGTTTAGCGGAAGCTTTTAAACAAACTCATTATTTAAATAAACTTGTGCTCAACAGTTTAGCACAAAACCAATAAAACATGTGCTCAATAGTCTAGCACGATACCAGTATAAAACCTGTGCTCAATAGTCTAGCACTAAACCGTCATTTATTTTCAATAAAACCAACAATGTAAATAACTGTTCAAAATAAAATAAAACGACTCATGCATGATATGTCCTACGTGCATAGCTCCTAGCCACCTGAGAAAACATACTGAAAACGGTCAACACATGGTTGGTGAGCTCAATGAGATAAGTAATCAAACATAATTATCAAAATAGTTTAACAGATAAACATCATTACTATTGCATGTTAGCTAAACCACCTCGTTTACTACATGAGGACGTCGAGATTAAACTGAACGATACGATAATTTTTGCCTTGTTGCCACCACAAAAGGTGACCAAAAGTTAAAGGACCATTTGCACCACCTGGAAACCAATACAGCATGGTGGGGTTTGCCGAACCCATAGTACTACTCAAATTTCCCCCTTATACCCACTGTATATTAATAATCTCGACAAAAAGGAAAGGACATTAGAGTTGGTAGAATCATGCTAAGTAAAATAAACAGTTAGACAATAGAACTTTGTTTTATCAAAACCGTTGCCCGAAAGCCCTGCCGAAGGCGTAAACCTCAGCCCAAGGCTGTTTAAAATCTTGCCCGAAGGCCCTACCCGTAGGTATAAAACTCAGCCCACGGCTATTTAAAATCTTGCCCGAAGGCCCTACCCGAAGGTATAAAAATGCAGCCCGCCCGAAGGCGTTGTAAAATGCAGCCCACCCGAAGGTGCTGTAAAATAGTTGCTCGAAGGCGCATTAAAAATATTTGCATGTTTTCTCCCCGAAAAGATTTAAAAGCGGGCAAAGAGACTCACCTTTGAAGCGCATAGCAAATAAGTCAGCACAATGCAACTAGAGACCTAAATCGCCCTACAACCTGCTTTAATCATTACTTACTAATTATTAACCAGGAACACGTAAAAAAATATATAATATAGTATTCGCTAGGGTTTCGTGGATTCGGTTCGGTTTCAAAATTCCCAACAACAAGTTAGTACTATTAAACCATGCATCTTAAAATCCTACCACTACAATTTATAAAATTTGCTTAAGAGCATATAAGTTTCATGTAACGCACCCCTTCAATGATTTCATGTACTTCATACATACATCCAAGGCAAACCATCATAATCGTACATCATACTCGAGCTATCTCATCATCATAACATCATGCTTACATTCATGAGTACACCTACAAACGCATACAACCATCCACATAACACCCATATACAGTGTACACACACACACACTTGGTCTTAGTTTTTCATCATCCTAATCAATATCACATCATCACACATATACGCATTCTACACTTACATTTTTATTATTGTTATCTGGTTAATGCCCCCAACCGTACATATACATACAAACATTTACATAAATACCATCATGTATATCCTATTACATAAGCATACATACTTCACCTATACTTACTGCTACTACATATATATAACCAATACATACTGCTGCAATTAAACAAGTATTAACACAAACCATACCCGCATACATTCAACCTATGTTTACATCCACATATACACCAGTACATACAACACATACACCCGCACCTACTGTGGCCATACATATATACATATATGTATACATGTTGTTTGTACACAAACATGTTACGTAGACATACAATTTCCCATACATACAACAAATATATACACGCTATGCATACAATGATCTTTGCCACTCACACACAAGTATACATGTTGCATATAAACTGATGTTACTACCCTACTTATATATATATATATATATATATATATATATATATATATATATATATATATATATATATATATATATATATAGGGGAAGGATTTTCTACAAAGGGCCAAAACTCTAAAAAGGATAAGAAGGAATCTGGGGCGTCGGATTATGGTGTTTACGGTCCAGATGAACGCGGTGGCAGTTTTGTAAATATTATGATATTTTGGTTATGCGCGAGATGGATTTGGGGGTATATTTGTCATTGTGCGTTTTAACACCATAATTCTAACGCCATGGTGTTTCTTAGATCTGTGCGTTTTTAACACAAAATTCAAACGCCATGGTGTTTTTTACATTCTGAAATCATGGTGTTTTTTACAATTGAACTGATCACATTATAAACAGTTGACGTTTTGGTGTTTTATTTCTCACACATTCTAACTTTCTCATGGTGTTTCTTAAATCTGTGTCTTCTGAATCATGGTGTTTTTAACATTCAAACTGATCACTAAAAACACCATGATTCAGAATGTTAAAAACACAATGATTCAGAAGAACTAAACATTGATCGGACGTTCGTAATTAGTAAACGAAAACGTCAAAAACAAACAAAAACGCCATCGCTTTCAGTAATCGCCATAGATGAATGATTATGGATTCAAAATTAAAAACGAAAAACTTCGAAAACACGCCATACATGATTGGATGTTCGTAATTAATAAACGTAAAAAAAACACCATAACTGAACATCGCGCGTATAATTGACGAAGATGCCTCTCCGTGTTTTTTTTCTCTCATGGCCACATGCTTGTTGTTGATTGCTTCCTACACTTCTTAGAGTTTTGAGCCTTTTTAGAAAATCCCCAATCTAACTGCACCATAACTGAACATCGCGCGTATAATTGACGAAGATGCCTCTCCGTGTTTTTTTTCTCTCATGGCCACATGCTTGTTGTTGATTGCTTCCTACACTTCTTAGAGTTTTGAGCCTTTTTAGAAAATCCCCAATCTATATATATATATATCTATATATATATATATATATATATATATATATATATATATATATATATATATATATATATATATATACATCAAGTGCAGTGCTTATATAATTACCCATATATTGAACATACAACTCATGCACAGCTAACATGTATCCACATACTTCGTTGCCATATAATGTTCATAAGATACGGTTAGCATCACATACCCTCCTACGCACACGCATACACCTGCTGTTAGATACACACAAGCATTTCTCATCCACTATAACACAAGTATAGATATACACTAATTCAGTTTTCAAGCCCAAACCAATCCCGAAACCGAATCCGTGGTGGAAAACGAAACAATAAAACAAGTGTTTGAACTATAAGAAGAGGAAAAGGGGGTTCGCCGTAATCGCAGCAATTAAGTTTGCCGGTGGGGGATGAACGATGATGATATTGCTGGAAAACGACAGGAACCAAGGTTGCGGTGTTGTGCAGTGGCTGTGATGAGCGACTGTTGTGGCTTCGAGTTCGCCGGAAATGGAGGGAGTAAGACGATGCCGATGATTGGTGACTGTGGAGATGAGTGGCCGATTTAAGGTTGTTTGTGTTTATGGCCTGACTTTTTAACAAGAGAGGCGGAGGGCAAGACGTGTAAAATTTGGGAGGGGGTTTAGTGATACAGTTTTTGATAATTTGCAATACGGCCCCTCTCTTTCTGTATTTTATTTAGTTGATAACCAAAGTTAATAATTTAACTTTTATTAATTACAAAACGAACCTAAACTTGTATAAAACTTGACAGAACAATTAAAAGATAGTTAATGATGTTAATCAGAAATTGCGGGTTGTCACATCATCCCCTTGTTAAAAGAATTTTCGTCCCGAGAATTACGCTGTCATTGGTTAACTACAACGAAATAGAACAAAATAAAGAAAACCCTTATTAGAAGAATTTTCGTCCCGAAAATTTAAATCGTACATTTGGTGTTAGACGTTGTTACTTTAATAGCTAAGAATGATTGTATTTGTGTTTTCTTTAGATAGCCACTTCATTAGGTTTAAACTATCTCGAGTAATCATTTGCAGGATTTCAAGTAGTTTAATGTATCGCGGGTTTGAAGAGATTCAAAAGTTTCTTTGGGATCCACTCTTAAGATTTATAAACAACAATTTGTATGCAGAATGTTTCTGAAATTTTAGATCACGAAGCTTCGAGTTGTTATTCATTTTTTCACAGATCGAGACTTAACTAAAGAGTCCATATTAAAGAAGCGTTGTTATTGAGTTGTTAAAAGACCACTAAATTTACTCAGCCGTGTGTAGGTACTCGACTTTATTAAAGAAGCGTTATCAAAACTCGATCATAAAGGATGTCATAGACATTCCAAAAAAAAAAACAGATGAAAAATGCTTATATGTTCGAAAGTACATGTTTTAAGCAAGAATGATCAAGGAATTGGACAAGTATTTATGATTCGTTGTGATTGATAAAAAAAGTAGTTGAATGACATATGGTAAAATGTTATTAATGTTTACTTACTAAAGTAGTGTTAAAATAAAAGTGTCTGTGTTACATGAGGTGTTCCTAATCCTTTGGAGTACAATCGGTTTTCTCTTTGGTGGAATCGGAGTGTTACGGTTATAAGTGTGTCGGGAGGTATAAGTCACTCCAAGCATTTTCTCATAGAGAAAAATTTTCAAGAATCTAATCTTTCTATTTAAAAAGTCAACCTTTGAAAATTTTCACATAAAATCACAACATTTTACTTATCTTTTACTTATATATATTTAATCAAACCAACTAAACTTTCATCAAAAAATCAACTTTTGAAAAAAATCATAAATTTTCATATAAACCACAACATTTACCTATATGAACATATCAAAAACAAATTTGATCAAAAAATCAAATTTTGAAAAAACCAAAAATATCCACTTAAAACCACAACATTTACCTATATAATAAAACAAAAAACAAATTTGATCAAAAATTTTTTTTTTAAAAAATTCAAATAAAACCACAATATTTTAGCTATTTTTAATCTCACCAAACCCAAATTTCATCAAAAAATTAACTTTGAAAACATAAAAAAAAATTCACATAGAACCACAACATTTACCTATATAATCACACTAGAAAAAATTTGATCAAAAAATAAAATTTCAAAAACATAAAAAATTGTCACATAGAACAACAACATGTAATATATAATCACACCAAAAACAAATTTTATCACAAAATCAACTTTCAAAAAATTAACATATTTTTGCCCAAAACAACTACATTTTATCTTTATTTAATCACAACAAACCAAACTATCATAAAAAAATCAACTTTGGGAAAAAAAATAAATTTTCACATAAAATCACAATATTTACCTATATAATCTCAACAAAAACAAATTTGCCAAAAAAATCAACTTACGAAAATATAAAAAAATTTCATATAAACCACAACATTTACCTATATAATCACACAAAAAACAATTTGATGAAAAAATCAACTTTTGAAAAAATCAAAATTTTCACATAAAATCACAACATTTACCTATATAATCACACCAAAAAAAAGTTGATTAAAAAATCAACTTTTGAAAAAATAAAAAATTTACATATAATAACACCAAAAAAAAATGTTAAATAATTCAACTTTTGAAAAACCAAAAATTTTCACCTAAAACCACAACATTTACCTATATAATTACACCAAAAACATATTTGATCAAAAAATCAACATCTGGAAAATTGTAAATTTTCACATAAAAGTACAACATTTACCTATATAATCACACCAAAAACAAATTTGATCAAAAAATCAACTTTCAAAAAATCACCAAATTTTCACATAAAACCACAACAGTTTACTTATAATTAATCACACAAAAAACAAATTTGATCAAAAAATCAACTTATGAAAAAGTCTAAAATTTTCACATAAAACCACAACATTTACTTATATAATCACACCAAAAATAAATTTGATCAAAAAAATCAACTTTTGAAAAAATAAAAAATTTTCACATAAAATCACAACATTTACCTATATAATCTGTCACACCCTCAATTTTCCACAAACGGGGTATCCGTTAGGCGTCTGACATACCAGGATCTCAAGCCATTAGTTACAGTAACACTGACTCAACGTTTTAAATAAAAGTTTAACTTAAAGATTAACCCAAAACTCAGGGTATAAAAATGTAAGTATTCAAAGTTTAGCGGAAGCTTTCAAACAAACCTATTATTTAAATAAACTTGTGCTCAACAATCTAGCATGATACAAGTATAAAACCTGTGCTCAATAGTCTAGCATAAAATCGACATTTATTTTCATTAAACCAACAATGTATATAACTGTTCGAAATAAAATAAAACGACTCATGCATGATATGTCCTACGTGCACAGCTCCAAGCCACCTGAGAAAAAAAAATACTAAAACGGGTTAACAAATTATGTTGGTGAGTTCAATGAGTTTAAGTAACTAGAGTATATAAAAATACTGAAACCGTTTAACCGATAAACATCATTACTATTGCTGGTTAGCTAGACCACCTCGTTTACTACATGAGCACGTCGAGATTAAACGGAACGATACAATAAGGTTGCCTTGTTACCACCATGACGGGTGACCAAAAGTTAAAGGACAATTTGCACCAACTAGAAACCAATCCAGCATGATAGGGTCTGCCGAACCCGTAGTACTACTCAAATTTTCCCGTTATAGTCACTGTATATTAATAATCTCGACAAAAAGGAAAGGACTTTAGAGTTGGTGGAATCATGATCAGTAAAATAAACAGTTAGACAATAGAACTCTGTTTTATCAAAACCGTTGCCCGAAGGCCCTGCCCGAAGGCGTAAACCTCAGCCCAAGGCTGTTTAAAATCTTGCCCGAAGGCCCTACCCGAAGGTATAAAACTCAGCCCAAGGCTGTTTAAATCTTGCCCGAAGGCATTAATACTTTTACCGAAACCTGCCCGTAGGCATTTATACTTTTACCGAAACCTGCCCGTAGGCACTACCTGAAGGTATAAAAAGTAGCATTAGTTGGCCCCGCCCGAATGTATAAAGTTTTGCCCGAAGGCATAAAAATGCAGTCTGCCTGAAGGCGTTGTAAAATAGTTGCCCGAAGGCGCATTAAAACATTTGTATGTTTTCTCCCCGAAAAAGATTTAAAAGCGGGCAAAGAACTCACCTTTGAAGCGTAAGCAAAACACGAGATGTGCCACACAGATTTCCTAGGTCACTCTACGACCTGCTTAATAATTAAATACTAATTATTACTCGCAACTTAGACTATATATATATATAATTTTCGGTGTACTAACACACCACATAAGTTTACACGTTTTGAACATGCCATGCCTACATGTTTATTTTCCATGTATACATTCTCACTTATGACACAACATCATCATGATCAATATATTTATTATGCCTACACTGTGATAAATACGTCATGAAACATACAATACATTCACACATAACTACGCATCTAAACCGTACATATATATATATATATATCCACATACACTTCTTTCAACACATCGCATCCACCTACACCATATGGAACTGTTGTCATCGCATTTTAACATATACATACATATAATCATATACCTACATTTCATATATATATATATATATACATCACGCATTCATGCTGTTTCGTATATATACTTCCCACACATACATTTAAACTCGTGTACATTTATACAATTCACCACCCATACCTACATACGAAACATATATACACTACGTCTACTCATTGTTTCGCATATATACATATATAACGCATACATACCTTCATATACATCGCATTTAACATATACATACATATAGTCATATACATCGCATACAAACAGAACATACATACATATCACATCCAATCGATACACATATATACATATTTTGCACATGATGCTGCTGCTATACCATACCATATACATACATACATACATAACATACATATATTCCGGTTCAGTCAATTTAACGCATATACACACTTAAATACAACCTGTTTATTCATATATATTGAAAATCGATGCTACTGTATATGTAAATGTAATTAGCCTCATTGTTTCTGCTCAAACTGGATACATACATTCATGTTTTACCTACACGCATACATCGCACACACATACGTATATATATAGCAGCATACATATATATGATAGGTCATACATACATACACATATGGCGACCGGAATGAATATTGAGAAACAATGACGCGGTATGACGCGGAAGGTAAATAGAGACGACCGGGACGATGCCGGAGATGGCTGATGGAGTCGAACAATATGGAGCTGTGTTGATCGACTTTGTTCCCTGGTGTTACGGTGATGAGCGGCTGATGCGATGTTGATGATTTGATGAAGGTGTGCTGCAGCCGAAATAGTGTTACAGTTGAGAGTGTGTGTGTGTGTGATGAAGAAGACTGTAATTGGACGGGGGGTTGGGTTTTAATAAAAATCAACTTTGGCTAAATTGCCATTAGGTCCCCAAAGTTTTAAAGTTATTTAATTTACTTCCAAAGATAATAAACTAACTTTCATTGTTTACAAAACGACCCCTAAACTTAATAAAAATTAACGGAATAATTAAAGAATAGTTAATGGTGTTAACCTGAATTTACGGGTTGTCACATAATCACACCAAAAACAAGTTTACCCAAAAAATCAACTTACGAAAATATAAATATTTTCATATAAACCACAACATTTACCTTTATAATCACACTAAAAACAAATTTGATCAAAAAATCAATTTTCGAAAACATAAAAAATTTTCATATAAAACGTCAATATTTACCTATATAATCACACCAAAAACATATTTGATCAAAAAATCAACATTGAAAAATATTAAATTTTCACATAAAACAAAAAAATTTACTTATATAATCACACCAAAAACAAATTTCCCCAACAAATTTTCACAGAAAACCCCAACAGTTTACCTATTTTTAATCACACAAAATACAAATTTGATTAAAAAATCAACTTTTGAAAAAACAAAAAATTTTCATCCAAAACCACAACATTTACCTATATAATCACACCAAAAAGAAATTTGATCAATAAATCAACTTACGAAAAAATCAAAAATTTTCACATAAACTCACAACATTTACCTATATAATGACACCAAAAACAAAATTGATCAAAAAATAACTTTTGAAAAAATCATAAATTTTCAAATAAAATCACAACATTTACATATATAATCACTCCAAAAACAAATTTGCCCAAAAAATCAACTTATGAAAATATCAAAAATTTTCATATAAAACCATAACATTTACCTATATAATCACATCAAAAACATATTTGATAAAAAAAATCAACTTTTGAAAAATTCAAAAATTTTCACATAAAACCACAACAATTACCTATATAATCACACCAAAATTTTTTTTTTCAAAAAATCAACTTTTGGAAAAATAAAAAATTTACAAATAATAACACAAAAAAAAATTGATCAAAAATCAACTTTTAAAAACCAAAAATTTTTACCTAAAAACACAACATTTACCTATATAATAACACTAAAAAAATTCTTATCAACAAATCAAATTTCGAAAACATCAAAAATTTTCATATAAAACCACACAAAAAAATATTTGATCAAAAAATAAACATCTGAATAATAGAAAATTTTCACAGAAAAGCACAACATTTACCTATATAATGTCACCAAAAAAAATTTGATCAAAAAATCAAATTTCGAAAAAACAAGAATTTTCACATAAAACCACAACATTTACCTATAAAATCACACAAAAAATTTTTTATAAAAAAATAAACTTTCGAAAACACAAAAAATTTTTATAAAAACCACGACATTTACCTATATAATCACAAAAAACAAATTTGATCAAAAAGTCAACTTTTGAAAAAATCAACAAATTCTCACATAAAATCACAACATTTTACTTATCTTTTACTTATATTTAATCATACCAACCAAACTTTCATCAAAAAATCAAATTTTGAAAAAATCATAAATTTTCACATAAAACCACAACATTTACCTATATAAATGTGACAACCCGCAAATTCAGGTTAACACCGTTAATTACTCTTAACTATTCCGTTAAGTTTTATTAAGATTGGGGTTAAAATTGCAAATAACTAAAATCATTAATTAACTTAAAAACTAAATTTAAACAACTTACTAAAGCTCAAGGGCTTAATGTGTAAAATCAAATTTATTTAAACCAAACCGCCCACCTTTTCTTCTTCTCGACGCAAACTCACACAACACTCGAAACCCTAATCCAGCCGTATTCTCACCGTGAACCATCGCCATCGTTACGCTGTGTCAGTTTCATCCCCGCATCGCAGCAGACTCGTTTCGCCTCACCGTACGCGCTATCGCTGCTGTTCGAAACTTCAAACGGAACCGGAAACAGCCGAAATAGCCTCGTCCGATCATCTTTATCACGTTTCCGGTAAGTCTCACAGCCCGTAAACATGTATACGATGTATGTGTATGTTACCGGACTCGAGCAGCAGCATATCTATAATTGTTTCCTCTCTTGTTAACAGTAGGTAGCAACACTCGAACCCGTCGTCACTGCATTTTCTGTTTCTCTGTTCCGATCATCTTCTCCATTATTCCGGTGACTTTTTGTGACCCGAAAATGTGTTTACGTGACCCAGTTTGCTGTACGTGTTCTAGTGTGTATATATATATAGATATATATGGGTGCATCGACTTGTATGATATGTATGTATATGCGCACATGAATCAGAATGTATATATTGTTGGTCCATAATGATCGTGATTTCAGTGCTATGTTGACTTGTTTAACAACAAAATACCCAAGACTTGGACAACAAAGTGTATAATATCCAAACAAACCCAATAACAAGATTACACAACACAAATGAGGTATATAAGCTACAAAGATAAGTAGAATATGCTCCTAGCACCTCAAATGAACGATTACACAACACAATCAGTGAATAAGAGTCTTGGTTTAAAGATGTGCAAAAGTTCTATTAAGATGAGGATAAGGTTACAATATATAGCAGTGTTAGATTCGCTGATAGATTCGCTCTAGCGAATCTATCTAGCGAACCAACACAGGTTCGCTGGGCACATAGGTTCGCCCAGTCGACACCTAATACAAAAGATGACATGAACTGCGGGCGAATCTATAGATTCGCCCGTAGGTTCGCTAGAACATTTACAAATACAAGTCATACTAATACATACAAAAGTAACACCGACAAGCCGGTGAGTCCAACCTATACATAGTGACTATCAATACTCCCCCTAGGTTGGACCTCACCTGGGGAAGTCTTCTAATTTAGCTCCGTCTTGATCTTGGCTTCATAGATACTCAACGTACGCTCCTGCCCTGTCTTCAATTCCGGCCAAAGGATTTGTAACATCTTCAGATCCGGCCTCATCTTCACTCAAATTCAGCATTGATTCTACAAACTCTGTATCTGCGACCTCAGAATCAGGCATATGTTGAACTGTCGTCTCCGCCTGAGTTTCTACAGTGTGCTCCTGGCCCGTAACATCCAAATCAATAACTTCCACCGGTTTCTTGAACCTTCTTTCAATCGATTGATCCAGCTGTCTAGTTAGATCATCCAAATCCATACGCTGATCATCAGTTCTTCTTAGCCTTTCATTTACACTTCTGAGTTCAGCACGAATCCCCCGGGCTTTGTTTGCGACCTTCACAAACAGGTTCGCTTCAGTAGCAGTATCATCTCCAGCCCCGTGCTTTATCCTGTTCTCGCACAACACTCTCAGATCCTCATCACAGAAAGAAAAGATCTCCATTGGGTCAAACAGTCTGATTTCAGGACGATCTTCTCCTTGTAATCTGATAATAGCTTCACCCGTGCTGTTATCGTAAAACCATTTAAAGAAATCCTGCAGTCTGGGTGGCTGAGTGTCAGGTACCCTAACCCTGGTCATAACCTTCGGTGCTTCGATCTTCAGAACAATCTTACCCTTCCACGATACCCAGTGTCTATCCTTTTTCTGTCTCATTCTCCTCGGCTTCTGGTATCCAAACTCAGCAAAATTTGTCTTTGCGGCCTCCCTGATTGTCACCTCGAACGCACAGGCCCTCCCGCTATCTTCTTTACCAATCAATGGAAGATCAGCCAACCTCCGCAAATCCCACCGAGGCAAGGTGGCGAAATGCTTCCTGTTCTTGATATATGAAATGTCACCGCCCCTTCTTTTAATCATATAAGCATCTATCAAACTGTTGTACTTCCATGCTATGATTTGTCTGTCCATTTGTTTGGTGTTGGGTTCATCCAAGTGTTGAAATATCGGTACTTCGGGAACCACTTCTTCTTCCTTTCTAAACCACTCAGACTTGTCTAAATCAACATGCTCGAACTGATAGCTCATCCCCTTTTCTTCAACCTTATATGTTTCCGGCTCATCTTCCAGATCCTCTTCACTATCAGCATCGACATCAATCTCTGGTTCATCTATCAAAGTGTAATCCATACCAGATCCACCGACCACCTCATCTTCTTCAAAAATATCCAGATTAATCCCCATTTCCTCATCAAACACCTCCTCAGCTTCTTTGGCCTTTCCTTTGTCTCCAAAATCAACATCCATTAATGGATACTTTGCAATATCCGTTAAGGAGTTCAGTTCAGCTTCAGTCATTGCTGGTTCAGTCCCCTCCTTTTCTTTCAAACTATTTAGTTCCTTGAAGATCCTCACAATCAAACATTGCTGATCCTTCATCATTCTACCCATCTCATATATTACGGTTGATTTCTCAGCATCCTGTTTTTCCAACTCTTCATGTTTGCCTTTCAGCTCAACCAGTTCTCCCCTCAAACTTTCAATCTGACCCTTTAATTCATCCACTGATTCACCCGATGTACCGCCAGTCTCATGCCTTGCTTTCTTTGACGTTTCGGTTTGAGCATCCGACCTCCTTTTCGTCCGCTGTTCCCTACCAGCATCAATTTCAGCTTGAATTTCATCAACCTCTCGATCGAATGAGTAATCCTTTTCTTTGGCATACGCTTTCCGTTTCTTCATCTTCTTCTCTACAATTTCTATGTTCTCTCCACCTCTTTTCCTCTCCGTTTCCATCAACCTCTGTATATACACCCATCGTTCTGCAGAGTACATGTTCTCCCACAGATATGACGTCCTACCGACACAATCTGATCTCACCGCTTTACAGTCTTTCAAGATCCTCGAGTGCATCTCCCAGATCTTTAGTTCTGCACCCACCACCGGCAGATTTGGCAGTTTGTCATTCAGAATCATCTGAATGAATCTGGGGTACATCAACCACTTAGCCCCTTTGGTGGCATGGATGTTCTCCAGTAGATAGTTGAAGATCAGCTTCGCAAGATTGGCTTTTTGCCCTCGGCAAAACAGCATCATAGCGCGTGCCCAGTCTAGGTTCAGCCCGTCCGTACCCCCCTTCCTATGATCCAGGCACATGATAAACACATGTGCAATGTACCTCCATTCCTGGATCAAATAGGATTTAACAAACTCCATTTTCTTCTCACCGGGCATCGGACCCTCATACCCAGCAGTCCGGAATGCCCCATAAACCTCTTCAGCAGACATCATCACTTCGTCCCCAACATCATCCTCTAGCCGCAAAATCCTGGCTAGATCAGCTTCTGTGAACTCTAAGTCAAATCCACTGACTTTGGCACATATGCGTGAAGGCTGTACCGACACGTTCATGACAGCAGTTCGCCAGAAATCCCGAATATGCATCTCATATATAGTGGGTGAGTGAGATATGGCGTGATGTATATGAGACGACTTCAGCCATTTGATAGAATCTCTATAGCTGCCGGCCTTTTCATGATTCTCATCAAGCAAAGCACACATGTTGTGCTTTCTTTCAAAGAATAATGTCGACATTGTGCCTGAAAAAATAAACGGAGATTGATCAAAAACGAGGATTTGAAAGACAGTTAATAGGTTCGCTGGAATTTAGATTCGCTGGTATAGCGAACCTGAGATTTGGCATCAGAACCTATAGATTCGCTGACATGAAAAATCAGTCATGTTGGTCGAGCGAATGTATAGGTTCGCTAGTCAACAGTCGGGCGAATCTATGTTGTTGCGTGGGCAGCATAACGACATAGGTTCGCTCGAAGTTATGAACTTTCGTTCAGATTCGCCAGACGAACACATAGGTTCGCTGGAAACCCTAGTTTTTTAAAAACGACCAGAATCACAATCAATACACCATTAATAAGCATACAAAGCAACAAACAGGTAGCATAATCATCAAAGGGGACTATTATGAAGTAAAAGCCTAACAAAACACACCCAAAACAGTCATTTATTTACACATATTGACAGATCGACAGAATTAAACAGGATAATGGTGCGATTAAGGGTTTAAACAGAGATTAAGATGAAATCGATTACATACCGGACAATATTTGTGATGTTTAAGTGTGAAAAACCGGTGAAATAGTGAGAATCGAACGTGCGGTTGTTTGAATTTGAAAAGTTTGCTACAGTACAGTTGACAGCGAATGTGAGAGAAATTTCGCTGTCACTGTATATATATACAGGCACAGGTTCGCTGGCAGACAGACCAGCGAACTTTAGATTCGCCAGAAGACCAAAAGTCAAGTTAAACCACGGCGGCGAATCAAAGAGATTGCTGGCGAACCTGAGGTTCGGGCGAACCTATAGGTTCGCTAGCAGGTTCGCTGGCACACAAATTAAAATATTTTTGGTTTTTCTCAAATTTTAAATTCTTTGTAAATCCATGAAACCGTCCCACGATTTCAACACTCCAAAAAAAACATATAAACATATTATCCTAAACATATTATCTTAAAAAAAATTAAAAAAAATAAAATAAAATAAAATAAAAGGAAGATAAAGTCAGAAATTTTAAACGCTAAAGAAGGATATATAAATTTTTCATGATGTTTTGAGCAGAATCCGGAGAATCATTGATTGGCGGGATTGCAGATATGTTTGTCCATTTAAACCCATGCCTTAGTCCTTTCAACAAGAGATCAGCAGCTTCTTTTATCATGTTTATGGTTTGATTGAAGAAGCTCGGGCAACTCGGTCCCCACAGACATCTAGGTAAAAAGAACAAGTTCTGTCATCAGGGTATATCTGAGCAATACGATTGACTTTGCTTGAATTTCGATGATCAACTTTTGAATGTTGACCGATGCATTAGCTTCTTTTGACACTTGTGCAATTTTTGCATCTTTTCATTGTGGGTGGAGCTTGTCAGCAATTGATTCTTTTGAACACAATGCGACTTATTATTTGGGAAACTCAAATAGTTCAGAGCTCCAGGTCTATACTGACGTATAACAGAGGAGATAAACATTTGAGCATGCTCGGTGAATCTTCAGGTCAATACTTCCGTATAGCAGAGAAGATCCACCAACTCCAGGTCAATACTTCCGTATAGCAGAGGAGTTAAGCACTTGACTCAATACGTTCTGAGGAGTTAACAAGTAACTCACTCAGAGGCTTTTCCGAAGAGCATCACTAGCAGCTTTTTATTTTATTTGTTTTGCATACTAGAAACTCGATTCGGGGATAGGGCGAGGGTGATTTGGGATGTTTAGGGAAAATCAAGACAAAGATTTGACGCTCTCAACCCATTTTTGACAGAACCATTAACTTTGTGCAATCCAATCATGTCAAGGGAATAATCCTTGTTGTCGAGATCTTGAGCGTTATGTTTGGCTGCACAATCACTGTTTACTTCGTTTTCGGGCTGAGCCTATCTGACATATCCCAAACGCAATGCTTCTGACCTCCTTCAACAACTCTTCAACATCAATCAAAATGGAGATCCTGAAATAGCAAAATTTGAAAAACTATAAATAGTTAATCTTTTAAATCTCCCCCAAAATTTCTATATTGTAGCTATCAAATGAGAAATTTTTGTTTTTCAGATTTTCTTAATATATATATATATATACAGAATAAAAGAAAGATAGAAAGAAATAAAAGAAAATAAAGATAAAATAAAGTAACAGAGCGATGAAGCGAGTGACCCACGGATTTTTCAAAGAAGAAGAAGAAAAGATTATTTACATATGTACAAATGGATTCTCACAGAAAAAGGTTTTCAAAAAGATATAAGTCCTAGCATGGAGATCAGTTCATAAAAACGTGGTTTGTCAAAAGTTTTTGTGAAAAGATCAGCTTTTTGCTTTCGTGTTTCAATAGGAATAATATCAATAAACCCCTTTTCCTGTGCATCCCTGATTGCATGAATTCTTGTTTCAATGTGCTTGGTGCGAGTGTGATGAATAGGATTCTTGGCAATTCCAACAGCAGCTTCATTATCACAAAAGAGTGGCGTATGAAGAAAGTTGATGCCATAATCCATCATCTGATGTTGAATCCACAGCACTTGGCAACAGCAACTTGAAGCAGCAATGTATTCTGCTTCTCCTGTGGACAGAGAGACGGTTGTTTGCTTCTTGCTTTGCCAGGAAACAAGACATTCTCCAAGGTATTGACATCCGCCAGTGACTGATTTCCTGTTAATCCTGCAACCAGCATGATCACTATCAGAAAAAACATGTAAATCAAAGTTCCCACCTTTTGGGTACCAAAGTCCCAAACGAGAGGAACCCTTAAGGTAACGAAAAATTCGTTTAACAGCTTTTTCATGTGATTCTTTTGGATTTGCTTGGAAACGAGCACAGTAACACACGGCAAATGTAATATCTGGACGGCTTGCAGTCAGATACATGAGAGATCCGATCATCGAGCGGTACCGATGAGCATCCACAGGATTCCCATTATCATCGGAAGTAAGGCATGTTTGAGCTGTAAAAGGAATCAATTCTGGAGAAGAATCATCCATGCCAAACTTCGTGAGGATTTCCTTGATATATTTCTCTTGGTGGATCAGAATTCCATCAGGCTTTTGTTCCACTTGCAGCCCCAAGAAGAAACACATTTCCCCCATTATTGTCATCTCAAAGCGTTCCATCATCACCTTCTCAAATTCTCTACACAGCCCTTCATTAGTCGAACCAAAAATGATATCATCAACATACACTTGAACGATCAGCAGCTCGCCATTCACCTCCTTCTTGAACAATGTCATATCTATAGTCCCACGTGAGAAACCTTTGCTGAGAAGATACTGTGTCAGAGTTTCATACCAGATCCGTGGAGCTTGATGCAACCCATACAAGGATTTATCAAGCTTGTAAACTTTTGACGGGAAATCTGGATCCTCGAAACCTGGTGGTTGACATACATAGATCTCCTCATCGATATCTCCATATAGAAATGCACATTTCACATCCATCTGATAAACTTTAAAGTTTTTGTTCGCAGCATGAGCAAGAAAGATTCTGATGGCTTCCAGGCGAGCGACTGGAGCAAAAACTTCGGTGTAGTCAATCCCCTCCTCTTGAGCAAATCCTTGAACAACCAGTCTCGCCTTGTTTCTGATTACAACACCTCGATCATCTGGCTTGTTTCGGAAAACCCATTTAGTGCCGATTGGACACTTATTAGGAGGAAGATCAACCAGTTCCCAAACTTTAAGCTTCCTAAATTGCTGCAGCTCCATTTGCATGGCATCCACCCAACTTGGATCTTCAAGAGCTTGTTTATAATTCTTTGGAACAATTTGAGACAGAAAGGCAGCATAAAGACATTCATTAATCAAACCACTCTGACTCTGAGTTCGCACACCATCAGTGATAGATCCAATGATATAATCGTGAGGATGGTTTTTCAAGGTTTTGAAGTCAGTGTTGAGGAGTAAAGGATTTGGTTCGGTTGATGGTGTTTGATTAGATGGTTGAGAGGGTGTAGGGATTGTATTAGTGGCAGAGGGTTGAATGGTAGTAGATGTGGATGGAATATCTGATGGAGAAGTTTGAACAGTTTGAGGTGGTGGAGGTGATGGAATGTCAAATGAAGTGGGAGGTAGTTGTGTAGCTGATGTCGAAGGTTGTGGTTGTGATGGTGTAGATGGATGATTGAAAATAGAAACTGATGTGTGTGGAATGATGTCATCATCGTCAGAGTCAGGAAGATTAAATGATTTGAAAATGGTGGTGGAATCATAAAACCATGCCGGTTCACTACCAATACTGGTAGTGTTTGACTCTTGCCAATCAACATAGTAGGACTCTTGCACAATCCGCGTTCGCTTGTTGTAAACACGATACGCCTTTTGTGTGTTCGAGTATCCCACAAAGAAGCATTCATCAGAGACAGCACCAAACTTCGTCTTCTGATCTTGAGTATTCAAAAGAGTGCAAGAACATCCAAAGGGGCGCAGAAAATCAATCAGCGGCTTAATCCCTCGAAACAGTTGGTATGAAGTCTTCATCTTTTCTTTGACAATCAGTACCCTGTTAAGAACATAAGCTGCACAATTAACTGCTTCAGCCCAGAAAATAATTGGAAGTTTTGACTCGATCAGCATAGTTCTAGCGGCCTCCACAAGGGTTCGATTCTTCCTTTCAGCAACACCATTTTGTTGTGGTGTTCGGGCGACGCTAAACTGTCTGAGAATACCCCGTTGTTCACAGAAAGAGTTAAAGATATGGTTTCTGAATTCAGTTCCGTTATCGCTTCTGATGGCTTGAACCTTTTTCTTTCCAAGAACCTCGATTAGTGGAATCAGCTTCATCAATTCTTCGGCAGTCTCACTCTTGTTTGCCATGAATCTCACCCAGGTGTACCTAGAGTAATCATCTGTGACAACCAAGCAATAAGACTTTTTAGCAATAGATTTGACACTTATTGGACCAAATAAATCAGTATGTAACAATTCGAGGGGTTCAGAGATGGTATTTGTAATTTTAAGTTTATGTGGCTTTTTGTGCTGTTTTCCTTTAGCACAAGCCATGCATTTCTTAACCACTGAAAAGTGTTTGAGAGGTAAACCCCTAACCAAATTGTTCTTAACCAATTTATTCAGAATCTTAAAATTGATGTGCCCTAAACATTTATGCCACAGAAACGATTCAAAAGATGAAGCTTTAGACAGGAGACAGGTCACGGTGGAATTTGATTCCTGTGATCCCATATTCAGCATATAGGTATCATTTCGTCTCGGAGCTCGCATGATCACCATATCTTCAGGAATAGTAAACTCTGGCTTCAAGAATAGGCATTCATTTGGAAGAAACATCACTGGAATATTCTTATCACAGATTTGTGATACACTGAGAAGGTTGAATGCCAGTTCAGGAACGTAGTTGACGTCTTCCAAAGTAAGTGAGCCATTTGAGACTTCTCCTTGACCAATCATCTTGCCACCTTTCTTGTCTCCCGCAAAAGCAACATAACCGCCATTTATGATCCTATAGTTAGTCAGGAGGTCCTTCAACCCTGTCATATGTCTGGAACATCCGCTGTCAATATGCCAATGACTATTTACAACGGCATTTGAATGTTCCTGACATTTATTAAAAGAAATGAAAAGTTAGACCTTTGAAATAGGCACCCAAGCCTTTGTGTACTTGGGTGGTGGAACAGATGAAGAATTACAAAAGAAATTATTTACAAATGTGTTTAATCTTTTTCCGAAAGATTTTTGCTTTGAGCTATTTTGGATTAACTTAGGGCATTGCTTGACAGTGTGACCAGTATTTCCACATTTAAAACAATGAGACTTCAAACCAGTTTTGGAAACTTTGTTAACAGGAATTTTATCCATTTCAATTTCCTCATCACATTCAGACAGTTGAGAGTTGCAGTCACTGTAAGTGTCATAAAGCTCTTTTAACTTAACTGTAGTGACTTTAACTTTATCAGATTCATATTTTGGCTTAAGAATGTATGAAAAAGATGATTCCTTGTCTTTTGGTTTTGAAATTCTCACTGGTGTGAAAGATGGAATTTGATGAGTGAAGAACTTTTGAAAACAGTTTGTTTTGGTTTGACTTTCAGAGACATGACCTGAAAGTTTGTCTTTGTCATTCACACACACATTTGCAATCAAATCATCATTCAACACATTAGGGTTTGAAGTAGAGCACCCTAAATTACTATTAAACATGGAATTGTCTGAATATGACACATTACTACAAACGGAATTAATTAAACTAATGTCTTCAAAAGACTTCTTGGAATCAGAACTACTGCTAGAACAACCGAGCCCAACACTCCCACCATATGCGTAATCTTCTCTAACTTCCTTAAGATTTACTTCACTTAAACCTGCAATGGAACTGTCAGTATCATTCTGTATAATCTCTTGAATTAACTCATTTGAGGGATGAGGAATAGGTGTAGGAGAGTAACAGAAAGTACTAGGTGGAGGATATGCATATGTTTCATTGTTACTAAGACCCAACCCTGTTTTAACTCTGGCCCCCCTTTGTTTCTTGCAGAGTTCCTCCCTTTTCATACCAGATATCGTCCACTGCTGCAATTTGTTTTTAAGTTTTCTTGCTTCAAATTCAGCAAGTGTAACTTGCTCAGTCAAGTAGTTTATTTCACAGTTCTTTTCCAAAAGAGTTCTTTTTAAGTGTTCATTTTCTTTTAAAGCTTCTCTTAATTTGACAAAATATTTTGATTCACTTAATTTGAGCTCTTTGATAGTCCTTTTTAATTCGTTTTCGTTTGACATTAACAATTTATTAGCTTTGTATATGCCAATTAAACGAATTTTGCAAGCAGATGAACACATATCTTCAATAACATCGTAAGGAAGACCAATTACCAGTTTTTCGGCAGCCAGAGCACGATCACATTGGCAGTAGGGATTGCTTCTTTTGAATTCATCAACTGCATCTAGCCTTGCCTTCTCAATCATTTCTTCCAAGCTAAGCTTTGACTCCTCCTCATGCTTCACTTCATTAACAGCAGCTTCACAAACCAACCCTGAATGATTCAGATGCCCTTGAGCAATAACATCTGATTGAACTTTATCAACGTTCTCCACTTTCTCTTCCTCATCCTTTCCATAAAATTCTTTGAACGGATCAAAGAGATTTATATCGTTGTCATCAAACTCAGCAATCTCAGCAACAAGGGCATGGTTAATCTCATCCTTGGTTTCTTCAATTTCTGCACTCCAATCAAAGTTGGTGAGCAGTGCAGTTTCATTCTTTGACTTTGCTTCCTCAACCCTTTCTTGATTTGGAGCAGATCTTGGATTTGCAGAGTTAACTGGCTCAGTAACAATTGGTAATGGGCATTCCCTTTTGAAGTGGCCCAATTGTTTGCAGTTATAGCATCTTAACTTTCCCTTGTCATACCCCAGCTTACTATTCTGTCCCTGATTTCCAAAGTTTCTTCTACCGGTTCTTTCCATGAATCGTCTGGCACGAAGAGTGAGCATAGCCATCTGCCATTGGATATCTGTTTCCTCCAGATCATCAGGATCCACCTGATACATATCTTCTACAGTCATACCCTTCCCTTTCAACTCACCTGCAACAAGAGCTTCATAACTGTGAACAAACATTCCAAATAAAGCCATAGTGTCAGACGGAATCTGAGTGGTGACAGATGCATTTGAGCTTGAACCAGCGTTTGTAGATGCACCAGCAGATTTAGCAGACACATGACTTGATGATCCTCTAGATGCAGCACTGTAGATATAAGAGTTTGCAGCGGATGAGATAAGTGCAGCATTTTGAGAGGGAATGTTTGGAACCATCATTGACTGATTATATTCTCTTCTCTTCACATCAAGGTCGAAAGACTTCAGCTTGTTGATGACGTCCATCAGTTTGTAGTCAGGAAAGTTTCTCTCTTGTTTCAACAGCTTGATTTGAAGACTCCATTGAGGAGGAAGAGAATCTAACAGTTTTGCTACTTGTTCATGATTGCCCAGCTTATCATCATACTTCTTCAGATTACTTGACACAGATAGGAATCGATTTGTAATATCAGTCAAGTTCTCTTGTGAATACCCCACGAAAGAGTTGAATTCCTTTTCAGCTTGAGCCTTTCTATCCAGTTTCAGATCCTCATTGCCATCATAAAACTCACATAATGCATCATACAGGCTTTTTGCAGTTGTGTGTTCAGCAAACCTGTTGAAGATGTCCTGATGCAAGCAAAGTATCAATGCCCCAAGTGCCTTCTTGTCACGATCAAGTAACTTGATATCTGTTTCAGTAAAAGTACTTGAATCTGTGTTTATTGAAGTGACGGTTCCTTCAACTGTTGTTGGCACGTGCGGACCATTTACTATAGATTCCCATTGGTTGTAGTCCGTGTAGTAGAAAAATGCTTTCAAACATCTTTTCCAATCTTCAAAGTTTTCACCACTAACAAGCCTCGGTGGCCTGTTAGGTTGAACACTATCCAGATCATTCATATTCAGTGTTGATGAAGTCATAATTTTGAACAGATAATAGATTCGCTGAAGACAAATAGGTTCGCTGACGAGATTCGCTCAAAGAACACGGCAGATTCGCTGGAAGATTCGCTGACCACAGATTCGCTAGACAACCAAAAACAGGTTCGCTGACAAAACAAGCACAGATTCGCTTGCCTGATTTTGGCAGCAGTTTCGCTTGCACAATGAGCAAAAACAGTGAACTTTCGTTCGATGAGATGACAGATTCGCTGGCCACAACACAAACCAACAGTACAAAGATTTGAAATAGATTCACTGGACGAACAGCTAGATTCGCTGGAAGAACAGATAGATTCGCTGGGTTACGAACCAACCTGTAACAGTACAAAAACAACCCGAACACCTTCAAAACTTGACCATTTGCAGATACGTTTGTTTTAAAAGCTTCCTATGACCAAATACCACATAACTTGAACAAAATACAACTTCAAAATACCAAATCAAGCTCAGAACAGAGACAAATAGTGTTTTCACCCAAAAACTCCAAAATCAACACAAAAATCACTAGAATCAAACAATCAAGAGCACTAAGGCTCTGATACCATATTGTTGGTCCATAATGATCGTGATTTCAGTGCTATGTTGACTTGTTTAACAACAAAATACCCAAGACTTGGACAACAAAGTGTATAATATCCAAACAAACCCAATAACAAGATTACACAACACAAATGAGGTATATAAGCTACAAAGATAAGTAGAATATGCTCCTAGCACCTCAAATGAACGATTACACAACACAATCAGTGAATAAGAGTCTTGGTTTAAAGATGTGCAAAAGTTCTATTAAGATGAGGATAAGGTTACAATATATAGCAGTGTTAGGTTCGCTGATAGATTCGCTCTAGCGAATCTATCTAGCGAACCAACACAGGTTCGCTGGGCACATAGGTTCGCCCAGTCGACACCTAATACAAAAGATGACATGAACCGCGGGCGAATCTATAGATTCGCCCGTAGGTTCGCTAGAACATTTACAAATACAAGTCATACTAATACATACAAAAGTAACACCGACAAGCCGGTGAGTCCAACCTATACATAGTGACTATCATATATATATATGTAGTAAAGCAGCAGCATGATTGTATGTTTGTATGTGATGTATGGTCATGTATATAATGTGTGCATGATTATGTACGGTGCATGTATATATGTAGTTTGGACATGAACATCAAACATATGTAAGAATGTATATATGTGTAGCTGTAACATTGTGATGATATATATATATATATATATATATGTATGTATGTCATGGCATGTATGTCAAGATGTATATAGGCATGAATAGATAGGGCATACACTTAGTAGAAATGTGTGAAGGTGAATGTATAGTTCTACATGTATATGTATGTTGTAAATTATGTGAGGATGTTAAAACGCATATATGTGTAGGTATAATGGCATGAAGAAAATCAATAACAATATATGTATGAGCAATTTCCAATATGTATAAAAAGTGATTGTGTGTAAACTATAGGCAACAGAACTAGAGTATGTGTAGTTTTGTACGAATGTATGGAATGTGGCATTATATACATATGTTTGATGGCCTTTAAGTGCCTGCGTAGGCAAACTCCAAAAATATATGTAGTATTGGGTGTGTATTCTGTGGATGCATGATAATGTATTTTAAGGTAGGTGTTGAGGTCTAAAGTGTGGAATATGGTATATGTATTGTTTGGCGTGTTAATTGGGTACAATCAATAAGAAGCATGAATGTTGGTGTCTAACCCTTGGGTTATACCAATGTACTAATGATCTAAAGTTACGATGTGTATAGGTGTTAGCATGAAAATAAATGTACGCTTATGTAAGGGGATTTAAGTGAATATATATACATGACCTCGTGTATATAAGAGCATGCGTGTATATTATGTATGCATATATATATACTAGTAATGTACCCGCGCGATGCGGCGGCGACAATTATACACCAGCGACGTCAACTCACGATTGCGTATAATACGGGGTATAATAAAGTAGTGAGGCAAACAAACGAATAAAAATATTAGTCATAAACAAAGCATTTTTAACTAAATACACAAACACACAAATAAGAAAAAATACAAATCACAAACCTTATAATATAACAACAAATATTACGCAAGTACTGACATTGTGATTATACCAAATATGAATTTGTAATAACTATATCAATTCTTTTTACACTACTACTACTTATTGATGATGCTTTTTTTTTTGTATTTTCTCATCTTTGACCGAAGCAAGTTTGGACACTAAATATAAATTGTTCACTTTCTTACACATGTTTTATCAAAACTAAAGATTCAACCAATTAAATAAAAATCAAACTAAAATTGAACAGTTAAAAACTAAAGCCGAACCAACAGACAGTTAAAAACTAAAACCGAGCCACTGCACATAGATTCATTAAATTAAATGTTGATATGCATCTAAACATTACACACACTTCACATAAACACACTACACTAAAAACACATTCAGGACACACCAAACTGCACACCAACACACAGACCAAACTGCACCTTCTTATTAGAAAGTTATAGACTATTTTTAAGAAAATAAAACTTATATACTGTTTTCATAGAAATTGAAGACACACATAGTACAACTGCACAAATCAGTTACATGTTTAGCAGATTTAGCTGAATATAAGAAAAAAAAAAACAATACACTATTTAGCTGAATATAAAATAGTTACATGTTACCAACTTTAAACCTGTTTAAATCCAAAACCTACACACATTATTTTCATAATTTCTTACATTTGACACTACTAAATTTCATAAAATTCACACAAAGAACACCAATAGGATCAATTATGAAATGCTTTTATAACTCACAAAATATAATAGAAAATTGCCCAAAAACACACAACATGTGATGCTGTTTATAACAGTTGCTGATGTTTATGTGTGCCGCAACACATTTATATAACACACATGTTCATACCCTTTGTTCAACAAACACACTCATACAACACAACACACAACACAATACATTCAGTTTGAATTAGACCTGACTAAAACAGCCTAAACCGAGACATGAAGCTGCCGAAAAAAGTGCTCAAAAACTTGACATCTAGGCCTTCCTTCTGTGCTTCAAAAACTTGATTCTTTGGAGTTTTATCTAGCTAGTACACCCTGCAAACAGTAAAACAAAAATAACACCAAAAGATCGCAAAGAAAACATCCTAAACTTTTGACACAACTCAAAATAATATGAAGTGTCCTTCCTAAATTCTTATTATAATAGTATAGATATAGATATTTATGACATAAAACATGTAAACTTTCATAACACACCATGTAGACATTCAGTACATTCATAACAAAAAGTATAACTTGTTTATATATGTACATAGTTCATCGGATTTAACACCCCCACACACACGCACATAATCAAATCAAAAAACACATTCATTATGAATTCTACAACTACTGTTGTTATTGATCATAATGTGCTGCTGCTGTTACAATGTGCAACTGTTTTAAACATATGATTATTTCCAACAGTTTCTTAAAAACTTTGACCCATATTTAGCCATTGAGACCAGTACCAAGAACAATGGCATCATTTAGATAACTATTTATTAAAGATCACTAACCAGTCATCGTCCCACCACAACCATCTCAAGTTGCAGCACCTAAAACAAACCAGTTTCATTAAACAAATTAAAAAAATCGATTTGGATTTAAAACCAATTTAAATTGAATCAAAATCATATTATAAAATATCTCTCCACGACAAATGCCTATCTTAACTTCAAGATGTACTATGCTGAATTTTACCGATTTTAATAGAGAAATTAATATGGTCATATTTCAAAATTGAAACACACACCTTCATACAACACAACACAAGACACAACACATTCAGTTTCAAATAATACTAACATACAACACACACCTTCATACAACACATTCATACACACACACACAAATTCTTAGTCACAATTAGTGTTTTGGAAGTCATTATCATTCACAGCACAAACAAAATATTACCCCCAACACCATATTCAGATTACCCCCCACCCCCATATTCATACAAAGCACAAACAGGTGTTGAGGCTGTTATATTTATAGAATTTTTAATGCTAATTATAGCATTCATACATTTCTTACATTCATACAAACATACAAGATACAACACACACGTACACACATAACACATTCATACACATACACATTCAATTTCAAAATCACAACACACACTTATATAGTTTTTTAAACATCAAAACACATACATTTATACAAAAATTTCACAAAAACACACAACATGTGCTGCTGTTTATAACAGTTGCTGCTGTTTATGTGTGCTGTTGCACATTCATATAACACACACATTCATACCCTTTGTTCAACAAACACACTCATACAACACAAGACACAACACAACACATTCAGTTTGAATTAAACCTGACTAAAACAGCCTAAACCAAGCCATGAAGCTGCCCAAAAAACTGCTCAAAAACTTGAACTTAGTAACAATAGAAAAATGCTTTTAATCAATAAAAAACTGCATGTTATACGACTAAAAAACGATTTAAACATAAGCAAATCTGCTTTTTACAGCAATAAAACTGCACCTTTACATAACATTAAAACAGTTTTTCAGCTGCAACAAATATGTATTCTTACTGTCACAAAACTGCACCCTTTACTCAACACTTTAACAATTTTCTAACAACACTATAACAAAATACTAATCAGCGTTTTAGGCATCATTTTAAGCAGTTTTAGGACTATGAAGAACAGACAAAAAATGCAAGATTTGCCCAAAACAGGTGTTGTGTAGTCAAACATAGACATTTTCCAAACAATTGTATAAAACTCAAACATAGATCCTGCTTAGTTTCTACATAGATCCTGCTTAGTTTCTACCATTGATTCTATCAGTGACCCATTTTCACACGCATTTAAAACTCAAACATAGACATTTTCCAAACTAAAACATAGACATTTTCCAAACAATTGTATAAAACTATCATGCTACCATGCTATACCTAAAAACATAAATATATAAAACTATACTTAAGAAGTTAACTTTTGATTAGAACCTCGTTGGCAACAATAAACCGACTAAGATTGGCCAGAGTTTTATGTTAGTCTAAAACTCGAACCTTAACGATAGTCAACCTAAATTTTATAAAGTACCAAAAATCATTTGAATTAAATCAAAAAAAATTTATAAAAATGACAAAGCAACCATGTGTTTGAAGAAGCAACACGTTTTATTCTCTGATAATGCAGTGGACATGTGTTCCAATTTAGATTTTAGTAATTTTGTTTTCATGCATTCTGTTTTTCATGTATTATGAACTTTAAAACTTTCTTACAATCATGTGAGTGGCTATTTTTTTGTAAACAGAATGGTTATGCATTTAAGGTGTCTAAGTAATAGTTTAGTACTTGGTTTTGTAAATACACACACACACACAAACAAACACAAAACGGAACACACACACAAACATATACTTCACGCACGTACACATAACACACACAGAAAAACGAAACCTGAAACACAACAAACAGTTTTATAAAATGTACCTGACAAAGATAAGACCAAGCCCATGTTTGACACTTCATTTGAACTCCCCAGCATACTTGCTATCACCTAAAACACCAAAAACAATTATAATTTCTTAAGTTTAAACACTAAACTAATATGAATTCCACTTTGCTTACCAGTTATCATATGAAAGGAAATAGGAAAAGGTTCTAATAGTAAACAGATGCACCAACAGCGACAACCAACAATTGCGTATCATATGAGGTATAATCAAGTAGTGATGTAGTTAGAACTTGATAGATTAACAAACGATTGTGGCGATGCAAGTGCTACGTAAATCCCTTCAGTTATCAAAATGTACCAGAACTTAATATATGATAGACATAATGGTACAAAAACAACAAAGCCAAAGCAACTCAAAATGAATAAAATCACTAACAGCAGTAAATAATAAGAATCATAAGCAACAAAATCATGATGCATAAACGAAAATCACGAAAATTTAGATTGTATGGTCATAAATGCGTTTGGATTGCTATAGTAGCATATCATCGGAAGTGAATGTTCATATCGACATGTTGGTGTAAGATGAACAACTGCATAACAAGTTGTATGCAAACAGAAATGATACAATCATTACAAGCAAATGCATAACAACAAAGATCATAAAAGAAGCATCTGTGAAAGATAAACCACCACACCTCTATAGATATGTATATAGTAGCAGATTATATATTGGATTACATGGATAGTAGCAACCACCTGACAACTAAATGCAGATCAGATTGTCAAGATACAACAGCAGTGTGCAGAATCATTAAATTAGATGTTGATATGCATATAAACACCACACACACTGCACGTAAACACACTACACTAAAAACACATTCAGGAGACACCAAACTGCATACCAACACACACACCAAACTGCACCTTCTTATTAGACTGTTTTTAACAAAAGGAAAGTTATAAACCATTTTTAAGAAAATAAAACTTATAGACTGTTTTCATAGAAATTGAAGACACTTACATACAACTGCACAAATCAGTTACATGTTTAGCTGATTTAGCTGAATATAGGGAAAAAAAACAATAAACTGTTTAGTTGAAAATAAAACAGTTACATGTTCCAACTTTAAACCTGTTTAAGTCCAAAATCTAAACACATTATTTTCATAATTTATTACATTTGACACTACTAAATTTCACAAATATCAAAATTCACACAAAGAACACCCATAGGACAATTATGAAATGCTTTTCTAACTCACACAACAGATAATAGAAAAATTTTTAAAACGGTTTACCTAGCATAATAGCATTGTGCTAATCACTTAACTTGTTTCCTTCCTGGATACAAACTGCATCATCAATACATCACACATAGCGAAAAACATAAAACAAAACTCATTTTCTTCAAAAACAAAAATGCAAATACCTCAGAATCTCGTATTCAAAACTCGAAACAGCGATTCAAACTTGGTTCTTCTCCTTATATTGCTTTTGGAAACCTGATAATAAACCTAAATCAGTAAACAAAACATCAAAATGGAAGTAAAAACGCATGAATCACAAGAGCTGAAACACGTTCAGGCCAATCGATCATGAACCACCAGAGCTGACCGTTACCTTGTCGACTCACCAAACTGTTTAAATTATATATGTTGCTACAGAACCCCATTAAAGGAAAAAAAAAACTCCGAATATTTTTCATAAACTCCAAATCTTTTTCGTACCAAATTCAGCCTAGTAACATTTGAACAGAAAATCTATTCATCAAGTCACGAATAGCTTAGCAATGCTTAAATGCACTATCAATACATTAAACTGTAACTCTTGTATTGTGTGTGTGCATGAAAAAGAAAAAGAAACAAAATGATAGAAAAGCAAAAAGAAAAGAAATATCATGTCATAAGTATCTATATTGCAAAAAGTGAGAAATGATAGTTACACTAGACATTATTTGTTTCATCATTTTAATAATAAAGACTGATGAATGTTAATTGATGTGCGAGACAGCTCAGGCAATTAGACTGAAAAAGTAAGTTCATTGTTGACAAATCTAAACTTAATGATCTTTGTGTTAAGTTCCTTTGTTATACATGTCTAAATATATATCTTTTGATGCTCTGCTTGTGATGATATATAAACATAATCGGGTAACGATGCAATATATTCAGTGTGATGAACCGCATCGTGAGCTTCTTTGTTGTGGTATCCACAGACCTGAAGTCTCACACGAAGTCTCTTTTGAGCTTCAAGGTGCAGCAAAAGATTTGTCACACCCTCAATTTTCCACAAACGGGGTATCCGTTAGGCGTGTGACATACCAGGATCTCAAGCCATTAGTTACAGTAACACTGACTCATTAAATTTTAACAAAAGTTTAACTTAGACAGTTTTCCCAAAACTCAGGGTAATAAAATGTAAGTTTTTTAAATTTCAGCGGAAGCTTATAAACAAACCAATTATTTAAACCACTTGTGCTCAAAAGTCTAGCACAATTAAATAGAAACCACTGTGCTCAATAGTCTAGCACAAATAAATAAAAACCTCCGTGCTCAAAAGTCTAGCACGTAACCAAAAATAAGTTTTCCAAAAAAAAAACAATAATGTAAATAAAAGTTGGTAAAAATGTCAATGTGACTCATGCATGAAATGTCCTACGTGCACAGCTCCTAGCCACCTGAGAAAACATACTGAAAATGGTCAACACATGGTTGGTGAGCTCAATGAGATATTTAACAAAAGTATTTAAATATCAAAACAGTTTAACTGTTAAAGTTCATTTGTGTCACACCCTCAATTTTCCACAAACGGGGTATCCGTTAGGCGTGTGACATACCAGGATCTCAAGCCATTAGTTACAGTAACACTGACTCAATAATTTTAACAAAAGTTAAACCTTGACAATCTTCCTAAACTCAGGGTAATAAAATGTAAGTTTATAATTTCAGCGGAAGCTTTCAGTTTAATCCGAACGTCCAAACTGCTTGTGCTCAAAAGTCTAGCACAAACAAATAAAAATCTCTGTGCTCAATAGTCTAGCACAATTAAATAAAAACCTCTGTGCTCAAAAGTCTAGCACACAACCCAATAGAAGTTTTCAAAAAAAACCAATAATGTAAATAAAAGTTGGTAAAAATATTAAAGTGACTCATGCATGAAATGTCCTACGTGCACAGCTCCTAGCCACCTGAGAAAACATACTGAAAACGGTCAACACATGGTTGGTGAGCTCAATGAGATATTTAACAAAAGTATTTAAATATTAAAACAATTTAACTGATAAAGTTCATTTACTATTGCTGGTTTGCAAGACCACCTCGCTTACTACATGAGCACGTTGAGATTAAACTGAACGTTGTGTTGTCTGCCTTACTGCCATCAAACCAGATGACCAAAAGTTCCAAGGACAATCTGCACCACCTGGAAACCAATCCAGCATGGCGGGGTCTGCCGAACCCGGTAGTACTACTCAAATTTCCCCGTTATACCCACTGTATATTAATAATCTCAACTAAAGGAAAGGACTTTTTGTTGGAACGTTTATGCTCAAGTAAAATAAGCCATTAGACAATAGAAATTAGTTTATCAAAAGTAGTTGCCCGAAGGCCCTGCCCGAAGGCATAAAACGCAGCCTAAGGCCGTATAAAATCTTGCCCGAAGGCCCTACCCGAAGGTATAAAAATGCAGCCCAAGGCCGTATAAAATAGTTTTGTATGTTTTCTCCCCGAAAGGATTTAAAGCGGGCAAAGAGACTCACCTTTGAAGCGCACAGCAATTAATCAGCACAAATGCAACACGAAAACCTAGTTCACCATATGACCTGCTTAATTAATTTATCTCTTATTAATAACTACGAACTCACGTTCATAAAAGAATAGAGTAGCTATATACATAAGATGCATGCATTATATAAGTCACGTACTCTGCATACAACACATACCACACAATCAATATTTCGCACACGTATATATTTACATACACGAACCACGTATACATTTACTCAAATCCAATCTTACACATTCCATACGAACTCATTATTACCCGAATATTACTAGCATGCA
Source organism: Tagetes erecta (assembly GCA_030867185.1). NCBI lineage: Eukaryota > Viridiplantae > Streptophyta > Magnoliopsida > Asterales > Asteraceae > Tagetes > Tagetes erecta. Next base: position 21,208,458 of record CM061487.1, read on the forward strand.
TACGTCACATGTTTTCACTTATACACAATTCACCTATGAATACACGTGAATCCTAGATTCATCATTAAATCGAGACAACCCAGTAGCAAGACATTATTATACATGTTCTTTATTTAGTACACACCCATACAAACTTTCCTAAATTCAAACAACCAATATACATACATTACAAGTCTGCTATAGCTTACATACATACATCGCACATTGTCATATCATGCATACACCCTTGTAAAATATTATACATATATATATATAAACACATGTTACATACATTCAACCAACTTGACTTTCTGCTGTTGCAACTTATTATAAATATTCATCCCCACTACCATGTAGTCACCTAATCACATAAGGTAAGCCATAGATACATATTCAGACGACACATATATATATATATTACATGTATTTATTGCACACCAAATGATTCATACACACATACTAACTCATGTATAGGCAATTAATACTCCTGAGGCCGTTATCTACATATATTGCGAACACGAATTGAAACCCAGCAACCTAATTGTTTGTTACCGAAATACTCACAAGTTCAAAAGTATTTAATTTTTCTGCTAATGATTCACTTCTAGTTTACGTGTATTCAACATAACATAATACATATAGCGCATATATACATCAAACACATAACCCATGCAAATCGATACATGCAATAATTATGAATTCCAAACTATAGCAACATAAACATACTCACATACATATATTATGTGGTTTCAATTATATCATCCTACATACACATTAACAAGCTGCACTAACTTTACAATTACATATACGTACTGGCCAATCACATGGCATACAGATACATACAATGAAACCCATGCGCACATAACTACAACAACACATACAGTCGATGGATTTTACGTAAACATGCTTACGGGTCGCGAAAACTCACCGGACACTAACGGAGAAGATGATCGGTGATGGAGACGGGACCGAGAGCGCAGCAACGGCGGGTTCGAGAGTTGCTGCCGACTGCTAACAAGAGCGGGAAACGAGCCGTAATATATATACATACATCGTATACATGTTTACGGGCTGCGGGGCTTACCGGAAAAACAATGAAGAAGATAGGAACGCAACTGGTTTCCGGTTGATGACGGCTGCTGGTTTCCGGTTGATGACGGCTGCTGCTTGAGTCTGTACGCGTACATATATACATACGGATTACTCAACCGGTTCATGTATATATATATATAAATAGATGCATACATCGGAGTTCGTTTCGCGAAACTTACCGGAGGTCAATCGAAGAAAACGACAAGGAATTACTGTGTCCGATCCTCGCGACTGCCTTATGAACGATGATGATGATGATGGCGCTTGGCTGAATGGAGATGACGATGAGAATGTACGGCTGCTGCTAGGGTTTAGAAGGTGTTTGTGTGTGCGACATATTGCGGTCGAGAAGAAGAGAAAAGGGGGTTGACGGGTGGGTTGGGCTTTAATTAGAAAATTTACATCCTTGGTCCTTCTAGTTTAAAGATTGTTTTAGTTTAAGTTTTAAACTTTAATAACTAGTTTACTCATTTACAAACCGACCCTAAACTTGTATAAAACGTATGGAATAATTTGAGATTAGGTAATGGTGTTAACATGAAATCACGGGGTGTCACAATTTGCTATTGCTGGTTTGCAAGACCACCTCGCTTACTACATGAGCACGTTGAGATTAAACTGACCGTTGTGTTGTGCCTTACTGCCATCAAACTAGATGACCAAAAGTTCCAAGGACAATCTGCACCACCTGGATCCCTACCAGCGTGATGGGGTCTGCCGAACCCGGTAGTACTACTCAAATTTCCCTGTTATACCCACTATATATTAATAATCTCAACTAAAGGAAAGGACTTTTGTTGGAACGTTTATGCTCAAGTAAAATAAGCCATTAGACAATAGAAATTAGTTTATCAAAATAGTTGCCCGAAGGCCCTGCCCGAAGGCATAAAAATGCAGCCCAAGGCCGTATAAAATAGTTTTGTATGTTTTCTCCCCGAAAGGATTTAAAGCGGGCAAAGAGACTCACCTTTGAAGCGCACAACAAATAACAGCAAAGATGCAACAAAAGAACCTAGACCGTCTTACGACCTACTTTAATAATTATTTACTAATTATCAACTAAGAACAAGTAATATATATAACTTGGTATTCGATAGGGTTTCATGTGTTCGGTTCGATTTCCATACAGTACCAATATTACATAAGTTTGCACGTATTAAACATGTCATGATTAAGTATCTACTTTCATGCAAATACTCTCACCTATAAGATAACATCCACATGATCAATACCATTTTTACGTATGCCATTGCCTTTTGATTTTTACGCTCGCAACATGTAATACACACATATTTATCCATACACAAGCAATACATACGACATATATACACATGATCATTGCACACATACCTACTCTGCAGTTACCTACCTACCTACATACGTCCATTATTGAACTACTCTTACATATATCAATTTCTAAAACTAAACATATATCCAACATCCCTATATATCTTGCTGCTTTGCTGTTGTGTTATCGTGCACATATACATATAGTATAGTAATACATGCTACATCCATATACCCACATAAACATACATTGCATACAATGTCGACACACACATTGCATACATCTAATACACTGTTAATCTGCTGCTTTAAATGCATACAAAATATTTTATGAATCTATTGTCGATCAGTCTACACCTATGCATAACTCATCTCATTTACATACATATTAATGTCGAACCTGTACAACAATCACAAATATATCTTCATCTTGTTTACATGCCCTGATCACATACCATATACATTCATATTATATCTACTCACTTCCTATTGTTTTAATAACCTACACATATACCAATATACAACACATCGACACAACAAATATACCATACCTGTACACACACACATATATATATATATACATACTTACACAGGTTGTTGTACATGCATGATCATACATAGATACGACATTATACTTACAACACATACTGTTACATACACCAAAATATACATACAAATCATACGCACACATATATATGTATTGACCTGCTGGATCGAACCAAGAACAAAACCCGTAACGAAACCGAAACGACCCGAAAACTAAACCGTACTCATATGTAACGCCAACGGAAAGCGATGAATGAAACGACACGTACCAGCGGGCAAGAAGTTGCAGGTTACCGGAGTTGCAGGTTCGCCGGCTGTCACACCCTCAAAATCCACTAACGGAGTTTTACCGTTAAGTGTGTGACAAACCAGGATCTCAGTCATTAGTTACACCAAACGACACTATATGAATTTAAAACATACGTGTCTCATTAAATGAGAAATTTAATACAGAGTTGACGTTTGAAAGTTTGCGGAAGCGTAATCGAAATGTAATGTCAAAATATTTAATGGAAAACTAAATGCGCAAAACACGCGCCCAATAGTAGAAACACAGTTTAAATAATTGTTAAACTCAAAACATGATTTTCAATGCAAGAAAATGTTTGAATGAAAAGTTGTGACTCCATGCCATGTCCTAGGTGCGTTGGATATCAGTGACCTGAAAAAGTGAAAGGCTAACAAGTGTCAACACGACGGTTGGTGAGTTCACATAGTAAGTATAAAAATCAAGTAAGTTCAGTTGCAAGCAGAAATATAAATTAAGTATGTCATTGTAGGTAGCTAGTCTACAGCACATGTCCTTAGAGGCGTATGTATCTGACCGAAGCTGACGTATGTACACATTAAGTGCAGTTTGCCTGTTCGTACATCCCAGCAGGATGCACTGTAAGTATGTTAGGTCATTCAACACCCGTTCGACAGGTCCTTCTGTCGTGCTAGCGCGACTAGCCCGGGTGGGGTTTGTCAAACCCAGTAGTACTACTCAAAATTCCCTCGCTATTTCACAAATACTAACGGTCAACTAGGTATTCATGAGGTCTTTCATGAACAAAATAAAAGTTGCTCTAATCCAGACATGCGACATACAAAATTTGTAAATCCGTAAAAGTAATCGTTCGCGTTCTCAGCCCATAAAAGGGTGAGATAGTAAAAGTCCGAGTTCAACCCATAAAAGGGTATCATAGTAAAAGTCCGAGTTCAACCCATAAAAGGGTATCATAGTAAAAGTCCGAGTTCAACCCATAAAAGGGTATCATAGTAAAAGTCCGAGTTCAACCCATAAAAGGGTATAACAGTAAAAGTGCGGTTTAGTGAACTCACCTTTGAAGCGCGAAGTAATTAAACAGCAAAAATGCCAACAAGAATCTAGATTGCTCTACGACCTGCTTAGTAATTGAATACTAATTATTAACTTAGAACAAGTAAGTAATATATATATATATATATAATGTGGTATTCGTTGGGGTTTCGCGTGTTCGGTTCGGTTTCCATATAGTACCAATATCACATAAGGTTGCACGTATTAGGCATGTCATGATTATATATCTACTTTCATGAAATTACTCTCGCCTACCATATTATTAACATGATCAATACAATTTTTACGTATACGATCAACTTTTGGCTTTATGCTCGTAATATACGATACACACATATTCATCGATAAACAAGCATACATAAAACATATATATATGATCAACGCATACATACTAATCTACAATTACATATATACATGCGTTTACTATTGGATTACATATACCAAATGTTGCAATTATACATATATCAAACACATACACTACATCACTACCACGATGGTTTGCTGCCGTGTTATCGTGCATGTATACATATGGTAGAGTAATACATCAATACATACACATCAACACATACATCTACATCCCACATAGTGCATACACACATTCGTACCATATCGTGTTCTATATCACTTTATGCACATGTATATATATATTACTATAGATGTTGCCCATTTCATATACATGCCCACACAAAACACATATGCGTACCTTGTTACGTAAATCAGCCCATTTCCAATTTTAACTTCCTTAAATATTGTAGGAGATGAAATGTAATAGTCTTCTAAGTATACTCATATTTGAACAAGTTATTATACACACCGAAAACAATTGTTACAAAGTGAATATATAATCCCATCTCTTACTTCATCTATTTATACATATGTGCTAAAGTCCAGCGTCATGATGTAGCCATCGCTATAATAAACACAAATATTCTATATGTAATGCTAGTAGGTCCAAGTAGAAATACACATAAGCTTCATGCATATATATCATGTGCACACTCATGTCAAAATTACATATATATCAATATATATACATATAAATTGCATTCACGTCATAAGTAAAACACACATATCCACAAGTCGATCCCGAACACCGGTTCATACATAAATATATATATTGGTCCGTTTAATCCAAACCGTAATCCGCGACGAAACCGAAACCCAAAACGAAAACAACTATATAATGACATGTTGGATGTTTCTACTTACACGAACGACAAGGGGAATAAACAGAAGTGATTGGTGTAATCGGTGGAGCGGAACAATGGTCTGATCACGCTGTGTTGTCCGATTCTCCGATGTGTACTTGGGCAGCGACTGTGATTAATTGCAGCGGTTTCCCAAAACAGGAGCATGAGCAGGTGATTAGATACAAGGGTGACATCATGCCTTCAGGCGAGCAGCGACGAGACAGAGAGAGATGGAGAAAGGTTGATGTTGTGTGCGTTTTGCTTGAGCAGTCGACGAAGGGAAGAAGACGGCAATGGGGTTTAGGGTTGGGTTATTTATTTTAAATTTACATTTTTGTCCCTAAACATCTATGGGTTGTTTAGTTTGGTTTTAAGGTTTATAAATCAGTTTATTAAATTACAAAACCAACCCTAAACTTATATAAAACTTAACGTAACAGTTAAAAGATAGTTAACGGTGTTGACCTGAATTTGCGGGTTGTCACATCATCCCCTTGTTAAAAGAATTTTCGTCCCGAAAATTGGATACGGTTGTTAAAAGAGGTTTGAAAATGAAAGAATTTAGAGTTTAGAGTTCCGAGTTGTCACATCCATGTTTCCGAACACATGTATATAACATATAAATTCACCAAATTTATATTTATTTAGTTGTTCGAAATTATTATTTTATTAATTCGCAAACATTCGTGTATTAACTCACATGATCTGGTAACTCCTTGGGTTGTCGTTAAATGTAACTGTTTGTGTAACAAGTGGCACGTTTAATTCAACTAATTAAATGTGAAGTATAATTTTATTAATAGAAATAACGGAATTTAGTTAACGGGGTTAATATGAAATTCTAGGGTGTCACATCATCCCCTTGTTGAAAGAAATTTCGTCCCGAAATTTAATCATTATCATTTGCATATGGCATTGATGTTTTGGAACCGTCAAGGATGTTCACATGTTATTTGATCTTATGCGTTCTTATGTGAACTTCGGTTCACTCTTTGAATTTCAACTAACATTAATAATAAGAATCTTACTATATTTGGGTGTTTTGGATTCTCGAATCACGAGTTCAACTAGTTTCTTAAATAAAAATAATCATTCGTCACTTTAAAGATGTTAAGCGGCATAACAAGTTTCTCTCCGGGAGGTACTGCATTTGGTTCGAGACACGAGAAATATTGGACAAATCCTAGGCGGTATTCAACTGGTTCGTTTTATCGAGGGGGGGGGGGGGGTCGGTGAACTTTCGATGTGTGGGGAAATTCTCAATTTATAAAGGACGTCTTATGTTTAGGATGTTTTAAGATATTTATATCAATGAGTTTGAAGTTGTTATTCAAATATCTAAGGATTGTGTTTTACCTAAGGAATCATATATTCTTAAAGATCTTTAATTGACTCAACTTTGTGTAGGCACTGCACGTTATTAAAAGAAGTGTTGTCAACACGTGAAGCCATGGATGTCATAGAAATTGTAAGAATAGATGGAGAATGATGAATAATACTACTACTTATGAGTTCGGAAGTATTTAAGCAAAAATTTTCAGGAAATTTTATAAGTATTTCTATCTTTAATGATTATGAGATTTTGTTGTGGTCAAGAAGACAAGTGGTTGCATGACATAAGACGATATGTTATTAAAGTTTACGTATTTAAGTACTGTTGAAAACAAAAGAGTCGATGTTATATGATTTGCTCCCAATTATTTGGAGTACAGTAAGTTTTCTTATGGATGGAATCTGAGTGTTATTGTTGTGTGTGTATGTTGGAGGGGGGAGTTATATGACATGCCAAACGTTTCCTCATTGAGAAATTTTTTTTTTCAAAAATCTTGTATCTCTATTCCAATGGAAGGCCATTTAATTTTGTATGTCCTTTAGGGTGACGCAACAATATTTATTCTAAGATATAGGTTTTAGTCTACGAATAGAGTTGATAAGGGTTCAAAACAATGAAATGCTAGCAAGGATTTTGATACCGAGATTCATTGGGTGGTTGTGCTTGAATCCGCCATCAGTGTGTTGAAGAGATGATGTGAGATAACAGTTTAGTTGAGGCTTTGAGTTCCTCGGATCCGATAGAGATATCAAGTTACTTTATTACTTTGGTCGTGTAGCTTCACTAGTTTTCTTGAGCATGCAATTTCTCCTATTAGTATATTTTCATAGTTTAGAACGATTTGGTGTCAATTGCTTACATTGCGTCTCATATAGTTTTGATCAAGGAGGTTAGTTACATATGAGGTGGAATCTCTTGAATAAACTGGAGCTTTGAAAGAAAGATATTGCACGATTGGAGTGTCGAATGACAATGAGAGCATCAATTATTATTATTATTATATATATGTGTATTATTACTATTATTATTATTTTAGCAAAAACACATACTGTATCGAGATGAAACGAAATGAGAGGTTGTTATCCGAAGCAACAATGGATATGGCTCACATGGAATGCTAGTTGGTATTAGTTGTTTATTGTGGATTGTTTTATTCATCATGTAGAATCTTTAGCGTCATGAAACGTATTCGATATTCATATTTATATACGGGGGAATAAGTCATTCACATTGGTGTCAATGTATAGTAATGTAATCTTATTAAGTTGTCAACATAATTCGTAAGTCTTGTGATTGGGTCCTTATAGATGGACTTCAACAATAGGATGTGTACAGTAATTTAGATGTGGGGAAGTTTGTACATATCTGAGTTTGTATTGTTTCTCATCTGTATTGGTATTGTAAGTGTTCAACGAATGTAATCGAGAATAAACTTGATATTAGTGCGTTACTTAAGAATAATTTTTCGTTCCAGATAGACTTTTGTTCAGACGGATTTGTGTTGAGTCATTCTACACTTTTGTGCTTCGGGGTATAACCACATGAAAGGTGTTGCCAGGAATGATACATAATAGAAAGTGGTCATCCTGGACCGTAATGAGTAAAGCTTTCTCAAAACATTTGTTGGTATTAGCGGTTCATTGTTGACGATGGTATTTACCACGTGAACTCTTGGAGCCGTGATATGTATTCAAATTCATAGTTTATATATGTGAGTCAATTACAAAACATTTGGTTTTTATCATTAATGTTAATAAGGGATGCAAGGAAGTGTAAAGTGTTATGCATATAGTAGTTTACCTCGTGAATGTTGGGCTAACTAGAGTTCCTAAGAATCAGGTGTTTCGTAACAGTATGAGACTGATATTTTAGAGTTTCTCAGGTTAATTACTGCTTTGGTTTCAGGTCCCCATCCAGCGTACCGTTAGTGTTTATATATAGGGTGTACCGCAGCTAACCCACCACACCAACAGCACCTTGAAGGCGTACCTGTCGCATACTAACATTCTTGTCTACTTTACTAAGTCATTCAAAGGAGTTAGGGAAAAGAGATATGTGTTAAGTGGAATGGTAACGTTATATTATATACTGTAATATCGGTTACGTATTATAATTTTTATGGGGGTTGAATTCTGGATGATCACCGACTTGAGACTTTGAGAACGCCTAACTTGTTTTTGTTACACGAATAATCAGGTAGAGGAGTTTGAATGTATATTAAGACGGACAAAATGTAGAAAATGTTTTTAAACTCAATGGTCTTGAGAAGGGGAAAAAAAAATATTAGACCCGCAACGTGTTTTACAATAGTGGAGGTGTAGATTGGGTGTGAGAATTAACATTTACGAGAGTGTTGGATCAAAGCGAGTCATACAACTAGATCGAAATGTACACATACCACACATGTGGTTCATTGGTGCATCGTTGATAGTAGAAACATCACGAGTCAGGAAAACAACCTGCAGTTCTGTTTAACTTGAAGAATTGAGAATAGGTTACAATTAGGTGAAGTACTTTTAGGACGAGCCTGGTATGTTACGAGGTATTCACATGAATGTTTAAGCAATACAGATTTACTTCACAAGAAGTGATTTTGAATGTGCAACATTATGCGGTTGGTTTATCGTATCAACAAGAGTTTCATTATATATATATATATATATATATATATTTTTTTTTTTATTTTTTTTTATAAGTTGTTAGCCTTATCAGACTCCTCTGGGGAGTCCTAAAGTTATAGGGTTATTTAACTTTCATTTGCAGAATCAATGATGTTAAGTTGTCACCGACTGTTGGCAAGTGGTCATAGTATACTGACTAAGCTTTAAAGCATCCCATTAGGTGTCATAAGTTTGTGACTTTAATAAGGTAAACGTTTCAACTGGTGGATTCAGATTGATTATATATGTGATGAGTCATCCTCCTTAGAGGACAAATATAGTAGTAGTGAAACAGTATTAGGTTAGTCAACTTAGATCTTCGTCCTTATTTGTGTGCCACCCAGGAAAGATTTCAATTATCTTTAGTTTAGGTGTATAAGGTAGAATGTATGTAGTTTAAAGATAAACTTACCATATGCCATCAAAGGTTGTATTGTAATTGTGTACCATCCATATATAGATTTTATGGGTTCAGTCAAGCATAGACTTGACATTGGTGGGTTGTTTAGAGATGGATGTTTGTTTCAGATGAATTTGTATTGATTGGTTTTTCACTCTTGTGTTTCTTTTTGGGTATCATCCACATGACAGACTTTGCCAGGACCATCATGTACCTGTAAATTCACCATTACGTTGCGCACCCGTAATCGTCAATTTACCTTACACGATCACCCCAGCTTGTCTCCCACGGGTACATTAATCTTACGTTTGGTTATGTTCTTTGATTTGCATTCATCAATATGGTATTGCTATCCCATGTCAAGCATTGGATGGGTATAAGTGTATGTTAACTTATAAATAGGAGATAACTACACTAGATGTATAGGACACCAACAGACTATCAGTGTGCTGTATCAATGGGTCGCATGTATCAGGTATGGTGTAAGTTCATACTAAGTGTAAGACTACTAGTCTAGGCACAATCTGAGTGTACAATGTGTATAAGCAGTAGTAATATCAAATCAAGTAAATAACATGTAGTGGATCACACAGTAAGTGATATGTTACAACTAATAATGTCTCATATTAAGTAACATGTTGTAGCACACGAACGTGTCGTATAATAAGTAATGTGTAATAGCACGTAGGAGGTCACATAAGTATTAAGTCAAGACCTCACTAGGAATGAGTTTCTGGACAAAAATCCATTACTGTTGTTCATGTACCTCTATACCTTAGGCATCGGTCTCTGCCGATTGGTTGCCATAATGAGGTATATAATTCAAAAGTGTGTTGTTTAGGCTCCGAATGTCCTCAGTTTGTTGCCATAATGTTGCAAGTTTCAAGTTTTAATGAAATGTAAATATTTCTCAACTAAAGCCCAAAAAATAAAATTTGGCCTAGAAACCGAATATCTTTTGAACAAAGTCATGTCCAACATGTCTTATGCATATTTTACAATGAACAATTCAGAAGCTAGTAATTACATTACCTAGTTCAAGCTTCACTAGCAGAGCAAGCCATAAAAAAAATTTTTTTTTACCATACTACAAGCTGGTCACTTCATGTAATGCTAGTGTAGGCATGTGTATGTGTAAATAACATGTATATAGGTCACAATTAAATTTACACAAGTGCAACTAATGTAGTGTACAGTTATAGTCTAGAATGCAATGCAATGCAAACCTAGTTCGCTATAACCAATCGCTCTGATACCAATCTGTCACACCCTCAAAATCCACTAACGGAGTTTTACCGTTAAGTGTGTGACAAACCAGGATCTCAGTCATTAGTTACACCAAACGACACTATATGAATTTAAAACATACGTGTCTCATTAAATGAGAAATTTAATACAGAGTTGACGTTTGAAAGTTTGCGGAAGCGTAATCGAAATGTAATGTCAAAATATTTAATGGAAAACTAAATGCGCAAAACACGCGCCCAATAGTAGAAACACAGTTTAAATAATTGTTAAACTCAAAACATGATTTTCAATGCAAGAAAACGTTTGAATGAAAAGTTGTGACTCCATGCCATGTCCTAGGTGCGTTGGATATCAGTGACCTGAAAAAGTGAAAGGCTAACAAGTGTCAACACGACGGTTGGTGAGTTCACATAGTAAGTATAAAAATCAAGTAAGTTCAGTTGCAAGCAGAAATATAAATTAAGTATGTCATTGTAGGTAGCTAGTCTACAGCACATGTCCTTAGAGGCGTATGTATCTGACCGAAGCTGACGTATGTACACATTAAGTGCAGTTTGCCTGTTCGTACATCCCAGCAGGATGCACTGTAAGTATGTTAGGTCATTCAACACCCGTTCGACAGGTCCTTCTGTCGTGCTAGCGCGACTAGCCTGGGTGGGGTTTGTCAAACCCAGTAGTACTACTCAAAATTCCCTCGCTATTTCACAAATACTAACGGTCAACTAGGTATTCATGAGGTCTTTCATGAACAAAATAAAAGTTGCTCTAATCCAGACATGCGACATACAAAATTTGTAAATCCGTAAAAGTAATCGTTCGCGTTCTCAGCCCATAAAAGGGTGAGATAGTAAAAGTCCGAGTTCAACCCATAAAAGGGTATCATAGTAAAAGTCCGAGTTCAACCCATAAAAGGGTATCATAGTAAAAGTCCGAGTTCAACCCATAAAAGGGTATCATAGTAAAAGTCCGAGTTCAACCCATAAAAGGGTATAACAGTAAAAGTGCGGTTTAGTGAACTCACCTTTGAAGCGCGAAGTAATTAAACAGCAAAAATGCCAACAAGAATCTAGATTGCTCTACGACCTGCTTAGTAATTGAATACTAATTATTAACTTAGAACAAGTAAGTAATATATATATATATATATATATATATATATATATATATATATATATATATAATGTGATATTCGTTGGGGTTTCGCGTGTTCGGTTCGGTTTCCATATAGTACCAATATCACATAAGGTTGCACGTATTAGGCATGTCATGATTATATATCTACTTTCATGAAATTACTCTCGCCTACCATATTATTAACATGATCAATACAATTTTTACGTATACGATCAACTTTTGGCTTTATGCTCGTAATATACGATACACACATATTCATCGATAAACAAGCATACATAAAACATATATATATGATCAACGCATACATACTAATCTACAATTACATATATACATGCGTTTACTATTGGATTACATATACCAAATGTTGCAATTATACATATATCAAACACATACACTACATCACTACCACGATGGTTTGCTGCAGTGTTATCGTGCATGTATACATATGGTAGAGTAATACATCAATACATACACATCAACACATACATCTACATCCCACATAGTGCATACACACATTCGTACCATATCGTGTTCTATATCACTTTATGCACATGTATATATATATATTACTATAGATGTTGCCCATTTCATATACATGCCCACACAAAACACATATGCGTACCTTGTTACGTAAATGAGCCCATTTCCAATTTTAACTTCCTTAAATATTGTAGGAGATGAAATGTAATAGTCTTCTAAGTATACTCATATTTGAACAAGTTATTATACACACCGAAAACAATTGTTACAAAGTGAATATATAATCCCATCTCTTACTTCATCTATTTATACATATGTGCTAAAGTCCAGCGTCATGATGTAGCCATCGCTATAATAAACACAAATATTCTATATGTAATGCTAGTAGGTCCAAGTAGAAATACACATAAGCTTCATGCATATATATCATGTGCACACTCATGTTAAAATTACATATATATCAATATATATACATATAAATTGCATTCACGTCATAAGTAAAACACACATATCCACAAGTCGATCCCGAACACCGGTTCATACATAAATATATATATTGGTCCGTTTAATCCAAACCGTAATCCGCGACGAAACCGAAACCCAAAACGAAAACAACTATATAATGACATGTTGGATGTTTCTACTTACACGAACGACAAGGGGAATAAACAGAAGTGATTGGTGTAATCGGTGGAGCGGAACAATGGTCTGATCACGCTGTGTTGTTCGATTCTCCGATGTGTACTTGGGCAGCGACTGTGATTAATTGCAGCGGTTTCCCAAAACAGGAGCATGAGCAGGTGATTAGATACAAGGGTGATATCATGCCTTCAGGCGAGCAGCGACGAGACAGAGAGAGATGGAGAAAGGTTGATGTTGTGTGCGTTTTGCTTGAGCAGTCGACGAAGGGAAGAAGACGGCAATGGGGTTTAGGGTTGGGTTATTTATTTTAAATTTACATTTTTGTCCCTAAACATCTATGGGTTGTTTAGTTTGGTTTTAAGGTTTATAAATCAGTTTATTAAATTACAAAACCAACCCTAAACTTATATAAAACTTAACGTAACAGTTAAAAGATAGTTAACGGTGTTGACCTGAATTTGCGGGTTGTCACACCGGCGATGCGCGGTTTCGACTGCCGTTTCTTTTGCGATTTTGATTTTCGGCACCGGTGAATAGGAGAAACGAGGGAGGAGCTGCTGCGTCTGCTCTTTGCGGCTGCTGCAGGAACGAAGACGATGATGATCGGAAGTGAAGAGCAGCGGCGAAGTTAGAATTAGGGTTGTGTGTGTGTGTTTGTATGATGTCGCAGGCGAGGGGGAAAAGGGACGGGGGGTTGGTTTTATAATTACTAATGTTTTGTGGATTTGCAATATGGTCCTTCTAGTTTATTAGGTTAGTTATATTAATTAGGTTAATAAGATTTAACTTTCATAATTCACAAAACGAACCCCAAACTTATATCATACTTAATTAATGAAGCGAGCGGGTCATCCATAACGAGAATTAACAAAATTTAACGAAGAAAGGTTAAAGGTGTTATCCTGAATTTGCGGGTTGTCACATCATCCCCTTGTTAAAAGAATTTTCGTCCCGAAAATTACGTTGCGTTACTGGTTGTCTACAACGAAATGGGATAGGGAAAAGAAAGAAAATTTTTAGGTTTTCACATCATCCCCTTGTTAAAAGAATTTTCGTCCCGAAAATTAAGTCGTGCCATATATTGCCTGCAACGCTTTAGAATTGACGCTTGACCCTTGAAGCTGGTCGAGAAAATTGTTTGCATAACTCTCGTAGTTTTACTGGAGCGAGTCGATACGGTGCTCGAGCTATATATATATATCTATTGTTTATTTAATATATTAATTAATAAATTTATTTATTTATTAATTTAATTTTTCTTTTTATTTCAACCTGGCGATAGGGAGAGAGAAAAGGGGGGTAGCTATCTTAGGAATTACTTCAGAATAATTACGGACAATAGGAATACTAACGATTGTAATTTTATCAGCGGCTTATTAGTGACCATGGCTAAAACGTTAGATGCTCAAGAAGGAGCTCACAACTTGATTAGCCTCAATTAATTATCATTTTTATCTCTTCATAATGGATTTCATCTAAGAGAGTGGAATTAATCCTAGGATCTCTACAAATTTTGCTAGTCACAAGGCTCCTACCGGCACCCGAATAAAATAAAACATGAGCGTAACGTTGATTTAATGCGAAAAGTACCTGAAACAGTGTTGTTATCATCCCTAGCTCCTCGTCTTCCTATAGTAAAGGCTCTACCCCTGGCTACGTTTTCCTCATTATTGCCACCATTATTGTTATTGCCATTGTTGTTATCCTTCTTGTTCTCAGGGCAATCCCTTTTCCAATGGCCTGCCCTTCCACATCGATTGCAACTTTTGTTGTAGTTATTATTACCCCTGTTGTAACTATTATTACCGTTTTCTCCACTGTTGTTGTAGTTGTTTCTCTGATTAGACTCATGTTGATTCTCATCATTCAACTTCACCCTGCATTCATTGTAAGTATGCCCATGTTTGTTGCAGCGCTGACACTGCACCTTGTTACATACCCCTAGGTGGTGTTGACCACACCTGTCACATCTCGGATACTTCCGAAAGTAACCCGAGTACTGATTCTGAGTTGATGCAGAAGATTGATTAAAAGCCCTACTATTATCTAGCATTTTCTGCCCTCGCTGAGTAGATGACCCTTTGTTGTCATCAGTAGTACCTTCCCACTTTCGCTTGTTATCGTTAGCAGCAAACAAGGATCCCTTCGCAGGTAATTTTCCTAACTCCACCGCCTGATCGGTGAGCCGTTTGGCCATTCTTACTGCGGCCTGAATTGTTGTCGGATTAGCCGACGTCACGTTCATCCGAATCTCAGGTACTAACCCTTTGATGTAGAACTCAATACGTTTCGCAGCAGGTGCCACCATTTGTGGACATAAAGTGGCTAACTCATTCGCCCTAGTAGTGTAGGCCTCGATGTCCGACCCAATCATTTTGTGACTCCATAATTCATCCTCCAACTTTCGAACATCATCACGAGAGCAGTATTCCTCGGTGAAGAGGGTCTTAAACTCATCCCACGGGGTCGCATTTGCCATCTCGATCCCCATTAACTGAACATGATCTTTCCAAAATGTCAATGCAGCACCTTCTAAAGTACCCGAAGCAAACTTTACCTCACTGCCTTGCGGGCAATTACACATCTGGAAAACCGATTCGAGCTTGTCGAACCACCGGAGCATCACGGTCGCTCCCTCGGTTCCATTAAACGAGTGAGGCTTGCAATCCATGAAGTCAGTGAACGTGCAAACTGGGATTAAGTTTAAATGTGTTATATTTGTATTTAGGTGAAATAGAATAGAAGAAAATGTTATTTGTAAATAAATTCACAATTTAGATGGTTCATTGTTTTAATTACCCGGAGGAACTTGATGTTGCGCTCCCATGGCTGCTCCAAGAACTGCAGCTGCATGGTCGTTCATCATCGCCGTCAATTGTTCGGCAGTCATATTAATGTTGCCGCGTCCATGGCCACGACCCATACCTCGACCGGCCATTTATCTACATTCACCGTTACACAATGATTTAAATATCTACGTATATAAATCTCATTGGTAAGACACAGTAAACATAAACAATTTGTGAGAATCCATTTTAAAATAGGAATTTAAATATTAATTTCTCGGCAAACAATTTGTAACGTGTTTACAAAATATTCAAACCAATTAATTAAAATTCAAATACGAGCCGATAGAATGAAACAAAATATCTTAACATATGGAAAATCACTACGGGTAACTCCAATGCTTTTATCAGTAACTCCAACGCCTTTATTGGGCTTTTACTGCCACCACGCGTTCGTAGAGCGAGGAAAAATCGGAATAAAATTTGGGTTTCAAAGGTCATAAAATTTAACGTATTCAGACGAGATAAGAATAATCTGCTGGTAAACTCATGCTCCACAATTTTCCACTCCACGAACTCTAGGAGGGACACCCTCAAACGATTCAAAACGGTTGCAGTCGCCCGGCTCACACCTTGGCCTCTTTGCGCCTCCAGAAGAAGACTCGGTCACATCGGGCGATGATGAATTAGATTTAGGCGGGAAACTTAAATTCATGTTTAGTATAAGGTTACAATACTTCGTATAAGGATTCTTAATCTATATAGATTCTATATCAGGTAAGCACAAAAATGTATCACGTATAGGCAAACAAACACTATTTCTAACTATGGTACTATTATGCAGTGTGAGTGTAACTAATGCAAATGCTTAAAGTTATAGACTATATGCAATGAAATGCTAGTTCCCTATAACTTATGTCTCTGATACCAATCTGTCACACCCTCAATTTTCCACAAACGGGGTATCCGTTAGGCGTCTGACATACCAGGATCTCAAGCCATTAGTTACAGTAACACTGACTCATTAAATTTTAACAAAAGTTTAACTTAGACAGTTTTCCCAAAACTCAGGGTAATAAAATGTAAGTTTTTTAAATTTCAGCGGAAGCTTATAAACAAACCAATTATTTAAACCACTTGTGCTCAAAAGTCTAGCACAATTAAATAGAAACCACTGTGCTCAATAGTCTAGCACAAATAAATAAAAACCTCCGTGTTCAAAAGTCTAGCACGTAACCAAAAATAAGTTTTCCAAAAAAAAAAAACAATAATGTAAATAAAAGTTGGTAAAAATGTCAATGTGACTCATGCATGAAATGTCCTACGTGCACAGCTCCTAGCCACTTGAGAAAACATACTGAAAATGGTCAACACATGGTTGGTGAGCTCAATGAGATATTTAACAAAAGTATTTAAATATCAAAACAGTTTAACTGATAAAGTTCATTTGCTATTGCTGGTTTGCAAGACCACCTCGCTTACAACATGAGCACGTTGAGATTAAACTGAACGTTGTGTTGTGCCTTACTGCCATCAAACTAGATGACCAAAAGTTCCAAGGACAATCTGCACCACCTGGATCCCTACCAGCGTGATGGGGTCTGCCGAACCCGGTAGTACTACTCAAATTTCCCCGTTATTCCCACTATATATTAATAATCTCAACTAAAGGAAAGGACTTTTGTTGGAACGTTTATGCTCAAGTAAAATAAGCCGTTAGACAATAGAAATTAGTTTATCAAAATAGTTGCCCGAAGGCCCTGCCCGAAGGCATAAAAATGCAGCCCAAGGCCGTATAAAATAGTTTTGTATGTTTTCTCCCCGAAAGGATTTAAAGCGGGCAAAGAGACTCACCTTTGAAGCGCACAACAAATAACAGCAAAGATGCAACAAAAGAACCTAGACCGTCTTACGACCTGCTTTAATAATTATTTACTAATTATCAACTAAGAACAAGTAATATATATAACTTGGTATTCGATAGGGTTTCGCGTGTTCGGTTCGATTTCCATACAGTACCAATATTACATAAGTTTGCACGTATTAAACATGTCATGATTAAGTATCTACTTTCATGCAAATACTCTCACCTATAAGATAACATTCACATGATCAATACCATTTTTACGTATGCCTTTGCCTTTTGATTTTTACGCTCGCAACATGTAATACACACATATTTATCCATACACAAGCAATACATACGACATATATACACATGATCATTGCACACATACCTACTCTGCAGTTACCTACCTACATACGTCCATTATTGAACTACTCTTACATATATTAATTTCTAAAACTAAACATATATCCAACACATCCCTATATATCTTGCTGCTTTGCTGTTGTGTTATCGTGCACATATACATATAGTATAGTAATACATGCTACATCCATATACCCACATAAACATACATTGCATACAATGTCGACACACACATTGCATACATCTAATATAATTGTAAGATCCCACATCGGTGGGGAGGAGAGCTAAGCACTGCTTAATAAGGGTGTGGTAACCTCCCCTACCATGACGCGTTTTAAAACCGTGAGGGGCGGCGCCTGAGGGCGTTTCGGCTGCCAAAGCGGACAATATCATGGTGCGATGGGATGGGATGTTACAGATGGTATCAGAGCCAGTCGTCGGCCGATGTGCCAGCGAGGACGCTGGTCCTCCAAGGGGGGTGGATTGTAAGATCCCACATCGGTGGGGAGGAGAACTAAGCACTGCTTTATAAGGGTGTGGTAACCTCCCCTACCATGACGCGTTTTAAAACCGTGAGGGGCGGCGCCTGAGGGCGTTTCGGCTGCCAAAGCGGACAATATCATGGTGCGACGGGCTGGGATGTTACAAGATTCCAAATGGAACAAAAAGAGTCCCAAATGTGGACCATCACCAAAAAAATTCCAAAAAGGAATTCAGAAGATTCCCAAGGGGAACGATAGCAAATGAAAAATTCCAAAAAGGAATTCAAAAGAAGTCTCAAAGTGGACCAAATCCAAATAGAACCCAAATTCCACACTGTTTATGATTGTAAGTGACCAGGTTTTTGTGCATTATGCATTCAAGTTGTAGTTGATGAGGAAATATGTTGACATATGTATTCATGTGGGTCACATAAGTCATTTTAATCGAACCTTAATCTCATCATGATACTAAAAAAGTAAGTGTGTCACTTCGAGCTAATTGGTATGTTTTCATATCATCACTCAATCAAACATACGTCAAATGTCTATTCAAAACTTGCAAAACATGTTCATATAATGTGTGGTATGATCTCACTGCGATATATTGATTCATTGCATTGCATATGTATTTACTTTAATGTGTGTGCTTTGTGTGTGCAGGCATTTGGAGTCTTTATTGTCACATCGACATCCTTGTTAAACTTAAAAATTTCAAGAAATTTCAAGTTTAGGGGGACAATAATTGAAGAAGAAAAATATTAACAAAAGCCAAAAATATTTTTGAAATAAGTGTGTTGAATGTATGGATTATGTGGTCAATGAAAGCATATGTATTGGATATGTTAAAAACAAACCTAAGGTCTTGTGATTTGTTTTGGTTAAAGAAAATTGCTTCGGGATATAGAAATATTGGTTGTGCAAAAACATTTTTGTGGGAAAAATCAAAGAAAATGAAAATGAAAATTAATGTGATTTAATTTTGATGAATTTGTTGCCCTAAATTTATTTTTGATTATTTAATTTGACAAACCCTAATAAGTTTGTCTTGTCTAATTAATATGTCGAGAATGTTTGCAGGTGCAATAAATACAGTTGAAAAGTCAACAGACAAAAAGTGGAAAATGTGTGAAGTGTTGTAGCCGGGTGAAGGCATCACTGTTCTACCGGGTGAAGGCATCACTGTTCAGCCGGGTGAATGAACTAAAAGTAGCCGGGTGAATGAATGAAATGATGTCGGGTGACCAAAAGCTGTGAAGTTACTATGCAGCTGGGTGATGAAGTGTTTGACACTATGCAGCCGGGTAATAGAATGAAGATTCTATACAGCCGTGTAAGTGAAGACACTATGCAGCCGGGCAAGTATGGCAACTGTACAGCCGGGTAATGAAAGACAGTATCACTGTGCAGCCGGGTAATGAACATAAAGTCATTTTGCAGCCGGGTAATGATAAGGAGTCTACTATTCAGCCGGGTGATGGGTAAAACCAAACAAAGGTGTAGTTGTTCCTAACTCTGACCCGTCTCTACAGTACTTGACCTGTCTCTACAGTACTTGACCCGTCTCTACATTACTTGACCCACCTAAGTGTTTCTACATGTTAATTGTTGACCGGTCCCAAGGTTGTGACCCGTCCCAAAGCTGTGACCCGTCCCAACAGTACTTGACGCGTCTCAACAGTGCATGACCCGTCCAGGCTTATTGGGCTAAATTGTTTACCCGTCCAAAATGTTGACCCGTCTCTTGTGTTTGACCTAATTCTTGAGCCGGCTGAACAACATATAAATACCCGCCATTTCTCAAACACTTATCACTTTTCACAAACACTCTCAAGCAAATCCCCTGTTCTATAATCGTCCCATATCATATTCAATCGTTGATTCTATAACAAGTTTTAGTGATCGAATAAGGTATATTCTACATGTTCGACAATGATAAACCAACTGATTGCTCGTAAAAACGAAATATTGATGATGAACAATATTTGGACTATGAATCGACACTTTGATTGTGTGTGTTAAAACCTAAATCGAATGTTGTAATAGGTGTAATAACTGTTAATCACCAATTTTCATTCATTAATTTATATCAAATCTCTTGAAATCTACTGAATCAGATGAAAATTTTCAAAGTCTGACGAACCGCCATTGATGAACCTTTGAACTATTCATGTTTTTGATACTAAATGATGAATCATCTGCAATTGATTGTTTAACTGATGTCAAAAATGAACTGAAACATGTTACACAACTTCATTGAACAAATTACAAATTTGTACTTAAGTTTTTAAGCAGATTAAGTGTATTATGTTACATGATCATTGGTACACAAAAGTGTTGTTGAACAAAATGATGATTATCAGATTGTTGAATTAACTTAGGTGATAAATATCTGTGGGAATTGTTACATTGTCTCTTTATGTTTAAATTCTTATGCAAATTACATTATTTGTGAATGGAAAAGTCTAACACATGTGCCTTGTTTTGTTTTTATTCAACAGATGAATGATCTTAAGTTTGAGCCCAAGAATAATCTTGTTGCTATGTTGGATGAATCTATACCAGAAGCTGAAGGGTATAGAGACATGATCAGATTCTTAAGAATGACAAAGTATGTATATGCAATGTGTGCCAAACCCATTGTGTATGCAAGACTTATTAAGAGTTTCTGGAGGACTGCAGAGGTGATCACTGATGAAGCTGGTATATATGTGGTTAGAGGAAACATTACCAGACAGTTACCGATAACTATGTCTGAAGAGTCCATCCGGACTGCATTGAGGATAGATGAAGAAGAAGTTGGTGCTCCAGATGAACTGACAACTGCTGAATGCCAGACATACTTCATAAATATGGGACATCCTCCTATATTTCCCAAGCACCAGTTTGTTAGAGCAAGATTGGGAAAGCAATGGAAACTGCTTTGTTATGTGATTCAACAGTGTATGTCTAGAAGAAGTGCTGGCTTTGACAACTTTCCATCGGATATTGCATCCCCAATAGTTGCAATAACGATGAATAGACCATTTAATATGTCAAAGTGGATTTTGAAGGTCTTTATCTTCAATCTGGTGAAAGGCAAAAGATTCAAGTTTCTGATGTATCCAAGATTCCTGCAACTGATGATCAACATCGCACATCCAATTATTCATGAAGATGGTGTGAATGGGGATTTATTGATGACTAAAGATATGAATGCTCTATCTTACAGAAAGATGAGTATTGGAAATATTGCAGAGGTATAAATGTTTGATTATATGCCAGATATATCAAACAATGAAGAAGACATTGGAGAAGTGTATCATCACATTTCTCAAGGAGAAGTTGTAAATCCAGAAGATCTGATAGATGAGTTGCCTGATGCACTCAAGTCTGAATCTGAAAGGGAAGAAGATGGTAGTTCTGAATCAGAAGAAGAAGAAGTATCTGATGATGATGATGAAGATGATAATGTTGGTGCAAGTGATAGAGGATCTGAATATGAAACAGAAGTTGCTGAAGTAGAAAAGGAGGCAGAGGTAGTTGTGGTTGAAGCTCCTAGGGATATCACAGTGCATTATGCTAGATCACGACGATCTAAGACTGTGGTTAAGCCTATGTGTGTAGAGGAGCCGAATGTTTTTGAAGAAGCAAGTGTGCCTGAACAAATCGATGTTGTTCAGATTGCACAAGATGTGATAGCTGAAGTAGAAACTGTGGCACAGGCAATTGATGATACTGATGCTAGTTTCACTCTTTTTGAACCAGTAGATGTTCCAACTATATCATCTCCTGCAACTCCACCATTTGAACAACCTATGGAGTCTTCACCAAAAGTTGTTTCAATTGACATTTTGAAAGAAAAAGACAAAGAGATTGAACGTCTGAATAAGTTGGTAGAGGAATTGATGAAGGAGAATGAGTTGTTAAAGGCTTCAAATGAACGGAAAAAGGTTAGACTGAATGAGTTCAGAGAAACCAATGTGAAGAATATGAAGGTCTTTCAAGGGCTTGATTCTGAATATGAGAAGTTAAAAGATGATTACAAAGAGTTGTATGCTGAATATAATACGTTGAATGCTGAGAAAGAGATGTTGGAGAAATGGTTAGAAGAAGCCGAACCAAAAAGGTCAGGGCCTCGATCTGACAAAGATTTTTCTGATGAAGTTGTGGAAGTTTCTAAGTCTTCAAAAGTGATAAAGCTTTACTATACTAGATCACGAGGATTTAAGGCTTTGGGTGAAAAGGTCGAAGTACCAATTCCCATTCCCGATGATGCTGCTGATGTTATTGTTCATGACAAAGCGGAGGGAAAACGTAAACTGGATGAAGTACCTGAGATTGTTGAAGAAGATGTGATTGTGAAGAAAGCCAGAATAGAGGACACAGTTCAGTCTGAGCCGGTTCAAACTGAAACTCGAAGTGATGGATGACTTAGATGAGGTTGATTTCTCAGATTCTGAACAAGAGGCAAACATTGGTGAAGACATACCGTATGACTTGGATGAACGGTTTGCATATATAGAGAAGATGAAGTATAATCCTGTTTATTTGAATGGACTAACCGTTAGTCAAATAAACGAGGAATATGAGAAGTGTATGAATGCTCAGGATCGGGTTGAAGGTGATGCTAAAGAGTTTGTTGTAGAACCTGGTGAGTGGACGCCTCTTCAGGAAAGTCTGAACGTTGATGATCTTCCTCCAGAAGAATTATATCATCAAAATCCTGAAGAGATGACAACTACAAGTATGCGTCAATGATTAAGTTCGAGAAATTATCCGTATAAGACGTTGAAGAGGTTGAAGAGAGAATCGTTAAAGAAGATTGTAGTGAGCATCCAAAAATCAGAAAAGATGCATAACCGTATGCTGTTTTTGGATTATAACAATCCACAGTACTATGAACTAACCAAACGGTACAAAGTACTTGAGCCTAAAGAGATACCGCTGATGGCATTGCCCGAAGATGCTCACAAGAAAAGGAAAGAACAGATAGATATGTTTCCAAGTGAAGTGAAATCATATCACATTCCTATGGACGTACGCGAGTCATGGCACAAATCTGCCACAACAGGTGATATCGTCAGATCACTGCTGAGCAAAGGTCAGTCCGTTGCTGACTTATTAGACTCGATGATCGTACCGGAAAAATCCAAGGATGTGAAAATCATTGCATGGAAGTACGATGAGATATTCGATGTGTTTTTGATCAAGAGGGTGAATGGATTATGTGATGTTTATCACTACTATTCTAGCATTTTCAAACTGCCGATTCAAGATTTAAAAGAGTTGCACAAGCTGAGGTTGATAAATCACTCACGAGCAGAACGTGATGACAAATGTGCAATGTTATTGGATTCTGGGATCAGCCGCATGCCAAAGTATTTGGAGTTTCGTGGTCAGCAAGAAGATAAAATTTATCTGGATTCGAAGAAGAAAAAGGAGAAGAAGTTGGTTCATCGTGACACGTATTTGGAAGAATTTTCAGATGAGTACTTTGACAAGGTGACAAATCCTGGTTTGAAGGTATTTGATGGTTCGCAAACGACGAAGCCTATTCTGAAGTTCTTTTATCATGAAGAAACTTATGAGCTGAAGTTGGTACGGAACTTGGATGATTGGGATCAAGACATGATCACTTTTTTTAGTACGTTCGATCTCAAGCTGCTACACCCATCTTATATTGATCATTTGCGTAATCACAAGTTGGAAAAGATGAAAGATCCAGTTGCTGAAGCTGACCGAAGATTGTTTGAGGTTATGGTTGAGGTGATCGGGGCTGTCACAGAGAAAATTCAATTAAGGAAAGCATTACTCAATGCTGACCTTGTGAAGATCGATATGCCGGAGATTGAATATATGAGAGTTACTTCGAAGGGTACCTTAGAAGTCAAGGTCAAAGGAAAGAAAAGACCTTACGAGTTTTATGCTAATATTGATTTTGCAGGTATTACTTTGGAGACTCTGAAACGAATGGCAGCTTGTGACATCATCACAAATGAATCAAAACCGAGACAAGATGTGATCGCTGCAAAGTTCAAGTCGTGCATTGAAGAAGCTATGAAAGGATAAGAAGAACATAAAGGAAAACCGTTGCTGAAGGTCAAAGAAGAACCTGAAGATTTTTGAGAGATTGAAGCCGAAAAGCAAAGAGTTGAAAGCTGAAGAATTTTTGATTGAAGTCCAAAGATAAATCTTAGGAGAGTACCGTTAGGGCTCGTTCCTGTTAGAAGATTTACTTTGTACTTTGTTTATACAAGTTTGAATAGTTTAGGGTTAATTTTGTATTTTCCCTAAAGTGTTGATGCATAAAGCATGTTGCTAGAGAATGTTAGAGAGAGAGTCTAGATCACAATTTACACGTTAGAGAGAGAACTGTGTTTGTGATTGTATTCTCCTGCATATTGTACTGCAACTATTTGCTTTGATCATCAATACAAGAGAATTATTTAGTAATGGATTGTGTTGTTGATTGAATTGTGTGTTTGTACTTAGATCATACTGATTTGCAGCAATATCGATCCAATTGAACCTATCAAAATAAAATTTCGAAAACATAAAAAATTGTCACATAGAACAACAACATGTAATATATAATCACACCAAAAACAAATTTGATCACAAAATCAATTTTCAAAAAATTACCAAACTTTCATCAAAAAATCAACTTTGGGAAAAATAAAAAATTTTCACATAAAATCGCAATATTTACCTATATAATCTCAACAAATACAAATTTGCTCAAAAAATCAACTTACGAAAATATAAAAAAATTTCATATAAGCCACAACATTTACCTATATAATCACACAAAAAACAAATTTGATAAAAAAATAAACTTTTGAAAAAATCAAAATTTTCACATAAAACCTCAACATTTACCTATATAATCACACCAACAAAAATTTGATTAAAAAAACAACTTTTGAAATAATAAAAAATTTACACAAAATAACACCAAAAAAGATTTGATCAAAAAATCAAGTTTTGAAAAACCAAAAATTTTCACATAAAAGCTTAACATTTACCTATATAATCACACCAAAAACATATTTGATCAAAAAATCAACATCTGAAAAATAGTAAATTTTCACATAAAACCACAACATTCACCTATATAATCACACCAAAAACAAATTTGATCAAAAAATCAACTTTCAAAAAATCACCAAATTTTCACATAAACCACAACAGTTTACCTATAATTAATCACACAAAAAACAAATTTGATCAAAAAAATCAATTTATGAAAAAATCTAAAATTTTCACATAAAACCACAACATTTACCTATATAATCACATCAAAAATAAATTTGATCAAAAAAATCTACTTTTGAAAATATCAAAAATTTTCACATAAAATCACAACATTTACCTATATAATCACACCAAAAACAAATTTGACCAAAAATATAAACTTACGAAAACATAAAAAAATTTCATATAAAACCACAACATTTTACTATAGAATCACACCAAAAATAACTTTGATCAAAAAATCAACTTTTGAAAAAAACCAAAAATTTTCACCTAAAACCACATATTTACATATATAATCACAACAAAAACAAATTTGATCAAAAAATCTACTTCCGAAAAAATAAAAAATTTCCATATAAAACCACAACATTTAACTAAATAATCACACCAAAAACATATTTGATCAAAAAATCAAGTTTTGAAAAATAATAAATTTTCACATAAAACCACAACATTTATAAATATAATCACACCAATAACAAATTTGATCAAAACCACAGCATTTACCTAGATAATCACACTAAAAATAAACTAGATCAAAAAATCAACTATTGAAAAAATGAAAAATATTTCTCAGAAAAGCAAAACATTTACCTATATAATCGTACCAAAAACAAATTTGCCCAAAAAATCAACTTAGGAAAACATTAAAATTTTTCATATAAAACACAATATTTACCTAAGGTGAAGACGTTCATTATTTGTATTTGACGTTAGAATATTTGTGTAATCGTTTTGTGCTTAAATGCACGTTTGTGCTTAATTGCACGTGTTTAGATGAAACGTAAGGTGAATGTTATAGACTATAAATATACCATCACCTATGTGATTAGTTTATGAGAGTTGCCTGCATTTCATTCCATATCCTTTGTAACATTCATAGTGATCTAATACAATAACCTTTTCATATTATCATCATCTTCATCATACCTTGCATTGATCTTCATGAACATTCAAGCATCTATACGTGATTAGTGAGATTCCCCATCACTAATTGCAAACAACGTCCCCAAACAATCTCATATCTAGATCCAAGCTCGGTTCATCTCGAACTATCAACATTTATCTATATAATCACACCAAAAACAAATTTGATCAAAAAATAAACTTTTGAAACATAAAAAATTTTCACATAAAACCACATCATTTACCTATATAATCACACCAAAAAAAACTTAATAAAAAAATCAACTTTTGAAAAAATCAACTTTTGAAAAAATCAAAAGTTTTCACATAAAACCACAAAATTACCTACATAATAACGCCAAAAACAAATTTGATCAAAAAATCATCTTTCGAAAAAATCAAAAATTTTTACATAATATCATAGCATTTAGGTATATAATCACACCGAAAAAAAATTCGATCAAGAAATCAACTTTTGAAAAAATTAAAAATTTTCACATACAACCACAACATTTACATATATAATTATCACACCAACAAAAAATTTGATCGAAAAATCAACTTTTGATAAAATCAAAAATTTTCACATAAAACCACAACATGTAATATATAATCACAGTAAAAAAAATTTGATCATAAAATCGAGTTTCAAAGAATTAACAAATTTTAACACAAAACCAAAGCATTTTACCTATATTTAATCACATCAAACCAATCTTTCATAAAAAAATCAATTTTTGAAAAAATTAAAAATTTTCACATAAAATCACAATATTTACCTATATAATCTCACCAAAAACAAATTTGATAAAAAAAATCAATTTTTGAAAAAATCAAGAATTTTCACATAAACCACAACATTTACCTATATAATCACACCAAAAAAAAATTTTTTATCAAAAAATCAACTTTCGTAAACATAAAAAAATTTCATATAAAACCACGACATTTACCTATATAATCACACCAAAAACAAATTTGATCAAAAAATTAACCTTTGAAAAAATCAACAATTTTTCACATAAAACCATAACATTTTACTTATATTTAATCACACCAAACAAAACTGTTATCAAAAAATCAACTTTTGAAAAAATCAAAAATTTTCACATAAAACCACAATATTTACCTATATACACTACTAAAAAAATGAACCTATTGAAACCTTTTTGCAACCTTTTTATAACTTTTAATGCAACTTTTTTGTTACCTATTGTAACTCTTATTTAAAGAGTTGCATTAAAAAAAGGTTTCATTTGAATAAAAATTGCATTATGTAAAAAAAAGTTGCATTATGTAAAACAAAAGTTGCATTATGTAATAAAAAAAGTTGCAATTGATCTAATGCAACTTCACCTAATGCAACCTTTTTTTACCAAAAAAAGTTGCAATAGGCTTATTCACATCGAAAGTAAATTTGATCAAAAAATCAAATTCTGAAAAAACCATAAATTTTCACTTAAAACCACAACCTATATAATCACACCAAAAACAAATTTGATTAAAAAATCAACTTTCGAAAAAATCAAAAATTTTCAAATAAAACCACAATATTTTACCTATATAATCACACCAAAAACAAATTTGATCAAAAAATCAACTTTCAAAAAATAAAAAAATTTTCACATAAAACCACAATATTTTACCTTTATTTAATCACACCAAACCAAACTTTCATCAAAAAATCAACTTTTGAAAAAATCAAAATATTTCACATAAACCACAGCATTTACCTATATAATCACACAAAAAACAACTTTGATCAAAAAATCAACTTTTTAAAACATCAAAAATATTCATATAAAACCACAACATTTACCTATATAATCACACCGAAAACATATTTGATCAAAAAATTAACTTTCGAAAGAATAAAAAATTTTCACAAAATACCACAACATTTACCTATATTATGAAACCAAAAACAAATTTAATCATAAATCCACCTTTGATAAAATTAAAAATTTTCACATAAAACCACAACATTTTATCTATATATAATTACACCATACCTAACTTTCATCATAAACTAACTTTTTAAAAAATAAAAAAATTTCACATAAAACCACAATATTTACCTATAAAATGATACTAAAATCAAATTTGATCAAAAAATCAACTTTCAAAAAAATCTAAAATTTTAACATAAAACCACAACCTTTACCTATATAATCGGTATTAAAACAAATTTGATCAAAAATTCAACTTTTAAAAAATCAACAAATTTTCACATAAAACCACACCATTTTACAATATTTAGGGTCTGTTTGGTATGAGGTAATGAAATGAACAAGAGAATGGAATGAATGAGAAAACGGAATGGACAAGAGAATGAAATAGATCATTACCATTCCATTGTCTTGTTTGGTTACTTATAGGAATGGAATAAATCATTACCTTAAATTGTTTTGTATCTAATAAAAAACTAGGGAATGGAATAGAATTCATTCAAAATGAAAAAAAAAGACCATGCATCGAGATGAAGAAACAATACCAAATTTCACATCATAAATTATTACCGAGAAAAGAAAAGCAATTTTTAACCTAAGAAATTTAATAAAACCCGAAAAGTTTCCAAGAAATTTTTTTAATTTTTAATATTCATCATGAATTTTCCAACTAAAATAATGTAAAATTAATTCCCATTTCGTCCTATATCAAATTAAACACTATCTTCAAGCATGTTCTTTACCTATCCAAGTTTGCGGTCTTCATCAACTTTATAAGAGATTACCATCTACTCCTCATTTTATGCGAGCTTACACACAACCTTGTCACACTCACGAATAGTCAAACCCTCAACTTTGTTCATATCCAAAAAAAGGTTGTTACGCATTTCTTCTCTATTGCTCTCTGTTCCAAACACTCTATTGAATGTATTTGTGGCCTCCCTAATCTCTGCACCAATTATTTCCCCCCGAATCTTTCAAGCTTTTCATTAGAGGATCCCAACTATTGCGTCTTTTTCTCTTTTGTTGCATACTTGATTATTCTCTAGAAGCAGAATACGAAGGGCTGTTTAGTGTCCGGTCAACATCTATATCATCTAACCCATCTCCAATAGCCTATGGTTCTTCTCTGTTTATGTCGTATAATATATCAGCGGCTGTTTGAGCATCTCTTCCATTTGCTCTATCCTTGCCAAACACAATACACAAGTCCCAGTAATGAGGAAAGCTCTTTCCTCTCCATTTTGCTGCATTTTTGTGCACCTAACAAACCACATCATCTTGATTGGAGTTAACAAAAGTATCATAACAATTATATATAAACAACGCAGATACAAAAAATAATTATATGATATAGAAATCCTCACAGCCGTATGTTTATAAACATTACCAATCAATATTATTATGAATTAGCTGATTATCAATTGCTCATTATTACTTATTTAATTTACTATATTACATTGACTTTGGTAGTTTGGTAGGTGTTAAAATCCTCAGTGTCTTATGTTTATAAACAATATCAACATATTAATATAACTAATATAATCCGTTATATGAATGATTATAAATTACCTGTATATAAGCTTGCCAAACAGGTTGGGGAGCTTCGAGCATGTCGTTATTGTAATCCCAGCCAAAACCACTTGTATTATTCCATGCTAGCATGTCATGAAGGGCAGACCAATCGCTCTTTATTGTCTTTACGCGTGACTCTATGTGTGGCTTTGCTTTTATGCCAACTTCGGGAAGTGAGATGGCTAGTTGTTGCTCTACCGCATTGAAGAAGCCAGGTTTAAAACCGTTATCTGATTTGTAATTAGAACCTGAATTAAGCACATCGATCATGGCTGCAACAAGCTTCTCATCTTCCTGTTTGTTCCATTTTTTTTATTTTTCCCTGGACCCCTTCAGAATCAAGTTGTGGTTCCATAGCTTCACACAAAACATCAATGTTGTATAAATATTGTAAATATATAAATATTGTACAAATGACAAACATAACATAACACTCACATAAAAAAACATTCAAATTATTTCTAAACAAATAATTTAATAAATATTATGAAAAGAACATAACTAAAAACAGAGTAATCTAAGCAAATCAATGATGTCTGGATGCCCATGTATTAAACATAGATGTTGCCAAATTTTGTCTAAAGTTTGTCCATTCATTTGAGGTTCCAACTGTTGTAATATGATCCACATGTGAGCCAAGAGCTTCGTCATCCGCATCATTATTTGTGTCAATAAAATTATTATCATCATCAAGAGGAATAAGTGTCATTTCTCTTCAAATAAAGTTATGCATGAGACAACATGTAAGTATTATTTTATTTTGTGTTCTAGTCGGATAGAAAGACGGACTTCTAAGAATGGCCCATCTTTTCTTCAAAATGCCAAAACATCGTTCAATGACATTCCTTGCTGCTGAGTGCTTCATGTTAAAGTACTCTTCAGGCTATTCAGGTTTTCGTCCATTTAGATATGTATTCAGATGATATCTTTGACCTCGAAATGGTGCAAGAAATCCCTCTCCGTTGGTGTACCCAGCATCAACAAGATAGTAGTTACCTTTAGGCACTTGCAATCCATTCTCCCGGATCATAGCACTACGAAGTATTCTACCATCAGCAGCAGACCCTTCCCATTCGGGTAATACATAAATGAACTGCATGTCAGGTGTGCAAGCGGCAAGTACATTAGTTGTGATTTCTCCTTTTCGATTACGATATCTTGGTTTGTCTTCCTCTGGTACATGTACACTTATATGTGTCCCATCTATTGTTCCTAAACATCCTTTGAACCATTTCCATCTTTCATCTGTTGAATATTCTAATATTGGATCTGGCTTTTCAAACAGTTCATTTTCCAATCGTATCACAGCATTTAGAACATTGTTGAAATTCTTACTAATAGTCTCTCCTGATCGGTGAAACTGAAACTTCGCCACTCGATTCTTCACATGGTGTGCCAAAATGTACAAGAAAATTGCAACTTGTTCATCTACTAGGAGATACTAAGACGGCTTCAAATTTCCACTACTCACCAACATATTACAAAGTGTCACGAAAGTTGCCCTATCCATCCTTAGTTGATCAAAACATGTGTCATCACTTTCATACACTAATCTATTCATATATCCTTTTCGCTCTAGGTAGAACATCTTGTATTGAGGTGTAGGTGGACACATATCTAAACGTATACTAATAACGGTTTGAACTGCTCGAGTATACCAACTAACCAAGTTTATAAAATGAAGCCATAGCGAACAAAATGCCGCCATTTTCTTTTGTTTTTTTTTGCCTTTTCAGTATAAGTCTAGGCATAACTGCATACAAATAAAAATGATACATTAACCCTTTCAATCTCTAAATGCATCCTTTACTTATAAATCATATACTTATAAATCATATAAATCAAAGAAGCAAAATTGACTCAGTTGCATCCCTACTGCAGTGGCTACAAGTTTTATCTTAAACCCATCTATTTCTATTGTTTGTGCAAACAAGAAATGCAATCCATGTTTATGATCTTTAAAAAACTTAGAATTCAGAAAATGACAAAATTGAGATTATCTCAGCACCAACTATCCAAAAATATATGACCACCTATAATTTCATCATGGAAATATGTGATTTTTTTAACATAACTTCAAAATCTCAATTTCCATTATCACCAAAACTTAAAACGAGTCCAAAGACTAACTAACGAAATCAAATCAATTGCAAAAAAATAAACCAGAACTGGAAAAAGCAACAATGCTCACATACCTGATGTTCTTGGGAGATTGTAATTTCAAAGTGTATTGTTGCAATTGCGAGAAATCGGTCGATTTATAACCTCGTCCGAGTCAAATAACATGAGAAAAAAGAGAGATCATATCACGATTGATTGAACAAGATCGTGAGGTTGTTTAGATTGATCATCAAATCGAGGTAAAATAGCTAATAAATATCGATATATCCGCTGGCGGAAATTCGCGAGGGAAAGGAGCCACTGAATCAGGAAAGGAATGGAAAAAAACGAGGGTTATGGGAGGAATGATTTGGACCTGATTTGATTCCTCTTGAAATGGGCTATTCTATTACATAGGCCAACCGAACATGTAAAATTTGATTCTGTGTGAATGGGCCTTTCCATTCCTTAACCTATTCCGTCATACCAAACAGGGTCTTAATCACACCAAACCAAACTTTCATCAAGAAATCAACTTTTGAAAACATCAAAAAATTTCACATAACACTACAACATTTACCTATATAATCACAACCAAAACAAATTTGATCGAAAAATCAACTTTTGAAAAAATAAAAAAATTTACATAAACCACAACATTTACCTATATAATCATACCAAAAACAAATTTGATCAAAAAATCTATTTTCGAAAAATAAAAATTTTTCACATAAAACCACAACATTTTAGCTATTTATAATCACGCCAAACCCAACTTTCATCAAAAAATTAACGTTCGAAAACATACATAATTTTCACATAAAACCTCAACATTTACCTAGATAATCACACCAAAAACAAATTTGATCAAAAAATTAAATTTCGAAAACATCAAAAATTGTCACATAAAACCACAACATGTAATATATAATCAAGTTAAATGCAATTTGCACCCCTATGGTTTATATTCAAAGTCACTTTGCATCCCTGTTTGAAATATTAGACTTCTTGCACCCCTATGGTTTTTAAAGCGGGTCATTTGCACCCCTCTCTATCTTTGACCGTGATAAAGCAAGATTTAAGATCTACAAATCTGCAACAATTGATCACGATCACACGAGACAATTCCACACAATATGCAATCAATCAAATATAATAGCAAATACTCATAAACTTCAACTGTATTGATCAATAGCACTTTTACAACAGATGAAAATGGAAAAGCTCTCTCACAAAGAGATACAATATGCTATTTATAGACCAATACAAAATATCTAGAAACTATTTACACAATACGTCCCTAGACTAATACAAAAGATAAATTACAAAGTTAATTTAAATGCTAATCTATTATATCTAAGAATACTCCCCCTTAGATTTGCATTTGGATTAGACTTCAGTAATCTTCAAGTTCTTCTTTTATGTCGAGTAGAGGCTTTGAGGCATGATCTTCTTGATCCTTTATGGCTCGAGCGATGCATTCTTTGAACTTTTCTGCAATTCTTGCTTGCTTCAGCTTTGATTCATTCGTCAAGATATCTCATTCTGACATTTTCTTGAGAGTATCCAAGGACATACTTACAAGATTGACATTAGCATAAAAATAGAAAGATTGCTTCACATTTTAGCTCAAACTTCAAGTGTTCCTTTTAATGTAATGCGCATGAAATCAATGTTCTTTATCTCAATCTTTACTAAGTTAGCATATAACAATGTTTTCCTTAGTCTAATTTTCTCCGTGGCTACACCAATCACTTCAAGCATAAATTCAAATAATCTTCGGTCTGCATATACTACTTCACCTTTCAACTTTTCCAGTTTTTGGTTTCTCATATATTCAATGTAGCTCGGTGCAACAGCTTTAGTTTGAATGTTCCAAAGATTGTAATCATTTCATTCACCCAATCATTCATGTCCCGAACAAGCTTTAACTCAAAAGTTTCTTCATGATAAAAAGCTTTCAAAATAGGCTTCGAACTTTGAGAACCGTCAAACACCTTAAATCCTAGATCAATTTCCTTTTTCTTGTAAGTACACATCATGAAATGGAGTTTTGGTTTTCTTTTTCTTCCTTTTCTGATCAAGATATGCACTATCTTCTTGTTGTCCTCTAGTTTGTAAAAACTGTGGCATTCTACTAATACCAGCATCGAGAAGCATCACCAACTTATTACCTCTATCAACTTTGGTGTGATTTATCAAACGTAGTTTGTGCAAATCCTTCAAATCCTGAACTGATAATTTGAAAATACTTGTATAATAATGATAAACGTCACAAATTCCATTCACTCTTTTGATAAAAAAGGCATCAAATATTTCATCGTATTCCCATGCCACAATCTTGACATCCTTCGTCTTATCAGGAACAATCATTGAATCCAATAATTCTGCCACAGATTGTCCTTTGTTCAATGTTCAATAATGATCTAACAATAACACCAGCTCTTGATTCTTTGTTTCATACTTCCCGTGTCTCCAATGGAACATTGTAAGCTCCGGTTTCACTAGGAAACATTTCAATCAGTTCTTGTCTCTTTTTGTGAGCATCAACAGGTTTTGACATCAACGGGATCTCAGCTGGTTCAAGCACTCTGAATCGTTTTGATATCTCTAGATACTGTGGGTTGTGGTAGTCCAAGAAGAACATTCTTTGATGCAGTTTTTCAGATGCTTGAAAACTACGTACCAATTTCCTTAAGGATTCAGATTTCAATCTCTTTAAGCTTCTGTAAGGATAGTTTCTGGACTGCAAGCATGATCTCATATCATATGCTGTCATTTCTTCCGGATCTTGATGATATAACTCTCTAGTGGTAAATCATCAATGTTCAAACTTTCTTGTAATGGATGCCATTCACCAGGTTCAATCACAATATCTTTTTCATCACCAATGACACTTTCTTGAGCTGTCAGACACTTCTGATACTCTTCATTTATCTGAGATACAGTCAATCTATTCAAATATACTTGATTGTACTTCATTCTCTCCAGATAAGCAAACTTGGCTTCTAGATCAAGTGGAATGTCATCAGTAACATTCACTTCTTTTTCAACCTCCACCTCAGCAGCCTTAATACTTTCAGTTGGGACCGGATCATTTTCAATCACTACATTATACCATTCACTATCCATTTTTAAAGCTTCGATCATTTATTCGTTTTCGATTTTTGGACTTTCAACAATTGTATCCAATTTGGCTTTCTTTTCAGCTTCTGCAACTTTTTCTTCAACGGAGATTATGTCATCAACTTTCCTTTTACCAGCAGTCTTTTCCATGACATCTTAGCTTGCTGCTTTGTCCTCAACTGCAGCTTTTGATCTGGTAAGGATTTGGGATTCGACTTTTGTAGCTTCAGAAATATCTTCAGGAATAAAATCTTTATCAGTGGACGAATTTTCTGACTCAGTTTTCTGCTTCATCAGTTCAATGTCAGCGTTCAGATTCCTGTTCTCAGCTTTAACAAGATCATATTCTTCAAATAGTTCTTTATATGCCTTTTTCAATTCATTAAATACTTTAGTGTTTTTCACAGCCAGGGCTTTATTCTTGATAAGCTCAGCATCTCTCTCAGCCAGTTTCTTTTCTAAAGCCTCATTCTTTGCCTCTAACTTATTAATCATATATAGATATTGATTAATTTCATCTGACTTCGAAGAAGATGACACCTCTTCACCTATTTTCTCTGTTGAGTCATCATCAACAACTTCAATTGTTTTAGTTATCTCAAGGGAAGACTCCTTGAACACTTCCTTTTCTTAATCTGATTTTGTAACCTTAGTGTTATTAGATTTAACGACTTCAGTATCTCCTGATACAACAACCTTTGTATCACTTTCTTTTATCATTTTAGTGTCATTGGTTGCAACCAAATCTGTTGATCCTGTGTGAACTGACTTAGTCTTTTCATCACCTATAACTTTTGTATTGTTAGAGATAGCAGGGGATACTTTCAATTAATGGTTTAGTAGCTTCATCTTCAGTCTGTGCCACTAAATCCGCTAGATTCTGTAAAGTTGCACTTGCAATTGCCAATACATCAACTTCAGCTTCTTGATGAATTTGGAAAACTGTATGAGCTGCCTCTATCACTATGTCATCTAATACACTTGTATCAAACATCAAGTGATCATCTATATCTTCTGTATGTTTTGATACGACTTCAATCTGATCAATCACATTCACACCTTCATCTATGTTCATATCATCAATCTAGTTATCATCATCATCAACTTCATCACTTGAACTACTCAGTTTAGTTTCAGTTTCAGGCTCTCTTTGTTATATGTCTTCAGGGTCAAGAGGCTCATCTTCAGTCTAATGGTAATGTTTCACACTAATATCGACATTATCATTACTGACGTCAACTATGTATCTGAATAATGGTACATTCCTGGCTTATGTGATCATTGACAATCTTTCATAAGCTTCTTGTGGCATGTGATGTAATTCAATCCTTTCCTCTTCCAAGCCATAAGCCATGATTCTGTAAAGTTGCACTTGCAATTGCCAATACATCAACTTCAGCTTCTTGATGAATTTGGACAACTGTATGAGCTGCCTCTATCACTGTGTCATCTAATACACTTGTATCAAACATCAAGTGATCATCTATATCTTCTGTATGTTTTGATACGGCTTCAATCTGATCAATCACATTCACACCTTCATCTATGTTCATATCATCAATCTAGTTATCATCATCATCAACTTCATCACTTGAACTACTCAGTTCAGTTTCAGTTTCAGGCTCTCTTTGTTATATGTCTTCAGGGTCAAGAGGCTCATCTTCAGTCTAATGGTAATGTTGCACACTAATATCGACATTATCATTACTGACGTCAACTATGTATCTGAATAATGGTACATTCCTGGCTTATGTGATCATTGACAATCTTTCATAAGCTTCTTGTGGCATGTGATGTAATTCAATCCTTTCCTCTTCCAAGCCATAAGCCATGATATCTGGATACTCTTCATTATAGATCATTTGTGAAAACCTCGGATACATCATAAACTTGTTCTTTATCCCCTTGGTTATGTTGAAAACAAAACTATTCATGATCAATTTAGCCATATTGAACGGCCAGTCCATCACAACCGCAAAAATAGGTGATGTAAGCTCATATGAAAAGGAATTGAAGCCTGCACTCCTCTTAGATAGGCAGTGGTGAAATATGTAGCACAATAATTTCCAGTGGTCACAAAATCTAGCACGGTAGAATTGTTGCTTTATGAATTCAGCTGGATGACCCATTTCTATGAATATGTCCTTGCACACATTGATTGGTAAGATACCAGGATCTGCAGCCTCATTTTCACCCAACCTTAAGGCAACCCTGATTGAAGCTTCAGAAAATTCAATCATTCTATCAGATGATATGAATCCTCTGATCACCTCCTTCCCATTTTCATTTATCTCAATCTTAGTTGTTCTCTAGAACTTTCAAGTTAACCTCCTGTATATAATGGGCTTGTAGCATATGGCATACACATATTTGGTCCTTAATAAAAATCTGATTGAATTCTCATATCAAGCAGCTTCTTGACAAGCTTCATTGAGATAACCAACAATATTGTGTCTTGGTTCAAGTTTCATTTTAGCCATTATACCTGCATATAGAGACAAATGTGTGAGATAACCTGTTAAGATAGTGAAACAAATGAAAATTTTCAAGTTCAATTTTATCATGTTTTGTTGATGGACGAATGATTATATTACATTTTTGATAAGATATTACAAGAATCAATGATTAAATTTAACATTAAACTGGTTAGTTTTCTCATTTCATGAACCGACTGTGGGTTTAGTCGCAACTTCTTAGATCAGATTTTAACCAATTTTAGTTAAAGTTATTCATATTAGACCTGGATCTGGTTTCAAAATGTGTTTTTACCTTAAAATCGACCTAAATATGTCTCTAAATCGATTTAAGATGATAAACAAGTGAATTTGGTGATAGAATATGAATCGACAGTGAAAATTGTTCAGACGGACGAATGAATAAAAATGAACAAGTGTTAGGGTTTTATTAAAGGTTGTCCGTTTGGGTACTGTTTGTCCGTTTCGGCCTTTACTTTATCCGTTTGGACACTGTTTGTCCGTTTTGGCCAAATAATTTGAGAGATTTGTTAAAAATTTATAAGTATACATCATGAATTATCCGTTTGGACACTGTTTGTCCGTTTTGAGTGTATACTCAGAAAGTTTAACACTTATAAATTTGTCCATTTTATGAACACAATACAAACACTTAGATAGAATCTAAGAAATTAGTCGTATGACGACAGTTTGTCCGTTTTGTGTTGTAAATCGTCCAACACTTAGAGTAATTTTCACAAATCAATGAAACAGATACAACTTCTCTAATATTCCTGTTTGTCCGTTTGATGATGACATTTACCACACTTATCATTTTCAACATGAACACTATTTGTCCGTCTTGAGAACATCAATCTTCAAGACTTAGAAAATTTTATCAACAATCTGACGTATGCACTGTTTATCCATCTGGACACTGTTTGTCCATATAACACATATATGTCAGACTAAGATAAATTTGACTTGAATAAACTTGAGACATCTGAAAATTTATATAATTTTCTCAGTGATGTGACATGAGATCTTCCATATCAATTGATGACGTGACACCTGCCATGATTTATACTAAACATTTACAATTAATGATTTGTCATATTTTCACAAACTTTGGCCAATTTAAGACGTAAACAAATGTATCTTATATCGGTAAGCACTAAACCTTTCCAAAATATTTTTCAATCAACATTTTAGGTATTATCAACACTTTTTCTATATTTTCAAACACTTATTCCAACATTTTCAACATTTGTGCTAGATCATTTCAGCAACTTCCGGTACATCTGTTCACCTTACATCGATAATATCAATCATTTCTCAAGACATCTGAAATTCTTATTCGAATTCTATTTGATGTTCTTGATATTTTTAAATGTTTTTTATATTTTCAAATGTTTTTTATATTTTCAAATGTTTTTAATATTTTCTTATAATATGTCCCCTAAACTTATGACCTAGAAGAAGTTATAAGTTTCAAACACATGTTTTGCAAGTGTTGACTAGACATATGAATTGTGAAGAAATTAGGTGATGAATTGTTGAACAAATCAATTAGCTCGAAGTGACACACTTACTTTTTCATTTCTTGATGATCATTTAGGTTGATTAGTAATAAGTTTTGAGTGACTCATACCTTGCACTTTAGAAAGTTATCCACTTCATCTAAATATCATGAGAACAACTCAACACGTCAGGTCACTTACCATCATACTCAGTGTGGAATAGGGTTCTATCTATTTGGATTTGGTCCACTTTGGAATTATCTTGTGCTTGTGTTCCCTTTGGGAATCTTCTGAATTCCTTTTTGGAATTTGATTGGTGATGGTCCAACTTTGGGACTCCTTTCTGTTCCACTTTGAGAATCTTTTGCTGCACCTTGAAGCTCGAAAGAGACTTCATGCCAGACTTCAGGTCTGTGGATACCACAACAAAGAAGCTCACATATGCGGTTCATCATACTGGATAGATTGCATCATTACCTAATGTAGATTGGATGCTTCATGAGATATCTATTAGATTTGTCTAGACAAGACTTATGCACTTGATATGTTTCAACCACAAAAACTCATTTGAATTTAGTTAAATCATCAAAGAATGTACTTGTTCAGTATAATTTTCTAAGTCGTCTCGCACATCAATATTCATGCTTCAGTCTTTATTGATTAAAATAATGTGTCAAATAACCCTAGTGTATCTATCATTTCCCATTTTGTGCATATCAGATTCGTTATTCTATTTTTTGTAATTTTAATGATAACGCACACACACATGTAGTAGTACATATAAGTAAGGCATGCAAATCATATAATGATTTAGCGTTATTCTAATAAAACTCAATAAAAACCTCAAAAATCTTAGTTTTGTGGAGATGATTATTGAAAAATTTTTTTTTGTTATTTTTAAATTTTTTTTTATTAAAGACATGATTTAATCCTGGTTGATTAAACCAAAGGATTGAATTAAAAATTCAAACCGACCAGGTTGGAAAGACTTGGTAAACAAATCTGCCAATTGATTGTCAGTGTGAACTTTTATCAATATAATTAAGCCTTTTCCAGAATTGTCTCGGAGAAAATGATATCGAATATCGATATATTTGGTTTTAGAATGTTGAACGGGATTAGCTGTTATGAACATCGCAGCAGTGCTGTCGATGTAGATAGGTGTTTTTAGAACATTAAAACCATAGTCCAAAAGCTGATTTTACAACCACGGGACTTGAGAACATCCTGCTGAAGCTGCAATGTACTCCGCTTCTACTTTTGATACCGATACATTCGTTTGTTTCTTGCATTGCCATGAGTCTTAAAGAAGCAGTTGTGCTAGGTCTTTTGTTGAGATTTCAGCAGATATGGGTCTTAAAGAAGATATCACTGTTGCAGTTCCAGATTTGGAGGGTGATGGTTTTGGGTCGGCTACGGTTTTGGTAGAGTATGAATGAAAACCGCCTAGATGTGGTCATTGCTGTGTGGTTGGTCATAATGATGATGGTTGCCCGTTACAGGCGAAGAAGGTGATCAAACCGGTTGCCAATGTGGATAATGAGGGTTTCAAGTAGGTGAGGAATAAGAAGACTCTAAAGAGAAACAGAGTTCAAATTAAGAAGCCGTAGTTTGAATACCGTCCAGTGAATAAAAATTTACGAAAGACCATGTAGACATTGCTACAAATGTGGGTAGGTGTAAAGAAGATGGGGTGAAGTTGAAGGCTCTAGTTGTGGATAATTTCATAGCTACTAATCCGTTTGGTGTTCTAGTGGATGAGGTGGATAATAGCACTAGGGAGGATAGTTTAAAGGGCAAGTTGGATGCTAGAAATTATCAGGTGGACTCGGACTCTAAGGTTGATGAGGTTCTTGATGTGGATAGCGGAATGGCGAGATTTGTGAAAAGTGATGCGCATGGGGTTACATCCAAAGGGGCAAGCACTCCTTCTTCAGGTCTTAATGGTTAGTATGGCCGCGTGGAACATTAGGGGGTTGAACCGCTCTCTAAAGCAAAAGGAGCTTCGTCAGGCCGTTAGGGATAATAAGTTGCGTCTTTGTGCCATCTTGGAGTCTCATGTGGAGTTGGATAAACTAATGGGGGTTTATAAAAGTGTGTTTAGAAACTGGGATTGTTAGGGCTCGTTCCTGTTAGAAGATTTAATTGGATCGATATTGCTGCAAATCAGAATGATCTAAGTACAAACACACAATTCAATCAACAACACAATCCATTACTAAATAATTCTCTTGTATTGATGATCAAAGCAAAAACATTGTAGTACAATGTGAAGGAGAATACAATCACACACACAATTCTCTCTCTAGCGTGTAAGTTGTGATCTAGACTCTCTCTCTAACATTCTCTATCAACATGCTTTATGCATCAACACATTAGGGAAAATACAAAATTAACCCTAAACTATACAAACTTGTATAAACAAAGTACAAATTAAATCTTCTAACAGGAACGAGCCCTAACAGTACTCCCCCTAAGATTTAACTTTGGACTTTAACAAAAAAATCTTCAGTTTTCAACTCTTTGCTTTTCAGCTTCAATCTCTTAAAAATCTTCAGGTTCGTCTTTGACCTGCAGCAACGGCTTTCCTTTATGTTCTTCTTGTTCTTTCAAAGCTTCTTCAATGCACGACTTGAACTTTGCAGCGATCACAGCTTGTCTCGGTTTTGATTCATTTGTGATAATGTCACTAGTCGCCATTCTTTTTAGAGTGTCCAGAGTAATACCTGCAAAATCAATATTAGCATAAAACTCAAAAGGTCTCTTCTTTCCTTTGACTTTTACTTCTAAGGTACCCTTTGAAGTCACCCTCATATATTCGATCTCTGGCATGTCGATCTTCACAAGGTCAGCATTGAGTAATGCCTTCCTTAATCGAATTTTCTCAGTGGCAGCTCCTATTACTTCAATCATGATCTCAAATAATCTTCTATCAGCTTCAGCAACAGAATCTTTCATCTTTTCTATTTTGTGGTTGCGCAAATGATCAGTGTACGATGGATGTAGCAGTTTGAGCTCAAACGTGCTAAACAACGTGATCATATCTTGATCCCAATCATCCAAATTGCGTACCAGCTTTAGTTCATAAGTCTCTTCATGATAGAAAAACTTCAAGATAGGCTTAGTCACTTGTGAACAATCAAATACCTTCAACCCAGGATTTGTCACCTTGTCAAAGTATTCATCTGAAAATTCTTCCAAATACATGTCACGAAGAATTAACTTCTTCTGCTTTTTCTTCTTCGAATCCAGATAGATTTTATCTTCTTGCTGACCACGAAACTCCAGATACTTAGGCATGCGGCTGATTCCAGCATCCAATAACATTGCACATTTATCACCACGTTCTGCTCGTG
Source organism: Tagetes erecta (assembly GCA_030867185.1). Classification (NCBI taxonomy): domain Eukaryota; kingdom Viridiplantae; phylum Streptophyta; class Magnoliopsida; order Asterales; family Asteraceae; genus Tagetes; species Tagetes erecta. The sequence goes on from CM061487.1 coordinate 21,251,471, forward strand.
AGTGATTGATCAACCTTAGTTTGTGTAACTCTTTTAAATCTTGGACTGGCAGCTTGAAAATGCTCGAATAGTAATGATAAACATCACATAACCTGTAACATCTGCCCCGATTTGAATCCACACCCGAACTCATTGTGATCATCTTTAAAATAATTATAATTATAATAATAATAATAATAATAATAATAATAATAATAATAATAATAATAATAATATTAATAATAAAATCTGTAAATCATTATGAGAAAAAGACCCATTATCTAATTGTGTTCATCTAAATCGCTTCAACAAATCATTAGTTAACATGCTTATTGTTATAAAAAAAAAATAATAAGTGAGCTAACAAAAGAAAATAAAGAAATTGTATAAAACGAATTTTATATAATTGATAAAGTTTGACGAAAGTTTATTAACTAAAATGAGTGAACTATTAAAGAAAATTAGATCACTTACATGAAAACTAATTTTATAAAGGTTATAAGTTTTATAAATTTAGTTAAGTTTGTCTAATTAGTTAAGTTAACTAGCTAATTATAAAACTAACTTAAAAGGGGTCAAAGTGTCATTCATCATAAGTTATTATGAACTTTAAAATGCAAGATACAAAGTGACAAAACTGCAGGGACCAGACTTGTAATTATCTTTTAAACCCAGCCCCCACCCCCGCATTCCCGGCCAGCAGCTTCGGCGAGTCCGGCGGAGCTCCGACATCACCCAAAACAGCATATATGCACCATTTTAGCCCGATTGAACCCTTTCCTTAAATTTATCCATGATATTCGAACCTATAACCTCCAATTAATCAAGTTTATCACGATTTTATCTTCGAATCACCCATTTCCATCACCTTCGGTGGATTTGAAAAATCAAATCCATTGTAATCTCAGTTAAAAGCCAAATTAATCTATTCCTAATCATTCTACAACCGATTACAATGTGCTGAACAATTTAAATGGATAAAAACATGGTACAAAATCAGTTGACTTATTCATTTCTTTAGCCGAAAAAATCTCGAAGTCGTTCACCGCCTCGACAGTGAATCAATTTGATATAAACCATTTAAAGCAATCATTCGACACCACTAAATCTTCCAGTAACAACAATCGCACATAAAACTCACAAAATAACACCCATTGATCTTCGTTTTATCGTCCCCTACTACTCAATCGAACAGAATCTTCGGGGTGTTATCGCCTCCAATTAGCAGAGGGCTTTCACTCATCTTCAGTCAACAAGTGATTCTGCAAATCCAATTTCATTATCATCATCATCGTTTGTACCATCAAATGGATTCGGAACTGTGTTCTTCTTTCTTTCCTTGTTCTTCACCAATTGATCACCAAATCAGGTAATTAAAAGCATCCTTATACTCGTTATCATGTGGTGATCATCGGGGTTATGTTTGATTTCGTTTTTGTATTTGATTCAGAGATCAATTTGGATGATTATGGTTTTAGGGTTTGTATAGGAATGTGGGTTTATAAAACAAACATTTATAAAAGGTATTTTCTGTTTTATTAACAAATATCAATTCTGGTCCAATGGTTTGTAGCGTGTTAGTTGAAGCAAGGGTCCAGGGTTCGAGTCCCTGGACGTGTTTTTATTTTTATTTTCTTGTTTTATCTAATTCTCATGATTTAGAAAATTCTTATTAACTAATTGACTTCTTTAATACAAATAGATATTCAAGATTTTATAAATTATGTTATGTGGTATTTTGAATTAATATATGTATGTATCTTTTTTAAAAAGATTAAGACTTTATATTACGAAACGCTTTTGGGTTAAATGCTAGCCTCATAATATGTTTAAATTTTGGAAGTCTAGGAGAACAAAGTTGATTATGGATTCTAATAATTAATAAACTCGAGATTTACAATGTTATCATGTGTTATTAGTATTATTCTTATTATCTACATGAAACTGTGATAATGGTGTTACTTAAAGGATGTGTTTTTGTGGACTTAATTTAAATAAATAATTATTTAGTAATTCTATCGGTCATGTCATTTAATGAAATATCATTTTTAGCTAATTTTCGTAAGGAGTTAAACTTTATATACAAATTAATCAATATATTATTTAATCCTTGTTAAATCTATTATATTATTATCTATTTTCAATTGTAACATTTAAAGTACTTAAACCCAGATTCCGATCAGAACCCTAGATTCCTAGATCCATTTTAGTTATCATTTTAACAGTAAGCCGACATTCCTTTAGGTGATCCTTAAGGAGTTTTCTGGTGCTTTTATTCAAGTCTTTAGTTTGATTTCGTTTTCATCGAACCAGTTATCAGGTGAGTATTCATAGCCCCTTTTCTGGTTTTCAATTTGGGGTGATATCATGTGACATATTAAATCAGTTATCAGATTTCAGTTTTATCAGTTATTTCAGTTATCAGATTTCAGTTGATCATTTAAAACAATTCATGTTATGTCTCTACTTGCAAATTATGTGTTCATAGCCTGATAGCAATTTTTGTGCAAGCGTAATCATTAATTTGTAGAAACCGACAGTTACTAATGGTAGATCTATTGGTCGAAAGGACCCACCCCCCTGATTCTTAGGTGATTATCACTGAGTATCATTATCATGTGGACCCCCCTTTTAGCATTGTTCAAGGTTTGATTATGCGTTGTTATCTTGTATGTACATGTTTTGCATTTATAAGTTTGGACATAAAGACATGAATTGAAGTTTTCTTTATCAGTGTATCTATATGTATTTCAAACCTATGTTTACTCACCAGCTAATTCGTTAGCTGATCAGTTATTTTTCACATGATTTCAGGAAGAGCAAGCTAGGAGCTTTGAGATGCCACACGATTAGGGATTTGGACCTAGTTAATTAAACAAAATAGAGTAGGTTCAGTTGTTTTTGTTTGAATACTTGTTTGTTTCATTTGGATTATCATTTAGTCTTGCTTGGATAATTGAATTTAATAATATTTAAACTACTTTTAGTACCATGAGCTATGAGCAATCATCCACTTTCGTCCGCCTCGATGATTCCGCCATCGGTCGGGGTGTGACATAACCCATTCACCCTCTTAATAAAAAATGCGTCGAAGATATCATCGTACTTCCAAGCAATGATTTTCACATTCTTGGATTTTTCCGGTACGATCATCGTGTCCAGTAAGTCAGCAACGGACTGACCTTTGCTAAGCAGTGATATAACAATATGACCTGCTGTGGCAGATTTGTGCCATGACTCTCGTACTTCCATAGGAATGTGATACGATTTGACTTCACTTGGAAACATGTCTATCAGTTCTTTCCTTTTCTTATGAGCATCTTCGGGCAGCGCCATTAATGGTATCTCTTTGGGCTCAAGCACTTTGTATCGTTTGGTCAGTTCATAGTATTGTGGATTGTTGTAATCCAAAAAGAGCATACAGTTATGCATCTTTTCTGACTTTTGGAAGCTCACCACAATTTTCTTCAAAGATTCCCTTTTCAACCTCTTCAACGTCTTATACGGATAATTTCTTGAACTTAACCACTGACGCATGCTTGTAGTCGTCATCTCTTCAGATTTTGATGATATAATTCTTCCGGAGGAAGATCATCAATGTTCATACTTTCCTGAAGAGGCTTCCACTCACCTGGTTCAACAACAAACTCCTTCTTGTCACCTTCAGCCCGATCTTGAGCATTCACGCACTTCAGTTGTTTCCTTTGAATCGGCTCATCTTCTTTACCAACTTAGTGCTTTGTTCTGATCTTCTGGTTTCTTGCTTTCATCTTTCAGTTCTGGCATAGGAAGACTTTGATATGGCTTTTGCATGAAACGTTGATTCCTGTTTTGATAGCTTGAAGACTGTTGCGTGTTCTGACTTTGACCATGATTCTGTCCACTTGATCTAGCTTGATCATTATAATTCTGATTCTTAGGAGCTTTGCATTCCCTTGAAAAGTGACCATAGCAGTTACAGTTGAAACATCTGGCCTTTGACTTGTCAAAACCAACTGTCTTGTTTGCATGTGGCTTGTAGCTTCGGTTCACATATGCATGTTTCTGAGTTCGATATGCAACCGTCACCATTTGCCAATTTAAATCCATTTCAACGTCATCAGGATCCATTTCAAACAGATCTTGAAGTACAACATCCATCTGAGTCAAATGACTTCCTTGATACGCTTGAAACCTTTCCATGAAAGCAGTAAATGCATTCTTTGTTTCATCATCTTGTAACAAGATGTTCATCACATCTTTTACTTTGGCTTGAACTGTAGAACTTTGGTTTTCTGATTGAGATTTCACAGACTGACTTTGAACTTGAGATCTTGGTGGAGATTGAGGTTGAGAATATGTTGGTGAATTTGGTATGTATGATGAATCAGTATAGAAACTTGCACCAACAAATAAATCACCCTCATCATCAGCTTTTGCAGTATCTTGAGCAAGAAAAGCATTCTCCACTGTGTTAGAAGGATTCACCACAAATTTATACTGAGCATGTGAGCCTGATCTGTCAGTATTTCTTGAACTTTCATCAATCTCAACTTCTTCAATCTTTGCAATGAGCAAATCTAAGTCCATTGGAAACTTTTCAGTATGCTTCAGTAGAGTCACTGTTTGTTTCCATGAAGATGGAAGAGCACACCGTAATCTATCATTCAAGTCTTGAAGATCTGTCTTTGCACCAACATTTGTCATCTCAGTAGTTAGATGCACAAATCTATTCATCATCTGCTGCACAGATTCTCCAGCAATATGCTCAAACAATTCCAATTGTCTCTTTAATTTATGCTTCTTGAGACTTCTTAATTGTTCTCCTCCTTCACAAATTGATTTTAATGCCTTGAACAATGTGTAGCCAGTTTGATAAGCATCCAATCTTGACAACACTTGAAGTGGCAATCCCTTACACATCAAAGAGTAAGCGTTACTGTCATTCTTGACCTTTCGTAAGTCTTCTGCTGATAGATTATCCTCAGGATAAGGTTCAGTTAAATCTTTGGTGTAGGTAGCGCACTATCAGGAGCAGTCTGAGTAGGAATGTGAGGACCTTTATCAATTGACTTCCATAGATCATTGTCAATAGAGCATAGATGATGCTTCAATCTGATTGTCCAGTTCTTGAAATCTGCACGATTAACCAATCTAGGAACACGGTTATCAGAATCATCATTAGGTGCCATTTAAAAGACTTCTTAAAGAAAATATTTCTGTGTTTTTGTTGATTTTTGAAAATAAACAGTTAAAATTTAAAACTAGATGCAAGTAAATAATGACAAGATAAGATAACAAGATTTGAAACAACTGAGAACAAGTCACACGGCTGAACAGTGAAATTTTGTTCTTCACACGGCTGAAACTTGACACGGCTGAGAGAAGATATATTCACCCGGCTAAACAATTATCAACACTTCACCCGGCTGTGCTTGAGACGGCTGAAAGAGTTAATGACACGGCTTGGACGTCTAATGAGAAATTTTGTTCGAAGGGGTCTAGAATTATTTTGGGTTGGGACCCTCTGATTATGGATGTTGTGGTTCTCTCTCAATCTGATCAGGTTATGCATGTTAAGATTTTCTTTAAACTTAATAAGAGGAGGTTGTTTTGTTCCTTAATTTATGCTACTAATTTATATGCTCATCGAAGGGATTTAGGGTCTAGTTTATGCAGACACGGTCTGGTGGTCAAAGGGGAGCCGTGGGTCATGATGGGATATTTTAATTCGACTTTATTCTCTCATGATGCATATGTGGGGTCGTCAAATTCTACTATTGGCATGAGAGAATTTATGGATTGTGTTAACCAGATAGAGATGATTGATGTTAATAGTTCTAGTATGCACTTTATATGGGACCAAAAACCCAAGCAGGGTAAAGGGGTGTTCAAAAAGATTGATAGGATTATGGCAAATGTAAGGTTTACTAATATCTATCCTTCTTCTAGTGCTATTTTTCAACCGAATGGTATTTCTGATCACTCCCCTTGTGTCCTTAGAATCCCAGAAGTGGATCGGTGTAAACCGCCTCCATTTAGATTTCCAAACTTTCTTACTTATAAAATGGGATTCAAGGATATTGTGGCTGGTATTTGGGGTAATGATATTGGTGGTGTGCATCAATTTAGAGTGGTGAAAAGGCTTAAACTTCTTAAACCCCCTCTAAGGAGTTTATTATACAAGCAGGGTAACCTTCACAATAAGGTCTCTAATATTCGCAGCCAGCTTGATCAAACTCAACGTTTGATTGATGAGGATCCAATTGACCAGGGTTTACGGGTGAGGGAGACTGAGCTTCTTGCAGCCTTTCACGAGGCTAGCCTGGATGAAGAGAGATTCTTGAAGCAGAAAGAGAAGGTGCATTGGTTGGCGGAGGGGGATGCTAATACCAATTTTTTTTCAAAATACTTTGAAGTGTAGAAACAATAGAGCTCGGATCGATGTAATTACTGATAGCAATGGTATTTTACATGAGGGGAAGGAGGTCCCCAGATGGGTTTACTGATGCATTCTATAAGAAGGCTTGGGATAGTGTGGGTAATGATCTATGCCTTGATGTGCAAGACTTCTTCCGTGAGGGAAAGTTACTTATCGAGATGAATCATACGCTGATTGCTCTTATCCCCAAGGTTTGTACTCCCTCTCTGATTACGGATTACAGGCCGATTGCTTGTTGTAATGTTCTGTTTAAGTGCATTACCAAGATCCTGTGGATAGAATGAAGGTGTGCTTGGATACTATTATTAGTTACAACCAGTCTGATTTTATCCCTGGTAGGAGAATATCAGATAATATTCTTTTGACCAGGAGCTTATGCACAGATATCACTGTGATAGTGGGCCTCCCAGATGTGCTTTCAAAGTAGATATCCAAAAAGCTTGTGACACTGCGGACTGGAAGTTCTTGAAGGAGGATCCGATGTCTCCATATCAAATAATATTCGGTTTTCATCCTATGATGGTTAACTGGATCATGATATGTGTTACCACTGTCTTGTTCTCAATCTCTATGAATGGTAATTTGCATGGGTATTTTAGAGGGAAACGCAGGCTCAGGCAGGGGGATCCGATGTCTCCATATCTGTTTACTATGGTTATGGAGATCCTTACTTTGGTTTTGAGGAGGGCGGTTTCTCTGGATTCGTCTTTCAGGTTCCACAACAGGTGTGAGAAGCTCATGTTGATTAATTTTGTGTTTGTTGATGATTTATTTCTGTTTGCTAGAGGTGATTTGAACTCAGCTGAGTTTATTATGAAGTCTTTGAGAGAGTTTGCAGGTATGTCTGGGTTGAATCCGAGCAACCAGAAGAGTACTATATTTTTCTGTAATGTTCCTGAGCAAATCAAATCCGGTGTCCTGAATATTATGTCTTTTGTGGAGGGTAAGTTTCCGGTTAGGTATTTGGGGGTTCCTCTTGTGGCGTCTAGATTAAGGGTGGTGGATTGTCGGGTTCTGATTGAGAAGGTTGAGAATCGTATTGGTGATTTGAATAACAAGATGCTTTCGTTTGCTAGAAGGTGCCAACTCATCAACTCAGTTGTCTATTCTCTTCATGTGTTTTGGTCTTCCGTGTTTATTCTTCTTGTTCGTATTATGAATGATATTGAGGCTAGGATGAGAGACTTCTTGTGGGCTCGGGGTCCTTTGAAGAAGAGTCGCGTAAAAGTCTCTTGGAAGGATGTTTGTGTGCGTAAGAATGACGGTGGTCTAGGTATTAAACGCATTAGGCATATGAATAAAGCCTTGATGTCATATCATATTTGGAGCATTATCTCTATTCGTGATTCTATATGGTTTGACTGGATCCAGCAATATAGGTTGAAGGGGAGGAGTATTTGGAGTGTGGTGGTTTGACTGGATCCAGCAATATAGGTTGAAGGGGAGGAGCGTTATCTCTATTCGTGATTCTATATGGTTTGATTGTTGAATAGATATTAACAAATTAACATGCTCGTGACCTGATCCAGATTCACAATTGGTATCAGAGCTGTTGGTTTAGTGGGTCAAACTTCATTTAAATCTACTTGAATCTGTTAATTCAACAACAATTTGAATCTTCGAACCGATTCAATTTGTTCTAATTGTTCTAGAGATAAATTATTTCAACTTTTGAATCGAATTTAACATGAAAATTGCTCGAATTATGGATTTGAATGATCTAAAAGTCAGTTGGTGATATTACGAACTGTTCATCGCACATTCAAACAAATTCATTATTCAATGAACATTCCTAATGATTTCATACATCTTTTACGTTTGATTTCAATCAAATTCAGAATCAAATCATCGACATTATGATTTCACTGTTGTTCGTATATCTTTGAGACTTAAGAAAATGATGATGTTCGCTGAAGTTGATCCAATTACTATTCGATTTCCAGTTGTCTTCTTCTTAATCAATTGCATTCTGGCTTACTTTGATCTGTTGGAGTAAGTTTTCTTCACATTGAACAATACTGTTGTCCGCAAATCTTTTTGAAGATTACTATTGTTCGCAGATCTCATCAATCAATCAATTATGTTGAAGAAAGCTGACTTAGATACTGAAGAATTTGTTTTGAACTTCAACTCTGTTGAAAATTTTGATTTTCAAACTTTTCGTAGATCAGTACTGTAGCACTCAGATTGACACTGTAAACCGTAGATCGACACTGTAGTCCGCAGATCGACACTACTGTTCGCAGATCGACACTGCTGTCCGCAGATCTAGTTTTAAAGAATCATAAAGAATCAAAAATGGCAAACAACAACAATAATTCTGATTAGGCATCAAAAGTTCCTATGCTTAAAACAAGGACTGACTTCAAAGGCTGGGAAATTCGTTTTAGAAATCATCTAAACACAGTTGATCACAACTTGTGGATATCAATTACTAATGGTCCTCACATTCCAAACCATCTTCTAATCCTGACAAGTATAATGACAATGCATATAGAGATGGCATGAAAGTCATTCCTATAGAAGAATTGGAAGGGGATGAATTCAAAGAGGACTTGAAAAAATGTGCAATTGATTTGAAGGCTTACTCATTTCTAACTATGGCAGTCCCATTGGCTTTCTTAACAAGAACAAAGAAGTATGTCACAGGAAATTCATTGTACAAAATCTTATAGAAAATGTGTGAAGGAGGAACTGAGATTCAGAGTATAAAAGAAAAAAAAATGAAAAGACAACTAGAGATGTTTTCTGCATTACCTGGTGAATCTATTAATTCACACTTGTACATATTTGTACAACTGGTGACTGAAATGGAAGCAATAGAATTATCTACAAACACTGAAGATATAAATTTGAGGTTGTTGCATTCACTGCCTGAAAGCTGGAAACACACTGTTACTACTCTCAAGCAAGCTCTTTCTTTAGATGTTCAAGATCAGGATTACATTGTTACTAAAATTGAGTCTTTGGCTATGGATGAACAATCTTGTAACTTGCTGACTAAGAAAGAAATGGAACAGTATGTGTTCAAGGGTGAAAAATCAGGACAACAAGCTCATGCTTTTGTATCTGAAAATGTAAACTCAGTAGATGATCATTTTCAAGGAGATTGTTTCTTTGCAAGTTCAACTGAGACATCTAGTTTGAATGATTTTTGTGAAGAAGCTGCTGAAAGGAGGAAGAGTTAAAACAATGAATGTTGAGAAACCTTAGGATGTTGTTAACATTGTGTTGAAATCTGATGAACATAAAGCTGCATATGCTGCTTTTACAGCAAGTTTTCAAGCTTATCTAGGAAGTCAACTAACACCAATGGAACTAATGGTCCAAGATTTGAATGACATGCATTCTGATGATGTGGAAGAAATAAATATTCAATGGAATATGGTCATGTTGGATTATAGATCTCAGAGGCAAATGAAGTCAAGCAGAAATTTCAATAAGCCAAGTTTGAATAAGAAGATGGGCTTTGATAAATCAAAAGTGAGGTGTTTCAAGTGTAATCTGTATGGACATTTCTCAAGAGAATGTAACAATCCTGCTGCAAAGACAACACATAATACCTTGAATACTAATCAAGCTTCTACTTCTAATAGCATATCTAAATAAACTAAGGCTATGCGTGTAACCTATGATGGTGAAGTTGACTGGAGTGCATATGGAGCTGAAATATAAATTTTTTTTTGCATTAATGGCTCAGAATGTTGATGATGATAAAAAACAAGGAGCTGAATTTGATGCAAGCAAATATCCAGCTCTTCCAGATGATGTCAAGTGGAATGTATGTTCAAAAGCATGCCTGAATAAGGTAACACATTACATAACTCACTCTTTTGTTGTTAATGACAGGTGCAGACTGAAATTAAAAATCATAAGAAAACCAAAGAAGATCAAAAGGAATTTGAAAAGAAAATCAAATCTTTAACTGAGGATCTTAAAGAATCAAAAAATCAAGAATCAATTCTAAAAAATTCTTTGAAAATTCTTGGAGAATCATTTGTTAAAAGTCAACAGGAAGCATCCACATATAAATTGAAATATGAACAGTTAATGTCTACCAAAGAACAAATGGAAAAGTGGATTTCTAGCAAAAAAGAAGGAAAAAATGGTAATGGGTTGGGTTTTTCTCAAGTGGCATACAAAACCACACCTCGTCTTGTGAATTATGAGAAATTTCCAAGTGTAATGACCAACACACTACCAAGTGACTTTAATCCACATGACTACTCCAGTGAAACTCAATCTAAAAATGAAGTCTATGGTACAAAACTCAGAATCTTCTGATGATTCTGAAAGTTCAAAACTTAACAAAGAAGTATACATTGAACATGAAATTGAGAAATTGAAAGAAGGTCACCCTGTTAAAATTATTCAATATGAACCAAAACCAAAATAGTTGTACCTTCAAACCAAAAACTTTAGTGGATTTGTGAAATCTGAAGATAATTCAATCAATGAATACTTAAACTTCTTTGTTGAGGAAGCGAAAGAGCAAGCAGATGTAAGAAAAAAAGGTCAACTTAAAATGATTTAAAATGACCAACAAGGTGATGTTTATGAAGGGTTTGGGTTTGATAATCCACATTTTAAAAGATACTTGAAACAAAAAGAATCAAAGAAATCTTCAATTAAGTTCAAATCTGTCTCTGATCTGACAACAGGTCAATCCTAAAAATTCCGCTGTTCAATCTAAACTTTAAAAGAAAAACAAAAAGAAAAAAAGAAAAAAAAGAAGTCAAACACATTAATTCTTCTAGTATTTCTGATGCAAATAAAGTTGATTCAGTTGGTCAAAGTTCTTCAAATGTAAACATCAAAGTCAAACAAGTTTTCAAACCAAAACCAAAACTGTATTCTCAAGAACCAAAGAAATCACAATGTTTGAAAACTGAATTCTATGAAAAGAACACAAGGCTTTGGTGTGAAAGGTGCAAAATGACTAATCACAATACCAAAGATTGTTACTTTTCAAAGTATTGTCAACTTTGTGATATGACAAATCACTCCATTGATGAATGTTATTTCAATAAATGGTGTGAAATCTGTGGAAGAGTGAATCATAACAATGAGGAGTGTTATTATAAAGAGAGATCTAAATCTCACAAGAAGGAGATATCAAAAAAATCATTGTAATCTGAAAATGAAGAGGCTTTCTATGATACATGGACTCCAAGGAACATGAGAATGAGTGGTTCATCACAATTTCCTAATAAACAATTTGCAAATTCTAAAATGAACATGATTTCTAGAATTGCATCTCATCCTCATTCTCAAGACATTGTTAAAAGAAATTTGATCAAATAATTTCTTGATGAACCTGGTCATTCTCATGCTGTTCCTTCTCATGTTCTATCAAAACAAATGAAGTCAACATATGATTCAGCAAAACAAATTTCAAAACCTTATGTTCATAAAAATAAATCTAATGAGCTTCCAAGTGAATTGAATGATAGGTTTGAAGTGTTAATGAATTAATATGCTAAACTCAAATATGATATGTTGACTACATTTGGTTTGCAATGTGCATAACAAACTATTATTGATGAATTTGGAAAACCAAAACCACTATGGTTTGGGTTGATCGTTCTAACTGATTTTCTTGATTGTGCAGGCACATCCACCTAGAGCTAAAGATAGTTTATGTATTGTGGATAGTGGTTGCTCAAGATACATGATAGGAAATCAACAGTTACTCGATCAATATCAATCAAAGAAAGGATCATATGTTGCATTTGGTGATGGTGGAGGTTGGAATACTGGTGAAGGAACTTTCAGCAATGGATCATTGAGTTTTGACAATGTCAATTATTGTGAACAACTTAAGTACAATTTGCTGAGTGTTACACAAATTTTTGATCAATCATACAAAACAATGTTTAATGACAAATTCGTTACATATTGAAACCTAAATTTCAAATACCTGAAGAGTGCATCCAAAGGAAAGCTCCAAGACATAACAACATATACATGATGGACATGAGTTCTATGTCTAACATCAATCAAGAGACATGTCTGCTTTCAAAAGCATCCAATGATGAACCAGTTCTTTGGCATCGACGTCTGGGTCACACTCACTACAATAATATGAGTTCTATGTCTGACATCAATCAAGAGACATGTGTGCTTTCAAAAGCATCCAATGATGAATCCTGTTATTTTGAATGGACTTACAGTTAGTCAAATAAATGAGGAGTATGAGAAGTGTGTTAATACCCAAGATAGAGTTGACGGTGATGCGAAAGAGTTTGTTGTTGAACCAGGTGAGTGGACACCTTTACAGGAAAGCCTGATTATTGATGATCTTCCTCCGGAAGAATTATATCATCAAAATCCAGCGGACATGACTTCGACCGATATGCGCCAATGGTTACGATCAAGAAACTATCCATATAAAACGTTGAAGAGGTTGAAGAAGGAGTCGTTGAAAAAGATTGTGGTGAGCTTTCAAAAGTCAGAAAAGCTGCATAACCATATGCTGTTTTTAGATTATCAAAATCCACAATATTTTGAACTAACCAAAAGGTTCAAAGTGTTGGAACCAAAAGAGATTTCTTTGATGGCTTTACCTGTTGATGCACACAAGAAGAGAAATCATATCACATTCCTATGGACGTACATGAGTCATGGCATAAATCTGCCACATCAGGTGATATCGTGAGATCACTGCTGAGTAAAGGTCAATCCGTTGCTGATCTACTAGACTCAATGATCGTACCGGAAAAGTCCAAGGATGTAAAGATCATTGCATGGAAATATGATGAGGTGTTCGATGCATTTTTGATAAAAAGGGTGAATTGATTATGTGATGTTTATCATTACTATCTAGCATCTTCAAACTTCCGGTTCGAGATTTGAAAGAGTTGCACAAGCTTAGATTGATCAATCACACTCGAGCCGAGCGTGGTGATAAATGTGCGATGTTGTTAGATGCTGGAATTAGTCGCATGCCGAAATTTATAGAGTTTCGTGGTCAACAAGAGGATACAACGTATTTGAATAGTAAGAAGAAGAAGCAGAAAAAGTTGATCCTTCAAGATATGTACTTAGACGAATTTTCAGACGAATACTTTGACAAAGTTACTAATCCTGGATTGAAGGTATTCGACGGTTCGCAGAAGACGAAGCCTATTCTGAAATTTTTCTATCATGAAGAGATGTTTGAGCTAAAGTTGGTTCGTAATTTGGATGACTGGGATCAAGACATGATTACCTTGTTCAGTACGTTTGAGCTCAAACTACTGCATCCATCTTATATTGATCATCTTTGAACCCACAAGATGGAAAAGATGAAGGATCCAATCGCTGAAGCTGATAGAAGGTTATTTGAAATTATGGTCGAGGTTATTGGAGCTGCCACCGAAAAGATCCGATTAAGGAAATCATTACTCAATGCTGACCTTGTGATGATCAACATACCAGAGATTGAATTCATGAGGGTTACGTCAAAGGGTACCTTAGAAGTACAGGCCAAAGGAAAGAAAAGGCCGTACGAATTTTATGCTAATATTGATTTTGCAGGTATCACTTTGGAAACGTTGAAACAGATGACTGCTTGTGATATTCTCACCAACAAGTCAAAACGGAGACAAGCCATGATAGCTGACAAGTTCAAGTCGTGCATTGAAGAAGCTATCAAAGAGCAAGAAGAATATACTGGACGACAGTTGCTGAATGTAAAAGATGAACCTGAAGAGTTTGAATGAAGAATGTTGATTCAAGAGAGATTGACGATCAAAGAGAAAAAGAATTAAAGCTGAAGATTTTTGATTGAAGTCCAAAGTTAAATCTTAGGGGGAGTACTGTTAGGGCTCGTTCCTGTTAGAAGATTTACTTTGTACTTTGTTTATACAAGTTTGTATAGTTTAGGGTTAATTTTGTATTTTTCCTAAAGTGTTGATGCATAAAGCATGTTGCTAGAGAATGTTAGAGAGAGAGTCTAGATCACATAATTTACACGTTAGAGAGAGAACTGTGTGTGTGATTGTATTCTCCTGCACCATTGTACTGCAACTATTGCTTTGATCATCAATACAAGAGAATTATTTAGTAATGGATTGTGCTGTTGATTGAATTGTTGTGTTTGTACGTTGATCATTCTGATTTGAAGCAGTATCGATCCAATTGAACCTATCAGTGTTGTTCAGCAGCTAGTAGAGAGAGAGAGGTGTTGAAGGTGTGTTCTTGAGAGTGATTAAGAAGGACAAGTAGATGTTATTGTGTGCTTTTTGTGTTGAATTTGTGTTGTTTGCTGCTACATCTGATCCAGAGAGGTAAAAAAACAAAAAAAAAACTAAACTAAATTGTGGTTTTGAATTTATAGAGAGAGAGAAAGAGAGTCATCATGTGTATTGTTGTTATGTTGAGGATAGAGAGATGAAAGTTTGCTTTTAAGCTGAGTGTTGTATTGTTGTTGTTTGTTTTAAAAAAAGGACGACAGATAGGAGATAGAAAGCAAATGAAAAAGTCAAACATGGATGAATTTTGTTTGCTTTAAACGAGAACAAAAAAATTGTGATTTGTGAGTTGGTCTTTTGTTATAAAAGACTTTGGACGTCATTTTTTTTCTAACATGTGTGTGCTGTTGGACTTTGTTTTTGAAACATTAATCAATTTTGGGCTGCAAATATTAATCACTTATTTATTAATTGACCGGGAGTTAGCGTTTTAAAATTTTGGGCCAAAGTTTTGTCAGTTGAGACCAAAATATTTTTGTTAATTGGCCGGGTATTAGTTGTTACTATTCTTTGGGCCAAAATTTTGTCAATTAAGAAGAAAAGGTTTTCGTCATTGGCCGGGTTATTATTATTGTTATTCTTTGGGCCTAAATTTTGTGCAGTTGAGTTGAAAATATATATTTTTTTTCAATTGGCCGGGTATTACTAGTGTCACACTTTGGGCCTAAATTTTGTCAGTTGAGACCAAAATATTTTTTGTCAATGGCTCGGTATTATTATTGTTATTCGTTGGGCTTAATTTTGGTCAGTTGAGAGGAAAATATTTTTGTTTGTTGGCCGGAACTTTCAAAAATTTATTCTCAGACCATATTTTAAGCGGGTTATCGATTAAAAATATGGCTTATGCAGAACTTTTTAAATTCTTCGAATCTGATGATCTCACAATGGCACAAAACCGATTTGATAATTTTGCAGTTTTAAAGAATGAAAGGATGCCCGTGTTTCTCGATCGATTTGTGAAGGTGGCAAGTAACCTGAAGAAGCATGATCCAGAACTCGGAAATCATGAACAGGTTTAGAGAATGCTTGATTCTCTCCCACAAGAGTGGAGTTCACATGGAATATCGATTAGAAGAGAAAGAGGATTTACTGATTACAAACTGGTGGAGGTGATGAACAAACTAAAAGAAATGGAGTTTGATATCAAACGTCGTGAGTACGATGAAGCGATGTCTCTGAATTCAAAGATCACCTCAATCTTCAAAGAGAAACTAGAAGAGATATCAGTTTCTGCCTTCAATTTCAAAGGTTTACCGAAACCTGAAATTGAAAAGGTACAAAGGGAGATTAAGCACATACCAGTGGGTAAAGATGGAGCAAAATTAAATGATAAAGCTTGTGATGATGAGAAGGAGGAGGAACAAAAGACAAATATCAGAGTCTGCAACTACGAGAAGGCTCTTGCTTCTGAAAAAATCATCATGGATCTTCCATATTTGGTATTTATAAAGCTAACAGATTGTTAATCGAAAATGAAAAATATTTGACTCAGGTAAATAATGAACTTAAACTTAACGAGTCAAAATATTTTGTCAAATGAACTTAAACTTAAACCTAACTGAACGTGTCGCCCTGGCTGAGTTTGAAACTACTAAGTTGCAAACGAAACTCAAAAAGTGGACAATTTCAGGGATGAAACTTGAGGATTTAATCAAAAGCCAACGGGGGCTCGTATTAAGACTGGATTGGGTCATGAAAATAAGTCTTTTGTATATCCTCCTCCCAGCACTTACTGTTACTCTCCTACACCAACTTCACACCCGACCAATGAGTTGGTTCATGAGATAATTAAGAAAGATACTGATAGTTTGCATGCAGGATTGGAGGATGTGAATCTTAAAGAGATGCGAGATGATTATGAGTACCCGACTTGTATTGGATACAGTAAACCGGATGCTGTCAGTCAAGCCAATGATTGTTCAGTTTCCGACGTTAGTAAATTTGTGATAGTTCTAGACGAACCGAGCTTGGATCTAGATCTGAGATTGTTTGGGGATGTTGTTTGCAATCAGTGATGCGGAATCTCACTTATCACGTATTGATGCTTGAATGTTCATGAAGATCAATGCAAGGTATGATGAAGATTGATGATAATATGAATAGGTGAATTGTATTAGATCAATGGAGAGGTTACAAGAGATATGGAATGAAATGTAGGCAACTCTTTCAACAAATCACCTAGGTGATGGTATTTATAGTCTATACCATTCACCTTACAATGTAACCTAAACACGTGCAATTAAGCACAAACGCGCATTTAAGCACGAAACCATTACACAAATATTCTAAGACAAATACAATTAATGAACGTCTTCACCCGTGCTTGCTCGTGATGATGCTCGATATCTTCACTCGCTTATATTTGGAAAGTGGCATCTTCAAATAACCCTAACAGTACTCCCCCTATGATGACACTTTACAAATCTAACATATTAGCTTAAATCTTCATGTTGCGAGTATAGAGAGCAACTTAAAGTTTTGGTATGCATTATCTTCAAGAGGTCCCAACAATACTCCCCCTAAGATGATGTTGTCAAAACTCTGTCTTTCAACAAGCAATCTGCATCCGTCTCTCCCTTTTGAGTAACATCAGAGGCTATGGAAAGGAATAGACAGAGAGTAGATTCTAGTGAATCTATATATCAGCAACGGGATCTTCTTCAACGATTGAAGTAGAATGAGAAGACTTCTTTGACTTAGAATACTCCCCCTCAACTTTTTCTTTCGGGGTTAACGGGATCTGTGTATGAGATATTAAGAGGAGGATGCTTAACGCTCAGCAATCTGACTTGGAGATCTTTGGACTGGAATCAGGCTTGAACATGAACATCTTCAAGTCGCGTGGAAGCTTGTTCTGCAATGGAAACTGTTCCTGCAACTCAAAGAAAAACATTAAAACTCAGGCAATAATGTGCATTTATCATCAATGTAAAGATTAAGTTCTCAATCGGATGAGATATTGCTTGATGAACAACTCCTACATCAATAACATATGTTAATCTGCCAACACAAAAGAAAAAGATTAAAATGACAACCTTTTTGGTGTTTTTGAATTTTTCAATGTTTTTGATATTTTTGGAATTTTCTCTTTACATTCTGAATCTTTAACCTGCAATGAGATCATACCAGCAATTTATCCAACACATGTTTTGCATTTTTGAGAATAGTCATTTGAATTGTGAAGTAATTGAGTGATGAATTGTTGAACAAATCAATTAGCTCGAAGTGACACACTTACTTTTTCTATTCTTGATGATCAGTTAGGTTGATTAGGAATAAGTTTTGAGTGACCCATACCTTGCACATTAGAAAGTTATACACTTCATCTAAATATCCTGAGAACATCTCAAGACGTCAGGTCACTTACAATCATAAACAGTGTGGAATTTGGGTTCTATTTGGATTTGGTTCACTTTGGGACTTCTTTTGAATTCCTTTTTGGAATATTTCTTTTTGCCTATGTTCCCCTTGGGAATCTTCTGAATTCCATTTTGGAATTTGTTTGGTGACGGTCCACATTTGGGACTCTTTTTGTTCCATTTTGGAATCTTTTGCTGCATCTTGAAGCTCAAAAGAGACTTCCTGTGAGACTTCAGGTCTGTGGATACCACAACAAAGAAGCTCACGATGCGGTTCATCACACTGAATAGGTTGCATCATTACCCGATGTATATCAGTTGCTTCACAAGATATCTATTTGATTTGTATAAACAATACACATGCACTTGATATGTTTCAACCACAAAAACACATTTGCATTTAGTTAAATCATCATAGAATATATTTGTTCAGTATAATTGTCTGAGCTGTCTCGCACATCAATTTTCACGCTTCAGTCTTTATTGTTTAAAATGATGCGTTGAATAACTCTAGTGTACTATCATTTCTCATGTACGTGCAAGTAGATTCAACATATTTTTGGATTTTTCTGGTTTTATCATCATTTTTTTTAATAATGATTTCTCCCCCTAAACTTTTAAATTTCTACGAAAATTGAAAGTTTAATGAAAAGAAAATGGCAGATATGTTATCAACGTATAAAGAGTGCATGCAATATACTAAATCTAAACAGACGAAATGAAACATCGGTTGTTTCTTGCACTGCCATCATTGTTTGATTTTTGAAAATGTTTTAAAAGTTCCTTCAATGATTCCTTTTTGTTTTCCAACTCCGTTTGGTGTCAGTTGCATCGAAAGCATCATGAACAAGATTCGGTATCTTGTCATGATAAGGGATCAGCCACGGTCTTCTTTTCTTTGTTTGACCGGCCTCCATAACTGTCCCTAACACACTAACAAATTAGTTAGAGGGTGAAATCCAAGCCATTGCGGTCTTGGATTGTCCGAAATCATCAATATAGGTAGCTTCTTGATAAATTGCATCTTCTGGTGGACCATTGGTTGATGAAGCACGTTGCTCATCTTGATTCTTAACAAGTGTTTTTCTCCACAACTGTTTTAGTGTGGGACCAAAGGAATGCTTTGGTTTGGACACCCATCTAGAATCATTCATGGAAGATCTGTCATAGTCATTTCTCAACCTATTTTTAAAAATCGGTTTTGTTGACTATATTGCTTATGCAACAATGTATTTGTTTGATTTTGTTTTCTTACAGATCTTGATTTCCATGAATCACTTGAATGATCACCATTAGAGAATTTAAAATCAGAAACATACCTGGCCGCATTTGCCGATGATGAATCTCTTTGGACATACCTTCTCGGCTTCATCCTTGAGCTTTTGTTGTAGAAGCAATCCTGAGTGTTGTGATTGACCATGTCACATATGAAGCAATACTTGTTGTAGTAACATTCCATTGTGTCGTGGTTGTACATCTAACAGTTGGTGCAGTACTTGTTGTAGCAGCATTCCGTTGTCATGTGATTGTACATCTCACATATCTCACAGTATTTCTGATGAGCCTTGAAGGGAGACTTCTTTCTTTTCTTATGAGAAGTCTTTTCTGTTAAAGATTGTTGTTTCTGTGAAGCTTTGACCTCTGAAGAAGCTGAAGTCTTGAACTTGTCACTTTTTGACCCATAAGGAAAGACACCTTGACTGTAGATTCAATCAGAGATATGATGAGTTTCAGAGTCACAGATTAAACAATAGGCATCACTGTTTGAATCACTCGGGGATTCGAAATCTTGAGACTTTGGAGTAGAAGGAGGTTGTTGTGTAGAATCAGATGAAACAGCCTATGTCTTGTTCTTCTTGGCTTTGCTTTTCTTTCTTCTAACCTTCTTCTTCTTCTTCTTCAACTGAAAGTCTTGTGTCTTTTCTTCTTCTTCTTGAGAAGATAGTGATCCACAAATTCGGTTGGCACTAATCTCTCATCTTTCTTTTCAACAGACTTTTCTTTTTCGACTTCTTCTTTGATAAACACAAGATCAGATTGTGATCTGTTGAGTTTATCAGTGAGCTCCATGAGTTGAATATTCAGATTATGCTTTTCGGTAAGCATTGAATCAACATTCTGTGTAAGAGATTTGAGTCTATCTTCACACAATTGGTGATCTTTTTGTAGACTTGCATGCTTCTCTTGTTCTTCTTGTAGTTTGTTTTTCAGTATGTTGTTCTCTGAATAAAACATCTCAGACAATTTCTTCAACTTTAGAATCTCTTCTTGCAAATCTTGGATCACCCTGGATGAGTGTGCATTTGATGTTTCAGCTTCATTCTTTGCATTTGTAACTTCTTGTTCACTTTTCTTGAGTGACTCTTGAAGAGATGTGATTCTGTGCTCAGATATTTCGTGTTGTTCTTTCAGATTCTTGTGCATGGTTTCTTCTTTCTTGAGTTTATCACAAATCCAAAGTGAATATAATTTGCACTCTTCAATTTGTTCAAAACATTCTTTGGTGCACATCTTTTCTCTTTTATTTTCTTCTTGGATCACGTTTTTCATGTTTGATTTTGGGAGATTTGGTGTTTGTGAAGATGATTTGGGTTATGAGAGCTAATATGTTGTTAAAAGTGCTCGGTTTGGACAAAAATTTCAGCCCATAATGTTTTCGGGATGAATATTCAGCACTTGGAACACTTAGAAATGAATTTTTGGTGTTTTATGGCAAAATTTTGTGTTTCGCCCCCCAGACGGGTCAGAGGGACTGTTTGGACGTGCCTGCCCCCACCAGACGGGTCAAAGGCACTGTTTGGACGTGTCTGCCCCCCTCAGACGGGTCAAGGGTACTGCTTGGACGTGTCTGCCCCCCAGCCTGATAGATTCCTACCTTCTGTTTCTTCTAATTTCTTTGATAAGTTTAAAGTAGGTGAAATTCCAACGTTTGAGCCTGTCAGGAGTGAGAAGGATGAGTTGATTCGGGAATCATCTAATCATCAAGCTACAACTACATCAACACACTCATTCCTGTCAATCAAGATCCGCTGGAAGCAGAAGTGCTCATTGAAGACTGGACAAGTTCAGATGATGAATCTAAGACAAAGGAGAATCTCGGAGATTCAAAGTTCAAGTTGTCATCTGAAATTTTCAAATCTAAAATGCCTCCAAAATCTGAATCAAGACAAATCCGGATCTCAATTTCAGCTGCAAAACAAGTCAGTCAGCCATTAAAAGCTCAAAGAAGAAGCCTTCACCTCTATCCATCATATCTCAAGTTTGTAAAAGACTTGAGAACAAGTAAGTGAAGATCTCATCTCCCATCCGACAAACCACAACTCAACAAAAGAAGCCACAAGTTCTCTCACTACTCGACAAAAGACGCCACAAGCCTCTCAACAAGTTGCATCAAGCTCGAAGAAAGCCCCACCCCCAACTGCTCCACACGGGCCAGTCAAGCATCAAAAGCCATTCAAGGCTTGCTTCAAGTGTGGAAAGGATGATCATGTGCTCAAGAAATGCCCAAAAGGACATGCTTCAGACGGTAAAGGAAAACAGGTTTGCTTCAGACGGTAAAGCAAACAACGTGGTAAAGGTAAACAGGTTTGTTTATTTGAATTTCAAGTTAATAATCATACATCTTTGAATGGTCGAATGACGAACATTCCATCCCTACCTTCTCATGTGAAGCCGGTTTCACATGATTCAAAGATGAATGTGACCACATCATAAAAACCAAAATCTTTTTCCTCGGGGCTTAAACAGAAAATGATTTCCAAATTTAACTCTTTCAAATCGAAAATGTTTGAACCTAAACAAATTTGGCAAATTAAAAAGAAAGAAGAAAAGATTAGTGATACAAAAACTCGTTGTGTGTTTAAGCATGAGTACTACGCTGATGAAAACGGAACGCCCAGGACTACGATGGCCTGAGTTCCCTTTCTAACTAAACTGTGAATGAGTGCATGAACATTTCAGGAGGACTGTTAGTAATCCGGTTTACAGACAGAGAATGTTCCTTATTCAAATTTGAGGCGGAACAAACAGGTTATGGTTTTGGTATCTTATCCACATTTTGGATCTTTCTTTGATTTTCACATATCTAATTTCACCACCACTGCATTTTTCTTGATAACTCATTTATAATCTTTTGATAGGGTAATATGAAAGACGTTTCTTTGGTAATTTCTGTTTTATATATTGTAGTTAGTAAAAATTAAAAAAAAACAAATGAGGGGGAGTCTAACATTTTTACTTATATTTTTGATCAAGTTTTCACATCTCTTTGAGGTCGTTCTTGAGTCTTTTGAAAATTCCAATTTTGTGCTGAAATAGAAATTTTGAGGGAGTAATATCTCACATGAAAATCAACTGAATATCTCAAATGAAAATATATTGAATATCATTAGTGCAAAATTCCTTTTTGTGTAATTTTTTTTCCTTTTACAGGTTTCAGATATGTGTGGAAAGCACCTAAAGGAGGATGTTGATTTGTGTAATGATGTGTCAATAGGCTCAGCTCGAATACAATTAGACAACAATTCTGTGATAAAACTAAATTCAATAAGAGCTTGGTGATGAGGAGTACTTTCACAGACATTTAGCCTGCACAAAGTAATAAGTTTTGACAAAAATGGGCTTAGAGTATTTGTTTCGTGCTTGATTTTTCCCAAATCCAAACCCTTTTGCCGTAGCCTGAATTACGCTTCTCGTTAGCTCTTCTTAATTTTATTTTCGTGCTTATCTCCTCTGCTATGCGGAAGTATTGACCTGGAGTGATGATCTTCTCTGTTATACGTAAATATAGACCTGAAGCTTTCATCAACAGGCTCAGATGATCATCTCCTCTGTTATACGTCGGGAAATACCTGGAGCGCTCATCATCTGCAACCCTCATGTAAAGCTAAGCTCACAATGTTTCTACATCAAGTTCATTGTTTGATGCTTCATACATTAGAATATGCTCACATGTAAAGCTAAGCTCACAATGTTTCTACATCAAGATCATTGTTTGATGCTTCATACATTAAACCCAACTCCAGTTCACCTCCCAAGAACATTCACCTTGATTATTAATTAATCTTGGTCTATGCACACCCAAATAACAAATCTCGTTGAATCATCTAAACTCAATAAGCCATGATGCCAAAACAAGTTACTTTGCTGAATGTCTGTGGAAACCAAGTTGCCTGAGTTTCTTCAGATCGAACTTAAAACATGATAAGATCGTCACAGTTTGTTTGCTGAAAGGAACAAGGCATGGGTTTAAATGGAAAAACATATTGACAATCTAGCCAAGTCTTTGTTTCTCCGGATGGTTGCTAAAAACGCATTATCTGATATCCTTCATGAAAATTTCATTTATTATCCTTATTTTATGTTTGGGTTCTTGAGTCTGTTGGTCTTGTGTGTCTCAAGAGATGTGTTCTATTTGTCTAAAATATTTTTTATCTTGTCGGACTCGTCCTCTTATTTTCGAATTTTTAATTTTATAAATTAAAAAAAATCCAAAAAGATTTTCATTTCAAATTATTTTCAATTCTTCCATATTATGCTATTAATATGATATCATTTTCACATGCATTTAACGTGAAATTGTACATACAAACGGACACGGGTTCGCTTGTTTTCATACACAGATACACACCGGTTTATTTTGTTAAATGAAATGATCTAATGAGAAATCTGGAGATTTTGTTTATGATTGTGTTACAGATATTTGCTACAAATGATGGCCGATCATCAGTTGAACAAAGCACCTGACCAGAGAACCTGTTCCTCAAAGTTTTTTAGAAGATACCGAGCTAGGAATCCTCCTCCTACATCTTCTGAAGCACTCAAGAAAAGATAGTTGAAAGCAGTTCGAGATTTTACGAAAGGATGCACGCAAAATGGGGGAGCACACAACTGGGGGAGCTTGTGAGATTAATGATCTTCAACAACATAATTTGGCAAGCATCAATCTTGGGGGAGTTTTGTTGGAGCTGAATTTAAGACTGAAGCTTACCAAATTGAAGATCCAACAATATTGACTTATCGGTGCTAAACACGATGCAAGACGTTGATAATAATAGACTATGGGGGAGTATTGTTGGACCTGAATTGTAGTCTAATATTATCAACACAGTCAAAGTCAACAAAAGTCAACGTCAACGGTCAAAGTCAACGCAAGAGTCAACACGACGCGTTCGGGACGAAGATTAGAGACAAGACGTTGAAGGCGACGGAGTTTTATTGTTAATAAATATATTTTGTTTCAACAAAATATATTTAATTGTTTTCGTCATCTTAGTATTTTATGTAATATATATTGTCTTTATGACAAAATATATATTCGACTAAACATTAGGGTTTTATTTGTATTATTTCTCATTTGTCATGTTTTAGTCTAAGTCTAGGGTCCTAATTGTCATTAGTCCAAAGTGTCATTAGGCTATATATAGTAAATGGCAATTAGGGTTTAGTAGGCTTGAATGAGCCATTGATTGGGGGTTTCCACTTTGTAATATCTGATGCAATAATAATATAGATCAAATTAAGGGTTTACACGACTTAAAATAATATTCACCCATCTAATGATCTTGGCACGGCTGAATAGTAACAACCCAAGTTTAATTTTGATGACCCGTCTAAAAAGTTCACACGGAAAAGACTGAACAAACCTTGAAAAGACTAAAATATATTGACCCGACTGAATAGTAACACGACTAAACAGTATTTCACACGACTGCAACTACAAGCCTTCAACCGACTAAACAGTACCCTTAACTTTTTGTCTAAGTCACAGGTCACACGACAAGAATATCTTCAATAGATTCGTGAACATCATCATCCAAATTCTGAATAATTCTTCAAAACTTGTTCAATTTGTCCAAAAATCACACACAAGCTGTATAATCAACCGATTAAGAACCCTATATCTCAATCAATCACAAACAACAACTTTTGATTATGAATTTAGTGAAATTTTTTATCGAACAGTGTTCTACTTAATTTTCTTAAAAGTTCAGATCTGATCTATTCTGATTAAAATTAACACCGATGTTGTGAATCAAAAATGTTTTGATGGAGAAAAAGAATCAGATTTCACTAACAGATCGTGAAAATCATGATTAGAGCAGTTCTGAGTGTTTTTGCTTGATGAATGGCGAAGAACACACAATAAGAACAGCTCTGATACCAATTGATAGGTTCAATTTTATCGATACTGCTACTAACCCGATTATAGATCACGAATCTACGTAAAACAACAATCAATCAACACAGAAAATCATACTGAAATAATTCATTATGATTAGAAAGTTGTAGTACAATGGTACAGAGGGAAAACGAGTACAATCAGACTATCACACTCACACACTTTTCTCATAGCCACACATACTCTCACCTACAACTTTCTATTTATACCACAATACATTTTAGGGAAATAACACATTTACCCTAAACAAAAACTTTTGTAAAAATAAAGAACAAGTATGTGACACCCCGCAAATCCAGGTTAACACCGTTAACTATCCCCTACTGATTTTTGTTGAATTCTCGTGAGTAATTGAACGCGTGCCTATCGTAAACTTAAATTGTATAAAGTTCGGGTTTGCTTTGTGATTTATGAAAGTTAAACTTATTAACATTAATTGCCAAACTATCATACTCTAGTGTAAAAAGTAAAATTAATTCCCTAAAACCCTAAACTATAAAACCGATACATATACACATATATTGTCACCGGTTTCTTCTTCTTCTTCACCAACATAGATCAGCAGCAGCACCAACAATCAACTCTCCCTTCACACCAAACACCTCCTCTCGTCTCCATATGCTTCATCCGCGCATTGTAGCAGTCGATTGTGTCCCGCCGTTGCACGTGGTTTCTGCTATTCGGAGGACCAAATAATTCCGGCAGACTTGGAAGTCCGTCCATCATCGTCTCCGAACAGCTGGTATCCCCCCCCCTCGTCGTGTAGCAGTCCAGAAACGGAAGTCGTGACTTCCGTTTCCGACCATCTTCTTTGTTAATCTCCGGTATGTTCGCAAATCGCAAATATGCAAAAAAAAAAATGATCGGTTGTATGTGTGATTGTAATTATATGTGTCCATTGTAACAACTTTCATTGTAACAGCGTATGTATGTATATGATCAAGGTGAAGTATGAAATCAACGTGTATATATGCGGTTTCGGGTTGTATTTATTGAGGTGTGTGTAAATGTATTGAATTGAGTGAGACATGTACGCATCTTATATCAACGGCATTAAAAGGTGGATTTATATATATAGAATGTATGCGTAGACATGTATGTATATATATATATATATATATTTGGATGTTAGTACAGATCGTGGTGCATATATGTTGTGTCCTTGCATGGAAGTATGATCATAAAAGCATACATGTAGGTATAGTGTGCATGCGTAGGTTATGTAGGTATGTGTATGATATTTGTATTGTATGTGATGTTATGTATGTATGTATATAATCGAAACCAACAGTAGCATGTAGTATATATTGCATGTATGTGTTATTTGTATTGCATGTATGTGTTATTTGTATTGCATGTATGTGTTATATGTATTGTAGTATATGTATTCGTATGAGGTAAGTGTAGGAAACGTATGTATGTTAATAGATTGTATTGTAATGTTATTCAATATGTGCGTATGCAAATGTGTTCGTATGATAATGTTGTATGAAACGTGGGTATGTATGGATAGATAAATGTGTTCGTATGATAATGTTGTATGAAACATGGGTATGTATGGATAGATAAGTGTGTTCGTATGTGATAGTATGGAACGTGCGCAGGTATAAGTTCATAAAAGTGGATACATGCATTATGTATGTATGTATATATATATATACACGCTTAAGACTGTAGTTAATGATTACCAATTTCTGATCGGACAGGTCGTAGAACAATTTAGCAAATTCGTGTTGCATGGTGTTGGTGGTAGTGTGCTTCAAAGGTGAGTTCTTTGTCCGCTTTTAAATCTCTTTTTCGTGGAGAAAACATACAAATGATTTTTACTGCACCTTCGGGCAACTATTTTACCGCGCCTTCGGGCGGACTACATTTTTATGTCTTCGGGCAGGGCCTTCGGGCAAAACTTTATGTCTTCGAGCGGGGCCAACTAAGGTTGCATTTTATACCTTCGGGTAGCGCCTACGGGCAGGTTTCGGTAAAAGTATAAATGCCTACGGGCAGGTTTCGGTAAAAGTATAAATGCCTACGGGAAGGTTTTGGTAAAGAGATGCCTACGGGCAGGATTTTATTAGGGCTTATAGTGTTTTACACGAATTGGAACCACATTCAAGTCCTTATAAAAGTTCGAGGTTGATTAATATATGATAGCGGGGAAATTTGAGTAGTACTACCTGGTTGCGACGGCACCCCACCCTTGACTGGGCGTCATGTGGTGCAGATTGTCCTTAAAGGTTATGGGTTATCTTGGTTAGATGGCGACAAGGCAAAAGTAACGTTTAGCTTTCATCTCGACGTGTTGACAAGAAATAAGCATACGGTCTTGCAAACCGACTAATAAAATAGAATTTGTTTATCTGTGTTATAAACAGTATCTTTTAATCTATATTGTTAAATTAAAATCATTGAACTCACAAACATTATGTGTTGACCGTTTTAGTATGTTTTCTCAGGTAGCTAAGGAGCTTAGCACGTAGTACATGCATGCATTGGGTCGTCTTTTGGATTATTTTAAAAATTTAATTTAATTTCTACTTTATTTTGGTGATTTGGTTTATTGTTTGTGCGCGGGATTTTGCGCATAGGATTTATTTATGCTTCGCTAAAAGTTGGTTTTAACATTTAAACTCTGAACTTTTGGTTATTTACAAAGTTATATATTTTATAAACATTGAGTCAAAGTTCGTGTAACTAATGGCTTGAGATCCTGGTATGTCACAAGCCTAACGGACACCCCGTTTGTGGAAAAATTGAGAGTGTGACAGATTGGTATCAGAGACATGAGTTATAGGGAACTAGCATTTGCATATAGAATAAAACTAGGAATTGCATTAGTTACACCCACACTGCACAATAGATATATTATTTAGAGCTCATATGTGTTCCTATACGTGCCACCTTATATGTGATTTCCCTATACTTGTTACCTTAGGCATAGTTCCTTATTACTCTTTTGTGATGCCTCTAACCATAGGCCTGATTTCTGATTCTAATTCTGATTCTGATTCTTTTCATGCTACATATTCATTTTCGGGGTCCGAGAAGCGTCGTCTAAAGTTTATTGTTGACCCAGCGGGCAATAATTTAAACAGCCTCATCCGAGCAATTGTTCTCTGTATTTTTTGTGTGTTTATGGAATGGTGAATCAAGGAAATATGTTACCCCCCCCCCCCCTCGGCGCATTCTCTATTGTGCTGAATCATTTATTTTAACCTTTAACCTTTTCTATCTTGTCATAATTACAATTCTTTCGTCAAGTCAGTGTCTGCTGCACTCGTGAAAACTTGGGACTCGAAGAGGCGTGTTGTGAAGATGGATATTTATGGTATTCTTAGTCTACAAAAAGAAAATGAATGGATTAGACTCTTACCTGCATTATAAAAATAATAATAATAATAATAAATAAATAAATTTTTACACGTCAACGTCATTATTACCTGAGATATGAGCTCAGGTATTGGTTAATATTCCTTGGGCGATAAATCAACAACAAAGTGGATGAACTTTTTGCCTACTTCCTAGTTGAAATTTGTCTTGTCTCGAGTAAAAGAATAACCTCATGCTTTTTAGTAGCTTATGTCACCGAACGATTTCATCAACAAACCATAACCCAAGTTAAAATGAATAGTTCCTAACTACACTTCCTAATGTAACTCCTTGTTGGTCAATTTAGGGTTGAGCATTTAGCTATTGATAGTCTTTCATCTTTGGCACCACTTCATACTCAGTATTATAGAATTTGGAATGTTTTAACACCAGATGGGTGGAATTAGGGTGAGCATACAAGATAAATTATTATCACGGGTGCACACGGGATAATTATTATTAGTGCATGTGAATCCTGGTGAGACCTAACTCGTAGATAAATGGTTCCAATGTATAGTTTATTACTTAAATTTATCCCACTATGAGTGGAAATTCTCGTAAACCACTTAACTAATTGTTAGTGTCGTAAAACCTGTTCGCTAATCTATGGAATGCTACTATCAGGTTGGAGAGGTTTTACAGAAACACCAAGCTAAAAATATCAACATTGATTTGAAAAGTTCTCATGAATACTATGCTAATTGATAACTAAATGTACTATTATCTATGACTTATATGTTATTCTAACAACAATAAAAGTTCGGGGAAATATCGGAACGAAAACAACTCCTAAAAGTTAACAAAATTTACAAGCTAGGAATTCCGACAATAACACAGTTCCAGGTACTTTTCCACCCAATCAGCGATATGCTCATGTCTTATTCGATTCAGGTGCTGATAAGAGTTTCATTTTAAGATAAATTTGTAAAGTTCTTAGGATTAACTCCTACTCCTCTAAGCGATAAACATTCCATAGAAATTACAGCTACTTGAGACTAATATATCTTAGAAGGATGCACTCTAGACATTTTGAGTCACAAATTTCCTTAAAAAATTTCATGTCAATGTCCTTGTGTAATTTAGAGGTAGTAGTGGGTATGGACTTGTTATCCTAAAATCTTGCTGAAACCATTTGTAAAGAAAATTTTGTTCGCATTACCCTCCATATTGGAGATCTTCTTTCTGTTAGGAGAAAATCAAGTAGCATAGTCGTTAAAGTTATCTCATGTATTGCCCAGGTGCTTTTGAAAAAGGGCTATTTTGGAGTATCTAGCAAGGGTCATCAAGAAGACGTCAGGCGATAAGCGAATTAAAAGTATCCCAGCTATTCGTAATAATTCCTGATTTATTCCTGAAGATTTGCCCGGTCTACCTTCTCATCGCCAAGTTAAATTACAAATAGAGTTGGTGCAAAGGGGCTGCTCCAATAGTTTGGAAATTATTATCAACTCACTCTAGTTAAATTACAAGAGTTATCCAGACAACTTATTCGACCAACTTCAAGGGTCAGACGTCAATTCTAAATAGTTGCAGGAAACCAATAACACGGTTTAATTTTCGGAACGAAAATTCTTTTAACAAGGGGATGATGTGACACCCCGCAAATCCAGGTTAACACCGTTAACTATCCCCTGCTGATTTTTGTTGAATTCTCGTGAGTAATTGAACGCGTGCCTATCGTAAACTTAAATTGTATAAAGTTCGGGTTTGCTTTGTGATTTATAAAAAGTTAAACTTATTAACATTAATTGCCAAACTATCATACTCTAGTGTCGAAAGTGTAAAAAGTAAAAATAATTCCCTAAAACCCTAAACTATACAACCGATACATATACACATATATTGTCGCCGGTTTCTTCTTCTTCACCAACATCGATCAGCAGCAGCACCAACAATCAACTCTCCCTTCACACCAAACACCTCCTCTCGTCTCCATAAGCTTCATCCGCGCATCATAGCAGTCGATTGTGTCCCGCCGTTGCACGTGGTTTCTGCTGTTCGGAGGACCAAATAATTCCGGCAGACCTGCAAGTCCGTCCATCGTCGTCTCCGAACAGCTGGTATCCCCCCCGGTCGTGTAGCAGTCCAGAAACGGAAGTCGTGACTTCCATTTCCGACCATCTTCTTTGTTAATCTCCGGTATGTTCGCGAACCGCAAATATGCAAAAAAAATGATCGGTTGTATGTGTGATTCTATTTATATGTGTCCATTGTAACAGCGTATGTATGTATGTATATGATCAAGGTGAAGTATGAAATCAACGTGTATAAATGCGGTTTTGGGTTGTATTTATTGAGGTGTGTGTAAATGTATTGAATTGAGTGAGACATGTACGCATCTTATATCAACGACATTAAAAGGTGGATTTATATATATAGTATGTATGCGTGGACATGTATGTATGTATGTATGTATGTATATATATATATAAATATCTATATATATATATATATATATATATATATATTTGGATGTTAGTACAGATTGAGGTGCATATATGTTGTGTCCTTGTATGGAAGTATGATCATAAAAGCATGCATGTAGGTATAGTGTGCATGCGTAGGTTA
This sequence comes from Tagetes erecta, assembly GCA_030867185.1. Classification (NCBI taxonomy): domain Eukaryota; kingdom Viridiplantae; phylum Streptophyta; class Magnoliopsida; order Asterales; family Asteraceae; genus Tagetes; species Tagetes erecta. The sequence continues at coordinate 21,282,578 of CM061487.1, forward strand.
TGTAGGTATGTATATGATATTTGTATTGTATGTGATGTTATGTATGTATGTATATAATCGAAACCAAAGTAGCATGTAGTATATATTGCATGTATGTGTTATTTGTATTGCATGTATGTGTTATATGTATTGTAGTATATGTATTCGTATGAGGTAAGTGTAGGAAACATATGTATGTTAATAGATTGTATTGTGAATCGATGACATAATGATATTCAATATGTGCGTATGCAAATGTGTTCGTATGATAATGTTATATGAAACGTGGGTATGTATGGATAGATAAATGTGTTCGTATGATAATGTTGTATGAAACATGGGTATGTATGGATAGATAAGTGTGTTCGTATGTGATAGTATGGAACGTGCGCAGGTATAAGTTCAAAAAAGTGGATACATGCATTATGTATGTAGGTATATATATATACACGATTAAGACTGTAGTTAATGATTACCAACTTCTGATCGAACAGGTCATAGAACAATTTAGCAAATTCGTGTTGCATGGTGTTGGTGGTAGTGTGCTTCAAAGGTGAGTTCTTTGCCCGCTTTTAAATCTCTTTTTCGAGAGAAAACATACAAATGGTTTTTTTACTGCACCTTCGGGCAACTATTTTACAGCGCCTTCGGGCGGACTACATTTTTATGCCTTCGGGCAGGGCCTTCGGGCAACACTTTATGCCTTCGGGCGGGGCCAACTAAGGCTGCATTTTATACCTTCGAGTAGCGCCTACGGGCAGGTTTCGGTAAAAGTATAAATGCCTACGGGCAGGTTTCGGTAAAGGTATAAATGCCTATGGGAAGGTTTTGGTAAAGGTATAAATGCCTACGGGCAGGATTTTATTAGGGCTTATAGTGTTTTACACGAATTGGAACCACATTCAAGTCCTTATAAAAGTTCGAGGTTGATTAATATATGAAAGCGTGGAAATTTGAGTAGTACTATCGGGTTGCGACGGCACCCCACCCTTGACTGGGCGTCATGTGGTGCAGATTGTCCTTAAAGGTTATGGGTCATCCTGGTAAGATGGCGACAAGGCAAAAGTAACGTTTAGCTTTCATCTCGACGTGTTGACAAGAAATAAGCATACGGTCTTGCAAACCGACTAATAAAATAGAATTTGTTTATCTGTGTTATAAACGGTATCTTTTAATCTATATTGTTAAATTAAACTCATTGAACTTACCAACATTATGTGTTGACCGTTTTAGTATGTTTTCTCAGGTAGCTAAGGAGCTGAGCACGTAGGACATGCATGCATTGGGTCGTCTTTTGGATTATTTTAAAATTTTAATTTAATTTCTACTTTATTTTGGTGATTTGGTTTATTGTTTTGTGCGCGGGATTTTGCGCACCAGATTTATTTATGCTTTCGCTAAAAGTTGGTTTTAACATTTAAACTCTGAACTTTTGGTTATTTACAAAGTTATATATTTTATAAACGTTGAGTCAAAGTTCGTGTAACTAATGGCTTAAGATCCTGGTATGTCACACGCCTAACGGACACCCCGTTTGTGGAAAAATTGAGGGTGTGACAAAGTAAATCTTCACAAGAGACGAGCCCTAACACAAAGTCGTCACACCACCTCCACCTCATCGTCATAAGGGGAAATCAAATAGGGTGGCGAGAATTCTAGCCAAGGTCGGTGGGACGACAAGTTTTCGAGGTACATGTCAAACAAATCAGATTTGTTAAAAAATGTCGTCACCTCCTCAACGAAAAAATACGAGCGGATCTTAAAATTAATAGAAACACAAGAACTATATGCTTGGAGGATGAGTATGAGAATCATATAAAAAATTTACAAAATTACACAAGCACCTATCAGGTGATATGTTAGAGCTAGTGTTGACCCATAAACGAGAACTCGGCATCAAATACAGTTGGATTTGTAATTTTTAGATTTATTTTTAAATGGTTGTCATTTTTTATTAACTCTTTGTTCTTTTTTAGTTTTACAAAAATAAATGTTTTTTTATTGTACATTTTTATTGTTAGTTTAAAGTAATTAAAATAAAAAAGAACTAAAAAAATTATAGGTACGAGGGTAGTTGACACCAACCTAAAAAAATAAGTAAGGATAGTGTGAGGTTAATTGTGAAATTAAATGTTGTGATTGATGGGTTGTGAGAGAATGCAAGAACTCACTCCCATCATTTTAAGTAAACTGAGGTGTGAAAACATATATATTAAATTAATTATAATTTTGTTTTTCACAATTCGATTTTAAAAATAGAAATATCTAATGGTACTCCACACAAACAGTAAATTTACTAGTCGTGCGTAGTTTAGCTAGGTATAGTCACCATTAGAGGGTTTATGGCAACCGGGTCAGATGTAGAATGCAAGTAATATGTATATAGATTATTGGAAACTTTGTATTCACATTCCTTGGAATTAGCCAACCATAAAAGAATTAAGTATACATGCGTCAAAGACAATCAACCATTAAATTTATGTGCAGATTACATTGGATTAATTCTGCTGAATGCTGACAAAACTACATCAGATTACTGGCCATATTTGTTATAGACTATCAGGAACTATAGGTAAAACAACAACAACAAAATTACATATAACCTGCCTTTACCATTGATATTAATCTAACAACCACTACTTTCATCCAGCAATAAATAAATAAAAGTGACAATGTGGGAAGAAGTTGCAACATCACTAAGCAAACCATTATTGTAACCGCCCCTCCCACGACCTCCAAAATTATAATTAACCAAAAAATGTGAACCAAACCTGAATTTATTTAACTTATAATCTAAAAATCTCCAATCATGAATAAGCAAACCATACCTTACGTTCATAAGCATACAATTAACCAATCAATGACAAGACAACTATTAACAAAGCTAACGATTTAATCAAACCTATCATATATGTGTGCACTGGATTAACCAATTAATAGCTTCCAAACTATCAATTACTAGTTCTAGTATATTGCATTAAATTGACAAACCGAAATCTAGCAACCTAACAATAAGCAAATCAAGACACTAGGTAGTTCTATATTTCACAAATGATTAATCCACACAATCAAAATCAATAATTAAATATATCAAGCACACACATTCATCTAGGGGTGTTGATCGGGTTTTTTAGTCGGGTTTCGGGTTAATTGGGTCGGGTTAATCAGGTTTTTTAATGTGGCATGTCAACCCAAATACCGACCCTAATAAATATTGGGTTAATTGGTAATCGAGTTTTGGTAATCGGGTTTATTCAGGTCGGTATATTCGGTAATCGGGTTGCTAAATGGGCTTATAAAGTGTTCTATTTATTTTTATTTTGATTGCAAATCGGGTGTTGTAAGAAACCAGGTTAATTCAAGATACACCAAATGAGTTATATTCATCACTATAATATACATATTCCAACTTAATTTGTTAAATTTGTTTGTTTATAGAGTGGTTTCGCAAAGTATGTATACAAAGTATGTACATACATATATATATATATATCAATCAAAGAATCCACTGATTTCTACCTCTATCGAAAAACAATAACCCAAAACTAAATATAAAAACTGAAATTGTGATATTCTTTTGAAAATTTTAACTCTAAATGACATGAAACTATAAAAACTAAATAATATATATATATCCACTTTATTCGAGTTATTCAGGTTAATCGGGTTGACCCGAATCTAAAAAATAATATACATTTACGGACCCTTAAGAGTAAATCGGGTTCGAATTTGCTTTGTAACCGGGTTCGGGTTTATCGGGTTACGTCTTAATCGGGTTCGGGTTGATTCGGTTCGGTTTCGGTATTCAGGTTCGGGTAAAAATGACAACCCTACATTCATCAAAGCCAAAAAACTCAAATTAATGAAACCAACACAAGTTCATACGATAGTCAAACCGACAAAGTTAATACTTGTAATTTATCTCTACCTAAGTGAACTAGAAAATTTGCCAAACATGTTCAACGATGAAAAAAATTTATTAAAAACATGTTCATGGTTTGCAACTTAAATTTAATTAAATGTCTAATACAAAGTGTTAACGAATAGATAAACAAATCGAAAGCGAATATCCAAACTTTGATCTCATATTGTTTGTCATATTGTTTGCTCTCATATGTAAATGAACAACTCTAAGTATGACTTAATTATGCTCTCATATTGTTTGGCACTTTTTTTTTCTTTGCCCTCACCTCCTCTCAAAATTTCACCCTTTCGGCCGTCATGATTTATTATATAGAATGAGAAATTAGGTTTCTTGTAGAACACATATTTATTATATATGAGGCGGTGTCTTGATCTGATGTCAAATTCCAATTCTCATAAGTCATAACCCATCTTATTTCCTATATTGAGTCTTATTTCACTTTTCCTTTAAGCAATTGAACTTTTATTATGTACACCCATCTTTTACAAGAAAACAATTTTCCTTGAAAGTAAATAATAAATCATCCGCCGGTCATACGTTTAGTAAAAATTAATAAATTGTAGCTCATGATAACCTAAAAAAACTGAATTCCAAAATGAATCAATTACAAATAAAATTCAACAAAAAAGAACCAAAAAATGTAGGTGTTATTTGTATAAAAAATAAATACCACATCCATGATCCAATTAACTTTTTATTGCACTTTTGCGGCTTTTAGAAATAAAAACATAAAAAATGTTCCATTGAAAATGTTGACATTTCATTAAAGTGGTTCTTTAATACCGACAACTTCCCATGTCAAACTTGGAGGAATAATCACAACTAAAACCAAATTCAATATGACGTGACTTAACTTTGCATTTGAGATCCACATCCATTGTTAATTGTTGGTCCTTGAAATCAGTAATCCGTGTTATATATGATTTAGATCTGATCACAATCAATTGATACAACTAGATCTAGCAATCAATTGATTGTAATTGAAGACCAAAACTCACACAAACCATTAATATTTCTTCATCACCCGGCAACACAGTTGCTTTCCTTCTTCATCCGGCTTGCTTTCTTCATTACACGGCAACCTTCTTCTTCACACGGCAATCTTCTTCTTCACACGCCAATCTTCTTCTTCACACGGCAACATAGTTGTCTTCTATATCACCCGGCATGCTTTCTTCTTCATTACCCGGCAACACAGTGTCATACCTTTACACGGCAAGAAGATTTCTCTTTTATCCGGCTGTATAGTAAACACTTGTCACCCGGCAAGATATCTATGACTTTTACCCGGCAGTATTTGACATGATCTTTGCCCGGCTGTACAGTGGTCATAACATCTTCACCTTTTCCTCAATCACCCGGCATGTATCATACTTACAACTTTACCCAGCTGAACAGTGAGTTCTTTACCCGGCTGTACAGTTGCATCTGATATCTTTGCCCGGCTATAACACTTTGAGCAATTTCTTCACTTTTTCTCGTCTGTTGACTTTTTCAACATCATTTATTGCACCTGCAAACATTCTCCGACATATTAATTAGACAAGATATCCTTAAAAAGAATGTTTGTCATATTAATTATCAAACAACATTAAACAAGACAATAACATTAATTCCAATTAAAATCATTTTCCTTTTTCTTTTTCAAAAATATTTTTGCACAACCAACTTTTCTATATCCCGAAGCATTTTCTTAAAACACATTACAAGACCTTGGGTTTGTTTTTAACACATCCAATACTTTTGCTTTTCATACTACATAATCTTGTTCATTCAAAACACACTTATTCAAAAGATATTTTTGGATTTTTGTAGATATTTTTCTTCAATTTATTCTCCCCCTAAACTTGAAATTTCTTGAAATTTTTAAGTTTAACAAGGACGTTGATGTGTCAATAAAGATTCCATATGCCTGCACACACAAAGCACACACATTAAAATAAATACATATGCAATGCAATGAATCAAAATATCGCAGTGAGATCATACCACACATTATCTGAACATGTTTTGCAAGTTTTGAATAGACATTTGACTTATGCTTGATTGAGTGATGATATGAAAACATACCAATTAGCTCGAATTGACACACTTACTTTTTCAGTATCATGATGATATTTAAGGTTCGATTAAAATGACTTATGTGACCCACATGTATACATATGTCAACATATTTCCTTATCAACCACTACTCGAATGCATATTGCACAAAATCTGGTCACTTACAGTCATACACAGTGTGGAATCTGGGTTCTATTCGGATTTGGTCCACTTTGGGACTTCTTTTTAATTCCATCTTTGGGAATTTTTCTTTCCTATCGTTCCCCTTGGGAATCTTCTGAATTCCATTTTGGAATTTTTGTTTGGTGTTGGTCCACATTTGGGACTCTTTTTGTTCCATTTTGGAATCTTTTGCTGCATCTTGAAGCTCAAAAGAGACTTCGTGTGAGACTTCAGGTCTGTGGATACCACAACAAAGAAGCTCACGATGCGGTTCATCACACTGAATACACTGCATCGTTACCCGATCATGCACAACTATCATCACAAGCAAAGTATCAAAAGATATATATCTAGACATGTATAACGATGGAACTTAACACAAAGATCATTAAGTTTATGTTTGTCAACAATCAACTTACTTTTTCAGTCTAATTGCCTGAGCTGTCTAGCACATCAATTAACATTCATCAGTCTTTATTAAAAATGATGTAACAAATAATGTCTAGTTAAACTATCATTTCTCACTTTTTGCAATATAGATTCTTATGACATGATATTTTCTTTTCTTTTTGCTTTTATATTTTGTTTTTGCTTTTCTTTTTCATGCACACACACAATGCAAAACATAAAATAAAAGACAAAGGAATCAATACTTGACATCAACTTATTATATTTTTGGCTTTTATATTTTCTGATTTTTCTTTTGTTTTCGAAAATTAGAATCAATCATGATTGATTAATCCTATGGATTGAATTAAAAATTCAAACCGGCCTGACAAAAATGATTTTGTGAAGAGATCTGCCAGTTGTTTGTCGGTATGAACTTTAATCAAAATTATTAAACCTTTTTCAGCTTTGTCCGGCTGAACAGTATACGATCACACGGCAGTTGTTAATTACCCGGCTACACACTTGATGATTACCCGGCTGAATTTTCTTAATCACCCGGCGTAACTGTGTATCACCCGGCACTACAGTGTTTGATCCGGCTGAACAGTAACACTTTTTCAAGTCAAATTCTTCACCCGTCTAGAACAAATTCCCTTACACGGCAGCACAGGACCTAATTTCTTCTCAAATCTAAGTCCAAGGAAATTTTCTAAGTCAAAATAATCACCCGGCAAGTTAATCTTCAACCAAGTTCTTAATGTTCATCATTTTCTCCATGAGAATTTTTCAGGGTTTTGTCTAAAACTTGTCCGATTTGTCCAAAATTCACACACAAGCTGTGAAATGGTCTGATTATCAATCCTTTATATCAATCAATCCAAAACATGATCAAATCTGATGAAATTGAGCAAAAATCTGATCGAATAGTAACTTCTTCTATTCTTCTTAATTCCTCAGATCTGATGATAATCTGATGGAATCTGCACAATCGTTGTGTATAGGAGTGATTATGATGACAAATCACAACTAAAAACACCAACAATTCATTCAGATCATGATATTCGAGCAATATTGATGTGTTTTGCTTAAGAACAGCGAAGAACACAATACCGAAAGCTCTGATACCAATTGATAGGTTCAATTGGATCGTTAATATCACTCAAATGATCAGAATAATACGCACAAACAAACAGTTCAATCACAAACACAATTCATACTAATAATTCTCTTTTTATATTGATGATCAAAGCAATTCGTAGTACAAGTGCAGGAGAAACAAAATCACACACAGTTAATTCTCTCTCTAACAGTGTAAAAGTGATCTAGCCTCCCTCCTCACACACACACACACTACATGCTTTAAAGCAAACAAAATACAAGTTTAAGGAATATAACAAAATAAACCCTAAACTATACAAACATATAAACAAAATACAAAGTAAATCTTAACTAGGAAATAAACCTAACAAATGACACTGACATTTTGAACAGACAACAGTGTCGCAAGAATTATAGTGTCGCAGAAAGGTAGTGTCGCAAACAAGCTAGTGTCGCAGACAAGTCAGTGTCGTAGACAGGCACACACTTTGAACTTTCATTCAGGGTAATGTTGGGTACAATGTCAGGTGTAATGTCGGAGCCAATGTCGGGCACAATGTCAAGCATAGTGTCGGGCACAATGTCGAGCACAGTGTCAGGCACAATGTCGAGCACAGTGTCGGGCACAATGTCGTGAACTTTCGTTCAATCAGGATGCAAGCCAGCCAAACAACGATCAACAGCAAAATCAGTAGTGTCGCAAGCACACTAGTGTCGCAAGATGAACACTAGTGTCGCAATATGAACAGAAACACCTTCTTCTCCAAGCAAAACACACACAAATCACCACAGAAAACTTCAAACAGATCCAATTTATGATTTGATGATTCCGATTGATTCACAATACAAGATAACCAAATCCCAATCCAAATTCAGTCCATAATAAATACAAATAAGATCTAATTTGATTGAAAATACTTTTGTGCAAAACTTATGAAGAAAAAACCCAAAATCACTCTAAGATCTCAGATCTATATGATGATGATAGATCTGAAGATGTAAATTGATTCTAAAACAAAAACTACACAATTCTCAGTCCAACTCCATACTAAATTGTAACAGATCAGATCCAGAATTGATGAAAAGTGAAAATTGTCTAAAACCCTCAAAAACCACAAATCATGAGCACAATGGCTCTGATACCATATTGTTGGTCCTTGAAATCAGTAATCCGTGCTATATATGATTTAGATCTGATCACAATCAATTGATACCACTAGATCTAGTAATCAATTGATTGTAATTGAAGACCAAAACTCACACAAACCATTAAAACCCATTAAGAATAGTTTAATTAAGAAGATTAATAGATGAAGATGGATTAGATAATTGCAACAATGATATAACAGATTCAATTCCTTGCAAACAATCAATAAGGTTCGAACTCAGTATCAAAATATGAATTGTATTCAATAAGTTCCAAAAGAGTTGTGTACAAAATGCCCTAACACAACTATATATATAGATCATAGTGTCGCAGGCAGTGTCGCAGACCCGACACTGCCTGATCGCTAAACATAGACAATCTGCATGCGACACTATAGTGTCGCATGCAGTGTCGCATAAACAAGCACAAATGACACTAAAACAAAGACAAACTAACTATTACAATGGAAACAAAATACGACTAAACTATTACAAGATAAACAAAAGACAAATAACAACAAGGAGAAGTACCACCCTACATGTGGTCATCATTAACCATCTTGGCCATTGGTTTTACAAGTTTAAAGATTGTATGCATATAATCCTCACAATCTCCTTTGCAGGAAACATTTTGATAAGCATACAAAAGAGAAGATATTATAATGTCAGCATTTCCAATATATGGAAAAACATAAGTTACCATAAGCATTATATTTCCTGAAGGGATTGTCGTGACAAGTTTTACTTGAAGTAAACCTACAACAATAGCAACAACTAATAGACACAACACAAGTATGAATATACGGATCATTTGTATGTTGCGTGTATTCGGTTCTCTCTGCAACAAAACATAAAAGTTATATTATAATTAATTTTAAGCACGTAGCCGATTAATTATACCTACAACTTACATCCAAGTGTGGAAGGACACCAGTCTCTAAAGTTGATTTTGGTGTGGCCATTAGTTTTGAATCCGTTGATCTTAGTGTGTCCATCAGTCACGAACCCGTTGATGTTAGCCTCTTCTAATGTGTTCTCCAACACCCAAAATAAATCAAAAGCACTGAAATAACGTTGGTGATGCTACTGGCTCACGTACCATTTCTAGTTGGCGGAAACTCATGGCTTTGTGTCACTATAAAAAATAGATCAAATTCATGAAAGAGTGTTGATATAAACTAAAATAAAAAAATAAACAAGTATACAATGCAAGCTTAAAACAATATTAATATTTACAACGGCAGATAAACAAAGTGAAGGTACTTATATATGTGAAACATTTTTTGATAATGTACTCTAAAATAAACATAGCTCAAAGATGAAGATCGATAGAATAAAATGTAGTGCATTCATTTACACATACGAAAAATACATATAAACGTCAAAAGCCGTCCTTGGAGAAAATCATAACCGAACAACACAAAGAATATGACTTTTGATTCTCAATGTAAGTTTGTTTCTTATTGTTTGTGTAAAAGAAGGGGATATGTGTAATTAAACTTTAGACTTGGGTAAGAAAGTAATTGATTAGCTTAATAAGGGGAAATATGTATAATAATATACATGTGTATCTGGTTTGATCACTTGTCCAAAAATAAGCTTTGGTTTATTGGTAGGTAGGGTAAGTACATAAGAAAACCTCATTTTATTGAAAAAACCTTGGAAACTTGGTTATGGGAATCTCATTTTTTCACATCCATACTTTTTTCATTTTTTGTCCTTTACACAATGAGGGCATAATGGTCAAATTGCTCCACCCACCTTTCTCCTCAAATCTAACAAATTATATGTAAATGTACACTGATCCCATAATCTATACTACATTAATATACATATTGAATGGGCAAAATAGTAATTTACGCAATCCCTTAAATTTTCATCAATTTCAATATGTAGTATATCTTGTACATACAACATAAGGGGAAGATAGGTAGAAACCCCAATTCACTTCAAAATTCAAAATCACTCTCTCTCAATGTCTATTCATCTTCATCGAACTCTTTCAAGATGAAGATGTGTTTAACGGTCAAAAGAAACACTTGCTGAGGGTTCTCGACGACTATCGACAAAGGATTTTTGTGGTTGAAGGACACTTATTCGATCTGACATGGATAAAGAGTATTTTTCTGATAGTTCGAGATGAACCGAGCTTGGATCTAGATCTGAGATTGTTTAGGGATGTTGTTTGCGATCAGTGATGCGGAATCTCACTAATCACATATGGATGCTTAAATGTTCATTAAGATCAATGCACGGCATGATGAAGATGATGATAATATGAATATGTGAGTTGTATTAGATCTTTGTGAAGGTTACAAAGGATATGGAAATAACAATGCATACAACTCTCTAACAAATGACTAGGTGATGGTAATTATAGTCTATACCATTCACCTTACATTTCAACCTAAACATGTGCAATTAAGCACAAACGCGCATTTAAGCACGAAACGATTACACAAATATTCTAAGACAAATACAATTAATGAACGTCTTCACCCGTTCTTGCTCGTGATGATGCTCGATATCTTCACTCGCTTATATTTGGAAAGTGACATCTTCAAATAACCACAACAGTACTCCCCCTAAGATGACACTATACAAATCAGACATATCAGCTTAAATCTTCATGTGACGAGCATAGAGAGCAACTTAAAGGTTTGGTATGCATTATCTTCAAGAGGACCCAACAGTACTCCCCCTAAGATGATGCTATCAAAACTCTGTCTTTCAACAAGCAATCTGCATCTTTCTCTCCCTTTTGAGTAACATCAGAGGCTATGGAAAGAAATAAGCAGAGAGTAGATTCCGGTGAATCTATATATCAGCAACGGGAATTCTTCAACGTTTGAAGTAGAATGTGAAGACTTCTTTGACTTAGAATACTCCCCCTAAACTTTTGCTTTAGAGGTTAACGAGATCTGTGTATGAGATATTAAGAGGAGGATTCTTAACACTCAGCAATCTGACTTGGAAACCTTGGGACTGGAATCAGGATTGATCAGGAACATCTTCAAGTCGCGTGGAAGCTTGTTCTGCATTGGAAACTGTTCCTGCAACTCAAGAACAAACATTAAAACTCAGGCAATATTGTGCAGTTATCATCAATCTAAAGATTAAGTTCTCAACCGGATGAGATATTGCTCGATCAACAACTCCTACATCAATAGCACATGTTAAACTGCCAAACAAAAGAAAAACATTAAAATGACATTTTTTTGATGTTTTTTGAATTTTTCAATGTTTTTGATATTTTTGGAATTTTCTCTTTACATATATGAATCTTTACCTGCAATGAAATCATACAAGCAATTTATCCAACACATGTTTTGCAGTTTTGAGAATAGACATTTGAATTGTGAAGTAATTGAGTGATGAATTTTTGAACAAATCAGTTAGCTCGAAGTGACACACTTACTTTTTCTATTCTTGATGATCAATTAGGTTGATTAAGAATAAGTTTTGAGTGACCCATACCTTGCACATTAGAACACCTCAACACGTCAGGTCACTTACAATCATACTCAGTGTGGAATAGGGTTCTTATCTATTTGGATTTAGTCCACTTTGGGACTTCTTTTAAAATTCCTTTTTTTGGAATTATCTTTTGCTTATGTTCCCTTTGGGAATCTTCTGATTTCCATTTTGGAATTTTTGGTGATGGTCCATCTTTGGGACTCTTTTCTGTTTCATTTTGAAATCTTTTGCTGCACCTTGAAGCTCAAAAGAGACTTCACGTAAGACTTCAGGTCTGTGGGTACCACAACAAAGAAGCTCACGGATGCGGTTCATCACACTGAATAGATTGCATCGTTACCCGATGTATATCGGTTGCGTCACAAGATATCTATTTGATTTGTAAAAATGTTTCACATGCAATAAGATGTTTCAACCCCAAAAACTCATTAGAATTTAGTTAAATCATTATAGAATGTACTTGTTCAGTATACTTGTCTGAGCCGTCTCGCACATCAATTTTCACGCTTCAGTCTTTATTGTTTAAAATGATGCGTTGAATAACTCTAGTGTACTATCATTTCTCATGTACGTGCAAGTAGATTCAACATATTTTTGGATTTTTCTAGTTTTATCATTTTTTATTTTTTTTTAATTTTAATGGTTTTCTCCCCCTAAATTTAAATTTCTACGAAAATTAAAAGTTTAATGAAAAGAAAATGGCAGATATGTTATCAAAGTATGAAGGGTGCATGTAATATACTTAATCTAAATAGACGAAATGAAACATCGGATGTTTCTTGGACTGCCATCATTGTTTGAATTTGTTTTTGAAAATGTTTTTTAATTCATGTAACGATTCCTTTTTGTTTCCAACTCCATTTGGCGTCAGTTGCATCGAAGACATCATGAACAAGATTCGGTATCTTGTCATGATAAGGGATCGGCCACGGTCTTCTTTTCTTTGTTTGGCCGGCCTCCATAACTGTTCCTAACACACTAACAAATTAGTTAGATGGTGAAATCCAAGCCATTGCGGTCTTGGTTTGTCCGAATAATCTAAAATATAGGTAATTTCTTGATAAATTGCATCTTCTGGTGGACCATCGGTTGATGAAGCACGTTGCTCATCTTGATTCTTAACATGTGTTTTTCTCCACAATTGTTTTTGTGTGGGACCAAAGGAATACTTTGGTTTAGACACCTGTCTAGAATTATTCACGGAAGATCTGACATAGTCATTTCTAAACCTATTTTTCAAAAATTGGTTTTGTTGACTATTTTGCTTATGCAAAAATGGATTTGTTTGATTTTGTTTTCTTACAGATCTTGGTTTCCATGAATCACTTGAATGATCACCATTAGATAATTGAAAATCAGAAACATACCTGGCAGAATTTGCTGATGATGAATTTCTTTGGACATACCTTCTCGGCTTCATCCTTGAGTTTTTATTGTAGAAGCAATCCTGAGTGTTGTGATTGACCATGTCACAAATGGAGCAATACTTGTTTTAGTAACATTCCATTGTGTCGTGGTTGTACATCTGACAGTTGATGCAGTACTTGTTGTAGTAGCATTCTGATGTCATGTGATTGTACATTTCACATATCTTGCAGTACTTCCGATGAGCTTTGAAAGGAGAATTCATTCTTTTCTTTTGAGAATCTTTTGAAGTTGAAGCATGTTGATTCTGATGAGCTTTGACCATTGAAGAAGGTGAAGTCTTGAACTTGTTACTTTTTGATCCATAAGGGAAGACAACTTGACTGTAGATACAATCAGAGATATGATGAGTTTCAGAGTCACAGATTATACAGTATACGTCATTGTTTAAATCACTATGGGATTCGGAGTCTTGAGACTTAGGAGAGGAAGGAGGCTGTCGTGTAGAATCAGATGAAGCGACCTTTGTCTTCTTCTTCTTGGCTTTGGTTTGTTTTCTTCTAACCTTCTTCTTCTTCTTCTTCTTTTTTGACTGAACCTCTCGTGTCTTTTCTTCTTGAGAAGGTAGTGATCCAACAATTCCGGTTGGCACTAATCCCTCTTTTTCTTGTTCGGATGACTTTGCTTTTTCAACTTCTTCTTTGATAAGCACAAGATCAGATTGTGATCTGTTCAATTTGTTAGTAAGCTCCATGAGTTGTACATTCAGATTATGCTTTTCGGTAAGCATTGAATTAACATTATGTGTAAGAGATTTGAATCTATCTTCACACAATTAGTGATCTTTGTCACACCCTCAAAATCCACTAACGGAGTTTTACCGTTAAGTGTGTGACAAACCAGGCTCTTAGTCATTAGTTACACCAAACGACACTATATGAATTTAAAATATCCGTGTCTCATTAAATGAGAAAATTTAATACAGAGTTAACGTTTAATAATTTGCGGAAGCGTAATCGAAATGTAATGTCAATAATATTAAATGGAACTAAATGCGCAAACACGTGCCCAACATAAGAAACATAGTTTAAATATTTGTTAAAACCAAACATAGTTTTTAAATGCAATAAAGTGTTTAAATGCAAAGTTGTGACTCCATGCCATGTCCTAAGTGCGTTGAACCTCAGTGACCTGTAAAAGTAAAAGACTAACAAGTGTCAACACGACGGTTGGTGAGTTCACATAGTAAGTATGAAATCAAGTATGTTCAGTTGCAAGCAGAAATATAAATTAAGTATGTCATTGTAGGTAGCTAGTCTACAACACATGTCCTTAGAGGCGTATGTATCTGACCGAAGCTGACGTATGTACACAATAAGTGCATTTGCCTGTTCGTACATCCCAGCAGGATGCACTGTAAGTATGTTAGGTCATTCAACACCCGTCCGAAAGGTCCTTCTGTCGTGCTAGCGCGACTAGCCCGGGTAGGGTTTGTCAAACCCAGTAGTACTACTCAAAATTTCCCCGTTATTTCACAAATACTAACGGTCAACTAGGTATCCATGAGGTCTTTCATGAACAAAATAAAAGTTGCTCTAATCCAGACATGCGACATACAAAATTTGTAAATCCGTAAAAGTAATCGTCCGTGTTCAGCCCATAAAAGGGTAGAATAGTAAAAGTGCGGTTTAGTAAACTCACCTTAGGTTGCACAACAAATAAGTTTGAGAGTACACAATGTAATACAGCAACCTAAATAATAGTAGGTCTATTAATGTGTGTTCATGTAGGGTCATAGAACCCTATGCATCCAAATAGTCATACGGTTTGTGCGAGATTAGAAAAGTTTGACCAAAGTTGACTTTTGTTGACCTGAGTTGACCCACGACCCGCTGGTGATTTATTAAGTGCAAGTATGTTTCTTTTGAAGTATGTGTTCATATTAAGTTCACAATTCACATCACAAGGCACGTATTCAAAGAATTAAATTTCTATTTTCATTAAAGTTTCCTTTATAGGAAAGTGGAATTTTTAGAACATGTTTTCACAATTCAACATCCAAAAGATTTCCAAACCTCATTATGCACATCAACTACTACACACTAGTCATACCGTGATACACAACCCAATAGCACACGTCAAAACTTACAGATTCCAATATAAGACAAAGTAGCATGTGTAATCATCTCAAGGCACATATCATTGTCCACATGTCTTTATGTTTCAAATAACATAGCAACACTTTCATCATAGCATCCTAGTCAACTAGAACACACATTCTAGATTCTCAACAATCAATTTCATACCAACGGGTTATTAACCAAACAACACTTTTACATATCGTTTCCATGTCAAGAGCTAGTTTACCATTTACAAAGTTGCCTACAATCTTCCCTATGCAATTCATTTATGTTTGTGTGTCCAAAACCACTAATCATGCACCCTAGTGAATGTTCATGACAAAAGGTTTCTACAATTAGAAAGTCATTCCAAATCAAGTCGGATTTCCACGTTGAAATAACCAAAATTCGTTTAATTCATCATATGAACATGCTAGTGTCATCACAACAACTATTAGATGTCCACAACATGAATTTTTCACATGAACCAAATGAAAAAGTTACTATCTTTAGTAATATGGCAAAACGAGCATGTAATTTCAAAACCAAATAATCATCCTTCAATCAAATCATTATCTAAACATATATTTCATCATATTTCATCATGATCATGCATTTTAGTTCATGTTCAAAAAACTTCCTATTAACCCTAATTTCTCAAAAATAATAATATGGATTCAATTCACTATTTGATCATCAAAATATCAAATAAACCTATAATCAATACCCAATTCCACAACAAAATCACCAATTGACAAATTTGGATGAACTAGGGTTTCATGTCTTACAATTTTTGAAACATATTTGAAGTTTTAGGAATGAAACTTACTTGTAATGTGCTTTAACTTAAATTAGCAAGCAACAACACCACCAAAGATCCAACACAACCGAACATCATCACTTGACGAACAAAGCAGCCGAAATATTCAACTGGACATAACTTTTTCCTCGCTACGAGTTAGAAGACGTATTTACTATCATTAAAACCGTCTCGTCGAGAAGCAGATTTTGATATATAATAGGCCTCGTGACGACGTCGGAGCTGGCCGGAATCTGGCCGGAAAGGTGACGGCTGTTAGGAGGGATTTTTAGGGTTGTGTTTTAATTTTTGTTAAATGATTAAGTTAGGTTTAGGTTAAGTTGAGCTATGGGCCATCCATGGATCACATGGATGATCCATGGGCTACGTTTTGTTACGGTTTGTAAACACAATGAAGCTCTTTCTTAAACGTACTTTTCTCGTCTCTTAATATCTACTGAATTTCATAAACGGTTAAAACTAGTAAACTACGTAATTACTCCAAAGTTTAACAATAAGCACACATGTTACTTAGGATATATATTTATTGTATTTGTATCAATTAAATTCACCAACGCCCGGGTATTAACTCGTGTGATCGTTTCGTGTGTACGTTTGTGTAACAGTTTGTACATTTAATTCACCAAATTAAATGAAAAGTATAATTGTGTTAACGTGATTAACATAGTTTGACTAACGATGTTAACCTGAATTTGTCGGGTGTCACAATCTTTTTGTAGACTTGCATACTTCTCTTGTTCTTCTTGCAGTTTATTTTTCAGAATGTTGTTCTCTGAATCGAACATCTCAGACAATGTCTTCAACTTTAGAATTTCTGTTTGCAATCTTTGATCACACTAGATGAGTGTGCATTTGATTTTGCAGCTTCATTCTTGACATTCATTGCTTCTCTTTCACTTTTCTTGAGTGACTCTTCGAGAGATGTGATTCTGTGATCAGATGATTTGTGTTGTTCTTGCAGATTCTTGTGCCTTTTCTCTTCATCCTTTAATTTATCCCAAATCATGAAAGAATATGTTCTGTAGTGTTCACATTGTTGAAAGCATTCTTTGGTGCACATCTTTTCTCTTACATCGATTGGCATTTCAACAAATGAACTCTGAACATCTTTCTCGGTTTCCTTTTCAGACATCAATCTCTTTATTTCTGAATTCAGTTGAGCATTTGTCTCATTTTGCTTTGCAATGGTATCTGACAAGTTGCTAATTTCTTTATCTTTCTTCTCAATCTCTTGAATGGAAACAACATCAATGTTTTCACTCCAATCATACTCTTCTTCTTCATCTTGATTTTCATGAGAATCTATTTGAGTCACAAGAGCGAGCTTTGTGTGTTCATGAAAGTCTCTTCTCTTTTGATCACAAGCTTTGGCAAATTGAAGATATGTTGTTTCAAACATGTGATTGAATTCTGTAATAAATTCAATGATATCTTCCTTTTCATTTTCGTCTCGGATTACGGTTAACATGCCCTTTTTTTTGTTTGGACAGGTGACAACTGTTTGGACGGGTGACAACTGTTTGGACGGGTCATAAAGTTGGTACTGCTAACTATTTGGATGTGTCACTATTGAGACGGGTGACTATTGGGACGTGTCAACTGTTGATGCGTCTGAATAGTGTTTTCACCCGGCTGAAAAATTCACACGGCTGAACAGTACTTCACACGGCTAAATAATAAAAAATACTTGACCCGGCTAGACCTTGACCCGGCTGAATAGTGAATCACCCGGCTGAATAGTATCAAACTTCACCCGACTAAAATTTGACACGACTGAATAGTGGCACGACTGAACTGTTGGTCGTGTCAAACACTGTTTAGACGTGTCAAAACACTTCGGAAAATTTCCTTCAATTAACCACTCAATTCTTCTTAGATTATGATACGTTTCTGGGCAAATATCAATCAATTCTTCAAATCTTTATATCATATTGACTTTTCAAAGTCAAAATTGTGATGAACATAAGATCAATTCTTCAATTTTTGTTGTTTTTGTTCAATTCAATACTTGTATTAGCTAAAGAATGAAGTTTCTAACAATCCTCTAAAGTATTACACCTTGAAACAAGCTAAATCTCATTCAGATCCGGATTTTTTTATGAAGAATACAACAAGTGGGTTTTGAGACAATTTTACAAAATATGGATCGAAATCAACCAATCAGTGATGTTGGATTATGAATGAAGCTTAGGATAGTGATTTCTAACATATCTCAATCCTCAATTTCTCAATATCATCAACAATTTCCAGATCTCAAATTTTAGTAGTGAATATGACGAACATGAACAATTTCTTCAAAAACTCAGTCAAATCTTCACCAATTGATCTCAAACATTGCAGTTCTTTACCCAAACATGAATCAAAGCTAATGGTAGCTAAAATTCCATCAATAACAACAACAATCAAAGATCACCCAACAGCTTTGATACCAATTGATAGTTCGAGATGAACCGAGCTTGGATCTAGATATGAGATTGTTTGGGGATGTTGTTTGCGATAAGTGATGCGGAATCTCACTAATCATGTATTGATGCTTAAATGTTCATGAAGATCAATGAAAGATATGATGAAGATGATGACAATATGAATAGGTGAGTTGTATTAGATCTTTGTGAAGGTTACAAAGGATATGGAAATAACAATGTAGGCAACTCTTTAACAAATGACCTAGGTGATGGTATTTATAGTCCATACCATTCACCTTACATTTCAACCTAAACACGTGCAATTAAGCCCAAACACGCATTTAAGCACGAAACGATTACACAAATATTCTAAGAAAAATACAATTAATGAACGTCTTCACACGTGCTTGCTCGCGATGATGCTCGATATCTTCACTCGCTTATATTTGGAAAGTGACATCTTAAAATAACCCCAACATTTTCGTCGTTGTTAACGTAAGTTGGATCAAATTGGTAACAATTCTGCTTTTTCTTACTTTAAGCATAATTTAGCTTTAATGTTTTCAATTTTTTTTCTTATTGTTTAAAGTTAAAGAGTATTTATTTATACTACATTAATATATATATTGTGTTAGATATAATAGATTAGCATTTAGATTAATCTTTGTTCATTGTAAGAGTGTTCATTATTTATACTACATTAATATATATATATTGTGTTAGATATAATAGATTAGCATTTAGATTAATCTTTGTTCATTGTAAGAGTGTTTTTGATCAATACAACCGAAGTTTATGAGTATTCGTCTTTGTTATTGATTGATTGTATATTTTGTGGTATTGTCTCATGTGATTGTGTTCAATTGTTGCAGATTTCTAGATCAAAATCCTGCTTTATCAATTGGTATGAGAGCTATTGGCTTAGATCTGGATCGTGTTTATCGTCAACAAACACCGTTCCATTGAAAATCTGCATCAAATTGAAGATTTCGATCAAATCCATTGAATCAGAGCTGTGTTATAACAATCTAAACACAAATCGAGGTTCAATTGTACGTGTAGAAATACAACGAAATAGATGAAAAATCAATAGATCTATAAGTTTTGGGTTCATAAAGTTATCGAACAACAAATTTTCAGATCTACTTCAAGTATGATGAGAATTGGTAAAAATTGTGATTAAGGATCATTGATCTAATCATTGTTCAGCTATTCAGAAGAAAAAATCATCAAAAACAACGTCAAAATCATGAAATCAGAAATCGGAATGCCTATGAAGTTTCCATCTTAGATCTGAGTGTTTTGGAAAATTACAGAAAATTTGTCTAGTGTTCAGTCGTTTGACAACTGTTCATCCGTCTGAGTACTTTTCAGCCCTCTGAGTACTGTGCAAGCGTATAGATCTGGACTTAGTAAAAAATAGTGATTTTAACGGTACTGTTCGTCCGTTTTAGCACTATTCATCCGTTTCAAGTTAAAAAATTATTCTAAGTCTTCTCTGTCCGTCTCAAAGAGTATTCTGTCCATCTCACTCATTTTCAAAAGCACAAAAATAATCTAAGTCATTTATGTCCATTTCATATTTCATCCGTTTCTAGTCAGAATTTTCTAAGTATTTTGTCTGTTTCATTCAATTCTCAAAAACACAAAAATATTGTAAGTGTTTTCTGTCCGTTTAATCTCATCCGTTTTACAAATTATTCCAAGTTTTTATCTGTTTCATATCTTTTATCCGTTTCACATTTCTTATTTTTCAAAAATCAAAAATACCAAAAATATTTCTGTCAACCATACATCATGGCACTTGATGATTATGAGAAAAGTGTTCCAAAGTTAAAAAATTGATCATATTTCAAGAATTGGACAATTCGACTAAGGCTTCATTTGAATTCAGTAGATTCCGATCTATGGAAATCTATAGAAAAAGGTCCATTCATTCCTACTCAATCCGCTGGTCCAGGTACAAATGGTGTTGCCTATACAAAAGACACAACAACACCATATCCCGAAGATGATCTCTAGGAGAAGATTTGAAGAAAATCAAGAATGACGTTAAAGCATACTCACTTATGTGAAATGGCTTACCACTTCAAGTTCTTACTCGTCTTGAAAATTATCAAACTAGATACACATTGCACAAGGCACTTAAAGTTATCTGTGATGGAGGAGAAGAGTTGCAATCACTGAAGAAGCAAAAGTTGAAGAGACAACTTAAGCTGTTTGAACATATATCTGGAGAATCTGTGCATCAAATGATTAACAGATTCATGCAATTAACTCAAGAAATGTCAACTGCTGGAATCAAGAATGATTTGAAAGATTTGAATGATCGACTGTTAAATGATTTACCATCAAGCTGGAAGCACACTGTTACATTATTGAAACATACTGAGAAATTTCCAATGGACATGGACACGTTAATTACCAAAATCGAATCTGTGGAGACCGATGAAAGTTCAAGAAATAACGGTCATGTTTTATCATCATATCAGTACAAATTTGTGACTTTTTCAGTAAACACAAGTGATAATGCATTTGTGGTTCAAAAAGAAGAACTGATTGAAGGAGATCTGTTTGTAGGAGCTGGTTTTCTTTGCAGAGTCGCTATATTCAAATGTTCAATCTACTCAAACTGCAACCAAATCGCAACCTGCTCGATCTCAATCGTCTCAATCTGTGAACCAAAATCACTATGAAACCTCTTCTCAAAACTCTGTTAAAACTTTCAAAGCTAATGATGTTATTAATATTTTATTGCAGGATGATGAAACAAAAAATGCTTTTGCAGGACTTATTTGAAATGGATCCAACTGATGTTGAAGAGATGGACTTAAATTGGCAAATGGTAATGATTGCATATCGCACCAAGAAACATGCATATGTGAATCACAGTTTCAAACCAAGCGCAAACAAGATTGTCGGATTTGACAAATCAAAGGCAAGATGTTTTAACTGTAAGAGCTATGGTCATTTTTTGTAACATTTGCCCTGAAACGAACCCGATTCAAATCCAAACCCGAACCCGTCCGAATGTCCATGAAATTTTTTCGCCTAAATATGAAACAAAAGTATTAAGTCACTAATTATTATCTACTTAAATTGCTCCATTTAAATCAATAACTATATTCACTAAATAATATATTAGAGTTTATAAAACAAATTTGCATATTTGTATAAAAAAAATATTCTATAAAACAGATAAGTTTTATATAAAACTATAAAGTTAGTGTGGTTAGTTAGGTTATTGAAATAATTAACAAAAGTAACTTTAAGGGTTGGTTTATGTCAATTGTGAAACTTGTTTTAAAACTCTTTTTATTTAAATTAATAAAGTCGTAAACTAAAGGGGTCTAAGTGTAAGATTTTAAATAAGTACCCAAACCAAAACCACCCACCCATTTGAAACACGTTTTTCCGACGTGAATGCCGGCAACAACTCCGGCGACATCCCCGGCGACACCCAAACCTTGATTTTATGCATTTATATCGCAATCAACTAGTTCTTTGCCCTTATCCGCAAGATTCGAACTTGGGGCAGCCTTTAAATCCGATCATTACGCGTTTATCCTAATCTAATCGTTGCACATCATTCGGAAAGCAGCTGGAATTAGTTGCAAACTGTGAGCATCGAATAAACCTTATATAAGCAACTAAAACCATTCATAACCATTCGTCGGGTCTTTCTGCAACATCTTATTTACTTTAAACACACACCCACTCATAAATCGATCTCTGTTCTTCATCATCTTTGATCATCAGAAGATCGGAACCTTTAGGGCTATTCCATACATCAAACCATTAGGGCTTTAACTCATTGGTCATTAACAATCGCTGTTGAATCATCAATTGAATCATATCATCCCTTCTGGACCACCTTTGATTTCTTCACAGCCGACTCCTTATCGCTCTCTATTCTCCATCAAACGATCACCAATTAAGGTAATCAAATTCTTCTACATGCTCGTGATTATATGCAAATTATCACTATTATGGCTGTTGTTCATTTGAGACTTGGATTCACGTTCAATTTTGGTAATCTTGAATCTAGGGTTTATAATAAGAAGTGGGTTTTAATGGCATATTGTATTTATATTTTAAAGTTCGGTTTTAAAACAACAAAAGAGGTTTGGTCTAGTGGTTTAGTCAGGTTAATCAAACAAAATTGTCCTGGGTTCGAACCCAAGGACTATATCGTTCATTTTTGGACTTTATAATCACTACTACATATTATTATTAGTTATTAACACTATTATTATTACCATCATGTTTATTATCATTATTAATTATTATTATTATTATTATTAATTATTATTATTACTTATTTTCTTAAATAACTATTACTATAAATCTGATTACTTGAAACGACTATTAGACATCTAAACCGAAAGTCATTAACAAGGTTGTAAAGACTCATTAATAAATTTATTTACATGAAATTTATAAATTAGAAGTCTTAATGTGTAGAATGATATGTTTTATTTTTAAAGTTAACTAGTTAAATTCAGAAGCTCGCGCGTTGCGCGAGCGTTTTATTTAACGGTTTTACAAACAACTAAACAAAAAAAATCATATCACGGCTCAGAATCAACAATTGCATTAAATGCAAGTTGAATTTACTCCTCATAACCTAATATAACAACAGAAAACAAAGAAAACAAACCGAACAAAATAAAATTCTAAGGGGCTCAGAGTATTAATGACGACATTGTGACTGAACCGTGGCTGCAGTGTGGTTGAGCGTATAGACCGACAAACCACCAAATTTGCCACGCCAACGGAACTACACTATCGGATAAATACGAACTCATCACAACCCAATCAAAACCAACAACTGTACCAAAGTAACCGGGTATGACCTGGTCACCATCATCACAATAAACCCACAAACTCTACATCCATAAAGATTAAAACTTCTAGTTTCAAAACCAGATCTATGCATCATCACAACATTAGCTCCAATTAAATCCATCAACTGGAATTAACACAAAGCCATACAGATCGAGTTACAGAGACAAAGATGGTTGCCATTAAACTTAAACCCACACATATCTAGTTATAGAGACAACAACAATGGCTGCACTAAACTCAAATTCACACAAATCCAAAGATCTACATCCATTCGCGAGCCAAAAACGACAAACAACCACATGCAACACCAACAAATCCACAAACAAACACACCATCGCAAAAAGATGGTCAGACATATCCAAAAACTTGGATTTGTGACAATCAATGGTAAACAACCGGAGACCATTGGAATTACAACCGACGGTGATTTTTCTGCCTAAGGTAACAGAAAAACGAAGCAACAAAACACCGCCGGCGACAACCGGTCGAGAGAGAGGCGTTGCTTCTTTCACCCAATAATATAGATAAACTTCTCTCTCTAAATATATGGTTCAAACAACGGCTCAAAAAAAATAGTGATTCAAACACATATAAATAGAAAATGAGGCATGCTGGCAAAGATATACAAATCACAGCTGTAAATAAGCAAGCTGTCAAACAAAACACAACTGTAAATAAGCAAGCTGTCAAACAAAACACACATCCACGTGAAACAACTTCAAATACCCAAACACCAACAACAAAGTAACCAAAATACCCCTTCCTTACAAAATAATCACCAAAATGCCATGGCTACTGTTCATTCAGTTTCCTTTTCAATATAGTTTAATGACCTTATATTTAATATTAGTACTATATTGAATGTGTAAGTCGTTTAATAGGTAATGTTGGTTAAGCTAATAACTTTATATAATAAAACTTTCTACGTTATAACTGCTTAATTATTATATATTTCTTACGAACTCTATTAATAAACGACTATAAGTTGTCCTTAAAGTCTATATTTATCTAAATCCCATTCTTAAAAGACCCCTAAATTCCCAAGTCATCTTGAGAATCATTCTAACGTAAGACTCCGTTCCTTAGGTTTTTTAAGGAGATTTCCCGGTGCCTTCTTCAAGTCTTATTTTATTCCATTTCATCATCTATTATCACGTGAGTATTTCATAGCCCCTTTTTATGTTTTATACTTTTGGGGGAATTCATGTGACTTATAAATCATATTTACATTTATTCATTTTTACTCATTATAATTATTATACTCATTATATTCATTATATTCAACTTATTCAATTCATGTTATGTGTTTACTTGCATTATGTGTTCATTATATGATAATCATTAATCAAACCGCCATTAATCAATGATAGATCTATTGGACTGACAAACCCACCCCATATATATTCATACTTTTGCTCAGTGGGTGATTTTGGACCGGTTATATATTCATTAATGGCCTGATCTGTGTGATATTAAGCCTATTCAGTCATTTAGTGTTTGAATATATAATGGTATCTTATTTGAAACACTTTGCAGCTTATAGTATTCACATGACATATGAATTGAAACTTTACTTATTATATTTATATATACACAAACCTATGTGTACTCACCAGCTAATTCATTAGCTGATCAAATACTATTTTTAACATGTTTTCAGGAAATGAAGTTTAGTTGAGTTATTCAAGATGCCTCACATCTAGGATTTTCTTGGACCTAGATAATCAAGATTATTTGAACTTGTTTAGTTTATTTGAATCATTGTATGTAATTATTTGGATAATGAAATTTGGAAACTTAATATTATTTAAATCATTCTAGTACCATGAGCTACGAGCAATCTATCCACTTGCGTCCGCCTCGATGATTCCACCATCGGTCGGGGTGTGACAGATTGGTATCAGAGCCATGTTTATAGGGAATTAGGTTATTAGAATTGGAATGACCTAGACTATAGCTAAGCACCCAAACATGAGTTATCTCATGTCATCGCATGTTAATCCATGGTACTTGTTTATATTCTTACTTGGTTACACACATGTTATACTTTATATATTTACTTGCTTACCTTTTACTATGCTAGTAATACTCTATATCAATCATATCGACTTCAAACCCTAAGGCTTATGCCTAATTCAAATCGATTTCCTAATCGATTCTCAAAAACATTTTATCCATGATTTTAAATTATTTCCTCAAATTCAAACTTGCTCTACTCATGGTTTTCAAATCTCGTCAAAGTCTAAGTCGTGTAACTGAACACGTGCAATACTGGAAGAGTAGGGTAACTGTACCTCGGGTGTTCTGTCTAGGAAAAGGTATTCATATAAATCCAAATCATCTAATGGATCCGTACCTTACCTAGGAACCCTTGGGGTGAGTGTCCACTTATAGGTAGCCACGTCTTCACAAAGGTTATAGAACTTACTACTTTGATAAGTCAATGTACTCGTTCGGTTTGCGATCTAAACGTTTACACTCGAAATATCTCAACATGATTTCAATACCTCATATTTCCAAAGATTCCTTAATTGAAAATAAAATTCTTTATTATAAAAAAATAAAAGAAATTATAAAATAAAAATAATTGTTGGTCCAGATAGATTGAGATTTCAGTGCTATGATGATTAATAACAACAAAACACACTTTGATTTAGTGAAACATTGTCCAAAATTACTTAGTAAACAATAACAAAGATCAAAGCAACATAATCAGAGGTAATCAAGCTACAAAGATAATGATAATAAGCTCCTAGCACCTCAGCTGTCACACACACAGAATTTAGGGTTTGATAAACTTGCCAAAACTTACATTGAAATGAGAAAACATTACAATATATAGTGTAGCATTAGATTCGCTGATAGATTCGCTGACAGCGAATCTATCAAGCAAAACTATTAAGTTCACCGGGCACAAACAGATTCTCCCGGTCGACACAACTAATCTATAAGACAACACAATCTAGACTATAGATTCGCCCGTAGGTTCGCTAGAACAGAAATAACAAAATACATAACAAAACAAAGTAACACCGACATGCCGGTGAGTCCAACCTATACATGAACTATCATACTACCCCTAGGTTGGACCTCACCTGGGAAAGTCTTCTATTAAGCTCCGTCTTTGTCGGCTTCACAGATGCTCGATGAACGCTCCAGGCCTCGATTCAATACCGGCCAATGGATTAGTAACGTCTTCAGATCCGACCTCTTCACTTTCACTAAAATCCAAAAACGATTCAACAAATTCTGCTTCGGTGACATCAGTATCAGGCAAATTAGTAACAGTAGTCTCCGCCTGAATGTCAGCAGTCTGTTCCTCACCGAGCACATCCACTTCAACTGGCTTTTCGAATCTTTGCACAATCAAATCCTCTAACTGTTTGGATAGATCATCCATGTCAATGTTCAAATCATCAGTCATTCTCAACCTTTCATTAACTTCCCTTAACTCAGTACGTACCCCTCGAGCTTTATTGGCCACTTTCACGAACAAGTTGGCTTCAGTTCTAGTATCATCTCCTGTCCTGTGCTTGATATTATTCTCACACAAAATCTTCAAATCTTCATCACAAAATGAGAAGATCTCCATTGGGTCAAACAACCATATCTCAGGACGATCTTCCCCTTTCAGTCTGATAACAGCTTCACCGGTACTGTTATCGTAAAACAATTTTAGAAAATCTTGCAATCTTGGTGGCTGAGTATCAGGAACTCTCTCTCTATTCATAATCTTTGGAGCATCTAACTTCAACACCACCTTTCCCTTCCACGAAACCTAGTGCTTATCTTTCTTCTGCCTCATCCTTTTTGGTTTTTGATACCCAAAATCCTTGAAATTATTTTCGACAGCTTTTCTGATGGTAACTTCAAAAGCACAAGCTCTGCCACTATCCTCCTTGCCCAGCAGAGGGAGTTCAGCCAACCTTCGCAAATCCCATCTCGGCAAAGTAGCAAAATGCTTTCGATTCTTGATGTAACTTATATCTCCACCTCTCCTTTTAATCATATAAGCATCGACCAGAGAGTTGTATTTCCACGCAATTACCTGCCTATCCAACTGCGAGGTGTTCGGCTCATCAAGGTGTTGAAAGATAGGAACTTCTGGAATGACTGCATCATCTTTCTTGAACCATTCAGATTTGTCAAGATCGATGTGCTCGAATAAATATGTGACATCCCTATCTTCAACATTATACTTTTCAGGCTCATCTTCCGGATCATCATCAATTTCTTCAACGTTCTCAGAACGAACAACAACCTCCGGCCCAGTAAACACATTCAGATCAATGCCCATATCTTCATCAAATACCTCTTCACAAGCTTTCTTTTCAGTCTCGGCCCCAAAACCAGATTGCATTAACGGATACTTTGCAGCATCCGTTAAGCTATTCAGCTCCTGTTCAGACATTGCCGGATCAGTCCCATCTTTCTCCTTCAAACTGTTTAAATCTTTGAAGATCCGAACAATTAGAAATTGTTGGTCTTTGATCATCCTACCCATCTCAGTAATAACGATCTCTTTCTCTTTATCCTTCACTTTCAAATCAGCATATTTCCCTTTTAACTCTACCAACTCAGACTTTAACTCAGCAATCATATCAGAAGTTGCTACCGGAGTCTCGTGTTTTTGCTTTATCCTCATTTCAAATTCACCCCGAGCATCAGATTTCCTTTGTGTTCTCCTTTCCTTTTCAGCATCTAGTTCAGCTTGTACCTCATCAATTTCTTTATCCAAAGAGTAATCCTTTTCTTTAGCATACGGTTATCTCTTCCTCAACCTCTTTTCTACAACCTCAACATTTTCACCGCCTCTTTTCCTTTCAATCTCAATCAATCTTTGAATATGTACCCATCTGTTAGCTGGGTACATATTTTCCCATAAATAAGATACTCTCCCGACGCAGTCTGATTGTACAGATTTGCAGTCGCCGAAGATTCTCGAATGCATCGACCAAATCTTTAGAGTATCACCCATAACTGGCAGATCAGGCTTTTTGTCATTTAGGATCATCTGCACAAACCTTGGATACAATAACCATTTATCCCTTTTTTCAGCATGAATGTTTTCTAGCATATAGTTGAAGATCAACTTAGCTAGATTTGCCTTTTGCCCTCGACAAAATAACATCATTGCTCTAGCCCAATCAAGATTTAGACCATTTGTTCCTCCTTTTCTGTGATCAAGGCACATAATGAAAACGTGAACAATGTATCTCCACTCCTTGATCAAATAGGACTTAAAAAACTCCATCTTCTTTTCCCCCGGCATCGGCCCCTCATAACTAGCGGTCCGTAAAGCACCATATACTTCCTCAGCCGTCATCTTGACCTCATCACCCACATCACCTTCTAACTTTAAAATCCTCGCTAGATCAACTTCAGTAAACTCTATGTCATGGCCATTTACCTTCGAACATATCCTTGATGGCTGCCTAGAGACATTCAACACAGCGGTCCTACAAAAATCTCGAACATGCAACTTATATATGGCCAGAGAATGAGATATAGCATAATGAATGTGAGACGAATTAAGCCATCTGATACAATCCTTGTATCCAGTTGCCTTCTCATGATTTTCGTCTAACAATGCGCACATGTTATGCTTCTTCTCGAAGAATAACGTAGACATAATGCCTGAAACACAAACGGAAGTTGATCAGAAACGAAAAATTTTTAAACAGTCAATAGATTCGTTGACATTATTAGATTCGCTGAACGGGCGAACCTGAGATTTGGCACCAGAACCTATAGATTCGCTGATATGAAAATCTGACATCAGGTCGAGCGAATGTATAGGTTCGCTAGAAACAGTCGGGCGAATCTATGCTGATGCACGGGCGGCGTAACAGCATAGGTTCGCTCAAAAGTTTTGAACTTTCGTTCAGGTTCGCCAGACGAACACTAGGTTCGCTGGAACCCTTGAAATTGAAAAACGGCCCGCATTAGTAAAATATGCCAACAGGAACATACAATCATGCAATTAATCACAAGACGATCATATTAATTTGTTAAACAATTAAGCACAACATAGTTCAATCATCAACACAGATTTAAATGAGTTCGAGTGGATTGAGACGATTAAAAACACAGTTAACGAAAAAAAATAAGGATTAAAGTGAATGTATAACATACCAGAGTGCATTAAAAGCGGTTTAAGTGATGGTGAAAGCAGTGAGTAGGAATCGAACTTAAGATCTTTTTGAAAACGACACGGTCAACAGTGACAACAAACTTGTGAAAAGGTTTCGCAGACGACACAAATATATACAGACACAGGTTAGCTGGTAATGCAACCTGGCGAACTTCAGATTCGCTCGGACCTTAAGGTCAAGAGAAGTCATGGCGACTTAAATAAGTTTCGGGCGAACCTGTAGATTCGCTTACAGTTTCGCTGGGTTACAAAAAATAAAAAATAAAAAATATTTTTTTTGGTTTTTCTTAAGATTTAATTCCTTTACGAATCCATGAAAACGCCCCACAATTTTAACGCTCAAAAACAAAAACTTAAATGAAAGATATAGACATAAAATGAAAAATAAGAATAAAAATAAAAGTAAAACTAAAATTTAAAACTAAAGAAGGATATATATATATTTTTCTTGACGTTTTTCGAGCAGACCCGGAGAATCATAGATTGGCGGGATTGCAGATATGTTTGTCCATTTAAACCCATTCCTTAGTCCTTTCAACAAGAGATCAGCAGCTTCATTTATCATGTTTTGGTTTGATTGAAGAAGCTCAGGCAACTCGGTCCCCACAGACATCTAGATAAAAGTACTTGTCCTATCATCAGGGTTTATATAGCAATATGATTGACTTTGCTTGAAATTCATTGGATCAAATCTTGAATATTGATCAATATATGAGCCTCTTTTGACATTCAGCAATTTTGCATATTTTGGGAGTGGAGCTTGTCAACAATGATTCTTTTGAATACATTGCGACTTATTATTTGGGAAACTCAAATGATTAGAGCTCCAGGTCTAAACCGACGTATAACAGCGGAGATAAACATTTGAGCATGCTCGGTGAATCTTCAGGTCTATACCGACGTATAACAGAGAAGATCCACCAACTCCAGGTCATTGTTCACACAAAGCAGAGGAGTTAAGCACTTTGACTCAAAACTTTCTGAGGAATTAACAAGTAACTCACTCAAAGGCTTTTCTGAAGAGCAACACTAGCAGCCTTTTATTTTGTTTTGCTAACTAGAAACTCAATTTAGGGCTAGGGTGCGGGTGATTTGGGATTTATTAGGGAAATCAAAGCAAAGATTTGACGCTCTCAACCCATTTTTGACAGGACTTGTATCTTTGTGCAGACCAATCATGTCAAGGAGATAATCCTCATTGCCGAGTTCTTGAACTTTATGTTTGGCTACACAATCACTGTTTACTTTGTTTTTCGGGCTGAGCCTATCTAACATATCCCAAACACAATACTTCTGACCTCCTTCAGCGTCTCTTCAACATCAATATTAACGGGGATCCTGAAATAGCAAAATTTGAAAAACTATGAATAGTTAATCTTTAATATTTCCCCCAAAATTTTTATATGATAGCTATCTAATAGAAAATTTTTTCTTTTTCAGATTTTCTTAATATATATACAGAATAAAGAAGAGAAATGAAGTAAAATAAAATAAAAGAAAGGAGCGAAGAAATGTGTGACAAACGGATTCTCAAGGAAGAAAATGAAAAAGATATTTACATATATACAAAAGCCATTTTTGTTAGACAAAGGTTTTCAAAAAGATATCAATCCCAGCATAGAAATCAGTTCATAAAAACGTGGTTTGTCAAATGTTTTTGTGAAAAGATCTGATTTTTGCTTTCTGGTTTCAATAGAAATGATATTAATGAACCCCTTTTCCTGAGCGTCTCGAATGGCGTGAATTCTTGTTTCGATGTGCTTGGTGCGTGTGTGATGAATTGGATTCTTGGCAATTCCAATAGCGGCTTCATTGTCCCAAAAGAGTGGTGTATGAAGGAAGTTGATGCCGTAATCCATCATCTGATGCTGAATCCAGAGCACTTGGCAACAGCAGCTTGAAGCAGCAATGTATTCAGCTTCTCCTGTGGACAGGGAGACAGTTGTTTGCTTCTTGCTTTTCCAGGAAACAAGGCATTCACCGAGATATTGATATCCACCAGTGACTGAGTTTCGGGTTATCCTGCAACCAGCATGATCACTATCAGAAAAAGCATGTAAATCAAAGTTCCCACCTTTTGGGTACCAAAGTCCCAAACGAGAGGAACTCTTAAGATAACGAAAAATGCGTTTAACAGCCTTTTCATGTGACTCTTTGGGATTGGCTTGGAAACGAGCACAGTAGCACACAACAAATGTAATATCAGGTCGGCTGGCAATCAGATACATGAGAGATCCGATCATCGACCGGTATCGATGAGCATCCACAGGATTCCCATTATCATCAGAAGTAAGGCATGATTGAGCAGTGAAGGGAGTCAATTCAGGAGAATAATCATCCATGCCAAACTTAGTGAGGATTTCTTTGATGTACTTTTCTTGGTGGATAAGGATTCCATCAGGCTTCTGTTCCACTTGCAGCCCCAAGAAGAAACACATCTCCCCCATGATAGTCATTTCAAAACGATCCATCATCACTTTCTCAAACTCTCTACACAGCCCCTCATTTGTCGATCCAAAGATTATATCATCCACATGCACTTGAACAATCAGCATCTCACCATTAACCTCTTTCTTGAACAATGTCATATGTATAGTCCCACGAGAGAAACCCTTGCTGAGCAGATACTGTGTCAGAGTTTCGTACCAAATTCGTGGGGCTTGATGCAGCCCATTCAAGGATTTATCAAGCTTGTACACCTTTGAAGGAAAATCTGGATCCTCAAAACCCGGTGGTTGACATACGCAGATCTCCTCATCAATATCTCCATATAGAAATGCACAATTCACATCCATCTGATAGACTTTAAAGTTCTTGTTAGCAGCATGTGCAAGAAAGATTCTAATGGCTTCAAGACGAGCAACAGGAGCAAAAACTTCAGTGTAGTCAATCCCTTCCTCTTGAGCGAATCCCTAAACAACCAATCTAGCCTTGTTTCGAATAACCACACCGCGATCATCTGGCTTGTTCCGAAAAATCCACTTAGTTCCGATAGGGCACTTATTTGGAGGGAGATCAATAAGTTCCCAAACCTTTAGCTTCCTGAATTGTTGTAATTCCATTTGCATGGCATCCACCCAGCTAGGATCTTCAAGTGCTTGTTTATAATTCTTTGGAACAGCTTGTGATAAGAAAGCAACATAGAGACACTCATTAATCAAACCACTCTGACTCCGAGTTCTCACACCATCATGGATTGATCCTATGATATAATCATGAGGATGATCTTTTAAGGTTTTGAAGTTTGTGTTAAGAAACATTTGGTTAGGTTGTTATGAGGATGCTTGAATAGATGGTTGGGATGGTACGTTTGAAGATTGAGGAAAAGCATCGGTAGAAGAGGTTGGGATGGATGAAGATGAGGATGGAATATTTGATGGAGAAATAGGAACAGTTGGAGGTGGTGGAGGTGGAGGAATGTCAAATGTGGTTGGAGGTATTTGAGTGACAGAAGGTTGAGGTGGTGATGGTGGTTGAGGTTGATGGAATGATGGTGGTTGGTGATGGTTAATAATTGTAACTGGAGTATGAGGAATAATGTCATCATCGTCAGAGTTTGGAAGATTAAAAGAGTTGAAAACAGTGGTGGAATCGTAAAACCATGCGCGTTCACTTCCAATGCTTGTTGAGTTTGATTCTTGCCAGTCAACATAGTAGGACTCTTGCACAATCCGCGTTCGCTTGTTTTACACACGATACACTTTTTGTGTATCTGAGTACCCCACAAAAAAGCATTCATCTGAAACAGCACCAAACTTCGTTTTCTGATCCTGAGTATTCAAAAGAGTACAAGAGCATCCAAAGGGGCGTAGAAAATTGATCAGTGGCTTAATCCCGCGAAACAACTGATATGATGTCTTCATCTTGTCTTTGACAATCAGTACACGATTCGGGACATAAGCCGCACAATTGACTGCTTCTGCCCAGAAGATAATTGGAAGATTTGACTTAATCGGCATAGTTCTTGCTGCTTCCACAGGAGTTCTGTTTTTCCTTTCAGCAACCCCATTTTGTTGCGGTGTTCTTGCAGCACTGAACTGTCTGAGAATACCCCTTTGCTCACAAAATGAATTGAAGATATGGTTTCTGAATTCAGTTCCGTTGTCGCTTCTAATGGCAAGAACCTTTCGCTTCCCAATAACCTCAATTTGAGGAATCAGCTTCATTAGCTCTTCAGCAGTCTCACTCTTGTTTGCCAAGAATCTCACCCAGGTGTACCTAGAGTAATCATCTGTGAAAACCAAGCAATAAGATTTCTTAGCAATATATTTGACACTTATTGGACCAAATAAGTCAGTATGTAACAATTCGAGGGGTTGTGAGATGGAATTTTCAATTTTGAGTTTATGTGGCTTTTTGTGCTGCTTTCCTTTAGCACAAGCCATTCATTTCTCTACCACAGAAAAGTCTTTAAGTGGTAACCCCTAATCAAATTGTTCTTAACCAACTTATTAGTATTTTAAAATTAATGTGCCCTAAACGTCTATGCCATTGGAAAGATTCAAAAGATGAAGCTTTAGATAGAAGACAAGTCACAGTGGAAGTAGATTCTTTTGATCCCATATTCAAAAGATGAAGCTTTATATGTACCAATTCTTCAGGAATAGTAAACTCTGGCTTCAAGAACAGACATTCATTTGGAAGAAACAACACAGGAATTTCAAGGATTTTGGGTATCAAAAACCAAAAAGGATAAGGCAGAAGAAACATAAGCACTGGATTTCGTGGAAGGGAAAGGTGGTGTTGAAGTTAGATGCTCCAAAGATTATGAATAGAGTGAGAGTACCGGATACTCAGCCACCAAGATTGCAAGATTTTCTGAAATGGTTTTACGATAACAGTACCGGTGAAGCTGTTATCAGACTGAAAGGGTAAGATCGTCCTGAGATCCGATTGTTTGACCCAATGGAGATCTTCTCCTTTTGTGATGAAGATTTGAAGATTTTGTGTGAGAATGGTATCAAGCACGGGGCAGGAGATGAAACGAGAACTGAAGCCAACTTGTTCGTGAAAGTTGCCAATAAAGCCCGAGGGGTACGTGCTGAGTTGAGGGAAGTTAATGAAAGGTTGAGAATGACTGATGATTTGAACATGGACATGGATGATCTATCCAAACAGTTAGATGATTCGATTGTGCAAAGATTCGAAAAGCCATTTGAAGTGGATGTGCTCGATGAGGAACAGACTGCTGATTCAGGCGGAGACTACTGTTACTAATTTGCCTGATACTGATGTCACCGAAGCAGAATTTGTTGAATCGTTTTTGGATTTCAGTGAAAGTGAAGAGGCCGGATCTGAAGACGTTACTAATCCATTGGCCGGTATTGAATCGAGGGCTGGAGCGTTCATTGAGCATCTGTGAAGCCGACAAAGACGGAGCTTAATAGAAGACTTTCCCAGGTGAGGTCCAACCTAGGGGGAGTATTGATAGTTCATGTATAGGTTGGACTCACCGCATGTCATGTTACTTTGTTTTGTTATGTATTTTGTTATTTCTGCTCTAGCGAACCTACGGGCGAATCTATAGATTCGCCCGGAAGTCTAGATTGTCCAGTCTTATAGATTAGTTGTGTCGACCGGGCGAATCTGTTTGTGCCCGACGAACTTAATAGTTTTGCTTGATAGATTCGCTGTCAGCGAATCTATCAGCGAATCTAATGCGACACTATATATTGTAATGTTTTCTGATTTCAATGTAAGTTTTGGCAAGTTTATCAAAAAAAAAGATGAAACTTTAGATAGAAGACAGGTCACGATGGAAGTAGATTCTTTTGATCCCATATTCAGCATATATGTATCATTTCGCCTTGGAGCTCGCATGATCACCAATTTTTCAAGAATAGTAAACTCTGGCTTCAAGAACAGACATTCATTTGGAAGAAACAACACAGGAATATTCTTATCACAGATTTGTGATACGCTAAGAAGATTGAATGCCAATTCAGGAACATAGTTAAGATCTTCCAAGGTTAATGAACCATTCGAGACTTCTCCTTGACCAATCATCTTTCCACCCCTCTTGTCTACAGCAAAAGCAACATATCCACCATTAATAATCCGTTAATTTGTCAGTAGGTCCTTCAACCCAGTCATATGTCTGGAACATTCACTATCAATGTGCCAATGACTATTTACAACGGCGCTTGAATGTTCCTGACATATTTCAAAATAGGAATTAGACTTTATATATTGGGACCCAAGCCTTAGTGTACTTAGGTCGCTGAACAGAAGAAGATTTACAGAAAAAAGTATTTACAAACGTATTCAATCTTTTTCCAAAAGATTTATACCTTGAATTATTTGTAACTATCTCAGGACATTGCTTGACAGTATGATCATCAATCCCACATTTAAAGCAATGAGATTTCAAACCTACTTTGGAAACTTTAGAAACAGGAATTCTATCGATTTCAATCTCTTCATCACAATCAGATAATTGAGAATTACAATCACTGTAAAATTCATAAGGCTCTTTTGATTTACTTGCTGTGACTTTTACCTTTTCAGATTCAGATTTAGATTTATCAATGTGATTCATGGATGAGAAAGCTGTCTTTAGGTTTTGAAATCCTCACATGTGTGAAAGATGGAATTTGATGAGAAAAGAACTTATGAAAACAGTTTGTTTTGGTTTGACTTTCAGAGACATGACCTGAACTTCAGTGATAGGTCCATATAAAAATTCTCCTTTTACATCCATTTGATACACCTTAAATTTCATGAAAGATGCATAGGCTAAGAAGACACATATAGCTTCTAATCGAGCGACCGGAGCGAATACATCTTCATAATCAATGCCTTCCTCCTATGTGGATCCTTGTGCAACAAGACGAGCTTTGTTTTTTATCATGTTTATTTTTGAAAAGCTATTTTGTTCCTATTGTAGATTCTCCTTCAGGTAACGCCACCAACTTCCATACATCTTGTATAGGAAACTGTAACAATTCTTCTTGCATTGCTTTGATCCAACTGTTATCTTTAAGTGCTTCCATGACATTCTTT
Source organism: Tagetes erecta (assembly GCA_030867185.1). Classification (NCBI taxonomy): domain Eukaryota; kingdom Viridiplantae; phylum Streptophyta; class Magnoliopsida; order Asterales; family Asteraceae; genus Tagetes; species Tagetes erecta. Next base: position 21,319,530 of record CM061487.1, read on the forward strand.
GGAACGAATTGAGATAAGAAACATGAGTATAAGCAAACGTTGGCTTGAGATTGCTTCTAGTCTTGCGTTCATCCAATGAGCCAATAATCTAAGAAATTGGGTGATTCCTATGAATACGACGAGTAGGAATTTCATCTCCCTGAATATTGACTTCCAGATTTGAATGATTCATGTCCGGTGGATCATCTAACACTGAAGATGTATGCGGTTGAAAATTTGGATCTTGAGAAGGTGAGTTGATAAAGTAATCCAGACTATCATTAATCCTTTCACTATAAGAATCTAACGATGAGTCTGATTAAATAACTTCTGGTCCATCATTAGGAGAATGATTTGATGCTTCAGGAACATGACCTTGAGTAACATTTTCTAGAATATGAGATTGAGCTTGATGTTGATCATGATCTTCATTAACATCTTCAAATGATAGAAATGGATAGAATTGATTTGAATCATCCGAGTCATCATCTGAATCATCACTAAATGATCCGAGATCACCTGCTTGCTTTGATTTTGTACCTGCATGAGAAAACAGTTTATCATTTAGTGAATCTGATAATGAATCAATATCAAATAACCGTACAACAGATGGGAAGGAATGTTCAAGAAATTTAACATTGGTTGTTTCAATCGCAGTATTGGTTTTTGAATTGTAGACTCGAAAAGCTTTTGAAAGTGATGAATAACCAAGAAAAAATCTTTCATCTGTTTTAGCATCAAATTTTTCTAAATAATCTCTTAGATTCAAAATTGATAGAGGACAGCCAAATGATTTTAAGAATTCAGTATGAGGTTTTCATCCAAAAATTAACTCATAAGGAGTTTTCTTTTTGTCAGATACGAGCAAGGTTCTATTTTGTAAAAAAACAAGCAGTCGAAATTGCTTCATCCCAAAAAGTAATTGGAAGTTTTGCATCGGCAAGCATTGATCTGGCAGCTTCGATTAAAGTGCGATTTTTCCTTTTAGCTACCCCGTTCTGTTCTGGAGTTCTGGGTGCATTGAATTGCCTTTAAATGCGTTTGTCTGCACAAAATGAATCAACATTAGCATTCTTAAACTTAGTTCCATTGTCACTTCGGATAATTTTTACTTTGCAATTCAACAAATTTTCAATTCTAATGATAAACTCTTTTAAGATTTCACTGGTTTCAGATTTAGAGTGTGAAAAGAAAACCCGAGTGAATCTGGTATAATCATCAATGATGACCAAACAATATGATTTCTTCCATATACTTTGCACATTGGTTGCACCAAACAAATCCATAAGCTACATTTGTAAAGGTTGAAAATTTAAGTTTATCAGTTTGGACTTATAAGATGCTCGATGTTGTTTCCCTTTCAAACATGTAGGGTAGTAATCGATTGTAGCAAATTTCTTGTTTGGAATCCTAGTCACATGATTTCCTGCTGCAAGTTTATTTATGTTGTTGAAGTTTGTATGTCCGAGACGTCTATGCCAAAGTTGGCTTTCATCATTTGTTGCTTTAGCAATCAAACATGTTGATTCTGCGTTTTGATGAATTTGTGACATGTCAAGCTTGTGGACGTCACGATCTCTGTTTGCTTTGACAATGACCCAATCTTCACTGAATTTCAGTGGGAGTCATCAAATAATTAGAAATGATTTATCATGGATTTTCGATACACTTAGTAGATTAAAGTTCAATTGGGCATAGTAGTTAACTTTGTCAAAACTAATAATTCCATTTGAAACAGTCCCTTCGCGTGTGATTTTTCCTCCTGCATCTCTTCCAGATTCTACATGTATCTTTGTTAGGGCTCGTTTCTAGTTAAAGATTTACTTTGTACTTTGTTTATACATGTTTGTATAGTTTAGGGTTAATTTTTTATTTTCCCTAATGTGTTGATGCATAAAGCATGTTGTGAGAGAATGTTAGTGAGAGAGTCTAGATCACAGTTACACGCTAGAGAGAGAATTAGTGTGTGTGTTCTTACATTCTCCTGCACATTTTGTACTACAACTTTTATGCTTTGATCATCAATACAAAGAGAATTATTAGTAATGAATTGTGTTGCTGATTGAATTGTGTTTGTGTACTTAGATTGTTCTGATTTGCAGCAATATCGATCCAATTGAACCTATCAATTGGTATCAGAGCTGTTGGTATTGTGTGTTCTTCGCTATTCATCAAGCAAAAACACATCAATATTGCTCAAATCATGAGCTGAATGATCTGTTACTGTTTTTAGTTGTGATTCATCATCGCAATCACTTCTAATTCACAACAATTGTGCCAATCCCATCAGATTATCATCAGATCTGAGGAATTAGGAAGGAAGAAAAGTTTACTGTTCGATCAAAATTTTGCTCAAATTCATCAAAATTTGATCATGTTTTGGATTGATTGAGATTGAAGATTGATAATCGGTATATTTCACTGATTGGGTGTGATTTTTGATGGAATTGGACAAGTTTTTGATAAACCCAGAAAAATTCGATTGAACGAAATGATGAACAGGATGAACTAGTTGAAGATTAACTAGCCGGGTGATAAAATTGACTTAGACAAATTTTTTTTTGACTTAGTTTTGTGAACAATTAGGTCCTGTGCAGCCGTGTGAAGGCAATTTTGTCTAGACGGGTGAAGAATTTGCGATAAAAAGGTTGTATTGTTCAGCCGGATCAAAGAACTGTTGTGCCGGGTGATAAACTGTTCAGCCGGGTGATTAACATTCCAGCCGGGTGATTGACAACTGCTTAGCCGGGTAAACAATATTTCTGCCGTGTGATCAACTGTTCAGCCGGGTAAACCTTTCTGCTGGGTCAAGTTTTCAGCCGTGTGAAGTTTTACTGTTCAGCCGTGTAACTGTTCAGCCGGGTAACTCTACCTGCCGGGTGAAGATTACAAGTGTTGAAAATTGACAACTGTTTAGCCGTGTCACTGTTTAGACGGGTGAAGGTTTTCTCAGCCGGGTGAAGAAGAAAAGTTACTGTTCAGCCGGTGAAGAAGAAATTTCACTGTTGAGCCGTGTGACTCATTTTCAGTTGTTTCAATCCTTGTTATCTTATCTTGTCATTATTTACTTGACTTTATTTTTAGTATTTTAACTGTTTCTTTTCAAAAATCATCAAAAACACAAAAAATATTTTCTTTAAATTTTTAAAATGGCACCTAATGATAATTCTGATAACCGTGTTCCTAGATTGGTTAATCGTGCAGATTTCAAGAATTGGACAATCAGATTGAAGCATCATCTATGCTCTATTGACAATGATCTATGGAAGTCAATTGATAAAGGTCCTCACATTCCTACTCAGACTGCTCCTGACAGTGCAAGTACTTATACCAAAGATTCTACTGAACCTTATCCGGAAGATAATCTATCAGCAGAAGACTTACGAAAGGTCAAGAATGACAGTAAGGCTTATTCTTTGATGTGCAAAGGTCTGCCACTTCAAGTGTTGTCGAGATTGGATGCTTATCAAACTGGCTACACATTGTTCAAAGCATTGAAATCAATCTGTGAAGGAGGAGAACATTTGAGAAGTCTCAAGAAGCAGAAATTAAAGAGACAATTGGAGTTATTTGAACATATTGCTGGAGAATTTGTGCACTAGATGATGAATATATTTGTTCATCTGACTACTGAAATGACAAATGTTGGTGCAAAGACAGATCTTCAAGATTTGAATGACAGATTGTTGTGTGCTCTTCCATCTTCATGGAAATAGACTGTGACTCTACTGAAGCATACTGAAAAGTTTCCAATGGATTTAGATTTGCTCATTGCAAAGATAGAAGAAGTTGAGATTGATGAAAGTTCTAGAAATACTGACAGAACAGGATCACATGCTCAGTACAAGTTTATTGTGAATCCTGCTAACACAGTGGAGAATGCCTTTCTTGCACAAGATGCTGCAAAAACTGATGAAGAGGGTGACTTATTTGTTGGTGCAAGCTTTTACACTGATTCGTCATACATTCCAAACTCACCAACTTATTCTCAACCTCAATCTCCACCAAGAGCTCAAGTTCAAAGTCAAAATGTGAAAACTCAACCAGAAAATCAAAGTTCTACTGTTCAAGCCAAAGTAAAAGATGTGATGAACATCTTGTTACAAGATGATGAAACAAAAACTGCATTTACTGCTTTCATGGCAAGCTTTCAAGCATATCAAGGAAGTCATCTGACTCAAATGGACGTTGTACTTCAAGATTTATTTGAAATGGATCCTGATGACGTTGAGGAAATGGATCTAAATTGGCAAATGGTGATGGTTGCATATCGAACTCAAAAACATGCATATGTAAACCGAAGCTACAAGCCACATGCAAACAAGACAGTCGGTTTTGACAAATCAAAGGCCAGATGTTTCAACTGTAACTGCTATGGTCATTTTTCGAGGGAATGCAAGGCTCCTAAGAATCAGAACTACAATGATCAAGCCGGTTCAAGTGGACAGAATCAAGGTCAAAGTCAGAACTCGCAACAGTCTTCAAGCTATCAAAACAGGAATCAACGTTTCATGCAAAAGCCGTATCAAAGTCTTCTAATGCCAGAACTGAAAGATGAAGGCAAGAAGCCAGAAGATCAGAACAAAGCACTGGTGGTTAGTGTAAAAGATGGATATGACTGGAGTGCTTATGCGGAACAGTTTACATCTGATCTCACTTCAAGTTTGGCATTAGTATGTGAAATTGAGGAAGATTGGTCTGAAGGAGGGGATGGTAAAGTGATTGATACTGTTAGTGAAGATTCTGAGGAATATGATTGGAGTGCAAAGGCAGATCCTGTTGAAGAATCTGAACCAGAAGTTGCGCTTATGGCTACATCCAATGAGTCTTCATCATCTGCTGAACAACCAAAGGTTAGTACCGAACTACCCCCTAACTATGTTCCTTTGCCTGATCATGTTAAAGGTAGGTTATGTTCTGAACAATGCATTAAACAAGTGGAACATTATCGAACTCATTCTTTTAAAATTGGTGACAAATTAAGCAAACATGAAAAAATTCATGAACAACTTAAAATTGATCACAAAATTGCTGATGAGAAGATATTATCACTTAAAGAATCATGGAACAAAACATTGAAAGAATTGGAACTTGTGACCAAACAACTTGAAGAAATGACAAAGAATTTCGAACAAGAAAAGGTTGCTCATGCAGTCACACAAGTTGAATTAACAAAGGTAAAGAGTTGTAAAACAATGGTGAAACAACTTGTGAGTGAAAGAGGTAACAAAAGCAAACTAGGATTGGGTTTTACTCATGAACCAATGCCTAAATCAATCACACAAACTTTACCTGAAAATTTCAATGAATTTGATCATTCACCTGAAAAAGAACAAAGATTCAAAGAAATTCAAAGAAGTAAATCCAAATCCGAAGGATCTGAAGTGTTGATTGAAAGTTTGAAAGAAGATGACGCTATGACAGTTGAAGCTGATGATGAAGCTAGCAACAAATCTGATCCCATTCTGGTTCAACTTGTTGAATATCCGGAACTGAATCCCAAACCAGCAGAAAAGGTGAAGGATGAAGCTGAATTTTCAGGATACAATGATCCTGAATACATCAAGTGGAAGAATGAACAGAAGGCGAAAGTTGCTGATCAACTGATCAAGAAGAAAGAAGTGAAAAAGGCTGAAGTTTCAAATGCAAAGATGCAGAAATCGAAAGCAATAAACAATGAACTGAAACAAAACAGTCAAAAGGTAAAAGTGTCATAACAGCAAATGACAACACCAAAGCTCAAACTGTTAAAACTGACAATGTCAAACCTGTCAAAAAGAAAGTGTCAAAAGTTAAAACAATCAAGTTTGTATCTGTAGGAACGTTTGATATGAACTCATCTCATGGTAACCAACTCAATTCTAAGATCAAATCTAAGTCTGGTCTGAAAACAGGTTTAGGTCCTAAGACTTCTGCTGTCAATGATAAAAGATTTGAATCAAAGAAGGTCACTAAGCAAGATGTTTCAAAATCGAACCAAGTTTCCAATCAATCAAAACTTGATAACAAGCAATCAAAATCACAAACAAAATCTCCACAAAAGAATCAAGTTAGTCTAAAACCGAACAAAACTGATAATGAATCACGAGTGGGTTCAACATCAAAAGTTAATAATCGGCTCTTTAGGATTAGCAAGAAACATTGTGAGATTTGTGATCGTTATAATCATGTCACTGCTGAATGTTTCTTTAACAGGTACTGCAGTTACTGTGACAAAAGAAATCATTCTGCAGAGGAATGTTTTTATAACAAATTTTGTGACATTTGTGAAAGGAGAAATCATGACACAGCATATTGTTTCTTTCGAAAAAACTCATCAAGAGAAATGACTCTGTTTCCAAATTTTCAAAGAAATCAATCTTTTGGTTTTAAAAAATTTAACCAAAGTCATTCTCCTGATTTTAGAACATTCAAACGAAACAATTCTGGCTTTAATGAATTTTCATCTAGAAATGTGCAGGTTAACAGTTTTAAGCCAAGAGCTTTGATGGTGAGAAATTAGAAATTTGAAAATAACCTTGATCCTAAGTTAGAGGAAAGGTTCATTGCTTTAAGAAGAAAGCAAACAAATCAAGTCGTTGGGCGAAACAGTTTTCAACCAAATCTCTCGAATGAAACAAATTTTCAAAATCTTCATTATCAACAAGTTACTGTTACAGATAGATTCGGAAAACCCAAGACCATGTGGGCCTGGGTTGACCAAACTAACTAGTTGAATGTTGAAATGCAGGTACGCCCTCGAAGACCTATCAACTCATGGTTTGTTGATAGTGGGTGTAGCCGGCATATGACAGGCAATCATGCCTTGCTTCAAGATTTTAAGCTAAAGAATGGTACACATGTTGCATTTGGAGGAGATGCTGGTGGTAAAATTACTGGAGAAGGAACCGTATCAAATGGGGTCATTAGCTTTGATAAGGTCAACTACTGTGCACAGTTGAACTTTAATTTGCTAAGTGTATCTCAAATTTGTGACGAATCTTATTCAACATTGTTTGATGATTCTTTTTGTTACATACTCAAACCAGGTTTCAAGATTGACAATGAGTGGGTGGTGGTTAAAGCTCCAAGAGATCGTGATGTATACAAGCTTGATATGTCGCAAATTGATGCTGAAACCGAAACCACATGTCTCATTGCGCATGCTTCAAATGATGAGTGTCAGCTTTGGCATAGACGGCTGGGCCATTCAAACTTCATAAACATGAACCGACTGGTGACTGGAAATCACGCTGTGGGAATACCGTCAAAGAAATTCTCAACAAATTATCTGTGTCCAGCATGTTTGAAAGGAAAACAGCACCGAATGTCTTTTAAGACCAAGCCAGAAAACTCCATCTCAAAACCCTTACAGATGCTACATATGGATCTTTTCGGACCAACAAATGTTCAAAGCATCGGAAAGAAGTCTTATTGTTTTGTCATCATTGATGATTTTACTAGATTTTCTTAGGTTTATTTCTTGCATGTTAAATCTGAAACTGCTGAGTTGTTAAAAGAATTCATTATCAAAGTTGAAAATCAATTGGATTGTAAAGTAAAAATCTTAAGAAGTGACAATGGAACTGAGTTTAAAAACTCTAATGTCGATTTGTTTTGTGCAGAAAAGGGAATTACGCGACAATTTAGTGCTCCAAGAACTCCACAACAGAACGGAGTTGCAGAACGGAAAAATCGGACACTAATTGAAGCAGCAAGATCCATGCTCGCAGATGCCATAATCCCTATCACATTCTGGGACGAAGCTATTTCTACTGCCTACTTTGTACAAAACAGGACATTATTGGTTAAGGATAAACATAAAACGTCTTATGAGTTACTTTTTGGAAGAAAACCGAATATTTCATACTTGAAAGCATTTGGTTGTCCTGTATCGATTCTAAATTTAAGTGATCATTTCGGTAAATTTGAAAACCGAATATTTCATACTTTTTGAAAATTCATTTCCGTCAGTGGCTCATGGTCCCGAATGGTTGTTTGATTTAGATTCGTTATCAAAATCTTTCAATTCTAACTTATTTGATTTTTCAGGAAAATCAAAGAAAGAATCAGGAGACTTGGGATGTTTCAGTGATGATTCTGATAATGACGATGATAGCAATCTCAATTCTGAGTATCCGTTCATGTCATTTCATAATCCTGATCATGGTGTGTCTAATCAAGTTCCGGGTCCATCTGGTTCTCAAGAAGATCAAGAATCAAACAATTTTGGTGATGATTTTAATCCGCAAAACTCTCCTAATGATAGTGGATCTGTTCAAAATCAACCATCATCAGATCCAAATGTTGAAGTTATTCCAGAATCATTTGACTACTTCATCAATTCACCAGAACAAGTTCCTAATTTCACTCCGCATGTGTCTACAATTCTGCAAGATTTACCGAATCTGAATCAGTCTAATCTGGAGACGCAAGTTCAAAGAGATTCAATTCCAACTCAATGAGTTCACAGGAATCATCCTCTCTCTCAGATTATTGGGCCTTTGAATCAGAGAACTATGAGAAGTCAGACTGAACATGCAAACGTTTGTCTTTATTCATGTTTTCTTTCTCAAGTGGTGCCGAAGAACATTTCAGAAGCGTTACAAGATAACAGTTGGATTGAAGCCATGCAAGAGGAGTTACTTCAATTTCGCAAACAAGAGGATTGGAAATTAGTGGACTTACCTGAAGGAGAAAATGCGAGTGGTACAAGATGGTTGTACAAGAACAAGCCAGATGAACGTGGCATTGTGGTCAGAATTAATAAAGCCAGACTTATTGCACAACGTTACACTCAAGAAGAAGGTATTGACTATGAAGAAGTGTTTGCTCCGGTCGCTCGACTTGAAGCTATTCGCGTTTTTCTAGCGTATGCCTCTTTCATGAAGTTCAAAGTGTTTCAAATGGACGTTAAAGGCGCTTTTCTGTATGGACCAATTACCGATGATGTGTACGTCAGGCAACCTCCAGGTTTTGAAGATCCTGAGTATCCACATCGTGTATACAAATTGAGCAAAGCTTTGTATGGTCTACATCAAGCTCCAAGGATTTGGTACGAGACGTTATCTAAACATTTGCTGGAACATGGTTTTACAAGAGGTCAGATTGATCCAACTTTATTTATGAAGCGGGAAAATGAAGATCTTTTATGTGTTCAAGTGTATGTGGATGATATCATCTTTGGATCAACAAGTCCGTCCATGTGCAAAGAGTTTGAAGAAATCATGAAATCAAGATTTCAGATGAGTTCGATGGGGGAGATTAATTTCATTCTCGGATTGCAAGTAAAACAGTCAGTAGACGGGATTTTTATCAACCAAACAAAGTTTGTTGAGAAGTTGCTGAAAAAGTTCAAGATGCAAGATTGTCAGACTATTCGAACGCCATCTGATGTGAATTGCAAGACACAGCCGGATCCAAAAGGCAAATCTGTTGATCAAACACTGTACAGATCGATGATCGATTCACTGATGTATCTTACTGCATCAAGACCAGACATTATGTATGCTGTATGTGTGTGTGCAAGATATCAGTCTGATCCAAGAGAGTCGCACCTGGTTGCTGTTAAACGTATTTTCAGATACCTCAAAGGGAAACCGAATCTCAGGTTATGGTATCCTTATGAAGGCAATTTTGAATTATATAGTGACTTTGGTGGGTGTGCTCTTGACAGGAAATCGACTACTGGTGGATGTCAATTTCTGGGTCCTAGACTTGTTTCTTGGCAATGCAAAAAGTAGACCAACGTTTCTGTATCCACAGCTGAAGCAGAGTATATCGCTGCATCTGCAGGATGTTCTCAAGTTTTGTGGTTACAAAACCAATTGCTTGACTACGGTTTTAACTTTCTCAAAACTCCTATTTACATAGACAATACTGCTGCTATGTTCATTACTGCTAATCCTGTTCAACACTCAAAACCCAAACAAATCGAAATTCGATATCACTTTCTCAGAGACAACTCTGAAAAAGGTTTAATAATTTTGATTAAAGTTCATACCGACAAACAACTGGCAGATCTTTTCACAAAATCCTTTTTTTCAGGACGGTTTGAATTCTTAATTCAATCCATAGGGTTAATCAACCATGATTAATTCTAATTTTTGAAAAATCAAACAAAAATCATAAAATATAAAAGTCAAAAATATAATAAGTCGATGTCAAGTATTGATTCCTTTGTCTTTTATTTTATTGTTTTGCATTGTGTGTGTGCATGAAAAAGAAAAGCAAACAAAAAGAATATAAAAAGCAAAAAAGAAAAGAAAATATCATGTCATAAGAATATATATTGCAAAAAGTGAGAAATGATAGTTACACTAGACATTACTTGTTTCATTATTTTTAAATAAAGACTGATGAATGTTAATTGATGTGCGAGACAGCTCAGGCAATTAGACTGAAAAAGTAAGTTCATTGTTGACAAATCTAAACTTAATGATCTTTGTGTTAAATTTCTTTGCTATACATGTCGAAATATATATCTTTGGATGCATTTCTTGTGATGATAGTTGTTCATAATCGGGTAACGATGCAGTCTATTCAGTGTGATGAACTGCATCGTCAGCTTCTTTGTTGTGGTACCCACAGACCTGCAGTCTCACACGAAGTCTCTTTAGAGCTTCAAGGTGCAGCAAAAGATTCCCAAAGTTGGAACAAAAAGAGTCCCAAATGTGGACCATCACCAAAGAAAAATTCCAAAAAGGAATTCAGAAGATTCCCAAGGGGAATGATAGGAAATGAAAAATTCCAAAATGGAATTCAAAAGAAGTCCTAAATTGGACCAAATTCGAATAGAACCCATATTCCACACTGTGTATGACTGTAAGTGACCAGGTTCTTGTGCAATATGCATTCAGGTAGTGGTTGATAAGGAAATATGTTGACATATGTATACATGTGGGTCACATAAGTCATTTTAATCGAACCTTAATCTAATCATGATACTGAAAAAGTAAGTGTGTCAACTCGAGCTAATTGATATGTTTTCATATCATCACTCAATCAAACATAAGTCAAATGTCTATTCAAAACTTGCAAAACATGTTCAGATAATGTGTGGTATGATCTCACTGCGATATTTTGATTCATTGCATTACATATGTCTTTATTTTAATGTGTGTGCTTTGTGTGTGTAGGCATACGGATTCTTTATTGACACATCGACATCCTTTTAAACTTAAAAATTTCAAGAAATTTCAAGTTTAGGGGGAGAATAATGGAAGAAGAAAAATATTTACAAAAATCCAAAAAAAAAATATCTTTGAATAAGTGTGTTTTGTATGAACAAGATTATGTGGTATGAAAAGCAAATGTATTGGATGTGTTAAAAACAAACCCAAGGTCTTGTGATGTGTTTTTTAAGAAATTGCTTCGGGATATAGAAATATTGGTTGTGCAAAAACATTTTTTTTAAGAAAAATCAAAGAAAATGAAAAAGGGATTTTATATGAATTAAATTTGTTGCCTAGTTAATATTTTTGATTATTAATGTGACAAACCCTAATAAGGATGTCTTGTCTAATTAATATGTCGAGAATGTTTGCAGGTGCAATAAATGCAGTTGAAAAAGTCAACAGCTGGAGAAAAGGAGAAAAATCGTCTAAGTGTGATTGCCGAGTAAAGATATCAGAAGACACTATTTAGCCGGGTAATGAAGTCGCTATTTAGCCGGGTAAGGAAGTGGTGTTTGATATCAGCCGGGTGATGAAGAGAAGCTGTCTCTATACAACCGGGTGATGAAAGAATCACTATGCAAGCCGGGTGATGGAAGAAGATCACTATGCAGCCGGGTAATGAACAAGAAGTCATTGTGCAAGCCGGGTGATGGAAGAAGACTACTATGCAGCCGGGTGATGGGTAAAACCAAAACAGGTGTAGTTGTTCCTAACTCTGACCCGTCTCCACAGTGCTTTACCCGTCTCTACAGTGATTGACCCGTCCAAGTGTTTTACATGCTTTATGTTGACCCGTCCCAAGTTTGTGACTGGTCCCAAGTACATGACCCGTCCCAACAGTGCATGACGCGGCTCAACAGTGCATGACCCGTCCAGGCTTATTGGACTTAAATTGTTTACCCGTCCAAAATTTTTAACCCGTCCCAATAAGTTTGACCTAATTTTCAATCATATAAATACCCGCCTCTTCACAACACTTATCATTTTTCACCAACATTATCAAACGAATCCCCTGTACATCAAATCGCTATTATCATATTCAATCGATTGTTCTGTAACAAGTTATATTGATTGAATAAGGTATACTTAACATGATTCGACCTTGATAAACCTGCTGATTGATCGTAAAAACGAAAAATGATGATGAACTGTAACTGGATCATTGAATCGACACTTTGATTTTGAGTGTTAAATCTTAAATCAAATGTTGTACTAGGTGTAACAACTGTCGATCATCAATAATCGTTCATTAATTTGCATCAAATTGCTTAAAATCAACTGAATCAACTGAAATTTTCACATGACTGTCGAACCGCCATTGATGAACTTTTGAAATGTTCAGATTTTTGAGATTAAACTGATGAATCATTTTTTATTGTGTGACAAGTCAATGCTAAAATTGAACAAAAACATGTTAAACAAACTCATCATAAAAATTTCAGATTTGTGTTATTAAGTGATTAAACTGTTAAGTGTAAAATATTGTATGCTCATTGATTCACAAAGTTTTTATTAAACAAAATGATGAAAATCAGATTGTTAGATCAACTTAGGTGTTAAAATGATTATGTGATTGTTTTACATTGTAACTTTTTGTTTAAATACTTATGCAAATGTTGATTATTTATGTATGAAAAGTCTAACACATATGTCTTGTCCTTGTCAAACAGATGGAGAATCTTAAGTTTGAGCCCAAGCACAATCTTGTTGCTTGTTTGGATGAATCCATTCCAGAAACAGAAGAATACAGAGATATGATAAGATTTATCAGAAGAACAAAATATGTTTATGCAATGTGTGCGAAGCCAATCATATATGCAAGACTCATAAAGAGTTTCTGGAGGACTGCTGAGGTTTTGTCTGATGAAGCAGGAGTTACAGTGGTTAGAGGAAACATTTCCAGACAGTTGCAATTGACTGTGTCTGAAGAGTCTATTCGAACAGCTCTGAGAATAGATGATGATGAGATTGGTGCTACAGATGAGCTGACAACTGCTGAGTGCCAGGCGTGTTTTGTCAATATGGGTCATCCTCCCATATTTCCCAAGCAGCAGTTTGTTAGAGCTCGATTGGGAAAGAAATGGAAGTTGTTATGTAATGCTATACAACAATGCATGTCCAGAAGAAGTGCTGGGTTTGATAACTTCCCTTCTGACATTGCATCCCCTATTGTTGCTATTGCTGAGAACAAACCTTTTAACATGTCGAAGTGGATAATGAAAGGCTTTGTGTTCAATCTTGTGAAAGGGAAGAGGTTCAAGTTTCTTATGTATCCGAGATTCTTGCAACTTATGATCAATGTTGCTTATCCAATTATTCGAGAAGAAGGTTTTGAAGGAGGGATATTATACACTGAGGATATGAATGCTCTATCTTATCGGAAGATGAGTATTGGGAATGTTGAAATGTTTTCCTATATGAGAGATATAGCAAACAATGATGAAGATATCGAAGTGGTATATCATCATATATCACATGGTGAGATTGTAAATCCATTGGACCTAGTTGATGAGGTGCCTGACAATTTACTGGATGATGATGAGTTTCTTGCTCGATATCCTGAAGGTAATGATGAGAATGAAGAAGATAATGAGTCTGAAAGTGATGAAGATGATAGTGATGATAATGATGGTGATGATGGAAATGATGGTAATATTGAAGAAGAAAGTGCTGAATCTGTTCCGGAGGAGGCAGAGAATGTTGAAGTTGATGAACCATTTGTGGTTGAAAATGTTGAGGTTGCTGAGCCGATTGAGATTGAAACAGATGAAGTTGTTGAATCTATTGAAGTTGTAGAAGAGATTGTTATGGAAGCTCCTAAGAACATCACAGTTCATTATTCCAGATCTCGAAGATCTAAAACTGTGGATGAACCTATGATCGTTGAGGAACCGAATATTATTGAAGATGTATATGTGCCTGAACAGATTGATGTAGTTCAAATTGCACAGGAAGTTGTTGCTGAAGTGGAGACTGTGGCACAGACGGTCGATGATACTGATGCTGGATTTATTGCTCCTGAGCCAGCAGATATTGCCACATCCTCCAAAGCAACTGAACACGTTGAACAACCAAAGGAGTCTTCACCTAAAGTTGGTTCAAGTGTTAATCTGAATGAAGAAGAAGAAAAAGTTTTTCATTTGGAAAGGATGGTAGCCAAACTCTTAGATGCTAATGAGTCATTGAAAGCATCTAATGAAAGGAATAAAAAGAGGCTGGAAGAGTTTTGGGCTATTCATGAGAAGAATTTGGAAACTTTTAAAGAATTAGATGCTGATCATGAAAAGTTGAAAGCTGATCATGAAAAGTTGAGAGCTGACTATGAAGATTTGCAAGCAGAATGCAACACTTTACGTGCTGAAAAAGAGGTATTGGAAAAGTGGATGAAAGAAGAGGAGCCTGTCAGTTCTGAATCAGACAAAGACTTTGTTGTTGAAGAGAACGTTGGAGTGTCTGATACTCCTAGGGACGTCACAGTTTATCAAACTAGATCACAAAGATCTAAGACTGTGACAGAACCAATTGTACAATCTGTCCCTATTCCCGATGAAGCTACTGATCCTGTCAATCTTGACAAATCTGAGGGAAAACGTAAACTGGATGTTGTGCTTGAGATTATTAGAGAAGAGGGTAGTGCGAAGAAAGCTAGAACTGAAGAAACAGTTCAGATTGAGCCGATTCAATCTGAGTCTGTAATGGCAGCTGAAGTGCCTGAGATGGTTAAAGTAGCTGAGATTGTGAAGGAAAGTTCTATAGTTAAAACAGTTCAGTTTGAGCCGATTCAAACTGATACTGCACATACAATTGAGGCACTTGATGATTTAGATGATATTGATTTTACTGATTCTGAACCAGAGGCTAATCCTGACAATGAGATACCTGTTGATCTTGATGAGCGATTTGCATATTTAGAGAAGATGAAGTACAATCCTGTTTATTTGAATGGACTTACAGTCAGTCAAATAAACGAGGAATACAAAAAGTGTATGAATGCTCAAGATAAGGTGACGGCTGATGAAAAAGAGTTTGTAGTAGAAATGGGTGAGTGGACGCCTCTGCAAGAAAGCTTAAACATTGATGATCTACCTCCTGAAGAACTTTATCATCAAGACCCAGAGGAGATGTCATCTAGAAGTATGCGTGAATGGCTTAGTTCGAGGAACTATCCATACAAAACTTTGAAGAGGCTGAAACGGGAATCTCTGAAAAAGATTGTGGTGAGCTTTATGAAGACAGAGAAAATGCATAATCGTATGTTTTTCTTGGATTACAATAATCCACAGTATTATGAGTTGACCAAAAGATATAAAGTGCTCGAACCTAAAGAGATACCGGTGATGGCATTGCCAGTTGATGCGCATAAGAAAAGAAAGGAGCTTATAGACATGTTTCCTAGCGAGATGAAATCTTATAACATTCCAATGGACGTACGAGAATCTTGGCACAAGTCTGCCACAACAGGTGATATTGTCAAATCACTGCTGAGTAAGGGTCAGTCAGTTGCTGAATTGCTGGATTCAATGATCGTGCCGGAAAAATCCAAAAATGTGAAGATTATCGCTTGGAAATATGATGAAGTTTTTGATGCGTTTCTGATTAAGAGGGTAAATGGTCTGTGCGATGTATATCATTAATTTTCAAGTATTTTCAAGCTGCAAGTGCAAGATTTGAAGGAACTGCACAAATTGAGATTGATTAATCACACGCATGCTGAGCGTGGTGATAAATGTGCAATGTTACTGGATGCCGGGATGAGCCGTTTGCCAAAGTTTTTGGAGTTTCGAGGACAACAAGAAGATAGTGAATATGTACAAATGAAGAAAACGAAGAAAGAAAAGAAGTTGATTTTGCGAGACATGTACTTGGAAGAATTTTCAGATGAATATTTTGACAAAGTCACAGATCCGGGATTGAAAGTGATTGATGGTTCTCAAGCTACAAAGCCCATTCTGAAGGTGTTTTATAATCAAGAAACATATGAGCTGAAGTTGGTACGTAATTTGGATGATTGGGATCAGGACATGATCACATTGTTTAGTACGTTTGAGCTCAAACTACTACATCCATCTTACATTGACTATCTTCGAAACATCAAGATGGAAAAGTTGAAAGATCTTGTTGCTGAAGAAGATAGAAGATTATTTGTCATTATGATAGAGGTAATTGGGGCTGCTACAGAGAAAATCCGACTAAGGAAGGCATTGCTTAATGCTAACCTTGTGAAGATTGACATGCCTGAGATCGAATATATGAGGGTGACGTCAAAGGGTACCTTGGAAGTTAAAGTCAAAGGCAGGAAGAAACCGTACGAGTTTTATGCTAACATTGATTTTGCAGGTATTTCCTTAGACACTCTCAGACGCATGAAGGACTGTGATATTGTTACAAATGAATCAAAGCCGAGACAAGCAAAGATTGCTGAGAAGTTCAAGTCATGTATTGAGGAAGCTTTAAAAGAACAAGAAGAATACAAAGGGAAGCCGTTGTTGGATGTTAAAGAAGAATATGAAGATTTTTGAGAGATTGATGCTGAAAAGCCAAAGTTGAAAACTGAAGATTTTTGAAGTCAAAAGTTAAATCTTAGGGGGAGTATTGTTAGGGCTCGTTTCTAGTTAAAGATTTACTTTGTACTTTGTTTATACATGTTTGTATAGTTTAGGGTTAATTTTGTATTTTCCCTAATGTGTTGATGCATAAATCATGTTGTGAGAGAATGTTAGTGAGAGAGTCTAGATCACAATTACACGCTAGAGAGAGAGTTAGTGTGTGTGTTCTTACATTCTCCTGCACATTTTGTACTACAAATTTTATGCTTTGATCATCAATACAAAGAGAATTATTAGTAATGAATTGTGTTGCTGATTGAATTGTGTTTGTGTACTTAGATTGTTCTGATTTGCAACAATATCGATCCAATTGAACCTATCAATCTTTTTCTTTGAAATATTTCAGTAAGGCATGATTTCCTGTCATATGCCGGCTACACCCATTATCCACATACCATGTGTTAATAGGTCTTCTTGGGCGTACCTACATTTAAGAACACAGTTAGTAAGAAATGTCAACCCAAGCTGAAATAGTCTTGGGCTTGCCATTTTTGCCAATGACAGTGATCTGTTTGTAATAAATGTTGCTTAGATCACATTGATTATTTTTTAGAAAATGGTATTGTTTTTCCAATTCAGAAAGTGATTTGGTTTTTGTTGCCTTTTTCTCAGATTTATTCAGTTTAATAGATCTTGATACAAAAGTATTTCTTGTGTTAGATCTTCTTTGGAACATTTCAAGAGTTTGCAACAATAGACTTGCTCTTTCTGACACTTTTCGATCCTAATGACGGTAATTTTTGTGAATTGTGAAAACCTATTTGTTGGTTCCTTTGAAATTAACGTATTGAGGAGAATTGTATCGGAAGTAACAATCTGATGTGTTGTGATTCTTTTCATCACAAATAGCACAATATTTATTGAAGTAGCAGTCCTCAGTAGAATGATTTCTCATATCATAGATGTGACAATATTTGTTAAAAAACATTCATTCGTACTGTGATTGTACATATCACAAATATCGCAATATTTTTTATCTTCTTTCAACAATTCACGATTTACCTTTGCTTTTGAATTTGATTCATGTTGAGAGAATTCTTTTCAGTTGCGATTGTTGTTTTCTTGATCTACGCAATTGGTCAATGAAGCTTTTCTGATGGTAGGGGCAGCTGGTGTATTCGGCGGCTCCCTATTTTAGGGCTATGCATGGCTCCTTGGTAACCTCTAGTTTGATCAGGGAAACCACAGAAAATGAATCTGCTAATGAAGGTTACATATTCGGTCAAGAAGAAGAAACTTATAATATCGTAGCTGCTCATGGTTATTTTGGCCTATTGATCTTCCAATATGCTAGTTTTAACAACTCTCGTTCTTTACATTTCTTCCTAGCTGCTTGGCCTGTGGTAGGTATCTACGTTTGCTGTTAGGTTTTGATTTTGACGAATTTGGATTAACCCTCATTGATTCAAACTTTTTGTGTACAACGGAAGACTTTGATCCCGAACCTGCTTTTAGATCAGAAATTTGTTTGATCTTTGAGTTTGATTTGTTAAATTCAAAGTTGTTTAAATCGAATTTTCCAGTAGAAACAAAGTTAACAGGTTTTAAAAACTTGTTGTCTTGATTGTTCATTTTTAATTTAGACTCCGATTTGAAACTTCTTGAAGATTTCTTTGAAGGACTGACACTCTTGATTTGTCGTTGACGATCACCAACAATCTGCTTCTTCCTGTCATCATTTTGCCACTTGACAAACTCAGGATTTTTGAATCCATAATCTGATGAAGAGTGATCATTTGATGACTTGTCAGACTTTGGTCATTCTTCCTTGTTTAAAAATTCTTCAGAAATTTCTCGACAGCCTTTTGCAACATAACCTTGCTTCGTTCGGTTTCTCGGATGATAGGACTTTATCTTCACCGGATGACCATTTTGAATTTTTGATTGATCAGTCTCAATAAACACTTCAACTTCACTCTCTTCTTCTTGATGCTCGTCATCTGATTTCTTCTTGAGAAATTCTTTCAATCTTGCTTCATTTTCGATCATTAGTATTAAAGTTTTTCGGTAGAGTGTTAGTGATTGATTCTTGAATGGGTTCATGTGTAATCCAAGTCCAGTTTTGTTTTTGTTTCCTCTTTCACTCACCAGTTGTTTGAACATTGTTATACAACTTTTAACCTTTGTCAATTCAACTTGTGTTAAAGCATGAGCAATTTTCTCATTTTCGAAATTCTTGGGAGTTTAGATAGTTGAAATTTTATGATCATCCTTAAGTTTGTTATGTCGCTTTTCTTCTTTTGACAATTTGTCATAAATTCTGAATGAATATGATCTATAATGTTCAATTTGCTCGACACACTTTGGTGAACATAATTTTTCATTCACTGTTTCAGGTAAAGGAACATAATTTGATGGTTTTTCAGACTCAGACGATGAAGAATCTACCTTTATTTGTTCTGATTGAACCATGAGAGCAACTTCTTCATCTTTATTTCCTTTTCCTGACAGATTATTATGTGACTCTGATTCATTTCTTCAGCTTCAATTTCAGGAATTGGGTCTGATTTGTCACTCCAATCAGATTCATCATCTTCTTCTTCAACATCAGTAGACTTTGGATCATTTTCTACAGACTAATCTTCTTCAAAAACTTTAGCAACCAATGCAATATTTGTCATTAGATCAGATATGAACTGTTCAGCATAAGCACTCCAGTCATAACCATCTTTAACACTCCCAACCAATGCTTTATTCTGATCTTCTATTCGTTTTCCTTTGTCTTTTGATTCTGGCTTTGGAAGAGAATGCTGAAAAGTTGTTTGATGAGGATGTTGATTCCAATTCTGATAACTTTGACTTTGTAGTGGATTCTGATTTGAACTTTGAACTTGAATTGAGCTGTTAGAGCTTGGTTGATTGTTATAATTCCATGTTTCCTTGCACTCTCTTGAAAAATGACCATAGCTCTTGCAGTTAAAGCATCTTGCCTTTGATTTATCAAATCCGACAGTCTTGTTTGCGCTTGGCTTGAAACTGTGATTTGCATATGCATGTTTCTGAGTGCGATATGCGATCATTACCATCGGCCAGTTTAAGTCCATCTCTTCAACATCGCTTGAATCCATTTCAAATAAGTCCTGCAAAATATATTCCAAATTAGTTAGATGACTTCCCTGAAAAGCTTGAAAACTTGCCATGAAGGCTGTAAAAGCATTCTTTGTTTCATCATCCTGCAATAAAATATTAATAACATCATTAGCTTTGCAAGATTTATCAGAGTTTTGAGAAGAAGTTTCAGACTGATTTTGTTTAAAAGATTGAGAGGGTTGAGATTGAGTAGGTTGCGATTTGATTGCTGCTTGTGTAGATTGAACATTTGAATATAGTGATTCTGCAAACAAACCAGCTCCTACAAAAAACTCTCCATGTTCACTCAATTCTTCGTTTTGAACAACAAATGCATTATCACTTGTATTTGCTGGAGAAGTCATAAATTTGTACTGAGATGACGATAAGACATGACCGTTATTCCTTGAACTTTCATCGATCTCCACAGATCCAATTTTGATAATTAACATTCCATGTCCATAGGAAATTTCTCAATGTGTTTCAACAATGTAACAGTGTGCTTCCATCTTGATGTTAATGCATTCAACAGTCGATCATTCAAATCTTTCAGATCATTCTTAATTCCAGCAGTTGACATTTTTTTAGTTAGTTTCATGAATCGATTCATCATTTAATGTACAGATTCTCCAGATATATGTTCAAACAGTTCAAGTTTTCTCTTCAACTTTTGCTTCTTCAGTGATTGCAATTCTTCCCCTCCATCTCAGATAACCTTGAGTGCCTTGTAAAATGTGTATCCTGTTTGATAATTTTCAAGATGAGTAAGAACTTGAAGTGGTAAGCCTTTGCACA
This sequence comes from Tagetes erecta, assembly GCA_030867185.1. NCBI lineage: Eukaryota > Viridiplantae > Streptophyta > Magnoliopsida > Asterales > Asteraceae > Tagetes > Tagetes erecta. The sequence continues at coordinate 21,340,135 of CM061487.1, forward strand.
TATGTGAGTATGATTTGATGCCATTCTTGACTTTCTTCAAATCTTCTCCTTCTAGATCATCTTCCGGATATGGTGTTGTTATGTCTTTTGTATAGGCAAACAGTTCTTCATAATCAATACCTTCTTCTTGAGTGTATCCATGTGCAACTAGTCTCGCTTTATTTCTGACAACAATGCCATGTTCATCTGGCTTGTTCTTATACAACCATCTAGTGCCAATAGCATTTTCTCCTTCAGGTAAGTCCACTAATTTCCATACCTCTTGCTTTCTGAACTGAAGTAACTCCTCTTGCATTGCTTCTATCCAGCTATTATATTGCAAAGCTTCTGAAATGTTCTTCGGTACCACTTGAGAAAGAAAACATGAGTAAAGACAGATTTTGGTTTGTTCGGTCTGACTTCTCATCGTTCTTTGATTCGACGGGCCTATAATCTGAGAGATAGGTGATTCCTGTGAACACGAGAAGTTGGAATGACTTCACCTTGTATTTGTGTCTCCAAATTAGATTCATTCAGATTCGGTAGATCTTGCAGGATTGTAGAAGTGTGCGGAATAAAATTAGGAACTTGTTCTGGTGAATTGATGATGTAATCGAGAGATTCCGGAGTAACTTCACCATTCGGATCTGATGTTGGTTGATTATGAACAGATCCACCATCATTAGGAAAATTTTGCTGATTTGAAAGATATGATTCATTGTTTGATTCCTAAGCTTCTTGAGAAACGGATGGATCTTGTGAATGATTGGAAGATTCAACATGCGGATCACGAAAGGACATGAACAGATACTCAGAATTGAGATTATCATCGTCATCATTGTCTGAATCGTCACTGAAAGATCCTAAATCTCCTAGTTCCTTCTTTGATTTTCCTGAAAAATCAAACAAGTTAGAGTTTAAGTATTTCGATAACGAACCTAAATCAAATAACCAGTCGGGACCATGAGTCACAGATGGAAAGGAGTTTCCTAAAAACTGTTGTTGATATATATTGATCATCAGACTTAAAGTTTTTCAGAAAAGATGTGCAGACAGATATTGGATGATGTGCGGACAAAAGTTATTTAGAGATGTGCGGACAGATTGTTATCCGCACATCAACTTAAGTTTTGTTCTTTTTGATTGTAAACACGTGTATTGCCTAGAGTAGTATAAATAGGTGTTCTTATGTATGTTTTAGGAGAACTTTTTGAACATTTACACCTTTTGTACACACATATTCTCTCGATCAATACAACTTGCATTTATTAGTAATCTTTGTGTTGAATTGTTTGTGTTGTTGATTATAATCATGATTGTTGAATAGATATTAACAAATTAACATGCTCGTGACCTGATCCAGATTCACAATTGGTATCAGAGCTGTTGGTTTAGTGGTTCAAACTTCGTTTGAATCTGCTTGAATCTGTTAATTCAACAACAATTTGAATCTTCGAACCGATTCAATTTGTTCTAATTGTTCTAGAGATAAATCCTTTCAACTTTTGAATCGAATTTAACATGAAAATTGCTGGAATTATGAATTTGAATGATCTAAAAGTCAGTTGGTGATATTACGAACTGTTCATCGCACATTCAAACAAATTCATTGTTTCAATGAACATTCCTAATGATTTCATACATCTTTTACGTTTGGTTTTAATCAGATTCAGAATCAAATCATCGACATTATGATTTCACTGTTGTTCGTACATCTTTGAGACTTAAGAAAATGATGATGTTCGCTGAAGTTGATCCAATTACTATTCGATTTCCAGTTGTCTTCTTCTTAATCAATTGCATTCTAGCTTACTTTGATCTGTTGGAGTAAGTTTTCTTCAAATTGAACAATACTATTGTTCGCAAATCTTTTTGAAGATTACTATTGTTCGCAGATCTCATCAATCAATCAATTAAGTTGAAGAAAGCTGACTTAGATATTGAAGAAATTGTTTTGAACTTCAACTCTTTTGAAAAGTTTGATTTTCAAACTGTTCGTAGATCAGTACTGTAGCACTCAGATTGACACTGTAAACCGCAGATCGACACTGTAGTCCACAGATCGACACTATTGTCCGCAGATCGACACTGCTGTCCGCAGATCAAGTTTTAAAGAATCATCAAGAATCAAAAATGGCAAACAACAACAATAATTCTGATTAGGCATCAAAAGTTCCTATGCTTAAAACAAGGACTGACTTCAAAGGCTGGGAAATTCGTTTCAGAAATCATCTAAACACAGTTGATCATAACTTGTGGAGATCAATTATTAATGGTCCTCACATTCCAAAACCATCTTCTAATCCTGACAAGTATAAAGACAATGCATACAGAGATGGCATGAAAGTCATTCCTATAGAAGAATTGGAAGGGGATGAATTCAAAGAGGACTTGAAAAAATGTGCAATTGATTTGAAGGCTTACTCATTTCTAACTATGGCAGTCTCATTGGCTTTCTTAACAAGAACAAAGAAGTATGTCACAGGAAATTCATTGTACAAAATCTTACAGAAAATGTGTGAAGGAGGAACTGAGATTCAGAGTATAAAAGAAAAAAAAATGAAAAGACAACTAGAGATGTTTTCTGCATTACGTGATGAATCTATTAATTCACACTTGAACATATTTGTACAACTGGTGACTGAAATGGAAGCAATGGAAATACCTACAAACACTGAAGATATAAATTTGAGGTTGTTGCATTCACTGCCTGAAAGCTGGAAACACACTGTTATTACTCTCAAGCAAACTCTTTCTTTAGATGTTCAAGATCTGGATTACATTGTTACTAAAATTGAGTCTTTGGCTATGGATGAACAATCTTGTAACTTGATGACTAAGAAAGAAATGGAACAGTATGTGTTCAAGGGTGAAAAATCAGAACAACAAGCTCATGCTTTTGTATCTACAAATGTAAACTCAGTAGATGAACATTTTCAAGGGGATTGTTTCTTAGCAAGTTCAACTGAAACAACTAGTTTGAATGATTTTTGTGAAGAAGCTGCTGAAATATCTAAAGGAGGAAGAGTTAAAAACAATGAATGTTGAGAAACCTTAGGATGTTGTTAACATTGTGTTGAAATCTGATGAACATAAAGCTGCATATGCTGCTTTTACAGCAAGTTTTCAAGCTTATCTGGGAAGTCAACTAACACCAATGGAACGAATGGTCCAAGATTTGAATGACATGCATTCTGATGATGTGGATGAAATGGATATTCAATGGAATATGGTCATGTTGGCTTACAGATCTCAGAGGCAAATGAAGTCAAGCAGAAATTTCAATAAGCCAAGTTTGAATAAGAAGATGGGCTTTGATAAATCAAAAGTGAGGTGTTTCAAGTGTAATCTGTATGGACATTTCTCAAGAGAATGTAACAATCATGCTGCAAAGACAACACAGAATACCTTGAATACTAATCAAGCTTCTACTTCTAATAGCATATCTAAATAAACTAAGGCTATGTGTGTAACCTATGATGGTGAAGTTGACTGGAGTGCATATGGAGCAGAAATAGAAATTTTTTTTGCATTAATGGCTCAGAATCTTGATGATGATAAAAAAACAAGGAGCTGAATTTGATGCAAGCAAATATCCAGCTCTTCCAGATGATGTCAAGGAGAATGTATGTTCAAAAGCATGCCTGAATAAGGTAACACATTACATAACTCACTCTTTTGTTGTTAATGACAGGTGCAGACTGAAATTAAAAATCATAAGAAAACCAAAGAAGATCAAAAGGAATTTGAAAAGAAAATCAAATCTTTAACTGAGGATCTTAAAGAATCAAAAAATCAAGAATCAATTCTAAAAAATTCTTTGAAAATTCTTGGAGAATCATTTGTTAAAAGTCAACAGGAAGCATCCACATATAAATTGAAATATGAACAGTTGATGTCAACCAAAGAACAAATGGAAAAGTGGATTTCTAGTCAAAAAGAAGGAAAAAATAGTAATGGGTTGGGTTTTTCTCAAGTGACATACAAAACCACACCTCGTCCTGTGAATTATGAGAAATTTCCAAGTGTAATGACCAACACACTACCAAGTGACTTTAATCCACATGACTACTCCAGTTAAACTCAATCTAAAAATGAAGTCTATGGTTCAAAACTCAGAATCTTCTGATGATTCTGAAAGTTCAAAACTTAACAAAGAAGTATACATTGAACATGAAATTGAGAAATTGAAAGAAGGTCACCCTGTTAAAATTACTCAATATGAACCAAAACCAAAATAGGTGTACCTTCAAACCAAAAACTTCAGTGGATTTGTGAAATCTGAAGATAATTCAATCAATGAATACCTAAACTTCTTTGTTGAGGAAGCGAAAGAGAAAGCAGATGTAAGAAAAAAAGGTCAACTTAAAATGATTTAAAATGACCAACAAGGTGATGTTTATGAAGGGTTTGGGTTTGATAATCCACATTTTAAAAGATACTTGAAACAACAAGAATCAAAGAAATCTACAATTAAGTTTAAATCTGTCTCTGATCTGACAACATGTCAATCCTAAAAATTCCGCTGTTCAATCTAAACTTAAAAAGAAAAACAAAAAGAAAAAAAGAAAAAAAAGAAGTCAAACATTAATTCTTCTGGTATTTCTGATGCAAATAAAGTTGATTCAGTTGGTCAAAGTTTTTCAAATGTAAACATCAAAGTCAAACAACTTTTCAAACCAAAACCAAATCTGTATTCTCAAGAACCAAAGAAATCACAATGTTTGAAAACTGAATTCTATGAAAAGAACACAAGGCTTTGGTGTGAAAGGTGCAAAATGACTAATCACAATATCAAAGATTGTTACTTTTCAAAGTATTGTCAACTTTGTGATATGACAAATCACTCCATTGATGAATGTTATTTCAATAAATGGTGTGAAATCTGTGGAAGAGTGAATCACAACACTAAGGAGTATTATTATAAAGAGAGATCTAAATCTCACAAGAAGGAGATATCAAAAAAATCATTGTCATCTGAAAATGATGAGGGTTTCTATGATACATGGACTCCAAGGAACATGAGAATGAGTGGTTCATCATAATTTCCTAATAAACAATTTGCAAATTCTAAAATGAACATGATTTCTAGAATTGCATCTCATCCTCATTCTCAAGACATTGTTAAAAGAAATTTGATCAAATAATTTCTTGATGAACCTGGTCATTCTCATGCTGTTCCTTCTCATGTTCTATCAAAACAAATGAAGTCAACATATGATTCAGCAAAACAAATTTCAAAACCTTATGTTCATAAAAATAAATCTAATGAGCTTCCAAGTGAATTGAATGATAGGTTTGAAGTGTTAATGAATTAATATGCTAAACTCAAATATGATATGTTGACTACATTTGGTTTGCAATGTGCACAGCAAACTATTATTGATGAATTTGGAAAACCAAAACCACTATGGTTTGGGTTGATCGTTCTAACTGATTTTCTTGATTGTGCAGGCACATCCACCTAGAGCTAAAGATAGTTTATGTATTGTGGATAGTGGTTGCTCAAGATACATGACAGGAAATCAACAGTTACTCGATCAATATCAATCAAAGAAAGGACCATATGTTGCATTTGGTGATGGTGGAGGATGGAATACTGGTGAAGGAACTTTCAGCAATGGATCGTTGAGTTTTGACAATGTCAATTATTGTGAACAACTTAAGTACAATTTGCTGAGTGTTACACAAATTTTTGACCAGTCATACAAAACAATGTTTAATGACAAATTCTGTTACATATTGAAACCTAAATTTCAAATACCTGAAGAGTGCATCCAAAGGAAACCTCCAAGACATAACAACATATACATGATTGACATGAGTTCTATGTCTAACATCAATCAAGAGACATGTCTGCTTTCAAAAGCATCCAATGATGAATCAGTTCTTTGGCATCGACGTCTGGGTCACACTCACTACAATAATATGAGTTCTATGTCTGACATCAATCAAGAGACATGTGTGCTTTCAAAAGCATCCAATGATGAATCCTGTTATTTTGAATGGACTTACAGTCAGTCAAATAAATGAGGAGTATGAGAAGTGTGTTAATACCCAAGATAGAGTTGACAGTGATGAGAAAGAGTTTGTTGTTGAACCAGGTGAGTGGTCACCTTTACAGGAAAGCCTGAATATTGATGATCTTCCTCCGGAAGAATAATATCATCAAAATCCATAGGACATGACTTCGACCGATATGCGCCAATGGTTACGATCAAGAAACTATCCATATAAAACGTTGAAGAGGTTGAAGAAGGAGTCGTTGAAAAAGATTGTGGTGAGATTTCAAAAGTCAGAAAAGATGCATAACCGTATGCTCTTTTTAGAGTATCAAAATCCACAATATTTTGAACTAACCAAAAGGTTCAAAGTGTTGGAACCAAAAGAGATTCCTTTGATGGCTTTACCTGTTGATGCACACAAGAAGAGAAAGGATCTGATTGATATATTTCCGAGCGAGATGAAATCATATCACATTCCTATGGACGTACGTGAGTCATGGCATAAATCTGCCACATCAGGTGATATCGTGAGATCACTGCTGAGTAAAGGTCAATCCGTTGCTGATCTACTAGACAATATGATCGTACCGGAAAAGTCCAAGGATGTAATGATCATTGCATGGAAATATGATGAGGTGTTCGATGCATTTTTGATAAAAAGGGTGAATGGATTATGTGATGTTTATCATTACTATCTAGCATCTTCAAACTTCCGGTTCAAGATTTGAAAGAGTTGCACAAGCTTAGATTGATCAATCACACTCGGCCGAGCGTGGTGATAAATGTGCGATGTTGTTAGATGCTGGAATTAGTCGCATGCCGAAATTTCTAGAGTTTCGTGGTCAACAAGAGGATACAGCGTATTTGAAAAGTAAGAAGAAGAAGCAGAAAAAGTTGATCCTTCAAGATATGTACTTAGACGAATTTTCTGACGAATACTTTGACAAAGTTACTAATCCTGGATTGAAGGTATTCGATGGTTTGCAGAAGACGAAGCCTATTCTGAAATTTTTCTATCATGAAGAGATGTTTGAGCTAAAGTTGGTTCGTAATTTGGATGACTGGGATCAAGACATGATTACCTTGTTCAGTACGTTTGAGCTCAAACTACTGCATCCATCTTATATTGATTATCTTCGAACCCACAAGATGGAAAAGATGAAGGATCCAATCGCTGAAGCTGATAGAAGGTTATTTGAAATTATGGTTGAGGTTATCAGAGCTGCTACCGAAAAGATCCGATTAAGGAAAGCATTACTCAATGCTGACCTTGTGAAGATCAACATACCAGAGATTGAATTCATGAGGGTTACGTCAAAGGGTACCTTAGAAGTACATGCCAAAGGAAAGAAAAGGCCGTACGAATTTTATGCTAATATTGATTTTGCAGGTATCACTTTGGAAACGTTGAAACAGATGGCTGCTTGTGATATTCTCACCAACAAGTCAAAACCGAGACAAGCCATGATAGCTGACAAGTTCAAGTCGTGCATTGAAGAAGCTATCAAAGAGCAAGAAGAATATACTGGACGACAGTTGCTGAATGTAAAAGACGAACCTGGAGAGTTTGAATGAAGAATGTTGATTCAAGAGAGATTGACGATCAAAGAGAAAAAGAATTAAAGCTGAAGATTTTTTATTGAAGTCCAAAGTTAAATCTATAGGGGGAATACTGTTAGGGCTCGTTCCTGTTAGAAGATTTACTTTGTACTTTGTTTATACAAGTTTGTATAGTTTAGGGTTAATTTTGTATTTTTCCTAAAGTGTTGATGCATAAAGCATGTTGCTAGAGAATGTTAGAGAGAGAGTCTAGATCACATAATTTACACGTTAGAGAGAGAACTGTGTGTGTGATTGTATTCTCCTGCACCATTGTACTGCAACTATTGCTTTGATCATCAATACAAGAGAATTATTTAGTAATGGATTGTGCTGTTGATTGAATTGTTGTGTTTGTACGTTGATCATTCTGATTTGAAGCAGTATCGATCCAATTGAACCTATCAGTGTTGTTCAGCAGTTAGTAGAGAGAGAGAGAGAGGTGTTGAAGGTGTGTTCTTGAGAGTGATTAAGAAGGACAAGTAGATGTTATTGTGTGCTTTTTGTGTTGAATTTGTGTTGTTTGCTGCTAAATCTGATCGAGAGAGGTAAAAAAACAAAAAAAAACTAAACTAAACTATGTTTTTGAATTTATATATAGAGAGAGAGAAATAGAGTCATCATGTGTACTGTTGTTATGTTGAGGATAGAGAGATGAAAGTTTGCTTTTAAGCTGAGTGTTGTATTGTTGTTGTTTGTTTAAAAAAAGGACGACAGATAAGAGATAGAAAGCAAATGAAAAAGTCAAACATGGATGAATTTTGTTTGCTTTAAACGAGAACAAAAAAATTGTGATTTGTGAGTTGGTCTTTTGTTATAAAAGACTTTGGACTTCATTTTTTTTTCTAACGTGTGTGTGCCAAAGTTTTAAAATTTTGGGCCAAAGTTTTGTCAGTTGAGACCAAAATATTTTTGTTAATTGGCCGGGTATTAGTTGTTACTATTCTTTGGGCCAAAATTTTGTCTATTGAGAAGAAAAAGGTTTCGTCATTGGCCGGGTTATTATTATTGTTATTCTTTGGGCCTAAATTTTGTGCAGTTGAGTTGAAAATATAAATTTTTTTTCAATTGGCCGGGTATTACTAGTGTCACACTTTGGGCCTAAATTTTGTCAGTTGAGACCAAAATATTTTTTGCCAATGGCCCGGTATTATTATTGTTATTCGTTGGGCTTAATTTTGGTTAGTTGAGAGGAAAATATTTTTTTTTGTTGGCCGGGACTTTCAAAAATTTATTTTTAGGCCATATTTTAAGTGGGTTATCGATTAAAAATTATGGCTTATGAAGAACTTTTTAAATCCTTCGAATCTGATGATCTCACAATGGCACAAAACCGGTTTGATAATTTTGCAGTTTTAAAGAATGAAAGGATGCCCGTGTTTCTCGATCGATTTGTGAAGGTGACAAGTAACCTGAAGAAGCATGATCCAGAACTTGGATATCATGAACAGGTTTAGAGACTGCTTGATTCTCTCCCACAAGAGTGGAGTTCACATGGAATATCGATTAGAAGAGAAAGAGGATTTACTGATTACAAACTAGTGGAGGTGATGAACAAACTAAAAGAAATGGAGTTGGATATCAAACGTCGTGAGTACGATGAAGCGATGTCTATGAATTCAAAGATCACCTCAATCTTCAAAGAGAAACCAGAAGAGATATCAGTTTCTGCCTTCAACTTCAAAGGTTTACCGAAACCTGAAATTGGAAAGGTACAAAGGGAGATTAAGCACACACTAGTGGGTAAAGATGGAGCAAAATTAAATGATAAAGCTTGTGATGATGAGAAGGAGGAGGAACAAAAGACAAATATCAGAGTCTGCAACTACGAGAAGGTTCTTGCTTCTGAAAAAATCATCATGGATCTTCCATACGAGACAGTTCATGATATGTGTTATTCTGATTGCAGAACTCGTTTATTTGGTATTTATAAAGCTAACAGATTGTTAATCGAAAATGAAAAATATTTGACTCAGGTAAATAATGAACTTATACTTAACGAGTCAAAATATTTTCTCAAATTAAGAGATGCTTTGAAAGAAAATGAACATTTGAAAACGAGTCTTTTGAAAAGAAATGTGGAAGTCAATATGTTAACTAAACGTGTCGCCCTGGCTGAGTTTGAAACTACTAAGTTGCAAACGAAACTCAAAAAGTGGACAATTTTAGGGATGAAACTTGAAGATTTAATCAAAAGCCAATGGGGGCTCGTATTAAGACTGGATTTGGTCATGAAAATAAGTCTTTTGTATATCCTCCTCCCAGCACTTACTGTTACTCTCCTACACCAACTTCACACCCGACCAATGAGTTGGTTCATGAGATAATTAAGAAAGATACTGATAGTTTGCATGTAGGATTGGAGGATGTGAATCTTAAAGAGATGCGAGATGATTATGAGTCCCCGACTGGTATTGGATACAGTAAACCGGATGCTGTCAGTCAAGCCAATGATTGTTCAGTTTCCGGCGTTAGTAAATTTGTACCTTCTGTTTCTTCTAATTTCTTTGATAAGTTTAAAGCAGGTGAAATTCCTACGTTTGAGCCTGTCATGAGTGAGAAGGATGAGTTAATTCGGGAATCATCTAATCATCAAGCTACAACTACATCAACACACTCAGTTCCTGTCAATCAAGATCCGCTGGAAGCAGAAGTGCTCATTGAAGACTGGACAAGTTCAGATGATGAATCTAAGACAAAGGAGAATCTCGAAGATTCAAAGTTCAAGATGTCATCTGAAATTTTCAAATCTGAAATGCCTCCAAAATCTGAATCAAGACAAATCCGGATCTCAATTTCAGCTGCAAAACAAGTCAGTCAGCCATCCAAAGCTTAAAAGAAGAAGCCTTTACCTCTATCCATCATATCTCAAGTTTGTAAAAGACTTGAAAACAAGCAAGTGAAGATCTTATCTCCCATCCGACAAACCACAACTCAACAAAAGAAGCCACAAGTTCTCTCACTAATCGACAAAAGACGCCACAAGCCTCTCAACAAGTTGCATCAAGCTCGAAGAAAGCCCCACCCCAACTGCTCCACACGGGCCAGTCAAGCATCAAAAGCCATTCAAGGCTTGCTTCAAGTGTGGAAATGATGATCATGTGCTCAAGAAATGCCCAAAAGGACATGCTTCAGACGGTAAAGGAAAACAGGTTTGCTTCAGACGGTAAAGCAAACAACGTGGTAAAGGTAAACAGGTTTGTTTATTTGAATTTCAAGTTAATAATCATACATCTTTGAATGGTCGGATGACGAACATTCCATCCCTACCTTCTCATGTGAAGCCGGTTTCACATGATTCAAAGATGAATGTGACCACATCATCAAAACGAAAATCTTTTTCCTCGGGGCTTAAACAGAAAATGATTTCCAAATTTAACTCTTTCAAATCGAAAATGTTTGAACCTAAACAAATTTGGCAAATTAAAAAGAAAGAAGAAAAGATTAGTGATACAAAAACTCGTTGTGTGTTTAAGCATGAGTACTACGCTGATGAAAACGGAACGCCCAGGACTACGATGGCCTGAGTTCCCCTTTCTAACTAAACTGTGAATGAGTGCATGAACATTTCAGGAGGACTGTTAGTAATCCGGTTTACTGACAGATAATGTTCCTTATTCAAATTTAAGGCGGAACTAACAGGTTATGGTTTTGGTATCTTATCCACATTCTGGATCTTTCTTTGATTTTCACATATCTAATTTCACCACCACCATTTTTCTTGATAACTCATTTATAATCTTTTGATAGGGTAATATGGAAGACGTTTCTTTGGTAATTTCTGTTTTATATATTGTAGTTAGTAAAAATAAAATAAAAAAATAAACGAGGGGGAGTCTAACATTTTTACTTGTATTTTTGATCAAGTTTTCACATCTCTTTGAGGTCGTTCTTGAGTCTTTTGAAAATTCCAATTTTGTGCTGAAATAGAAATTTTGGGGGAGTAATATCTCAAATGAAAATCAACTGAATATCTCAAATGAAAATATATTGAATATCATTAGTGCAAAATTCCTTTTTGTGTAATTTTTTTTTTCCTCTTACAGGTTTCAGATATGTGTTGAAAGCACCTAAAGGAGGATGTTGATTTGTGTAATGATGTGTCAATAGGCTCAGCTCGAATACAATTAGACAGCAATTCTGTGATAAAACTAAATTCAATAAGAGCTTGGTGATGAGGAGTACTCTCACAGACATTTAGCCTGCACAAAGTAATAAGTTTTGACAAAAATGGGCTTAAAGTATTTGTTTCGTGCTTGATTTTTCCCAAATCCAAACCCTTTTGCCGTAGCCTGAATGACGCTTCTCGTTAGCTCTTCATAATTTTATTTTCGTGCTTATCTCCTCTGCTATGCGGAAGTATTGACCTGGAGTGATGATCTTCTCTGTTATACGTAAATATAGACCTGAAGCTCTCATCAGCAGGCTCAGATGATCATCTCCTCTGTTATACGTCGGGAAAGACCTGGAGCGCTCATCATCTGCAACCCTCATGTAAAGCTAAGCTCACAATGTTTCTACATCAAGTTCATTGTTTGATGCTTCATACATTAGAATATGCTCACATGTAAAGCTAAGCTCACAATGTTTCTACATCAAGATCATTGTTTTATGCTTCATACATTAAACCCAACTCCAGTTCACCTCCCAAGAACATTCACCTTGATTATTAATTAATCTTGGTCTATGCACACCCAAATAACAAATCTCGTTGAATCATCTTTTACTCAATAAGCCATGATGCCAAAACAAGTTACTTTGCTGAATGTCTGTGGAAACCAAGTTGCCTAAGTTTCTTCAGATCGAACTTAAAACATGATAAGATCGTCACAGGTTGTTTGCTGAAAGGAACAAGGCATGGGTTTAAATGGAAAAACATATTGACAATCTAGCCAAGTCTTTGTTTCTCCGGCTGGATGCTAGAAACGCATTATCTGATATCCTTCATGAAAATTTCGTTTATTATCCTTATTTTATGCTTGGGTTCTTGAGTCTGTTGGTCTTGTGTGTCTCAAGAGATGTGTTCTATTTGTCTAAAATATTTTTTATCTTGTCGGACTCGTCCTCTTATTTTCGAATTTTTTATTTTATAAATTTAAAAAAAAATCCAAAAAGATTTTCATTTCAAATTATTTTCAATTCTTCCATATTATGCTATTAATATGATATCATTTTCACATGCATTTAACGTGAAATTGCACATACAAACAGACACGGGTTCGCTTGTTTTCATACACAGATACACACCGGTTTATTTTGTTAAATGAAATGATCTAATGAGAAATCTTGAGATTTTGTTTATGATTGTGTTACAGATATTTGCTACAAATGATGGCCGATCATCAGTTGAACAAAGCACCTGACCAGAGAACCTGTTCCTCAAAGTTTTTCAGAAGATACCGAGCTAGGAATCCTCCTCCTACATCTTCTGAAGCACTCAAGAAAAGATAGTTGAAAGCAGTTCGAGATTTTACGAAAGAATGCACGCAAAATGGGGGAGCACACAATTGGGGGAGCTTGTGAGATTAATGATCTTTAACAGAATAATTTGGCAAGCATCAATCTTGGGGGAGTTTTGTTGGAGCTGAATTTAAAACTGAAGCTTACCAAATTGAAGATCCAACAGTATTGACTTATCGGTGCTAAACACAAAGCAAGACGTTGATAATAACAGACTATGGGGGAGTATTGTTGGACCTGAATTGTAGTCTAGTATTATCAACACAGTCAAAGTCAACAAAATTCAACGTCAATGGTCAAAGTCAATGCCAGGGTCAACACGACACGTTCGGGACGAAGATTAGAGACAAGACGTTGAAGCCGACGGAGTTTTATTGTTAATAAATATATTTTGTTTCAACAAAATATACTTAATTGTTTTCGTCATCTTAGTATTTTATGTAATATATATTGTCTTTATGACAAAATATATATTAGACTAAACATTAGGGTTTTATTTGTATTATTTCTCATTTGTCATGTTTTAGTCTAAGTCTAGGGTCCTAATTGTCATTAGTCCAAAGTGTCATTAGGCTATAAATAGTAAATGGCAATTAGGGTTTAGTAGGCTTGAATGAGCCATTGATTGGGGGTTTCCACTTTGTAATATCTGATGCAATCAAAATATAGATCAAATTAAGGGTTTACACGACTTAAAATAATATTCACCCATCTAATGATCTTGGCACGGCTGAATAGTAACAACCCAAGTTTAATTTTGATGACCCGTCTAAAAAGTTCACACGGAAAACACTGAACAAACCTTGAAAAGACTGAAATATATTGACCCGACTGAATAGTAACACGACTAAACAGTATTTCACACGACTGCAACTACAAGCCTTCAACCGACTAAACAGTACCCTTAACTTTTTGTCTAAGTCACAAGTCACACGATAAGAATATCTTCAATAGATTCGTGAACATCATCATCCAAATTCTAAATAATTCTTCAAAACTTGTTCAATTTGTCCAAAAATCACACACAAGCTGTATAATCAACCGATTAAGAACCCTATATCTCAATCAATCACAAACAACAACTTTTGATTATGAATTTAGTGAAATTTTTTATCGAACAGTGTTCTACTTAATTTTCTTAAAAGTTCAGATCTGATCTATTCTGATTAAAATTAACACTGATGTTGTGAATCAAAAATGTTTTGATGGAGAAAACGAATCAGATTTCACTAACAGATCGTGAAAATCATGATTAGAGCAGTTTTGAGTGTTTTCGCTTGATGAATGGCGAAGAACACACAATACCAACAGCTCTGATACCAATTGATAGGTTCAATTGGATCGATACTGCTACTAACCCGATTATAGATCATGAATCTACGTAAAACAACAATCAATCAACACAGAAAATCATACTGAAATAATTCACTTGTATTTATGATTAGAAAGTTGTAGTACAATGGTAAAGAGGGAAAACGAGTACAATCACACTATCACACTCACACACTTTTCTCATAGCCACACATACTCTCACCTACAACTTTCTATTTATACCACAATACATTTTAGGGAAATAACACATTTACCCTAAACAAAAACTTTTGTACAAATAAAGAACAAGTATGTGACACCCCGCAAATCCAAGTTAACACCGTTAACTATCCCCTACTGATTTTTGTTGAATTCTCGTGAGTAATTGAATGCGTGCCTATCGTAAACTTAAATTGTATAAAGTTCGGGTTTGCTTCGTGATTTATGAAAGTTAAACTTATTAACATTAATTGCCAAACTATCATACTCTAGTGTCAAAAGTGTAAAAAGTAAAATTAATTCCCTAAAACCCTAAACTATACAACCGATACATATACACATATATTGTCGCCAGTTTCTTCTTCTTCACCAACATCGATCAGCAGCAGCACCAACAATCAACTCTCCTTTCACACCAAACACCTCCTCTCGTCTCCATGTGCTTCATCCGCGCATTGTAGCAGTCGATTGTGTCCCGCCGTTGCACGTGGTTTCTGTTATTCGGAGGACCAAATAATTCTGGCAGACCTGCAAGTCCGTCCATCGTCGTCTCCGAACAGCTGGTATCCCCTGCAAGTCCAGAAACGGAAGTCGTGACTTCCGTTTCCGACCATCTTCTTTGTTAATCTCCGGTATGTTCGCAAACCGCAAATATGCAAAAAAAATGATCGGTTGTATGTGTGATTGTATTTATATGTGTCCATTGTAACAGCTTTCATTGTAACAGTGTATGTTTGTATATGATCAAGGTGAAGTATGAAATCAACGTGTATATATGTGGTTTTGGGTTGTATATATTGAGGTGTGTGTAAATGTATTGAATTGAGTGAGACATGTACGCATCTTATATCAACGGCATTAAAAGGTGGATTTATATATATAGTATGTATGCGTAGACATGTATGTATATATATATATATATATTTGGATGTTAGTACAGATCGAGGTGCATATATGTTGTGTCCTTGTATAGAAGTATGATAAAAAAAGCATGCATGTAGGTATAGTGTGCATGCGTAGGTTATGTAGGTATGTATATGATATTTGTATTGTATGTGATGTTATGTATGTATATAATGTATGTATATAATCGAAACCAACAGTAGCATTTAGTATATATTGCATGTATGTGTTATTTGTATTGCATGTATGTGTTATATGTATTGTAGTATATGTATTCGTATGAGGTAAGTGTAGGAAACGTATGCATGTTAATAGATTTTATTGTGAATCGATGACATAATGATATTCAATATGTGCGTATGCAAATGTGTTCGTATGATAATGTTGTATGAAACGTGGGTATGTATATGATAATGTTGTATGAAACATGGGTATGTATGGATAGATAAGTGTGTTCGTATGTGATAGTATGGAATGTGCGCAGGTTTAAGTTCATAAAAGTGGATACATGCATTATGTATGTAGGTATATATATATACACGATTAAGACTGTAGTTAATGATTACCAATTTCTGATCGGACAGGTCATAGAACAATTTAGCAAATTCGTGTTGCATGGTGTTGGTGGTAGTGTGCTTCAAAGGTAAGTTCTTTGCCCGCTTTTAAGTATCTTTTTCGGGGAGAAAACATACAAATGATTTTTACTGCACCTTCGGGCAACTATAATACAGCGCCTTCGGGCGGACTACATTTTTATGCCTTCGGTCAGGGCCTTCGGGCAAAACTTTATGTCTTCAGGCGGGGCCAACTAAGGCTGCATTTTATAACTTCAGGTAGCGCCTACGGGAAGGTTTCGGTAAAAGTATAAATGCCTACGGGCAGGTTTCGGTAAAGGTATAAATTCCTACGGGAAGGTTTTGGTAAAGGTATAAATGCCTACGGGCAGGATTTTATTAGGGCTTATAGGGCTTTACACGAATTGGAACCACATTCAAGTCGTTATAAAAGTTCGAGGTTGATTAATATATGATAGCGGGGAAATTTGAGTAGTACTACCGGGTTGCGACGGCACCCCACCCTTGACTGGGCGTCATGTGGTGCAGATTGTCCTTAAAGGTTATGGGTCATCCTGGTTAGATGGCGACAAGGCAAAAGTAACGTTTAGCTTTCATCTCGACGTGTTGACAAGAAATAAAAATACGGTCTTGCAAACCGACTAATAAAATAGAATTTGTTTATCTGTGTTATAAACGATATCTTTTAATCTATATTGTTAAATAAAACTCATTGAACTCACCAACATTATGTGTTGACCGTTTTAGTATGTTTTCTCAGGTAGCTAAGGAGCTGAGCACGTAGGACATGCATGCATTGGGTCGTCTTTTGGATTATTTTAAAAATTTAATTTAATTTCTACTTTATTTTGGTGATTTGGTTTATTGTTTTGTGCGTGGGATTTTGCGCACCGGATTTATTTATGCTTCCGCTAAAAGTTGGTTTTAACATTTAAACTCTGAACTTTTGCTTATTTACAAAGTTATATATTTTATAAACGTTGAGTCAAAGTTCGTGTAACTAATGGCTTGAGATCCTGGTATGTCACACGCCTAACGGACACCCCGTTTGTGGAAAAATTGAGGGTGTGACAGATTGGTATCAGAAACATGAGTTATAGGGAACTAGCATTTGCATATAGACTAAAACTAGGAATTGCATTAGTTACACTCACACTGCACAATAGATACATTATTTAGAGCTTATATGTGTTCCTATACGTCCCACCTTATATGTGATTTCCCTATACTTGTTACCTTAGGCAGAGTTCCTTATTACTCTTTTGTGATGCCTCTAACCATAGGTCTAATTTCTAATTCTAATTCTGATTCTGATTCTGATTCTGATTCTGATTCTTTTCATCCTACATATTAATTTTCGGGGTCCGAGAAGCGTCGTCTGAAGTTTATTGTTGACCCAGCGGGCAATAATCAAAACAGCCTCATCCGAGCAATTGTTCTCTGTATTTCTTGTGTGTTTATGGAATGGTGAATCAAGGAAATATGTTACCCCCCCCCCCCGGCGCATTCTCTATTGTGCTGAATCATTTATTTTAACCTTTAACCTTTTCTATCTTGTCATAATTACAATTCTTTCGTCAAGTCAGTGCCTGCTGCACTCGTGAAAACTTGGGACTCGAAGAGGCGTGTTGTGAAGATGGATATTTATGGTATTCTTATTCTACAAAAAGAAAATGAATGGATTAGACTCTTACCTGCATTATAAAAATAATAATAATAACAATAAATAAATAAATTTTTACACGTCAACGTCATTATTACCTGAGATATGAGCTCAAGTATTGGTTAATATTCCTTGGGCGATAAATCGACAACAAAGTGGAGGAACTTTTTGCCTACTTCCTAGTTGAAATTTGTCTTGTCTCGAGTAAAAGAATAACCTCATGCTTTTTAGTAGCTTATTTCACCGAACGATTTCATCAACAAACCATAACCCAAGTGAATACTTAAAATGAATAGTTCCTAGCTACACTTCCTAATGTAACTCCTTGTTGGTCAATTTAGGGTTGAGCATTTAGCTATTGATAGTCTTTCATCTTTGGCACCACTTCGTACTCAGTATTATAGAATTTGGAATGTTTTAACACTAGACGGGTGGAATTAGGGTGAGCATGCAAGATAAATTATTATCACGGGTGCACACGGGATAATGATTGTTAGTGCATGTGAATCCTGGTGAGACCTAACTCGTAGATAAATGGTTCCAATGTGTAGTTTATTACTTAAATTTATCCCACTATGAGTGGAAATTCTCGTAAACCACTTAACTAATTGTTAGTGTCGTAAAACCTGTTCGCTAATCTATGGAATGCTACTATCAGGTTGTAGAGGTTTTACAGAAACACCAAGCTAAAAGTATCAACAATGATTTGAAAAGTTCTCATGAATACTATGCTAATTGATAACTAAATGTACTATTAATTATGACTTATATGTTATTCTAACAACAATAAAAGTTCGGGGAGATATCGGAACGAAAACAACTCCTAAAAGTTAACAAAATTTACAAGCTAGGAATTCCGATAATAACACAGTTCCAGATACTTTTCCACCCAATCAGCGATATGCTCATGTCTTATTAGATTCAGGTGCTGATAAGAGTTTCATTTTAAGATAAATTTGTAGAGTTCTTAGGATTAACTCCTACTCCTCTAAGCGATAAACATTCCATAGAAATTACGGCTGCTTGAGACTAATTATATATTAGAAGGATGCACTCTAGACATTTTGAGTCACAAATTTCCTTAAAAATTTCATGTCAATGTCCTTGTGTAATTTAGAGGTAGTAGTGGGTATGGACTTGTTATCCTAAAATCTTGCTGAAACCATTTGTAAAGAAAATTTTGTTCGCATTACCCTCCATATTGGAGATCTTCATTCTGTTCGGAGAAAATCAAGTAGCATAGTCGTTAAAGTTATCTCATGTATAAAAGCCCAGGTGCTTTTGAAAAAGGGCTATTTTGGAGTATCTAGCAGCGGTCATCAAGAAGACGTCAGGCGATAAGCGAATTAAAAGTATCCCAACTATTCGTAATAATTCCTGATTTATTCCTGAAGATTTGCCCGGTCTACCTTCTCATCGCCAAGTTAAATTACAAATAGAGTTGGGGCAAAGGGCTGCTCCAATAGTTTGGAAATTATTGTCAACTCACTCTAGTTAAATTACAAGAGTTATCCAGACAACTTATTCGACCAACTTCAAGGGTCAGACGTCAATTCTAAATAGTTGCAGGAAACCAATAACACGATTTAATTTTCGGAACGAAAATTCTTTTAACAAGGGGATGATGTGACACCCTGCAAATCCAGGTTAACACCGTTAACTATCCCCTGCTGAATTTTGTTGAATTCTCGTGAGTAATTGAACGCGTGGCTATCGTAAACTTAAAATGTATAAAGTTCGGGTTTGCTTTGTGATTTATGAAAGTTAAACTTATTAACATTAATTGCCAAACTATCATACTCTAGTGTCAAAAGTGTAAAAAGTAAAAATAATTCCCTAAAACCCTAAACTATACAACCGATACATATACACATATATTGTCGCCGGTTTCTTCTTCTTCACCAACATCGATCAACAGTAACACCAACAATCAACTCTCCCTTCACACCAAACACCTCCTCTCATCTCCATAGGCTTCATCCGCGCATCGTAACAGTCAATTGTGTCCCGCCGTTGCACGTGGTTTCTGCTGTTCGGAGGACCAAATAATTCCGGTAGACCTGCAAGTTCGTCCATCGTTGTCTCCGAACAGCTGGTATCCCCTCCCCTCATCGTGTAGCAGTCCAGAAACGGAAGTCGTGACTTCCGTTTCGACCATCTTCTTTGTTAATCTCCGGTATGTTCGCGAACCGCAAATATGCAAAAAAAAATGATCGGTTGTATGTGGGATTGTATTTATATGTGTCCATTGTAACAGCTTTCATTGTAACAGCGTATGTATGTATGTATGTATGTATGTATGTATGTATGTATGTATGTATGTATGTATGTATGTATGTATGTATGTATGTATGTATGTATGTATGTATGTATGTATGTATGTATGTATGTATGTATGTATGTATGTATGTATGTATGTATGTATGTATGTATGTATGTATGTATGTATGTATGTATGTATGTATGTATGTATGTATGTATGTATGTATGTATGTATGTATGTATGTATGTATGTATGTATGTATGTATGTATGTATGTATGTATGTATGTATGTATGTATGTATGTATGTATGTATGTATGTATGTATGTATGTATGTATGTATGTATGTATGTATGTATGTATGTATGTATGTATGTATGTATGTATGTATGTATGTATGTATGTATGTATGTATGTATGTATGTATGTATGTATGTATGTATGTATGTATGTATGTATGTATGTATGTATGTATGTATGTATGTATGTATGTATGTATGTATGTATGTATGTATGTATGTATGTATGTATGTATGTATGTATGTATGTATGTATGTATGTATGTATGTATGTATGTATGTATGTATGTATGTATGTATGTATGTATGTATGTATGTATGTATGTATGTATGTATGTATGTATGTATGTATGTATGTATGTATGTATGTATGTATGTATGTATGTATGTATGTATGTATGTATGTATGTATGTATGTATGTATGTATGTATGTATGTATGTATGTATGTATGTATGTATGTATGTATGTATGTATGTATGTATGTATGTATGTATGTATGTATGTATGTATGTATGTATGTATGTATGTATGTATGTATGTATGTATATGATCAAGGTGAAGTATGAAATCAACGTGTATATATGCGGTTTTGGGTTGTATTTATTGAGGTGTGTGTAAATGTATTGAATTGAGTGAGACATGTACGCATCTTATATCAACCGCATTAAAAGGTGGATTTATATATATAGTATGTATGCGTAGACATGTATGTATATATATATATATATATATATATTTGGATGTTAGTACAGATCGAGGTACATATATGTTGTGTCCTTGTATGGAAGTATGATCATAAAAGCATGCATGTAGGTATAGTGTGCATGCGTAGGTTATGTAGGTATGTATATGATATTTGTATTGTATGTGATGTTATGTATGTATGCACATAATCGAAACCAACAGTAGCATGTAGTATATAATGCATGTATGTGTTATTTGTATTGCATGTATGTGTTATATGTATTATAGTATATGTATTCGTATGAGGTAAGTGTGGAAAATGTATGTATGTTAATAGATTGTATTGTGAGGTGATGACATAATGATATTCAATATGTGCGTATGCAAATGTGTTCGTATGATAATGTTGTATGAAACGTGGGTATGTATGGATAGATAAATGTGTTCGTATGATAATGTTGTATGAAACATGCGTATGTATGGATAGATAAGTGTGTTCGTATGTGATAGTATGGAACGTGCGCAGGTATTAGTTCATAAAAGTGGATACATGCATTATGTATGTAGGTATATATATATACACGATTAAGACTATAGTTAATGATTACCAATTTCTGATCGGACAGGTCATAGAACAATTTAGCAAATTCGTGTTGCATGGTGTTGGTGGTAGTGTGCTTCAAAGGTGAGTTCTTTGCCCGCTTTTAAATCTCTTTTTCGGGGAGAAAACATACAAATGATTTTTACTGCGCCTTCGGGCGGACTACATTTATATGCCTTCGGGCAGGGCCTTCGGGCAAAACTTTATGCCTTCGAGCGGGGCCAACTAAGGCTGCATTTTATACCTTCGGGTAGTGCCTACGGGCAGGTTTCGGTAAAAGTGTAAATGCCTACAGGCAGGTTTCGGTAAAGGTATAAATGCTTACGGGAAGGTTTTGGTAAAGGTAAAAATGCCTACGGGCAGGATTTTATTAGGGCTTATAGTGCTTTATACGAATTGGAACCACATTCAAGTCCTTATAAAAGTTCGAGGTTGATTAATATATGATAGCGGGGAAATTTGAGTAGTACTACCGGGTTGCGACGGCACCCCACCCTTGACTGGGCGTCATGTGGTGCAGATTGTCCTTAAAGGTTATGGGTCATCCTGGTTAGATGGCGACAAGGCAAAAGTAACATTTAGCTTTCATCTCGACGTGTTGACAAGAAATAAGCATACGGTCTTGCAAACCTACTAATAAAATAGAATTTGTTTATCTGTGTTATAAATGGTATCTTTTAATCTATATTGTTAAATAAACACATTGAACTCACCAACATTATGTGTTGACCGTTTTAGTATGTTTTCTCAGGTAGCTAAGGAGCTGAGCACGTAGGAGATGCATGCATTGGGTCGTGTTTTGGATTATTTTAAAATTTTAATTTAATTTCTACTTTATTTTGGTGATTTGGTTTATTGTTTTGTGCGCGGGATTTTACGCACTGGATTTATTTATGCTTCCGCTAAAAGTTGGTTTTAACATTTAAACTCTGAACTTTTGGTTATTTACAAAGTTATATATTTTATAAACGTTAAGTCAAAGTTCGTGTAACTAATGGCTTGAGATCCTGGTATGTCACAAGCCTAACGGACACCCGTTTGTGGAAAAATTGAGGGTGTGACAAAGTAAATCTTCACAAGAGACGAGCCCTAACACAAAGAGGTCATACCACCCCCACCTCATCGTCATAAGGGGAAATCAAATAGTGTGGCGAGAATTCTAGCCAAGGTCGGTGGGACGACAAGTTTTTGAGGTACATGTCAAACAAATTAGATTTGTTAAAAAATGTCGTCACCTCCTCAACTAAAAAATACGAGCGGATCGTAAAATTGATAGAAACACAAGAACTATATGCTTGGAGAATGAGTATGAGAATCATATAAAAAATTTACAATATTACACGAGCACCTATCAGGTGATATGTTAGAGCTAGTGTTGACCCATAAACGAGAACTCGACGTCAAATCCAGTTGGATTTGTAATTTTTAGATTTATTTTTAAATGGTTGTCATTTTTTATTAACTCTTTGTTCTTTTTTAGTTTTACAAAAATAAATGTTTTTTTATTGTACATTTTTTATTGTTAGTTTAAAGTAATTAAAATAAAAAAGAACTAAAAAAATTATAGGTACGAGGGTAGTTGACACCAACCTAAAAAAATAAGTAAGGATAGTGTGAGGTTAATTGTGAAATTAAATGTTGTGATTGATGGGTTGTGAGAGAATGCAAGAACCCACTCCCATCATTCTAAGTAAACTGAGGTGTGAAAACATATATATTAAATTAATTATAATTTTGTTTTTCACAATTCGATTTTAAAAATAGAAATATCTAATGGTACTCCACACAAACAGTAAATTTACTAGTCGTGAGTAGTTTAGCTAGGTATAGTCACCATTAGAGGGTTTATGGCAACCGGGTCAAATGTAGAATGCAAGTAACATGTATATAGATTATTGGAAACTTTGTATTCACATTCCTTGGAAGTAGCCAACCATAAAAGAATTACGTATACATGCGACAAAGACAATCAACCATTAAATTTATGTGCAGATTACATTGGAATTCTGTTGAATGCTGACAAAACTACATCAGATTACTGGCCATATTTGTTATAGACTATCAGGAACTATAGGTAAAACAACAACAACAAAATTACATATAACCTGCCTTTACCATTGATATTAATCTAACAACCACTACTTTAATCCAGCAATAAATAAATAAAAGTGACAATGTGGGAAGAAGTTGCAACATCACTAAGCAAACCATTATTGTAACCGCCCCTTCCACGACCTCCGAAATTATAATTAACCAAAAAATGTGAACCAAACCTGAATTTATATAACTTATAATCTAAAAATCTCCAATCATGAATAAGCAAACCATACCTTACGTTCATAAGCATACAATTAACCAATCAATGACAAGACAACTATTAACAAAGCTAACGATTCAATCAAACATATCATATATGTGTGCACTAGATTAACCAATTAATAGCTTCCAAACTATCAATTACTAGTTCTAGTATATTGCATTAAATTGACTAACCAAAATTTAGCAACCTAACAATAAGCAAATCAAGACACTAGGTAGTTCTATATTTCACAAATGATTAATCCACACAATCAAAATCAATAATTAAATATATCAAGCACACACATTCATCTAGGGGTGTTGATCGGGTTTTTTTGTCGGGTTTCGGGTTAATTGGGTCGGGTTAATCGGGTTTTTTAATGTGGCATGTCAACCCAAATACCGACCCTAATAAATATCGGGTTAATTGGTAATCGAGTTTCGGTAATCGGGTTTATTCTGGTCGGTATATTTGGTAATCGGGTTGCTAATGGGCTTATAAAGTGTTCTATTTATTTTTATTTTGATTGCAAATCGGGTGTTGTAAGTAACCAGGTTAATTCAAGTAACCAGGTTAATTCATCACTTTAATATACATATTCCAACTTAATTTGTTAAATTTGTTTGTTTATAGAGTGGTTTCGCAAATGTAACATACATATGTATACAAAGTATGTACATATATATATATATATATATATATATATATATATATCAATCAAAGAATCCACTGATTTATACCTCTATCGAAAAACAATAACCCAAAACTAAATATATGGAACCTAAATGAAATTGTGATATGCTTTTGAAATTTTTAACTCTAAATGACATGAAACTATAAAAACTAAATAATATATATATCCACTTTATTCGAGTTATTCAGGTTAATTGGGTTGACCCGAATCTAAAAAATAATATACATTTACGGACCCTTAAGAGTAAATCGGGTTAGAGTTTGCTTTGTAACCGGGTTCGGGTTTATTGGGTTACGTCTTAATCGGGTTCGGGTTGATTCGGTTCGGGTTCGGTATTCGGGTTCG
The DNA here is from genome assembly GCA_030867185.1 of Tagetes erecta. Classification (NCBI taxonomy): domain Eukaryota; kingdom Viridiplantae; phylum Streptophyta; class Magnoliopsida; order Asterales; family Asteraceae; genus Tagetes; species Tagetes erecta. Next base: position 21,365,035 of record CM061487.1, read on the forward strand.
GGTAAAAATGACAACCCTACATTCATCAAAGCCAAAAAACTCAAATTAATCAAACCAACACAAAGTTCATACGATAGTCAAACCGACAAAGTCAATACTTGTAATTTATCTCTACCTAAGTGAACTAGAAAATTTGCCAAACATGTTCAACGATGAAAAAAATTTATTAAAAACATGTTCATGGTTTGCAACTTAAATTTATGTAAATGTCTAATACAAAGTGTTAACGAATAGATAAACAAACCGAGAGCGAATATCCAAACTTTGATCTCATATTGTTTGTCATATTGTTTGCTCTCATATGTAAATGAAGAACTCTAATTATGACTTAATTATGCTCTCATATTGTTTAGCACTTTTTTTTTCTTTGCCCTCACCTCCTCTCAAAATTTCACCCTTTTGGCCGTCATGATTTATTATATAGAATGAGAAATTAGGTTTCTTGTAGAATACATATTTATTATATATGAGGCGGTGTCTTGATCTGATGTCAAATTCCAATTCTCATAAGTCATAACCCATCTTATTTCCACTATTGACTCTTATTTAACTTTTCCTTTAAGCAATTGAACTTTTATTATGTACACCCATCTTTTACAAGAAAACAATTTTCCTTGAAAGTAAATATACAAAATAAGAGAAATAAATGTTTTGAATCTACTTTTAAATTAATTGTGAATCGTATTTTAAATTTCACTAATCAACATCACTTTTTATATAATTCAAACTCATCAAAACTCTAAATTACATTTATAAATAAATCATCCGCCGGTCATACGTTTAGTAAAAATTAATAAATTGTAGCTCATGATAACCTAAAAAAACTGAATTCCAAAATGAATCAATTACAAATAAAATTCAACAAAAAGGAACCAAAAAATGTAGGTGTTATTTGTATAAAAAATAAATACCACATCCATGATCCAATTAACTTTTTATTGCACTTTTGCGGCTTTTAGAAATAAAAACATAAAAAATGTTCCAATGAAAAAGTTGACATTTCATTAAAGAGGTTCTTTAATACCGACAACTTCCCATGTCAAACTTGGAGGAATAATCAGAACTAAAACCAAATTCAATATGACGTGACTTAACTTTCCATTTGAGATCCACATCCATTGTTAACTGTTGGTCCTTGAAATCAGTAATCCGTGCTATATATGATTTAGATTTGATCACAATCAATTGATACAACTAGATCTAGCAATCAATTGATTGTAATTGAAGACCAAAACTCACACAAACCATTAAAACCCATTAAGAATAGTTTAATTAAGAAGATTAATAGATGAAGATGGATTAGATAATTGCAACAATGATATAACAGATTCAATTCCTTGCAAACAATCAATAAGGTTCGAACTCAATATCAAAATATGAACTGTATTCAATATGTTCCAAAAGAGTTGTGTACAAAATGCCCTAACACAACTATATATACAGATCATAGTGTCGCAGGCAGTGTCGCAGACCCGACACTGCCTGATCGCTAAACATAGACAAGCTGCATGTGACACTATAGTGTCGCATGCAGTGTCGCATAAACAAGCACAAATGACACTAAAACAAAGACAAACTAACTATTACAACGGAAACAAAATACGACTAAACTATCACAAGATAAACAAAAGACAAATAACAACAAGGTGAAGTACCACCCTACATGTGGTCAACAATACTCCCCCTAGGGAGGTACTTCACCTGTTGGGTCTCCTTTTTCAACTCCAGCTTTAGCAGCATCCAGGAATCCTGTCAATTCCTGAACGTTTTCATTCAGCGCCACCTGCTTCTGTACCTTCTCAGCAAGCTACCTTACCTCTGATCAAATCCCACGAGCCCTATTAGCCACTCGTTCAAATAGAGCGGCTTCTTTTCTTGTCTCAGCTCCGGCTCCAGTTCGGATAGGGTTTTCACATAAAATTTTAAGATCTTCGTCAGAGAATCCGAAAACCTCCATCGGGTCAAATAATCTCCATTCTGACCCATCCTTTACACGAACTACCGCCTCCCCCGTCTGGTTATCATAAAACCATTTATCGAACTCATGCAGTCTTGACGGGCTAGGGTCCGGTACTCTCACTCTCAACACGGTCTTTATTGATTTCATTTTCAGCACAATCTTCCCTTTCCCGGTTACCTAATCCAAATCTTTCTTCGATCATTTGCGTTCCAACTTGTTATACCCGAAACTAACAAAATTATCCTTTAATCCAGCCTGTATTTCCTCCTCCAAAAGCTTCGCATGATCATTTTGATCTGCGTAATAAGTGGGAGAACCGCCAAACGCCTCAAATCCCATTTAGGGAAGGTTTTGAAGTGTTTGCGGTTACTGATATAGCTGATCCCTCCCCCCCCCTCCTTCTTTTTATCATGAACTTCTGAAGCTCCATACTGTATTTCCAACTGAAAATCTTGTTGTCTGTGTCTTTGGGGGTGGGGGCTTCCAAATTCTGAAACAGAGGCGTGACAGATTCAGGTTCTTCTACTTTCTTGAACCAATCAGATTTATCTAGTTCGAATACGTCACCCTCGGTTCCGCTCCTTTGAGCAACATATATCATTTCTTTCTCGTCGACTTCGTAGAATTCAGGCTCAGAATCATAATCAACTAGCTGCTCCTCTTCCACTTCCTCATCAACTGACTTCAGCTCGGCCCCCTTTGTTTCATCAGCTAACACCTCTTCTCCCACCAAATCAGTATCAACATCGAACCAGAAATCATCAGTAATTTCTGCTTCTTTACCAGTACCGCTCCCTCCAGCTCCACTAAAGCCAGCAAAATCTTTTCGGTTCTTACTTATCTGCACCATTTCCTTCAAGGTAGGTTACTTCCCAATGCTCACCATCTCATTAATCTCCGTTTCAGTCTCCGTCACACCAACTTTCACTTCTTTCTTTACCTCATTCAACTCTACTAGCAGTTTTTTGACAATTACTTGTCGATCCAGAATAATCCGCCTCAGGCCCTCCATTTCGGATTCCCTGTGCCTTTCCCTTTCCTCGGCATTTATCAACTTTGTCTTGATCTGTCACACCCCCAAATTCCACTAACGGAGTTCTACCGTTTGAGGCGTGACAAACCAGGATCCAAGTCATTAATTACACAAACGACTCTAAATGAATTTAAAAATAACGTGTCTCATTAAATGAGAAAACCAAACGTCAGAGTTTAACCGTTTAAAACAATGCGAAAGCATAAAGTAAAGTAAAACATATGCACAAAACACGCGCCCCAAAGTATAGAATTTAAAATGCAATAATTATGAATAAAATGTTTGAAACTATGCAGACCCATGATGCATGACCTATTGTGATGTTCAGCTAACCTTGGCCACCTGAGAAAAACACACTAAAAAGTGTCAACGCTAGGTTGGTGAGTTCACAGGTTTAAATAACAGTTCATAAATAAGTTGTTAGGGCTATTTCCAGTTTAAGATTTACTTTGTACTTGTTTTATACATTTATGTATAGTTTAGGGTTTATTTTGTTATTTTCCCTAAAATGTATTTTGTTGCTTAAAAGCATGTAGTGAGAGAGTGTGAGGGGAGGCTAGATCACTATCCACGTTAGAGAGAGAACTAAGTGTGTGTGATTTATTTTCTCCTGCATTTGTACTACAAACTTGCTTTGATCATCAATATACAAAGAGAATTATTAGTAATGTTTTGTTTGTACTCATCATTCTGATCTTATGAGCGATATTTCGATCCAATTGGACCTATCAATTGGTATCAGAGATGTTGGTATTGTGTTCTTCGTTATTCATCAAGCAAAACACTACAATATTGCTCAAAAATCATGATCTGAATGAATTGTTGCTGTTTTTAGTTGTGATTTATCATCGCAATCACTCCTAATTCACAACAATTGTGCAAATTCCATCAGATTATCATCAGATCTGAGGAATTAAGAAGATTGAAAAAGTTACTGTTCGATCGAATTTTGCTCAAATTCATCAAAATTTGATCATGTTTTGGATTGATTGAGATTAGGGATTGTTAATCGGACTATTTCACTGCTTGTGTGAGAATTTTGAAAGAATTGGACAAGTTTTTGATAAACCCTGAAAAAATTCTCATGATGAAGATGATGAACAGTATGAACTGGTTGAAGATTAACTAGCCGGGTAACAAAATTGACTTAGACAATTTCCTTTGGACTTAGATTTGTGAACAAATTAGGTCCTGTGCAGCCGTGTAAAGGATTTTGTGCTAGACGGGTAAAGAATTTGACGAGGAAAAGGTGTACTGTTCAGCCGGATCAAGAACTGTTGTGCCGGGTGATACACTGTTACGCCGGGTGATTAACAATTTCAGCCGGGTGATCGATAACTGTGTAGCCGGGTAAACAACTTTGCTGCCGTGTGATCGACAACTGTTCAGCCGGGTAAAGCTTTTTGCCGTGTCAAGATTCCAAGCCGGGTCAAGTTATTGCCGTGTGAAGTTGATACTATTCTGCCGGGTAACTGTTCTGCCGGGTAAAGAATACAAGTGTTACAACTGTTGAGCCGTGTGACTGTTTAGACGGGTGAAGACTTTTTCTCTGCCGGGTGAAGAACAAAAGCCACTGTTCAGCCGGATGAAGAAGACATTTTCACTGTTCAGCCGTGTGACTCAATTTTAGTTGTTTTAATCCTTGTTTCCTTATCCTGTCTTTAATTACTTGTCTTTATTATTAGTATTTTAACTATTTCCTTTCAAAAATCATCAAAAATCATAAATATTTTCTTTTAAATCTTTTAAAATGGCACCTAATGATGATTCTGATAACCGTGTTCCTAGACTTGTTAATCGTGCAGATTTCAAGAATTGGACGATTAGACTGAAGCATCATCTCTGCTCAATAGATAATGATCTTTGGAAGTCAATTGACAAGGGTCCTCACATACCTACACAGACAGCTCCAGATAGTGCAAGTACCTACACCAAGGACTCTACTGAACCTTATCCAGAGGATAATTTATCAGAAGAAGACTTAAGGAAAGTGAAGAATGATAGCAAAGCTTATTCTTTGATATGTAAGGGTTTGCCACTACAAGTACTGTCAAGGTTGGACACTTATCAAACAGGTTATACACTGTTCAAAGCCTTAAAGTCAATATGTGAAGGAGGTGAACAACTCAGAAGTCTCAAGAAACAAAAGCTGAAGAGACAGTTGGAGTTATTTGAACACATTGCTGGAGAATCCGTGCACCAGATGATGAATAGGTTTGTTCATCTGACTACTGAAATGACCAATGCGGGTGCAAAGACTGATCTCCAAGACCTGAATAACAGATTGTTATGTGCACTTCCATCATCATGGAAACAGACTGTGACACTATTGAAACATACTGAAAAGTTTCCGATGGATTTGGATCTGCTCATTGCAAAGATTGAAGAAGTAGAGATTGATGAGGGTTCTAGAACACTGATAGAACTAGTTCCCATGCACAATACAAATATATTGTGAATCCTGCTAATACTGTGGAGAATTCCTTTCTTGCACAAGATGCAACTAAGTTTGAAGATGAGGGTGATCTATTTGTTGGCGCAAGTTTTTATACTGATTCATCATACTTTCCAAGTTCACCAACTTATTCTCAACCTCAATCTCCACCTAGATCTCAAAGTCAAAGTCAGAATCACTCAGAAAAACAGAGTAATACTGTGCAAGCAAATGTAAAAGATGTGATGAACATCTTGTTACAAGATGAAGAGACAAAAGGTGCATTCACAACGTTTATGGCAAGCTTTCAAGTGTACCAAGGAAGTCACTTGAGTCAAATGGACGTTGTCCTTCAAGATTTATTTGAGATGGATCCTGATGATGTTGAGGAAATGGATCTGAATTGGCAAATGGTGATGGTTGCATATAGAACACAGAAGCATGCATATGTTAACCGAAGCTACAAGCCTCATGCAAACAAGACGGTTGGTTTTGACAAATCGAAGGCCAGATGTTTCAACTGTAACTGTTATGGTCATTTTTCAAGGGAATGCAAAGCTCCAAAGAATCAGAACTATAATGACCAAGCCAGTTCAAGTGGACAGAATCAAGGTCAAGGTCAAAGCTCGCAACAGTCTTCAAGCTATCAAAACAGGAATCAACGTTTCAATCAAAGACCATATCAAAGTCTTCCCATGCCGGAACTGAAGGATGAAGGCAAGAAACCAGAAGATCAAACTAAAGCACTGGTGGTTAGTGTGAAAGACGGTTATGATTGGAGTGCATATGCAGAACAATTCACATCTGATCTAACATCGAGTTTGGCACTGGTTTGTGAAATCGAAGAGGATTGGTCAGAAGAAGGAGATAGTAAAGTGATTGATACTGTGAGTGAAGATTCAGAGGAATATGACTGGAGTGCAAAATCAGATCCTGTTGAAGAATCTGACACTGAAGTTGCGTTGATGGCCACATCCAATGAGTCTTCGTCATCAACAGAACAACCAAAGGTTAGTAATGACTTACCTCCTAACTATGTTCCATTGCCTGCTGATGTGAAGGAAAGGTTATGTTCTGAACAATGCATTCAACAAGTAGAACATTATCGAACTCATTCATTTAAAATTGGTGACAAATTAAGCAAACATGAGAAAATTCATGAACAACTTAAAATTGATCATAAAATTGCTGATGAGAAGATTTGGTCACTAAAAGAATCATGGAACAAAGAATTTTGAACAAGAAATGACAAAGAATTTTGAACAAGAAAAAGTTGCTCATGCAGTTACTCAAGTTGAATTAACAAAAGTTAAAAGTTGTAAAACAATGGTCAAACAACTTGTGAATGAAAGAGGTAACAAAAACAAACCAGGGTTGGGTTTTACTCATGAACCAATGCCTAAATCAATCACACAAACTTTACCTGAAAACTTCAATGAACTTGATCATTCACCTGAAAATGAACGAAAATTCAAAGAAATTCAAAGAAGTAAATCCGAATCCGAAGGATCTGAAGTGTTGATTGAGAGTTTGAAAGATGATGAGGGCGTGACAACTGAAGCTGATGATGAAGCTAGCAACAAATCAGAACCTGTTCTGATTCAACTTGTTGAATATCCTGAACTGAATCCCAAGCAGGAAGTGAAGGACGAAGCTGAATTTTCGGGATACAATGATCCTGAATACATCAAGTGGAAGAATGAACAGAAAGCGAAAGTTGCTGATCAACTGATCAAGAAGCAAGAAGTGAGCAAGACTGAAGTTTCGAATGCAAAAATGCATAAATTAAAATCGAAAGTCAATCAATCTGAAACAAAAGAATCGAAAGGTAAAAGTGTCATAAAATCAAATGACAACACCAAAGCTCAAAATGTTAAAACTGACAATGTCAAAACTGTCAAGAAGAAAGTGTCAAAAGGTAAAACAATCAAGTTTGTGTCTGCAGGAACTTTCGATATGAACGGTTCTTATGGTAACCAAATCAATTCTCCAATCAAATCTAACTCTGGTCTGAAAACAGGTTCAGGTCCTAAGTCTTCCGCTGTCAATGATAAAAGAATTGAACCAAAAAAGGTAACCAAACAGAATGGTTTAAAATCAAATCAAAGTCCCATGCAATCAAAATCACAAACAAAGTCTTCACAAAAGAATCAAGTTAATCTAAAACCGAACAAAACTGATAATGAATCACGAGTGGGTTCTACATCAAAAGTTAACAATCGGCTCTTTAGAATTAGCAAGAAACATTGTGAAATTTGTGATCGTTATAATCATGCAACTGCTGAATGTTTATTTAACAGGTACTGCAGTTACTGTGACAAAAGAAACCATTCTTCAGAAGAATGTTTTTATAACAAATTTTGTGATATTTGTGAAAGAAGAAACCATGACACAAAGGATTGTTTCTTTCGGAAAAACTCAACAAGAGAAATGACTCCGTTTCCAAATTTTCAAAGAAATCAATCATTTGGTTTTCAAAATGTTAATCAAAGTCATTCTCCTATTTTGAGACATTTCAATCGAAACAATTCTGGTTCTAATTTTTTATCAAGAAATGTGTAGGTTAACAGTTTTAAACCAAGAGCTTTGATGGTAAGAAATCAAAAGTTTGAAAATAACCTTGATCCTAAGTTAGAGGAAAGGTTTATTGCTTTGAGAAGAAAGCAATCGATTCAAGCCAATGGGCGAAACAGTTTTCAACCAAATCTCTCAAATGAAACAAATTTTCAAAATCTTCATTATCAACAAGTTACTGTTACTGATAGATTCGGAAAACCCAAGACCATGTGGGCCTGGGTTGACCAAACTAACTAAGTGATTGTTGAAATGCAGGTACGCCCAAGAAGACCTATCAACTCATGGTTTGTTGATAGTGGGTATAGCCGGCATATGACAGGCAACCATGCCTTGCTTCAAGACTTTAAGCTGAAGAATGGTACACATGTTGCATTTGGAGGAGATGCTGGTGGTAAAATAACTGGAGAAGGAAATGTGTCAAATGGGGTCATTAGCTTTGATAAAGTCAACTACTGTGCACAGTTGAACTTTAATTTGCTAAGCGTATCTCAAATTTGTGATAAATCTTATTCAACTTTATTTGATGATTCTTTCTGTTATATACTCAAACCAGGTTTCAAGATTGACAATGAATGGGTAGTGGTTAAAGCTCCAAGAGATCGTGATGTATACAAGCTTGATATGTCGCAGATTGATGATGAAACCGAAACTACTTGTCTCATTGCGCATGCCTCAAATGATGAGAGTCAGCTATGGCATAGACGGCTGGGCCATTCAAACTTCAGAAATATGAATCGACTGGTGACTGGAAATCATGCTGTGGGAATACCGTCAAAGAAATTCTCTACAACTGATCTCTGTCCAGCATGTTTGAAAGGAAAACAGCACCGAATGTCTTTTAAGTCCAAGCCAGAAAACTCCATTTTAAAACCCTTGCAGATGCTACATATGGATCTTTTCGGACCAACAAATGTTCAAAGCATCGGAAAGAAGTCTTATTGTTTTGTCATCATTGACGATTTCACTAGATTTTCTTGGGTTTATTTCTTGCATGTTAAATCTGAAACTGTTGATTTGTTAAAAGAATTTATTGTCAAAGTTGAAAATCAGTTGGATTGTAAAGTTAAAATTTTGAGAAGTGATAATGGAACAGAATTTACGAACGCTAATGTTGATTTGTTTTGTGCAGAAAAAGGAATTGCGTGACAATTTAGTGCTCCAAGAACGCCTCAACAAAATGGGGTTGCGGAACGGAAAAATCGAACACTGATTGAAGCAGCAAGATCCATGCTCGCAGATGCCAAAATCCCTATCACTTTCTGGGACGAAGCTATTGCTACTGCGTGTTTTGTACAAAACAGGACATTATTGGTTCAGGATAAACAGAAAACATCTTATGAGTTGTTATTTGGAAGAAAACCAAATATTTCATACTTGAAAGCATTTGGTTGTCCTGTATCAATTCTAAATTTAAATGATCATATCGGGAAATTTGAGTCAAAATCTGACGATGGATTTTTCCTTGGTTACTCGTCTGTTTCTAAAGCTTATCGAGTTTTTAATAGCAAAACAAACACTGTTATTGAAACTATTAACGTAAAGTTTTTAGAAAATTCGTTTCCGTCAGTGGCGCATGGTCCCGAATGGTTGTTTGATTTAGATTCGTTATCAAAATCTTTCAATTCTAACTTGTTTGATTTTTCAGGAACCTCAAGAAAGGAATCAGGAGACTTGGGATGTTTCAGTGATGATTCTGATAATGACGATGATGGCAATGTGAATTCTGAGTATCCGTTCATGTCATTTCATAATCCTGATCATGGAGTATCAAGTCAAGCTCCGGGTCCTTCTGGTTCTCAAGAAGATCAAGAATCAAATATTCTTGGTGATGATGTTAATCCGCAAAGTTCTCCTAATGATGGTGGATCTGTTCAGAATCAACCATCATCAGATCCGAATGTTGAAGTTGTTCCAGAATCATTTGACTACTTCATCAATTCACCGGATCAAGTTCCTAATTTCACTCCGCATACTTCTACCATTCTACAAGATCTACCAAATCTGAATCAGTCTAATCTGGAGAGTCAAGTGCAAGGTGATGTTATACCAACTCATCGAATTCACAAGAAACATCCTGTCTCTCAGATTATTGGGCCGTTGAATCAGAGAACTACAAGAAGTCAAACTGAGCAAGCAAACGTTTGTCTTTATTCATGTTTTCTTTCTCAAGTGGTGCCAAAGAACATTTCAGAGGCGTTGCAAGATAATAGTTGGATTGAAGCCATGCAAGAGGAGTTACTTCAATTTCGCAAACAAGAGGTTTGGAAATTAGTGGACTTACCTGAAGGAGAAAATGCGATTGGTACAAGATGGTTGTACAAGAACAAACCAGATGAACATGGTATTGTTTCGAGAAATAAAGCCTGACTTATTGCACAGGGATATACTCAGGAAGAAGGCATTGATTATGAAGAGGTGTTCGCTCCGGTCGCACGACTTGAGGCTATACGCGTCTTTCTTGCATATGCCTCTTTCATGAAGTTTAAAGTATTCCAAATGGACGTTAAAGGCGCTTTTCTGTATGGACCAATTACAGATGATGTATATGTCAGACAACCTCCGGGTTTTGAAGATCCTGATTATGCTCATCATGTATACAAGTTGAGTAAAGCTCTATATGGTCTACATCAAGCTCCAAGGATCTGGTACGAGACATTATCTAAGCATTTGCTAGAACATGGATTTACAAGAGGTCAGATTGATCCAACTTTGTTTATGAAGAGGGAGAATGAAGAACTCTTATGTGTTCAAGTATGACGATATTATCTTCGGATCAACCAGTGAGTCCATGTGCAAAGAGTTTGAAGAAATCATGAAGTCCAGATTCCAGATGAGTTCAATGGGGGAGATTAACTTCTTTCTTGGATTACAAGTGAAACAATCAGTTGACGGAATTTTTATCAGCCAATCAAAATTTGTTGAGAAGTTGCTGAAAAAGTTCAAGATGCAAGATTGTCAGACAATTCGAACTCCATCTGATGTGAATTGCAAGGTACAGCCGGATCCGAAAGGCAAATCCGTGGATCAAACACTATACAGATCAATGATTGGTTCACTGATGTATCTTACTGCATCAAGGCCAGACATTATGTATGTTGTATGTGTGTGTGCAAGATATCAGTCTGATCCAAAAGAGTCGCACCTGGTTGCTGTTAAACGTATTTTCAGATACCTTAAAGGGAAACCGAATCTCGGGTTATGGTATCCTTATGAAGGCAATTTTGAATTATATAGTTATTCTGACAGTGATTTTGGTGGGTGTGCTCTTGACAGGAAATCGACTACTGGTGGATGTCAATTTCTGGGTCCTAGACTTGTTTCTTGGCAATGCAAAAAGCAGACCAATGTTTCTGTATCCACAGCTGAAGCAGAGTATATCGCTGCATCTGCAGGATGTTCTCAAGTTTTGTGGCTACAAAACCAATTGCTTGAATACGGGTTTAACTTTCTCAAAACTCCTATTTACATAGACAATACTGCTGCTATGTTCATTACTGCTAATCCTGTTCAACACTCAAAAACCAAACATATCGAAATTCGATATCACTTTCTCAGAGACAACTCTGAAAAATGTCTAATAAATTTGATTAAAGTTCATACCGACAAACAACTGGCAGATCTTTTCATAAAATCTTTTTTGTCAGGACGGTTTGAATTCTTAATTCAATCCATAGGGTTAATCAATCATGATTAATTCTAATTTTTGAAAAACAAACAAAAAATCAGAAAATATAAAAGTCAAAATAAAATAAGTCGATGTCAAGTATTGATTCCTTTGTCTTTTAATTTATGTCTTGCATTGTGTGTGTGCATGAAAAAGAAAAAGAAAATAAAAACAAAAATATAAAAGCAAAAAGAAAAAGAAAATATCATGTCATAAGAATCTATATTGCAAAAAGTGAGAAATGATAGTACACTAAACATTATTTGATACATCATTTTTAATAAAGACTGATGAATGTTAATTGATGTGCTAGACAGCTCAGGCAATTAGACTGAAAAAGTAAGTTTCATTGTTGACAAATCTAAACTTAATGATCTTTGTGTTAAGTTCCTTTGTTATACATGTCTAGATATATATCTTTTGATGCATTGCTTGTGATGATAGTTGTGCATGATCGGGTAATGATGCAGTCTATTCAGTGTGATGAACCGCATCGTCAGCTTCTTTGTTGTGGTATCCACAGACCTGAAGTCTCACACGAAGTCTCTTTTGAGCTTCAAGGTGCAGCAAAAGATTCCCAAAGTTGGAACAAAAAGAGTCCCAAATGTGGACCATCACCAAACAAAAATTCCAAAAAGGAATTCAGAAGGTTCCCAAGGGGAACGATAGGAAATGAAAAATTCCAAAATGGAATAAAAAAGAAGTCCCAAAGTGGACCAAATCTGAATAGAACCCAGTTTCCACACTGTTTATGACTGTAAGTGACCAGGTTTTGTGCAATATGCATTCAGGTAGTGGTTGATAAGGAAATATGTTGACATATGTATACATATGGGTCACATAAGTCATTTTAATCGAACCTTAATCTCATCATGATACTGAAAAAGTAAGTGTGTCAACTCGAGCTAATTGGTATGTTTTCATGTCATCACTCAATCAAACATAAGTCAAATGTCTATTCAAAACTTGAAAAACATGTTCAGATAATGTGTGGTATGATCTCACTGCGATATTTTGATTCATTGCATTGCATATGTCTTTATTTTAATGTGTGTGCTTTGTGTGTGCAGGCATATGGAATCTTTATTGACACATCGACTTCCTTATTAAACTTAAAAATTTCAAGAAATTTCAAGTTTAGGGGGAGAATAAATTGAAGAAGAAAAATATTACAAAAATCCAAAAATATTTTTGAATAAGTGTGTTTTGATTGAACAAGATTATGTAGTATGAAAAGCAAAGGTATTGGATGTGTTAAAAACAAACCCAAGGTCTTGTAATATGTTTTTAAGAAATTGCTTCGGGATATAGAAATTTTGGTTGTGCAAAAACATTTTTGTAAAGAAAAATGAAAATGGAATTTCTATTGAATTAATTGTTGTTGCCCTAGAATGTTTTTGCATTTTAATGTGACAAAACCCTAAATAGGATGTCTTGTCTAATTAATATGTCGAGAATGTTGCAGGTGCAATAAATGCAGTTGAAAAGTCAACAGACGAGAAAATGAGAAAAATCGTTCAAGTGTTGAAGCCGGGCAAAGATATCAGAAGACACTGTTCAGCCGGGTAATGATGTTAACTATTTAGCTGGGTAAGTGTGTTTTGATACAAGCCGGGTGATTATGAAAAAAAAGGAGTGAAGCCGGGTGAAGATATTATGACTACTGTATGGCCGGGTAATGAACAAGTTACTATTTTGCCAGGTGAAGAAGTCATTGATGTCTTCCGGGTGACAAGTAGTGTTACTATACAGCCGGGTAATGATGTGTTGAGACTGTACAGCCGGGTAAAAGAGAAGTTTTATTCTGCCGTGTAAGTGAACACTGTGTTGCCGGGTAAAAGTATTACAACTATGTTGCCGGGTGATGAAGAAAAGCATGCCGGGTGAAAAAGGAGACAACTGTGTTGCCGGGTGATGTTATGATTGTGAATTCTACTATGTTGCCAGGTGATGAGTAAAACCAAAAATGTGTAGTTGTTCCTAACCATTACCCGTCTCTACAGTGACTTACCCGTCACTACAGTGATTGACCCGTCAAGTGTTTTTACATGTTATATGTTAACCCGTGTATTGTTGTGACTTGTCACAAGTACTTGACCCGTCCCAACAGTACATGACCCGTCTCAACAGTACATGACCCGTCAAGTCTTATTGGGCTTTTATGCTTACCCGTCCCATTTTGTTGACCCGTCATCAAAAGTTTGACCTAAATTTTTCAATCATATAAAACCCGCCTCTTCACAAACACTTATCATTTTTCACAAAGTTTTTCAAGCAAATCCCCTGCACAGAAATTGTTCATACTTTTTGTTCAATCGATTGTTCTATAACAAGTTTGATTGATTGAATAAGATGGAGAATTTGAAGTTTGAGCCAAAGCACAATTTAGTTGCTTGTTTAGATGAGTCTATTCCAGAGACTGAAGGATATAGAGATATGATGAGATTTATCAAGAGAACAAAGTATGTCTATGCCATGTGTGCAAAGCCAGTTATATACGCCAGATTGATCAAGAGTTTCTGCAGAACTGCTGAGGTTGTGACTAATGAGGATGGGGTGATTGTTGTTAGAGGAAACATCACAAAAGAGTTACAGTTGACTGTTTCTGAACAAGCTATCATAACAGCCTTAAGGATTGATGAGGATGAGATAAGAGCAAATGATGAGTTGACTGTTGCTGAATGTCAAACGTGCTTTGTAAATATGGGTCATCCTCCCGTATTTCCAAAGTCACAATTTGTTAGAGCAAGGTTGGGGAAGAAATGGAAGCTATTATGCTATGTCATTCAGCAGTGCATGTCAAGAAGGAGTGCTGGTTTTGACAACTTCCCATCTGACATAGCATCCCCCATTGTAGCAATTGCAGAAAACAAACCATTCAATATGTCGAAGTGGATTATGAATGGGTTTGTATTCAATCTGGTGAAGGGAAAGAGGTTCAAGTTTCTCATGTATCCGAGATTCTTGCAACTGATGATAAATGTGGCTTATCCTATTATCAGAGATGAAGGAGTTGCTGGAGGGATTTTATATACTGAAGACATGAATGATCTATCTTATAGGAAGATGAGTATCGGGAATGTTCCAAGTGTTGAGTTATTTGACTATATGCGAGATATAGCAAATAATGAGGAGGATATTGAAGGTGTATACCATCATATATCTAATGGAGAGATTTTGAATCCACAGGACCTGATTGATGAGGTGCCTGATAACTTACTGGATGATGACGAGTATTTTGCTAGACATCCATAAGAAGAAGATGGATCTGAGAATGATGGTGATGATAGTGCAAGCAAGGATGATGAAAGTGATGATAGTGACAGTGAAAGTAGTGATGAAGATGATGATGATAGTGAGAATGATGGTAATGATGGTGCTGAATCTGTTTCAGAGGAGGCAGAAAATATTGAGGTTGATGAACCAATGGAGACTGAAGCAGAAAATGTCGAAGTTATGGAACCTGTTGTGACTAAAGAACCTGTTGAGGTTGCTTGTGTTGTAGAAGAAATGGTTGATGAAGGTCCTAAGTCTGTCACAATACAGTATGTTAGATCTCGAAGATCTAAGCCTGTGATTGAGCGTATGTTTGTTGAAGAACCTAGTGTGATAGAATGTGTTGATGAGCCTGAACAGATAGATGTTGTTCAGATTGCTCAGGAAGTAATGGCCGATGTAGAGACTACTGCACAGGTAGTTGATGACACTGATGCTGGCATTACTGTTCCTGTTAATGTTGACATACCCACCACATCATCTCCAGTTGCTGAAAACATTGAACAATCTTTGGAGTCTTCACCAAAAATTGTGTCAAGTGTTGATGTTAATGAGGATAAAGAAAGAATTGCTGAGTTAGAAGAGATGGTAGCAAAACTCTTGGATGTTAATGAACAGTTGAAAGCATCCAATGATCGAAAGAAGAAGAGATTTGAAGAGTTTTGGACTATTCATAATCAGAATCTGAAAACATTCAAGGAGTTGGATGCTGATCATGGAAAGTTGAAGGAAGAGTATGAAACTTTGAAGGATGAGCATGAAAATCTGAAATATGATTATAAAGAGTTAAAAGCGGAGTGCAATACTCTTGCTACTGAGAAAGAAATGTTAGAGAAATGGTTAGAAGAAACAAGATCAAAGAAGTCAGGTTCTACTTCAGATAAAGATTTTTCGGATGAAGTAATGGAAGTGACTGAGCAAACTCAAGAAGGCAAAGTGTACTATACTAGAGCACGAGGTACAAAGAATGTGGGCATAAGGATTGAGTCTCCAATTACTATTCCCGATGAACCTGCTGAAACTGTCAATTCTGACAAGGCTGAGGGAAAAAGAAAGCTAGATGCAGTGCCGGAGATTACTGGTGACGAGGGTTGTACTAAAAAGGCAAGAATGGAAGAAAGTCAGATTGAGCCGATTCAATCTATGACTGAAACTGAGGTGGCAGAGATGGCAAAGGTAGATGAGACTGTGATAGAAGCTGAAATTGATAAAACAGTTCAGATTGAGCCGATTCAATCTGAATCTGTAATAGGAACTAATGTGCCTGAAGTAGTTGAAGTGGTTGAAAATGCGCCAGAAACAGTGACTGAAGAAGCATTTCAGTTTGAGCCGGTTCAAACTGAAACTGCACCAATGATTGAGGCACTAGATGATCTTGATGATATAGATTTCACAGAGTCTGAACCAGAGGCTGAGCCTGAACCAAATCCTGATGATGAGATTCCTGCTGATTTGCCTGAACGCTTTGCTTATCTTGAGAAAATGAAGTACAATCCAGTATATCTGAATGGGCTAACTGTGAGTCAAATTAATGAAGAGTATGAGAAATGTTTGACTGCACAAGATAAAGCTGCTGCTGATGAGAAAGAATTTGTTGTTGAAATGGGTGAGTGGACACCGCTCCAAGAAAGCCTGAATATTGATGATTTACCTCCTACAGAGCTTTATCATCAAAATCCAGAAGAAATGTCTACAAGAAATATGCGAGAATGGTTAAGTTCGAGACATTATCCATACAAGACTTTGCAGAGACTGAAACGTGAATCGCTAAAGAAGATTGTTGAAAGTTTTATGAAGACGGAGAAGATGTACAATCGTATGTTTTATCTGGATTACAACAACCCTCAATACTATGAGCTGACCAAGAGATACAAAGTACTCGGACCGAAAGAGTTACCGGTGATGGCTTTACCAGAAGATGCGCACAAAAAGAGAAAAGAGTTGATAGATATGTTTCCAAGGGAAGTCAAGTCATACAATATACCTATGGATGTACGTGAATCATGGCATAAATCAGCCACAGCAGGTGATGTTGTGAGATCACTGCTGAGCAAGGGTCAGTCGGTTGCTGAACTTCTTGATTCTATGATCGTACCGGAAAAATCCAAAAAGGTAAAAATTATTGCATGGAAATATGACGAGGTGTTTGATGCTTTCTTGATCAAAAGAGTAAATGGTTTATGCGATGTATACCATTATTACTCTAGTATTTTCAAGTTAGAAGTGCAAGATCTGAAGGAGTTGCACAAGCTGAGATTGATTAATCACACGCATGCTGAGCGTGGTGACAAATGTGCGATGTTGCTTGATGCTGGGATAAGTCGTATGCCAAAGTACTTGGAGTTTAGAGGACAACAGGAGGATAGTGCCTATGTTCAATCAAAGAAAAAGAGAAAACAAAAGAAGTTGGTGGTGAGTGAGGATATGTACTTAGAAGAATTTTCTGATGAATATTTTGATAAGGTGACTGATCCGGGGTTGAAAGTGATAGATGGTACTCAGGCAACGAAACCAATTCTTAAGTTTTTCTATAATCAGGAAACTTTTGAGCTGAAATTGGTAAGAAATTTGGATGACTGGGATAAGGATATGATTACACTATTCAGTACGTTTGAGCTGAAATTGTTGCATCCATCCTATATCGATCACCTGAGAACTTACAGAATGGAGAAGTGCAAAGACAAAGTTGCTGAAGCTGATCGAAAATTATTTATAGTGATGATTTAGGTAATCGCAGCTGCGTCAGAGAAAATTCGACTAAGGAAGGCATTACTCAATGCTAACCTTGTGAAGGTCGACATTCCAGAGATAGAGTTTATGCAAGTGACTGCGAAGGGTACACTGGAAGTGCAAGTCAAAGGGCGAGAATTGCCATACGAATTTTATGCTAATATTGATTTTGCAGGTTTGACTCTTGATTCTCTGAGACGCATGAATGCCTGTACCATCCTTACAAACGAGTCAAAGCCAAGACAAGCGAAGATTGCGGAAAAGTTCAAGTCATGCATCGAAGAAGCGCTAAAAGAACAAGAAGAATACAAAGGAAAAGAATTGCTGGATGTTAAAGAAGAGCCTGAAGATTGGTGAGAGATTGAAGCTGAAAAAGATGAAAACTGTTTGAAGATTTTGCTGAAGTCCAAAGATAAATCTTAGGGGGAAGTTAGGGCTATTTCCAGTTTAAGATTTACTTTGTACTTGTTTTATACATTTATGTATAGTTTAGGGTTTATTTTGTTATTTTCCCTAAAATGTATTTTGTTGCTTAAAAGCATGTAGTGAGAGAGTGTGAGGGGAGGCTAGATCACTATCCACGTTAGAGAGAGAACTAAGTGTGTGTGATTTATTTTTTCCTGCATTTGTACTACAAACTTGCTTTGATCATCAATATACAAAGAGAATTATTAGTAATGTTTTGTTTGTACTCATCATTCTGATCATTTGAGCGATATTTCGATCCAATTGAACCTATCATAAGTTTTCCAGATAATGTAAATCACAAATATATCAGTAGGTAGCTAACCCAAGTTTTCATGTTACTCAAACGTTTCGAATCCGAGCTGACTGTTTATGTTGTGCCTTGTTACCATTGTTAACATTCAATGGCCCATGAGATTAGGACAATTCACACATGCCCAGCTCCCAGCCGAGGGTGGGGTTTGTCAAACCCAGTAGTACTACCCGAACTTCCTCGCTATACCCCGTATATTAACGGTTCGAGAGAATTGAAAGGACTTTCGTATGTTAAGTTTAACGTTTAATAGCCATGATGATATATAAGTAAATACAAACTCAAAAGGTTTCATGCGTGCTTTCTCCCCCAACAGGAAAATAGTAAAACGGGTCGTGAAACTCACCTTGGGTTACGCGGTTACAAATAATTAGCAAAAATTATAACTTCCAAGTTCGACCAATAGCCTGTATGAATTCTACTTAATTAGATATAAATTACTCTAATATAGTTCACGTTTGGTTTCGCGTAACCGGTTCGGTTTCGTACCAACACCCAAATATAACTATCTTATTAAATTTAAAGATTTAAACACACAAAAACTAATATAATCAAAATTATTCAAAATAAGT
Source organism: Tagetes erecta (assembly GCA_030867185.1). Lineage (NCBI taxonomy): Eukaryota > Viridiplantae > Streptophyta > Magnoliopsida > Asterales > Asteraceae > Tagetes > Tagetes erecta. The sequence goes on from CM061487.1 coordinate 21,384,059, forward strand.
TAGCTTTTTGACATGCGACTAATACTATTGACATTAGACATGTTGGTTTAGTATCTGGTTAAACTTTAAAACCACACTTGGTTACTAACCATATTATTATATAGATCATGCAATCCATAAAAATGAACCCATACATACAAGCTATATAATTAGCACATAAACACACATTACAATTCACGCATATAACTATATATATTCAATTTTCTTTCTCTAGTCACACATTTTTATACATGTATATACATTTGACCATTTACAAAGTCATCAATTCATAATATATCATATATACATCCTCACTGCATATATACAGATATATACACTAGTACACCTATAATCTCAAGCATATATATATATATAGTACCCATCTACCCATGTAACTCATGCATACGTATACATATTTATAGTATACAACTACAAACAAATATCACATATATTTTATGGCATTAACGACTATATCTAGCCACCTTCTATACATCATAGTTACACATAAATATTGCATACACACACTTGAACATCCATATATACATATCATATGCATACCCATATATATATCCACCCACCCTTCAAACACAGTTTACGCAATCACAATTTACACATATACACATGTGTGTATAACAATTATATATCTTCTGCTACAAACGTACACCTACACTACCTTCACACACTCCTAAGAAATTGACCATATGTATTGATACATCGTACGCATCAAAACTGATTCGAAACCAACCCGTAATCCGAAAACGAAACCGTACCGAAGCGAAACGAAAACGATTAAATGAAACGATTATGGTCATGGAACATACCGGATGTTGCGGTTATTGACAACGATGGAACCGGTGAACGTGACAGTGCCGACGGTGGTCGTCAGAGTTGTAGGCGGCAGCGGGGTGGTGGTGGTGATCCCTTGCAGCGGTGTTAGTTGGTGGTTATGGATGGGAAAGACGGCCAATGTAGATGATAGCGGTGATAATGAGGGGCTCGGCGACTGTTTTTACGATTTAGGATTGAGTTTGTGTTTGTTACGTTTTGATAAAGATGAAGACGGGAATAATGAGGGGAGGGTAGGGTTATAAGGTTTTGAATTAAATTGAAAGTTACACAATGGGCCCTTCACTTAATTAAATATTTAACTTGTTCCCAAAGTTAATTAATTTAACTTTAATTAATTACTAGTTGAACCCCGTACTTTTACTTTGTATTTATAATTTATGGAATTATCCCTTTTAGTATTTGAGTCACATGTATTAATTACTAGGTTTAATACCCGTGTGTTACACACGTGTTAAATAGTAATATTTATAAAGAAATTATAACCATTATATTTAACAATTTGTAAATATATAACATTTAAGGAGTTGGCTCCATCAACTTGCATGGTGAAAAATTTAGCTAAATTTTACCTCCCAAACTTCCTATTATAGAAAAAAAATCCCTCCAAAAATTGCCCCCTAAAAGTTTGATTTATTAGATAGATTTCTGAAATTACTAATGTTAAATGTTGCTCATTGTGATCCAATAACTGCTCGAATTACTATATATATATATATATATATTTGTAGTAGTTATTTATTTAATTATTTAGCTAAATTAACACTTTTAAATTAATTAATGTGAAAATGTACTACATAGGATTTCAAGTTGAAGGAGACTAACAGAATTCGGTTAGGTTAGGTTAACGGCGTTAACCCGAAATTGACGGGTGTCACATCATCCCCTTGTTGAAAGAATTTTCGTCCCGAAAATTGAGTAAGGTTGATAAGCGTTTGATGTTATAAGAAAGAAAAAAAAAAAGAGAAAGTTTTGGATTGTCACATCATCCCCTTGTTGAAAGAATTTCGTCCCGAAATTTCAGTGATGGTAGGTCACTTTGGTTTGGTTGAAAGAAAACTAGTACTTGACATGAGTTGTTTTAATTAGATTAATGTAAGTTAAATAAATGGAATACTTAAGTTCTAACAGAGGTCGGATTTCATTGGATAATTTTAAGGTTTATAGGACATAAAATTTCAATCAACTTAAGTGTTCAAAAGAGTAGAGAGAGTGGGTGAGGTCAGAAACTACAAGCTTCTTACCGGGAGTGTAAGAGGGAGTTAACGAAGACAACATATCTTATACGTATACATATAATTACGAATCAGTGTGTGCGTAAGTGTAATTAATGTAGTTCATACGGTTATAGTCTAGGATGGACTTTTTGCCATTGTTATTTAAAGATAGACTTTTGCTCTACATTAATCTAAGTGGACTTTTTGATTTATTTATTGTGTTTTGGGTATTACCCACACGATGAGTTTTTTTTTCTTTTGCTAGGATCCTCGTGTACCTGTAAATTCACCATTACGTTGTGCACCCGTAATCGTTAATTTACATCACACGACTATCCTAACTTGCTTCCCATCGCATGTTTTACTCTTATGTGTTGTCATGCTTAATGTTTATTTTAATGACCAATATGGTATTTTATCACATTTTAAGTGTGACGTGTATAAGGAAAGTAGGTTATACTTATAACTATAAAACAAGTACACTACATGTGTAAGATACCAATAGATGCCTAATATGTTGTATTTACAGGGAATGAATATGTCAAGCATACTATGAGTTTTTTTTATAAGTATATGGGAAATACAACTATTATAAACAAAATGTGAGTATTACTAAGCATAAGTAATGATACTATTTAAGCATGTAGGTAACATATTTATTACACATAATAGTTCACGGATGGTAATATGTTATAGCATATATTAGTCACATAATAGGTGATATGTGATAACACATAGTAGGTCACACGACTATCAAGTAAAGACCTCACTTTGAATGAGTTTATAGACATAATTCAGGCTCTGATACCATCTGTAACATCCCAGCCCGTCGCACCATGATATTGTCCACTTTGGCAGCCGGAACGCCCTCAGGCGGCGCCCCTCACGGTTTTAAAACGCGTCATGGTAGGGGAGGTTACCACACTCTTATAAAGCAGTGCTTAGTTCTCCTCCCCACTGATGTGGGATCTTACAATCCACCCCCCTTGGAGGACCAGCGTCCTCGCTGGCACATCGGCCGACGACTGGCTCTGATACCAATCTGTCACACCCCCAAATTCCACTAACGGAGTTCTATTGTTTGAGGCGTGACAAACCAGGATCCAAGTCATTAATTACACAAACGACTCTAAATGAATTTAAAAATAACGTGTCTCATTAAATGAGAAAACCAAACGTCAGAGTTTAACCGTTTAATACAATGCGGAAGCATAAAGTAAAGTAAAACATATGCGCAAAACACGCGCCCTAAAGTACACAAACACAGTTCAATCAGCAACACAATTCATTACTTAAAATGCAATAATTATAAATAAAATGTGATAGGTTCAATTGGATCGATATTGCTCGATGATCAGAACGAAACAAGTACACAAACACAGTTCAATCAGCAACACAATTCATTACTTAATAATTCTCTTTGTATTGATGATCAAAGCAAATTGTAGTACAAAAGTGCAGGAGAATGTAAATCACACACAGTTAACTCTCTCTCTAACGTGTAATTGTGATCTAGACTCTCTCACTAACATTCTCTTACTACATGCTTTATGCAACAATACATTAGGGAAAATACAAAATTAACCCTAAACTATACAAAATGTATAAAACAAAGTACAAAGTACAAAGTAAATCTTAAACAGAAATAAGCCCTAACAGTACTCCCCCTAAGATTTATCTTTGGACTTCAAAAATCTTCAGTTTTCAACAGTTGCTTTTTCAGCTTCAATCTCTCACCATTCTTCTGGTTCGTCTTTAACATCCAGCAACGGCTTTCCTTGATATTCTTCTTGTTCCTTCAAAGCCTCCTCAATGCAAGACTTGAATTTCTCAGCAATCTTGGCTTGTCTTGGCTTTGATTCGTTCGTCAGAATGTCACAGTCTTTCATTCTTTTCAGCGAGTCCAAGTTAATACCTGCAAAGTCAATGTTAGCATAAAAAACGTGCGGTTTCTTCCTTCCTTTGACCTTCACTTCTAGTGTACCCTTGGACGTCACCCTCATGTACTCGATCTCCGGTATATCAATCTTCACAAGGTTAGCATTAAGTAATGCCTTCCTTAATCGGATTTTCTCAGTAGCAGCCCCAATCACCTCAATCATGATAACAAACAGTCTTCTATCTTCTTCAGCAACAGGATATTTCAACTTTTCCATCTTGATGTTCCGAAGATAGTCAATGTAAGATGGATGAAGTAGTTTGAGCTCAAATGTACTAAACAAGGTAATCATATCCTAATCCCAATCATCCAAATTACGAACAAGTTTCAGTTCAAAAGTCTCCTTATTGTAAAACACCTTCAACATGGGCTTAGTTGCCTGAGAACCTTCAATCACTTTCAACCCCGGATCTATGCCTTTATCAAAGTATTCATCTGAGAACTCTTCTAAGTACAGGTCTCGCAATACCAACTTCTTTGGTTTCCTTGTTTTCTTCATCTGAACATATTCACTGTCTTCTTGTTGTCCTCTAAATTCCAAAAACTTCGGCAAACGGCTCATTCCAGCATCTAGTAACATTGCACATTTATCACCACGCTCAGCATGCGTGTGATTAATCAATCTCAGTTTGTGCAGTTCCTTCAAATCTTGCACTTGCAACTTGAAAATACTCGAGTAGTAATGATAAACATCGCACAAACCGTTAACTCTCTTTATCAAAAACGCATCAAACACTTCATCATATTTCCAAGCGATAATCTTCACATTTTTGGACTTGGCCGGCACGATCATTGAATCAAGTAGTTCAGCAACTGACTGACCCTTACTCAGCAGTGATCTGACAACATCACCTGCTGTGGCATACTTGTGCCATGATTCTCGTACATCCACTGGAAGGTTGTAAGATTTCATCTCGCTAGGAAACATATCAATCAGCTCCTTTCTTTTCTTGTGCGCATCAACTGGTAAAGCCATCAAGGGTATTTCTTTGGGTTCAAGCACTCTGTATCTCTTCGTCAACTCATAGTATTGCGGATTGTTATAGTCCAAGAAAAACATGCGATTGTGCATCTTTTCAGTCTTCATAAAACTCACCACAATCTTCTTTAATGATTCTCGTTTCAATCTCTTCAGAGTCTTGTATGGATAGTTCCTCGAACTCAACCATTGACGCATGCTAACAGTAGTCATCTCTTCCGGATCTTGATGATATAATTCTTCAGGTGGAAGATCATCAATATTTAAACTTTCTTGCAGAGGCGTCCACTCACCCATTTCTACCACAAATTCTTTCTCATCAGCCGTCACCTTATCCTGCGCATTCAAACACTTTTCATATTCTTTATTTATCTGACTAACTGTGAGTCCATTCAAGTAGACTGAATTATACTTCATCTTTTCTAGATAAGCAAATCGTTCAGGAAGATCAACAGGTATCTCATCATCTGGATTAGCCTCAGGTTCAGAGTCAGTAAAATCTATATCATCCAAATCATCAAGTGCTTCTATCATCGGTGCAGTTTCAGTTTGAACCGGCTCAAACTGAAATGCTTCTTCAGTAACAGTTTCTTGCACTCTCTCAACTACTTCAACTACCTCTGGCACTTCACTTGCCACTACAGACTCAGATTGAATCGGGTCAATCTGAACTGTTTTATCAGTTTCAATTTCCTTCACAATCTCATCCAACTTAGCCACCTCAGACACTTCGGTTTCAGTTACAGACTCAGATTGAATCGGCTCAATCTGAACTGTTTCTTCAATTCTGGCTTTCTTTGGAATGACATTGATAGGTTCAATTGGATCGTTAATATTGCTCAATGATCAGAATAATTCATACACAAACACAGTTTAATCATTAACACAATTCATACTAATAATTCTCTTTTGTATATTGATGATCAAAGCAGATTTGTAGTACAAGTGCAGGAGAAAATAAATCACACACACTTAGTTCTCTCTCTAACGTGAATAGTGATCTAGCCTCTCTCCTCACACTCTCTCACTACATGCTTTTAAGCAACAATTACAAGTTTAAGGAATATAACAAAATAGACCCTAAACTATACATAAAACATATAAACAAATACAAAGTAAATCTTAATCTAGGAAACAGCCCTAACAGTACTCCCCCTAAGAGTTATCTTTGAATCTTCAGCAAAATCTTCAAATAGTTTTCATCTTTTTCAGCTTCAATCTCTTTTTACCAATCTTCTGGTTCCTCTTTGATATCCAGCAACTCTTTTCCTTTAAACTCTTCTTGTTCCTTCAGTGCTTCTTCTATACAAGACTTGAACTTTTCTGCTATCTTTGCTTGTCTAGGTTTGGACTCGTTAGTAGGATTGGGCAGGCATTCATGCGTCTCAGAGAGTCAAGATTTAAACCTGCAAAATCAATGTTAGTGTAAAATTCATAAGGCATTTCCATTCCTTTGACTTGCACTTCCAACGTTCCTTTTGCAGATACTCTCATAAACTCTATCTCTGGAATGTCAACCTTCACGAGACTAGAGTTGAGTAATGCCTTCCTTACTCTGATCTTTTCTGATGCAGCAGCTGTGACACCCCGCCCGGCGGCGGAAAACACCGGGCGCGTCAAGTGGATCGGATATCAAAGTACAAAGCACATGGCACACTAAAAGCATATTTTAGTATTAATTAAGCCTTAATGTCGTGACATAAATAAGCATTCAAACAGTCTTAAAATCGTAACAGAAACGGCAAATTAAATATTATTTATTGTCCTTTTTATTCTAGGTCCGAAGCATCCTACGTGTCTTGAAACAAAACCGAATCAAACTCCACCTGAAAAACGTGTAAAATAAGTTAGCTAAAGAATTAGCTAGTGAGTAAAACACAATTAATAGTACATAGTATAAAATCCGAGATCATTATAGATTGTGTTTCGCAATCTCATGTGCATAGCAATTTCATCATATATATCTCAACCGTGACCATAGAATCACATAGAAACAAGTACCATAGACCCCGCAGGGTAACCTTTAGCAACAAGTCATGAGGAACCACTCATGTTACAAATACTGATAATTATCGTTTTAACCGTCATTTAACCGTCTCGATATATAAATTATCAGTAAATGTTTAAGCATCGAAAGGGACGTAGCATCGTAGCAACAAGCATCACAAATAGTAACTAGAATCAACAAAAGAATCGCCGGGTTAAATCACCTATCAGGCCATTAATGTAGGTGGGCTTGTCAAGCCATTAGCGCTAACATCGTCCGGTGGAAATTACAAGATAATATAACTAATATTGACTATCACACAATTTTGCTACATGCGGCCAAACACGATTAACACATCTAATGATCTCATTTTCGAAAATAGAAACATCAAAAGAAACCGTTGTATTATAGAAACACGTATTTCAGCCCCAAAAACGTAAACAGTAAAAAGGGGAGTGAGTTTACTCACCTCGAAATCCAAAGATAATAGTGACACTAGAATCGCAACTAGAGAGATTCGAGGATCGCCCGGATATTAGAATCACCTAATTAATCGGGAGAACCTAGTTTAGAAACGAAGCAAGTAACGTAATAACTAGAATCAAGAAAATAGAACTTCTAGGGTTTCAAATCCAATTTAGGGTTTCAAAATCCAATTTAGGGTTTCAAAATCCAATTTGGGGATTTAGGGTTTTAAATTATAGATTTGAAATTAGGGTTTCAAAATATAATTTGGGATTTTTAGGGTTTTGAAGTACCAATTGGGAGTTAGGGTTTTAAAGTACAAATTGGGAATTAGGGTTTTAAAATATAATTTAGGAATTAGGGTTTTGAGTTACCAATTGGGATTTTGGTACGAAACGTAATTGTATTTTTTGCATTACTTATATTTTATACAAATCCATTTTTAGTTTTCTATAAAATGGTGTATATTAAACTTATATTTTTAAGCTAATAAAAATAGTTTAACCTTAAATATATTATTAGGTTATTAGAAAAGTATAACTAAATGATTTAAAAGTGAAAAAATAAGGAGATTAAAGAACTGGGGTCAGTGGGGTTCGAACCCGTGACCTAATGGTTCACAGCAAGCATACAAACCACTAGACCAGATGCACCTTTTGTTTTTAAACTCGTTTCTAAATTGTTTTAACTTTTAAAATTCAAGAACATCCTTTTTCAATACAAGCCCTAGGACAAGAATCAATCCAATTCGTTTCATCATGTTAACAAGATCCAAATCCAACAGAGGGCTTTTAATCTACATTGTATCACGGTCATTTTGATACATTAAACTTACTTGATCGATGAAGAAACGAGTTGATGAATTGAAGAACAATACGCGACTGTTTTGAGGATCAAATACGAATTTCATGATGTTTTTGAGAGGGAATGAAACAACAGTGAGCAATTTCGAATGATTAGTAGTGTGTAGGTATATTGAATTGCGTTTTAGTTAAAAGATTGGTGTCGTTTGGTTTTGAGTTGAGTATGAATCGAAAATGGATAATGAATGAGTGAATTTGGATGATCTCGGTTCAATTGATTATGGGAATTGAATCCGCAGCACCTAAAAGGTCATAGAAATTGAATGAGTTCACGAATTAGATACATTAACCGTCGATTGATAATGTGGGTTTTTGAAACCGAGTTTTTGATTTGCAATTAACACGGATTCGAGTGGATTAAACCATGAATTGAAGGTGGCATGGTGTTCGAGTCCCGACCACGAAGGTGTCCATGATTTTAATTGATTTTTGGTGTTAAAAACGAGTGGATTTGACTTCGCCGGACTTCGGCATTTTCCGGCCAAAGTTGCCGGAGTTACTCCCGCCGGAAATACGGGTCTGCAGGGGTGGGGGTTGGGTGAAATCGAATTTTACATAACCAGTCCTTCTCCTTTCACTTATGTTTTATTTAGTTTAATAACTTTTAACTAAAGTTTCAAAAGTTACAATTTTGACCCAAAGTTAGATTATAAATATATTAATTAACTAACTTAACTACATTGAAACGTAACAATTATATAAGTGCCGTTTTTATAGTTTTAGCTCGTTTAACCCGTTATGAGACTATTTCGAGACTTAGAAACGTTTTGGTTTAACGTTTTCAATAATTTTCTTTTACGAACCATATATATTTATTTATATATATATATATATTGAGATTTATTGTTCCACAATTATTTATTTGATATACGTGAACGTTTTGCAACGTAAAATTAGTTGAGACGGGAATAACATAGAATTCAATGCGTTTATTCATAAAAATAAGAATGAACGTTCCATTTTGAGAAAATAAATACGATTACAATTTAAAGGATAATAACTTCGGGTTCGAGTCGAGCATTCGGGTTCGGGTTTGGGGCAGATGTCACAGTCTCCCCTCCTTAAAGAAATTTCGTCCCGAAATTTGCTCAAACCGAAGTAGAAGAAGATGAAGCAAAAAGGTGCGGATACTTAACCTTTATTTGATCTTAAATTCATGTTCACATTTTGAGTTTTTACGATCATTATCGATTGATATCTGATTACGCTTTAGTTGTTTGACATCACGGTCCATAATTTCCAATGGCTGTTCAATAAATTGCATTGATTCATCATTGATATGCACAATGAAATCTTTTGTCGGATAAGTACTTATTCAGATTAGAAACATGGAACACGAGATGAACACTGTCCACTTCCGTAGGGAGTTTCATCTCGCAAGAAACTCTTGAGAATTCGATCAATGGAAAAAGAACATTTTAATTGAGACACGATTTTAAATAACAAGGTTAAAAAAAAATTATTTATTTTTAATTTGCTTTGCCTCATTGAGAAATGTTTATTTAACTCTTTTCACTTATAAGAGTTCGGTTGCACTATTTGTATGTGGATTCGAATAAATTTTATTTGCTACCCAATATGGGAATAGAATATGATACCAACTTGCAAACGAAATATTTTAAGTATAAGGATTTAGAATTATTTAAATGATCATCGAGAATAGTCGTGACTAATAGAAAGTTTGAAACGAATTAAGCAACCTTACACAGAGTTAAGTGACTTATATGCAATTAGTAAAATGAGTAAACAAGTCCAGTGAAAATAAAATGATTAAATATGGCATAGCTACACAAGACAAAACTTACTATGGTTCCCATGCACCAACTTCCATAATTCCGTGTGCACCCGTAATTACCTTAGTTTTTGCATGGACTCCATAGTTCATTCGATCACGTGCGAGTCAGAAGTTCAAAACAATTTTTTTTGGTTAAAATGATGATACGTATAGGTATTGTTATTATACTTGAAAGAAATAGTACTTGGGAAAATCATATTAAGATGATAAGTAGATTGATGATTCAGAAGAAACTACATTCATTAGGTAGACATTACTCATATAAATAACTTTGTTCAATGATATAGATAGTCAAATTCGAGTGCTAGGATAGTAACATTTAAGTTTGTGAAAATCGACTCTATGTGTGTAAGATGTAATTATCTATGTTTTCTGATATTGACCAGTTCATATGAATGAGTTGATGGTGTACATGTAATAATATAGTTTATTGGGATCTTTAGAAAAAATTAGTTTCAAGAAATTTTGATAATGCGGATAATCCAATTTATAGTTCGAATGAATAAATCACTTAGTTCCAATTGGATTTAACTTTAAAGGTATTTGTATTTATATGACCAACAACTTTAGGTATACCAGATGTAGGGGTAAATAAGTTTATAAGAGGTGATGCTGTTTTTTTATAATGTAGTTTTTAAAAAACTAACTAAGAAGTTGAAAGTTTTGATCTTTACAATAGATAAGAGGGTTGATTTGAAAATAAACGACACAATTTAAGTTATAAGTACTTGGTATTGGAAAAACAGAAGACATGGTGTTTGTTACAAGTCTTTGTGTCATATTTGAGAAAACGGGAAAATGTTTGTGTAAATATTTGACCGACGTTTGAATGACCAATCACTTTTTAAAGAATCATTTATCACGAAATTTATATGTACATATATATATATATATATCTATTTTTTTTTACAAGATACTAAGACCAAAAGATTATTAAAATTCTGTATATATATGTATATATATTTTTGTTTGGGAAAATAAGAAAATTATTTTAATAGAATCGAATACCGTTAGTTTTACAAAGTCCATTGATTGCACGTTGTGTTAGGGTGACGAGTTTATGAATGAAACACATTGGGTTTGGATTAGTTCATGAAGACTAGTTGCGTAGAATTTTGTTGGTGGTCATATGTATAGATGAAAACATTTAGTTGAATGGTTTCGAGAATAGTTGTGTAGTGAGTTCTCATTAGGTTTGGATACGAATTCTTGGATAGCATCGTCTAGTTGATTAACGAGCGCTTGTTTTGATGGTTAGTTCATAATTTGATAGTAGATTTATAGTTGTAATGATGGATTAGAAATTGGATTAGAATCTTATAGTTAGATGAGTAGTTTTGAAACTATTTGAGTATAGAAGTCAAGTTGAAATATTTTGAGGGTAGACGTTCGATTCAAATACATTAGCTTATAAGAATAACAAAATCCGCTAACTTTTATTTAGTTACGGAATTTTAGTCTTGACTATAATTTAGAAATCATAACGAACCTTTGATTGGAGAGTTGATATTTGATTTAGGGTTATAAGTACGACTTAGATTCGGTAATTGATATATGCATGATCTGAAGTTTTGGATAATTCGTTTGAGATATGTCTTAGGTTTGATTTGAAATGTTTGGTTTACAACGGTGTGATTGTGTTATATGGATAAGCTAGCGAGTATATCGCATAAGTATTATTGTTACTTAGAAACAAATGGAATGATGAAACGTAGAATAACACGGTTTTGTAGCAACGTCTTTGGCCGATAGAAACATCCGATGTAATAATAGCACATCTTTCCACTTAGAATATCATAGAATCTTTTGAAACATACCATAGAAAATCACGTAGAAACTTAAGAAACTTTAGAAATTTCGATTAAATGAAATAGGGATAATACTTAGAACATCATAGAATCCTTTGAACATTTCATAAAAAATCACTTAGAAACTTTAGAAACATTAGTAAATGAAGTTGGAATATTATTTAAGTCAATATAAAAATTCATAGAAACAATTATAAATCGTAGGAATGAAAATCATAGAATCATTAAGAAAATGAAATTTCAAAGGCTCATGAGTGTGTCTTGGTTTTGGACACTAACGACTTATCAAAGTGTTAAGTTCGTTTTCAACGTATTCGAGAAAGCGTGCTTTAGCCTATAGGTTCACACTCATCTCGTACATCCCCAGGTAAGCATACAGGTCTCTTAAAGAGATTTATACGAAATGCTTTGCCTTAGACAGGATGTCCGTGATACAGGTGTTCCCCCTTCCGGATTGCACACGTTCCCACGTTTTCAAACTTACTTAAGACGATGACGAGATTTCACAAAGAGAAGATCCCAATCATGGAGACGAGTCTCTTGTAGCTCCTTCGCGAAATCGGATAAGAAATGAGATTAAGAAAAGCATAGAAAGGTTCGTCAAAGGAAAACAAATAAGTTCAAAAGAATTCCTAAGTACATCTATTTGCACTAAGGACTCTTAGGTTATAGTCTAGGTCGGTGTGTTTCTAATACCCTATCCTAGTTCCCTATAACCATGTCTCTGATACCAAACTGTGACACCCCGCCCGGCGGCGGAAAACACCGGGCGCGTCAAGTGGATCGGATATCAAAGTACAAAGCACATGGCACACTAAAAGCATATTTTAGTATTAATTAAGCCTTAATGTCGTGACATAAATAAGCATTCAAACAGTCTTAAAATCGTAACAGAAACGGCAAATTAAATATTATTTATTGTCCTTTTTATTCTAGGTCCGAAGCATCCTACGTGTCTTGAAACAAAACCGAATCAAACTCCACCTGAAAAACGTGTAAAATAAGTTAGCTAAAGAATTAGCTAGTGAGTAAAACACAATTAATAGTACATAGTATAAAATCCGAGATCATTATAGATTGTGTTTCGCAATCTCATGTGCATAGCAATTTCATCATATATATCTCAACCGTGACCATAGAATCACATAGAAACAAGTACCATAGACCCCGCAGGGTAACCTTTAGCAACAAGTCATGAGGAACCACTCATGTTACAAATACTGATAATTATCGTTTTAACCGTCATTTAACCGTCTCGATATATAAATTATCAGTAAATGTTTAAGCATCGAAAGGGACGTAGCATCGTAGCAACAAACTAGAATCAACAAAAGAATCGCCGGGTTAAATCACCTATCAGGCCATTAATGTAGGTGGGCTTGTCAAGCCATTAGCGCTAACATCGTCTGGTGGAAATTACAAGATAATATAACTAATATTGACTATCACACAATTTTGCTACATGCGGCCAAACACGATTAACACATCTAATGATCTCATTTTCGAAAATAGAAACATCAAAAGAAACCGTTGTATTATAGAAACACGTATTTCAGCCCCAAAAACGTAAACAGTAAAAAGGGGAGTGAGTTTACTCACCTCGAAATCCAAAGATAATAGTGACACTAGAATCGCAACTAGAGAGATTCGAGGATCGCCCGGATATTAGAATCACCTAATTAATCGGGAGAACCTAGTTTAGAAACGAAGCAAGTAACGTAATAACTAGAATCAAGAAAATAGAACTTCTAGGGTTTCAAATCCAATTTAGGGTTTCAAAATCCAATTTAGGGTTTCAAAATCCAATTTGGGGATTTAGGGTTTTAAATTATAGATTTGAAATTAGGGTTTCAAAATATAATTTGGGATTTTTAGGGTTTTGAAGTACCAATTGGGAGTTAGGGTTTTAAAGTACAAATTGGGAATTAGGGTTTTAAAATATAATTTAGGAATTAGGGTTTTGAGTTACCAATTGGGATTTTGGTACGAAACGTAATTGTATTTTTTGCATTACTTATATTTTATACAAATCCATTTTTAGTTTTCTATAAAATGGTGTATATTAAACTTATATTTTTAAGCTAATAAAAATAGTTTAACCTTAAATATATTATTAGGTTATTAGAAAAGTATAACTAAATGATTTAAAAGTGAAAAAATAAGGAGATTAAAGAACTGGGGTCAGTGGGGTTCGAACCCGTGACCTAATGGTTCACAGCAAGCATACAAACCACTAGACCAGATGCACCTTTTGTTTTTAAACTCGTTTCTAAATTGTTTTAACTTTTAAAATTCAAGAACATCCTTTTTCAATACAAGCCCTAGGACAAGAATCAATCCAATTCGTTTCATCATGTTAACAAGATCCAAATCCAACAGAGGGCTTTTAATCTACATTGTATCACGGTCATTTTGATACATTAAACTTACTTGATCGATGAAGAAACGAGTTGATGAATTGAAGAACAATACGCGACTGTTTTGAGGATCAAATACGAATTTCATGATGTTTTTGAGAGGGAATGAAACAACAGTGAGCAATTTCGAATGATTAGTAGTGTGTAGGTATATTGAATTGCGTTTTAGTTAAAAGATTGGTGTCGTTTGGTTTTGAGTTGAGTATGAATCGAAAATGGATAATGAATGAGTGAATTTGGATGATCTCGGTTCAATTGATTATGGGAATTGAATCCGCAGCACCTAAAAGGTCATAGAAATTGAATGAGTTCACGAATTAGATACATTAACCGTCGATTGATAATGTGGGTTTTTGAAACCGAGTTTTTGATTTGCAATTAACACGGATTCGAGTGGATTAAACCATGAATTGAAGGTGGCATGGTGTTCGAGTCCCGACCACGAAGGTGTCCATGATTTTAATTGATTTTTGGTGTTAAAAACGAGTGGATTTGACTTCGCCGGACTTCGGCATTTTCCGGCCAAAGTTGCCGGAGTTACTCCCGCCGGAAATACGGGTCTGCAGGGGTGGGGGTTGGGTGAAATCGAATTTTACATAACCAGTCCTTCTCCTTTCACTTATGTTTTATTTAGTTTAATAACTTTTAACTAAAGTTTCAAAAGTTACAATTTTGACCCAAAGTTAGATTATAAATATATTAATTAACTAACTTAACTACATTGAAACGTAACAATTATATAAGTGCCGTTTTTATAGTTTTAGCTCGTTTAACCCGTTATGAGACTATTTCGAGACTTAGAAACGTTTTGGTTTAACGTTTTCAATAATTTTCTTTTACGAACCATATATATTTATTTATATATATATATATTGAGATTTATTGTTCCACAATTATTTATTTGATATACGTGAACGTTTTGCAACGTAAAATTAGTTGAGACGGGAATAACATAGAATTCAATGCGTTTATTCATAAAAATAAGAATGAACGTTCCATTTTGAGAAAATAAATACGATTACAATTTAAAGGATAATAACTTCGGGTTCGAGTCGAGCATTCGGGTTCGGGTTTGGGGCAGATGTCACAGCAGCTATCACCTCTATCATCACCACAAACAGTTTTCGATCAGCTTCAGCCAGTTTGTCTTTGCATTTCTCCATTCTGTAACTTCTCAAAAAATCAATGTATGATGGATGAAGTAATTTCAGCTCAAAGGTACTGAATAAAGTGATCATGTCTTTATCCCAGTCATCCAAGTTTCGAACAAGCTTCAACTCAAACGTTTCTTGATTGTAGAAAACTCTAAGTATTGGTTTCGTCGCTTGAGAACCATCAATGACTTTCAATCCCGGATTAGTCACCTTGTCAAAATACTCATCAGAAAATTCCTCTAAGTACATATCCTCACTAACCACCAACTTCTTTTTCTTTCTTTGTTTCTTCGCTTGCACATAAGCACTATCCTCCTGTTGTCCTCTAAAGTCTAAGTATTTCGGTGATCTGGCTATCCCGGCATCAAGTAACATTGCACATTTATCACCACGCTCAGCATGCGTGTGATTTATCAGTCTAAGTTTGTGCAACTCTTTCAGATCTTGAACTTCCAACTTGAAAATGCTGGAGTAGTAATGGTATACATCACATAAACCATTAACTCTCTTTATCATGAATGCATCAAACACTTCGTCATATTTCCACGCTATGATCTTTACCTTCTTGGATTTTTCCGGTACGATCATTGAATCAAGCAGTTCAGCAATTGACTGACCCTTGCTCAACAGTGACCTCACAACATCACCTGCTGTGGCTGATTTGTGCCATGATTCACGTACATCCATAGGTATGTTGTATGACTTAACTTCACTGGGAAACATATCTATCAATTCCTTCCTCTTCTTGTGAGCATTTTCTGGTAAAGCCATCACCGGTATCTCCTTTGGTCCAAGAATTTTGTATCTTTTAGTCAGCTCGTAGTATTGAGGGTTGTTGTAGTCCAAATAAAACATACGATTGTACATTTTCTCCGTCTTCATGAAACTAACAACAATTTTCCTCAGCGACTCTTGTTTCAATCTCTTCAAAGTCTTATAAGGATAGTTCCTTGAGCTCAACCAATCTCGCATATTCCTACTTGACATCTCTTCAGGAATTTGGTGATACAGTTCAGTTGGAGGTAAGTCTTCAATGTTCAAACTTTCTTGCAACGGTGTCCATTCTCCCATCTCAATGATAAACTCTTTCTCATCAGCAGCAGCTTTGTCTTGGGCTATCAAACACTTTTCATATTCTTCGTTGATTTGACTCACAGTCTGCCCATTCAAAAACACTGGATTATACTTCATCTTCTCAAGATAAGCAAATCTTTCAGCTAAATCTTCAGGAATCTCATGATCAGGATTAGTTTCTGTCTCAGCTTCTGGTTCAGATTCAGTAAAATCAATATCATCAAGATCATCTAATGCCTCAATCATAGGTGCATTGTCAGTTTGAACCGGCTCAAACTGACTTGCGTCTTCTGGTACAGTTTCAGGCACATCTTCAACTACAGCAGCTTCAGATTGAATCGGCTCAATCTGAACTGGTTTATCAACTTTAGCTTCAGTTACAATCTCATCTGCCTTTGCCAGCTCAACCATCTCAGTTTCAACTATAGCTACAGATTGAATCGGCTCAATCTGCACTATTTCTTCAATCCTTGCCTTTTTCGAACTACCTTCATTACCAGTAATCTCCGGTATAGCATCTAACTTCCTTTTTCCCTCAGCCTTGTCAGTATTGATAGAATCAGCAACAGCTTCATCGGGAATAACAATTGGAGTTTCCACCCTTATACCCACATTTGTTGTACCACGTGCTCGAGTATAATAGACTTTTGCTGCTTGAGAAGGTTCAGACACTTCCATAACTTCGTCTGAAAAATCTTTATCTGATGTAGACCCGGATTTCTTTGATCGTGTTTCTTCCAACCATTTCTCCAACATCTCTTTTTCAGCATCTAAAGTATTGCATTCAGCCTTCAACTCAGTATAATCAAACTTCAAGTTTTCATGTTCCTCCTTCAAACTTTCATAATCAGCCTTCAATTTTGCATGCTCAACAGCCAGCTTAACATGATCAGCATCCAACTCTTTGAAAGTTTTCGGGTTCTGATTATGAATGTCCCAAAACTCTTCAAACCTTTTCTTCTTTCTATCATTTGAGGCTTTCAAATGTTCATTCACTTCCAAGAGTTTTGCCACCATTTCCTCTAATTCGACAATCTTTCTTTTATCTTCATTTTCATCAACACTTGAGACAATTTTTGGCGAAGACTCCAAAACTTGTTCAATGTTTTCTGCAACTGGGGATGATGTGGTGGGTATATCAACAGGAATAGGATTAGTAACGCCAGCATCAGCTTCATCAACTATCTGTGCAATAGTCTCAGCCTCGGCCATTACTTTCTGAGCTATCTGAACAATATCTATCTCTTCCGGCTCACTCATCACTTTCTCAACAACAGATTTAGATTTTCGAGATCTAACATACTATTTAGTGATAGGCTTAGCAACTTCAATTTCCACTTCTTTTTCAACAGAAGCAACCTCAACAGGTTCTTCTATCACAACTTGTTCAATGACTTCAACATTTTCTGTCTCCAATTCCATTGGTTCAGCTGCTTCAATAATCTCTGCCTCCTCTAAATCAGATTCATCATCATCATTATCATCACCATCATCTCCATCACTTTCATTATCTTCGTCATTTCCACTATCATCACTTTCTTCACTATCACTTTCATTATCATCACCCTGAGACTCATCTTCTTCATCTTCTGCATGACGAGCAGCATACTCATCATCATCCAGTAGATTATCAGGCACCTCATCAACAAGGTCCTGAGGATTTACAATCTCTCCGTGTGAAATGTGATGATAAACTCCTTCAACATCTTCTTCATTATTTGCTATATCTCTCATATAGTCAAATAGGTCAACACTAGGCACATTCCCGATACTCATCTTTCTATAAGATAGATCGTTCATGTCCTCAGTATATAAAATTCCTCCAACTACTCCTTCATTTCTTATAATGGGATAGGCAACATTTATCATCAACTGTAAGAATCTCGGGTACATGAGAAACTTAAACCTTTTGCCCTTTACCAAATTAAATACAAACCCATTCATAATCCACTTCGACATGTTGAAAGGTTTGTTTTCAGCGATGGCAACTATCGGAGATGCTATATCTGATGGGAAGTTGTCAAAACCTGCACTCCTCCTTGACATGCACTGTTGGACAACATAACACAGTAACTTCCATTTCTTTCCCAATCTGGCTCTAACGAATTGTGACTTTGGAAATACAGGTGGATGACCCATATTAACAAAACACGCTTGACATTCAGCCATAGTCAACTCATCATTCGCCCCTACTTCATCATCATCTATCCTTAGTGCTGTTCTGATTGCTTCTTCAGATACAGTTAACACCAACTCTCTAGTAATGTTTCCTCTAACAACAGCTACTCCATTATCATCTCTAATAACCTCAGCTGTCCTCCAAAAACTCTTTATCAACCTTGCATATATGACCGGTTTGGCACACATAGCATATACATACTTTGTCCACTTAATGAATCTCATCATGTCTCTGTAACCTTCAGTTTCAGGGATAGACTCATCTAGACATGCTACCAGATTGTGCTTAGGTTCAAACTTTAGATTCTCCATCTTCATCACCTGGCATGCTTTCTTCATTACCCGGCAACACAGTTGTCTTTTCTTTCACCCGGCAACACAGTGTTATACACTTACACGGCAAGATAAGATTTCTTTTACCCGGCTGTATAATGACAACATATCTTCACCCGGCTGTATAGTAACACAACTTGTCACCCGTTTGATATCTATGACCTTCACCCGGATGTATTTGAAATGTTCATTGCCCAGCTGTACAGTAGTCATAATATCTTCACCCGGCTTCACTTCTTTTTCTCAATCACCCGGCATGTATCAAACTCATACCTTTTACCCGGATGAACAGTGTGTTCATTACCCGGCTAAATAGTGTTATGATATTCTTTGCCCGGCTACAACACTTTGAGCAATTTTCTTCACTTTTTCTCGTCTGTTGACTTTTCCAACTGCATTTATTGCTCCTGCAAACATTCTCGACACATTAATTAGACAAGATATCCTTAAAAAGAATTTGTCATATTAATTATCAACAACATTAAACAAGTCAATAACATTAATTCCAATTAAATTCATTTTTCTTTTTCTTTGATTTTCAAAAACAAATGTTTTTGCACAACCAATTTTTCTATATCCCGAAGCAATTTCTTAAAAACAATTTACAAGACTTTGGGTTTGTTTTTAACACATCCAATACCTTTGCTTTTCATACCACATAATCTTGTTCATTCAAAACGCTTATTCAAAAATATTTTTGGATTTTTGTCGATATTTTTCTACAATTTATTCTCCCCCTAAACTTGAAATTTCTTGAAATTTTTAAGTTTAACAGGATGTCGATGTGTCAATAAAGATTCCATATGCCTGCACACACAAAGCACACACATTAAAATAAAGACATATGCAATGCAATGAATCAAAATATCGCAGTGAGATCATACCACACATTATCTGAACATGTTTTGCAAGTTTTGAATAGACATTTGACTTATGTTTGATTGAGTGATGATATGAAAACATACCAATTAGCTCGAGTTGACACACTTACTTTTTTAGTATCATGATGATAATTAAGATTCGATTAAAATGACTTATGTGACCCACTTGTATACATATGTCAGCATATTTCCTTATCAACCACTACCTGAATGCATATTGCACAGAACCTGGTCACTTACAATCATAAACAGTGTGGAATCTGGGTTCTATTCGGATTTGGTCCACTTTGGGACTTCTTTTTAATTCCATTTTGGAATTTTTTATTTCCTATCGTTCCCCTTGGGAATCTTCTGAATTCCTTTTTGGAATTTTTGTTTGGTGATGGTCCACATTTGGGACTCTTTTTGTTCCATCTTTGGGAATCTTTTGCTGCACCTTGATGCTCAAAAGAGACTTCGTGTGAGACTTCAGGTCTGTGGGTACCACAACAAAGAAGCTCACGATGCGGTTCATCACACTGAATAGACTGCATCGTTACCCGATCATGCACAACTATCATCACAAGCACGACATCAAAAGATATATATCTAGACATGTATAACAAAGGAACTTAACACAAAGATCATTAAGTTTATGTTTGTCAACAATGAAACTTACTTTTTCAGTCTAATTGCCTGAGCTGTCTAGCACATCAATTAACATTCATCAGTCTTTATTAAAAATGATGTAACAAATAATGTCTAGTGTAACTATCATTTCTCACTTTGTGCAATATAAATTCTTATGACATGATATTTTCAATTCTTTTTGCTTTTATATTTTGTTTTTGCTTTTCTATTTTTCTTTTTCATGCAAGCACACAATGCAAAAAACAATAAAATAAAAGACAAACAAATCAATACTTGACATCGACTTATTGTATTTTTGGCTTTTATATTTTTCTGATTTTTGTTTTGTTTTCGAAAGATAGAATCAATCATGATTGATTAATCCTATGGATTGAATTAAGAATTCAAACCTTCCTGACAAAAAAAGATTTTGTGAAAAGATCTGCCAGTTGTTTGTTGGTATGAACTTTAATCAAAATTATTAAACCTTTTTCAGAGTTGTCTCTTAAAAAGTGATATCGAATTTCGATATGTTTGGTTTTTGAGTGTTGAATAGGATTAGCGGTAATAAACATAGCAGCAGTATTATCTATGTATATAGGAGTTTTGAGAAAGTTAAACCCGTAGTCCAGCAATTGGTTTTGTAGCCACAAAACTTGAGAACATCCTGCAGATGCAACGATATACTCTACTTCAGCTGTGGATACAGAAATGTTGGTTTGCTTCTTGCATTGCCAAGAAACAAGTCTAGGACCCAGAAATTGACATCCACCAGTAGTCGATTTCCTGTCAAGAGCACACCCACCAAAGTCACTATCAGAATAACTGTATAATTCAAAATTGCCTTCATAAGGATACCATAACCCAAGATTCGGTTTCCCTTTAAGGTATCTGAAAATACGTTTAACAGCAACCAGGTGTGACTCTTTCGGATCAGACTGATATCTTGCGCACACACATACAGCATACATAATGTCTGGCCTTGATGCAGTAAGATACATCAGTGAACCAATCATCGATCTGTATAGTGTTTGATCCACGGATTTGCCTTTTGGATCCGGCTGTATCTTGCAATTCACATCAGATGGAGTTCGAATAGTCTGACAATCTTGCATTTTGAACTTCTTTAACAACTTCTCAACAAATTTTGATTGGTTGATAAAGATTCCATCTGCTGATTGTTTAACTTGCAATCCAAGAAAAAATTGATCTCCCCCATTGAACTCATCTGGAATCTTGACTTCATGATTTCTTCAAATTCTTTGCACATTGACGCACTGGTTGATCCGAAGATAATATCGTCCACATAAACTTGAACACATAAGAGATCGTCATTCTCCCTCTTCATAAACAAAGTTGGATCAATCTGTCCTCTTGTGAATCCATGTTCTAGTAAATGCTTAGATAATGTCTCATACCAGATTCTCGGAGCTTGATGTAGACCATATAGAGCTTTACTCAACTTGTATACACGATGAGGATAGTCAGGATCTTCAAAACCCGGAGGTTGTCTGACATATACATCATCTGTAATCGGTCCATACAGAAAAGCGCCTTTAACGTCCATTTGGAATACTTTAAACTTCATGAAGGAAGCATATGCTAGAAAAACGCGTATAGCTTCAAGTCTTGCGACCGGAGCGAACACTTCTTCATAATCAATGCCTTCTTCCTGAGTATATCCTTGTGCAATAAGTCTGGCTTTGTTTCTCACAACAATGCCACGTTCGTCTGGCTTGTTCTTGTACAACCATCTTGTACCAACCGCATTTTCTCCTTCAGGTAAGTCCACTAATTTCCAAACCTCTTGTTTGCAAAATTGAAGTAACTTCTCTTGCATGGCTTCAATCCAACTATTATCTTGCAACGCCTCTGAAATGTTCTTTGGCACCACTTGAGAAAGAAAACATGAATAAAGACAAACGTTTGCTTGCTCAGTTTGACTTCTTGTAGTTCTCTGATTCAAAGGCCCAATAATCTGAGAGACAGGATGTTTCTTGTGAATTCGATGAGTTGGTATATCATCTCCTTGTACTTGACTCTCCAGATTAGACTGATTCAGATTCGGTAGATCTTGTAGAATGGTAGAAGTATGCGGAGTGAAATTAGGAACTTGATCCGGTGAATTGATGAAGTAATCAAATGATTCTGGAATAACTTCAACATTCGGATCTGATGATGGTTGATTCTGAACAGATCCACCATCATTAGGAGAACTTTGCGGATTAACATCATCTTCAAGGTTGTTTGATTCTTGATCGTCTTGAGAACCAGAAGGACCCGGAGCTTGACTGGATTTGACATGATCAGGATTATGAAATGACATGAATGGATACTCAGAATTGAGATTGCTATCATCGTCATTATCAGAATCGTCACTAAAGCATCCCAAGTCACCTGATTCTTTCCTCGCTTTTCCTGAAAAATAAAACAAGTTAGAATTGAAAGATTTTGATAACGAATCTAAATCAAACAACCATTCGGGACCATGTGCCACTGACAGAAACGAATTTTTTAAAAACTTTACATTAATAGTTTCAATAACAGTGTTTGTTTTGCTATTAAAAACTCGATAAGCTTTAGAAACAGACGAATAACCAAGAAAAAATCCATCGTCAGATTTTGACTCAAATTTCCCGAGATGATCACTTAAATTTAGAATCGTTACAGGACAACCAAATACTTTCAAGTATGAAATATTTGGTTTTCTTCCAAATAGCAACTCATAAGATGTTTTCTGTTTATCCTAAACCAGTAATGTTCTGTTTGTACAAAACATGCAGTAGCAATAGCTTCATCCCAGAATGTGATAGGGATTTTGGCATCTGCGAGCATGGATCTTGCTGCTTCAATCAGTGTCCGATTTTTCCGTTCCGCAACCCCGTTCTGTTGAGGCGTTCTTGGAGCACTAAATTGTCTAGCAATTCCTTTTTCTGCACAAAACAAATCAACATTAGCGTTCTTAAACTCTGTTCCATTATCACTTCTTAAAATTTTCACTTTACAATCCAACTGATTTTCAACTTTGACAATAAATTCTTTTAACAACTCCGAAGTTTCAGATTTAACATGCAAGAAATAAACCCAAGAAAATCTAGTGAAATCGTCAATGATGACAAAACAATAAGACTTCTTTCAGATGCTTTGAACATTTGTTGGTCCGAAAAGATCCATATGTAGCATCTGCAAGGGTTTTGAAATGGAGTTTTCTGGCTTGGACTTAAAAGACATTCGGTGCTGTTTTCCTTTCAAACATGCTGGACATAGATCAGTTGTAGAGAATTTCTTTGACGGTATTCCTACAGCATGATTTCCAGTCACTAAACGATTCATGTTTCTGAAGTTTGAATGGCCCAGCCGTCTATGCCAAAGCTGACTCTCATCATTTGAAGCATGAGCAATGAGACAAGTAGTTTCGGTTTCAGCATCAATCTGCGACATATCAAGCTTGTATACATCACGATCTCTTGGAGCTTTAACCACTTCCCACTCATTGTCAATCTTGAAACCTGGTTTGAGTATATAACAGAAAGAATCATCAAATAAAGTTGAATAAGATTTATCTCAAATTTGAGATACACTTAGTAAATTAAAGTTCAACTGTGCACAGTAGTTGACTTTATCAAAACTAATGACCCCATTCGATACGGTTCCTTCTCCTGTTATTTTACCACCTGCATCACCTCCAAATGCAACGTGTGTACCATTTTTCAGCTTAAAGTCTTAAAGCAAGGCATGGTTGCCTGTCATATGCCGGCTACACCCTCTATCAACGAACCACGAGTTGATAGGTCTTCTTGGGCGTACCTGTATTTCAACAATTACTTAGTTAGTTTGGTCAACCCAGGCCCACACGGTCTTGGGTTTTCCGAATCTATCTGCAATAGTAACTTGTTGATAATAAATATTTTGAAAATTTGTTTCATTTGAGAGATTTTGATGTTGAAAACTGTTTCGCTCATTGGCGTGCATTAACTGCTTTCTTCTTAAAGCACTAAACCTTTCCTCTAACTTAGGATCAAGGTTGTTTTCAAACTTTTGATTTCTTACCATCAAAGCTCTTGGTTTAAAACTATTAACCTGCACATTTCTTGTTGAAAAGTTAGAAACAGAATTGTTTCGATTGAAATTTCTCAAAACAGGAGAATGACTTTGATTAACATTTTGAAAACCAAATGATTGATTTCTTTGAAAATTTGGAAACGGAGTCATTTCTCTTGTTGAGTTTGATCGAAAGAAACAATCCTTTGTGTCATGGTTTCTTCTTTCACAAATATCACAAAATTTGTTATAAAAACATTCTTCTGAAGAATGATTTCTTTTGTCACAGTAACTGCAGTACCTGTTAAAGAAACATTCAGCAGTTGCATGATTATAACGATCACAAATCTCACAGTGTTTCTTGCTAATCCTAAAGAGCCGATTGTTAACTTTTGATATAGAACCCACTCGTGATTCATTATCAGTTTTGTTCGGTTTTAGATTAACTTGATTCTTTTGTGGAGATTTTGTTTGTGATTTTGATTGCATGGAACTTTGATTCGATTTTAAACCATTCTGTTTGGTTACCTTTTTAGATTCAATTCTTTTATCATTGACAGCGGAAGACTTAGGACCTGAACCTGTTTTCAGACCAGAGTTAGATTTGATTTGAGAATTGATTTGGTTACCATAAGAACCGTTCATATCGAAAGTTCCTGCAGAGACAAATTTGATTGTTTTACCTTTTGTCACTTTCTTCTTGACAGTTTTATCATTTTGAGCTTTGGTGTTGTCATTCGATTTTATGACACTTTTATCTTTCAATTCTTTTGTTTCAGATTGATTGGTTACAACTTTCGACTTCTGCTTCTTTGCAGGTGAAACTTCAAATTTCTTCACAGCATTCTTCTTGATCAGTTGATCAGCAACTTGCGCCTTCTGTTCCTTCTTCCACTTGATGTATTCAGGATCATTGTATCCCGAAAATTCAGCTTCTTCCTTCACTTCCTGCTTAGGATTCAGTTCAGGATATTCAACAAGTTGAATTAGAACAGGCTCTGATTTGTTGCTAGCTTCATCATCAGCTTCAGTCGTCACACCATCTTCTTCTTTCAAACTTTCCATCAACACCTCAGATCCTTCGGATTCAGATTTACTTCTTTGAATTTCTTTGAATTTCTTTGAATTTACGTTCATTTTCAGGTGAATGATCAAATTCATTGAAGTTTTCAGGTAAAGTTTGAGTAATTGATTTAGGCATTGGTTCATGAGTAAAACCCAAACCTGTTTTGGTTTTGTTACCTCTTTCACTTATAAGTTGTTTAACCATTGTTTTACAACTTTTCACTTTTGTTAATTCAACTTGTGCGACAGCATGTGCAACTTTTTCTTGTTCAAAGTTCTTTGTCATTTCTTCAAGTTGTTTTGTTACCAGTTCTAGTTCCTTTAAGGTTTTGTTCCATGATTCTTTAAGTGACAAAATCTTCTCATCAGCAATTTTGTGATCGATTTTAAGTTGTTCATGAACTTTCTCATGTTTGATTAATTTATCACCAATTTTAAATGAATGAGTTCGATAATGTTCTACTTGTTGAATGCATTGTTCAGAACATAACCTTTCTTTCACATCAGCAGGTAATGGAACATAGTTAGGGGGTAAATCAGTACTAACCTTTGGTTGTTCAGTAGATGATGAAGACTCACTGGATGTAGCCATCAGCGCAATTTCTGACTCAGATTCTTCAACAGGATCAGACTTTGCACTCCAATCATATTCCTCTGAATCTTCACTCACAGTATCAATAACCTTGATATCTCCTTCTTCAGACCAATCCTCTTCAATTTCACATACCAGTGCCAAACTTGATGTAAGATCAGATGTGAATTGTTCTGCATACGCACTCCAATCATATCCGTCTTTCACACTTACTACCAGAGCCTTAGTTTGATCTTCTGGCTTCTTTCCTTCATCTTTCAGTTCTGGCGTGGGAAGACTTTGATATGGTTTCTGAAAGACACGTTGATTCCTTTGTTGATAGCTTGAAGACTGTTGCAAGCTTTGACCTTGACCTTGATTACTTGAACTAGCTTGGTCATTGAAATTCTGATTCTTAGGAGCTTTGCATTCCCTTGAAAAATGACCATAATAGTTACAATTGAAACATCTGGCCTTTGATTTGTCAAATCCAACTGTCTTGTTTGCATGAGGCTTGTAGCTTCGGTTAACATATGCATGCTTTTGTGTTCGATATGCAACCATCACCATTTGCCAGTTTAAGTCCATTTCCTCAACGTCATCAGGATTCATCTCAAATAAATCTTGAAGGACAACGTCCATTTGACTTAAGTGACTTCCTTGGTATGCTTGAAAACTTGCCATAAAAGCTGTAAAGGCAGTTTTGGTCTCGTCATCTTGTAGCAAGATGTTCATCACATCTTTTACCTTGGCTTGAACATTTGAACTTTGATTTTCTGATTGCGGTTTCACATTCTGACTTTGAACTTGAGCTTTTGGTGGAGATTGAGGTTGAGAATAAGTTGGCGAACTTGGAAAGTATGACGAATCAGTATAAAAACTTGCGCCCACAAATAAATCACCCTCTTCTTCAAACTTTATTGCATCTTGTGCAAGAAAAGCATTCTCCACAGTATTAGCAGGATTCACAATATATTTGTATTGTGCATGTGAACCAGTTCTGTCATTGTTTCTAGAACCTTCATCAATCTCTACTTCCTCTATCTTTGCAATGAGCAAATCTAGATCCATCGGAAACTTCTCAGTATGTTTCAGTAAAGTCACAGTCTGTTTCCATGATGATGGAAGTGCACATAACAATCTGTCATTTAGATCTTGGAGATCTGTCTTTGCACCCGCATTGGTCATTTCAGTAGTTAGATGAACAAACCTATTCATCATTTGGTGCACTGATTCTCCAGCAATGTGTTCAAATAACTCTAACTGTCTCTTCAACTTCTGTTTCTTGAGACTTCTGAGTTGTTCACCTCCTTCACAAATAGACTTCAAAGCTTTGAACAATGTGTAACCTGTTTGATAGGTGTCCAACCTTGACAATACTTGCAGTGGCAATCCCTTACACATCAAAGAATATGGTTTGCAATCATTCTTCACTTTCTTCAAATCTTCTCCTGACAAATTATCCTCTGGATAAGGTTCAGTAGAGTCTTTGGTGTAGGTACTTGCACTATCTGGAGCTGTCTGAGTAGGTATGTGAGGACCCTTTTCAATTGATTTCCAAAGATCATTGTCTATTGAGCAGAGATGATGCTTAAGTCTAAGCGTCCAATTCTTGAAATCTGCACGATTGACAAGTCTAGGAACACGGTTATCAGAATCATCATTAGGTGCCATTTTTAAAAATATATTTTTTTTTTATAAATTTTTAAAGAAAATATTTTTGGTTTTTGTTAATTTTTGAAAAGAAACAATTAAAATACTAAAATAAAGAAGTAATTAATGACAAGATTAGAAAAACAGGATTAAAACAACTAAAATGAGTCACACGGCTGAACAGTGAAAATCCTTCTTCACCCGGCTGAACAGTGGCTTTTGTCTTCACCCGACAGAGAAAAAGTCTTTACACGGCTAAACAGTTACACGGCTCAACAGTTGTAAATCTTGACTTCTTTACCCGGCAGAACAGTTACCCGGCAACAAGAAATAACTTCACACGGCAGATAACTTGACCCGGCTTGAATCTTGACACGGCAAAAGCTTTACCCGGCTGAAGAGTTGTCGATCACACGGCAGAGTTGTTTACCCGGCTACACAGTTTATGATCACCCGGCTAAAATTGTTAATCACCCGACGTAACAGTGTATTACCCAGCACAACAGTTGTTGATCCGGCTGAACAGTAACACTTTTTCCTCGTCAAATTCTTTACCCGTCTAGCACAAAATCCTTTACACGTCTGCACAGGACCTAATTGTTCACAAATCTAAGTCCAAAGGAAATTGTCTAAGTCAAATTTATCACCCGGCAAGTTAATCTTCAACCAAGTTCATACTGTTCATCATCTTCATCATGAGAATTTTTCTGGGTTTATCAAAAACTTGTCCAATTCGTTCAAAAATCACACACAAGCAGTGAAATAGTCCGATTATCAATCCTTAATCTCAATCAATCCAAAATATGATCAAATTTTGATGAATTTGAGCAAAATTCGATCGAACAATAACTTTTTCAATCTTCTTAATTCCTCAGATCTGATGATAATCTGATGGAATTTGCACAATCGTTGTGAATTAGGAGTGATTGCGATGATAAATCACAACTAGAAACAGCAACAATTCATTCAGATCATGATATTTGAGCAATATTGATGTGTTTTGCTTGATGAATAGCGAAGAACAGAGTACCAACAGCTCTGATACCAATTGATAGGTTCAATTGGATCGTTAATATTGCTCAATGATCAGAATAATTCATACACAAACACAGTTTAATCATTAACACAATTCATACTAATAATTCTCTTTTGTATATTGATGATCAAAGCAGATTTGTAGTACAAGTGCAGGAGAAAATAAATCACACACACTTAGTTCTCTCTCTAACGTGAATAGTGATCTAGCCTCTCTCCTCACACTCTCTCACTACATGCTTTTAAGCAACAATTACAAGTTTAAGGAATATAACAAAATAGACCCTAAACTATACATAAAACATATAAACAAATACAAAGTAAATCTTAATCTAGGAAATAGCCCTAACAGACATCTTCTGCCACAATCTCAGGGACAGCATCTAACTTACGCTTTCCCTCAGCTTTGTCAAGATTGACAGGATTAGCAGCTTCATCGGGAATTGGAATTGGTGTATCAATCTTTTCACCCACATTCTTCGTTCCACGAGCTCTAGTATAATAAATTTTAACGTCTTGTGAGGGCTCAGCAACTTCCATCATATCGTCAGAAAAGTCTTTATCAGATGTGGAACTAGACTTCTTTGGTTTGGCTTCCTCCAACCATTTTTCAAGCATCTCCTTTTCAGCATTCAGAGTATTGCATTCCGCATATAACTCTTTATAGTCCTCTTTCAACTTCTCATGATCATCCTTCAATTTATCATGATCAGCATCTAATTCTTTGAACGTTTCCAAGTTCTTCTGATGAATAGCCCAAAATTCTTCCAACCTCTTTTTCTTTCTTTCATTGGATGCTTTCAACAACTCATTGGCTTCCAACAACTTGGCTACCATCTTTTCCAACTGAATAATTTCTCCTTTTCTTCATTCACACTTGAATCAACTTTTGGTGAAGACTCCAAAGGTTGTTCGATTTGAATAGTTGCTGGAGATGATGTAGTGGGAATATCAACTGGATCAGAAGCAGTAACGCCAGCATCAGTATCATCAACTACCTGTGCAGTAGTCTCTACTTCGGCCATTACCTCCTGTGCAATCTGAACAATATCAATCTGTTCAGGCACATCCACATTTTCAAACACACTCGGCTCCTCAACCAACATAGGCTCAACCACAATTTTAGATCTTCGAGATCTAGTATATTGAACTGTGATATCCCTAGGAGCTTCAATAACAACTTCTTCTACAACATTAAAAACCTCAACAGGTTCATTAGTCACCATTGGTTCTATAACTTCAACAGTCTCTGCCTCCTTAGGAACTGATTCAGCACTTTCTTCTTCCATACTACCAAAATTTCCATCATCACCATCATCACCACTATCAGACTCATTCTCATCAGATTCACTATCAGACTCATTCTCATCTTCATCTTCTCGATGACGAGCAAAATATTCATCATCATCTAACAAATTGTCAGGCACCTCATCAACTAGGTCCGATGGATTAACAATCTCTCCATGTGATATATGATGATATACCACTTCAATATCCTCAACATTGTTTGCTATATCCCACATATAGGCAAACATTTCTACACCTTCAACTCCTCCAATACTCATATTTCTATATGATAGATCGTTCATGTCCTCAGTGTATAAAATCCCTCCACTAAAACCTTCTTCTCGAATATTTGGATAAGCAACGTTGATCATAAGTTGCAAGAATCTCGGATACATGAGAAACTTGAACCTCTTGCCTTTCACTAAATTGAACACAAACCCTTTCATGATCCACTTCGACATATTGAAAGGTTTGTTCTCTGCAATAGCAACAATGGGGGATGCAATGTCAGAAGGGAAGTTATCAAAACCAGCACTCCTTCTAGACATGCACTGCTGAATCACATAACATAGCAGTTTCCACTTCTTCCCCAGTCTAGCTCTGACAAACTGTTGTTTAGGGAATATGGGAGGATGACCCATCAACATGCTTGGCACTCAGCGGTTGTCAATTCATCATTTGCTCCTATCTCATCATCATCTATCCTTAGAGCAGCCCGGATAGATTCCTCAAACACAGTCAATTGCAACTGTCTGGAAATATTCCCTCTAACAACTGTCACACCTGCTTCATCAGTCACAACTTCAGCCGTTCTCCAGAAACTCTTGATGAGTCTTGCATATATGACTGGCTTTGCACACATTGCATACACATACTTGGTTCTTCTGATGAATCTAATCATATCTCTATACCCCTCAGTCTCTGGAATAGATTCATCCAAACATGCAACTAGATTGTGCTTAGGTTCAAACTTGAGATTCTCCATCTGTTTAAACAAAGACAAGACATATGAGTTAGATATTTCATTCATAAATAGCAAATTTGTATAAGTATTTAAACAAAAAGTTATAATGTAGAACAATCACATGATCAATTTATCACCTAAGTTAAACTATCAATCAGATTTTCACCATTTTGATTAACATAACTTTTGGAAATTAATGATCATACAATATCTTACACTTAACAGTTAAAACACTTAAGAACACAAATCTGAAATTTGTATGATGAAGTTGAATAGCATGTTTTAGCTCAGTTTTAACATTGATTTGTTACTTTTTAACACACATTTCATAATTTTGTTGTTAAAACTTATGAACATTCAACAGGTCATCAATGGCGGTTCGACAGTCATGAGCAAATTTTAGTTGATTCAGTTGATTTTAAGCAATTTGATGCAAATTAATGAATGATTGTTGATGATTGACAGTTTTTACACCTAGTACAACATTCGATTTAAGTTTTAACATCCAAAATCAAAGTGTTGATTCAGTGATCAATTACTGTTCATCATCATTTTTCGTTTTAACGATCAATTTGCAGGTTTATCAAGGTCGAATCACGTAAAATATACCTTATTCAATCAATCAAACTTGTTACAGAACAATCGATTGAAATGAAATATGAACGATTTGAGGTACAGGGGATTTTGCTTGAAAACTTTGGTGAAAAATGATAAGTGTTGTGAAGAGGCGGGTTTTTATATGGTTGAAAAATTAGGTCAAACTTATTGGGACGGGTCAACAATTTGGGACGGGTAAACATTTAAGCCCAATAAGCCTGGACGGGTCATGCACTGTTGAGCCGCGTCATGCACTGTTGGGACGGGTCAAGGTCTTAGGACAGGTCACAACATGGGATGGGTCAACATAAAACATGCAAAAACACTTGGACGGGTTAATCACTGTAGAGACGGGTAAAGCACTGTAGAGATGGGTAAGAGTTAGGAACAACTACACCTGTTTTGGTTTTACCCATCACCCGGCTGTATAGTGGTCTTCTAACATTATCCGGCTTGCACAATAACTTCTTGTTAATTACCCGGCTGCATAGTGATATTCTTCATCACCCGGCTGTATAGAAACAGCTTCTCTTCATCACCCGGCAACACAGTTGTCTTACTTACCCGGCTGCATAGTGTCAACATATCATCACCTGGCTGTATAGTAACATACAACTTGTCACCCGGCAGATATCAACATGTTCTTTACCCGGCACAATAATGACTTGTTCATTACCCGGCTGGTAACTTATCACTTCATTACCCGGCAATACAGTAGTCATAATATCTTCACCCGGCTAACTTCTCTTCTAATCACCCGGCTGACATCAATCAAGACTCTTACCCGGCTGAATAGCAACTTCATTACCCGGCTAAATAGTCTTCTGATATCTTCACCCGGCTTCAACACTTAAGCGATTTTTCCCTTTTTCTCTGTCTGTTGACTTTTCAACTGCATTTATTGCACCTGCAAACATTCTCGACATATTAATTAGACAAGACATCCTTATTAGGGTTTGTGACATTAATTAATCAACACTATTATTTAGGGCAACAAATTTAATTCAATTAAATTCCATTTTTTATTTTCTTTGATTTTTCTTTCAAAAATGTTTTTGCACAACCAAAATTTCTATATCCTGAAAAGCAATTTTCTAAAAATGAATCACAAGACCTTAGGTTTGTTTTTAACACATTCAATACACTACTTGCTTTCATTAACCACAAGATCCTAACTTCAACATACTTATTTCAAATTATTTTTTGCTTTTTGGTAATATTTTTCTTCTTCACTTATTCTCCCCCTATACTTGAAATTTCTTGAAATTTTTAAGTTTAACAAGGATGTCGAAATGTCAATAAAGATTCCATATGGCTGCACACACAAAGCACACACATTAAAATAAAGACATATGCAATGCAATGAATCAAAATATCGCAGTGAGATCATACCACACATTATCTGAACATGTTTTGCAAGTTTTGAATAGACATTTGACTTATGTTTGATTGAGTGATGATATGAAAACATACCAATTAGCTCGAGTTGAGACACTTACTTTTTCAGTATCATGATGAGATTAAGGTTCGATTAAAATGACTTATGTGACCCTCATGCATACATATGTCAACATATTTCCTCATCTACCACTACTAAGATGTATATTGCACAAAAACCTGGTCACTTACAGTCATAAACAGTGTGGAATATGGGTTCTATTCGGATTTGGTCCACTTTGGGACTTCTTTTTAATTCCATTTTGGAATTTTTCATTTCTTATCGTTCCCCTTGGGAATCTTCTGAATTCCTTTTTGGAATTTTGTTTGGTGATGGTCCACATTTGGGACTCTTTTTGTTCCAACTTTGGGAATCTTTTGCTGCACCTTGAAGCTCAAAAGAGACTTCGTGTGAGACTTCAGGTCTGTGGATACCACAACAAAGAAGCTCACGATGCGGTTCATCACACTGAATAGACTGCATCGTTACCCGATCATGAACAACTATCATCACAAGCAATGCATCAAAAGATATATATTTCGACATGTATAACAAAGGAACTTAACACAAAGATCATTAAGTTTATATTTGTCAACAATGAACTTACTTTTTCAGTCTAATTGCCTGAGCTGTCTCGCACATCAATTAACATTCATCAGTCTTAATTAAAAATGATGTAACAAATAATGTCTAGTGTAACTATCATTCCTCACTTTTGCAATATAGATTCTTATGACATGATATTTTCTTTTCTTTTTCTTTTTGCTTTTTGTATATTTTTGTTTGCTTTTTCTTTTTCATGCACACACACAATGCAAAACAATAAAATAAAAGACAAAGGAATCAATACTTGACATCGACTTATTATATTTTAGATTTTTATATTTTCTGATTTTTGTTTGGTTTTTCAAAAATTAGAATTAATCATGGTTGATTAACCCTATGGATTGAATTAAGAATTCAAACCGTCCTGACAAAAAAGATTTTGTGAAAAGATCTGCCAGTTGTTTGTCGGTATGAACTTTAATCAAAATTATTAAACCTTTTTCAGAGTTGTCTTTGAGAAAGTGATATCGAATTTCGATATGTTTGGTTTTTGTGTGTTGAACAGGATTAGCAGTAATGAACATAGCAGCAGTATTGTATATGTAAATAGGAGTTTTGAGAAAGTTAAACCCGTAGTCAAGCAATTGGTTTTGTAACCACAAAACTTGAGAACATCCTGCAGATGCAGCGATATACTCTGCTTCAGCTGTGGATACAGAAACGTTGGTCTGCTTTTTGCATTGCCAAGAAACAAGTCTAGGACCCAGAAATTGACATCCACCAGTAGTCGATTTCCTGTCAAGAGCACACCCACCAAAGTCACTATCAGAATAACTATATAATTCAAAATTGCCTTCATAAGGATACCATA
Organism: Tagetes erecta; assembly: GCA_030867185.1. Lineage (NCBI taxonomy): Eukaryota > Viridiplantae > Streptophyta > Magnoliopsida > Asterales > Asteraceae > Tagetes > Tagetes erecta. The sequence continues at coordinate 21,418,651 of CM061487.1, forward strand.
ACCTAGGGCTGGCATATCGTGTCTGACACGACACGATAAGACACGAACACGATAAGACACGAACACGATAAGGCCAAACACGAACACGACACGATAACTTATCGTGTCATTTTTTCCAAACACGAACACGAACACGATAAAAAGCAGGTTACACGATAAGACACGATATGACACGATAAAAACCTATTTTTTTAAAAAAATTAATTTTTCCAAAAAAATTCATAAGTCTTAAATACTAAATATGACTTAATATGATAATTTGTAAGCCACAAAACAACAAAACTCCATAAAAATAGTATTTTACCATAATATACTTGAAAAACGAATATGAAAAAAGATTAAAAGTCTATCAAAGTCCATAGGAGTCTTTAATCTTTCTACTCATCTCCATTAATATACTTGTATATAAATATTAACAGGTGACCTATCGTGTTAACAGATCTTTAACCTGTTAAGACACGATAATTAACGTGTCTTTATCGTGTTAACTTGTTAATGACACGGCACCTGTTAAGGTCAAACACGAAACCTGTTAATTCCGTGTCGTTTCGTGTCGTGTTATCGTGTCCGTGTTAAAAATTGCCAGCCCTACCATAACCCGATATTCAGTTTCCCTTTAAGGTATCTGAAAATACGTTTGACAGCAACCAGGTGCGACTCTTTTGGATCAGACTGATATCTTGCACACACACATACAACATACATAATGTCTGGCCTTGATGCAGTAAGATACATCAGTGAACCAATCATTGATCTGTACAGTGTTTGATCAACGGATTTGCCTTTTGGATCTGGCTGTATCTTGCAATTCACATCAGATGGCGTTCGAATAGTCTGACAATCTTGCATCTTGAACTTTTTCAGCAACTTCTCAACAAACTTTGATTGGTTGATAAAAATTCCGTCTGCTGACTGTTTTACTTGCAATCCGAGAAAGAAATTAATCTCCCCCATCGAACTCATCTGAAATCTTGATTTCATGATTTCTTCAAACTCTTTACACATGGACGCACTTGTTGATCCAAAGATGATATCATCCACATACACTTGAACACATAAAAGATCTTCATTTTCCCGATTCATAAATAAAGTTGGATCAATCTGACCTCTTGTAAAACCATGTTCTAGCAAATGTTTGGATAACGTCTTGTACCAAATCCTTGGAGCTTGATGTAGACCATATAATGCTTTGCTCAATTTGTATACACGATGTGGATACTCAGGATCCTCAAAACCTGGAGGTTGTCTGACGTACACATCATCGGTAATTGGTCCATACAGAAAAGCGCCTTTAACGTCCATTTGAAACACTTTAAACTTCATGAAAGAGGCATAAGCTAGAACAACGCGAATAGCTTCAAGTCGAGCGACCGGAGCAAACACTTCCTCATAGTCAATACCTTCTTCCTGAGTGTAACCTTGTGCAATAAGTCTGGCTTTGTTTCTCACCACAATGCCACGTTCATCTGGCTTGTTCTTGTACAACCATCTTGTACCAATCGCATTTTCTCCTTCAGGTAAGTCCACTAATTTCCAAACCTCTTGTTTGCGAAATTGAAGTAACTCCTCTTGCATCGCTTCAATCCAATTGTTATCTTGTAACGCTTCTGAAATGTTCTTCGGAACCACTTGAGAAAGAAAACATGAATAAAGACAAACGTTTTCTTGTTCAGTCTGACTTCTCATAGTTCTTTGATTCAACGGCCCAATAATCTGAGAAAGAGGATGATTCCTATGAACTCGATGAGTTGGAATTGAATCTCCTTGAACTTGCGTCTCCAGATTAGACTGATTCAGATTCGATAATCTTGTAGAATTGTAGACGTATGCGGAGTGAAATTAGGAACTTGTTCTGGTGAATTGATGAAGTAGTCAAATGATTCTGGAACAACTTCAACATTCGGATCTGATGATGGTTGATTTTGAACAGATCCACCATCATTAGAAGAAACTTGCGGATTCACCTCATTATCAAGATTGTTTGAATCTTGATCTTCTTGAGAACCAAAAGGACCCGGAGCTTGACTTGATACACCATGATCAGGATTATGAAATGACATGAACGGATACTCAGAATTGAGATTACTATCATCGTCATTATCAGAATCATCACTGAAACATCCCAAGTCTCCTGATTCTTTTCTCGATGTTCCTGAAAAATCAAACAAGTTAGAATTGAAAGATTTTGATAAAGAATCTAAATCAAACAACCATTCGGGACCATGAGCCACTGACGGAAACGAATTTTCTAAAAACTTTACGTTAATAGTTTCAATAACAGTGTTTGTTTTGCTATTAAAAACCCGATAAGCTTTAGAAACAGACGAATAACCAAGGAAAAACCCATCGTCAGATTTTGACTCAAATTTACCGAGATGATCACTTAAATTTAGAATCGATACAGGACAACCAAATGCTTTCAAGTATGAAATATTCGGTTTTCTTCCAAACAAAAACTCATAAGACGTTTTATTTTTATCCTAAACCAATAATGTTCTGTTCTGTACAAAACACGCAGTAGCAATAGCTTCGTCCCAGAATGTGATAGGGATTTTAGCATCTGCGAGCATGGATCTTGCAGCTTCAATCAGTGTTCGATTTTTCCGTTCAGCCACACCGTTTTGTTGAGGCGTTCTTGGAGAACTAAATTGTCGCGCAATTCCATTTTCTACACAAAACAAATCGACATTAGAGTTTTTAAACTCGGTTCCATTATCACTTCTTAAGATTTTTACTTTACAATCCAACTGATTTTCAACTTTGATGATAAATTCTTTTAACAACTCAGTAGTTTCAGATTTAACATGAAAGAAATAAACCCAAGAAAATCTAGTAAAATCATCAATGATGACAAAACAATAAGACTTCTTTCCGATGCTTTGAACATTGGTTGGTCCGAATAGATCCATGTGTAGCATCTGCAAGGGTTTTGAAATTGAGTTTTCTGGCTTGGACTTAAAAGACATTCGGTGATGTTTTCCTTTCAAACATGCTGGATAGAGATCAGTTGTTGAGAATTTCTTTGACGGTATTCCCACAGCATGATTTCCAGTCACTAAACGATTCATGTTTCTGATGTTTGAATGGCCCAGCCGTCTATGCCAAAGCTGACTCTCATCATTTGAAGCATGCGCAATGAGACAAGTAGTTTCGGTTTCAGCATCTATCTGTGACATATCAAGCTTGTATACATCACGATCTCTTGGAGCTTTAACCACCACCCACTCATTGTCAATCTTGAAACCTGGTTTGAGTATGTAACAAAACGAATCATCAAATAATGTTGAATAAGATTTGTCACAAATTTGAGATACACTTAGCAAATTAAAGTTCAACTGTGCACAGTAGTTGACTTTATCAAAGCTAATGACCCCATTTGACACGGTTCCTTATCCAGTAATTTTACCACTAGCATCTCCTCCAAATGCAACATGTGTACCATTCTTTAGCTTAAAATCTTGAAGCAAGGCATGGTTGCCTGTCATGTGCCGGCTACACCCACTATCAACAAACCATGAGTTGATAGGTCTTCGAGGGCGTACCTGCATTTCATCATTCAACTAGTTAGTTTGGTCAACCCAGGCCCACATGGTCTTGGGTTTTCCGAATCTATCTGTAATAGTAACTTGTTGATAGTGAAGATTTTGAAAATTTGTTTCATTCGAGAGATTTGGTTGAAAACTATTTCGCCCATTGGCTTGATTCGATTGCTTTCTTCTTAAAGCAGTAAACCTTTCCTCTAACTTAGGATCAAGGTTATTTTCAAATTTCTGATTTCTCACCATCAAAGCTCTCGGCTTAAAACTGTTAACCTGCACATTCCTTGATGAAAAGTCATTAAAACCAGAATTGTTTCGTTTGAAAGTTCTCAAATCAGGAGAATGACTTTGGTTAAATTTTTTAAATCCAAAAGTTTGATTTCTTTGAAAATTTGGAAACGGAGTCATTTCTCTAGATGAGTTTTTCCGAAAGAAACAATCCTTTGTATCATGATTTCTCCTTTCACATATATCACAGAATTTGTTATAAAAACATTCCTTTGAAGAATGATTTCTTTTGTCACAATAACTGCAGTACCTGTTAAAAAAACATTCAGCAGTGGCATGATTATAACGATCACAAATCTCACAATGTTTCTTGCTAATCCTAAAGAGCCGATTGTTAACTTTTAAAGTTGAACCCACACGTGATTCATTATCAATTTTGTTGGGTTTTAGATTAACTTGATTCTTTTGTGGAGATTTTGATTGTGACTATGACTATTTGTGATCAAGTTTCGATTTCTTGGGAACTTGGTTCGATTTTAAACCATCTTGTTTGGTTACCTTCTTTGATTCAATTCTTTTATCATTGACAGCGGAAGACTTAGGACCTGAACCTGTTTTTAGACCAAAGTTAGATTTGATTGAAGAATTGAATTGGTTACCATAAGATCCGTTCATATCAAAAGTTCCTGCAGATACAAACTTGATTGTTTTACCTTTTGACACTTTCTTCTTGATAGGTTTGACATTGTCAGTTTTAACAGTTTGAGCTTTGGTGTTGTCATTCGATTTTATGACACTTTTACCTTTTGACTATTTTGTTTTAGATTGATTGACTGTTAAATTTGATTTCTGCACTTTTTCATTTGGAATTTCAGCCTTCTTCACTACATTCTTCTTGATCAGTTGATCAGCAACTTTCGCCTTCTGTTCATTCTTCCACCTGATGTATTCAGGATCATTGTATCCTGAAAATTCACCTTCATCCTTCACCTTTTCTTTGGCTTGGGATTCAGTTCAGGATATTCAACCAGTTGAATCAAAACAGGCTCTGATTTGTTGCTAGCTTCATCATCAGCTTCAATTGTCACGGCATCATCTTCTTTCAAACTTTCAATCAACACTTCAGATCCTTCGGATTCAGATTTACTTCTTTGAATTTCTTTGAATTTTCGTTCATTTTCAGGTGAATGGTCAAATTCATTGAAGTTTTCAGGTAAAGTTTGTGTGATTGATTTAGGCATTGGTTCATGAGTAAAACCCAACCCTGTTTTGTTTTTGTTACCTCTTTCACTCACAAGTTGTTTTACCATTGTTTTACAACTCTTAACCTTTGTTAATTCAACTTGAGTGACTGCATGAGCAACCTTTTCTTGTTCGAAATTCTTTGTCATTTCTTCAAGTTGTTTGGTCACAAGTTCCAATTCCTTTAAGGTTTTGTTCCAAGATTCTTTAAGTGACAAAATCTTCTCATCAGCAATTTTGTGATCAATTTTAAGTTGTTCATTAACTTTTTCATGTTTGCTTAATTTGTCACCAATTTTAAAAGAATGAGTTCGATAATGTTCCACTTGTTTAATGCATCGATCTGAACATAACCTAACTCTAACATCATCAGGCAAAGGAACATAATTAGGGGGTAATTCAGTACTAACCTTTGGTTGTTCAGTAGATGATGAAGATTCATTTGATGTAGCCATAATTGCAACTTCTGGTTCCGATTCTTCAACAGGATCTGCCTTTGCACTCCAATCATATTCCTCAGAATCTTCACTCACAGTATCAATCACTTTACCATCCCCTTCTTCAGACCAGTCTTCTTCAATTTCACAAACTAACGCCAAACTTGAAGTAAGATCAGATGTAAACTGTTCCGCATAAGCACTCCAGTCATATCCATCCTTTACACTCACCACCAGTGCTTTGTTCTGATATTCTGGCTTCTTGCCTTCATCTTTAAGTTCTGGCATGGGAAGACTTTGATATGGCCTCTAATTGAAATGTTGATTTCTGTTTTGATAACTTGAAGACGGTTGTGAGCTTTGACCTTGACCATGATTTTGTCCACTCGAACTTGCTTGATCATTGTAGTTCTGATTCTTAAGAGCCTTGCATTCCCTTGAAAAGTGACCATAGCAGTTACAGTTGAAACATCTGGCCTTCGATTTGTCAAAACCAACTGTCTTGTTTGCATGTGGCTTGAATCTTCGGTTAACATATGCATGTTTCTATGTTTGATATGCAACCATCACCATTTGCCAGTTTAAATCCATTTCCTCAACGTCATCAGGATCCATTTCAAAAAGATCTTGAAGTACGACATCCATCTGAGACAAATGACTTCCTTGATAAGCTTGAAAGCTTGCCATGAAAGCAGTAAAAGCAGTCTTGGTCTCGTCATCTTGGAACAAGATGTTCATTACATCTTTTACTTTTGCTTGAACAGTCGAACTTTGATTTTCTGATTGATTTTTCACATTCTGACTTTGAAGTTGAGCTCTTGGTGGAGATTGAGGTTGAGAATAAGTTGATGAGTTTGGAATATATGATGAATCAGTATAAAAGCTTGCACCAACAAATAAATCACCTTCTTCATCAGTTTTTCCAGCATCTTGTGCAAGAAAAGCATTCTCCACTGTGTTAGCAGGATTCACAACAAACTTGTACTGAGCATGTGAACCTGATCTGTCAGTATTTCTTGAGCTTTCATCAATCTCTACTTCTTCTATTTTTGCAATTAGCAGATCTAGGTCCATAGGGAACTTTTCTGTATGCTTCAGCAGTGTCACAGTTTGTTTCCATGAAGATGGAAGAGCACACAACAATCTGTCATTCAAATCTTGAAGATCTGTCTTTGCACCAACATTTGTCATTTCAGTAGTCAGATGAACAAATCTATTCATCATCTGGTGCACAGATTCTCCAGCAATGTGTTCAAATAACTCCAATTGTCTTTTTAATTTCTACTTCTTGAGACTTCTCAACTATTCTCCTCCTTCACAAATTGATTTCAGTGCTTTAAACAATGTGTAGCCAGTTTGATAAGCATCCAACCTCGACAACACTTGAAGTGGCAATCCCTTACACATCAAAGAGTAAGCTTTACTATCATTCTTGACCTTTCGTAAGTCTTCAGCTGATAGATTATCTTCTGGATAAGGTTCAGTAGAGTCTTTAGTGTAAGTACTTGCACTATCAGGAGCAGTCTGAGTAGGAATGTGAGGACCTTTATCAATTGACTTCGAGAGATCATTGTCAATAGAGCATAGATGATGCTTCAATCTGATTGTCCAGTTCTTGAAATCTGCATGATTAACCAATCTAGGAACACGGTTATCAGAATCATCATTAGGTGCCATTTTAACAATTTTTAAAGAAAATATTTTTGTGTTTTTTTTGTTGATTTTTGAAAAGAAATAGTTAAAATACTAAAATAAAGACAAGTAAATAATGACAAGATAAGAAAACAAGGTTTGAAACAACTGAAAAAAGGATCACACGGCTGAACCGTGAAAATTCCTCTTCACCCAGCTGAGCAGTGACTTTTCTTCTTCACCCGGCTGAGCAGTGACTTTTCTTCTTCACCCGGCTGAGAAAACCTTCACCCGTCTAAACAGTGACCCGGCTTAACAGTTGTAAGTCTTCAACACTTGTAGTCTTTACCCGGCAGAACAGTTATAAGTCTTCAACACTTGTAGTCTTCACCCGGCAGAATAGTTACCCGGCTGAATAGTTTCACTTGACACGGCAGACAATCTTGACCCGGCTTGAACTTGACACGGCAAAGACCTTTACACGGCTGAACAATTGATCACCCGGCAGAGTAATTGTTTACCCGGCTAAACAGTTGTCAATCACCCGGCTGAATTTGTTAATCACCCGGCTGAACAGTTTATTACCCGACACAACAGTTCTTGATCCGGCTGAACAGTACAACCTTTTTCACGTAAAATCCTTTACCCGTCTAGCACAAAATCCTTTACACGGCTGCACAGGACCTAATTTGTTCACAAATCTAAGTCCAAAGGTTTTGTCTAAGTCCAAATTATCACCCGGCTAGTTAATCTTCAACCAGTTCATCCTGTTCATCATCTTCGTCAAACGAATTTTTAGGGTTTTAACAAAAATTTGTCCAATTCCTTCCAAAATCACACACAATCAGCGAAATGTACCGATTATCAATCTCCAATCTCAATCAATCCAAAACATGATCAAATTTTGATGAATTTGAGCAAAATTTTGATCGAACAGTAACTTTTTCTATCTTCTTAATTCCTCAGATCTGATGATAATCTGATGGAATTTGCACAATCGTTGTGAATTAGAAGTGATTGCGATGATAAATCACGACTAAAAACAGCAACAGATCATTCAGATCATGATTTTGAGCAATATTGATGTGTTTTTGCTTGATGAATAGCGAAGAACACAATACCAACAGCTCTGATACCAATTGATAGGTTCAATTGGATCGATATTGCTCGATGATCAGAACGAAACAAGTACAGAAACACAGTTCAATCAGCAACACAATTCATTACTTAATAATTCTCTTTGTATTGATGATCAAAGCAAATTGTAGTACAAAAGTGCAGGAGAATGTAAATCACACACAGTTAACTCTCTCTCTAACGTGTAATTGTGATCTAGACTCTCTCACTAACATTCTCTTACTACATGCTTTATGCAACAATACATTAGGGAAAATACAAAATTAACCCTAAACTATACAAAATGTATAAAACAAAGTACAAAGTAAATCTTAAACAGAAATAAGCCCTAACAAAATGTTTGAAACTATGCAGACCCATGATGCATGACCTATTGTGATGTTCAGCTAACCTTGGCCACCTGAGAAAAACACACTAAAATGTGTCAATGCTAGGTTGGTGAGTTCACAGGTTTAAATAACAGTTCATAAATAAGTTTTCCAGATAATGTAAATCACAAATATATCAGTAGGTAGTGTGACACCCCGCCCGGCAGCGGAAAACACCGGGCGCGTCAAATGGATTGGATATCAAAAGTACAAAGCAAATGGCATCTAAGAAGCATATTTTAATATTATTAAGCATTCAATGTTGTGACGTAACAGAAAATAAATAGTCTTAAAACAGTAATTAAATCCGAAAACAGAAACGTCATTGTTTATTATTTTCTAAGTCCATAGCATCCTACGTGTCACGTAAACGAAACGACTTTAAACGCCACCTGAAATATGAGTAAAATAGGTTAGCTACGGGAATAGCTAGTGAGTAAAAACACAGTAAATAATACATAGTATGAAATCCGAGATCAATGTAAATATGTTGCGCAAGCTCATGTGTATAGCAATTTCGTTATATTACTCAGCCATGACCAATAGAATCACATAGAAACAAGAACCATTGACCCCGCAGGGTAACCTTTAGCAACAAGCCATGAGAACCACTCATGTTACAATTAATGATAACTGTTATTTAACCGTCTCGATGTGTAAGTTTTCAAAAATTGTTTTAGCATCGAAGGGACATAGTAACATAGCAACAAGTATCATAGGATAGTATCTAGTAACCAACACATAGAATCAACAACAAGAATCGCCGGTTTCAAATCACCTAACGTGCCATAAAGTATAGGTGGGTTTGTCAGACCGTTAGCGCTAACATTGTACCGGTGGAAATTACATAATAATACAACTACTTTTAACTAACACACAATTTTGCATCAAGCGGCCGACAAGATTAACACATTTTATGATCTCATTTGAAAATAGAATCAAAAAGGAAAGAAACCGTAGTATAGTAATAAGAATCATATTTCAGTCCCAAAGCAAAAATAGTAAAATGGGAGTGAGTTTACTCACCTGAACAATAAAGATAATAGCAACGCAAGAAAGTAACTAGAGAGAATCGAGGATCGCCCAGACATTAGAATCACCTAATTAACCGGGAGAACCTAATTTAGAAACTAAGCAAGTAACGTAATAACTGGAATCAAGAAAATAGAACTTCTAAGGTTTTGGATTTGGGGTTTTAGGGTTTAAAATTATAAATTTGAAATTAGGGTTTCAAAATATAATTTGGATTTTCTTTAGGGTTTTAAAGTACCAATTGTGAGTTAGGGCTCTAAAATACAATTTGGGAATTTAGGGTTTCAAATCCAATTTTAGGGTTTTAAAATCCAATTTGGGGATTTAGGGTTTCAAATCCAATTTAGGGTTTTAAAATCCAATTTGAGGATTTAGGGTTTTATACGAAACGTTGTAGTATTTTTTGTTTTTGAATATATATATATATATATATATTATAAGTATTTCTCCTTTTTGGTAGTATATTTGTATGTTTTTAAATCTTGCAAGTATACTTAATATAAAAGAAATCATTTAGGTTATTTAGAAAAGTATAGGTTTAATGTTTAATATATAAAACATCAAAATTTAAAGAAAAGAAGGCATGGAGGGTCGAACCCGTGACCTTGCCTCACAACACCAACACCTTAACCACCAGACCATATTCTTTTTTTGTTATTGAAACTCGTTTCTAATTGTTTTAACCAATATAAATCACCAGTACCCATTATCAAAACAAGCCCTAGAAACAAGATTATCCAAATTCGTTTAATCCAGTGAATCAAATCCAAAACCAATAGAGGGCTTTTAATCTACACAAACACACGATCATTTTGATATATGATACTTACTTGATTGATGAAGAAAAGAGGTGATGAAACTGATGAACGGGGGCGACGGATTAAAGAACCAACTACGAGTTTCTTGATGTTTTTGCTAAAATTTGATGTTGCAGGAGTTTGATTGATCGATTAGAAGTGTCTGAAGTGTGTTAATTGCGTTTGATTTGGTATAGAAAAGGTCGAACCCGTTTGAATTTTGTGTTGAACGTAATGAGATTAATTGGCGATTAATTTGTTCATTAAGACTCAATTGAATGCTATTAACGTGCTCAAATTACTGATACGAACGTTATAGATACTTTTGCTTTAATTTAACATAGCGTTTGGTTGTTTTGGATTTTGAAACGGCCGCGAGTTATGTTTTTTGATTGAAACAGTTTCAACAGCGCATTTAAACATGGATTAGTCGATTTGGTTGGGTTCGAAACTCACCAAGGATTGTTTTACCGTTTTAATTACATTGAAACGACTGAATCGAGGTAGTTTTGGGTTCACCAGAGCAGCGCTGGCGAGTCGCCGGAGTACTCACCGGAAAAACGGGGATCATGCGTAGGGAGGGGGGGGATAATTTGACTTTTACATAAATGGCCCTTGTGGTTTCAGCTTGATATTATTTTGAGTTTTATCTTTTATTTTGTGTTTCAAGGTTTACAACAATGGCCCAAACTTAATTTATAAATTACATTGGCTAATTAACTTAACCGAGCCGAAACGTAACGTTTATATAAATGACGTTTTTGAACGTTTGCATTGCGTTTGACATTATATAATTATTTCGAGACTTGATAGTTCTATTTTTAATAATCTTTATAAACACTCATACGATTACTTTTTATACATTACACATGTATATTTTGAGATTTATTATTGCAAATAGTAATTATTTAGTTTAACGTAGTTATTTCGCGACCTAAATACGGTCGGTTAATTAAGATAGGAATAACGTACAATCCAATGTATTTATTAATAATAATAATAATAATAATAATAAATGTTACATTTTAGAGAAATAGATACACATACAACTGAAAGTATAAGATCTCGGGTTCGAGTCGGGCATTCTGGTTCGGGTTTGGGGCAGATGTCACAGGTAGCTAACCCAAGTTTTCATGTTACTCAAATGTTTCGAATCCGAGCTGACTGTTTATGTTGTTCCTTGTTACCATTGTTAACATTCAATGGCCCATGAGATTAGGACAATTCACACCTGCCCAACTCCCAGCCGAGGGTGGGATTTGTCAAACCCAGTAGTACTACCCGAACTTCCTCGCTATACCCCGTATATTAACGGTTCGAGAGAATTGAAAGGACTTTCGTATGTTAAGTTTAACGTTTAATAGCCATGATGATATATAAGTAAATACAAACTCAAAAGGTTTCATGCGTGCTTTCTCCCCCAACAGGAAAATTGTAAAAGGGGTCGTGAAACTCACCTTGGGTTACGCGGTTACAAATAATTAGCAAAAATTATAACTTCCAAGTTCGACCAACAGCCTGTATGAATTCTACTTAATTAGATATAAATTACTCTAATATAGTTCACGTTTGGTTTCGCGTTCCCGGTTCGGTTTCGTACCAACACCCAAATATAACTATCTTATTAAATTTAAAGATTTAAACACACAAAAACTAATATAATCAAAATTATTCAAAATAAGTTAGCTTTTTGACATGCGACTAATACTATTGACATTAGACATGTTGGTTTAGTATCCGGTTAAACTTTAAAAACACACTTGGTTACTAACCATATTATTATATAGATCATGCAATCCATAAAATTGAACCCATACATACAAGCTATATAATTAGCACATAAACACACATTACAATTCACGCATATAACTATATATATTCAATTTTCTTTCTCTAGTCACACGTTCTTATACATGTATATACATTTGACCATTTACAAAGTCATCAATTCATAATATATCATATATACATCCTCACTGCATATATACAGATATATACACTAGTACACCTATAATCTCAAGCATATATATATATATATATATATATATATATATATATATATATATTACTCATCTACCCATGTAACTCATTCATACATATACATATTTATAGTATACAACTACAAACAAATATCACATATATTTTATGGCATTAACGACTATATCTAGCCACCTTCTATACATCATAGTTACACATAAATATTGCATACACACACTTGAACATCCATATATACATATCATATGCATACCCATATATATATGATAGTGCTAGATGTAGCGAGCTTGGATCTAGATCTGAGATTGTTTGGGGATGTTGTTTGTAATCAGTGATGCGGAAACTCACTGATCACGTATTGATGCTTGAATGTTCATGAAGATCAATGCAAAGTATGATGAAGATGATGATAATATGAATAGGTGAATTGTATTAGATCAATGGAGAGGTTACAAAGGATATGAATGAAATGTAGGCAACTCACACTAACAAATGACCTAGGTAATGGTATTTATAGTCCATACCATTCACCTTACATTTCAACCTAACCACGTGCAGTTAAGCACAAACGCGCATTTAAGCACGAAACGATTACACAAATATTCTAAGACAAATACAATTAATGAACGTCTTCACCCACGCTTGCTCGTGATGATGCTCGATATCTTCACTCGCTTATATTTGGAAAGTGACATCTTCAAATAACCCCAACAGTACTCCCCCTAAGATGACACTTTACAAATCCGACATATCAGCTTAAATCTTCATGTGGCGAGTATAGAGAGCAACTTAAAGTTTTGGTATGCATTATCTTCAAGAGGACCCAACAGTACTCCCCCTAAGATGATACTGTCAAAACTCTGTCTTTCAACAAGCAATCTGCATCCTTCTCTCCCTTTTGAGTAACATCAGAGGCTATGGAAAGAAATAAGCAGAGAGTAGATTCCTGTGAATCTATATATCAGCAACGGGATCTTCTTCATCGGTTGAAGTAGAATGCGAAGACTTCTTTGACTTAGAATACTCCCCCTCAACATTTTGTATAGAGGTTAATGGGATCTGTGTATGAGATATTAAGAGGAGGATTCTTAACACTCAGCAATCTGACTTGGAGATCTTTGAACTGGAATCAGGCTTGAACAAGAACATCTTCAAGTCGCGTGGAAGCTTGTTCTGCAATGGAAACTGTTCCTGCAACTCAAAGAAAAACATTAAAACACAGGCAATAATGTGCATTTATCATCAATGTAAAGATTAAGTTCTCAATCGGATGAGATATTGCTTGATGAACAACTCCTACATCAATAACACATGTTAAACTGCCAACACAAAAGAAAAATATTAAAATGATAATCTTTTTGGTGTTTTTTTGAATTTTTCAATGTTTTTGATATTTTTGGAATTTTCTCTTTACATTCTGAATCTTTAACCTGCAATGAGATCATACCAGCAGTTAATCCAACACATGTTTTGCAGTTTTGAGAATAGACATTTGAATTGTGAAGTAATTGAGTGATGAATTGTTGAACAAATCAATTAGCTCGAAGTGACACACTTACTTTTTCTATTCTTGATGATCAATTAGGTTGATTAGGAATAAGCTTTGAGTGACCCATACTTTGCACATTAGAAAGTTATACACCTCATCTAAATATCCTGAGAACAACTCAACACGTCAGGTCACTTACAATCATAAACAGTGTGGAATTTGGGTTCTATTTGGATTTGGTCCACTTTGGGACTTCTTTTGAATTCCTTTTTGGAATTTTTTTTTTCCTATTGTTCCCCTTGGGAATCTTCTGAATTCCTTTTTGGAATTTTGTTTGGTGATGGTCCACATTTGGGACTCTTTTTGTTCCATTTTGGAATCTTTTGCTGCATCTTGAAGCTCAAAAGAGACTTCATGTGAGACTTCAGGTCTGTGGGTACCACAACAAAGAAGCTCAAGATGCGGTTCATCACACTGACTAGATTGCATCATTACCCGATGTATATAGTTGCGTCACAAGATATCTATTTGATTTGTATAAACGTTTCACATGCACTAAGACGTTTCAACCACAAAAACTCATTAGAATTTAGTTAAATCATCAAAGAATATACTTGTTCAGTATAATTGTCTGAGCCGTCTCGCACATCAATTTTCACGCTTCAGTCTTTATTATTTAAAATGATGCGTTGAATAACTCTAGTGTACTATCATTTCTCATGTACATGCAAGTAGATTCAACATATTTTTGGATTTTTCTGATTTTATCATTTTTTTAATAATGAGTTCTCCCCCTAAACTTTTAAATTTCTAGGAAAATTGAAAGTTTAATGAAAAGAAAATGGCAGATATGTTATCAACGTATGAAAAGTGCATGCAATATACTTAATCTAAACAGACGAAATGAAACATCGGTTGTTTCTTGCACTGCCATCATTGTTTGTTTTTTGAAAATGTTTTTAAAAATTCCTGCAATGATTCCTTTTTGTTTCCAACTCCATTTGGCGTCAGTTGCATCGAAAACATCATGAACAAGATTCGGTATCTTGTCATGATAAGGGATCAGCCACGGTCTTCTTTTCTTTGTATGACCGGCCTCCATAATTGTCCCTAACACACTAACAAATTAGTTAGAGGTAATGACCCAAACCATTTTGGTTTTGGGTCGTCCAAATTCATCAACATAAGAGATATTCTCATAAGTGCAAGGAGTACCTTCAGGTGGTGGTTTTGATGATACAATGTAATTTGTACCTTCATCTTCTTTCATGGATTGTTTGTCAAAAGAGTAATTATAGTCATTTTCAAACAAATTGTTAATTTCATTTAAAAACAGGTTTTGTTGACTATATTTCTTATTCAAAGATTGATTCACTATTGGAATCATTTTATCATTTAAATCATGATTTCTCTTTTTGTTTTTGACAAACTTTGGTGTCCATGAATCATTGACATGTTGATTTACATCAAACGAATGTCTATGATTAGATCTTTTAAAGTTAGAAACGTACCTGGAAGGGTATGCACATGATGAACTTCTTTGGAGTGACCTTCTCGGCTTGTAGTAGCACTCGGATGTGTTGTGATTTACCATGTCACAGAAAGAACAGTACTTGTTGTAGTAACATTCTATTGTGTCGTGGTTGTACATCTGACAGTTGGTGCAGTACTTGTTGTAGTAGCATTCCGTTGTCGTGTGATTGTACATTTCACATATCTTGCAGTACTTCTGATGAGCCTTGAAGGGAGACTTCTTCCTTTGCTTTTGAGAAGCTTTTGCAGTTGAACCTTTTTCTTGATGAGGAGCTTTGACCTCTGAATCTTGTTGAAACTTGATTGAAGAAGCTGGAGTCTTGAACTTGTTGTTTGAACCATAAGGAAAGACACCTTGACTGTAAATACAATCTGAGATATGATGAGTTTCAGAGTCACAGATTAAACAGTAGACATCACTGTTTGAATCACTCGGGGATTCGAAATCTTGAGACTTTGGAGTAGGAGTCTGTGGTGTAGAATCAGATGAAGCGGCCTTTGTCTTGTTCTTCTTTGCTTTGCTCTTCTTTCTTCTAACCTTCTTCTTCTTCTTCGACTGAAACTCTTGTGTCTTTTCTTCTTCAGAAGATAGTGATCCAACAATTCCGGTTGGCACTAATCCTTCTCTTTCTTGTTCGGATGACTTTGCTTTTTCAGCTTCTTCTTTGATAAGCACAAGATCAGATTGTGATCTGTTCAGTTTGTTAGTAAGCTCCATGAGTTGTACATTCAGATGATGCTTTTCAGTAAGCATTGAATCAACATTCTGTGTAAGAGATTTAAGTCTATCTTCACACAATTGGTGATCTTTTTGTAGACTTGCATGCTTCTCTTCTTCTTCTTGCAGTTTGTTTTTCAGAGTGTTGTTATCTGAATTGAATATCTCAGACAACTTCTTCAACTTTTGAATTTCTTCTTGAAAGTCGTTGATCACTCTTGATAGATGTTCATTCGATTTTTCAGCTTCCTCTCTGATGTTCATTGCTTCTTTTTCTTTTTCCTTGAGCAACTCTTCGAGAGATGTGATTCTTTGATTAGATATTTCGTGTTGTTCTTTCAGATTCTTGTGCATGGTTTCTTCTTTCTTTAGTTTATCACAAATCCAAAGTGAATATAATTTGCACTCTTCAACTTGTTCAAAACATTCTTTGGTGCACATCTTTTCTCTTTTATTTTCTTCTTGGATCATGTTTTTCAAGTTTTTTTGATGAAATTTTCTTGCTTCGATTATTTCTTTGAATGTAAATTAGATTGGATCGGCCCAATACTAATTTTTAATAACCTTTGTTAAATTTTGGATCGGCCCAAAAATTTAAATTTTCAAAACACGATCTGTGTAATGAATTTGAACTTGATTTCTTGGCGTTTCAATGATTCCAAACGATTTTGATAACCTTTTAGACACTTTTCAATTTTAAACACTTCTTCTTGATTGACTTGCTTTCCGTATATTATAACTTTTCAACAATTAGGATCTTCAACACTTTGTAAACAAATCACCCTTGCTTTGTTATTATCATGATCATGTGCATTAACAACATCAACACCATTTGATAAATGCAACAACTTAGACACTTTGTAATGCAAATCAGAATCAAGTTGTTTTTGTATCAGCAACAACACCTATATCAAAAAAACAATCACGTCATTTAACTAGAGAAAATATATAAAATAGGCTGAAAAGTATGCAAAGATGTTAATGTTATTGAAAACTAATGCAACTATGATCTAGTTTTATCAGCAACAATTATCAATGATAGCTCATTAGATCAATTATCATGTGTAATTAGCAGCAAGTGGACACAATTCAGCACACATCAAATAACAAAACACTGTAGCAACAGTTTTCTGTCAATTTTAAACAGTGTATCAGCTGCTTTAAACAATGAACAGCAGGCTTGAACAGTTTGTAGCAGGAAGAAACAGCTCGATGACTTGTTTAAATGAGCAAACAGTAGCAGCAGCAATGAAGTGATCGATCTGCTTTTTAGTTCATTTGTACATCACCAACAGCAACAATATAATATGATTCAGCAGCAATAAAAAAAGATCGATCAGCTATTTGTTTATTTAAATATCATCATCTATTTCGATTCTTTCAGCAACACATCACTTTAAATACTTCAACTGCACATTATCACACGTATACTGCTGATCAGATTCAAAATCAACTTTCCAGCAGCAGTTTTAAAATCTCGAACAGCAGCAGCAAGAAATAAAAACTTCGATCAGCAGCAGCAAGTTTAAACACTGATCGATCAGCTTTTTGTTTCAGCAGCAGAAATATTGATATCAACTTTCACAACAACACAGCAGCAACTTCAGATCAGCTTCGAATGTTTTTGTATTAGCAACAACAACAAATTTCAGCAGCATCAGCAGACTTCAAAAACTTTGTAAGACCAGAGTCGAATCATCACATAAAATGATAAGTTTTCTTCATGAGAACACATCAGCAGCAGTATAAAACAACAATCAAATAATCGTGTGGTGTTTGTTTGTTCACAAAATCACTCGTATGAACTAACACTTAGCCGCATGAAGTCTTCTTGATCAACTTTTGTTGTTGACACGGCTAGAACAAACTCAGCCGCATGAGTTTTTCTTTCACAACACTTAGCCGTGTGAAGTCTTCTTGATCAACTTTTGTTGTTGACACGGCTAGAACAAACTCAGCCGCATGAGTTTTTTTTCTTTCACAACACTTAGCCGTGTGAAGTTTTTGCAAAAGGAGCAGCCGTATGAAGATGATTTGCTGAAACGGCTACAAAATGAAGAAATAACTTAGCCGTATGAACCACTTTGATCACTTTTGTTGTTGAACCGGCTAGAGTAAACTTCAGCCGTATGAGATTTTCTTTAGAACAGCAGACACTGATGGTCAAGTTACAGTTGTATGGATTGAAGAAATGAACTCTTTGCTGATTTTAGTTGATGACATGGCTGGAAATAAGCAGCCGTATGAGCTTGTTGTTTTGATGAAGATGATTCTTTATGATGCAAAAAGATGTAAATGTTTCAGGTCATGAATGTGTGCAGCATAAAACATGTCTACTTAATCATCACAACAGTGTATTGAGCAGTATGAGAACATTGTAGCAGCTAGAACTGTTGAGACGTATGAGCTTTTTCAATGCTTCAAAAACTCACCAACTTTTACTTCCACTGAATCACAATCAGATTTTTTTTTTATTTTTTTATGAATCATTTCATGATGAAATTCTGATCATATCTGCTGTTAATTCTTCAATTCTTCAAAACAGTTTGACTTTTGAAAAGTCAAAATTGTGATGAACACAAAATTAAAACTTCAATTTTTGTTGTTTCTGATCAATTCAACACTTGAATTAGCTTAGAAATGATGTTTCTAACAATCCTTCAAAGTATTACACCTTGAAACAAGCTAAATCTCATTCATATCCGGATTTTTTGATGAAGAACACAAGTGGGTTTTGAGATAAATTGACAAAATATGGATTGAAATCAACAAATCTGAATGGTTGGATCATCAACGAGGCTTAGGATTATGATTTCTAACATATCTCAATCAACAATTTCTCAATATCAATAACAAATTCTAGATCTCAAATTTGAGCAGTGAATATGACGAACTTGAACAATTTCTTCAAAAACTCAATCAAATCTTCACCAATTGATCTCAAACTTTGCAGTTCTTTACACAAACATGAATCAAAGCTAATGGTAGCTAAAATTCCATCAATAACAACAACAATCAAAGATCACCCAACAGCTCTGATACCAATTGATAGTGCTAGATGTAGCGAGCTTGGATCTAGATCTGAGATTGTTTGGGGATGTTGTTTGTAATCAGTGATGCGGAAACTCACTGATCACGTATTGATGCTTGAATGTTCATGAAGATCAATGCAAAGTATGATGAAGATGATGATAATATGAATAGGTGAATTGTATTAGATCAATGGAGAGGTTACAAAGGATATGAATGAAATGTAGGCAACTCACACTAACAAATGACCTAGGTGATGGTATTTATAGTCCATACCATTCACCTTACATTTCAACCTAACCACGTGCAGTTAAGCACAAACGCGCATTTAAGCACGAAACGATTACACAAATATTCTAAGACAAATACAATTAATGAACGTCTTCACCCACGCTTGCTCGTGATGATGCTCGATATCTTCACTCGCTTATATTTGGAAAGTGACATCTTCAAATAACCCCAACAATATATCCACCCACCCTTCAAACACAATTTGCGCAATCACAATTCACACATATACACATGTGTGTATAACAATTATATATCTTCTGCTACAAACGTACACCTACACTACCTTCACACACTCCTAAGAAATTGACCATATATATAGATACATCGTACGCATCAAAACTAATTCGAAACCAACCCGTAATCCGAAAACGAAACCGTACCGAAGCGAAACGAAAACGATTAAACGAAACGATTATGGTCATTGAACATACCGGATGTTGCGGTTATTGACAACGATGGAACCGGTGAACGTGACAGTGCCGACGGTGGTCGTCAGAGTTGTAGGCGGCAGCGGGGTGGTGGTGGTGATCCCTTGCAGCGGCGTTAGTTGGTGGTTATGGATGGGAAAGACGACCAATGTAGATGATAGCGGTGATCATGAGGTGCTCGGCGACTATTTTTACGATTTAGGATTGAGTTTGTGTTTGTTACGTTTTGATAAAGATGAAGACGGGAATAATGAGGGGAGGGTAGGGTTATAAGGTTTTGAATTAAATTGAAAGTTACACAATGGGCCCTTCACTTAATTAAATATTTAACTTGTTCCCAAAGTTAATTAGTTTAACTTTAATTAATTACTAGTTGAACCCCGTACTTTTACTTTGTATTTATAATTTATGGAATTATCCCTTTTAGTATTCGAGTCACATGTATTAATTATTTCTGAAATTACTAATGTTTAAATGTTGTTCATTGTGATCCAATAACTGCTCGAATTACTATATATATATATATATATTTGTAATAGTTATTTATTTAATTATTTAGCTAAATTAACACTTTTAAATTAATTAATGTGAAAATGAACTACATAGGATTTCAAGTTGAAGGAGACTAACAGAATTCGGTTAGGTTAGGTTAACGGCGTTAACCCGAAATTGACGGGTGTCACATGATCATACTCAGCTCATTAGCGAGCGATGTATTCAACCCACGAATCACATCCTCGTCCAGACCAGCAAACCCTCTCTTCTCCGGCTTCTTCATAAACGTTTTTGGCACATAATCAGGCACCTCAGGCTCCTTCCCTTTCGCACACAATCCGTCAGTTCCACCCTTCCGATGGTCTAAGCAAACAATAAGAACATGAGCGATGAACCTCCATTCCTTCGACAAAAATGTCTTCTTTATCTCCTGACGCTCCAGATAGTCAGTACCTTCATAGCCCATCTCCAGAAATCCTTCATGAACATCGGTGATACTGAGTAGAGAAGGTATCCCAACGTCTCTCTCCAAACGCAGCATCCGTGCAGTCGAGTCAACAGACAGCACAATATCCTCCCCCATAACTCTTGCTCTAATCTCCGCTGGTTTTGCATTAAGGTTGTAGGTGGCGGTCTCCCAGAAATCTCTCACATGTTGCTGGTCAATGATCACGTCCTTCGTGATCGCATAAAAAATTGGAGACGACTTCAACCAAGATATCGCGTCACGAAAACCAACTGACTTTGGGTCCTTATCGTTGAGATAAGCGACCATGTTCGACCGCTTGTCGAACTTCATCGGCTGCGAGGCTCAGGTTCCATATTTAGACCTGAAACACAAACCAGAAATTTGTTAGTTATTAGGAAAAAAAATAAAGATAAAAAAATAAAGCAAAATAAAATAAAATAAAACAATAACAAAATTGCATAGTGTCGCAGAGATGCGACATAGTAATGCCGTGGCAGTGTCGCAAACCATCGACATTGTAGTGTCGCAACAACAAGACATGTGCATCGACACTACAGTGTCGCATCAACCCAAGCCTCCGACACTACCAACAAGGTATGGTCAGCATAACCTTGATAGTGTCGCAAACTTGAATTTTGAACTTTCGTTCAATGTCGCAACAAGAACTAGTGTCCCATAAACGAGAGAAACCCAAAAGACAGAAGAATCAAAACCATATCAAATCGAAACCAAAAACTAATACAAAGTAAACGAAGGTTCGAAACACATAGGAGAACAATTCTTACCGGTTGGAATCGCCAAAAACACACAAAAAATCAGTGAATAAGGTAGGTGTGTGTTTTAGGGTTTAGGGACGTGTGTAGTGTCGGGTTTTGAAAAATCAGAGATATGAACCGTTTGACCCACGTCAGATGAATATGAAACACAACGTAGTGTCGCATGCCCGACACTATAGTGTCGCAAAGGATATAGTGTCGCAGACCCGACACTATAGTTTCGCAAAGATCAAAGACTTACAAATTAATTTTAGAAAAATAATAAAAGTCAAATCTATTTAAATTACAAATATTTTAAAATAGTGTCAAGCCAAACAAATGAGATAGATCCAAGATATCGACCTATTTTAACAACGAAACTTCGGAAAGAATCAAATCAGTATAACAGAATGAATCACGAGGAAAACCGAAACGAGTTTCTGGCAATCATCTAGAGGAACAAAGACTTGCAAAGATTGTCAGTATGTATGTCCACTTAAACCCATGCTTTGTTCCTTTCAACAAACAACCTGTGACGATCTTATCATGTTTTGGTTCGATTTGAAGAAGCTCAGGCAACTTGGTTTCCACAGACATTCAGCAAAGTAACTTGTTTTGACCTCAGGACATATTGAGTTTAGATGATTCAGCAAGATTTTTTTTTGTAATTGTAGGGACATACACCTAGATCAAGTGATCAAGATGAATGTATTTTGGAGGTGGAGTGGAGTCTAGGTTTAATAAAGGACACATCAAGCAATTAACATGATGTATAAACATTTTTAGCATTTGCTTTATATGGGTTTTACAGATGATCAGAGCTCCAGGTCTATACTGACGTATAACAGAGGAGATGATTATATGTACGTGCTGATGAGAGCTTCAGGTCTATATTTACATATAACAGAGAAGATCATCACTCCAGGTCAATGCTTCCGTATAGCAGAGGAGATTAACACGAGAACAAAAAAATTCTGAAGAGCTAACGAGAAGCGTCATTCAGGGCTGCGGCTAAGGGTGATTTGGGAAAAATCAAGCACGAAACAAATACTCTCAGTCCATTTTTGTCAAAACTTATCACTTTGTGCAGGCCAAATGTCTGTGAAAATGCTCCTCATCACCGAGTTCTTTTTGAATTTTAATTTGATCACAGAGTTGATGTCGAATAGTATTCGAGAAGAGCCTATTGACACATCAGTGCAAATCTCTTTCTTCTTTTTGACGCCATCAACCCATATCTGAAACCTGCAAGAAACAAACAGTATATAACATGAGATGAAGCATAATTATGAAATTTGTATATTTACTCCCCTAAAATTTTCAGTTTTGTAAAACTGAAATTTTTCACAATTTTAAGATCATTTTGGATCAAACACTAATGGCTGACATTATTAGAAAATATAAGTAAGAAAAACATATTTTTCTTTTGCATTTTTTTTTGTTTTTTGTTTTTTTTAACAATGAAAAGGATTAAAAAGAAATTAAACCAAGCATGTTGATTAATTCATAAAAACGAGGTTTATCAAACGTTTTAGTGAACAAATCAGCCTTTTGATTTTTGGTGTCGATCGATATGATGTTGATAAACCCTTTTTCTTCTGCATCTCGGATGGCATGAATGCGAGTTTCAATGTGCTTCGTTTTGGTGTGGTGAACAGGATTCTTAGTAATGCCAATGGCCGCCTCATTGTCGCAGAAAATCGGAGTATGCAAGAAATTGATTCCATAATCAATCATCTGATGTTGTATCCACAATACTTGACAGCAACAGCTGGAGGCAACATTGTATTCAGCTTCGCCAGTAGATAAAGAAACGGTGGTCTGTTTCTTGCTCTGCCATGAAACTAAGCACTCCCCTAGATACTGACATCCACCAGAAACTGATTTCCGATCGAGTTTGCAACCACCATAGTCGCTATCAGTATATGCAAGAAGATCAAAGCTCCCCCCTTTTGGATACCACAAGCCGAAACGCGGAGTTCCCTTTAGATAACGAAAGATACGCTTCACGGCTTTTTCATGTGACTCCTTTGGATTCGATTGATACCTTGAACAATAACCAACAGCAAAAGCTATGTCTGGACGACTTGCAGTTAAGTACATTAATGATCCAATCATCAATCGGTAGCGGTGAGCATCAACGGACTTCCCGGATTCGTCAGGAGTGAGACACGTGTTTGCAGTGAATGGAGATAGTTCAGAAGAACTGTCATCCATCTTATATTTTACCAAAATCTTCTGAATATATTTCTCCTGGTGAATAAGAATGCCATCGGGTTTTTGTACAACCTGTAAACCGAGAAAGAAGCACATCTCGCCCATCATGCTCATCTCAAATCTCTCTTTCATTACCTCCTCACATTCTCTGCACAAATCTTCATTTGACGAACCGAAGATGATATCATCTACATACACTTGTACTAAAAGAATATCGTCACCAATCAACTTTTTGAACAGTGTCATGTCAATCGACCCCCTTGTGAAACCTTTGCTCAACAGATATTGTGTTAACGTTTCGTACCAGATCCGAGGAGCTTGATGTAATCCGTAAAGTGATTTGTCCAACTTGTAGACTTTTTTAGGAAAATCCGGTTCCTCAAAACCTAGTGGTTGGCAAACGTATATTTCCTCATCAATGTCACCATATAGAAGGGCACATTTGATATCCAACTGATAGACCTTGAAATTTTTATGTGCTGCGTGGGCAAGAAAAATTCGGATGGCTTCAATTCTAGCAACTGGAGCAAAAACATCTGTGTAGTCGATGCCTTCCTCTTGTGCGAACCTTTGAACGACCAATCGAGCTTTGTTACGAACAACCACCCCTCTATCATCAGGTTTGTTTTTATATACCCACTTCGTCCCGATTGGGTATTTGTTTGGTGGAAGATCGACCAGTTCCCTGACTTTGAGCTTTCGAATTGTTGAAGTTCTAATTGCATTGAGTCCACCCAGCTCGAATCTTGCAATGCCATATTAATATTCTTGGGAACAGTCTGGGACAGAAAGCAGGAGAACAGACACTCATTGATTAAACCCGATTGATGATGCGCTCGAACTCCATCAGAAAAAGATCCTATGACTAAGTCATGAGGATGATTCTTTAGCTCCTTATAGAAAGAATTTTAAGTAGTGACATTAGAAGTAGATGAATCATGAGGTATATCTAAAACAGAAGAAACTTGAGGATGAGTAACAGGTGATGACGGAGAGGATGAAGATGACAAAGAGTCGGCTGTAATAACAATATCTGGTAATGATGACGGTTGAAGCGGAGATATCGGAGAAGATGAAAAAATGACGGGATCAGGTATAGGATCAGAGTGTATGGGAATAATTTCATCTTCTTCAAGAAACAATGGTAAATTGAAAGAATTAGACACAGTTGTGGCTTCATAAAACCAGGAGGGTTCAGAACCGGTATCACACACATTTGATTCTTGCCAGTCAACATAAAATGATTCTTGAACAATCTTGGTGCGCCTATTGTAAACTTGATAAGCTTTCTGAGAAGAAGAATATCCAACGAAGAAACATTCATCAGAAACAGCTCTGAATTTTGACGTTTGAGCTTGGGTGTTCAACAGAGTGCAAGAGCAGCCAAAAGGTCGAAAGAAATCGATCAATGGTTTCCTCTTGTGAAACAGTTCATAAGATGTCTTCTTTTTGTCCTTTACGATTAACACTCTATTCAACACATAGGGTGCACAATTTACAGCTCCGGCCTAGAAAATGATTGGAAGTTTTGACTTTATCAACATAGTCCTTGCAGCTTCAATTAAAGTTCGGTTCTTGTGCTGTGCCACTCCATTCTGCTGAGGTGTTCATGCAGCACTGTATTGTCTCAAAATCCCTTTCTCTTCACAAAATGAGTCAAAAATATGATTTCTGAACTCAATTCCATTATCGCTCCTGATAGTCTTCACTTTCTTCCCGCTAATAGTTTCAATCTTGAGTATCAAGCTCCTGAATGCTCTTGCGGTCTCCCCTTTGTTTGCTAGAAAGCTCACCCATGAGTACCTGGAAAAATCATCTGTCACAACCAAAAAATAAGATTTTTTTAGCAATGCTTTTAACGTTAATTGGTCCAAGTAGATCTGTGTGAAGCAACTCAAGGGGATAAGAAATAGAATTTATCATTTTAGACTTATGTGACTTTTTATGTTGTTTTCCTTTAGCACAAGCCATACATTTTTCAATTACAGAAAAATCTTTGACGGGTAATCCACGAACAAGGTTATGTTTAACCAATTTGTTAATATTGTTAAAATTAACATGACCCAGTTTTCGATGCCATAAGAAAGCTTCTTAGGATGATGCCTTAGACAATAAGCAAGTAACAGTTGAAGAAGACTCCCTTGAGTTCATGTCGAGTAGATAGGTGTCATTCTTTCTAGGAGCTCGCATCATGATCAAATCTTCTGGAATAGAGAAATCCGATTTCAGAAATAAACATTCATCAGACTTGAAAAGCACCGGAATATTCTTGTCACAGATTTGAGATACGCTTAGCAAATTGAAATGTAGCTCAAGGACATAGTTGACCTTCTCCAGAGTGAGTGAACCATTTGATACCTCTCCTTGCCCGACCATTTTACCACCCTTCTTGTCTCCCGCGAATGCCACATACCCACCATTTATTATGCGAAAATTAATAAGAAGGTCTTTTAAACCGGTCATGTGTCGGGAACATCCACTATCTACATGCCATAAGGACGTTCCTGACAAAAGCAACAGAAAATTAATTAATAACAGGAAACCATGCCTTGTTAGACTTGGGTTTGAGCAAAGAAAAAGAAACAGGAAAATGATTATTTACAAATCTATTTGAAAAGCTAGAGTTATTTACACCCTTTCGAACCAGTTCCGGATAGTTTTTGACAACGTGAGTGCCCTTTCCACAGCGAAAGCAATGTGATTTGACATTTCTTTCCGGTTTTAACAAAAGGAATGGGATCACATGCAATTTCCTCATCACAATCAGACATGTTTGTGTCTGAATCACTAAAAGAAACATACATTTCTTTTGTCTTACCCTTTGATGTACTTGCTTTGAAACCTGTATCAATTTTTGAATTGTTTGTCTCAACGGGTCTGGATATACGAATAGGTACAAAGGTCGGTATAGGTGTTGAGACAAACCTTTCAAAACAATTCTTTTCATGCAATACATCAATAGAATCAATAGAATCATCAGAAACATGTTCATCATTACAATCATTTGAAGCAGTCATAACAGAATTAGTGTTTAATACAAACGATTTAAAGTTTGAACTACTTAAATCATTCGACAAAACATCTGAATTAACACTCATGTCTAAACTAGACTTCTTAGAATTAGAACTAATGCTTGAACTAGAACATCCTAGACCGGTAGATGCACCATAGCCATACTCCTCACGAACCTCCTGATGATTAATCCTTTCTAAACCTGCAAATAAACTATTAGTATTTTCTGGAATTAAATCATTAGTGGGATGAGTTTTGGGTGTAGGAGAGTAACAAAAAGTACTCGGAGGAGGATACACATGAGGTAACTCATCATATCCTATACCAGATTTGATTCTGGCTCCTCTTTGTCTACAATTTAACTCCTCTCTATTCATGTTGGCAATGGTCCATCTATCAAGTTTTGTTTGGAGTTTACTAATTTCAAATTCAGCCAGTTTGACACGTTCCTCTAACAGATTAACCTCAGCATTCCTTTCAAGAAATTTTCTATTTAAATGATCTATTTCTTCCAAAGCCTCATTTAATTTTACATAATAGTTAACTTCGTTCTTTTTACGGTCAGAATTGATGGTGGTTAATTCGGCTTGGTTTGTTAACAACAATCGATTAGCTTTATACACGGTAAAAAGACGATGAGCACATATCCTGTATTACCTCATAAGGGAGACCCATGATGATCTTTTCGGTTGCTAGGGCTCTGTCACAGTTGCAAGCGGGTGTGTTTTTCTTCCTTTCTTCCTCTTTCTCCTCTTCAACCTCCTTTTCCTCTTTCCGACTCTTCATAGATCCACTCTTCTCATCAACCCAATTTCTTCCTTCTTACTTCCTTCAATCTCCCAATTGACCTTCTCAGAATCATTTCCACCCATTTTTAATGTTTCAGCAACAAGGGCATGGTTGATTTCTTCTTGAACGTCAGCGATCTCAGCGCTCCAATTAAAGTTTGTTATTAAAGCAATTTCTCTTGTATTGCTTGTATTCTCCCTTTCATTCACAACGACATTCCTTTGATTGGGACTTGGTGGTTCAAAAACAGTTGGTAAAGTACAATCCCTCTTGAAGTGACCCATTTGTTTCGTAACACCCCAACCCGGATAGGCTGACGTGTCACTATCACAGTAGTCAGAAACAATAAGAAGATTCTATTATTACTAAATAAATAATTGTTTTACAAAGAATAGTTTCAAGGTCTTAACTTTTTATCAAAAATCTATTTCTCTAAATTTCTAAAATCTCTATTGTTCTCTTGCACTCTTCACACATCCCAAAGATCCCCTTGAATACCTGCCATATAACAAAGAAAACACCAAAAAGAAAATACGGTTGAGCCAAAAGTTGCTCAGTAACGGAA
Organism: Tagetes erecta; assembly: GCA_030867185.1. Taxonomy (NCBI): domain Eukaryota; kingdom Viridiplantae; phylum Streptophyta; class Magnoliopsida; order Asterales; family Asteraceae; genus Tagetes; species Tagetes erecta. The sequence goes on from CM061487.1 coordinate 21,446,849, forward strand.
AGAACAATAGTAATAATACGACTAAGGGATAACGATTTTCAGAGTTTCAAAGGTTAGCGGAAGCAGCAACACAGATACATATGAAGCATAACGAATCCAGAACAAAAACCATACGGTTAACAAATAAAACTTCTCTGAAACAAATACTAAGTCACATATGCCGTATGGCCAGAAATACCCATCGAGCACAAAACAAAACTAATGGTGTAAACAAACCCGTCGGCTTGAGTACTGTGAGCTGTATGTGGGCAAACACCATCACTCACCAAAACTGAACAAACAAAAGTGTAGGATCGATCCATACGCCTCCCCAAATATCACTCATCGAGTGCCAGAAATATGGAGACGCCGTGAACCAGTCACACCGTCACGGAAAGTGCTACGTCATCGAATGCCCCAATGACGCACCGGCAGAATCCCTTCCGGAGGCTAATTGCTCGGGTATCAGAGTCAAACAAATAACGTTTACAACAAAGTCTAAACAAATGTTCTAATGCAAATATCAATAATGGAGCATGCGATAATGAGTACAATATAATAAGTACCACATGCGTGTCAATGGTCAAAGTCAGAATTTCTAAATGAACTCTGAACATCTTTCTCGGTTTCCTTTTCAGATATCAATCTCTTTATTTCTGAATTCAGTTGAGCATTTGTCTCATCTTGCTTTGCAATGGTATCTGACAAGTTGCTAATTTCTTTATCTTTCTTTTCAATCTCTTGACTGGAAACAACATCAATGTTTTCAATCCAATCATACTCTTCTTCTTTATCTTGATTTTCATGAGAATCTATTTGAGTCACAAGAGCGAGCTTTGTGTGTTCATGAAAGTCTCTTCTCTTTTGATCACAAGCTTTGGCAACTTGAAGATATGTTGTTTCAAACATGTGATTGAATTCTGTAATAAATTCATTGATATCTTCCTTTTCATTTTCGTCTCGGATCACGGTTAACATGCCTTTTTTTTGTTTGGACGGGTGAAAACTGTTTGGACGGGTCATAAAGTTGGGACTGCTAACTATTTGGATGGGTCACTGTTGAGACGGGTGACAAAACACTTCGGAAAATTTCCTTCAATTAACCACTCAGTTCTTCTTCAGATAATGATACGTTTCTGGGCAAATATCAATCAATTCTTCAAATCTTTATAGCAGATTGACTTTTCAAAGTCAAAATTGTGATGAACATAAGATCAATTCTTCAATTTTTGTTGTTTTTGTTCAATTCAATACTTGTATTAGCTAAAGAAAGAAGTTTCTAACAATCCTCTAAAGTATTACACCTTGAAACAAGCTAAATCTCATTCAGATCCGGATTTTTTATGAAGAATACAACAAGTGGGTTTTGAGACAATTTTACAAAATATGGATCGAAATCAACAAATCAATGATGTTGGATTATGAACGAAGCTTAGGATAGTGATTTCTAACATATCTCAATCATCAATTTCTCAATATCATCAACAATTTCCAGATCTCAAAATTTAGCAGTGAATATGACGAACATGAACAATTTCTTCAAAAACTCAGTCAAATCTTCACCAATTGATCTTAAACTTTGCAATTCTTTCCCCAAACATGAATCAAAGCTAATGGTAGCTAAAATTCCATCAATAACAACAACAATCAAAGATCACCCAACAGCTCTGATACCAATTGATAGTTCGACATGAACCGAGCTTGGATCTAGATCTGAGATTGTTTGGGGATGTTGTGTGCGATTAGTGATGCGGAATCTCACTAATCATGTATTGATGCTTAAATGTTCATGAAGATCAATGAAAGATATGATGAAGATGATGACAATACGAATAGGTGAGTTGTATTAGATCTTTGTGAAGGTTACAAAGGATATGGAAATAACAATGCAGGCAACTCTTTAACAAATGACCTAGGTGATGGTATTTATAGTCCATACCATTCACCTTACATTTCAACCTAAACACGTGCAATTAAGCACAAACGCGCATTTAAGCACGAAATGATTACACAAATATTCTAAGACAAATACAATTAATGAACGTCTTCACACGTGCTTGCTCGTGATGATGCTCGATATCTTCACTCGCTTATATTTGGAAAGTGACATCTTCAAATAACCCCAACATTTTCGTCGTTGTTATCGTAACTTGGATCAAATTGGTAACAATTCTGCTTTTTCTTACTTTAAGCATAATTTAGCTTTAATGTTTTCAGTTTTTTTCTTATTGTTTAAAGTTAAAGAGCATTTATTTATACTACATTAATATATATATTGTGTTAGATATAATAGATTAGCATTTAGATTAATCTTTGTAATTGTCTTTTTATAATACTCTAGTGACTTATTGTGGAAATATTTTTCTAGATAGTTTGTGTTGATCTATAAATTATTGTATCTCACTATGAGAGTGCTTTTCCATTTTGTTCATTGTAAGAGTGTTTTTGATCAATACACCCGAAGTTTATGAGTATTCGTCTTTGTTATTGATTGATTGTATATTTTGTGGTATTGTCTCATGTGATTGTGTTCAATTGTTGCAGATTTCTAGATCAAAATCCTGCTTTATCAATTGGTATGAGAGCTGTTGGCTTAGATCTGGATCGTGTTTATCGTCAACAAACACCGTTCCATTGAAGATTTCGATCAAATCCATTGAATCGGAGCTGTGTTATAACAATCTAAACACAGATCGAGGTTCAATTGTGTAGAAATACAACGAAATAGAAGAAAAATCATTAGATCTATAAGTTTTGTGTTCATAAAGTTATCGAACAACAAATTTTCAGATCTACTTCAAGTATGATGAGAATTGGTAAAAATTGTGATTAAGGATCATTGATCTAATCATTGTTCAGGTATTCAGAAGAAAAAATCATCAAAACCAACGTCAAAATCATGAAATCAGAAATCAGAATGCCTATGAAGTTTCCATCTTGGATCTGAGTGTTTTGGAAAATTTCAGAAAATTTGTCTAGTGTTCAGTCGTTTGACAACTGTTCATCCGTCTGAGTACTGTTCAGCCGTCTGAGTACTGTGCAAGCGTATCGATCTGGACTTAGTAAAAAATAGTGATTTTAACGGCATTGTTCGTCCGTTTTAGCACTATTCATCCGTTTCAAGTTAAAAAATTATTCTAAGTCTTCTCTGTCCGTCTCACAGAGTATTCTGTCCATCTCACTCATTTTCAAAAGCACAAAAATAATCTAAATCATTTATGTCTGTTTCATATTTCATCCGTTTCTAGTCAGAATTTTCTAAGTATTTTGTCCGTTTCATTCAATTCTCAAAAACACAAAAATATTGTAAGTCTTTTCTGTCCGTTTAATCGCATCCGTTTTACAAATTATTCCAAGTTTTTATCTGTTTCATATCTTTTATCCGTTTCACATTTCTTATTTTTCAAAAATCAAAAATACCAAAAATATTTGTGTCAACCATACATCATGGCACTTGATGATTATGAGAAAAGTGTTCTAAAGTTAAAAAAATTGATCAGATTTCAAGAGTTGTACAATTCGACTAAGGCTTCATTTGAATTCAATAGATTCCGATCTATGGAAATCTATAGAAAAAGGTCCATTCATTTCTACTCAATCCGCTGGTCCAGATACAAATGGTGTTGCCTATACAAAAGACACAACAACACCATATCCGGAAGATGATCTAGAAGGAGAAGATTTGAAGAAAGTCAAGAATGGCATCAAATCATACTCACATATGTGCAATGGCTTACCACTTCAAGTTCTTACTCGTCTTTAAAATTATCAAACTAGATACACTGAAGAAGCAAAAGTTGAAGAGACAACTTAAGCTGTTTGAACATATATCTGGAGAATCTGTGCATCAAATGATTAACAGATTCATGCAATTAACTCAAGAAATGTCAACTGCTGGAATCAAGAATGATTTGAAAGATTTGAATGATTGACTATTAAATGTTTTACCATCAAGCTGGAAGCACACTGTTACATTATTGAAACATACTGAGAAATTTCCAATGGACATGGACACGTTAACTACCAAAATCGAATCTGTGGAGACCGATGAAAGTTCAAGAAATAACGGACATGTTTTATCATCATATCAGTACAAATTTGTGACTTTTTCAGTAAACACAAGTGATAATGCATTTGTGGTTCAAAAAGAAGAACTGATTGAAGGAGATCTGTTTGTAGGAGCTGGTTTTCTTTGCAGAGTCGCTATATTCAAATGTTCAATCTACTCAAACTGCAACCAAATCGCAACCTGCTCAATCTCAATCGTCTCAATCTGTGAACCAAAATCACTCTGAAACCTCTTCTCAAAACTTTGTTAAAACTTGCAAAGCTAATGATGTTATTAATATTTTATTGCAGGATGATTAAACAAAAAATGCTTTTGCAGGACTTATTTGAAATGGATCCAACTGATGTTGAAGAGATGGACTTAAATTGGCAAATGGTAATGATTGAATATCGCACCAAGAAACATGCATATATGAATCACAGTTTCAAACCAAGCGCAAACAAGATTGTCGGATTTGACAAATCAAAGGCAAGATGTTTTAACTGTAAGAGCTATGGTCATTTTTTGTAACATTTGCCTCGAAATGAACCCGATTCAAATCCAAACCCTAACCCGTCCGAATGTCCATGAAATTTTTTCGCCTAAATATGAAACAAAAGTATTAAGTACCTAATTATTATCTACTTAAATTGCTCCATTTAAATCAATAACTATATTCACTAAATAATATATTAGAGTTTACAAAACAAATTTGTATATTTGTATAAAAAAAATATTCTATAAAACAGATAAGTTTTATATAAAATTATAAAGTTAGTGTGGTTAGTTAGGTTATTGAAATAATTAACAAAAATAACTTTTAGGGTTGGTTTATGTCAATTGTGAAACTTGTTTTAAAACTCTTTTTATTTAAATTAATAAAGTCGTAAACTAAAGGGGTCTAAGTGTAAGATTTTAAATAATTACCCAAACCAAAACCACCCACCCATTTGAAACACGTTTTTCCGACGTGAATGCCGGCAACAACTCCGGCGACATCGCCGACGACACCCAAACCTTGATTTTATGCATTTATATCGCAATCTGGTAGTCATGTATAGGTCGGACTCACTGGTATGTTGGTGTTATATCTTTTGTATGTATTTTGTATGTATTTTGTAATGTTTAGTTCTAGCGAACCTAAAGGCGAATCTATAGATTCGCCCGTAGCACAGTTTAGTTTTTGTGTTGGTGTCGACCGGGCGAACCTGATTGTGCCCGGCGAACCTATATGGTTCGCTAGATAGATTCGCTGTCAGCGAATCTATCAGCGAACCTATGTCTGATATATATTGTAACCTTATCTTCATGAATGATAACTTTTGCAACTTTGACAAAAACCTTATCTGAACCTTTGTGTCTTGTGTGTGTTTACTGGAGGTGCTAGGAGCATATATTATTCATCTTTGTAGCGTATTTACCTCCGGTTGTGTGGTTTAATCTCGTTATTGGTTGTTGGGTTATCTTGCACTTTGTTTGTTTGAGTCAAGTGTGTTTGTTGTTATATAAATCATTATAGCACTGAAATCACGATCATTATGGACCAACAATATGGTATCAGAGCCTTAGTGCTCTTGATTGTTTGATTCTAGTGATTTTTGTGTTGATTTTGGGGTTTTTGTGTCAAAACACTATTTGATTCTTTTCTGGACTGGTTTGGGTGTTTTGGTGTTGTATTTTGCTTGGGTGTAGTCATATTTGGTCATAGGAAGCTTCTGAAACAAACGGGTCTACAAATGGTTAAGTTTTGAAGCTGTTCTGTTTGTTTTCGTACTGAAACAGGTTTGTTCGTAACCCAGCGAACCTATCTGTTCTTCCAGCGAAACTGGTTGTTCATCCAGCGAATCTAGTACAAATCTTGTGTTCTGTAATTTTGTGTTTGTGGCTAGCGAATCTGAAAATTCATCGAACGAAAGTTCACTTGTTTGGCTCATTGTGCAAGCGAAACTGCTGCCAAAATCTGTCGAGCGAAACTGTGCTTGCTGGTCAGCGAATCTGTTTGTTTGTCTAGCGAATCTGCGAGCGAATCTGCCAGCGAATCTGTTTGTTCATTGGGCGAATCTAATCCAGCGAATCTATTTGTCTTCAGCGAATCTACAATCTGTTTAAAATTATGACTACAGCAACCCTGAATATGAATGATCTGGATAGCGTTCAACCTAACAGGCCACCGAGGCTTGTTAGTGGTGAAAATTTTGAAGATTGGAAGAGGTGTTTGAAAGCTTTTTTCTACAACACTGACTATAATCAATGGGAGTCAATTGTAAATGGTCCGCACGTGCCAACGACAGTTGAAGGAACTGTTACTTCAATAAACACTGATCCAAGTACTTTTACTGAAGCAGACACCAAGTTGCTTGATCGTGACAAAAAGGCACTCGGGGCATTGATACTTTGATTGCATCAGGATATTTTCAACAGGTTTGCTGAACACACAACTGCAAAAAGCTTGTATGATGCATTGTGAGAGTTCTATGATGGTAATGAGGATTTGAAGTTGGATAGAAAAGCTCAAGCTGAGAAAGAGTTTAATTCTTTTGTGGGGTATTCGCAAGAAAATCTGACTGATATTACCAATCGATTCCTATCTGTATCAAGCAACCTGAAAAAGTATGACGATAAGCTGGGAAATCATGAACAAGTCACAAAGCTGTTAGATTCACTTCCTCCTCATTGGAGTCTTCAGATCAAATTGTTGAAACAAGAAAGAACCTTTCATGACTATAAGCTGATGGATGTTATAAACAAGCTCAAGTCCTTTGATCTTGATGTGAAGAGAAGAGAATACAATCAGTCTATGATGGTTCCAAATATCCCTTCTCAGAATGCTGCACTTATTTCATCCGCTGCAAACTCTCACATTTACAGTGCTGCACCTGGAGGATCATCAAGTCATGTGTTTGCTAAATCTGTTGGTGCATCTACAAATGTTGGTTCAAGCTCAAATGCATCTGTCACCACTCAGATTCCATCTGACACTATGGCCTTGTTTGGAATGTTTGTTCATAGCTATGAAGCTCTTGTCGCTGGTGAGTTAAAGGGAAAGGGGATGACTGTTGAGGATATGTATCAGGTGGATCCTGATGATCTTGAAGAAACCGACATCCAATGGCAAATGGCCATGCTTACTCTTCGTGCTAGACTGATAGGCTCAATTGGATCGATACTATCACTCAAATGATCAGAATAACAAGTACAAACAAAACGATTCAATCACAAACACAATCCATACTGATAATTCTCGATGTATATTGATGATCAAAGCAATTCGTAGTACAAGTGCAGGAGAAACAAAATCACACACAGTTAATTCTCTCTCTAACAGTGTAAAAGTGATCTAGCCTCTCTCCTCACACACACACACTACATGCTTATAACAAACAAAATACAAGTTTAAGGAAAATACATAATAAACCCTAAACTATACAAACATATAAACAATAAACAAAATACAAAGTAAATCTTAACAAGGAAATAACCCTAACAGTACTCCCCCTAAGATTTATCTTTGGATCTTCAGCAAAATCTTCTATCTTTTTCTTCTTCTTTAATCAGCATCATCTCTTTCTCTATCATTCTTCTGGTTCATCCTTCACTTTAAGCAACTCTCGTCCTTTATACTCTTCTTTTTCCTTCAAAGCTTCTTCAATGCATGATTTGAACTTTTCGGCAATCTTGGCTTGTCGAGGCTTGGATTCATTCGTCAGAATTGGCAAAGCATTCATGCGTCTAAGTGAATCCAGATTCAAACCTGCAAAATCGATATTAGCATAAAACTCAAACGGCAACTCTTGGCCTTGAACTTTCACCTCCAAAGTACCCTTCCTACTGATCCGCATATATTCTATCTCTGGTATATCAACCATCACGAGATTAGAATTGAGTAAAGCCTTTCTCACACGAATCTTCTCCGAAGCAGCAGCAATCACTTCTATCATCACAGTGAATAACTTTCTGTCAGCTTCAGCAAGTTTGTCTTTACATTTTTCAATTTTGTAACTTCGCAAAAATTCAATATAAGAAGGATGCAGCAGTTTCAACTCAAAGGTACTGAAAAGTGTGATCATATCCTTGTCCCAATCCTCCAAGTTCCGAACAAGCTTCAGTTCAAATGTTTCCTGATTGTAAAATACTCTGAGTATTGGCTTCGTCATCTGACTTCCATCAATCACTTTTAATCCAGGATCTGTAATCTTGTCAAAGTACTCATCCGAGAACTCTTCCAAGTACATATCTTCAGTTACAACCAATCGCTTCTTCCTTCTTTGTTTCTTAGCTTGCACATATGCAGTATCTTCCTGTTGACCTCTAAAGTCAAGAAACTTTGCTGTTCTACCCATTCCAGCATCAAGAAGCATCACGCATTTATCACCATGCTCAGCATGCGTGTGATTAATTAACCTCAGTTTGTGCAGCTCTTTCAAATCCTGAACCTCCAGTTTAAAGATGCTTGAGTAGTAATGATATACGTCACATAAACCATTTACTCTCTTGATCATAAATGCATCAAAGACTTCATCGTATTTCCAAGCTATTATCTTCACCTTCTTATTCTTTTCAGGCACAATCATCGAATTCAGTAATTCAGCAATCGATTGCCCTTTACTCAGCAGTGACCTAACAATATCACCTGCCGTTGCTGATTTATGCCAAGACTCACGCACCTCCATTGGTATGTTGTAAGATTTAACTTCACTTGGAAACATATCTATCAATTCATGTCTTTTCTTATGTGCATCTTCAGGTAAAGCCATTACTGGAATCTCCTTTGGTCCAAGCACTTTAAATCTCTTTGTCAACTCGTAATACTGAGGATTGTTATAATCCAAGTAAAACATCCTGTTGTACATCTTCTCTGTTTTCATAAAACTTACCACAATCTTCCTTAGTGATTCAGACTTCAACCTCTGCAATGTCTTGTATGGATAGTTCCTCGAACTCAACCAACTTCGCATATTTGATGCAGTCATTTCATCTGGATTTTGATGATAAAGCTCAGTCGGAGGCAAATCTTCTATATTTAAACTTTCTTGCATCGGAGTCCATTCACCCATCTCAATCACGAACTCTTTCTGATCAGCTTCGGCTTTATCTTGGGCAGTAATGCACTTCTCATACTCTTCATTTATCTGACATACTGTCAAACCATTCAAGAACACAGAGTTGTACTTCATTTTCTCAAGGTATGCAAACCTTTGATCCAAATCATCTGGTAATTCTTCAGCAACATTTTGTACAGGCTCAGCTTCATCTTCAGACTCCGTCCAATCTATGTCATCTAAATCATCCAATGCTTCTATCATAGGTGCATCATCAGTTTGAACCGGCTCAGACTGACTAGCAACTTCAGATACTATTGTAGGCGCACTTTCAACTTCAACAGCTTCAGATTGAATCGGCTCAATCTGAACTGTGTCTTCTGAACCCACTTCTTTCTCACTTTCAGTGACTGCAATTACTTCAGTTTCTGCAACGGATTCAGTTTTCTCATCCTCAGCTACAGCTACAGATTGAATCGGCTCAATCTGCACTGTTTTATCAACTTTCGCCCTTTTTGAACTTTCTTCATCACCAAAGATTTCAGGAATAGCATCTATCTTCCTCTTTCCCTCAGCTTTGTCAGAGATGACAGTTTCAGCAACAGCTTCATCGGGAATGATAATTGGTGATTCTACCAAAATACCAGCATTTGAAGTACCTCTTGCTCTAGTCAAATAAACTTTCTGTACTTCTGATTCAGTCACTTCAACTATCTCTTCAGAAAAATCTTTGTCTGATGATGAGCCAGCCTTCTTCGGTTTCATTTCCTCCAACTCTTTTTCCAACATTTCTTTTTCTGCCTCCAACGTATTGCATTCAGCTCTAACCTCAGTATAATCATACTTTAGGTTCTCATATTCCTCCTTCAATTTTTCATCCTCAATTTTCAAATCATCATGTTCAATCTTCAATTTCAGATGATCAGAATCCAACTCTTTGAAGATTTTCAGATTTTGATTGTGAATATCCCAATATTCATCAAACCTTTTCTTTTTACGTTCATTAGAAGCTTTCAACAAGTCATTAGCTTCTATCAGCTTTGCCACCATTTCTTCTAACTCAGCAATACGTTTTTCTTTCTCATCATCAGTTTCATCAACACTTGGCACAACATTTGGTGAAGACTCCAAACCTTGTCCAATGTTTTCAACAATTTGTGGTAATGTGGTGGGAAAATCAACAGAAATAGGATCAGTAATGCCAGCATCCACCTCATCTATCTGTGCAATAGATTCAGCTTCGGCCATTACTGTCTGAGCAATCTCTATCACTTTAATCTCTTCAGGCTTTTCTACTGGTTTCGACCTCTTCTTTCGAACATACTGAACAGAAATATCTCTTGGAATCTCAGCAACTACTTCTTCAATCACAGAAGCAACCTCAGCAGGTTCTTCTACCATAGGCTCACTCACTTCAACATTCTCTATATTTTCTGTCTTAGTCTCCATTGGTTCAGCCTTCTCTGAATTCGATTCAGATTCAGCATCATCACCACCATCATCATTACCATCATCATTACCATCATCTTCTTCATCTTCTGGATGACGAGCAAAGTACTCGTCATCATCTAACAAATTATCTGGCACCTCATCCACAGGGTCCAGTGGATCAACAATCTCTCCATGAGATATGTGATAGTAAATACCTTCTACATCTTCTTCATTGTTTACTATATCTCTCATATAGTCAAACAAATCAACATCAGGCACATTCCCGATACTCATCTTTCGGTAAGATAGATCGTTCATGTCCTCAGTATATAAAATGCCTCCAGCATAACCCTCTGATCTGATGATAGGATAGGCAATGTTTATCATCAGCTGTAGGAATCTCGGATACATGAGAAACTTAAATCTTTTTCCCTTCACCAAGTTGAACACAAAACCATTCATAATCCATCTCGACATGTTGAATGGCTTGTTCTCTGCAATAGCAACTATCGGGGATGCAATGTCAGATGGGAAATTGTCAAACCCTGCACTCCTTCTTGACATGCATTGCTGTACAACATAACACAACAATTTATACTTCTTCCCCAACTTAGCTCTGTAAAACTGTGACTTTGGAAACACAGGTGGATGTCCCATGTTCACAAAACACGATTTACATTCTTCCATAGTCAGCTCATCCATCATCCCAATCTCATCCTCATCAATCCTCAGGGCCTCTCTAATAGCTTCTTCTGAAACAGTAAGTACCCAATCTCTGGTAATATGCCCTCTCACCACAGCAACACCATTTTCATCTCTAACCACCTCTGCAGTCCTCCAAAAGCTTTTAATCAATCTAGCATATATGACCGGTTTGGCACATATAGCATAAACATATTTGTTCCTCTTGATGAATTTGATCATGTCCCTGTAACCATCTGTTTCAGGAAGTGATTCATCCAAGCATGCTACCAAATTGTGCTTAGGCTCAAACTTGAGATTCTCCATCTGTTAAAACACAAACAAATACAAAAACAAGACAAATGTGTTAGATTCTTCATTAAAATGTATCAAAATTTTCTTAAGTGTTTGAATAAAAGTTAGAAAGCAAAACATTCGCATAATTTTTTTAAGTCCTAAATTGTTCTAATAACCTGATTTTCATCATATTAATCAAACAACTTTGAAACTTTAAAGATTATACAACATTTTTCATTTTAACAGTTAATCACTTAAGGCAAAAATTTGACATTTGTATGATGAAGTTGTTTAACATGTTTTGGTTCATTTTCTTTTATCATGCATTTGTTACTTTTAACACACATTTCATCATTTTGAAGTGAAACATTTAAGAATTTTAAAGTTCATCAATGGTGTTTTTTAACAGTTAAGTCCATTCCACTTGATTCAGTTGATTTTAAGGTGTTTTAGTGCAAATGAGTGATTGAATGTTGATGATCGACAGATTTTAACCCTAAAACAACATTCGATTTAAGTTTTAACACACAAAAACAAAGTGTCGTTTCAAAGTCCAAACACTGTTCATCATCGTTTTTCTTTTTAACAGTTGATTTGCAGGTCTATTTAGGTCAAAAACACAAAATCACTACCTTATTCAATCGATAAACCTCGTTACAGAGCAAACGATTGAATATGATAACACGACGATTTTTAGTTCAGAGTGTTTGTGTGAAAGTGAAAGTGTGAAATGATAAGTGTTTGTGAAGAGGCGGTATTTGTATCGTCAAAAAATTTTAGGTCAAACTTTAAGTGTCGGGTCAACAAAAGCAAAATAGGCCCAATAAACCTTGCCGGGTCAAGTACTGTAGTGACGGGTCATGTACATAAGTCAAGTCACCAACATGTGAAACACACTTGACGGGTCAAGCACTGTAGAGACGGGTAAGTCACTGTAGTGACGGGTAAAGGTTAAGGAACAACTACACCTGATGGGTTTTATACATCACCCGGCAGAATAGTTATCTTCAAAACATCACCCGGCAATCATTCTTCATCACCCGGCAACACAGTTGCTTTCCTTCTTCATCCGGCTTGCTTTCTTCATTACACGGCAACCTTTTCACACGGCAACCTTCTTCACACGGCAACCTTCTTCACACGGCAACCTTCTTCACACGGCATGCATTTGTTCATTACACGGCAACATAGTTGTCTTCTATATCACCCGGCATGCTTTCTTCTTCATTACCCGGCAACATAGTGTCATACCTTTACATGGCAAGAAGATTTCTCTTTTACCCGGCTGTATAGTAAACACTTGTCACCCGGCAAGATATCTATGATCTTCACCCGGCTGTATTTGACATGATCATTGCCCGGCTGTACAGTGGTCATAATATCTTCACCTTTTCCTCAATCACCCGGCATGTATCATACTTACAACTTTACCCGGCTGAACAGTGTGTCCTTTACCCGGCTGCACAGTTGCATCTGATATCTTTGCCCGGCAATAACACTTGCGATTTTCTTCACTTCTCTTGTCTGTTGACTTTTTCAACGGCATTAATTGTTCCTGCAAACATTCTCCGACATATTAATTAGACAAGATATCCTTAAAAAGAATGTTTGTCACATTAATTATCAAACAACATTAATCAAGACAATAACATTAATTCCAATTAAAATCATTTTTCTTTTTCTTTTTCAAAAATGTTTTTGCACAACCAACTTTTCTATATCCCGAAGCAATTTCTTAAAAACAAATTACAAGACTTTGGGTTTGTTTTTAACACATCCAATACTTTTGCCTTTCATACCACATAATCTTGTTCATTCAAAACACACTTATTCAAAACAAAATATTTTTGGATTTTTGTAGATATTTTTCTTCAATTTATTCTCCCCCTAAACTTGAAATTTCTTGAAATTTTTAAGTTTAACAAGGATATTGATGTGTCAATAATGATTCCATATGCCTGCACACACAAAGCACACACATTAAATTAAATACATATGCAATGCAATGAATCAAAATATCGCAGTGAGATCATACCACACATTATCTGAACATGTTTTGCAAGTTTTGAATAGACATTTGACTTATGCTTGATTGAGTGATGATATGAAAACATACCAATTAGCTCGAATTGACACACTTACTTTTTCAGTATCATGATGATATTTAAGGTTCGATTAGAATGACTTATGTGACCCACATGTATACATATGTCAACATATTTCCTTATCAAACACTACCTGAATGCATATTGCACAAAACCTGGTCACTTACAGTCATACACAGTGTGGAATCTGGGTTCTATTCGGATTTGGTCCACTTTGGGACTTCTTTTTAATTCCATCTTTGGGAATTTTTCTTTCCTATCGTTCCCCTTGGGAATCTTCTGAATTCCTTTTTGGAATTTTTGTTTGGTGTTGGTCCACATTTGGGACTCTTTTTGTTCCTTTTGGAATCTTTTGCTGCACCTTGAAGCTCAAAAGAGACTTCGTGTGAGACTTCAGGTCTGTGGGTACCACAACAAAGAAGCTCACGATGCGGTTCATCACACTGAATACACTGCATCGTTACCCGACCATGCACAACTATCATCACAAGCAATGTTTCAAAAGATATATATATCTAGACATGTATAACAATGGAACTTAACACAAAGATCATTAAGTTTATGTTTGTCAACAATCAACTTACTTTTTCAGTCTAATTGCCTGAGCTGTCTAGCACATCAATTAACATTCATCAGTCTTTATTAAAAATGATGTAACAAATAATGTCTAGTGTATCTATCATTTCTCACTTTTTGCAATATAGATTCTTATGACATGATATTTTTCTTTTCTTTTTGATTTTATATTTTGTTTTTGCTTTTCTTTTTCATGCACACACACAATGCAAAACATAAAATAAAAGACAAAGGAATCAACACTTAACATCAACTTATTATATTTTTGGCTTTTATATTTTCTGATTTTTCTTTTGTTTTAGAAAAATAGAATCAATCATGATTGATTAATCCTATGGATTGAATTAAAAATTCAAACCGGCCTGACAAAAATGATTTTGTGAAAAGATCTGCCAGTTGTTTGTCGGTATGAACTTTAATCAAAATTATTAAACCTTTTTCAGAGTTGTCTCTTAAAAAGTGATATCTAATTTCGATGTGTTTGGTTTTTGAGTGTTGAACAGGATTAGCAGTAATAAACATAGCAGTATTGTCTATGTAAATAGGAGTTTTCAGAAAGTTAAACACGTAGTCCAGCAATTGATTTTGTAACCACAAAACTTGAGAACATCCTGCAGATGCAGCGATATACTCTGCTTCAGCTGTGGATACAGAAACATTGGTCTGCTTCTTGCATTGCCAAGAGACAAGTCTAGGACCCAGAAATTGACAACCACCAGTAGTCGATTTCCTGTCAAGAGCACAACCACCAAAATCACTGTCAGAATAGCTATATAATTCAAAATTTCCTTCATAAGGATACCATAACCCAAGATTCGGTTTCCCTTTGAGATATCTGAATATACGCTTCACAGCAATCAGGTGCGACTCCTTTGGATCAGACTGATATCTTGCGCATACACATACAGCATACATGATGTCTGGCCTTGATGCAGTAAGATACATCAGTGAACCGATCATTGATCTGTATAGTGTTTGATCCACGGATTTGCCTTTCGGATCCGGTTGTATCTTGCAGTTCACATCAGAAGGAGTTCGAATTGTTTGACAATCTTGCATCTTGAACTTC
This sequence comes from Tagetes erecta, assembly GCA_030867185.1. Classification (NCBI taxonomy): domain Eukaryota; kingdom Viridiplantae; phylum Streptophyta; class Magnoliopsida; order Asterales; family Asteraceae; genus Tagetes; species Tagetes erecta. Next base: position 21,462,074 of record CM061487.1, read on the forward strand.
TTCAACAACTTCTCAACAAATTTTGATTGATTGATGAAAATTCCGTCAGCTGATTGTTTCACTTGTAATCCAAGAAAGAAATTAATCTCCCCCATAGAACTCATCTGGAATCTGCACTTCATGATTTCCTCAAATTCTTTGCACATTGACTCACTAGTTGATCCGAAGATAATATCGTCCACATAAACTTGAACACATAAGAGATCGTCATTCTCCCTCTTCATAAACGAAGTTGGATCAATCTGTCCTCTTGTGAATCCATGTTCTAGTAAATGCTTGGATAATGTTTCATACCAGATTCTAGGAGCTTGATGTAGACCGTAAAGAGCTTTACTCAACTTGTATACCCGATGAGGATAGTCAGGATCTTCAAAACCCGGAGGTTGTCTGACATATACATCATCTGTAATCGGTCCATACAGAAAAGCACCTTTCACGTCCATTTGGAATACTTTAAACTTCATGAAGGAAGCATATGCAAGAAAAACGCGTATGGCTTCAAGTCTTGCGACCGGAGCAAACACTTCTTCATAATCAATGCCTTCTTCTTGAGTGTATCCCTGTGCAATGAGTCTTGCTTTGTTTCTCACAACAATGCCACGTTCGTCTGGCTTGTTTTTGTACAACCATCTTGTACCTATTGCATTCTCTCCTTCAGGTAAGTCCACAAGTTTCCAAACTTCCTGTTTGCGAAACTGAAGCAATTCCTCTTGCATGGCTTCAATCCAACTGTTGTCTTGCAACGCCTCTGAAATGTTCTTTGGCACCACTTGAGATAGAAAACACGAGTAAAGACAAACATTTGCTTGCTCTGTCTGACTTCTTGTAGTTCTCTGATTCAACGGTCCAATAATCTGAGAGACAGGATGTTTCTTGTGAATTCGATGAATAGGAATATCACCTCCTTGCACTTGACTCTCCAGATTAGAAGTATTCAGATTTGGTAGATCTTGTAGTATGGACGAAGTATGCGGTGTGAAATTCGGGACTTGATCCGGTGAATTGATGAAGTAATCAAATGATTCTGGAATGACTTCAACATTCGGATCTGATGATGGTTGATTTTGAACGGATCCACCATCATTAGGAGACATTTGCGAATTCACATTTTCTTCATGATTGTTTGATTCTTGATCTTCTTGCGAACCAGAAGGACCCGGAGCTTGACTGGATTTGACATGATCAGGATTGTGAAATGACATGAACGGATATTCAGAGTTGATATTGCCATCCTCGTCATTATCAGAATCGTCACTAAAGCTTCCTAAGTCACCTGATTCTTTCCTTGTTTTTCCTGAAAAATCAAACAAGTTAGAATTGAAAGATTTTGATAACGCATCTAAATCAAATAACCATTCGGGACCATGCGCCACTGACGGAAACGAATTTTCTAAAAACTTTACGTTAATAGTTTCAATAACAGTATTTGTTTTGCTATTAAAAACCCGATAAGCTTTAGAAACAGACGAATATCCTAGAAAAAATCCATCGTCAGATTTTGACTCAAATTTCCCGAGATGATCATTTAAATTTAGAACCGTTACGGGACAACCAAATGCTTTCAAATAAGAAATATTCGGCTTTCTTCCAAATAACAACTCATAAGATGTTTTCTGTTTGTCTTGCACTAATAATGTCCTATTTTGTACAAAACACGCAGTAGCAATAGCTTCGTCCCAAAAAGTGATAGGGATTTTGGCATCTGCGAGCATGGATCTTGCAGCTTCAATTAGTGTCCGATTTTTCCGTTCCGCAACCCCATTCTGTTGAGGCGTTCTTGGAGCACTATACTGACGCGCAATTCCTTTTTCTGCACAAAATAAATCCACATTAGCGTTTTTGAATTCAGTACCATTATCGCTTCTTAACACTTTAACTTTGCAATCCAATTGGTTTTCAACTTTGATGATAAATTCTTTTAATAATTCAGCTGTTTCAGATTTAGCATGCAAGAAATAAACCCAAGAAAATCTAGTGAAATCGTCAATAATGACAAAACAATAAGACTTCTTTCCGATGCTTTGCACATTTGTTGGTCCGAAAAGATCCATATGTAACATCTGCAAGGGTTTTGAAATGGAGTTTTCTAGCTTGGACTTAAAAGACATCCGATGCTGTTTGCCCTTCAAACATGCTGAACAGAGATCAGTTGTGGAGAATTTCTTTGATGGGATTCCCAGAGCGTGATTTCCAGTTACCAAACGGTTCATGTTTCTGAAGTTGGAATGGCCCAGCCGTCTATGCCAAAGCTGACTCTCATCATTTGAAGCATGGGCAATGAGACAGGTTGTTTCGGTATCAGCGTCAATCTGCGACATATCCAACTTGTATACATCACGATCTCTTGGAGCTTTAACCACTACCCACTCATTGTCAATCTTGAAACCTGGTTTTATAATATAACAGAAAGAATCATCAAATAAAGTTGAATAAGATTTATCACAAATTTGCGAGACACTTAGTAAGTTAAAGTTCAACTGTGCACAGTAGTTGACTTTATCAAAACTAATGACCCCATTCGAGACAGTTCCTTCTCTTGTGATCTTTCCACCCGCATCACCTCCAAATGCAACGTGTGTACCATTTTTCAGCTTGAAATCCTGAAGCAAGGCATGGTTGCCTGTCATGTGCCGGCTACACCCACTATCAACGAACCATGAGTTGATAGGTCTTCTTGGGCGTACCTGCATTTCAACAATTTACTTAGTTAGTTTGGTCAACCCAGGCCCACACGGTCTTGGGTTTTCCGAATCTATCAGCAATAGTAACTTGTTGATATTGAACATTTTGAAAATTTGTTTCATTTAAGAGATTTTGATGCTGACAACTGTTGTTTCGCCCATTGGCGCTCATTGATTGCTTTCTCCTCAAAGCACTAAACCTTTCCTCTAGCTTAGGATCAAGGTTATTTTCAAACTTTTGATTTCTTACCATTAAAGCTCTTGGTTTAAAATTGTTAACCTGCACATTCTTTGAAAAGTTAGAAACAGAATTGTTTCGATTGAAATTTCTCAAAACCGGAGAATGACTTTGACTCATATTTTGAAAACCAAATGAATGATTTCTGTTAATGTTTGAAAATGGAGTCATTTCTCTAGTTGAGTTTGATCGAAAGAAACAATCCTTTGTGTCATGGTTTCTTCTCTCACAAATATCACAAAATTTGTTATAGTAACATTCTTCTGAAGAATGGTTTCTTTTGTCACAGAAACTGCAGTACCTGTTAAAGAAACATTCAGCAGTTGCATGATTATACCTATTACAAATTTCACAATGTTTCTTGCTAATCCTAAAGAGCCGATTGTTAACTTTTGATGTTGAACCAAAACGTGATTCATTATCTTGGTTATTCGGTTTTAGATTAACGATTTTTTGTGGAGACTTGGTTTGAGATTTTGATTGCATGGAACTTTGGTTCGATTTTAAACTGTTCTGTTTGGTTACCTTTTTGTTTTCAACTCTCTTATCATTGACAGCGGAAGACTTAGGACCTGAACCTGTTTTCAGACCAGAGTTAGATTTGATTGGAGAATTGATTGGTTTACCATAAGATCCGTTCAAATCAAACGTTCCTGCAGACACAAACTTGATTTTCTTACCTTTTGACACTTTCTTGACAGGTTTGTCAGTTTTAACACTTTGAACTTTTGTTTTATCATTTATTTTTAAGACACTTTTGTCTTTTGACTGTTTCGTTTCAGATTGATTGTTCATTGTTTTCGATTTCTGCTTCTTTGTAGTTGAAACTTCAGTCTTTTTCACTTCTGGCTTTTTGACCAACTGAGCAGCAACTTGCGCCTTTTGTTCTTTCTTCCACTTGATGTACTCAGGATCATTGTATCCTGAAAATTCACCTTCTTCCTTCACCGGTGTTTCTGGTTCGGGATTAAGCTTTGGATACTCAACAAGTTGGATAAGAACAGGTTCTAATTTGTTTTCAGATTTGTTGCTTGCTTCATCATCAGCTTCAGTTGTCAAACCATCTTCTTCCCTCAAACTTTCAATCAACACCTCAGATCCTTCAGACTCGGATTTACTTCTTTGAATTTCTTTGAATTTTCGTTCATTTTCAGGTGAATGATCAAATTCATTAAAATTTTCCGGTAAGGTTTGAGTGATTGAATTTGGCATCGGTTCATGAGTAAAACCCAACCCGGTTTTGGTTTTATTACCTCTTTCATTAATGAGTTGTTTTACCATGGTTTTGCAACTTTTCACTTTTGTCAATTCAACTTGCGTGACAGCATGAGCAACTTTTTCTTGTTCAAAGTTCTTTGTCATTTCTTCAAGTTGTTTTGTTATCAGTTCCAGTTCTGTTAAGGTTTTGTTCCATGATTCTTTAAGTGACAAAATCTTCTCATCAGCAATTTTGTGATCGATTTTAAGTTGTTCATGAATTTTCTCATGTTTGCTTAATTTGTCACCGATTTTAAATGAATGAGTTCGATAATGTTCTACTTGTTGAATGCACTGTTCAGAACACAACCTTTCTTTCACATCTAGGGGCAGTGGAACATAGTTAGGGGGTAAGTCAGTATTAACCTTTGGTTGTTCGGTAGATGATGAAGACTCACTGGCAGTAGCCATCAGCACAAGTTCAGACTCAGATTCTTCAACAGGATCAGATTTTGCACTCCAGTCATAATCTTCAGAATCTTCACTCACATCTTCAATCATCTTACCATCCCCTTCTTCTGACCAATCTTCTTCTATTTCACATACCAGTGCCAGACTTGATGTAAGATCAGATGTAAATTGTTCTGCATAAGCACTCCAATCATATCCATCTTTAACACTTACTACCAATGCTTTAGTCTGTTCTTCTGGCTTCTTTCCTTCATCCTTCAACTCAGGCATAGGAAGACTTTGGTACGGCTTTTGAAAGAAACGTTGATTTCTTTGCTGGTAGCTTGAAGATTGTTGAGAATTTTGACCTTGACCTTGATTGCTTGAACTAGCTTGATCATTGAAATTCTTTGGAGCTTTGCATTCTCTTGAGAAATGACCATACTGGTTACAGTTAAAGCATCTGGCCTTTGATTTGTCAAATCCAACAGTCTTGTTAGCATGAGGTTTGTAACTTCGGTTAACGTATGCATGCTTTTGAGTTCGGTATGCAACCATGACCATTTGCCAGTTAAGATCCATTTCTTCAACATCAACTGGATCCATCTCAAATAAGTCTTGCAGGACAACGTCCATTTGACTTAAGTGACTTCCTTGGTAAGCCTGGAAACTTGCCATAAAAGCAGTGAATGCAGTTTTAGTTTTGTCATCTTGCAGTAGAATGTTCATGACGTCTTTCACTTTTGTTTGAACATTTGAACTTTGATTTTCTGATTGATTCTGATTTTGGCTTTGAACTTGAGCTCTTGGTGGAGATTGAGGTTGAGAATAAGTTGGTGAATTTGGAAAGTATGCTGAATCAGTAAAGAAACTTGCACCAACAAATAAGTCACCCTCATCTTCAAATTTCATTGCATCTTGTGCAAGAAAAGCATTATCCACAGTATTGGCAGGATTTACCACATACTTATACTGGGTTTGTGAGCTTGATCTATCAGTGTTTCTAGATCCTTCATCAATCTCGACTTCTTCAATCTTTCCAATAAGCAAATCAAGTTCCATTGGAAATTTCTCAGTATGTTTCAACAAAGTAACAGTTTGTTTCCATGATGATGGTAAAGCACATAACAATCGATCATTCAAGTCTTGAAGTTCAGTTTTAACTCCGAGGTTTGTCATCTCAGTAGTTAAATGAACAAACCTGTTCATCATCTGGTGTACTGTCTCTCCATTAATGTGTTCAAAAATTTCTAATTGCCTTTTCAGCTTTGATTTCTTCAAACTTCTCAATTGCTCTCCTCCTTCACATATCGATTTCAATGCCTTGAAGCATGTATAACCAGTCTGATATGCATCCAATCTAGACAGAACTTGGAGTGGCAACCCCTTGCACATTAAAGAATATGCCTTGCTATCATTCTTTACTTTCCTCAAATCTTCTGCTGACAGATTATCTTCTGGATAAGGTGTAGTAGAGTCTTTGGTGTAGGTACTTGCACTATCTAGTGCTGTCTGAGTTGGAATGTGAGGACCCTTCTCAATTGATTTCCACAAGTCATTATCAATAGAACACAAGTGATGTCTCAACCTGATAGTCCAGTTCTTGAAGTCTGCACGATTCAAAAGTCTAGGAACACGGTTATCAGAATCATCATTAGGAGCCATTTTAACAATTTTTTTAAGAAAAATATTTTTGGTTTTTGTTAGTTTTTGAAAAGAAGTGATTAAAAATACTAAAATAAAGACAAGAAATTAAAGACAAGATAAGAAACAAGTATTAAAAATAACTAAAATGAGTCACACGGCAAAACAGTGAAAATCCTTCTTCAACCGGCTAAACAATGTCTTTGTTCTTCACCCGGCAGGAAAAAGTCTTTACACGGCTAAACAGTTAGACGGCTCAACAGTTGAAAATACTTTTGTTCTTCACCCGGATGAACAGTTACCCGGCAACAAGAAAAACTTCACACGGCAATAATCTTGACCCGGCAGAATCTTGACACGGCAGAGTTGTTAATTACCCGGCAACACAGTTGATGCTTACCCGGCTGTATTTTCTTTATCACCCGGCGTAACAGTGTTTTACCCGGCACAACAGTGTATCACCCGACTGAACAGTAGCACTTTTTCTAAGTCAAATTCTTCACCCGTCAAGCACAAATTCCCTTACACGGCAATACAGGACCTAATTTCTTCTCAAATCTAAGTCCAAGGAAATTGTCTAAGTCAAAATAATCACCCGGCAAGTTAATCCTCAACCAAAACTAAACTGTTCATCATCATCTTCGTGAGATTTTTCTGGGTTTTGTCTAAAACTTGTCCGATTTGTCCAAAATTCACACACAAGCTGTGACTCAATCCGATTAACAATCCCTTATATCAATCAATCTGAAACATGTCCAATTTTTGATGAATTTGTGAAAAATTCTATCGAACAGTGGTTTCACAATTTCTCAGATCTGATGATGATCTGATGAAATCTGCACAATCGTTGAGTATTAGAGTGATTATGATGATGAATCACACCTAAAAACACCAACAATTCATTCAGATCATTGTATTTGAGCGATTTTTGATGTGTTTTGCTTAAGAACAGCGAAGAACACGGTAATCTAGCTCTGATACCAATTGATAGGCTCAATTGGATCGATACTATCACTCAAATGATCAGAATAACAAGTACAAACAAAACGATTCAATCACAAACACAATCCATACTGATAATTCTCGATGTATATTGATGATCAAAGCAATTCGTAGTACAAGTGCAGGAGAAACAAAATCACACACAGTTAATTCTCTCTCTAACAGTGTAAAAGTGATCTAGCCTCTCTCCTCACACACACACACTACATGCTTATAACAAACAAAATACAAGTTTAAGGAAAATACATAATAAACCCTAAACTATACAAACATATAAACAATAAACAAAATACAAAGTAAATCTTAACAAGGAAATAACCCTAACATAGACGATTTATGGAAAGAACATGTAGAAGAAATTTTGGGAATCAGGGACAGAATAGCAAGCTGGGGTATGACAATAGAAAGCTGAGATGTTATAACTGCAAACAATTGGGTCACTTCAAAAGAGAATGTCCTTTACCAATTGTTACTGAACCAGTGAACTCTGGAAATCCGAGAACTGTTCCTAGTCAAGAAAGGCTTGAGGAAGCAAAATCAAGGAATGAAACTGCACTGCTCACCAACTTTGATTGGAGTGTAGAAGTTGAAGAGACAAAGGAGGAAATTAATCATGCCCTAGTTGCTGAGATTGTTGAGGTTGATGATAACTACATAAATTGCTTTGATCCTTTCAAAGAATTTTATGGTAAAGATGAGGAAGGGAAACTGGAGAAAGTTGATAAAGATCAATCAGATGCTATTGTTCAAGGGCATCTGAATCACCCGGGATTGGTTTGTGAAGCTGCCGTAAATGAAATGAAGAATGATGAAGAGTCAAAGCTTAACTTGGAAGCCATGATTGAGAAGGCGAGGCTTGATGCTGTTGACGAATTCAAGAGGAACACCCCCTACTGCCAGTGTGATCGTGCCCTTGCTGTAGAAAAACTGGTAATTGGTCTTCCTTATGACGTTATTGAAGATATGTGTTCATCTGCTTGCAAAATTCGTTTAATTGGCATATACAAAGCTAATAAATTGTTAATGTCAAACGAAAACGAATTAAAGAGAACTAACAAAGAGCTTAAATTAAGTGAATCAAAATATTTTGTCAAATCTAGAGAAGCTTTGAAAGAAAATGAACATTTAAAAAGAACTCTTTTGGAAAAGAACTGTGAAATAAACTATTTGACTGAGCAAGTTACTCTTGCTGAATTTGAAACAAGAAAACTTAAAAATAAACTGCAGCAGTGGACAATATCTAGTATGAAAAGGGAGGAACTCTGCAAGAAACAACGAGGGCCAGAGTTAAGACAGGTTTGGGTCTCAACAATGAAACATATGCATATCCTCCACCTAGTACCTTCTGTTACTCTCCAACACCTATTCCTCATCCCTCAAATGAGTTGATACAAGAGATTATACAGAATGATACTAACAGCTCTATTGCAGGTTTAAGTGGAGTAAATCTTAAAGAGGTTAGTGAGGATTACGCTTATGGTGGGAGTTCTGGGCTTGGTTGTTCTAGCAGTAGTGAATGTTCTAATTCTGATTCCAAGAAGTCTGTTGAAGACATTAGTTTAATTAATTATGTTTCCAGTAATGTGTTATATTCAGACAATTCCATGTTTAATAGTAATTTAGGGTGCACTACTTCAAACCCTAATGTGTTGAATGATGATTTGATTGAAAATAAGTGTGTGAATGACAAAGATGAACTTTCAGGTCATGTCTCTGAAAGTCAAACCAAAACAAACTGTTTTCAAAAGTTTTTCACTCATCAAATTCCGTCTTTCACACCAGTGAGAATTTCAAAACCTAAATCTGAATCTGAAAAGGTAAAAGTCACAACATGTAAATCAAAAGAACCTTATGACTCTTACAGTGATTGCAATTCTCAACTGTCTGAATGTGACGAGGAAATTGAAATGGATAAAATTCTTGTTGATAAAGCTTCCAAAGTCAGTTTGAAATCTCATTGCTTTAAATGTGGAAATACTGATCATACTGTTAAGCAATGCCCTAAGTTAATCAAAAACAGTTCAAAGCAAAAATCTTTTGGAAAAAGATTAAACACCTTTGTAAATAATTTCTTTTGTAATCCTTCATCTGTTCCACCACCCAAGTACACAAAAGCTTGGGGTGCCAATTTCAAAGGTCTACCTTTTAATTTTTTTAATAAATGTGAGGAACATTCAAATGCCGTTGTAAATAGTCATTGGCATATTGACAGCGGATGTTCCAGACATATGACAGGGTTGAAGGACCTACTGACTAACTATCGGATTATCAATGGTGGATATGTTGCTTTTGCGGGAGACAAGAGAGGCGGTAAAATGATTGGTCAAGGAGAAGTCTCAAATGGTTCACTAACTTTGGAAGACGTCAACTATGTTCCTGAACTGGCATTCAATCTTCTCAGTGTATCACAAATCTGTGATAAGAATATTCCAGTGATGTTTCTTCCAAATGAATGTTTGTTCTTGAAGCCAGAGTTTTCTATTCCTGAAGAATTGGTGATCATGCGAGCTCCGAGACGAAATGATACATATATGTTGAATATGGGATCAAAAGAATCAACTTCCACCGTGACCTGTCTCCTATCTAAAGCTTCATCTTTTGAATCTTTTCAGTGGCATAGACATTTAGGGCACATTAATTTTAAAATTCTAAATAAATTGGTTAAAAACAATTTGGTCAGGGGTTTACCACTTAAAGATTTTTCAGTGGTTGAGAAATGCATGGCTTGTGCTAAAGGAAAACAGCACAAAAAGCCAGATAAACTTAAAATTACAAATTCAATCTCAGAACCACTCGAATTGTTACATACTGATTTATTTGGTCCAATAAGTGTCAAATCTATTGCTAAGAAATCTTATTGCTTGGTTGTCACAGATGATTACTCTAGGTACACCTGGGTGAGATTCATGGCATACAAGAGTGAGACTGCTGAAGAGCTAATGAAGCTGATTCCTCAAATCGAGGTGCTTGGAAAGCGAAAGGTTCAAGCCATCAGAAGCGATAATGGAACGGAATTCAGAAACCATATCCTCAACTCTTTCTGTGAACAACGGGGTATTCTCAGATAGTTTAGCGCCGCACGAACACCACAACAAAATGGTGTTGCTGAAAGGAAGAATCGAACTCTTGTGGAGGCTGCTAGAACTATGCTGATTGAGTCAAAGCTTCCAATCATTTTCTGGGCAGAGGCAGTTAATTGTGCAGCTTATGTTCTGAATAGGGTACTGATTGTCAAAGAAAAGATGAAGACATCATACCAGCTGTTTCGAGGGATTAAGCCGTTGATTGATTTTCTGCGCCCCTTTGGATGTTCTTGTACTCTGTTGAATACTCAAGATCAGAAAACGAAGTTTGGTGCTGTTTCGGATGAGTGCTTCTTTGTAGGATACTCGAACACACAAAAAGCGTATCGTGTTTACAACAAGCGAACGCGGATTGTGCAAGAGTCCTATTATGTTGACTGGCTAGAGTCAAACACAACAAGTATTGGCAGTGAACCGACATGGTTTTATGATTCCACCACTATTTTCAAATCATTCAATCTTCCTGACTCTGATGATGATGACATCATTCCTCACACATCAGTTTCTATTATTAACCATCCACAACCACAACCACAACCACAACCTTCAACTACACAATTACCTCCCACTTCATTTGACATTCCACCACCTCCACCACCTCAAACTGTTTCAACTTCTCCATCAGATATTCCATCATCATCCACTTCCATTCCTACATCTACCACTAATACAATTCCTCCAACCTCAAACATACCTTCACAACCATCTAATCAAACACCCTCAACCGAAACAAATCCTTTGCTCCTCAACACAGACTTCAAAACCTTGAAAAATCACCCTCATGACTATATCATAGGATCAATTACTGATGGTGTGCGAACTCGGAGTCAGAGTGGTTTGATTAATGAATGCCTCTATGCTGCCTTTTTATCTCAAGTTGTCCCGAAGAATTATAAACAAGCACTTGAAGATCCTAGTTGGGTTGATGCCATGCAAATGGAACTTCAGCAATTTAGGAAGCTTAAAGTTTGGGAACTTGTTGATCTTCCTCCTAATAAGTGTCCAGTCGGCAGTAAGTGGGTTTTCCGAAACAAGCCAGATGATTGCGGTGTTGTTATCAGAAACTAGGCGAGATTGGTTGTTCAAGGATTTGCTCAAGAGGAGGGGATTGACTACACTGAAGTTTTTGCTCCATTCGCTCGCCTTGAAGCCATTAGAATCTTTCTTGCTCATGCTGCGAACAAAAACTTTAAAGTTTATCAAATGGATGTGAAATGTGCATTTCTATATGGAGATATCGATGAGGAGATCTACGTATGTCAACCACCGGGTTTCGAGGATCCAGATTTTCCTTCAAAGGTGTACAAGCTTGATAAATCCTTGTATGGATTGCATCAAGCTCCACGTATCTGGTATGAAACTCTGACACAGTATCTTCTCAGCAAAGGTTTCTCTCGTGGGACTATAGATATGACATTGTTCAAGAAGGAGGTGAATGGTGAGCTGCTGATCATTCATGTGTATGTTGATGATATAATTTTCGGATCAACAAATGAAGGGCTGTGTAGAGAATTTGAAAAAGTGATGATGGATCGCTTTGAAATGACAATTATGGGGGAGATGTGTTTCTTCTTGGGGCTACAAGTGGAACAAAAGCCTGATGGAATTCTTATTCACCAAGAGAAATATATCAAAGAGATCCTCACGAAGTTTGGCATGGATGATTCTTCTCCTGAATTGATTCCATTCACTGCTCAGACATGCCTTACTTCTGATGATAATGGGAATCCTGTGGATGCTCATCGGTACCGCTCGATGATCGGATCTCTCATGTATCTGACTGCCAGCCGACCTGATATTACATTCGCTGTGTGCTACTGTGCTCGTTTCCAGGCCAATCCAAAAGAATCACATGAGAAAGCTGTTAAACGCATTTTTCGTTACCTTAAGGGTTCCTCTCGTTTGGGACTTTGGTACCCAAAAGGTGGGAACTTTGATTTACATGCTTTTTCTGATAGTGATCATGCTGGTTGCAGGATTAACCGAAAATCAGTTACTGGCGGATGTCAACTGCTGCTTCAAGCTGCTGTTGCCAAGTGCTCTGGATTCAGCATCAGATGACGGATTATGGCATCAACTTCCTTCATACGCCACTCTTTTGTGATAATGAAGCTGCTGTTGGAATCGCCAAGAATCCTATTCATCACACTCGCACCAAGCACATCGAAACAATAATTCATGCCATCAGAGACGCACAGGAAAAGAGGTTCATTGATATTATTCCTATTGAAACAAGAAAGCAAAAAGCTGATCTTTTCACAAAAACTTTTGATAAACCACGTTTTTATGAACTGATCTCTATGCTTGGACTGATATCTTTTTGAAAATCTTTATCCATGTGAATCAATTTGTAAATATGTGAATAACTTTTTCATTTTCTTCTTCTTTGAAAAATCTGTGGGTCACTCATTTCTTCGCTCCTTTATTTTAATTTATTTCCTTTTATTTTCTCTTCTATTCTGTATATATATTTTAAGAAAATCTGAAAAACAAAAATTTCTTATTTAGATAGCTATAATATAAAAATTTTGGTGGAAATATTAAAGATTAACTATTTATAGTTTTTCAAATTTTGCTATTTCAGGATCTCCGTTTTGATTGATGTTGAAGAGGCGTTGAAGGAGGTCAGAAGCATTGTGTTTGGGATATGTCAGATAGGCTCAGCCCGAAAACAAAGTAAACAGTGATTGTGCAGCCAAACATAACGTTCAAGAACTAGGCAATAAGGATTATCCCCTTGACATGATTGGATTGCACAAAGATACGGGTTCTGTCAAAAATGGGTTGAGAGCGTCAAATCTTTGCCTTGATTTCCCTAAAAATCCCAAATCACCCTCACCCTATCCCCGATTCGAGTTTCTAGTTTGCAAACAAATAAAAAGCTGCTAGTGATGCTCTTCGGAAAAACCTCTGAGTGAGTTACTTGTTAACTCCTCAGATAGTATTGAGTCAAAGTGCTTAACTCCTCTGCTATACGGAAGTATTGACCTGGAGTTGGTGGATCTTCTCTGCTATACGGAAGTATTGACCTGAAGATTCACCGAGCATGCTCAAATGTTTATCTCCTCTGTTATACGTCGGTATAGACCTGGAGCTCTGAACTATTTGAGTTTCCCAAATAATAAGTCACATTGTGTTCAAAAGAATCAATTGTTGACAAGCTCCACTCACAAAGAAAAGATGCAAAAATTGCACAGTGTCAAAAGAAGCTAATGCATCGATCAATATTCAAAATTTGATCCTCGAAATTCAAGCAAAGTCAATCGTATTGCTCAGATATACCCTGATGACAGAACTTGTTCTTTTTACCTAGATGTCTGTGGGGACCGAGTTGTCTGAGCTTCTTCAATCAAACCAAAAACATGATAAAAGAAGCTGCTGATCTCTTGTTGAAAGGACTAAGGCATGGGTTTAAATGGACAAACATATCTGCAATCCCACCAATCAATGATTCTCCGGATTCTGCTCAAAACGTCATGAAAAATATATATATATCTTTCTTTAGCCTTTACTTCTTGCTTTTTCTTTCATTTTATTTTTCTTATATTTCTCTTGTTATTATTATTATTTAGGTTAATGTGTTTATTTTCGGAGCGTTGAAATCGTGGGACATTTTCGTGGATTTACAAAGAATTTAAAATTTGAGAAAAACGAAAAACATTTTTAATTTTTAATTTTTCTTATTTTGTGTCCCAGCGAATCTACTAGCGAACCTACAGGTTCGCCCGGAACCTCTTTACATCGCCGCCGTAGTTTCTCATGTCTTTTGGTGTTCGGGCGAATCTGAAGTTCGCTAGTGTTTTGGTCAGCGAACCTGTGACTGTATATATATGTAGTGACAGCGAAAGCCTTTCACACATTCGCTGTCACTATTACTGTAGCCGTTCCATTTTCAAAAACGTCACACGTTCGATTCTCACTCTTCAACCGTCTTTTTCACTATAATCTGACCTAATTTCATCTGGTATGTCATCGTTTCCATTCTAATCAATGTTTCATCTCTTCTATTGCACCTTAACCTTGTTTAAATCCATCGACCCACTTTGATTCTGTGCGATTGTTTCATTAAAATGTTAACAGTGTTATTATTTACCTGTATTAGGCTCGTTTCATGATTATGTTGCTTGTTTGTTGCCTTGATTGTATGATTATCGCTTTCAGACTGAGATTTGACTGTTTTTCAAAAACTAGGGTTTCCAGCGAACCTAGGTGTTCGTCTGGCGAATCTGAACGAAAGTTCAAAACTTCGAGCGAACCTATGTCGTTATGCCGCCCGCGCATCAACATAGATTCGCCCGACTGTTTCTAGCGAACCTATACATTCGCTCGACCAAATGACTGATTTTTCATGTCAGCGAATCTATAGGTTCTGGTGTCAAAACTCAGGTTCGCCCGTGCAGCGAACCTAATTATGTCAGCGAATCTATTAACTGTTTTCAAAACATTCATTTCTGATCAATCTCCGTTTATTTTTCAGGCACGATGTCTACATTATTCTTTGAAAGGAAGCACAATATGTGTGCTTTGCTTGACGAAAATCATGATAAGGCGGGTGGCTATCGAGACTGTATCAGATGGTTGAAGTCTTCACACATTCATCACGCTATCTCCCATTCTCCAACCATCTATGAGCTGCACATTAGGGATTTCTGGAGAACAGCTGTGATGAATGTGTCTGTGCAGCCAATTAGGATTTGTGCCAAAGTTAGTGGTTTTGATTTGGAGTTTACTGAAGCTATCTGGCTAGAATTTTAAGGTTAGAGGATGATGTCGGAGATGAAGTTAATATGACCGCTGAGGAGGTATATGGGGCGTTTAGGACTGCCGGTTATGAGGGTCCAATGCCAGGTGAAAAGAAGATGGAATTTGTTAAATCCTATCTGATCAAGGAATGGAGGTACATAGCACACGTGTTCATCATGTGCCTTGATCATAGGAAGGGTGGAACTGATGGGTTGAATTTAGACTGGGCTCGTGCTATGGTTCTTTTTTGTCGAGGGCAGAAGGCAAATCTAGCAAAGCTCATCTACAACTACATGCTAGAAAACATCCATGCAACGAAAGCGGGCAAATGGTTGATGTACCCCAGATTTATCCAAATGATTTTGAATGACAAGCTGCCCAATCTACCTGTTGTTGGTGAAGTACTGAAGATCTGGGAAATGCATTCTAGGATTTTTGGGGATTGTAAATCGGTGAGATCGGATTGTGCTGGTCGGACGTCATATTTGTGGGAAAACATGTACCCAGCTGATAGATGGGTACAAATACAGAGGTTAATAGAAAATGAGAGGAAACGGGGCGGTGAGAACATAGAGGTTGTTGAGAAGAGGATAAAGAAAAGGAAGGCGTATGCTAAAGAAAAGGATTATTCGTTTGATCGAGAAGTGGATGAGATACAGGCTGAGGTTGATGCAGGTAGGGAAAATAGGACAAAGAGGAGATCTGATGCACCGACTGAAGCGTCAAAGAAAGCGAAGCATGATACTCCGGGTACATCTACTGAATCTGTTAGTGTGTTGAAGGGTGAGATTGATAGTTTGAAGGCAGAGTTGGGGGATTTGAAAAGTAAGTATGCAGATTTGGAGACCCAGGATGCTGAGAAGTCAACTGTTATCTTTGAAATGGGGAGAATGATGAAGGATCAACAGTGCCTAATTGTCAGAATATTCAAGGAACTGAATAGCCTGAAAGAAAAAGATGGGTCAGAACCTGCTATGTCTGAAGCTGAACTGAAAAACTTAACGGATGCTGCAAAGTATCCGTTAATGGACTGTGTGTTTGGAGATGAGGATAAAGGCAAGGGTAAAGCTGCTGAGGAGCTGTTCGATGAGGATATGGGTATAAATCTGGATGTATTTACTGGGCCTGAAGTGGTTGTTAGTGCTGAACCGGAGGTTGATATAAATGCTGACAGTGAGGAAGACTTGGAGGATGAACCGGAGATATACAAGGTTGACGAGAAAGGGACGAGTTATCAGTTCGAGCACATTGAGTTAGATAAATCGGAGTGGTTCAGAAAGGATGAAGAAGTTGTTCCTGAAGTGCCCATCTTCCAACATCTTGACGAACCAAACACCTCCCAACTGGATAGACAAGTTATAGCATGGAAATACAATTCCCTTGTGGATGCGTATATGATCAAAAGGAGGGGAGGTGATATTTGTTATATCAGAAACAGGAAGCATTTCGCCACCCTGCCTCGATGGGACTTGCGTAGGCTGGCTGAGCTACCGTTGTTGGGAAAAGAGGATAGTGGAAGGGCGTGTGCGTTTGAGGTGACGATCAGAGAAGCTGCTAAGACTAACTTCGTTGATTTTGGGTATCAAAAACCGAGGCGGATGAGACAAAAGAAGGATAGGCACTGGGTTTCGTGGAAGGGAAAGGTAGTATTGAAGATCGAAGCGCCAAAGATTATGACAAGGGTCAGGGTTCCGGACACACAGCCACCCAGATTACAGGATTTTCACAAATGGTTCTACGACAACAGTACGGGTGAGGCTATTATCAGACTTAAAGGGGAAGATCGTCCAGAGATTCGACTGTTTGATCCAATGGAGGTTTTCTCTTTCTGTGACGAAGACTTGAAGATATTGTGTGAGAACCGTATCAAGCACGGGGCTGGAGATGACACTAGGACTGAAGCAAACCTGTTTGTGAAGGTTGCAAACAAAGCCCGGGGTATTCGTGCTGAACTGAGGAAGGTAAATGAAAGGTTGAGAGCGACAGATGAACAAAGAATGGATGTTGATGACTTGTCAAAGCAGCTTGATGAAAGGATTGAGAAGAGGTTTGAGAAACCAGTTGATTTGGAGGTAACTGGCGAGGAGCATACTGAAAACATTCAAGCGGAAACGATTGATCTGGATATACCTGATACTGAGGTCGCCGAAGCAGAGTTTGTGGAATCAATGCTGGTATTTAGTGAAGACGAAGAGGCAGGATCTGAAGACGTTACTAATCCATTGGCCAGTATTAAATCAAGGGCAGGAGCGTACATTGAGAATATTTGAAGCCAACAGAAGACGGAGCTGAAACAAAAGACTTCCCCAGGTGAGGTCCAACCTAGGGGAGTATTGATAGTCATGTATAGGTCGGACTCACCGGTATGTCGGTGTTATATCTTTTGTATGTATTTTGTATGTATTATGTAATGTTTAGTTCTAGCGAACCAAAGGGCGAATCTATAGATTCGCCCGTAGCACAGTTTAGTTTTTGTGTTGGTGTCGACCGGGCGAACCTGATTGTGCCCGGCGAACCTATATGGTTCGCTAGATAGATTCGCTGTCAGCGAATCTATCAGCGAACCTTTGTCTGATATATATTGTAACTTAATCTTCATGAATGATAACTTTTGCAACTTTGACAAAAACCTTATCTGAACCTTTGTGTCTTGTGTGTGTTTACTGGAGGTGCTAAGAGCATATATTATTCATCTTTGTAGCGTATTTACCTCCGGTTGTGTGGTTTAATCTCGTTATTGGTTGTTGGGTTATATTGCACTTTGTTTGTTTGAGTAAAGTGTGTTTGCTGTTATATAAATCATTATAGCACTGAAATCACGATCATTATGGACCAACACAATCAACTAGTTCTTTGCCCTTATCCACAAGATTCGAACTTGGGGCAGCCTTTAAATCCGATCATTACGCGTTTATCCTAATCTAATCGTTGCACATCACTCGGAAAGCAGCTGGAATTAGTTGCAAACTGTGAGCATCGAATAAACCTTATATAAGCAACTAAAACCATTCATAACCATTCGTCGGGTGTTTCTGCAACATGTTATTTACTTTAAACACACACCCACTCACAAATCGATCTCTGTTCTTCATCATCTTTGATCATCAGTAGATCGGAACCTTTAGGGCTATTCCATACATCAAATCATTAGGGCTTTAACTCATTTATCATCAACAATCGCTGTTGAATCATCAATTGAATCATAACATCCCTTCTGGACCACCTTTGATTTCTTCACAGCCGACTCCTTATCGCTCTCTATTCTCCATCAAACGATCACCAGTTAAGGTAATCAAATTCTTCTACATGCTCGTGATTATATGTAAATCATCACTATTATGGTTGTTGTTCATTTGAGACTTGGATTCATGTTCAATTTTAATAATCTTGAATCTAGGGTTTATAATAAGAAGTGGGTTTTAATGAAATATTGTATTTATATTTTAAAGTTCTGTTTTAAAACAACAAATGAGGTTTGGTCTAGTGGTTTGGTCAGGTTAATCAAACAAAAATGTCCTGGGTTCGAACCCAAGGACTATATCGTTCATTTTTGGACTTTATAATCACTACTACATATTATTATTAGTTATTAACACTATTATTATTACCATCATGTTTATTATCATTATTAATTATTATTATCATTATTAATTATTATTATTACTGATTTTCTTAAATAACTATTACTATAAATCTGATTACTTGAAAGTCATTAACAAGGTTGTAAAGACTCATTAATAAATTTATTTACATGAAATTTATAAATTAGAAGTCTTAATGTGTATAATGATATGATTTATTTTAAAAGTTAATGACCATATATTTAATATTAGTACTATATTGAATGTGTAAGTCGTTTAATAGGTAATGTTGGTTAAGCTAATAACTTTATATAATAAAACTTTGTACGTTATAACTGCTTAATTATTATATATTTCTTACGAACTCTATTAATAAACGACTATAAGTTGTCCTTAAAGTCTATATTTATCTAAATCTCATTCTTAAAAGACCCCTAAATTCCCAAGTCATCTTGAGAATCATTCTAACGTAAGACGCCGTTCCTTAGGTTTTTTAAGGAGTATTTCATAGCCCCTTTTTATGTTTTATACTTTTGGGGGAATTCATGTGACTTATAAATCATATTTACATTTATTCATTTTTACTCATTATAATTATTATACTCATTATATTCATTATATTTAATTCATTCAATTCATGTTATGTGTTTACTTGCATTATGTGTTCATTATATGATAATCATTAATCAAACCGCCGTTAATCAATGATAGATCTATTGGAATAACAAATTCACCCCATATATATTCATACTTTTGCTCAGTGGGTGATTTAGGACCGGTTATATATTCATTAATGGCCTGATTTCTGTTATATTAAGCTTATTCAGTCATTTAGTGTTTGAATATATAATGGTATCTTATTTGAAACACTTTGCAGCTTATAGTATTCACGTGACATATGAATTGAAACTTTACTTATTATATTTACTAGCAGGGTACCCGCGCGATGCAGCGACATAGATACGACAATGACAACACATTGCAACGTTGAACTCATTTCCGCTAGTTAATTGATACTCTTGTGGTTTCTATTGTATAACATTTTTGTTAACTTTCTTATTGGTACATCAATGTAGTTCATCTATGCCACATGTCTCACACATGTCAATTAATTAGAAACAATCACACAAATAAGAAAATATCAATCGTAATAATACTACTTTAAACAAAAATATCCAAACACACGAAAAAGAAAATACTCAAACATAAAATATAAAAGTACATGTCTTTGTGTCAACTACTTTTAATGTGATGGAATCATTCGGTCAAATCATCATTAATTAAATACAAAAAAACAAAGGCAAAAGTTTCTTGTATCACTATCTTTTCTACCGGAGTAAATTGCACTTTTTGCCACTGTATTTTTGGGATATGCAAAAGAATGCAATTACTAAATTACCAAGTCCCCAACTTATCAATTTATATATCCATAATGCATCCAATTATTTTTTTACCCAACTAAATAAAAATATGCAAAAGAACCAAAAACATTAACCAAAACATCATAAACCAAATGAACCTATAAATAATCAACCTATATATGTGAAATTACCATTTGTTCATTACATTGTTAATAACCAAAACATCATAAACCAAAAATTCATAAAGTGCTAAAACATCATAAACCAGAACATCCCCAAATGTCTATGGAAGACTTGAACTTCCTTGTCGCTTTCAAATAGAGAAAATAGAGGTCAAGGGAAGAAATTACTTCCTTATCGCTTGCAACAAAAGCTTAACACATTCAAGTATTGACCCATCCATGTCAAAATAATCTTTTGTGCATCTACATGATTCCTTTAACATTCATCAAAGCATTGAGCATCAGTTTCACTAACCTTTCAATAATATTTGAGCTTTAACGCGAGCGAGACCATCCATTATTGTTTTTCACAAACAATTCACGCTAGTGGAAGGCCAGTGTTTTCCAGACCTCTAAATTAGCTATTATTTACGTAACCTTAATTACAAATGAATAATGTGGTCTAAAACTAATTAACTGTATACATAATTTATTACACATGTTGTTGATATGAAATTGACACAACCAATTTCATGACAATTATATAGCTAACTGAAAGCTATTAATAAGTAATTGACTATGATTGTAATGTATTATTATATTAGTTGAAAAATGATTCAAATCCAAATATGAAAATGCAAGTAGTTTAAACATAAGTGAGCAGAAAACAACATCATAAATCTATGATGTCTAATACTAATTCAGTATTATGAACCTACAATTGAAAATGGTTTAATAAAGTTCAATGTTATGTTAAGAGCAATTTAATTTAAAATGACAAGCTTTCTTAAAGAAGGCTTTTGTTTTTTTCAAATAATTTTGATGAGTTTGAACTCTGATATTGGTTAAAACAAAGGACTTATAGAACTAAAAGTAAGAAATGAAAACAATATTTAGATAAATAGATTTATTGACTTACATGTCGCGCTAAATACCAGGGCTTCCAAATGAGATAGGGGTGTCGGGATCCATTGCATAATAAGGTACTAAACCAACTGCCGCAGCCAAGACCAACATATATAACTTGCAACAAATGGATAATGCAGCCCCAATTCCTAAAGAAAAATCCCTTTGAGGATTTTTCACCTGTCAAATGTATTAATTTGTTAAACATTAAATAATTTTTTAAATATTTAACAAATATATAGTTCAACATTTGATTGAACTATGCACCTCTTCTGCTATACTGACAACTAAATCAAACCATATAACATTTAATGACACTTTTAACTATCATCTCGAGGCTGTTTACAGCCCCCAAACAACCATTAAAACATACAAAATAAGTATATGTACTATCAATAAAAACACCTTTTTGGTGGTCAACTAACTCATACTGATTTGAAGTAACCCAAAAAATGGCTTTGTTTCAACAAAAACTCAGTTTGACCCATTACCAGACTCTCACCACGTTCCTCTAGTGTGAACATTAGACATTTAAAGAGCAGCTGCTAAATAGAACTATCGAGAGAATATTTGGCAAACTTACTTGATGTAGCATCATTATCTTTAATACCTTGTAAAGTGTGACATATCTTGTCAAATAAACTATAAAACAGAAGTCGTGCAGTCATTATGTTGCTGAATCGCAAGTGTTACATTTGTTTTTCTTAGCATGCGCCAGTGTAAACAAAACAATCATCTATTAAACTGCTGTTCAATTCGTAACTGAAAGTAGTCCAGATGAAACGCTGGGTTCAACGGTCAAACATACCAAATAGGAAGCTACTTTCAGTACAATTTGGACCTGAAAAAGAGATTCGAGGCGAAGTTAAAATACCAAAAATTATCCTTACGGGTTGCTTTATTTAGAAAAGAAACCAGTTTACACTATATTAACCAAAGTGAAGCAATTTTTTTTATGTAAATCAGGGATAAAAATAGAATATATATAAATGAAAACACAATAATTAAAATTATAAAACAATATTCATATGAATATTCACAATATGACAATTCATGAGAATACGTAACAGGTACATCATTAAACACAAAAAATACATATATCTCATATGAATGTACAAAATATAACAATACGAGTTGTAGGCATGTACAAAGAAGTACATGTTATAATATTAGCAATGCACCAAGTTATTAGAAAACCGTCGTGTATGATCAAAGTGTAATAGAAGATGATACATGTACCTATCAATTAATCAATAGAGCATGAGAATCTTATATAAAGATTAGAAGTTTAGAACATGTACCTATCAATTAATCAATAGAGCATGAGAATCTTATATAAAGATTAGAAGTTTAGAACATTTCAATTTGTCTCATTCAGTTTGAAATTTGATAACAAAACTGCCATGGATTTCAGTAACAAAACTCATCTCAACGCCCTAACAGATTTGATGTATGTTAAAGCAAGTAAGCAACACAGATAAAATAATCAAGTTTACTAATAATGCTTATTAAAATTCAAGCATTGTAGAAACTGAATAAGAACACATCCTATTTGAAACTGCTATCCATGTTTGAATGAAAACATCTTCAGCTACGTCGTTAATGAATTTAGAAGGAAGCAGGTTAGTTGCAGCAGAAAGGCAATATTAGCAACTTGATATTTTTTTAACTATTACACTAACATAATCAATATGTCAGCTTTTCATAAACACACTAATCAAAAACTCAAACAAATTAAATCAGTGATTCTAGATATCACCTCAAACTTACTAATTAGCTCAAAGTAGACAACCATATACAAGTGAAGGTGATCCATTATTCTGATCTGATACAGTTTCATTAGTCAAGAATCAACCATTACGTTTAAATATGAACAGTTCCTCTGTCAGTTGAGACGCCTAACCTTTCTGTTGTCAGAGAGAAAGTAAGACTGCATATGTTTGCTCTATCTGCACCTCTTACCTGAATTCAAGTTCCAATAATCAATTTCAAGCTTGGTTTTAAAAGCGTGCATCAAGGCATTCATTTAGATACAAAGAAAATATGATAGGTTCAATTGGATCGATATCGCTCAATGATCAGAATGAAATAAGCACACAAACACAGTTCAATCAACAACACAATTCATTACTTAATAATTCTCTTCGTATTGATGATCGAAGCAAAGTTGTAGTACAAAATGCAGGAGAATGTAATCACACACAGTTAATTCTCTCTCTAACGTGTAAATGTGATCTAGACTCTCTTTCTAACATTCTCTTACTACATGCTTTATGCAACAATCATTAGGGAAAATACAAAATTAACCCTAAACTATACAAAATGTATAAAACAAAGTACAAAGTAAATCTTAACAGAAATAAGCCCTAACAGTACTCCCCCTAAGATTTATCTTTGAACTTCAAAAATCTTCAGTTTTCAACACTTGCTCTTTCAGCATCAATCTCTCACCATTCTTCTGGTTCATCTTTAACATCCAGCAACTGTTTTCCTTTATAATCTTCTTGTTCTTTTAAAGCCTCCTCAATGCAAGACTTGAACTTTTCTGCAATCTTTGCTTGTCTCGGCTTTGATTCATTTGTGAGGATGGCACATGCATTCATGCGTTTCAGAGTATCAAGAGTTAGACCTGCAAAATCAATATTAGCATAAAATTCATAAGGCATTTCTTGCCCTTTTGCTTGCACCTCTAATGTACCCTTCGCAGTCACACGCATAAACTCAATCTCTGGAATATCAACCCTCACAAGGTTAGCATTGAGTAATGCCTTCCTTAGTCGGATTTTCTCAGAAGCAGCCGCAATCACTTCGATCATTACCACAAATAATTTTCGGTCGGCTTCAGCAATTGGGTCTTTGCACTTCTCCATCGTGTAATTTCGCAGATGATCGATGTAAGATGGATGTAGCAGCTTAAGCTCGAACGTGCTAAATAATATGATCATGTCCTGATCCCAGTCATCCAAATTACGTACCAATTTCAGCTCATAAGTTTCCTGATTGTAGAAAAACTTCAGAATTGGTTTCGTTGCTTGTGTACCATCAATCACTTTCAAACCTGGATTTGTCACTTTATCAAAATATTCATCCGAAAACTCTTCCAAATACATGTCTCGCACTACCAACTTCTTTTGTTTCCTCGTTTTCTT
This sequence comes from Tagetes erecta, assembly GCA_030867185.1. Taxonomy (NCBI): domain Eukaryota; kingdom Viridiplantae; phylum Streptophyta; class Magnoliopsida; order Asterales; family Asteraceae; genus Tagetes; species Tagetes erecta. Next base: position 21,486,270 of record CM061487.1, read on the forward strand.
CTGCTTAATATATGCACTGTCTTCTTGTCGTCCTCTAAACTCCAAAAATTTCGGTAAACGACTTATTCCAGCATCTAGCAGCATCGCACATTTATCACCACGCTCAGCATGCGTGTGATTAATCAATCTTAGTTTGTGCAACTCCTTCAAATCTTGTACTTCCAACTTGAAAATACTAGAGTAATAATGATAAACAACGCACAAACCATTTACTCTTTTTATCAAAAATGCATCAAAGACTTCATCATATTTCCATGCAATGATCTTCACCTTCTTGGACTTTTCCGGCACGATCATAGAATCAAGCAGTTCAGCAACGGACTGACCCTTACTCAGTAGAGATCTAACAACATTTCCTGCTGTGGCAGATTTATGCCATGATTCTCGTACATCCATTGGAATATTGTATGACTTCATCTCACTCGGAAACATATCGATCAGCTCCTTTCTCTTCTTGTGCGCATCTTCTGGTAAAGCCATCACCGTTATTTCTTTGGGTTCGAGCACTTTGTGTCTCTTAGTCAGCTCATAATATTGTGGGTTGTTGTAATCCAAGAAAAACATCCGATTGTACATCTTCTCAGTCTTCATAAAACTTATCACAATCTTCTTCAGTGATTCATGTTTTAATCTCTTCAATGTTTTGTATGGATAGTTCCTCGAACTTAACCATTCACGCATGTTTCTGGACGACATTTCTTCTGGATTTTGATGATAAAGTTCTTTTGGAGGAAGATCATCAATATTTAAGCTCTCTTGAAGTGGTGTCCACTCACCCATCTCAACCACAAATTCCTTTTCATCAGCAGTTACTTTATCTTGAGCATTCAAACATTTTTCATATTCTTCATTGATTTGACTCACTGTCAGTCCATTCAGATACACTGGATTATACTTCATCTTTTCTAGATAAGCAAATCGTTCAGGAAGATCAACTGGTATCTCATCGTCAGGATTAGCCTCAGGTTCAGCCTCAGGTTCAGACTTAGTGAAATCTATATCATCCAAATCATCAAGTGCCTCAATCATCGTTGCAGTTTCAGTTTGAACCGGCTCAAACTGAAATGCTTCTTCAGTAACACTTTGCACATTCTCAGCAACTTCAACCACCTCTGGCACTTCACTTGCCACTACAGATTCAGATTGAATCGGCTCAATCTGAACTGTTTTATCAGTTTCAACTTCTTTCACAATCTCATCCACCTTCGCCACCTCAGATACTTCTGTTTCAGTTACAGATTCAGATTGAATCGACTCAATCTGAACCATTTCTTCTGTTCTAGCCTTCTTAGAAACTTCATCTTCTTTTACCAGTTTAGGCACATCATCCAGTTTACGTTTTCCCTCAGCTTTGTCAATATTGACAGTATCAACAGCTTCATCGGGCATTGGAATTGAAATATCAATCCTTTCACCTACATTCTTTGTTCCACGAGCTCTAGTATAATAGACTTTGGCATCTTGTGAAGGTTCAGCAATTTCCATCACATCATCAGAAAAGTCTTTATCAGATGTAGAGCTTGATTTCTTTGGCTTAGCTTCTTCTAACCATTTTTCTAACATCTCCTTTTCCGCATTAAGAGTATTGCATTCCGCAGATAACTCTTTGTAATCATCTTTCAGCTTCTCATGCTCAGCCTTCAACTTCACATAATCAGCATCTAATGCTTTGAATGTTTCCAGATTCTGATGATGAGTAGCCCAAAACTCTTCTAATCTCTTCTTCTTCCTTTCATTAGATGCTTTTAACTGTGCATTAGCATCCAAGAGTTTGGCTACCATCTCTTCTAACTCAACAATTTTCTCTTTATCTTTATTCACATTAACACTTGAACCAACTTTTGGTGAAGACTCCAAATGTTGTTCAATGTTTTCAGCTGCTTTGGGGGATGTGGCAATATCAATAGGAACAGGAACACTCACACAAGCATCAGTATTATCGACTGTCTGTGCCACAATCTCTACTTCTGCTGCAACTTCTTGAGCAATCTGTACAATGTCCACTATCTCAGGCACATTTACATCTTCAAATACATTCGGTTCCTCCACAATAATAGGATCAATCACAGGTTTCGATCTTCGTGATCTAACATACTGCACTGTGATATCCTTAGGAACTTCAACAATCATTTCTTCTACAGCTTCAACCTCAACAGGTTCATTAATCACAGCTTCAACATTATCTGTTTCAATTTCCATTGGTTCATCAACCTCAACATTCTCTGCCTCCTTAGAAACTGATTCAGCACCATCATCACCATTTTCATCATCACCACCATTATCACTATCACTATCTTCCTCATCTTCATCACTATCACTTTCACTATCATCTTCATCATGTTCTTCATCTTCTGGATGACGAGCAAGGTACTCATCATCATCTAACAAGTTATCAGGCACCTCATCAACTAGGTCCTGTGGATTCACTATCTCTCCATGTGATATGTGATGGTATACTACCTCAATATCCTCCACATTATTTGCTATATTCCGCATATAGTCAAATAGTTCAACACTTTCAACTCCTCCAATACTCATCTTCTTGTATGATAAATCATTCATGTCCTCGGTATACAATATTCCTCCAACAAAACTTTCTTCTCTGATGATAGGATAAGCCACATTGATCATAAGTTGCAAGAATCTCGGATACATGAGAAACTTGAACCTTTTGCCTTTTACCAGATTGAACACAAACCTTTTCATAATCCACTTCGACATGTTGAAAGGCTTGTTTTCAACAATAGCAACAATTGGGGATGCAATGTCAGAAGGGAAGTTATCAAACCCAGCACTCCTTCTAGACATGCATTGCTGTATCACATAACAAAGCAATTTCCACTTCTTCCCCAGTCTAGCTCTGACAAACTGCTGCTTGGGAAATATGGGAGGATGACCCATATTGATAAAAGAAGCTTGGCACTCAGCAGTTGTCAACTCATCAGTTGCACCAGCCTCATCATCATCAATCCTTAGTGCTGTTCTAATAGACTCCTCAGATACAGTCAACTGTAAATCTCTAGTGATATTTCCTCTAACCACACTTACACCATCTTCATTTGTAATAACCTCAGCTGTTCTCCTAAAACTCTTGATGAGTCTAGCATAGATCATAGGCTTTGCACACATAGCATACACATATTTGGTTCTTCTGATGAATCTAATCATGTCTCTATAGCCTTTAGTCTCTGGTATAGACTCATCCAAACATGCAACAAGATTGTGCTTAGGCTCGAACTTCAAATTCTCCATCTGTTTAAAACAAAAACAAGACATATGAGTTAGATTTTTCATACATAAATAGCAAATTTGTATAAGTATTTAAACAAAAAGTTTGATAGGTTCAATTGGATCGATATCGCTCAAATGATCAGAATGATTAGTATACAAAAACAGTTCAATCAACAACACAATTCATTACTTAATAATTCTCTTTGTATTGATGATCAAAGCAAATATTGTAGTACAAAATGCAGGAGAATGAAATCACACACAGTTAACTCTCTCTCTAACGTGAATATGTGATCTAGACTCCCTCTCTAACATTCTCTTACTACATGCTTTATGCAACAATACATTAGGGAAAATAACAAAATTAACCCTAAACTATACAAAATGTATAAAACAAAGTACAAAGTAAATCTTAAACAGAAATAGACCCTAACAGTACTCCCCCTAAGATTTATCTTTGGACTTCAACAAAATCTTCAACAGTTTTCATCTTTGTTTTCTTCAGCTCCAATCTCTCACCAATCTTCTGGTTCATCTTTAACATCCAGCAACTGCTTTCCTTTGTATTCTTCTTGTTCTTTTAATGCTTCCTCGATGCATGACTTGAACTTCTCAGCGATCTTTGCTTGTCTTGGCTTTGATTCATTTGTAAGGATTGCACATGCATTCATGCGTTTCAGAGTATCAAGAGTCAAACCTGCAAAATCAATGTTAGCGTAAAATTCATATGGCATTTCTTGTCCTTTGGCTTGCACTTCTAATGTACCCTTCGCAGTCACATGCATAAACTCAATCTCCAGAATATCCACCTTCACAAGGTTAGCATTGAGTAATGCCTTCCTTAGACGAATTTTCTCAGAAGCAGCTGCAATCACTTCGATCATCACCATAAACAATTTCCGATCAGCTTCAGCAACTTTATCTTTGCACTTCTCCATTGTGTAATTTCACAAATGATCGATGTAGGATGGATGCAGCAATTTCAGCTCGAACGTACTGAATAATGTGATCATATCCTTATCCCAGTCAAATTACGTACCAGTTTTAGCTCAAAAGTTTCCTGATTGTAGAAAAACTTCAGAATTGGTTTCGTTGCTTGTGAACCATCAATCACTTTCAACCCCGGATCTGTCACTTTATCAAAGTATTCATCCGAAAACTCTTCTAAATACATATCTTTCACTATCAACTTCTTTGATTTCCTCTTTTTCTTACTCTGAACATAAGCACTGTCTTCTTGTTGACCTCTAAACTCCAAGTACTTCGGCAAACGGCTTATACCAGCGTCTAACAACATCGCACATTTATCACCACGCTCAGCATGCGTGTGATTAATTAACCTCAGTTTGTGCAACTCCTTCAAGTCTTGCACTTCCAACTTGAAAATACTAGAGTAATAATGGTAAACATCGCATAAACCATTAACTCGTTTAATCAAAAATGCATCAAACACTTCGTCATATTTCCATGCTAGGATTTTCACCTTCTTGGACTTTTTCGGTACAATCATAGAATCAAGCAGTTCAGCAACTGACTGTCCTTTACTCAGCAAAGATCTAACAACATCTCCTGCTGTGGCAGATTTATGCCATGATTCTCGTACATCCATTGGAATATTGTATGATTTCATCTCACTTGGAAACATGTCTATCAACTCTTTTCTCTTTCTGTGTGCATCTTCAGGTAAAGCCATCACCGTTATCTCCTTGGGTTCGAGTACTTTGTATCTCTTTGTCAGCTCATAGTATTGGGGGTTGTTGTAATCCAGGTAAAACATGCGGTTATACATTTTCTCCGTCTTCATAAAACTTGTCACAATCTTCTTTAGCGATTCATGCTTCAGTCTTTTCAAAGTTTTATATGGATAGTTCCTCGAACTCAACCATTCACGCATGTTTCCGGAAGACATTTCTTCTGGATTTTGATGATAAAGCTCTTTTGGAGGTAAATCATCAATATTCAGGCTTTCTTGCAATGGCGTCCATTCACCCATCTCAACAACAAACTCTTTCTCATCAGCAGTTGCCTTGTCTTGGGCATTTAAGCACTTCTTATACTCTTCATTGATTTGACTCACAGTCAGTCCATTCAAAAATACTGGATTATACGTCATCTTTTCTAGATAAACAAAGCGTTCAGGCAAATCAGCTGGTATTTCATCATCTGGATTAACTTCAGGTTCAGCTTCAGGTTCAGACTCAGTGAAGTCTATGTCATCCAAATCATCCAGTGCCTCTATCATAGGTGCAGTTTCAGTTTGAACCGGCTCAAACTGAAATGCTTCTTCAGTCACAGTTTCTGGCACATTCTCAACAACTTCAACCACTTCAGGCACTTCAGTTGCCACTACAAATTCAGATTGAATCGGCTCAATCTGAACTGTTTTATCAGTTTCAGCTTCTTGCACAGTTTCATCCACCTTCGCCATTTCTAACACTTCAATTTCAGCTACAGACACAGATTGAATCGGCTCAATCTGCACTGTTTCTTCCATTCTTGCTTTCTTCGAAACAAACTCTTCTTCAGTAATCTCAGGCATATCATTCAACTTGCGTTTTCCCTCGGCTTTGTCAAGATAGACAGTATCAACAGCTTCATCGGGAATAGAACTTGGTGTATCAATCTGTATACCCACATTCTTCGTACCACGAGCTCTAGTATAATGTACTTTCACATCTTGTGTAGGTTCAGCAACTTCCATCACATTGTCAGAAAAATCTTTATCAGAGGAAGAACTTGACTTCTTCGATTTGGTTTCTTCCAACCACTTTTCCAACATCTCCTTCTCAGCATTAAGAGTATTGCATTCTGCAGATAACTCTTTGTAATCATCTTTTAATTTCTCATGATCCTCCTTCAGTCTCTCATGATTAGCGTTTAACTTCACATAATCAGCATCTAAAGCTTTGAAAGTTTCCAGATTCTGATGATGAGTAGCCCAAAACTCTTCTAATCTCTTCTTCTTCCTTTCATTAGATGCCTTCAACGGTGCATTAGCATCCAAAAGTTTGGCTACCATCTCTTCAAACTCAGCAATTTTCTTTTTATCTTCATTCATATCAACATCTGATGCAACCTTAGGTGAAGACTCCTTTGGTTCATCAATGTGTTCAGCTGCTCTGGAGTATGTGGCAATATCAACTGGATCAGAAACAATCATACACTCCTCAGCATCATCGATTGTCTGTGCCACAATCTCCACTTCAGCAGCAACTTCTTTAGCAATCTGTACAATGTCCACTATCTCAGGCACATTTACATCTTCAATAACATCCGGTTCCTCCACACTAATAGGATCAATCACAGGTTTCGATCTTCGTGATCTAACATACTGAACTGTGATAGCCTTAGGAACTTCAACAACCATTTCTTCTATACCTTTCTCAATCTCAACAGTTTTAGTCTCAAACATACTTGGTTCTGTAACTTCAACATTTCCTGTTTCAATTTCCACTGGTTCATCAATCTCAACATTCTCTGCCTCCTCAGAAACTGATTCAGCATCAACATTACCATTTTCATCATCACCATTATCACCTTCACTATCAGAATCTTCATCCTCTTCATTTTCATCCTCATCTTCATCTTCTGGACGACGAGCATAGTACTCATCATCATCCAACAGATTATCAGGTACCTCATCAACTAAATCTGCAGGATTCACAATCTCTCCATTTGATATGTGATGATATACAACCTCAATATCTTCATCGTTATTTGCTATATCCCTCATATAGTCAAATAAATCAACACTTGCAACATTCCCTATACTCATCTTCCTATAAGATAAGTCATTCATATCCTCAGTATACAGTATTCCTCCAGCAAATCCTTCTTCTCTGATGATGGGATATGCAACATTGATCATGAGTTGCAAGAATCTCGGATACATGAGAAACTTGAACCTTTTACCCTTCACCAAATTGAATACAAACCCTTTCATAATCCACTTCGACATGTTGAAAGGTTTGTTTTCTGCAATAGCAACAATTGGAGATGCGATGTCAGAAGGAAAGTTATCAAAACCAGCACTCCTTCTAGACATGCATTGTTGTATCACATAACAAAGTAACTTCCACTTCTTTCCCAACCGAGCTCTAACAAACTGCGATTTTGGAAATATGGGAGGATGAACCATATTCACAAAACATGCCTGACACTCAGCAGTAGTCAGCTCATCATTTGCATCAGCCTCATCATCATCTATCCTCAAGGCTGTTCTAATAGCTTCTTCAGATACAGTCAGTTGTAACTCTCTGGTGATATTTCCTCTAACCAATATCACACCATCTTCACCAGTTACAACCTCAGCTATTCTCCAAAAACTCTTAATCAGTCTAGCATAGATCACAGGCTTCGCACACATAGCATACACATACTTGGTTCTCTTGATGAATCTGATCATATCTCTGTAACCCTCAGTTTCTGGAATAGATTCATCCAAACATACAACCAAATTATGCTAGGGTTCAAACTTGAGATTCTCCATCTGTTTTACAAAAACAATACACATGAGTTAGATTTTTCATTCAAAAATAGCAAATTTGCATAAGTGTTTAAACAAAAAGTTACAATGTAAAAACAATTACATGATCATTTTAACACCAAAATTGATCTAACAATCTGATTTTCATCATTTTAATCAAAACAACTTTGAATTTTAATGATCATATAACATTTCACAGTTAACAAGTTTAATACTTAAGAACACAAATTTGACATTTGTATGATGAAGTTGTTTCACATATTTTAGCTCAATTTTAACTTTGATTTGTCAGTTAATAACAGATATTCATCAGTTTGATGTCAAAACTCAAGGACATTCAACAGGTCATTAATGGCGGTTCGACAGTTATGAACAATTTTGGTTGATTCTGTTGTTTTTAAGGAATTTTGATGCAAATTAACGACAAAATGTTGATAATCGACAGTAAATACACCTAGTACAACATTCGATTTCAGTTTTAACACACAAAATCAAAGTGTCGATTCAGTGATCAAGTACTGTTCATCATCGTTTTTCGTTTTAACGAGCGATTTACAGGTTCATCAAGGTCGAAACATGTAAATTATACCTTATTCAATCAATCAAACTTGTTACAGAACAATCGATTGAACAAAAGTATGAACGATTTGAGGTACAGGGGATTTTGCTTGAAAAACTTTGTGAAAAATGATAAGTGTTTGTGAAGAGGCGGGTTTTTATATGGTTGAAAAATTAGGTCAAACAAATTGGGACGGGTCAACAAATTGGGACGGGTAAGCATTAAAAAGCCCAATAAGCCTTGACGGGTCATGCACTGTTGAGACGGGTAAAGCACTGTAGAGACGGGTAAAGGTTAGGAACAACAACACCTGTTTGGTTTTACTCATCACCCGGCTACATAGTGATCTTCTTTATCACCCGGCTTGCACAATGACCTTTGTTCATTACCCGGCTTGCTTTTCTTCATCACCCGGCAACACAGTTGTTGTACTTTTACCCGGCAACACAGTGTTCTTCACTTACACGGCAAGATAAAGACTTCATTCATTTACCCGGCTGTACAGTGATAACACTTCTTCACCCGGCTGTATAGTAACACAACCTGTCACCCGGCAGATATCAATGACTTCTTTACCCAGCACAAAATTGACTTGTTCATTGCCCGGCCATACAGTAGTCATAATATCTTCACCCGGCTGTATTCTTTCACACAATCACCCGGCTCATATAAGACACAACAACTTTACCCGGCTGAATAGTGTCTTCATTACCCGGCTAAACAGTTGTTTCTGATATCTTCACCCGGCAAACAAAACACTTTGACAATTTTCTTCTTTTTCCGTCTGTTGACTTTTCAACTGCATTTATTGCACCTGCAAACATTCTCGACATATTAATTAGACAATACATCCTTATTAGGGTTTGTCACATTAATAATCAACAACATTAAACATGCAACAGATTTAATTCTCATAAATTCTTTTCCTTTTTCTTTGATTTTCAAAAATAATTTTGCACAACCAAAATTTCTATATCCCGAAGCAATTTCTTAAAAACATATCACAAGACCTTGGGTTTGTTTGTAACACATCCAATACATTTGCTTTTCATACCACATAATCTTGTTCATTCAAAACACACTTATTCAAAATATTTTTGGATTTTTGTAAATATTTTTCTTCTTCACTTATTCTCCCCCTAAACTTGAAATTTCTTGAAATTTTTAAGTTTAACAAGGATGTCGATATGTCAATAAAGATTCCATATGCATGCACATACAAAGCACACACATTAAAATAAAGACATATGCAATGCAATGAATCAAAATATCGCAGTGAGATCATACCACACATTATCTGAACATGTTTTGCAAGTTTTGAATAGACATTTGACTTCTGTTTGATTGAGTGATGATATGATAACATACCAATTAGCTCGAGTTGACACACTTACTTTTTCAGTATCATGATGAGATTTAAGGTTCGATTAGAATGACTTATGTGACCCTCATGCATACATATGTCAACATATTTCCTTACCAATCACTACCTGAATGCATATTGCACAAAAACCTGGTCACTTACAGTCATAGACAGTGTGGAATATAGGTTCTATTCGAATTTGGTCCACTTTGGGACTTCTTTTGAATTCCTTTTTGGAATTTTTCATTTCCTATCGTTCCCCTTGGGAATCTTCTGAATTCCTTTTGGAATTTTGTTTGGTGATGGTCCACATTTGGGAATCTTTTTGTTCCAACTTTGGGAATCTTTTGCTGCACCTTGAAGCTCAAAAGAGACTTCGTGTGAGACTTCAGGTCTGTGGATACCACAACAAAGAAGCTCACGATGCGGTTCATCACACTGAATAGACTGCATCGTTAACCGATCATGAACAACTATCATCACAAGCAATGCATCAAAAGATATATATCTAGACATGTATAACAAAGGAACTTAACACAAAGATCATTAAGTTTAGATTTGTCAACAATGAACTTACTTTTTCAGTCTAATTGCCTGAGCTGTCTCGCACATCAATTAACATTCATTAGTCTTTATTTAAAAATGATGTAACAAATAATGTCTAGTGTAACTATCATTTCTCACTTTTTGCAATATAGATTCTTATGACATGATATTTTCTTTTCTTTTTGTTTTTTATATATTCTTTTTGTTTTCTTTTTCTTTTTCATGCACACACACAATGCAAAACATAAAATAAAAGACAAAGGAATCAATACTTGACATCGACTTATTATATTTTTGACTTTTAGATTTTCTGATTTTTGTTTGGTTTTTCAGAAATTAGAATTAATCATGGTTGATTAACCCTATGGATTGAATTACGAATTCAAACCGCCCTGACAAAAAAGATTTTGTGAAAAGATCTGCCAGTTGTTTGTCGGTATGAACTTTAATCAAAATTATTAAACCTTTTTCAGAGTTATGTCTGAGAAAGTGATATCGAATTTCGATATGTTTGGTTTTTGAGTGTTGAACAGGATTAGCAGTAATGAACATAGCAGCAGTATTGTCTATGTATATAGGAGTTTTGAGAAAGTTAAACCCGTAGTCAAGCAATTGGTTTTGTAACCACAAAACTTGAGAACATCCTGCAGATGCAGCGATATTCTCTGCTTCAGCTGTGGATACAGAAACGTTGGTCTGGTTTTTGCATTGCCAAGAAAAAATTCTAGGACCCAGAAATTGACATCCACCAGTAGTCTATTTCCTGTCAAGAGCACATCCACCAAAGTCACTATCAGAATAACTATATAATTCAAAATTGCCTTCATAAGGATACCATAACCCGAGATTCGGTTTCCCTTTAAGGTATCTGAAAATACGTTTAACAGCAACCAGGTGCGACTCTTTTGGATCAGACTGATATCTGGCGCACACACATACAGCATACAAAATGTCTGGCCTTGATGCAGTAAGATACATCAGTGAACCAATCATCAATCTGTAGAGTGTTTGATCAATGGATTTGCCTTTTGGATCCGGCTGTATCTTGCAATTTACATTAGATGGCGTTCGAATAGTCTGACAATCCTGCATCTTGAACTTTTTCAGCAACTTCTCAACAAACTTTGATTGGTTGATAAAAATTCCGTCTTCTGACTGTTTTACTTGCAATCCAAGAAAGAAATTAATCTCCCCCATCTAACTCATCTGAAATCTTGACTTCATAATTTCTTCAAACTCTTTGCACATGGACGCACTTGTTGATCCAAAGATGATATCATCCACATACACTTGAACACATAAAAGATCTTCATTTTCCCGGTTCATAAATAAAGTTGGATCAATCTGACCTCTTGTAAAACCATGTTCCAGCAAATGTTTAGATAACGTCTCGTACCAAATCCTTGGAGCTTGATGTAGACCATATAAAGCTTTGCTCAATTTGTATACACGATGTGGATACTCAGGATCTTCAAAACCAGGAGGTTGTCTGACATATGCATCATCGGTAATTGGTCCATACAGAAAAGCGCCTTTAACGTCCATTTGAAACACTTTAAACTTCATAAAAGAGGCATAAGCTAGAAAAACGCGAATAGCTTCAAGTCGAGGAACCAGAGCAAACACTTCTTCATAGTCAATACCTTCTTCCTGAGTGTAACCTTGTGCAATAAGTCTGGCTTTATTTCTCACAACAATGCCACGTTCATCCGGCTTGTTCTTGTACAACCATCTTGTACCAATCGTATTTTCTCCTTCAGGTAAGTCCACTAATTTCCAAACTTCTTGTTTGCGAAATTGAAGTAACTTCTCTTGCTTGGCTTCAATCCAACTATTATCTTGCAACGCTTCTGAAATGTTCTTTGGCACCACTTGAGAAAGAAAACATGAATAAAGACAAACGTTTGCATGTTCAGTCTGACTTCTCATAGTTCGCTGATTCAAGGGTCCAATAATCTGAGAGACAGGATGATTCCTATGAACTCGATGAGTTGGTATAACGTCACCTTGAACTTGCGTCTCCAGATTAGACTGATTCAGGTTCGGTAGATCTTGTGGAATGGTAGAAGTATGCGGAGTGAAATTAGGAACTTGATCCGGTGAATTGATGAAGTAGTCAAATGATTCTGGAACAACTTCAACATTCGGATCTGATGATGGTTGATTTTGAACAGATCCACCATCATTAGGAGAAACTTGCGGATTAACATCATCATCAAGATTGTTTGATTCTTGATCTTCTTGAGAACCAGAAGGACCCGGAGCTTGACTTGATACTCCATGATCAGGATTATGAAATGACATGAACGGATACTCAGAATTGAGATTGGTATCATCGTCATTATCAGAATCATCACTAAAACATCCCAAGTCTCCTAATTCTTTTCTCGATGTTCCTAAAAAATCAAATAAGTTAGAATTGAAAGATTTTGATAACGAATATAAATCAAATAACCATTCGGGACCATGAGCCACTAACGGAAATGAATTTTCTAAAAAATTTACGTTAATAGTTTCAATAACAGTGTTAGTTTTGCTATTAAAAACTCGATAAGCTTTTGAAACAGACGAGTAACCAAAAAAAATCCATCGTCATATTTTGACTCAAACTTTCCGAGATGATCACTTAAATTTAGAATCGATACAGGACAACCAAATGCTTTCAAATAAGAAATATTCGGTTTTCTTCCAAATAACAACTCATAAGATGTTTTCTGTTTATCCTGAACCAATAATGTCCTGTTTTGTACAAAACACGCAGTAGCAATAGCTTCGTCCCAGAAAGTGATAGGGATTTTGGCATCTGCGAGCATGGATCTTGCTGCTTCAATCAGTGTTCGATTTTTCCGTTCCGCAACCCCGTTTTGTTGAGGCGTTCTTGGAGCACTAAATTGTCGCGCAATTCCTTTTTCTGCACAAAACAAATCAACATTAGAGTTTTTAAACTCGGTTCCATTATCACTTCTCAAGATTTTCACTTTACAATCCAACTGATTTTCAACTTTGACAATAAATTCTTTTAACAACTCAGCAGTTTAAGATTTAACATGCAAGAAATAAACCCAAGAAAATCTTGTAAAATCATCAATGATGACAAAACAATAAGACTTCTTTCCGATGCTTTGAACATTTGTTGGTCCGAAAAGATCCATATGTAGCATTTGCAAGGGTTTTGAAATGGAGTTTTCGGGCTTGGACTTAAAAGACATTCGGTGCTGTTTTCCTTTCAAACATGCTGGACAGAGATCAGTTGTAGAGAATTTCTTTGACGGTATTCCCACAGCATGATTTCCAGTCACTAAACGATTCATGTTTCTGAAGTTTGAATGGCCCAGCCGTCTATGCCAAAGCTGACTCTCATCATTTGATGCATGAGCAATGAGACAAGTAGTTTCGGTTTCAGCATCAATCTGCGACATATCCAGCTTGTATACATCGCGATCTCTTGGAGCTTTAACCACCACCCATTCATTGTCGATCTTGAAACCTGGTTTGAGTATGTAACAGAAAGAATCATCAAATAATGTTGAATAAGATTTATAACAGATTTGAGATACACTTAGCAAATTAAAGTTCAACTGTGCACAGTAGTTGACTTTATCAAAGCTAATGACCCCATTTGACACAGTTCCTTCTCCAGTTATTTTACCACCAGCATCTCCTCCAAATGCAACATGTGTACCATTCTTTAGCTTAAAATCTTGAAGCAAGGCATGGTTGCCTGTCATATGCCGGCTGCACCCACTATCAACGAACCATGACTTAATAGGTCTTCTTGGGCGCACCTGCATTTCAACAATTCAACTAGTTAGTTTGGTCAACCTAGGCCCACATGGTCTTGGGTTTTCCGAATCTATCAGTAATAGTAACTTGTTGATAATGAAGATTTTGAAAATTTGTTTCATTCGAGAGATTTGGTTGAAAACTGTTTCGCCCATTGGCTTGAATCGATTGCTTTCTTCTTAAAGCAGTAAACCTTTCCTCTAACTTAGGATCAAGGTTATTTTCAAATTTCTGATTTCTGACCATCAAAGCTCCCGGCTTAAAACTGTTAACCTGCACATTTCTTGATGAAAATTTATTAAAACCAGAATTGTTTCGATTGAAATTTCTCAAAACAGGAGAATGACTTTGATTAACATTTTGAAAACCAAATGATTAATTTCTTTGAAAATTTGGAAACGGAGTCATTTCTCTTGATGAGTTTTTCCGAAAGAAACAATCCTTTGTATCATGATTTCTCCTTTCACAGATATCACAAAATTTGTTATATAAACATTCTTCTGAAGAATGATTTCTTTTGTCACAGAAACTGCTGTACCTGTTAAAGAAACATTCAGCAGTTGTATGATTATAATGATCACAAATCTCACAATGTTTCTTGCTAATCCTAAAGAGCCGATTGTTCACTTTTGATGTTGAACCCACTCGTGATTCATTATCAGTTTTGTTCGGTTTTAAATTAACTTGATTCTTTTGTGGAGATTTTGTTTGTGATTTTGATTGCTTGGGACTTTGATTCGATTTTAAACCATCTTGTTTGGTTACCTTCTTTGGTTCAATTCTTTTATCATTGACAGCGGAAGACTTAGGACCTGAACCTATTTTCAGACCAGAGTTAGATTTGATTGAAGAATTGATTGGTTTACCATAAGATCCGTTCATATCGAAAGTTCCTGCAGACACAAACTTAATTGTTTTACCTTTTGACGCTTTCTTCTTGACAGGTTTAACATTTTCATTTTTAACAGTTTGAGCTTTGGTGTTGTCATTTGATTTTATGACACTTTTACCTTTTGACTGTTTCGTTTCAGATTGATTGACTTTCGATTTTAATTTCTGCATTTTTGCATTCGAAACTTCAGCCTTTTTCACTTCTTGCTTCTTGATCAGTTGATCAGCAACTTGCGCCTTCTGTTCATTCTTCCACCTGATGTATTCAAGATCATTGTATCTTGAAAATTCACCTTCATCCTTCACCTTTTCTTCTGGCTTCGGATTCAGTTCAGGATATTCAACAAGTTGAATCAGAACAGGCTCTGATTTGTTGCTAGCTTCATCATCAGCTTCAGTTGTCACGTCATCTTCTTCTTTCAAACTCTCAATCAACACTTCAGATCCTTCGGATTCGGATTTACTTCTTTGAATTTCTTTGAATTTTCGTTCATTTTCAGGTGAATGATCAAATTCATTGAAGTTTTCAGGTAAAGTTTGTGTGATTGATTTAGGCATTGGTTCATGAGTAAAACCCAACCCTGTTTTGTTTTTGTTACTTCTTTCATTCACAAGTTGTTTCACCTTTGTTTTAAAACTTTTCACTTTTGTTAATTCAACTTGTGTGACAGCATGAGCAACTTTTTCTTGTTCAATGTTCTTTGTCATTTCCTCAAGTTGTTTGGTCACAAGTTCCAGATCCTTTAAGGTTTTGTTCCATGATTCTTTAAGTGACAATATCTTCTCATCAGAAATTTTGTGATCAATTTTAAGTTGTTCATGAATTTTCTCATGTTTGCTTAATTTGTCACCAATTTTAAATGAATGAGTTCGATAATGTTCCACTTGTTTAATGCATTGTTCAGAACATAACCTTTCTTTCACATCCTCAGGCAATGGAACATAGTTAGGGGGTAATTCGATACTAACCTTTGGTTGTTCAGTGGATGATGAAGACTCGTTGATGTAGCCATCAGCGCAATTTCTGGTTCAGATTCTTCAACAGGATCAGCCTTTGCACTCCAGTCATATTCCTCAAAATTTTCACTCATAGTATCAATCACTTTACCATCCCCTTCTTCAGACCAATCTTCCTCAATTTCACAAACTAATGCCAGACTGGATGTAAGATCAGATGTAAACTGTTCTGCATAAGCACTCCAGTCGTATCCATCTTTCACACTAACCACCAGTGCTTTATTCTGATCTTCTGGCTTCTTGCCTTCCTCTTTCAATTCTGGCATGGGAAGACTTTGATATGGCCTCTGATTGAAACGTTGATTCCTGTTTTGATAGCTTGAAGACTGTTGTGAGCTTTGACTTTGGCCTTGATTCTGTCCACTTGAACTAGCTTGATCATTGTAGTTCTGATTCTTAGGAGCCTTGCATTCCCTAGAAAAATGACCATAGCAGTTACAGTTGAATCATCTGGCCTTTGATTTGTCAAATCCAACTGTCTTGTTTGCATGAGGCTTGTAGCTTCGGTTAACATATGCATGCTTCTGCTTTCTATATGCAACCATCACCATTTGCCAATTTAGATCCATTTCCTCAACATCATCAGGATCCATCTCAAATAGAACTTGAAGAACGACATCCATTTGAGACAAATGACTTCCTTGATAGGCTTGAAAACTTGCCATAAAAGCTGTAAATGCACCTTTTGTTTCATCATCTTGTAACAAGATGTTCATCACATCTTTTACATTGGCTTGCACAGTATTACACTGTTTTTCTGAGTGATTCTGAATTTGACTTTGAGCTCTAGGTGGAGATTGAGGTTGAGAATAAGTTGGTGAGTTTGGGATGTATGAGGAATCAGTATAAAAACTCGCGCCAACAAATAGATCACCCTCATCATCAATCTTTGCAGATTCTTAAGCCAGAAAGGCATTCTCCACAGTATTAGAAGGATTCACAACATATTTGTATTGTGCATGTGAACCAGTTCTATCAGTGTTTCTAGAACTTTCATCAATCTCTACTTCTTCAATCTTTGCAATGAGCAGATCCAAATCCATCGGAAACTTTTCAGTATGTTTCAGTAGTGTCACAGTCCGTTTCCACGATGATGGAAGTGCACATAACAATCTGTCATTCAGGTCTTGGAGATCTGTCTTCGCACCCACATTAGTCATTTCAGTAGTTAGATGAACAAACCTATTCATCATCTGGTGCACGGACTCTCCAGCAATATGTTCAAATAACTCCAACTGTCTCTTTAGTTTTTGTTTCTTGAGACTTCTAAGTTGTTCACCTCCTTCACAAATTGACTTCAAGGCTTTGAACAACGTATAACCTGTCTGATAAGCATCCAACCTTGACAGTACTTGTAGTGGCAGTCCTTTACACATCAAAGAGTAGGCTTTGCTATCATTCTTCACTTTCCTTAAATCTGCTGCTGATAGATTATCTTCTGGATAAGGTTCAGTAGAGTCTTTGGTGTAGGTACTTGCACTATCCGTAGCTGTCTGTGTAGGTATGTGAGGACCTTTATCATTTGACTTCCAAAGATCATTGTCTATTGAGCAAAGATGATGCTTCAGTCTAATCTTCCAATTCTTGAAATCTGCACGATTGACAAGTCTAGGAACACGGTTATCAGAATCATCATTAGGTGCCATTTTAAAAGATTTTAAAGAAAATATTTTTGTGTTTTTGATGATTTTTGAAAAGAAACAGTTAAATACTTAAAATAAAGACAAGTAATTAATTACAAGATAAGATAACAAGGTTTGAAACAACTAAAATTGAGTCACACAGCTGAACAGAGAAAAAGTTTTCTTCACCAGGCTGAACAGTGATTTTTCTTCTTCACCCGACTGAGAAAAGTCTTCACCCGTCTAAACAGTTGACCCGGCTAAACAGTTGTAACCTTGGTTATCTTCACCCGACAGAACAGTTACCCGGCTGTAGAGAAATAACTTGACACGGCAACAAACTTGACCCGGCAAGAAGAAAATATTCACCCGGTTGAACAGTTATCAACACTTCACCCGGCAGACCTTTACACGGCTTGAAAGTGTTAATCACCCGGCTAAATGGTAACAAGTTGATCCGGCTGTTATGTTGATCACCCGGCAGAACAGTACTTTACCCGTCTGAACAGTTCTTCACACGGCTAAACAGTATATCACCCGGCACAACAATACACAGAATTTTTCTTGCAATTCTTCACCCGTCTAGACAAAAATCCTTTACACGGCTGCACAGGACCTAATTTGTTCACAAATCTAAGTCCAAACGATTTTGTCTAAGTCAATTTGTTACTCGGCTAGTTAATCTTCAACCTGTTCATACTGTTCATCATCTTCATCATGAGAAATTTTCTGGGTTTAACAAAAACTTGTCCAATTCCTTCAAAATTCACACACAGGCAGCGAAATACACCGATTATCAATCCCTAATATCAATCAATCTAAAACATGATCAAATTTTGATGAATTTGAGCAAAATTTCGATCGAACAGTAACTTTTTCTTTCTTCTTAATTCCTCAGATCTGATGATAATCTGATGGAATTTGCACAATCGTTGTGAATTAGAAGTGATTGCGATGGTAAATCACAACTAAAAACAGCAACAATTCATTCAGATCATGATTTTTGAGCAATATTGTTGTGTTTTGCTTGATGAATAGCGAAGAACACAATACCAACAGCTCTGATACCAATTGATAGGTTCAATTGGATCGATATCGCTCAAATGATCAGAATGATTAGTACACAAAAACAGTTCAATCAACAACATAATTCATTACTTAATAATTCTCTTTGTATTGATGATCAAAGCAAATATTGTAGTACAAAATGCAGGAGAATGAAATCACACACAGTTAACTCTCTCTCTAACGTGAATATGTGATCTAGACTCCCTCTCTAACATTCTCTTACTACATGCTTTATGCAACAATACATTAGGGAAAATAACAAAATTAACCCTAAACTATACAAAATGTATAAAACAAAGTACAAAGTAAATCTTAAACAGAAATAGACCCTAACAAAGTTATAATGTAGAACAATCATATGATCAATTTTTTACCTAAGTTAAACTATCAATCAGATTTTCACCATTTTGATTAACATAACTTTTGGAGATTAATGATCATACAATATTTTACACTTAACAGTTAAAACACTTAACAACACAAATCTGAAATTTGTATGATCAAGTTGAATAGCATGTTTTAGTTTAGTTTTAACATTGATTTGTTGCTTTTTAACACACATTTCATCATTTTGAGGTTAAAACTTAAGAACATTCAATCAGGTCATCAATGGCGGTTTGACAGTTATGAGCAAATTTTGGTTGATTCAGTTGATTTTAAGGAATTTTGATGCAAATTAATGACAAATTGTTGATAATCGACAGTTTTTACACTTAAAACAACATTCGATTTCAGTTTTAACACGCAAAATCAAAGTGTCGATTCAGTGATCAAAGTACTGTTCATCATCATTTTTCGTTTTAACAATCGATTTGCAGGTTTATAAAGGTCGAATCACTTAAAATATACCTTATTCAATCAATCAAACTTGTTACAGATTAAACGATTGAATATGATAATCAACGGTTTATGTGCAAGGGATTTTGCTTGAAAAACTTGGTGAAAAATGATAAGTGTTGTGAAGAGGCGGGTTTTTATATGATTGAAAAATTAGGTCAAACTTATTGGGACGGGTCAACAAATTGGGACGGGTAAACAAATAAGCCCAATAAGCCTGGACGGGTCAAGCACTGTTGAGCCGCGTCATGCACTGTTGGGACGGGTCAAGGTCTTGGGACAAGTCACAACATGGGACGGGTCAACATAAAAACATGTAAAACACTTGGACGGGTCAATCATTGTAGAGACGGGTAAAGCACTGTAGAGACGGATAAGAGTTAGGAACAACTACACCTGTTTTGGTTTTACCCATCACCCGGCTGTATAGTGGTCTTCTAACATCACCCGGCTTGCACAATAACTCTTGTTCATTACCCGGCTGCATAGTGATACTTTCATTACCCGGCTGTAGAGAAACAACTTTTCTTCATTACCCGGCAACACAGTTTTACTTACTTACCCGGCAGCATAGTGTTATTCACTTACCCGGCTGCATAGAAACTTCATTCTATTACCCGGCTATACAAGTGTCAACACTACTTCACCCAGCTATATAGTGACATACAACTTGTCACCCGGCAGACATCAGACTTCTTCACCCGGCACAATAGTGACTTGTTCATTACCCGGCTGGTAACAACACTTCATTACCCGGCTAAATAGTCTTCTAATATCTTCATCCGGCTTCAATTCTTCTTTTCAATCACCCGGCTGATATCAAACAACACACTTACTCGGCTAAATAGTCTTCTTCATTACCCGGCTAAATAGTGCCTTCTGATATCTTTGCCCGGCTTCAACACTTAAGAGATTTTTCTCATTTTTCTCCGTCTGTTGACTTTTCAACTGCATTCATTGCACCAGCAAACATTCTCGACATATTAATTAGACAAGACATCCTTATTAGGGTTTGTCACATTAATTAATCAACAACATTATTTTGGGCAACAAATTAATTCAATTAAATCCCAATTTTCATTTTCCTTAATTTTTCTTCAAAAATGTTTTTGCACAACCAAAATTTCTATATCCCGAAGCAATTTTCTAAAGCAAATCACAAGACCTTAGGTTTGTTTTTAACATATTCAATACACTACTTGCTTTCATTAACCACATGATCCTTACTTCAACACACTTATTTCAAAATATTTTTGGCTTTTTGGAAATATTTTTCTTCTTCATTTATTCTCCCCCTAAACTTGAAATTTCATGAAATTTTTAAGTTTAACAAGGATGTCGATGTGTCAATAAAGAATCCATATGCCTGCACACACAAAGCACACACATTAAAGTAAAAAAACATGCAATGCAATGAATCAAATTATCGCAGTGAGATCATACTACACATTATATGAACATGTTTTGCAAGTTTTGAATAGACATTTGACTTCTGTTTGATTGAGTGATGATACGAAAACATACCAATTAGCTCGAGTTGACACACTTACTTTTTCAGTATCATGATGAGATTAAGGTTCGATTAAAATGACTTATGTGACCCTCATGAATACATATGTCAACATATTTCCTTATCAAACACTACTAAGATGCATATTGCACAAAACCTGGTCACTTACAGTCATACACAGTGTGGAATATGGGTTCTATTCGGATTTGGTCCACTTTGGGAATTCTTTTCAATTTCTTTTTGGAATTTTTCATTTCCTATCGTTCCCCTTGGGAATCTTTTGAATTCCTTTTTGGAATTTTGTTTGGTGATGGTCCACATTTGGGACTCTTTTTGTTCCATCTTTGGGAATCTTTTGCTGCACCTTGAAGCTCAAAAGAGACATCATGTGAGACTTCAGGTCTGTGGATACCACAACAAAGAAGCTCACGATGCGATTCATCACACTAAATAGACTGCATCGTTACCCGATCATGAACAACTATCATCACAAGTGATGTATCAAAAGATATATATCTAGACATGTATAGCAAAGGAACTTAACACAAAGATCATTAAGTTTATATATGTCAACAATGAACTTACTTTTTCAGTCTAATTGCCTGAGCTGTCTCGCACATCAATTAACATTCATCAGTCTTTATTTAAAAATGATGTAACAAATAATGTTTAGTGTAACTATCAGTTCTCACTTTTTGCAATATAGATTCTTATGACATGATATTTTCTTTTCTTTTTGCTTTTTATATTCTTTTTGTTTGCTTTTTCTTTTTCATGCACACACACAATGCAAAACAATAAAATAAAAGACAAAGGAATCAATACTTGACATCGACTTATTATATTTTTGACTTTTATATTTTTTGATTTTTGTTTGGTTTTTCAAAAATTAGAATTAATCATGATTGATTAACCCTATGGATTGAATTAAGAATTCAAACCGTCCTGACAAAAAGGATTTTGTGAAAAGATCTGCCAGTTGTTTGTCGGTATGAACTTTAATCAAAATTATTAAACCTTTTTCAGAGTTGTCTCTGAGAAAGTGATATCGAATTTCGATATGTTTGGTTTTTGAGTGTTGAACAGGATTAGCAGTAATGAACATAGCAGCAGTATTGTCAATGTAAATAGGAGTTTTGAGGAAGTTAAACCCGTAGTCAAGCAATTGGTTTTGTAGCCACAAAACTTGAGAACATCCTGCAGATGCAGCGATATACTCTGCTTCAGCTGTGGATACAGAAACATTGGTATGCTTTTTGCATTGCCAAGAAACAAGTCTAGGACCTAGAAATTGACATCCACCCGTAGTCGATTTCCTGTCAAGAGCACACCCACCAAAGTCACTATCAGAATAACTATATAATTCAAAATTGCCTTCATAAGGATACCATAACCCGAGATTCGATTTCCCTTTGAGGTATCTGAAAATACGTTTAACAGCAACCAGGTGCGACTCTTTTGGATCAGACTGATATCTTGCACACACACATACAGCATACATAATGTCTGGCCTTGATGTAGTAAGATACATAAGTGAACCAATCATTGATCTGTATAGTGTTTGATCAACGGATTTGCCTTTTGGATCCGGCTGTATCTTGCAATACACATCAGATGGCGTTCGAATAGTCTGACAATCTTGCATCTTGAACTTTTTCAGCAACTTCTCAAACAAACTTTGATTGGTTGATAAAAATTCCGTCTGCTGATTGTTTTACTTGAAATCTGAGAAAGAAATTAATCTCCCCCATCGAACTCATCTGAAATCTTGATTTCATAATTTCTTCAAACTCTTTGCACATGGACGAACTGGTTGATCCAAAGATGATATCATCCACATACACTTGAACACATAAAAGATCTTCATTTTCCCGCTTCATGAATAAAGTTGGATCAATCTGACCTCTTGTAAAACCATGTTCCAGCAAATGTTTAGATAGCGTCTCGTACCAAATCCTTGGAGCTTGATGTAGACCATATAACGCTTTGCTCAATTTATATACACGATGTGGATACTCAGGATCCTCAAAACTCGGAGGTTGTCTGATGTACACATCATCGGTAATTGGTCCATACAGAAAAGCGCCTTTAATATCCATTTGAAACACTTTAAACTTCATGAAGGAGGCATAGGCTAGAAAAACACGAATAGCTTCAAGTCGAGCGACCGGAGCAAACACTTCCTCATAGTCAATACCTTCTTCTTGAGTATATCCTTGTGCAATAAGTCTGGCTTTATTTCTGACAACAATGGCACGTTCGTCTGGCTTGTTCTTGTACAACCATCTTGTACCAATCGCATTTTCTCCTTCAGGTAAGTCCACTATTTTCCAAACCTCTTGTTTGCGAAATTGAAGTAACTCCTCTTGCATCGCTTCAATCCAACTGTTATCTTGTAATGCTTCTGAAATTTTCTTTGGCACCACTTGAGAAAGAAAACATGAATAAAGACAGATGTTTGCATGTTCAGTCTGACTACTCATAGTTCTCTGATTCAAAGGTCCGATAATCTGAGATAAAGGATGATTCTTGTGAACTCGGTGAGTTGGAATTGAATCTCCTTGAACTTGCGTCTCCAGATTAGACTGATTCAGATTCTGTAGATCCTGAAGAATTGTAGAAGTATGCGGAGTGAAATTAGGAACTTGATCCGGTGAATTGTTGAAGTAGTCAAATGATTCTGGAACAACTTCAACATTCGGATCTGATGATGGTTGATTTTGAACAGATCCACCATCATTAGGAGAAACTTGCGGATTAACATCATCATCAAGATTGTTTGATTCTTGATCTTCTTGAGAACCAGAAGGACCCGGAGCTTGACTTGATACTCCATGATCAGGATTATGAAATGACATGAACGGATACTCAGAATTGAGATTGCTATCATCGTCATTATCAGAATTATCACTAAAACATCCCATGTCTCCTGATTCTTTTCTCGATGTTCCTGAAAAATCAAATAAGTTAGAATTGAAAGATTTTGATAACGAATCTAAATCAAACAACCATTCGGGACCATGAGCCACTGACGGAAACGAGTTTTCTAAAAACTTTACGTTAATAGTTTCAATAAAAGTGTTTGTTTTGCTATTAAAAACCCGATAAGCTTTAGAAACAGACGAGTACCCAAGGAAAAATCCATCATCAGATTTTGACTCAAATTTACCAAGATGATCACTTAAATTTAGAATCGATACAGGACAACCAAATGCTTTCAAGTATGAAATATTCGGTTTTCTTCCAAACAATAACTCATAAGATGTTTTATTTTTATCCTGAACCAATAATGTCCTGTTTTGTACAAAACACGCAGTAGCAATAGCTTCGTCCAAGAAAGTGATAGGGATTTTGGCATCTGCGAGCATAGATCTTGCTGCTTCATTCAGTGTTTGATTTTTCCGTTCCGCAACCCTATTTTGTTGAGGCGTTCTTGGAGCACTAAATTGTCGCGCAATTCCTTTTTCTGCACAAAACAAATCGACATTAGAGTTTTTAAACTCGGTTCCATTATCACTTCTTAGAATTTTAACTTTACAATCCAACTGATTTTCAACTTTGATGATAAATTCTTTTAACAACTCAGCAGTTTCAGATTTAACATGCAAGAAATAAACCCAAGAAAATCTAGTAAAGTCATCAATGATGACAAAACAATAAGACTTCTTTCCGATGCTTTGAACATTTGTTGGTTCGAAAAGATCCATGTGTAGCATCTGCAAGGGTTTTGAAATGGAGTTTTCTGGCTTGGACTTACAAGACATTCGATGTTGTTTTCCTTTCAAACATGCTGGACAGAGATCAGTTGTAGAGAATTTCTTTGACGGTATTCCCACAGCATGATTTCCAGTCACTAAACGATTCATGTTTCTAAAGTTTGAATGGCCCAGCCGTCTATGCCAAAGCTGACTCTCATCATTTGATGCATGCGCTATGAGACATGTAGTTTCGGTTTCAGCATCAATCTGCGACATATCCAGATTGTATACATCACGATCTCTTGGAGCTTTAACCACCACCCACTCATTGTCAATCTTGAAACCTGGTTTGAGTATGTAACATAAAGAATCATCAAATAATGTTGAATAAGATTTATCACAGATTTGAGATACACTTAGCAAATTAAAGTTCAACTGTGCACAGTAGTTGACTTTATCAAAGCTAATGACCCCATTTGACACGGTTCCTTCTCCAGTAATTTTACCACTAGCATCTCTCCAAATGCAACATGTGTACCATTCTTTAGCTTAAAATCTTGAAGCAAGGCATGGTTGCCTGTCATATGCCGGCTACACCCACTATCAACGAACCATGAGTTGATAGGTCTTCTTGGGCGTACCTGCATTTCAACAATTCAACTAGTTAGTTTGGTCAACCCAGGCCCACATGGTCTTGGGTTTTCCGAATCTATCTGTAACAGTAACTTGTTGATAATGGAGATTTTGAAAATTTGTTTCATTCGAGAGATTTGGTTGAAAACCGTTTCGCCCATTGGCTTGAATCGATTGCTTTCTTCTTAAAGCAGTAAACCTTTCCTCTAACTTAGGATCAAGGTTATTTTCAAATTTCTGATTTCTCACCAACAAAGCTCTCGGCTTAAAACTGTTAACCTGCACATTTCTTGATGAAAAGTCATTAAAACCAGAATTGTTTCGTTTGAAAGTTCTCAAATCAGGAGAATGACTTTGGTTAAATTTTTGAAAACCAAAAGTTTGATTTCTTTGAAAATTTGGAAACGGAGTCATTTCTCTAGATGAGTTTTTCCGAAAGAAACAATCCTTTGTATCATGATTTCTCCTTTCAAAGATATCACAAAATTTGTTATAAAAACATTCTTCTGAAGAATGATTTCTTTTGTCACAGTAACTGCAGTACCTGTTAAAGAAACATTCAGCAGTTGCATGATTATAACGATCACAAATCTCACAATGTTTCTTGCTAATCCTAAAGAGCCGATTGTTAACTTTTGATGTTGAACCCACTCGTGATTCATTATCAGTTTTGTTCGGTTTTAGATTAACTTGATTCTTTTGTGGAGATTTTGTTTGTGATTTTGATTGCTTGGGACTTTGATTCTATTTTAAACCATCTTGTTTGGTTACCTTCTTTGGTTCAGTTCTTTTATCATTGACAGCGGAAGACTTAGGATATGAACCTGTTTTCAGACCAGAGTTAGATTTGATTGAAGAATTGATTTGGTTACCATAAGATCCATTCATATCGAAAGTTCCTGCAGACACAAACTTGATTGTTTTACCTTTTGACACTTTCTTCTTGACAGGTTTAACATTGTCAGTTTTAACAGTTTGAGCTTTGGTGTTGTCATTTGATTTCATGACACTTTTACCATTCGATTGTTTTGTTTCAGATTGATTGACTGTTAAATTTGATTTCTGCATCTTCGCAGTTGAAACTTCAGCCTTCTTCACAGCATTCTTCTTGATCAGTTGATCAGCAACTTTCGCTTTTTGCTCATTCTTCCATTTGATGTATTCTGGATCATTGTATCCTGAAAATTCACCTTCATCCTTCACCTTTTCTTCTGGCTTCGGATTCAGTTCAGGATATTCAACAAGTTGAATGAGAACAGGCTCAGATTTGTTGCTAGCTTCATCATCAGCTTCAACTGTCATGTCATCTTCTTCTTTCAAACTTTCAATCAACACTTCAGATCCTTCGGATTCGGATTTACTTCTTTGAATTTTTTTGAATTTTCGTTCATTTTCAGGTGAATGATCAAATTCATTGAAGTTTTCAGGCAAAGTTTGTGTGATTGATTTAGGCATTGGTTCATGAGTAAAACCCAACCCTGTTTTGTTTTTGTTACCTCTTTCATTCACAAGTTGTTTCACCATTGTTTTACAGCTTTTAACCTTTGTTAATTCAACTTGTGTGACTGCATGAGCAACCTTTTCTTGTTCGAAATTTTTGGTCATTTCTTCAAGTTGTTTGGTTACAAGTTCCAGTTCCTTTAAGGTTTTGTTCCAAGATTCTTTAAGTGACAATATCTTCTCATCAGCAATTTTGTGATCAATTTTAAGTTGTTCATGAATTTTCTCATGTTTGCTTAATTTGTCACCAATTTTAAATGAATGAGTTCGATAATGGTCCACTTGTTTTATGCATTGTTCAGAACATAACCTTTCTTTAACATCCTCAGGCAATGGAACATAGTTAGGGGGTAATTCGATACTAACCTTTGGTTGTTCAGTAGATGATGAAGACTCATTGGATGTAGCCATCAGCGCAACTGCAGGTTCAGATTCTTCAACAGGATCAGCCTTTGCACTCCAGTCATATTCCTCAGAATCTTCACTCACATCATCAATCACTTTACCATCTCCTTCTTCAGACCAGTCTTCTTCAATTTCACAGACTAACGCCAAACTAGAAGTAAGATTAGATGTAAACTGTTCTGCATAAGCACTCCAATCGTATCCATCTTTCACACTAACTACCAGTGCTTTAGCCTGATCTTCTGGCTTCTTGCCTTCATCTTTAAGTTCTGGCATTGGAAGACTTTGATATGGCCTCTGATTGAAACGTTGATTTCTGTTTTGATAGCTTGAAGACGGTTGTGAGCTTTGACTTTGACCTTGATTTTGCCCACTTGAACTAGCTTGATCATTGTAGTTCTAATTCTTAGGAGCCTTGCATTCCCTTGAAAAGTGACCATAGCAGTTACAGTTGAAACATCTGGCCTTCGATTTGTCAAAACCAACTGTCTTGTTTGCATGAGGCTTGTAGCTTTGGTTAACATATGCATGTTTCTGCGTTCTATATGCAACCATCACCATTTTCCAATTCAAATCCATTTCCTCAACATCATTAGGATCCATTTCAAACAGATCTTGAAGCACAACGTCAATTCGACTCAAGTGACTTCCTTGATAGGCTTGAAAGCTTGCCATGAAAGCAGTAAAGGCAGTCTTGGTCTCGTCATCTTGTAACAAGATGTTCATTACATCTTTCACTTTTGCTTGAACAGTCGAACTTTGATTTTCTGCTTGATTCTTCAGATTCTGACTTTGACTTTGAGCTCTCGGTGGAGATTGAGGTTGAGAATAAGTTGGTGAGTTTGGAATGTATGACGAATCTGTATAAAAACTTGCACCAACAAATAAGTCACCCTCATCATCAATCTTCGAAGATTCTTGAGCCAGAAAGGCATTCTCCACAGTGTTAGCAGGATTCACAATAAACTTGTATTGTGCATGGGAACCAGTTCTATCAGTATTTCTAGAACTTTCATCAATCTCTACTTCTTCTATCTTTGCAATGAGCAGATCCAAATCCATTGGAAACTTTTCAGTATATTTTAGTAGAGTCACAGTTTGTTTCCATGATGATGGAAGAGCACATAATAATCTGTCATTCAGGTCTTGAAGATCTGTTTTTGCACCCACATTAGTCATTTCTGTAGTAAGATGAACAAACCTATTCATCATTTGGTGCACAGACTCTCCAGCAATATGTTCAAATAACTCCAACTGTCTCTTCAGCTTTTTTTTCTTGAGACTTCTAAGTTGTTCACCTCCTTCACAGATGGACTTCAAAGCTTTGAACAATGTATAACCCGTTTGATAAGCATCCAACCTTGACAAAACTTGTAGTGGCAGTCCCTTACACATCAAAGAGTAGGCTTTACTATCATTCTTCACTTTTCTTAAGTCTTCTGCTGATAAATTATCTTCTAGATAAGGTTCAGTAGAATCTTTGGTGTAGGTACTTGCACTATCAGGAGCTGTCTGTGTAGGTATGCGAGGACCCTTATCAATTGACTTCCAAAGATCATTGTCTATTGAGCAAAGATGATGCTTCAGTCTAATCGTCCAATTCTTGAAATCTGCACGATTGACAAGTCTAGGAACACGGTTATCAGAATCATCAATAGGTGCCATTTTAAAAGATTTAAGAAAAATATTTTTGTGTTTTTGATGATTTTTCAAAAGAAACAGTTAAAATACTAAAAATAAAGACAAGTAAATAAAAGACAAGATAAGATAACAAGTTTTGAAACAGCTGAAAAAGGATCACACGGCTGAACAGTGAAAATTTCTTCTTCACCCGGCTGAACAGTAGCTTTTGTTCTTCACCCGGCTGAGAAAAGTCTTCACCCGTCTAAACTGATGACCCGACTTAACAGTTGTAAGTCTTCAACACTTGTCGTCTTTACCCAGCTGAACAGTTTTATCTTCACACGACAGATAACTTGACCCGGCTTGGAATCTTGACACGGCAAAAAGGCTTTACCCGGCTGAACAGTTGTTTACACGGCAGAAGAATTGTTTCCCGGCTAAACAGTTTATCAATCACCCGACTGAAATTGTTAATCACCCGGCTGAACAGTTTATCACCCGGCACAATAGTTCTTGATCCGGCTGAACAATACAACCTTTTCCTCGTCAAATTCTTAACCCGTCTAGCACAAAATCCTTTACACAGCTGCACAGGACCTAATTTGTTCACAAATCTAAGTCCAAAGGAATTTGTCTAAGTCCAAATTATCACCCGGCTAGTTAATCTTCAACCAGTTCATACTGTTCATCATCTTCGTCAAACGAATTTTCTGGGTTTTAATAAAAACTTGTCCAATTTCTTCAAAAATCACACACAATCAGTGAAATGGTCCGATTATCAATCCCTAATCTCAATCAATCCAAATCATGATCAAATTTTGATGAATTTGAGCAAAATTCGATCGAACAGTAACTTTTTCTATCTTCTTAATTCCTCATATCTGATGATAATCTGATGGATTTTGCACAATCGTTGTGAATTAGAAGTGATTGTGATAATCAATCACAGCTAAAAACAACAACAGATCATTCAGATCATGATTTTGAGCAATATTGATGTGTTTTGCTTGATGAATAGCGAAGAACACAATACCAACAGCTCTGATACCAATTGATAGGTTCAATTGGATCGATATCGCTCAATGATCAGAATGAAATTAGCACACAAACACAGTTCAATCAACAACACAATTCATTACTTAATAATTCTCTTTGTATTGATGATCAAAGCAAAGTTGTAGTACAAAATGCAGGAGAATGTAATCACACACAGTTAATTCTCTCTCTAACGTGTAAATCTGATCTAGACTCTCTTTCTAACATTCTCTTACTACATGCTTTATGCAACAATACATTAGGGAAAATACAAAATTAACCCTAAACTATACAAAATTATAAAACAAAGTACAAAGTAAATCTTAACAGAAATAAGCCCTAACAAAATATTAATAGATAATACTTCAAATTGTTAGCTTTAAACGCTAAAATATAAGAAACACATCATCTATGGTCATATTTGTTCAGTTCACGGTCTAATTTGTTTAAATACTCAAATTTAGTATTCAACTGCAGAGACATAATCTTATCACCACATCATGTTTTGCTGATTCAATTTTGGTAAAAGTTTGCTAATTTAGAGCAGATTAAACAAATCAAAACTGATGTGTTGTTTTGCTTATTCAATTTTGGTAAAAGTTTGCTAATTTATTCTTGGTGATAGATGGCATACACACATTCTGTTTAAACTGTTCTTTAAACAACATAAACAGCAACAACATCAACATACACAAAAGTTTTATATGCAAAAAAGTTGTTGTTTATTGTATGATGGTGTGTGTTTCTTGAAGTCTTTATCATACTAAGATACAACACACACCTTTACAACACATTCATGCATAAAAATTGAACAAAAATGACATTTTTGAACCATTTTTCAGCTTTCACAGCACAAACAAACACAACACAACACACATTCAGTTTCAAACACATTTATAATAACATACAACACACACATTCATAAAACACCTTCATACACACACACAACAGCAATAACATCAAATGTTTTTAAAATTTTTAAAAATAGCAACAACATCATACAACACATTCAGTTTCAAAATACAGCAGCAGCAACAAGTTTTTAACCCACCCCCAACAAACACACATTCACACACACATTCAGATTCAAACAGCAGGTTTTTTCACACACACACCCTGTAGCATAACACACCCCCCATTCATACACAACACAACTCAACACATACATTTATAATTCACAAAACACACATACAAATATTGTATTTATACACAAAACACATTAAATAGAGAAATACGAACCTGCTGCTGTTATTGTTGATGTAGTATAGATACAAATAATGAATATCAAACCCCAAGATACCAAAACAGCAAGAGCATGACCTGTTTCTACAACACAAAAGGAAAATGGGCAACCATAATGCAAGTCCATTTTCAACACACAACATACACGCATTTCACAACACACATAACACAGTTTTAGGTTGAACCACTGCCCAAATCATGGCGAAACACACACACTGCACGGTTTTTAAACACCAAAATAGATTCATATCTCGTATTGACATAAGCAATACCTACACGCCAACATTCAATCACCTCATCTTCTCAAAAAGTCCTAGAATCAGATAACAACCACCAGATTTTCCCCCTACAAACTCATATAACTCGTAAGAAAACAAAGTTATGGTTATTGAATAAAATCAGAAAAACAAGGAAACAGATGAACAACCTAGAAAACAAAAAAACCATACGCAAATCTAACCTTGATTGGGCTGATGTTCGGTAAGTCGAACCCTTGGCCACAACTGTCTATGTTGCCACCACTATCACCGGCTGGACAAGATGGAGACGGGAAAAAAGCTAGTGGCAAACGTCATGTTGGCAAGCAATGCAGATGATATGAGTGATTGAAGGTAAGAAATCGATGGTTAACCAGGGAGGCGAGTTGGGAGGAATCGATGCTGACCAGAGAGGATGTTGTAACCCTAGAATCAGATTTTGAACAGGGAGGCTGGTTTAGAGGCAAACCCTAGATTTGTTAACAATCAAGTATCTATAGTATTTATAGTGTTGAAAGTTTAAGGAAAATGTTAATTTACTAATTTGCCCATCCTAAATGTTTTATAATGTAGTATAGATATATACACAAACCTATGTGTACTCACCAGCTAATTCATTAGCTGATCAAATACTATTTTTAGCATGTTTTCAGGAAATGAAGTTTAGTTGAGTTATTCAAGATGCCTCACATCTAGGATTTTCTTGGACCTAGATAATCAAGATTATTTGAACTTGTTTAGTTTTTTTGAATCATTGTATGTAATTATTTGGATAATGAAATTTGGAAACTTAATGTTATTTAAATCATTCTAGTACCATGAGCTACGAGCAATCTATCCACTTGCGTCCGCCTCGATGATTCCGCCATCGGTCGGGGTGTGACAGATTGGTATCAGAGCCATGTTTATAGGGAATTAGGTTATTAGATTTGGAATGACCTAGACTATAACTTAGCACCCAAACATGAGTTATCTCATGTCATCGCATGTTAATCCATGGTACTTGTTTATATGCTTACTTGGTTACACACATGTTATACTTTATATATTTACTTGCTTACCTTTTACTATGCTAGTAATACTCTATATCAATCATATCGACTTCAAACCCTAAGGCTTATGCCTAATTCAAATCGATTTCCTAATCGATTCTCAAAAAAATTTTATCCATGATTTTAAATTATTTCCTCAAATTCAAACTTGCTCTATTCATGGTTTTCAAATCTCGTCAAAGTCTAAGTCGTGTAACTGAACACGTGCAATACTGGAAGAGTAGGGTAACTGTACCTCGGGTGTTCTGTCTAGGAAAAGGTATTCATATAAATCCAAATCCTCTGATGGATCCGTTACCTTACCTAGGAACCCTTGGTGTGAGTGTCCACTTATAGGTAGCCACGTCTTCGCAAAGGTTATAGAACTTACTACTTTGATAAATCAATGTACTCGTTCGGTTTGCGATCTAAACGTTTACACTCGAAATATCTCAACATGATTTCAATACCTCATATTTCCAAAAATTCCTTAATTGAAAAAAAATTTCTTTATTATAAAAAATAAAAAAAATTATAAAATAAAAATAATTGTTGGTCCAGATAGATCGGGATTTCAGTGCTTTGATTATTAATAACATAAAAACACACTTTGATTTAGTGAAACATTGTCCAAAATTACTTAGTAAACAATAACAAAGATCAAAGCAACATAATCAGATACAAAGATAATGATAATAAGCTCTTAGCACCTCAGCCGTCACACACACAGAATTTAGGGTTTGATAAACTTGCCAAAACTTACATTGAAATGAGAAAACATTACAATATATAGTGTAGCATTAGATTCGATGATAGATACGCTGACAGCGAATCTATCAAGCAAAACTATTAAATTCACCGGGCACAAATAGATTCGCCCGGTCGACACAACTAATCTATAAGACTGCACAATCTAGACTTCCGGGCGAATCTATAGATTCACCCGTAAGTTCGCTAGAACAGAAATAACAAAATACATAACAAAACAAAGTAACACCGACATGCCGGTGAGTCCAACCTATACATGAACTATCATACCCCCCCTAGGTTGGACCTCACCTGGGAAAGTCTTCTATTAAGATCCGTCTTTATCGGCTTCACAGATGCTCGATGAACGCTCCAGCCCTCGATTCAATACCGGCCAATGGATTAGTAACGTCTTCAGATCCGGCCTCTTCACTTTCACTAAAATCAAAAAACGATTCAACAAATTCTGCTTCGGTGACATCAGTATCAGGAAAATTAGTAACAGGAGTCTTGTTGGGGTTATTTGAAGATGTCACTTTCCAAATTAGTAACATGAAGTGTTCAGCCGGGTAAAAACATTGTTCAGACGTGTGAAAAACACTGTTCAGCCGGGTGAAGACACTGTTCAGCCGTCCCATGTTGTTGACCCGTCCAAACAGTTGACACGACCAAACAGTTACCCGTCCCAAGTTTGACCCGACTCAACAGTAAAAAAAAAAAAAAAAAAAAAAAAAAAAAAAAAAAAATTCAGTGATGCGGAAACTCACTAATCACGTATTGATGCTTGAATGTTCATGAAGATCAATGCAAAGTATGATGAAGATGATGATAATATGAATAGGTGAATTGTACCATACCATTCACCTTACAGTGTAACCTAAACACGTGCAATTAAGCACAAACGCGCATTAAAGCACGAAACGATTACACAAATATTCTAAGACAAATACAAATTATGAACGTCTTCACCAGTGCTTGCTCGTGATGATGCTCGATATCTTCACTCGCTTATATTTGGAAAGTGACATCTTCAAATAACCCCAACAGTACTCCCCCTAAGATGACACTTTACAAATCTGACATATTAGCTTAAATCTTCATGTGGGGAGTATAGAGAGCAACTTAAAGTTTTGGTATGCATTATCTTCAAGAGAACCCAACAAGTCTCCGCCTGAATGTCAGCAGTCTGTTCCTCATCGAGCACATCCACTTCAACTGGCTTTTCGAATCTTTGCACAATCGAATCATCTAACTGTTTGTATAGATAATCTATGTCCATGTTCAAATCATCAGTCATTCTCAATCTTTCATTAACTTCCCTCAACTCAGCACGTACCCCTCTGGCTTTATTGGCAACTTTCACGAACAAGTTGGCTTCAGTTCTAGTATCATCTCTTGCCCCGTGCTTGATATCATTCTCACACAAAATCTTCAAATCTTCATCACAAAAGAAGAAGATCTCCATTGGGTCAAACAATCATATCTCAGGACGATCTTCCCCTTTCAATCTGATAACAGCTTCACCGGTACTGTTATCGTAAAACCATTTCAGAAAATCTTGCAATCTTGGTGGCTGAGTATCAGGAACTCTCTCTCTATTCATAATCTTTGGAGCATCTAACTTCAACACCACCTTTCCCTTCCACGAAACCTAGTGCTTATCTTTCTTCTACCTCATTCTTTTTGGTTTTTGATACCCAAAATCCTTGAAATTATTTTCGGCAGCTTTTCTGATGGTAACTTCAAAAGCACAAGCTCTGCCACTATCCTCCTTGCCCAGCAGAGGGAGTTCAGCCAACCTTCGCAAATCCCATCTCGGCAAAGTAGCAAAATGTTTTCGATTCTTGATGTAACTTATATCTCCACCTCTCCTTTTAATCATATAAGCATCGACTAGAGAGTTGTATTTCCACGCAATTACCTGCCTATCCAACTGCGAGGTGTTCGGCTCATCAAGGTGTTGAAAGATAGGAACTTCTGGAATGACTGCATCATTTTTCTTGAACCATTCAGATTTGTCAAGATCGATGTGCTAGAATAAATATGTGACATCCCTATCTTCAACATTATACTTTTCAGGCTCATCTTTCGGATCATCATCAATTTCTTCAACGTTCTCAGAACGAACAACAACCTCCGGCCCAGTAAACACATTCAGATCAATGCCCATATCTTCATCAAATACCTCTTCACCAGCATTCTTTTCAGTCTTGGCCCCAAACCCAGATTGCATTAACGGATACTTTGCAGCATCCGTTAAGCTATTCAGCTCATGTTCAGACATTGCCGGATCAGTCCCATCTTTCTCTTTCAAACTGTTCAAATCTTTGAAGATCCGAACAATTAGAAATTGTTGGTCTTTGATCATCCTACCCATCTCAGTAATAACGATCTCTTTCTCTTTATCCTTCACTTCCAAATCAGCATATTTCCCTTTTAACTCTACCAACTCAGACTTTAACTCAGCATTCATATCAGCAGTTGCTACCGGAGTCTCGTGTTTCTGCTTTATCCTCATTTCAGATTCACCCCGAGCATCAGATTTCCTTTTTGTTGTCCTTTCCTTTTCAGCATCTAGTTCAGCTTGTACCTCATTAATTTCTTTATCCAAAGAGTAATCCTTTTCTTTAGCATACGGTTTTTTCTTCCTCAACCTCTTTTCTACAACCTCAACATTTTCACCGCCTCTTTTCCTTTCAATCTCAATCAATCTTTGAATATGTACCCATCTATTAGCTGGGTACATATTTTCCCATAAATAAGATACTCTCCCGACGCAGTCTGATCGTACAGATTTGCAGTCGCCGAAGATTCTCGAATGCATCGACCAAATCTTCAGAGTATCACCCATAACTGGAAGATCATGCTTTTTGTCATTTAGGATCATCTACACAAACCTTGGATACAATAACCATTATCCCTTTTTGCAGTGTGAATGTTTTCTAGCATATAGTTGAAGGTCAACTTAGCTAGATTTGCCTTTTGCCCTCGACAGAATAACATCATTGCTCTAGCCCAATCAAGATTT
Organism: Tagetes erecta; assembly: GCA_030867185.1. Taxonomy (NCBI): domain Eukaryota; kingdom Viridiplantae; phylum Streptophyta; class Magnoliopsida; order Asterales; family Asteraceae; genus Tagetes; species Tagetes erecta. The sequence goes on from CM061487.1 coordinate 21,522,382, forward strand.
AGACCATCTGTTCCTCCTTTTCTGTGATCAAGGCACATAATGTAAACATGAGCAATGTATCTCCACTCCTTGATCAAATAGGACTTAACAAACTCCATCTTCTTTTCCCCCGGCATCGGTCCCTCATAACCAGCAGTCCGTAAAGCACCATATACTTCCTCAGCCGTCATCTTGACCTCATCACCCACATCACCTTCTAACTTTAAAATCCTCGCCAGATCAGCTTCAGTAAACTCTATGTCATGGCCATTTACCTTCGAACATATCCTTGATGGCTGCCTAGAGACATTCAACACAGCGGTCCTCCAAAAATCTCGAACATGCAACTTATATATGGTCAGTGAATGAGATATAGCATAATGAATGTGAGACGAATTAAGCCATCTGATACAATCCTTATATCCAGTTGCCTTCTCATGATTTTCGTCTAACAATGCGCACATGTTATGCTTCTTCTCGAAGAATAACGTAGACATAATGCCTGAAACACAAACGGAAATTGATTAGAAACGAAATTTTTTTAAACAGTCAATAGATTCGTTGACATTATCAGGTTCGCTGAACGGGCGAACCTGAGATTTGGCACCAGAACCTATAGATTCGCTGATATGAAAATCTGACATCAGGTCGAGCGAATGTATAGGTTCGCTAGAAACAGTCGGGCGAATCTATGCTGATGCACGGGCGGCGTAACAGCATAGGTTCACTCAAAAGTTTTGAACTTTCGTTCAGGTTCGCCAGACGAACACTAGGTTCGCTGGAACCCTAGAAATTAAAAAACGGCCCGCATCAGTAAAATATGCCAACAGGGACATACAATCATGCAATTAATCACAAGACGATCATATTAATTTGTTAAACAATTAAGCACAACATAGTTCAATCATCAACACAGATTTAAATGGGTTCGAGTGGATTGAGACTATTAAAAACACAGTTAACGAAGAAAAATAAGGATTAAAGTGAATGTATAACATACCAGAGTGGATTAAAAGCGGTTTAAGTGATGCTGAAAGCAGTGAGTAGGAATCGAACTTAAGATCTTTTTGAAAACAACACGGTCAACAGTGACAACAAACTTGTGAAAAGGTTTCGCAGACGACACAAATATATACATACACAGGTTAGCTGGTAATGCAACCTGGCGAACTTCAGATTCGCTCGAACCTTAAGGTCAAGAGAAGTCATGGCGACTTAAATAAGTTCCGGGCGAACCTGTAGATTCGCTTACAGTTTCGCTGGGTTACAAAAAATAAAAAATAAAATATATTTTTTTGGTTTTTCTTAAGATTTAATTCCTTTACAAATCCATGAAAACGCCCCACAATTTCAATGCTCAAAAACAAAAACTTAAATGAAAAATATAGACATAAAATGAAAAATAAGAATAAAAATAAAAGTAAAACTAAAATTTAAAACTAAAGAAGGATATATATATATATATATATCTATACTACATTAATAAACAAATTACATGGGCAAAATAGTCATTTAACATTTTCCTTAAAATTTTCAACAATCCCTTACTTAAACACGCCCACTCCAAAATTCAAAACACAAAACCCTAAATGCTTCCTGATGATATTAAAGCACACAAACCCTAAATTGCTTCCCTGCTTGCGCCTCTTCCCCGTTTTCTCTACACATACAAATATACAGTGCCGACACCAATTACGTATCAAAAAGCAGATATATTGCTCGAATTTGAAACCTATTCACGAATTCAGGTATCTTTCTTGGGCAATTTTGCATCAACTGAAGCTGTCGTTTCTTCTTATTTCGCCAAATTGAAACCCATTCACCAATTCAGGTCTGAAGCTGCACATCACCTGGATTTTGCGATTTTGGCTTCTTTGTGCTTGTTTGAACAGGCTAAACTCGGTTTGATGTGCAACGTTTGTTGCCGGTTTGCTTGTTTTTTGAGGTCAGTTGCAGTTCATATTTTCGTTCATGTTAGAGTTCTTATTTCAGTTCATGTTGCAGTTCATATTTTCGTGCTGGTTAACAGTTGTGTTGCATTAGTGTCCCAGTTTCTTTCATACTGGTTCAGTGTGTTTTTAGTGTGTTAGTGTGTGTGTGTTGTGCAATTTTTTCGTTAACACAAGTCATAATGAACTCCGTGGTGTGGGGGTTAAATATGGTTGTGGCGTGTCTGTTGTGTGAATGTAAGAAATTTGATTGTGGCTTTGGAATTGGTTGATGAAATCTAGGTTAAAGGTTTTAAGAAAGTGTTGGAAATGGTCATATGTTTAACAACTGCACATCATAACTGTAGCAGCTGCATATTCATTAATCAGTGTATTTTGTGATTTGATTTTGGGTGAGGGGGTAATCTGAATGTGTTGGGGGGGGGGGATATGATGTTCTGTGATTTGGTTAATCATAGGTTGTGTCATTTTTTTGTGAATGTGTAAAACAGTTACTGCTGTAGCACACCACCTGCTATTAGCCAAGTTGACCCATCACCAAATTGTTCTTAATGTGGCGTGGGGGAGAGTTAATCTGAATTGGACGTGTGTGCGGGGGGGTGGGGTGAATCTGATGTTTTGTGATTTGATTGTGGTTCGTGATTTTTGATTTCATTAATATTATGTTTTGTCATTTTATCGTGAATGTTAAAAACAGCTACTGTTGCTGCACATCACCTGCTGTTAACCGGGTTGACCCGTTATCAATAAGATACAACTTGAATGTTAAAAACAGCTACTGTTGCTGCACATCACCAATAATCTTATGTTGTGTGTTGAATATGTCTGACCCGTTATCAATAAGATACAACCTGAATGGAACCATTTTTTTACCGATAAGATACAACTTTAATGTTAAAAACAGCTACTGTTGCTACATTATCAATTCTCTATTTATTATGGTTTTAGTTATCATTACATATTTATGTTTTATTTGGTTATTAAATGTTGACCTGATATACTTCTTTATGTTAGCAAAGGCTTTCTGTATTGTATGGTTAAATTATAATACGAAATAAAAGTACTACCTTTGTGCAAAATGTATGATAATTTTTGCTTGCAAAATGTTTTAGCCGTAATGAAATATTACTACCTTTTTTGACTCTCACCTTCCTCTTCATTTGGCCAAATCACGCTCACAATCAGCCACCATGTCCAAAGCTGTCTGCTAGGGTTTTAAATCTGTAGAAATCGCTGACCACCATCTAGGCTTAATATCTAGGAATCGCCGAACAACACCAGGTATGCACACAAATCATCGGTCGCAACTCTTATTTTTTAAATCTGAATGTTGCATATTTGAAGCTTTTTTTGACAATCGATTGTTAGCTTGAGTGATATCAAGCTGTTTACACAGTTTCTAACTATTATGAGTTGAATTTTTTTTTGCAGGCGCTTTCGGATCTTTCTAATACAATCATGTTTGCCATTAGGGGGTTATTGGTGTGTTGTTTAATTTATGTTCTTGAAAGGTTTAATGATATATTTTTTATATGGTTTTGGCTATATGATTCTTTGCTATTTTGGTTTTGTTGCAGTGATTTAGGTGCACAAATAGAGAATCAAAGTGCATAGATCTCCAACCAGCGAAATGGTTCATCATGAGCTCATGGGAGGTTGACACGGCTCAAAGAGCGGTTTTTTAGTCCAACTAGCGACGTAGTCTGCTGCTTTTGCTTTTGCAGTGGGAGGTTGACACACAGCTCTTAGTAGTGACTTGTTTTATGTGAGTTTATTGAGTATCTACAATTTTGTTGAATTGTATTATGACTAATAACTCATAATCTCAGTATTTAAACTTTTTTATGATGGAGTTGCTAGATAACAACAAATCAGGAATCAAATGGGTGTTTTATAGCATTACTTTAATTAAAGTATGTTTCTCTATAATTCAGTGGTGTTTGGGTTTGTGTCGGTGTGGTTTCATTATATTTAATAATAAGCACAACTCAAATAATTTGGCATCTAAAATTCAGTGGTGTTTGGGTTTGGGTTTGGGTTTGTGTAGATTCATTATCTTACTTTGACGGATAATGTGTGTTGTTTCGTGCGCTTTTGTTTCCATCTTTTGTGTCTATGTTTCTAACATCATGGAACATGTTTTGCAGTTTTTGTTGCTGATGTATGGTTACCAACTTTGACCAGGGCGTCTTTGGTTGATTAGTAGCGTTGTTTGCGAGGTTTTTATTCGTGGCTGCTAGGTACTTTCAAATTCGGCGATTATGATTTTAAAAACATAAAACACAATGGCATATATTGAAATTTTGTATCAAAACACATGGTTTCAAATTCACTATGTTGTAAAATGTGTGTGACTGACTTCACTTGGACATTTTTAATACAAATCAAGTATCTAAAACACTATGTTTTGACCCGTTTTTATGCGATCGCTACACATTAACCCATTTCAATTTAAGTCACTTCGTATTTTGACCAACTTCTTATTTTAAACAACTTCAAATTTTGACATGAATGTACTGCTTATTTTAAACGTTGGGTTTTACAACAGTTTAAACTAATATTTGGTTTAGTTACAAATTATAATGAGTGGTCATTTTTAGTTTGATTATATAAATTTGACATCTTTCCTTTATAAAGTTCTAATATAATGGCTATTTGTATAAATGCATTATTATTGCTTGGAGCTTGTACTTAATGTTTATAAATTATGCAGATTATTGATCTTTCATGGAAAGCATACAACGTAATGAAGGAAATGGACTATCCTTATGATGTAAGCACACTAACGTAGTTTGATAGGATTTTATATTTGTCTTTAGTATTACTGTGTAAAACCGGCTTAATAATGTTGCAGACTGTGATGAAATGCCCCGAGTGCAAGGATAAGTTACAAATCAGGATTTCTATAGATGATGTAAATAAATAAGCATCTGTTTGATCTGAGATAAAGTTCTAAAAAGTGACCTTATATTATATAAAGTTCTAAAAAGTGCATGTTGTGATTTTTGAAACAAAAAGTGTATGTGTGTGTTGTGTTATATGTTTAAAGACTTCATCTGCTGCTGATGTATAACATTTTTTTTCTTTTTTGTAATATGAAGTTTTTGTACCGTCCAGTTTTTGACCCGTTTAGGATAAAAAGTCATAATATATCTATAAGTGTGCAGTGCTTAAACTGATTCATCGAGTATAAGTGTGTGTTGTGTTGTGTTGAAACTGAATGTGTATTAATGTATTGTGTTGTGTGTGCTGATGAAGTTTCAACTAATTACCTGAATGACCTATTGTCTGAACTAATGACCTGCTATTTGAACTAATGACATATTGTTTGAAGTAATTAGCTGGTGTTTCATGACTTGAATGACCTGTAGTTTGTGTGTTTTACAATCTAGATTTTCATATAAGTGTGTTTGACCCGTTTAGGTTAATTCATTCTAATATGCATATAATTGTGCAGTGTATGTTTTTAGGTTAATGTTACAAAGGGGCGAAACTGATGCTTATAAGGGCAGCGGAGGACTGAAATTTGTGACGCGTTAATAAGGTAAATATTGAGACAAAAGTATACCTAATTATCTTTAAGACTATGGCTTTAAATAAAGTAAAAGTGTCTTGTTTGTGCCAACACAACCTTATGACAGCAGATTATAGCTGCTGTTTGGTACAATTGTGACTGCAAAGTGGTTCATATTGAAGTTAGTAATTGCAACTAATCATACCTGATGTTGGATCCTACTATTTATATTAATTACCTATCATTTAAGAGCTGAGATTTGAACCAATGACCAGTTGTTTGAACTATTTACTTGAATGACCTATTGTTTGAACTAATGACCTATTGTTTGAACTAATGAAATGTTGTTTGAAGTAATTAGCTGGCGTTTCATGATCTAAATGACCTGTTGTTTGAGTGCTTTACAATCTTGATTTTCATATCATAGTGTTTTTGACCCATTTAGGATTATTCATAAAATTATACAATGTGTGTTTTTAGGTTAATGTTTAAAAGGGGCGAAACTGATGCATATAAGGGCATCGAAGGACTGAAATTTATGACACGTTAATAAGGTATAAATGTTTGGAACAAAGTAGACATAGTTAGCTTTAAGATTATTGGTTTAAATAAAGTAAAAGTGGCTTGTGTGTGCTGACTAAAGCCTTATGACAACAGCTTTGCCAGCTTATAGCTGCTGTTTGGTGCAATTGTGATTGTAAATTGGTTCATATTGAAGTTAATAATTGCAACTAATCATACTTGATGTTGGATGCTACTACTTATATTAATTACCTATCATTTAATAGCTGATATTTGAACCAACGACCTGCTGTTTGAACTAATTACCTGAATGACCGATTGCTTGAACTAATGACCTGCTGTTTGAACTAATGACATGTTGTTTGAAGTAATTAGCTCGTGTTTCATGAAAATCACAGTGTCTTTAGCTATCTTAAATTAAAGCAACCTTAACTGAATAGAAGTGATCAATATTTGCATACATGTTTGGTTGATTAATTTTCTTGCTTATTTATTTGAAGTACCCATTGGGTTGCTTTATGTAATCTCGGGGTTTGGTGGCAGTTTGTTATCTGCATTTTTTCTTCAGTCCAATATATCAGTTAGCGGTTCAGCTGCAGTTTTTGGGTTTTTGGGTGGAATGCTTTCATAACTCATACAAATTTTAAAGCATCAGCAAACTTGCAACCCTCTCATAATATATGCCTGCTTCTTCTAACAAAAGCTAACAAAAGCTATTTTATTATTGCCAGTTTTGCGAAGTCACCACCAGCGATGCGGCGTTGCCTCCCAAAGTGAAAGGAGATCGTTCATAAGTGATATCACCATAACCCAATCGTAATGTATTCTGGTTTGTCTGAGTTTAAATAGAGTATAAAGATTTTTAATTGGAACTGCCTGTATGAAGTTTTGTTTCTAAATAAGAAAACGTTGACTTCTGATATCTATTATTTGTTGTTGTGTTGTTTTTCTGTCCATAGATCGTCAAGGATTGTGAAATGGGCAGATTGGAGATTTGGATTAGTTAGATTTGAGGATGAACATCCAGTGAGAGTTATAATCAAAGTCATGAACGTCATACGCTTTTGCTTAATAGGTAATGAACTATTTACTCATAAAAAGTATAGTCTCACTTTACATGTTTTGAGGAAGGACGGTTTTGGGGTTTGAAGTGCAAAATTATCAACACTACTTTTTGACAGTCACACTCGGTGAAGGGATTCTATCATAACTTGTTGCATGAATGTAAAGACAATATGATACATTTGCTTATGAATAATTATTATTGTGTTTACAATTCCACTTTCTATGTCAATTTGAGTTACAATTTATGTGTAAAAGTCTTCATTAGTGCCATTTCATATTTGAGAGTCTCTAGGATTGTTGTACATGTTCTAACATGGATGATAGATTTTTTAGATTCTTAAGATTCTAAATGATGATAATACGTGACAAATCAACATGTTTATATTAAACAAGCTCTTGTTTATGCATTTCAGTTTTTTCCTTTGCTAACAGTGAGTATATAGTTTGCCTTTCGCATGACATATATGCATATAATACATGCTCTAAAATAACATTTTTGTTTTTAAATTTGATACTGGTACATTTGTTTGTCCTAGAAATGACACACATACCAAAGTACTAAACAAGCACATTAAGAAAGTTTTTGGATATGTGTTTACTCAAATATAATATGACCCGTTTACTTAAAGATAGGTCGAATTGGGCTATGTTTATTCTCTAATGGGTTGTGTTAAAAGATTTATAACTAAAACAGAACTGGGTCAAACATGGTGAACTTCCTAAGTCGTTCTACTAGAAAGGATTAGGTTATTTTCTTGTTATTAGCGTGTTTTTTATTATTTAACCGAGACTTGTAAGGTTCATGGCATATAAAAAGGCATGAGACATTTCTTAATCGAGTATCTTGTTGTAAATTGATATCGTCGGTGCATCGTTGTTGCCGCATCGCATTGGTACTTACTAAGTTGTAGCCAATAACGAATAATTGAGACTTGGAAGGCTTGTAATATTGATAGTCTACACCGATATACAAATAAGGAAACTAACAAAATATTACATAATTGAAACCACAAGAGTATTAATTAACTAATAGAAACAAGTATTTGATGTATATTGTTGATGATGTTTGCATCGCCGCCGCAACATCGCGCAGGTACTCTGCTAGGGTTAGTTGCGTATACTACACAACATATTTTCCTTACATCAAGGTATAGTCATTGGTAACTGGTTTTTATGTAGTTTCCAAAAGTTTCTTGCTTTTGAAGTTTTTGTTATAGTTTTGATAAACTTACTATTATAAGCCTATCCATTTTATGTGGAAACTAAATATAATCCACTTGAGTTATTAATTTGTTTTTCTTAATTGCATTGTGATTATTGCGTATACTTTTTTCTCTTTGTACTAATAAATTGCATATATTGATATATCTTTGAATACTCATGTTCCAGGGCATCATCCAATTATCCATCGGTTTCGTCATTAACAAACATTACAATGTAAAGTAATGTAAACAAATTAATCCAGTTATTTTGTTATGATATGTAGTTTGGCCCGTTTGTTATGTTTTAATCCATTTGATCCATTTCAATTAGTTATGCTATAATCAACATGTTATTACTGGTTCACAATATTTTGACCTATGTCAATGTAAATAACTATACTTTGACCCATTTTTTTTACATTGCGATAGGTTGATCATTTTAATATTGATGAGGAATGGTGGTCGAAGAATGATGATCAGGTCGTTAAGATGTGTAAATCTTAGGACAAAAAATGACCTCATGCCCTTGTCACAATGCAAGCGTTCAAGTAGTTAACCCTCTCATATTTGTTTTTATATTAGTGTCTATTACTTGTATTTTCTTATTTATTTGTTTGTTATTATTTTAATTAGCTCTGGCACTCATAATGATGGACGATAACGATATACGAATAAGAAAACTATACATAGACGCCGTGAAAGTATTAATTAACTAATGTAAACAAGTATCGCATTGTAAGTTGTCGTCGGTGTTGTATTGGCGCCGCTGCATCGCGCGGGTACCTTACTAGTATATATATATTTTTCTTGACGTTTTTCGAGCAGAATCCGGAGAATCATAGATTGGCGGGATTGCAGATATGTTTGTCCATTTAAACCCATGCCTTAGTCCTTTCAACAAGAGATCAGCAGCTTCATTTATCATGTTTTGGTTTGATCGAAAAAGCTCAGGCAACTCGGTCCCCACAAACATCTAGGTAAAAGTACTTGTCCTATCATCAGGGTTTATATAGCAATATGATTGACTTTGCTTGAAATTCTTTGGATCAAATCTTGAATATTGATCAATATATGAGCCTCTTTTGACATTTAGCAATTTTGCATATTTTGGGAGTGGAGCTTGTCAACAATGATTCTTTTGAATACATTGCGACTTATTATTTGGGAAACTCAAATGATTAGAGCTCCAGGTCTATACCGACGTATAACAGAGGAGATAAACATTTGAGCATGCTCGGTGAATCTTCAGGTCTATACCGACGTATAACAGAGAAGATCCACCAACTCCAGGTCATTGTTCACACAAAACAGAGGAGTTAAGCACTTTGACTCAAAACTTTCTGAGGAATTAACAAGTAACTCACTCAGAGGCTTTTCTGAAGAGCAACACTAGCAGCCTTTTATTTTGTTTTGCTAACTAGAAACTCAATTTAGGGCTAGGGTGCATGTGATTTGGGATTTATTAGGGAAATCAAAGCAAAGATTTGACGCTCTCAACCCATTTTTGACAGGACTTGTATCTTTGTGCAGACCAATCATGTCAAGGAGATAATCCTCATTGCCGAGTTCTTGAACTTTATGTTTGGCTACACAATCACTGTTTACTTTGTTTTTCGGGCTGAGCCTATCTAACATATCCCAAACACAATACTTCTGACCTCCTTCAGCGTCTCTTCAACATCAATATTAACGGGGATCCTGAAATAGCAAAATTTGAAAAACTATGAATAGTTAATCTTTAATATCTCCCCCAAAATTTTTATATGATAGCTATCTAATAGAAAATTTTTTGTTTTTCAGATTTTCTTAATATATATACAGAATAAAGAAGAGAAATGAAGTAAAATAAAATAAAAGAAAGGAGCGAAGAAATATGTGACAAACGGATTCTCAAGGAAGAAAATGAAAAAGATATTTACATATATACAAAAGCCATTTTTGTTAGACAAAGGTTTTCAAAAAGATATCAATCCCAGCATAGAAATCAGTTCATAAAAACGTGGTTTGTCAAATGTTTTTGTGAAAAGATCTGATTTTTGCTTTCTGGTTTCAATAGGAATGATATTAATGAACCCCTTTTCCTGAGTGTCTCGAATGGCGTGAATTCTTGTTTCGATGTGCTTGGTGCGTGTGTGATGAATTGGATTCTTGGCAATTCCAACAGCGGCTTCATTGTCCCAAAAGAGTGGTGTATGAAGGAAGTTGATGCCGTAATCCATCATCTGATGCTGAATCCAGAGCACTTGGCAACAGCAGCTTGAAGCAGCAATGTATTTAGCTTCTCCTGTGGACAGGGAGACAGTTGTTTGCTTCTTGCTTTTCTAGGAAACAAGGCATTCACCGAGATACTGACATCCACCAGTGACTGATTTTCGGGTTATCCTGCAACCAGCATGATCACTATCAGAAAAAGCATGTAAGTCAAAGTTCCCACCTTTTGGGTACCAAAGTCCCAAACGAGAGGAACTCTTAAGATAACGACAAATGCGTTTAACAGCTTTTTCATGTGACACTTTGGGATTGGCATGGAAACGAGCATAGTAGCACACAGCAAATGTAATATCAGGTCGGCTGGCAGTCAGATAAATGAGAAATCCGATCATCGAGCGGTATCAATAAGCATCCACAGGATTCCCATTATCATCAGAAGTAAGGCATGATTGAGCAGTGAAGGGAGTCAATTCAGGAGAAGAATCATCCATGCCAAACTTAGTGAGGATTTCTTTGATGTACTTTTCTTGGTGGATAAGGATTCCATCAGGCTTCTGTTCCACTTGCAGCCCCAAGAAGAAACACATCTCCCCCATGATAGTCATTTCAAAACGATCCATCATCACTTTCTCAAACTCTCTACACAGCCCCTCATTTGACGATCCAAAGATTATATCATCCACATGCACTTGAACAATCAGCATCTCACCATTAACCTCTTTCTTGAACAATGTCATATGTATAGTCCCACGAGAGAAACCCTTGCTGAGCAGATACTGTGTCAGAGTTTCGTACCAAATTCGTGGGGCTTGATGCAGCCCATACAGGGATTTATCAAGCTTGTACACCTTTGAAGGAAAATCTGGATCCTCGAAACCCGGTGGTTGACATACGTAGATCTCCTCATCAATATCTCCATATAGAAATGCACATTTCACATCCATCTGATAGACTTTAAAGTTCTTGTTAGCAGCATGTGCAAGAAAGATTCTAATGGCTTCAAGACGAGCAACAGGAGCAAAAACTTCAGTGTAGTCAAACCCTTCCTCTTGAGCGAATCCCTGAACAACCAATCTAGCCTTGTTTCGAATAACCACACCGCGATCATCTGGCTTGTTCCGGAAAACCCACTTAGTTCCGATAGGGCACTTATTTGGAGGGAGATCAACAAGTTCCCAAACCTTTAGCTTCCTGAATTGTTGTAATTCCATTTGCATGGCATCCACCCAGCTAGGATCTTCAAGTGCTTGTTTATAATTCTTCGGAACAGCTTTGTGATAAGAAAGCAACATATAGACACTCATTAATCAAACCACTCTGACTCCGAGTTCTCACACCATCATGGATTGATCCTATGATATAATCATGAGGATGATCTTTTAAGGTTTTGAAGTTTGTGTTATGAAACATTTGGTTAGGTTGTGATGAGGATGCTTGAATAGATGGTTGGGATGGAACGTTTGAAGATTGAGGAAAAGCCTCGGTAGAAGAGGTTGGGATGGATGAAGATGAGGATGGAATATTTGATGGAGAAATAGGAACAGTTGGAGGTGGTGGAGGTGGAGGAATGTCAAATGTGGTTGGAGGTATTTGAGTGACAGAAGGTTGAGGGGGTGATGGTGGTTGAGGTTGATGGAATGATGGTGGTTGGTGATGGTTAATAATTGTAACTGGAGTACGAGGAATAATGTCATCATCGTCAGAGTTTGGAAGATTAAAAGAGTTGAAAATAGTGGTGGAATCGTAAAACCATGCGGGTTCACTGCCAATGCTTGTTGAGTTTGATTCTTGCCAGTCAACATAGTAGGACTCTTGCACAATCCGCGTTCGCTTGTTGTACACACGATACGCTTTTTGGGTATCCGAGTATCCCACAAAGAAGCATTCATCTGAAACAGCACCAAACTTCGTTTTCTGATCCTGAGTATTCAAAAGAGTACAAGAGCATCCAAAGGGGCGTAGAAAATTGATCAGTGGCTTAATCCCGCAAAACAACTGATATGATGTCTTCATCTTGTCTTTGACAATCAGTACACGATTCAGGACATAAGCCGCACAATTGACTGCTTCTGCCCAGAAGATAATTGGAAGCTTTGACTCAATCGGCATAGTTCTTGCTGCTTCCACCAGAGTTCTGTTTTTCCTTTTAGCAACCCCATTTTGTTGCGGTGTTCTTGCAGCACTGTCTGAGAATACCCTTTTGCTCACAAAATGAATTGAAGATATGGTTTCTGAAATCAGTTTCGTTGTCGCTTCTAATGGCAAGAACCTTTCGCTTCCCAAGAACCTCAATTTGAGGAATCAGCTTCATTAGCTCTTCAGCAGTCTCACTCTTGTTTGCCAGTAATCTCACCCAGGTGTACCTAGAGTAATCATCTGTGAAAACCAAGCAATAAGATTTCTTAGCAATATATTTGACACTTATTGGACCAAATAAGTCAGTATGTAACAATTCGAAGGGTTGTGAGATGGAATTTTCAATTTTGAGTTTATGTGGCTTTTTGTGCTGCTATCCTTTAGCACAAGCCATTCATTTCTCTACCACAGAAAAGTCTTTAAGTGGTAAACCCCTGACCAAATTATTCTTAACCAACTTATTTAGTATTTTAAAATTAATGTGCCCTAAACGTCTATGCCATTGGAAAGATTCAAAAGATGAAGCTTTATATAGAAGACAGGTCACGGTGGAAGTAGATTCTTTTGATCCCATATTCAGCATATATGTATCATTTCGCCTTAGAGCTCGCATGATCACCAATTCTTCAGGAATAGTAAACTCTGGCTTCAAGAACAAACATTCATTTGGAAGAAACAACATAGGAATTTCAAGGATTTTGGGTATCAAAAACCAAAAAGGATGAGGCAGAAGAAACATAAGCACTGGATTTCGTGGAAGGGAAAGGTGGTGTTGAAGTTAGATGCTCCAAAGATTATGAATAGAGTGAGAGTTCCGGATACTCAGCCACCAAGATTGCAAGATTTTCTGAAATGGTTTTACGATAACAGTACCGGTGAAGCTGTTATCAGACTGAAAGGGTAAGATCGTCCTGAGATCCGATTGTTTGACCCAATGGAGATCTTCTCCTTTTGTGATGAAGATTTGAAAATTTTGTGTGAGAATGGTATCAAGCACGGGGCAGGAGATGAAACGAGAACTGAAGCCAACTTGTTCGTGAAAGTTGCCAATAAAGCCCGAGGGGTACATGCTGAGTTGAGGGAAGTTAATGAAAGGTTGAGAATGACTGATGATTTGAACATGGACATGGATGATCTATCCAAACAGTTAGATGATTCGATTGTGCAAAGATTCGAAAAGCTAGTTGAAGTGGATGTGCTCGGTGAGGAACAGACTGCTGACATTCAGGCGGAGACTACTGTTACTAATTTTCCTGATACTGATGTCACCGAAGCAGAATTTGTTGAATCTTTTGGATTTTAGTGAAAGTGAAGAGGCCGGATCTGAAGACGTTACTAATCCATTGGCCGGTATTGAATCGAGGGCTGGAGCGTTCATTGAGCATATGTGAAGCCGACAAAGACGGAGCTTAATAGAAGACTTTCCCAGGAGAGGTCCAACCTAGGGGGAGTATTGATAGTTCATGTATAGGTTGAACTCACTGCATGTCGTGTTACTTTGTTTTGTTATGTATTTTGTTATTTCTGTTCTAGCGAACCTACGGGCGAATCTATAGATTCGCCCGGAAGTCTTGATTGTGCAGTCTTATAGATTAGTTGTGTCGACCGGGCGAATCTGTTTGTGCCCGGCGAACTTAATAGTTTGGCTTGATAGATTCGCTGTCAGCGAATCTATCAGCGAATCTAATGCTACACTATATATTGTAATGTTTTCTCATTTCAATGTAAGTTTTGGCAAGTTTATCAAAAAAAAAGATGAAACTTTATATAGAAGACAAGTCACGGTGGAAGTAGATTCTTTTGATCCCATATTCAGCATATATGTATCATTTCGCCTTGGAGCTCGCATGATCACCAATTCTTCAGGAATAGTAAACTCTGGCTTCAAGAACAGACATTCATTTGGAAGAAACAACACAGGAATATTCTTATCACAGATTTGTTATACGCTAAGAAGATTGAATGCCAATTCAGGAACATAGTTAACGTCTTCCAAGGTTAATGAACCATTCGAGACTTCTCTTTGACCGATCATCTTTCCACCCCTCTTGTCTATAGCAAAAGCAACATATCCACCATTAATAATCCGTTAATTTGTTAGTAGGTCCTTCAACCCAGTCATATGTCTGGAAAATCCACTATCAATGTGCCAATGACTATTTACAACGGCGCTTGAATGTTCCTGACATATTTCAAAATAGGAATTAGACTTTAGAAATTGGGACCCAAGCCTTAGTGTACTTAGGTCGCTGAACAGAAGAAGATTTACAGAAAAAAGTATTTACAACCGTATTCAATCTTTTTCCAAAAGATTTCTGCCTTGAACTATTTGTAACTATCTCAGGACATTGCTTGACAGTATGATCATCAATCCCACATTTAAAGCAATGAGATTTCAAACCTACTTTGGAAACTTTAGAAACAGGAATTCTATCTATTTCAATCTCTTCATCACAATCAGATAATTGAGAATTACAATCACTGTAAAAGTCATAAGGCTCTTTTGATTTACTTGCTGTGACTTTTACCTTTTCAGATTCAGATTTAGATTTATCAATGTGATTCATGGATGAGAAAGATGATTCCCTGTCTTTAGGTTTTGAAATCCTCACAGGTGTGAAAGATGGAATTTGATGAGAAAAGAACTTTTGAAAACAGTTTGTTTTGGTTTGACTTTCAGAGAAATGACCTAAAAGTTCATCTTTGTCATTCACACAAACATTTTCAATCACATCATCATTCAACAGATTAATGTTTGAAGTAGAGCATCCTAAATTACTATTACAAATAAAATTGTCTGAATGTAAAACATGACTAGAAACAAAATTAATTAATCTACTGTCTTCAACAAACTTCTTTGAATCAGAATTAGAACAATTAGAACTGCCAGAACAACTAAGGCCATTACTCCCACCATAAGCATAATCCTCACGAACCTCTTTAAGATTTACTCCACTTAAACCTGCAATAGAGCTGTTAGTATCATTCTGTATAATCTCTTGTATCAACTCATTCGAAGGATGAGGAATGGGTGTTGGAGAATAACAGAAGGTACTAGGTGGGGGATACACTTGTGCATCATTGTTATAACCCAAACCGGTCTTAACTCTGGCCCCCCGTTGTTTCTTACAAAGATCATCCCTTTTCATGCTTGAAATCGTCCATTGTTCCAGTTTATTTTTGACTTTTCTTGTCTCAAATTCAGCAAGAGTGACTTGCTCAGTCAAATAGTTTATTTCACAGTTCTTTTGCAAAAGAGATCTTTTCAAATGTTCGTTTTCTTTTAAAGCTTCTCTTAGTTTAACAAAAAATTTTGATTCATTCTCTTTAAGCTCTTTGTTAATTTTCTTTAATTCGTTTTCATTTGACATTAATAATTTATTTGCTTTATATATGCCAATCAAACGAATTTTGCATGCAGATGAACACATATCTTCAATAACTTCATAAGGAAGACCAATTACCAGTATTACAGCAGCAAGAGCACGATCACACTAGCAATAAGGGGTGCTCCTCTTGAACTCATCCACAGCTTCAAGCTTGGACTTTTCAATCACTTCTTCCATGTTCACCTTTGACTCTTCATCATTCTTCATCTCATTAACTGCAGCTTCACACACAAACCCAGAATGAACTATCTCTTCCTGACCCAGATGCCATTGAGCAATAACATCTGTTTGAACCTCAGTTGTGACACCAGCTTCTCGATCCATACCATCTTGAACTCCTTCATCCCTTACCACTTTCCACTCATCAACTTCATACTTTGCAACCTCACTCAAAATCTTTCCTTCTTCAATCAATTCAACCTTTGACTCAGCAGCTTCAACAGAGTTCTCACCATTTTCACCATAAAATTCTTTGAAAGGATCAAAGCAATTAATATAGTTATCATCAAGAGCAACCTCCTTAACAATCTCAGCAATCAAAGCATGATTAATTTCTTCTTTTGCTTCTTCAATTTCTGCACTCCAATCAAAGTTGGTGAGCAGTGTAGTTTCTTTTCTCGGTTTAACTTCCTCAGCTCTTTCTTGAATTGGAACAGTTCTAGAATTTCCAGAATTCACATGTTCAGTGACGATTGGTAAAGGACATTCCCTCTTGAAGTGTCCCAATTGCTTGTAGTTGTAACACCTCAACTTTCCTTTATCATACCCCAGTTTGTTATTCTGTCCCTGATTCCTAAAATTCCTTCGACCTATTCTTTCCATAAATCTTCAAGACGAAGAGTGAGCATTGCCATTTTGTTAGGGCTCGTTTCTAGTTAAGATTTACTTTGTACTTTGTTTATACATATTTGTATAGTTTAGGGTTAATTTTGTATTTTCCCTAAAGTGTTGCTGCATAAAGCATGTTGTGAGAGAATATTAGAGAGAGAGTCTAGATCACAATTACACGCTAGAGAGAGAATTAGTGTGTGTGTGTTCTTACATTCTCCTGCACATTTGTACTACAACTTTTATGCTTTGATCATCAATACAAGAGAATTATTAGTAATGAATTGTGTTGTTGATTGATTCGTGTGTGTGTACTTAGATTGTTCTGATTTGCAGCAATATCGATCCAATTGAACCTATCAATTGGTATCATAGCTGTTCGTATTGTGTGTGTTCTTCCCTATTCATCAAGCAAAAACACATCAATATTGCTCAAATCATGATCTGAATGATATGTTGTTGTTTTTAGTTGTGATTCATCATCACAATCACTTCTAATTCACAACAATTGTGCAATTTCCATCAGATTATCATCAGATCTGAGGAATTAAGAAGGAATTGAAGTTTACTGTTTGATCAAAATTTTGCTCAAATTCATTAAAATTTGATCATGTTTTAGATTGATTGAGATTGAAGATTGATAATCGGTATATTTCACTGATTGTGTGTGAATTTTGGACAAATTGGACAAGTTTTTGTTAAACCGAGAAAAATTCGATTGAACGAAATGATGAACAGGATGAACTGGTTGAAGATTAACTAGCCGGGTGATAAATTTGACTTAGACAAAATTTTTGAACTTAGATTTGTGAACAATTAGGTCCTGTGCAGCCGTGTAAAGGATTTTTGTCTAGACGGGTGAAGAATTTGCGAGAAAAAGGTGGTACTGTTCAGCCGGATCAAAGAACTGTTGTGCCGGGTAATCAACTGTTCAGCCGGGTGATTAACATTTCAGCCGGGTGATTCATTTACTGTTTAGCCGGGTAAACAATATTTCTGCCGTGTGATCAACTGTTCAGCCGGGTCAACTTTTTCTGCCGTGTCAAGTTCAAGCCGTGTCAAGTTTTCAGCCGTGTCAAGACTAATCTTTCTGTCGTGTCACTGTTCAGACGGGTGAAGGTTTTCTCAGCCGGGTGAAGAAGAAAAGTTACTGTTCAGCCGGGTGAAAAACAAATTTTCACTGTTCAGCCGGGTGAAAAACAAATTTTCACTGTTCAGCCATGTGACTTGTTTTCAATTGTTTCAAACCTTGTTATCTTATCTTGTCATTATTTACTTGTCTTGATTTTTAGTATTTTAACTGTTTCTTTTCAAAAAATCATCAAAAACACAAAAATATTTTTTTTTAAAATTTTTAAAATGGCACATAATGATGATTCTGATAACCGTGTTCCTAGATTGGTTAATCGTGCAGATTTCAAGAATTGGACAATCAGATTGAAGCATCATCTATGCTCTATTGACAATGATCTATGGAAGTCAATTGATAAAGGTCCTCACATTCCTACTCATACTACTCCTGACAATGCAAGTACCTACACCAAAGATTCAACTGAACCTTATCCTGAAGATAATTTGTCAGCTGAAGACTTACGAAAGGTCAAGAATTGCAGTAAGGCTTATTCTTTGATGTGCAAGGGACTGCCACTTCAAGTGTTGTCAAGGTTGGATGCTTATCAAACTGGCTACACATTGTTCAAAGCATTGAAATCAATCTGAGAAGGAGGAGAACAGTTGAGAAGTCTCAAGAAGCAAAAATTGAAGAGACAACTAGAATTATTTGAACATATTGCTGGAGAATCTGTGCACCAATTGATGAATAGATTTGTTCATCTAACTACTGAAATGACAAATGTTGGTGCAAAGACAGATCTTCAAGATTTGAATGATAGATTGTTGTGTGCTCTTCCATCTTCATGGAAACAGACTGTGACTCTACTGAAGCATACAGAAAAGTTTCCAATGGATTTAGATCTGCTCATTGCAAAGATAGAAGAAGTTGAGATTGATGAAAGTTCGAGAAATACTGTCAGATCAGGATCACATGCTCAGTACAAGTTCATTGTGAATCCTTCTAACACAGTGGAGAATGCTTTTCTAGCACAAGATGTTGCTAAGGCTAATGATGAGGGTGATTTATTTGTTGGTGCAAGCTTTTATACAGATTCGTCATACATCCCAAATTCACCAACATATTCTCAACCTCAATCTCCGCCAAGAGCTCAAGTTCAAAGTCAGAATGTGAAAACTCAATCAGAAAATCAAAGTTCTACAGTTCAAGCCAACGTAAAAGATGTGATGAACATCTTGTTACAAGATGATGAGACAAAGAATGCATTTACTGCTTTCATGGCAAGCTTTCAAGCATATCAAGGAAGTCATTTGACTTAGATGGATGTTGTGCTTCAAGATTTATTTGAAATGGATCCTGATGACGTTGAGGAAATGGATTTAAATTGGCAAATGGTGATGGTTGCATATCGAACACAGAAACATGCATATGTAAACCGAAGCTACAAGCCACATGCAAACAAGACAGTTGGGTTTGACAAGTCAAAGGCCAGATGTTTCAACTGTAACTGTTATGGTCATTTTTCTAGGGAATGCAAGGCTGCTAAGAATCAGAACTACAATGATCAAGCTGGTTCAAGCGGACAGAATCAAGGTCAAAGTCAGAACTCGCAACAGTCTTCAAGCTATCAAAACAGGAATCAACGTTTCATGCAGAAACCAGAAGATCAGACTAAAGCACTGGTGGTTAGTGTGAAAGACGGATATGACTGGAGTGCTTATGCGGAACAGTTTACATCTAATGTTACATCAAGTCTAGCACTGGTATGTGAAATTGAAGAAGATTGGTCTGAAGAAGGGGATGATCAACTAATTAAAGCTGTGAGTGAAGATTCTGAAGAGTATGATTGGAGTGCAAAGGCAGATCCTGTTGAAGAATCTGAACCAGAAGTTGCGCTTATGGCTACATCTGACGAGTCTTCATCATCTGTTGAGCAACCAAAGCTTAGTACCGAACTACCCCCTAACTATGTTCCTTTGCCTGATGATGTTAAAGGTAGGTTATGTTCTGACCAATGCATTAAACAAGTGGAACATTATCGAACTCATTCTTTTAAAATTGGTGACAAATTAAGCAAACATGAAAAAATTCATGAACAACTTAAAATTGATCACAAAATTGCTGATGAGAAGATATTGTCACTTAAAGAATAATGGAACAAAACCTTAAAGGAATTGGAACTTGTGACAAAACAACTTGAAGAAATGAAAAAGAATTTCGAACAAGAAAAAGTTGCTCATGCAGTGACGCAAGTTGAATTAACAAAGGTAAAAAGTTGTAATACAATGGCGAGACAACTTGTGAGTGAAAGAGGTAATAAAAACAAACTAGGATTGGGTTTTACTCATGAACCAATGCCTAATTCAATCACTAACACTTTACCTGAAAACTTCAATGAATTTGATCATTCACCTGAAAATGAACAAAGATTCAAAGAAATTCAAAGAAGTAAATCTGAATCCGAAGGATCTGAAGTGTTACTGGAAAGCTTGAAAGAAGATGACGCTGTGACAGTTGAAGCTGATGATGAAGCTAGCAATAAATCTGATCCCATTCTGGTTCAACTTGTTGAATATCCGGAACTGAATCCGAAACCAGTAGAAAAGGTGAAGGATGAAGCTGAATTTTCAGCATACAATGATCCAGAATACATCAAGTGGAAGAATGAACAGAAGGCGAAGGTTGCTGATCAACTGATCAAGAAGAAAGCAGTAAAGAAGACTGAAGTTTCGAATGAAAAAGGGCAGAAAACCAATCAATCTGAAACAAAACAGTCTAAAGGTAAAAGTGTCTTAACATCAAATGACAACACCAAAGCTCAAACTGTTAAAACTGACAATGTCAAACCTGTGAAAAAGAAAGTGTCAAAAGTTAAAACAATCAAGTTTGTGTCTGCAGGAACATTTGATATGAACTCATCTCATGGTAACCAACTCAATTCTAAGATCAAATCTAACTCTGGTCTGAAAACAGGTTCAGGTCCTAAGACTTCCGCTGTCAATGATAAAAGATTTGAATCAAAGAAGGTCACTAAACAAGATGTTTCAAAATCGAACCAAGTTACCAAACAATCTAAACTTGATCACAAACAATCAAAGTCACAATCAAAATCTCCACAAAAGAATCAAGTTAACTTAAAACCGAACAAAACTGATAATGAATCACGAATGGGTTCAACATCAAAAGTTAATAATCGGCTCTTTAGGATTAGCAAGAGGCATTGTGAGATTTGTGATCGTTATAACCATGTTACTGCTGAATGTTTCTTTAACAGGTATTGCGATTACTGTGACAAAAGAAATCATTCTTCAGAAGAATGCTTTTATAACAAATTCTGTGATATTTGTGAAAGGAGAAATCATGATACTGCAGATTGTTTCTTTCGGAAAAACTCATCAAGAGAAATGACACCTTTTCAAAATTTTCAAAGAAATCAAACTTTTGGTTTTCAAAAAGTTAACCAAAGTCATTCTCCTGATTTGAGAAACTTCAAACGAAACAATTTTGGTTTTAATGAATTTTCATCCAGAAATGTGCAGGTAAACAGTTTTAAGCCAAGAGCTTTGATGGTGAGAAATCAGAAATTCGAAAATAACCTTGATCCTAAGTTAGAGGAAAGGTTTACTGCTTTAAGAAGAAAGCAATCGAATCAAGCCGTTGGGCGAAACAGTTTTCAACCAAATCTCTCAAATGAAACAAATTTTCAAAATCTACATTATCAACAAGTTACTATTACAGATAGATTCGGAAAACCCAAGACCATGTGGGCCTGGGTTGACCAAACTAACTAGGTAAATGTTGAAATGCAGGTACGCCCTCGAAGACCTATCAACTCATGGTTTGTTGATAGTGGGTGTAGCCGGCATATGACAGGCAACCATGCCTTGCTTCAAGACTTTAAGCTAAAGAATGGTACACATGTTGCATTTGGAGGAGATGCTGGTGGTAAAATAACTGGAGAAGGAACCGTGTCAAATGGGATCATTAGCTTTGATAAAGTCAACTACTGTGCACAGTTGAACTTTAATTTGCTAAGTGTATCTCAAATTTGTGACAAATCATATTCAACATTGTTTGATGAATCTTTTTGTTACATACTCAGACTAGGTTTAAAGATCGACAATGAATGAGTGGTGGTTAAAGCTCCAAGAGATCGTGATGTTCACAAGTGATAATGGAACCGAGTTTAAAAACTCTAATGTCGATTTGTTTTGTGCAGAAAAAGGAATTGCGCGACAATTTAGTGCTCCAAGAACGCCTCAACAAAACGGTGTTGCTGAACGGGAAAATCGAACACTAATTGAAGCAGCATGATCCATGCTCGCAGATGCCAAAATCCCTATCACATTCTGGGACGAAGTTATTGCTACTGCGTGTTTTGTACAGAACAGGACATTATTGGTTCATGATACACATAAAACGTCTTATTAGTTACTTTTTGGAAGAAAACCAAATATTTATACTTGAAAGCATTTGGTTGTCCTGTATCGATTCTAAATCTAAGTGATCATCTCGGTAAATTTGAGTCAAAATCTGACGATGGATTTTTTCTTGGTTACTCTTCTGTTTCAAAAGCTTATCGAGTTTTTAATAGCAAAACAAACACTGTTATTGAAACTATTAACGTTAAGTTTTTAGCAAATTCGTTTCCGTCAGTGGCTCATGGTTCCGAATGGTTATTTGATTTAGATTCGTCATCAAAATCTTTCAATTCTAACTTATTTGATTTTTCAGGAAAATCAAGAAAAGAGTCAGGAGACTTGGGATGCTTTAGTGATGATTCTGATAGTGACGATGATGGCAATCTCAATTCTGAGTATCCGTTTATGTCATTTCATAATCCTGATAATGCTGTATCCAATCAAGATCCGGGTCCATCTGGTTCTCAACAAGATCAAGAATCAAACAATTTTGGTGATGACGTTAATCCGTAAAATTCTTCTAATGATGGTGGATCTGTTCAAAATCAACCATCATCAGATCCGAATGTTGAAGTTGTTCCAGAATCATTTGACTACTTCATCAATTCACCAGAGCAAGTTCCTAATTTTACTCCGCATGCTTCTACAATTTTGCAAGATCTACCGAATCTGAATCAGTCTAATCTGGAGAAGCAAGTTCAAGGAGATTCAATTCCAACTCATCGAGTTCACAGGAATCATCCTCTCTCACAGATTATTGGGCCTTTGAATCAGAGAACTATGAGAAGTCAGACTGAACATGCAAACGTTTGTCTTTATTCATGTTTTCTTTCTCAAGTGGTTCCGAAGAACATTTCAGAAGCATTACAAGATAACAGTTGGATTGAAGCCATGCAAGAGGAGTTACTTCAATTTCGTAAACAAGAGGTTTGGAAATTAGTGGACTTACCTGAAGGAGAAAATGCGATTGGTACAAGATGGTTGTACAAAAACAAGCCAGACGAACGTGGTATTGTGGTCAGAAATAAAGCCAGACTTATTGCACAAGGTTACACTCAAGAAGAAGGTATTGACTATGAAGAAGTTTTTGCTCCGGTCGCTCGACTTGAAGCTATTCGCGTTTTTCTAGCTTATGCCTCTTTCATGAAGTTTAAAGTGTTTCAAATGGATGTAAAAGGCGCTTTTCTGTATGGACCAATTACCGATGATGTGTACATCAGACAACCTCCAGGTTTTGAGGATCCTGAGTATCCACATCGTGTATACAAATTGAGCAAAGCTTTATATGGTCTACATCAAGCCCCAAGGATTTGGTATGAGACGTTATCTAAACATTTGCTAGAACATGGTTTTACAAGAGGTCAGGTTGATCCAACTTTATTCATGAAGCGGGAAAATGAAGATCTTTTATGTGTTCAAGTGTATGTGGATGATATCATCTTTGGATCAACAAGTCCATCCATGTGCAAAGAGTTTGAAGAAATTATGAAATCAAGATTTCAGATGAGTTCGATGGGGGAGATTAATTTCTTTCTCGGATTGCAAGTGAAACAATCAGCAGATGGGATTTTTATCAACCAATCAAAGTTTGTTGAGAAGTTGCTGAAAAAGTTCAAGATGCAAGATTGTCAGACTATTCGAACGCCATCTGATGTGAATTGCAAGATACAGCCGGATCCAAAAGGCAAATCCGTTGATCAAACACTGTACAGATCAATGATTGGTTCACTGATGTATCTTACTGCATCAAGACCAGACATTATGTATGCTGTATGTGTGTGTGCAAGATATCAGTCTGATCCGAAAGAGTCGCACCTGGTTGCTGTTAAACGTATTTTCAGATACCTTAAAGGAAAACCGAATCTCGGGTTATGGTATCCTTATGAAGGAAATTTTGAATTATATAGTTATTCTGATAGTGACTTTGGTGGGTGTGCTCTTGATAGGAAATCGACTACGGGTGGATGTCAATTTCTAGGTCCTAGACTTGTTTCTTGGCAATGCAAAAAGAAGACCAACGTTTCTGTATCCACAGCTGAAGCAGAGTATATCGCTGCATCTGCAGGATGTTCTCAAGTTTTGTGGCTACAAAATCAATTGCTTGACTACAGGTTTAACTTTCTCAAAACTCCTATTTACATTGACAATACTGCTGCTATGTTCATTACTGCTAATCATGTTCAACACTAAAAAACCAAACATATCGAAATTCGATATCACTTTCTTAGAGACAACTCTGAAAAAGGTTTAATAATTTTGATTAAAGTTCATACAGACAAACAACTGACAGATCTTTTCACAAAATACTTTTTGTCAGTACGGTTTGAATTCTTATTTCAATCCATAGGATTAATCAACCATGATTAATTCTAATTTATAAAAAAAAAAAATCAAACAAAAATCAGAAAATATAAAAATCAAAAAATATAATAAGTCGATGTCAAGTATTGATTCCTTTGCTTTTTATTTTATTGTTTTGCATTGTGAGTGTGCATTAAATATAAAAGCAAACAAAAAGAATATAAAAAGCAAAAAGAAAAGAAAATATCATGTCATAAGAATCTATATTGCAAAAAGTGAGAAATGATAGTTACACTAGACATTATTTGTTTCATCATTTTTAAATAAAGACTGATGAATGTTAATTGATGTGCGAGACAGCTCAGGCAATTAGACTGAAAAAGTAAGTTCATTGTTGACAAATCTAAACTTAATGATCTTTTTGTTAAGTTCCTTTGCTATACATGTCGAAATATATATCTTTGGATGCATTGCTTGTGATGATAGTTGTTCATGATCGGTTAACGATGCAGTCTATTCAGTGTGATGAACCGCATCGTGAGCTTCTTTGTTGTGGTATCCACAGACCTGAAGTCTCACATGAAGTCACTTTTGAGCTTCAAGGTGCAGCAAAAGATTCCCAAAGTTGGAACAAAAAGAGTCCCAAATGTGGACCATCACTAAAACAAAAAAATTCCAAAAATGAATTCAGAAGATTCCCAAGGGGAACGATAGGAAATTAAATTCCAAAATGGAATACAAAAGAAGTCCCAAAGTGGATCAAATCCCAATAGAACCCATATTCTACATTGTGTATGACTGTAAGTGACCAGGTTCTTGTGCAATATGCATTCAGGTAGTGGTTGATGAGGAAATATGTTGACATATGTATTCATGAGGGTCACATAAGTCATTTTAATCGAACCTTAATCTCATCATGATACTGAAAAAGTAAGTGTATCAGTTCGAGCTAATTGGTATGTTTTCATATCATCACTCAATCAAACATAAGTCAAATGTCTATTCAAAACTTGCAAAACATGTTCAAATAATGTGTGGTATGATCTCACTGCGATATTTTGATTCATTGCATTGCATATGTCTTTAGTTTAATGTGTGTGCTTTGTGTGTGCAGGCATATGGATTCTTTATTGACACATCGACATCCTTTTTAAACTTAAAAATTTCAAGAAATTTCAAGTTTAGGGGGAGAATAAGTGAAGAAGAAAAATATTTACAAAAAGTCAAAAAAATATTTTGAAATAAGTGTGTTGAATGAACAAGATTATGAGGTATGAAAAGCAAATGTATTGGATGTGTTAAATACAAACCCAAGGTCTTGTGATTTTTTTAGAAAATTGCTTCGGGATATAGAAATATTGGTTTTGCAAAAACATTTTTTTTGGAAGAAAAATCAAAGAAAATGGAAAAGGGATTTTATGTGAATTAAATTTGTTGCCTAGCTAATATTTTTTGATTATTAAGGTGACAAACCCTAATAAGGATGTCTTGTCTAATTAATATGTCGAGAATGTTTGCAGGTGCAATAAATGCAGTTGAAAAGTCAACAGACGGAGAAAAGTGAAAAATCTTCTAAGTGTTGTTGCCGGGTAAAGATATCAGAAGACACTATTTAGCCGGGTAATGAAGTCACTATTTAGCCGGGTAAAGTAGTATTGATTGATATCAGCCGGGTGAAAGAAGGAATGAAGCCGGGTGACAAGTGTAAGTTACTATACAGCCGGGTGATGAAGTGTTAACACTGTACAGCCGTGTAATAGAATGAAGATTCTATGTAGCCGTGTAAGTGAAGAACACTGTGCAGCCGGGTAAGTATGATAACTGTACAGCCGGGTGATGAAGAGAAGCTGTCATTATACAGCCGGGTGATGAAAGAGTATCACTATGCAGTCGGGTAATGAACATGAAGTTATTGTGCAAGCCGGGTGATGTTTAGAAGACTACTATGCAGCCGGGTGATGGGTAAAACCAAAACAGGTGTAGTTGTTCCTAACTCTTACTCGTCCCAACAGTACTTGACCCGTCTCTACAGTGATTGACCCGTCCAAGTGTTTTACATGTTAAATGTTGACCCGTCCAAGGTTGTGACCCGTCCCAAGACTATGACCCGTCCCAACAGTGCTTGACGCGGCTCAACAGTACATGACCCGTCCAGGCTTATTGGGCTCAAATGTTTAGCCGTCCCAAATTGTTGACCCGTCTCATTAAGTTTGACCTAATTTTTCAATCATATAAATACCCGCCTCTTCACTAACACTTATCATTTTTCACCAACATTATCAAGCAAATCCCCTGTACCTCAAATCGCTCATATCATATTCAATCGATTGTTTTGTAACAAGTTATATTGATTGAATAAGGTATACTTTACATGATTCGGCCTGTTAAACCTGCTGATTGATCGTAAAAACGAAAAATGATGATGAACAGTAATTGGACCATTGAATCGACACTTTGATTTTGAGTGTTAAAACTTAAATCGAATGTTGTACTAGGTGTAATAACTGTCGATCATCAATAATCATTCATTTATTTGCATCAAATCGTCTAAAATCAACCGAATCAACTGAAAAATTCATGTCACTGTCGAACCGCCATTGATGAACTTTTGAATGTTCAGATTTTTGAGATTAAACTGACGAATCATTTGTTATTGTGTGACAAGTCAATGCTAAAACTGAACAAAACCATGTTAAACAAACTCATCATAAAAATTTCAGATTTGGGTTATTAAGTGCTTAAACTGTTAAGTGTAAAATGTTGTATGACCATTGATTCACAAAGTTGTTGTTTAACAAAATGATAAAAATCAAATTGTTAGATTAACTTAGGTGATTAAATGATTATGTGATGATTTTACATTGTAACTTTATGTTTAAATTCTTATGCAAATGTTGTTATTTATGAATGAAAAGTCTAACACATATGTCTTGTTTTTGTCAAACAGATGGAGAATCTTAAGTTGAGCCCAAGCACAATCTTGTTGCTTGTTTGGATGAATCCATTCCAGAAACAGAAGGATATAGAGACATGATAGGATTTATTAGAAGAACGAAGTATGTGTATGCAATGTGTGCAAAGCCAATTGTATATGCAAGACTTATAAAGAGTTTCTGGAGGACTGCTGAGGTTTTGACTGATGAAGCCGGAGTTACAGTGGTTAGAGGAAACATTTCCAGACAGTTGCAATTGACTGTGTCTGAAGAATCTATTTGGACTACTCTAAGGATAGATGATGATGAGATTGGTGCTACTGATGAGTTAACAACTGCTGAGTGTCAGGCATGTTTTATAAATATGGGTCATCCTTCCATATTTCCAAAGCAGCAGTTTGTTAGAGCTCGATTGGGAAAGAAGTGGAAACTGTTGTGTTATGTCATCAAGCAGTGCATGTCTAGAAGGAGTGCTGGATTTGACAATTTCCCTTCAGACATTGCACACCTATTGTTGCTATTGCTGAGAGCAGACCCTTCAATATGTCAAAGTGGATTATGAAAGGTTTTGTGTTCAATTTGGTGAAAGGCAAGAGGTTCAAGTTTCTTATGTATCCAAGATTCTTGCAACTAATGATCAATATTGCTCATCCAATTATTCGAGAAGAAGGTTTTGAAGGAGGGATACTATACACTGAAGATATGAATGCTCTATCTTACCGAAAGATGAGTATTGGGAATGTTGAAGATGTTGAGATGTTTGCCTATATGCGAGATATAGCAAACAATGATGAGGACATTGAAGTGGTGTATCATGATATATCACAAGGTGAGATTGTGAATCCACTGGACCTTGTTGATGAGATTCCGGATAATCTACTTGATGATGATGAGTATCTTGCTCGTTATCCAGAAGAGGAAGATAATGATGAGGATGATGAATCTGATGATAGTAATGAAGATAGTGATGATGTTAGTAATAATGATGGAAATGATGATGTGATTGAAGAAGAAAGTGCTGAATCCGTTTCTGAGGAGGCAGTAAAAGAAGATGTTGAAATGAATGTTGAGGTTTTTGAACCAATTATGACTGAAAATGTTGAGGTTGATGAACCTGCTGAGGTTGTCAAAGCAGTAGAAGAGGTTGTTATGGAAGCTCCTAGGGATATTATAGTTCATTATTCTAGATCGCAAAGATCCAAAACTATGATTGAGCCTATTATTTTGGTGGAGCCGAGTAATTTTGAAGATGTGTATGTGCCTGAACAGATTGATATAGTTCAGATTACACAAGAAGCTGGAGCAGAAGTGGAGACTGTGGCACAGACAGTTGATGATACTGATGATTGTATGATTGGTTCTGAACCAGTAGATGTTGCCACATCCTCCAAAGCAGCTGAACACGTTGAACAACCTTTGGAGTCTTCACCAAAAGTTGTGTCAATTGATGTTTTGACTGAAAAAGATGAAGAGATAGCACGGCTAAACAAAGTGATAGAAGATTTGATGAAGGAGAATGAATTGTTGAAGGCTTCGAATGAGAGAAAGAAGGTTAGACTGAACGAGTTCAGAGAAACCAATGAAAAGAATAAGAAACTTTTTGATGAGCTTGATTCAGAGTATGAAAAATTGAAAGAAGATTACAAAGAATTGTATGCTGAATGCAATACTCTGAATACGGAAAAGGAAATGTTAGAAAAGTGGTTGGAAGAAGCTAAGCCAAAGAAATCAGGATCTACATCTGATAAAGATTTTTCAGATGATGTGATGGAAGTAACCGAGCCTTCACAAGAGGTAAAAGTTTATTATACTAGAGCTCGAGGAACGAAGAATGTGGGTGAAAGGATTGAATCACCAATTCCAATTCCCGATGAAGCTGCTGATCTTGTCAATCTTGACAAAGCCGAGGGAAAACGCAAATTGGATGTTGTGCCGGAAATTGTCAGAGAAGATGAAATTGCTAAGAAAGCTAGAACTGAAGAAACAGTTCAGATTGAGCCGATTCAATCTGAGTCTGTAATGGCAACTGAAGTGCCCGAAGTGATTAAAGTGGCTGAGATTGTGAAGGAAAGTTCTATAGTTGAAACAGTTCAGTTCGAGCCGATTCAAACTGATACTGCGCATACAATTGAGGCACTTGATGACTAGATGATATTGACTTTACAGATTCTGAACTAGAAGCCAATCCTGTTGACGATATACCCACTGATCTTGATGAACGATTTGCGTATTTGGAGAAGATGAAATATAATCATGTTTATTTGAATGGACTAACTGTCAGTCAAATAAACGAGGAATATGAGAAATGTATAAATGCGCAAGACAAAGTGGTGGCTGATGAAAAGGAGTTTGTAGTTGAAATGGGTGAATGGACGCCGCTTCAAGAAAGTCTAAACATTGATGATCTTCCTCCGGAAGAACTTTATCATCAAAATCCGGAAGAGATGTCAGCTGCAAGCATGCGTCAGTGTCTTAGTTCGAGGAACTATCCATACAAGACTCTGAAGAGGTTGAAACGAGAATCGTTGAAGAAAATTGTGGTGAGTTTCCAGAAGACTGAGAAGATGCATAATCGCATGTTTTTCTTGGATTACAACAATCCGCAGTATTATGAGTTGACAAAGAGATACACAGTGCTTGAACCCAAAGAGATACCTGTGATGGCATTGCCAATTGATGCGCACAAGAAAAGAAAGGAGCTTATTGACATGTTTCCAAGTGAGATGAAGTCTTATAACATTCCAATGGAAGTACGAGAATCATGGCACAAGTCTGTCACATCAGGTGATATTATCAGATCACTGCAAAGTAAGGGCCAGTCAGTTGCTGAATTGCTTGATTCAATGATCGTGCCGGAAAAATCCAAAAATGTGAAGATTATTGCTTGGAAATATGATGAGGTTTTTGATGCTTTTCTAATCCAGAGGGTTAATGGATTATGTGATGTCTATCACTACTATTCGAGCATTTTCAAGCTGCAAGTTCATGATCTGAAAGAATTGCATAAGTTGAGACTGATCAATCACTCACGAGCAGAGCGTGGTGATAAATGTGCTATGTTGTTGGATGCCGGGATCAGCCGCATGCCAAAGTTTTTAGAGTTTCGAGGTCAACAAGAAGATACTGAATATTTGAAGACAAAAAAGAGGAAACAGAAGAAGCTGATACTTCGGGATATGTACTTAGAAGAATTTTCTGATGAGTACTTTGATAAGGTGACAGATCCGGGTTTGAAGGTAATAGATGGTTCACAGGCAACAAAGCCCATACTGAAGTGTTTCTACAATCAGGAGACTTATGAGCTGAAGTTAGTTCGAAATATTGATGATTGGGATCAGGACATGATCACATTATTTAGTACTTTTGAGCTGAAACTGTTGCATCCATCTTACATTGACTATCTTCGAAGCTACAAGATGGAGAAACTTAAAGATCCTGTTGCTGAAGAAGACAGAAGATTGTTTACAATCATGATAGAGGTGATTGGAGCTGCCACAGAGAAAATCCGATTAAGGAAGGCATTGCTTAATGCTAACCTTGTGAAGATTGACATGCCTGAGATCGAATACATGAGAGTGACGTCTAAGGGTACATTAGAAGTGAAAGTCAAAGGAAGGAAGAAACCGTACGAGTTTTATGCTAACATTGACTTTGCAGGTATTTCCTTGGACACGCTGAAAAGAATGAAGGACTGTGACATTGTTACAAATGAATCAAAGCCGAGACAAGCAAAGATTGCTGAGAAGTTCAAATCATGTATTGAGGAGGCTTTGAAAGAACAAGAAGAATACAAAGGAAAGCCGATGCTAGATGTTAAAGACGAACCTGAAGATTGGTGAGAGATTGAAGATGAAAAGCTAAAGTTGAAAACTGAAGATTTTTTATGAAGTCCAAAGTTAAATCTTAGGGGGAGTACTGTTAGGGCTCGTTTCTAGTTAAGATTTACTTTGTACTTTGTTTATACATATTTGTATAGTTTAGGGTTAATTTTGTATTTTCCCTAAAGTGTTGATGCATAAAGCATGTTGTGAGAGAATGTTAGAGAGAGAGTCTAGATCACAATTACACGCTAGAGAGAGAATTAGTGTGTGTGTTCTTACATTCTCCTGTACATTTGTACTACAACTTTTATGCTTTGATCATCAATACAAGAAAATTATTAGTAATGAATTGTGTTGTTGATTGATTCGTGTGTGTGTACTTAGATTGTTCTGATTTGCAGCAATATCGATCCAATTGAACCTATCACATTTGCCATTGAATGTCAGTTTCTTCAAGATCATCAGGATCCACCTGATACATATCTTCAACTTTCATTTCTTTTCCTTTCAATTCACCTGCAACCAGAGCTTCATAACTATGAACAAACATCCCAAACAAAGCCATTGTGTCTGATGGAATCTGAGTAGTGACATATGCATTTGAGCCAGAACCAACACTTGTAGAAGCACTATCAGATTTTACAGACCCAAAACTTGATGATCCTCCAGATGCAGCACCATAAATATGTGAGTTTGCAGCGGATGTAATATGTGCATCATTCTGAGGAGGAATATTAGGAAGCATCATGGACTGATTGTATTCTCTCCTCTTCACATGAAGATCAAATGAGTTTAGCTTGTTTATCACATCCATTAGTTTAAAGTAATGAAAGTTTCTCTCTTTCTTCAACAATTTGATCTGTAGACTCCACTTAGGGGGAAGTGAATCTAAAAGCTTTGTAACTTGCTCATAATTTCCAAGTTTCTCATCATACTTTTTCAGATTGCTTGATACAGATAGAAAACGGTTGGTTATATAAGTCAGACTTTCTTGCTTATACCCCACAAATGAATTAAACTCTTTCTCAGCTTGAGCTTTTCTGTCCAACTTCAGATCCTCGTTACCATCATAAAACTCACACAATGCATCATACAAACATTTTTCAGTTGTGTGTTCAGCAAACTTGTTGTAAATATCTTGATGTAAACAGAGTATCAAAGCTCCAAGGGCCTTTTTATCACGATGAAGCAACTTGATATCACCTTCAGTATAGGTACTTAGATCATTGTTTGGTGAAGTAATAGTACCTTCAACTTTCTTTGGCACATGAGGACCATTAACAATTGACTCCCATTGATTATAATCAGTATAGTAGAAAAATGCCTTCAAATACCGCTTCCAATCCTCAAAATTTTCACCACTTACAAGCCTCGGTGGCCTGTTTGGTTGAACACTCACCAGATCATTCATGTTTATGGTTGATGTAGTCATAATCACAAACAAATCTCAGGTTCGCTGACAACAGATTCGCTTAGTAGATTCGCTCGGCAGATAGCAGATTCGTTCGACAAAAGCACAGGTTCGCTGGACAGATTCGCCCGACAGAACAAACACTTGTGCCCAAAATTAGATTCTGCGCAGATTCGCTTGCACAAAGAATCAAACAGCTGAACTTTCGTTCAAAAATATGACAGGTTCGCTAAGCAGAATCAGAAATTTCCAAATCACAAATCCACAATAGTTTCGCTGGATGAACAGTAGTTTCGCTATATGAATGTCTAGATTCGCTGACTTACTGGAAAAGCTTTCTCAATCCAAAATCAACCAAAACTACCTCAAAAATCAACCAATTGAAGATCCGTTTGTTTCTGTAGCTTCCTATTAACAAATATGACAAACCCAAAGCAAATTCCAGCTCAAAAACACAACAAACAGATCTGAAATGAATCAAACAGTGTTTTGACAATAAAACCCCAAAAACTTCACAAAAATCTCACTGATCAAATAACCAAGAGCACTAAGGCTCTGATACCAATTGTTGGTCCAGATAGATCGAGATTTCAGTGCTATGATGATTAATAACAACAAAACACACTTTGATTTAGTGAAACATTGTCCAAAATTACTTAGTAAACAATAACAAAGATCAAAGTAACATAATCAGAGGTAATCAAACTACAAAGATAATGATAATAAGCTCCTAGCACCTCAGCCGTCACACACACAGAATTTAGGATTTGATAAACTTGCCAAAACTTACATTGAAATGAGAAAACATTACAATATATAGTGTAGCATTAGATTCGCTGATAGATTCGCTGACAGCGAATCTATCAAGCAAAACTATTAAGTTCGCCGGGCACAAACAGATTCGCCCGGTCGACACAACTAATCTATAAGACTGCACAATCTAGACTTCCGGGATTCGCCCGTAGGTTCGCTAGAACAGAAATAACAAAATACATAACAAAACAAAGTAACACCGACATGCCGGTGAGTCCAACCTATACATGAACTATCAATAATAATAATAATAATAATAATAATAATAATAATAATAATAATAATAATAATAATAATAATAATAATAATAATAATAATAATAATAATAATGCTTCATCATAAGTTCAATAATCATCAATCAACATAATTTTAGCATCAAACTCTTCCTAAAATTTAACCATAATATCATTAATCACAACTTTATCATTCAAATTTTCATATAACTCATAAACTCAGTATTAAATCCTCATATAATCTATTTAATCAAGAAACTTTCATATTCACATATGATTCATTTAAATCATTATAAATCTATTAATCAAATCTAACATAATTCATCCATAAACTCACTTTTGTACGAATTTAACTTCTCATTTGAAGTCTACTTCATATAAATGTTGTCCCACCCCCAAATCCACTAACGTAGTTTTACTGTTAGAGGCGTGACAAACAGGATCCAGTCATTAATTACACAGAACGACTCTATATGAGTTTTGAAAACCAAACGTTTCCCCATTAAATGTGGTAATTTAAACGTAAATCAGAGTAATTGGTTTTTCGTTATGCGGAAGCGTAATAATTAAGTAATTTAAAGCAAACCCAAACCACACAGAAAAGAAATGCGCAAAAACACGCGCCCAACACAAGACACATAGTTTAAGTAGTTATCAAATCCCAAAATAAAGTTTTTAATGCAAGAAGTGTTTTAATGAATTCAGAGGACGCTATTCCATGCCTTACGTGCAGTGTACCTCAGTGACCTGAGACAGTGAAAGGCTAACAAGTGTCAAAACGACGGTTGGTGAGTTCACATACTAAGTATAAAATCAAGTAGTTCAGTTGCAAGCAGATATATAAATTTGTCTTCATCTTATCAAACAAATATATATGTGAATTTTGATCCACACTAAAAGCATGTTTATTATTGGTTTATCATACAAGTTGTCCTTATACAAATAATTTACCTCAAAACGTCCTGTTTTAAATGTAATTTGATTTGCTAAACGATTTGTTTACGTGTCTTACTTACTTATTTGTTATACAAGGCATATTATTTATATTTTTCTGCTATTTTATATTGGCATGAACAAGAAATAACTATCAGAAGCCTTCTATGAAGGATGACAATGTTTCTCACGTATTAAAGTTCTCAATTTAATGTATTGATTTGGCTTTTTATTGATTGTTGCAGATTTTCATATGAAGACTTTTTTGGTATCATCGTCAAATAAATTCTTAAAGTTCATTAAGAAGCACTTATGAAGTATTTGTTTAAAGAAATCAAGAGTTTTGTTTTATAGTAAACGATTAAACAGTTTTATCAATTCAACACCTTCTTTCACCTAATTCTGAAAAAAAAATGATTAGTCACCGAACACTTTTATTTTGTTCATTTGAGTTTACTACCACCTTTATAAATTAACTCTATTGTTAAATTTTCATTCATTGATTAAAAATTAGTTTAATATCTACGGTCATGTTGATCTTTATATTTTTGGAATCTTGGATGACCGATCTGTTTTGTTTGGTGATATCATTAATTTACTCAAAAATGGTCAAATAAAAGTTAGATATATATGGAAGTGGAACTTGTATTTGGTTATCTTAGAGTTTACATGGCTCGGTTTTATAACTAAATATTAGTTGTTTATGAAATATGTGGAGGTAATATTATTTCAGTGTCTTGAACTGATGTTGTTTTCCTTCATTTGTTTGGTATATCATCTCCAATGAGTCTACAATCACTACAATGTTCAATTTCTCCTCTTCTGCTCCTTAGGTCGTAACAATACTCTAATTTTACACATTATGTACGCTTCTCCATATGTTGATTTGTCGTTTCCAAGGTACCCTAACGTGCGGACTTTAGCTGTGTTGTCCACCTCGTGTTGTCATTGTTAAGCGTAATTTAGTTGCTAACTTTGGACGTGACATGCTGCTTCCTTTAAAAAGTATTTTTTGTTTTACGTTCAATGCAACCATTATCGACAACACCATATATGCTTTGGTTACCTTAGCCGGTACGACATGCCGAGACATATTAGTGCAGGAGGGACACATGGACTGCCAAAAGATAATTGCAATCTTCAGACCCGGGTACACAAAGAAACTACTGTTATTAGTTACAAAGGCTTTTATAGATGTCGATATTTTTTTTACTGCATTTCATCAAGGTAAATTAATCAAGTGCCAACTATTTTAATAATTTAATCTGCATAGTTCCATAGTTGTTTTGACTGCATTTCACTAAATGAAGATGACGTGGATGCTTATCTAACTGCACTTCATCAATTTCAAAAGCATTTTTTTTCCTAAGTGAAGAAGACGTGGCTGCCTATGTTTTTTTCAGCCGACTAGACGAGGTAAGAAGTTTGTTGCAGGTTTTTTTAGACGACTTGACGAGGTAAGACGTGGTTAAGAAGTAGATTGTGTTTTTTCCTTATGTCATTTACAATGTTCTTTAAACTGAAACCAATAGCATTTATCATCTCATTCATAGATGGTCATATATTTATAATTAGCATTGACTATTTTTAGGTTTATTATATGTTGGTTGAAGCTTATTCTTTTAACAGTCGAACTTGTATCTACAAAGTATTCTTGTAACAGTTGGACTTATAAAATATTTATATGGAAAGACCCATTTATTCAGAGACAAGTTAGATTCGGTGTTTTCCAAGACAAGTTTGACCCATTTACTATTTTTACTTGTGATATGTTTTCATCGCATGTAGTCAAAAAAGAAGATTGAGGTGATTGTTTTGATGACTGCATGTGAGTCATAGACAAGGAATGTGCAAACATAAAAGTAAGATTTTTATGAGTATATTACTCATAGTAGTAAGAATTTTTATGCATACTTCACTCATAATAGTAAGACTTTGATTTGTCTTTATAGGACCATAATTGGGGTAGCTAATTATCACAGGTTTGAATTTTTTCTGTCTCGATATGGTACTCCATTATTGATTAAATGGCTGCTTAAAACAAAGAGATGGGTTCGAAGTACATATGCAGACAATATCGTAGGGTATGCTAGCTTAGCGTAAGCAACACTGGCTAGGCGTAACTATGCCAAAACTAAGCTATTCTAAGTACGAAAAAACACACCATTTCATCATTGCTTGGTGGGGTTTCATACGCTAATGACAATTTCTGTATTAGGAGGTTGTTTTGCATCTTGGTTGGACTAAATGTCATTTGTTAAATTCATTTTCTTGTCTTTGTGTGGATCGTTTTGACACTTGAATAGTTAATTATGTTTGAGTAAATGAAAAACAAATACTTATTTAGTATTACCTAATGTTGCCATTCGTGTATGTTGATTGCAGGTAAAGTTATGAAAGATTGAAACATGGTTTCTATTAGTTAATTGGATCTGACACTTTAGTGGCAACGTTTAAATGAATTTACACTTTGATGGCAACATTTTGAAGACTGACGAATTCAAAAATTTTAAGCACTAGGGACCAAATCTAAAGTTTTCATAAAACTAGGACCTACCATTTGTTTTACTCTTTTTATTACGTGTTTTTGGTTTTGATCCCTAACATAGATTACGATATTTACAAAGAGACTCATATTAAACGAATATGAGTACTTCGTTGTAAATTGATTTTCTCGCCGCATCGCACGGATTCCTTGCTAGCAATATGAAAGATTCAAATTCAAATTTTTATACACTCTTCATACAATCCTAACTCTTCATCATGATTCATTTCAAATGTCTATTGTTAAAACTTCAATGAAGAAACCATCAGAATTTGCACCAAAGGATCGGCGACCGGTGGTGATGTTTTTTAGTATAGTTTATCAGTGCACATTTTAAAAAGTGTCACTATTGCGATTCAACGCCGCTTCGGTAAATATATACATGTCAATCGATACAATGTTAACCCTTCATTTTAGCATGTATTATTTTTCAAATACTCTTGTAAAATTGTTTGGTTCTCGTCTAGGGCCGGTTCATTCGTGTAAAACCCAGTGTCCTTATAGCCCACTAATTACCGAGGGCCATCGGGTATGTTAGCATGTAGCAAAATCCTTAGGGGTTGTTTGTGTCAGCCTCTTAATGGTTTAGATGTCTGAATGGTTCAAATTGTTTGTTTTGCGAGCAAGTGTCTGAATGGTTAAAACATTTGCCATTGAATGGTTAAACATTAAACAGATTCTGAATGGTTAAGAGCTATTATCTAAATTGGTTAGACATTTGCCTTTAAATATTTAAGCAATATACTTGCTCTTAATGGTTCAGACCTCTTACTGATTCAACACTTAATGATTCAAACCTCTTTTTGGTTCAACACTTATCTATTCTAAAGCTGCCAAAGAGCCCCTTAGTTAGATATTGACATTGGTTTTATGACTTGTTTGTTACTTGTTTGTTAAGTAGAACTTGAAGAACGTGAAGACCAACTTGATTTGATTGTATTAATTACATTTGGTTAAACATCTAACATTTTTTATGTATTAATTACATCTCAGTTATATATAACATTTTTTATAGATATTTGATTTTATTAGATCCAAATATGTAACAAGATGTAACATATGTAACTTATTTTGTTAGTTTTTTTTTAATTTAGGTTAAATAAAAAGAACATATAACATTTTTTATAGATGAAAGTTGATATATTTTTTGTTACATTTTCATCATGCTACATCTTTATATCTTTTGCTCTTTCCTTGAAATGATGAAAGTAAATGTAAATTGTTTTTAGGTTTGTTAGTTTTGCATTAAATAGGATTCAAATCCATGCTTTGTTTTGTATTTTTTTCTATTAATTGTATGAATAGCTAGTTATATATGTAACACGTCTAATACTGCTATGATTGGAATTTCATACAAAAGGAAGTCATCCCTTGTGACCTCAAAGGCATCATAAAGTTACTAGATGATATTCTTGATCACCAACTCACGAGCAGATTAAACAAATCTACTCTAGAGAATTTGATGATGATATTGTATGGTTTTATTAGGATCATGTTAGAAGCTCACATAAGAAAGATTTGCCCTTAACAATTGCATGAAAAAAAGTTTGTTTGATAGGTCTTTTCGGCACTATCGAAGACCTTGGTGGGGCTGGTAAGTTACTAGTAAAAGATGAATGACATAAGGTTACAATGAGCATTGGTTTTTCCTTTACCTATGCATAAAGATTTGAAGACGTTTATGTCGAATTTCTACAACAATTGAACATGAACTATGATCTAGAAAAAAAAGACCCTAAGGAATATATTGAAGATGAAAATGAAATTGTTTGGCACAAAACTAAATTTAAAGAGAAATTCATATGCAAATTGCATAATGGTCATGGAGCTATCAAAAGACAAAACAGTAGCACATAAGAATGAAAAGGCTTTAAAACGAGGTTCAATGATCTCATGTAATTGTTTCATAAGGAATATATTGGCCTATATATTAAGTCACCATTTCCACCGGTTGTTAGTAAAAAAGAAATTTGTTTGTTTAACTTGTAGACAATAATACAAATATTGGGTGGAGAAGATACAATCTCGAATAAAGGTCAGTGGTAGGATGTTGCTCAAAGTTTTGGATGCCCAATCTTTCTAAGTAACAGGTTTAAAGATATCTATTAACAATATTTGGTATTACCAGATGCCTACTTTACAGTCGTTGCAAAATGCCAAAAGAATAATGCTAGCTAGAAGGCAGTAGCA
The DNA here is from genome assembly GCA_030867185.1 of Tagetes erecta. Lineage (NCBI taxonomy): Eukaryota > Viridiplantae > Streptophyta > Magnoliopsida > Asterales > Asteraceae > Tagetes > Tagetes erecta. Next base: position 21,561,850 of record CM061487.1, read on the forward strand.
GGAAATCAAAATGTATCATAAATAAAGAAAGTGATGGAGCACAAGACAAGGATTTGCTAAAAGTTGATGATCCAGAATTTAATGAGAAGATCGATGATTGGATTATAACAGGAATAAATGAGGTAATGCAATATGCCAAGAATGAAAGCATAAATGCAAGCACATTAAAGGTTGAAAAGGTTAAAATATTGCAAGATTGTGGTAACAAGTTAGTCATCACTTTGGAAAATCAAAAGCATCAGTTGAAGACCATCTGAAGATGTGCTGCTAAAACAAGCTCAAGAAGACTAACGTAAAATTAACATTAAGGGGGAATGTTGAAGTGTAATATCACTTGTGTAGGTCCATTTATGTCCTTATACTATGTCTAAGGGTCTTTATGTAAATACTTATATTTATAAGTTATAGCAGTTATACATAACTGCATTTTGGCAGTTATGCAAACACTCAAATCCACTAACTGTCGTGTTGGTTGGATATGTCGATTGGAAGCATATTATACTACATTAATACGCAAATTACATGGGCAAAATAGTCATTTAACAAATTCCTTAATTTTCAACACATCCCCTATATAAAACCCTAAATGAAGATGAGCATCACTCAAAATCCAATTTCATCTGCCTCCACACCGTCTCCTACATTTCTTTTTCACATTCTTCTTCCACAAAATTTACAAACCCTAAATTGTGTGTGATGCCTACCTCTTCTACCTCAACGTCGCGTTCATCTTCCTCTTCTGCCTTGCCGCCTTCATCTTCCTCTTTTGCGTCACAAACCCTAATCGCTTCTCATGATATCCGCCCACTTCTTCTTCCGCCTCTCATGAAGCATCACCAGACTTCAAAATTCAAAATCACCTCATATGATCTCACTTTACTTCTTTCTTATGCTAATAATAGCGATTTTGTTGTTACCGGTTTACGATTTGATTACCTAAACAATGGTGAATTCTAAGATCAGATCGAGCAAAGTAAAGGTGGGTTGTGAAGAAAAAGAGGTGGTGAAGGGTGACGGGCGGCGGTGCACTGTGTTGATTACGGTTCACGTGGCGGCATTGTTAATGATCGTTCTAGGGATCTGGCGACCCTTTTTATTTCCGGTGAGCTCCTAAACAAATTTATTTTAGGGTTCTAAGGTTCTTGATTGATTTTTATGGTTTTTTATTCTTATTAGCTTTTTTTTGTTATGCCTAATCATATAGTTGTAACATTCTTTTTTGCTTTTCACAATTGTGATTTTAGGTCAGTAGCACTGCTTGCTTTTTACACAAATCTATCCATTGGTGTTCATATCCACATGAGTGATTAGTAAGTTTCTTTTGTTGTTAATTTATGATTTTAGGTCAGCATTGCTTGCTTTTGTTGTTATATATTATAGTGGTTCTTTCTTTTTTAACCTGGTACCTGATCAGTCGTGTATGGGCCAAAATGAATCCACATGAGTTTTTTGTTTGGGTTTAGGTAGTGGGTCATTCATTTGATGTTTTTGTGTGTGTTTTATTTACGACGTATTGAATTTCACTTCTGTCTCGATGGGTCTCAATGGCAGATATGGATCCCATTCATTTTCTAAGTGCATTAGTATATGACATTTTGTATATTGTTACTTATATTTTCTTTTTTGGTTCTAATTTTAAATTTGGGTTGTTCAGGTCATCCGTTGCTGCATTTGGAAAGGTCTTTGGTATGAGCTTCTACAGGTAATGCACAATGAAGATTCAAGTTAATGGTTTTCTTGTTTCGATGATTTATTTTTACTTTCTTATGGGTGGAAAATGCTGCAGTTTTAGGTTTTAAGGTGATTTTGTTGTTTATGTGTCATTATTTTGAGTTATTGTTGCTGTTTTGGATATAGATTGTTTCAGTTACAAATTTTTTATGCCATTGTTTTGTTGTTTTGACATGCTAAGGTTAACATGTTTAGTTGGTTTGTAATTTTCTACTTTTAAGGAGTTGACATCCTTTTTAATCGCATGCGTGTCAATAGTCAGAGGAATGTTATATTACATGCTTTATCTGGAGCTGGTAAACTTTTTAATTGCATTGACATCCTTTTTATATTACCTTCTGATTAGATTCTTACGTCTAAGATTTATTTATTGCAGAAAGGACATGATTGTCTACTTAACAAATTGAGGCAAGTTATTGTTATCCCATAATGCATGTATATGAGAGTAACAATAAACCTTTGGTCTTATAACACTTGATTTACATATCTAAGATGTGTTAGGTGATTCATGATCAATATTTAGTGTTACTGTATTTTGGAATAATCGTTATTTAATCATGTAGACGCCAGTGGTCCAGAGGAGTTGAAGAAGTTGCAGCTTTAAATCTATCATAGCAGATTATGCTCTTTCCATGTTTCTTTCGCTTAGCTCTTCAGTTTTCGACTTTAGTAGCATTTTTTCATGGAGCATACAGCCATTTGTGGGTATGGATATTACTGTTTATTAAATATATTTACTGAACATGTGCACTGTGTGTGTCTATTCTGTTTTGTGCTTACTCTGTTATGTGTGTTTTAACCCCTAAGTGTGTAGTGTGTACTTTAAATCTTTGGTGTCTACAAATTACAAACTTGCAAATTTAACCAAATCATACTTGAAAGTTTAAACTTTACTTATGGAAAACAATTTTGAGTTTAAACATTGTGTGTATATTTGTATTTTTGACCCATTAGCTTAAGTTGAATACTTAATCATATTGTTAATCTGAATTTGCTTCATTAAGGGCGGTGGAAAACTAGATCTGAGTAATCACATTGAATCAGGCTTCGGTTAGTGTGGCCGGGGGGTTAAAAACTGATGAAAATGGTTTAACAAAGAGTCAAATTTGACCATAAAGAGCTCATTACCTGCTGTTTGCTACTATTACAATCCCTGAATGAGCTACATGTTTATTATATTTTGATCCGTTTGACCTATTTCTTTTTAAAACACTAAAGTTGGACATGTTTAATATATGTTTACTATATCTTGACCCATTTCAATTTAAATCACTTTCATTTGGACCATAACTAGATTAACTTGAGTTATGTCGGTTAATGACATATCAAGATCTGTGAGTAGCTATTGAAATGGTGTCTTGGAATCATGCTGCTATCTGAATAAAAAACATCTAATGCCTAAGATTGATTGTGGAAGTTATCTTGCGTCGTTTGTATTGTTTGTTTTGATCATATTCTGACAGAGTTTGCTTTTAATTAGTTAGATGGCTTAAATAATTGTTACGAAAGGTATCATGTTGCATTTAGGACACTTTTGGTTCCATTTGGGTTTGCTATCTTTGTCTTGAGGTCTACCTCTTCAGGTTTACAAATTGTTAGTAATGATTTGGAATTTATTAATATATGGAACTCTATACTGATATGTTGAACTTGATGTTTTTATCTGCTTCTATATGACTTGTTTTTCTTTGTTACAGCACAGAGCATTTTTTTCAGGGTGAATCAATACTAGTCTTAATACGTGCGATGGTTGTGGTTAGTACCAAGTCGAATGATCTTCCCATTTCTTTCTTTTACAGTTTCGTTTTATTATTCGTGGATGTGTTCATCTACTTGTGTTTTCTATAAAACGAGTCAAATTTAAAAGATAATGCTAAAAGGAGAATGACCCAAATCATGATTAATATTTTGACATAAATTCAAAATACGTGTCTTTACATGATATAATGATTCATGAAGTGTCTCTAGTTGCTTTTAGTTTTATTTTTTAATGGCTTATGAAAAAAATATGGACATTATGCAAATAAACCTGAATGTGTTACAAATATGTCATTTGGAAAACGATAGCCATATTCTTTTAGGGATTGGGTCTCTGATTAGCAATAAGATCAACACATATTATTGATATTATGAAAGCTGGTTTATGTATATTTTTATGCACAGCACACTCTACAATGCAGGTCTTGAGAGGAATTATATCTAGAAAAATACCAACACTTACCACCCTTTTGGAACACAATTTAAATGTTATCTCAACTATGACTTTAACCCGAAACATAACAAGGTATTGTTTCTCTCTAAATGCTGAACCAGTTCAATTAAAATAGAAAACATAACATTAACATAAGAATATACAATCTACAAAACATTCTAAAAATAACATTTAACATACCTATGATTAGATTTTTAGTGTATTTAGAACTTCAATTGTTTGATATTTCAATAGACCTATTAAAATGTGTACACGCTTACCACCAACTGCTCAACCTCATGGTCCTCATCTATTTATATCTGGGTTTAGTTCCTTTTACAACACAATCTTGTCTATTTGTGAACACTGGTTTGTTGTATGCAGTTATTGTTTGAGTTATACTATTTTTTTTTTACTTTCCATAGCTGCATATTTGAGTATATGTGACAATTTGTTGTTATTTAGTTTTCTCACTTCATGTATTCATATTTATTTGGGTTTAATTCACGTAGATGCTACTATATAATCATTTTGCATACATGCAGCTATTGTTAGAATATATTAAATTTTGTTTACGTCCTATTTGGGTAAATGATTCAAAGTTGTCTTTATGTAGACTGCTACTTCAGTCATTTATAGTTTATACAATGATACAAAGAGTATATGAAGTATAGTAAATACTTGAATAACTTAATGAATATGGTATGAAACCTATGTTACTAAGTATATGGTATGTGGAACAATATTTTTAGTTTTATACAAGAGTATCAGTTTGTGTATTTATGTAGCTTTATTAACTCAATCAACACCCTCTAACTCTTTAAGGTCAGCATGAATTTAGATTAAATTATTGTAGTCGTGTTAAACACTATGAATACAAAAGCACAAGATTGCTATTAACTGTTAATGTGTGAAGCCTATTAAGAAACTTATTTTCTCTTTAATACTTTCGTTTGGAACATTAAGACACGCTAGGTTGTTATTTGACACTATTTTACTTGATCTGATTTGAGATTATGTTTTAGATAACAGAAAGCTTCCATGCCCCTAAAAATTGCAGTTATCAGGTTAGAATTGTGCAGTTTTGAAGGATTTGATGCAATATGTTGTTGAAATAGTGCACAACTTTGGGCAACTTTTAATGGGATACGTTTTTGTCCACACATCAACGTGTAAGGTTAAATTGGTGTCGTTTTAATGCTATGTTGTTTAAACAATCCAGTTTTGAGGTTAAATAGTCTAGTTTTATGCCATATATTGTCTTGTTGTTAATTATTGGGTTTTTTTAATCTATCGAAGTATTTTGGGTAGTTTATTTGACATTTTTTTGAAAGATTTTGTATTGTTTATTCATTGCCAAATAAACCTTTGATTTGTGAGAATATAATGCATGGATAAGCCTCGATTTTTCATTTTAGTTCATTCATTTATCTTTACAACTCACATATGCGTGTTTATTTACTATAGCTATCTTCCACTCTTTCTTGTTTTATGTAATAAGGCATGTGGTGACAATGATATCGATTTTATAGGACTTTGTTAAAGCGTGGCAGGATTGTTTTTCTACTCAATGAGATTGATCTTGTAGTTACGATCATGTCATGTTTCAGTTGAGGCACCTGCACTTGCTATTTGTGAGCCAATGGACATCATGACTGCGTTGTGGGTAGGGTTTCCTAATATTTTTTTCCACATGCTAGCTTTCTAATCTCACACCCAAAACCCATATAATCTTTTTTTAACCTTTAGAAAAACTCAACATATTCATTTGAAAGTTAGGTGGTGAAACATTTTGAGATGAGGTTGGGAGCCCTTGATGATACACACTTGCTTTTGACTGTTATGCACTTCAACTTATTTATGTATTAGAATAAATCTATTGTTCATTGTTTATAAAAAATCGAGTTCTGATAAAAATTGAACTAATAATACATAAATATATCAATACACTGTTATATTATTTATATACTACCAAATAAACACCATAATATTAGTAATGGCATTTCCAGACATACTAATGTGTTTAGTCAAGTTAAAAGATAATAAAATTATTGCATGTGTTTTTCCTCAGGCTAGCAAGAAAATGAACAAGCATTTGAAGCTGATGCACGCATTACATGACCAGGTTTTGTTTCATTACAACTATCATGTTCTATGCTTAACTAGGTTTTAGTTAGAGGTGGCAATTTTGACCTATTTACTTATGATTGGGTCAGTTTGGGTTGCATTTTATCAGCTCCAAGTAGAAAGAAATTGTCAACACAAACCTCATGTATTTAAAATGAGTGTTTCTTAACCTTCAACATATTGTTTATTAAAAAAAATGTGTTGTGACTATGTTGTAAGTGATTAGTAGTGTAGTGATATACATGATAAAATGTTTCTTAACCTTATGTATTATACATGATAAAATGTTTAAAAAAACGTGCAGTACTGGTTCCTTTTAGAGAAAAATATGAATATTCATGCTCAAAATGAGGTGTAATTAACATATCATGTGACTTGAAGTATCTTCCTACACTCATATTCATAATGACTTTAAAAAGGTTATCCATACACTTTTATTTGGACGCTCCTTTTTGTATTTTTTTTTAATTTTCCTGAATGTAGGTTGTGTGAGTTGCAAAACACGTTTATATTGTTATATAGCGTTTCAACTATAATCTTTTACACGGTTCAATACACTCCTCAACACGTTGATACTTTTAGTAATTCTTTTCTAATCGGTATGCGTTTTTTTTATTTCAATACCTGACATTCATAGTGGGTTCTAAAGGATAGTAAGTATACAATTATTTTTGTTATATGTAGATCAACAACAAATATTTGTTAGAGTTGTAGTTATATGTATGAATGATTTAAGGTTTTAGTAAAACAAAACTAATAATCACATGTGAATACTAATGTACAACTTTCCTGTGTTGTTGATTTCTTACTAGAAGTAACAAAATCAGCCTATTTTCCGGTTTCATTATTTTAAACAGAACTCTCAACATTTTTACTGCATCACCAAGACACCCTTTAGTGGGTGTGACTGTTGTCATTTATGCTCCTTTCCTCTTGCTTTATTACACCGATAACTGCAGATGAAGCGAAAGACATCGATTATCTATTTAGACGAACGAAGAATAAGATAAATAACAAAATAATAGTAATACAAGCAAAATTGTGAATTGTAGGACTTGAAGCATACGTGTTAATGAAATATGCTTTTAATAAAACAAAACGAACCATCATAGTTGATACTAATATTAAAGTTGCTAGCCGCAGCTGACCTTTGAAAGTAACAAATCAACTGAATGTGAAAACAAACCAATAAAAATAAATTAACATGATAATAGTAGTAGTAGTAATAAATGGATTTTGTAAAATATTATACGAGTAACAGAAACAAACAAACAAATATCATGTTGTAAAGTGTCTCGGCAACAGCATCGCGCGGGTATAGTACTAGTATATATATATGCATGGTGTCTATCTATAAAATTTATCACTTTTCTATCAATATAAAGTCCTGTTTTTAATTCATCAAGTGAATATTATTGGTTTCTTTCATCATGGTTAAGTCAATACACAGTCGTGAACAAATACATGAATCTTGTGCCAACAGTTGTTAACCTCTACAGAAGGTACCCACCTTTTTTCCATCAATCAAAGTTTATCGGTTCCGTTGACTTATAATATGTCTTGTTCCGTGCTTTTTCAAAAAAAGTCCACTCACATTTTGCTTTACATAAGTTTCAATCAACGTGTCCTTTGAAGTTACTAATTTTGCCTAAATTAATCAAGACTTTTTAATTTGCATTGTTCAGTTTTTTTATTTTTCCAAAAAATGTCTGCTTTCATCTTGCTTTAAGTTTCACTTGACAAACACAGTTTTGACCTTAACTCCATTTTATCCATTAAGCAACCTAGCATAAAAACTTGAAGAAGCCTTTAAGTTATTTCTATTACACTAAATGCATTTCACAAGTGCATTTCGTAAGAGTGTTTAAAAATTTGTCTGGTTTCCTCGATCGAATCCTATGAACCACACCATATCTTAAGAGTGTTTAAAAATTCATGGTATATAGGTTCTTTTGCTATTTTGTTAAAGTTTTAGATGCGAACACTTCAGAGATAAAAAGAAAAAAAAAAGTTCTAGACATTAGTTGAGATCAATGAAGATGTTTATCTAAATGCATTTCACAAGTGCATTTGTTATTAAGCGATAACTAATTTGTTATTAGCAAGTTAGCTATGTGTACATTTTTTAGATAGATTTGTTTGACACACGTTAAAGATGAAATGTTTTTGTGTCTTTCATTGTGTGTAGTTATTTTTTTAATTTTAAATTAACAAATATTTTTGTCGTTTAGAGTGCAAAGTAAAATAGCATCATCCTTTAAACAAAAATGAGTAACGTCCATCGCCTACATCCACAACTATGATGATACTAATTAACCTAAAAAGTTTCGAAAAACGAACTTATACACTTTAGTAAAAAGGGTTACGCGGATAACAAAACACTCATAAACAAGTATTACTTACGATGTCATCCCCACTCGATCTCAATCTCATTGCATTGCTATTGTCTTTGAAAGTTTAGCTATCCTCATCTTGTCATGCTTATTTATAATGCATTGCTCCTTATTCTGATATTGCTTTCCTACCACATAGAAGTGACATTTTTCCCCTCCTTCCTTCACTCACTTAAAGTTCATTTCTTGCTCTTGTCTTGTTTTAGGCTTAGACAAAAGAGCTCATTCATAGGTTCTATCTTTCTAGCATTTTATGTCTTTCTTCCTTAACCACTTATCAATATCCTTTTATAGGGGAAAAACAAGTTCTAATTAAATTAACTTAGAAAACCATTAATTTATTTATTGCATATTATGATTTATTTTATATAATTTTCTTTTACAGAAAATATCCTAATCTATCATAATGAATTTTTTCATTATCCAAATATCAAGTCATTATCAAGATCATATATCTCCCTAAGAAACATAAGAAATCAGATGAAGTATAATGAATTAAAAATCTCTAATATAACCTAAGATTGTATGAATTAGAATCTCCATTACTTTAAGAAAATAAAATAAACAAAACAAACTAATTCCATTAAACTTGGCATGTTTTGCGTATTGTTTATTTAGATGATGTTTTATTTAGTTATTTAGATTATGTTTTATATCGTTCTTCGTATCTAAGTGCAAAGAGCAATTCATGCTGACATATTGTAAAACAACAACCTAGCTATTAGCAATTCAATGTGAATATTTATATAGAGAAAAAAAAGATAGGGGGACTCATCTTATTAAGTATATCTTAACACTTACGTACAACCGCCATAAATGATGTTAAGTGGTTAATACATTGAAGACACATTATTAAGTATATCATGTTTGTCAAATGTAGCTGTTAAGGTCCATAAAATTGAATGCTACATTACATTCGCAATGGAACTTATGTTGATGACTACAGTGTTGCAAGAGTTACAAATTAAGTTAACTATTAAATGTTTTTTTAATTTATGTTATTTAATCAACACAAATTAAGAAAATCTAAACTAGAATCAGAATTAGAAAATCTAAACTACAAATCATGCCTATGGTTAGAGGCAGAATAATATAGTAGTAAGGAAACAAGGAATCACATATATGGTAGCAAGTATAGCAACACGTATAAGCCCAATCTAATATAGCTAATGTGCAGTGTGAGTGTAGCTAATGCAATGCATAGTTATAGTCTAGATGCAAATGCTAGTTCTCTATAACTTATGGCTCTGATACCAATCTGTCACACCCTCAATTTTCCACAGACGGGGTATCCGTTAGGCGTGTGACATACCGGGATCTCAAGCCATTAGTTACAGTCAACTCCGATTCAACGTTTAATGAAATGTTTAATTTAATGATTAAAACAGAATTTAGGAGTTTAAATGTTAAAACCAACTTTTAGCGGAAGCATAAACAAATCCGGTACGCAAAATCACGCGCACAAAATAATAAACCAAGTTAATAAAATAACTAAATCATTAAATGTAGTTTTTGAAACGTGTCCAAAGGACGACCCAATGCATGCATGTCCTACGTGCTCGGCTCCTTAGTTACCTGAGAAAACATACTAAAACGGTCAACACATAATGTTGGTGAGTTCAATGAGGTTTGCACATGAATAAAAAGAAACGTTTATAACGTAGATAAACAAATTTCCCTTGTCGTCATCTAACCAGGATGACCCATAACCATTAAGGACAATCTGCACCACATGACGCCCAGTCAAGGGTGGGGTGCCGTCGCAACCCAGTAGTACTACTCAAATTTCCCTGCTATCATATATTAATCAACCTCGAACTTTTATAAGGACTTGAATGTGGTTCCAATTCGTGTAAAGCACTATAAGCCCTAATAAAATTACCATTATACAATCTTGCTCGTAGGCATTTATACTTTTACCGAAACCTGCCTGTAGGCATTTATAATTCTACCGAAACCTGCCCGTAGGCGCTACCCAAAGGTATAAAATGTAGCCTTAGTTGGCTCCGCCCGAAGGCATAAAGTTTTGCTCGAAGGCCCTGCCCGAAGGCATAAAAAAAGTAGTCCGCCCGAAGGCACTGTAAAATAGTTGCCCGAAGGCGCATTAAAAACATTTGTATGTTTTCTCCCCGAAAAAGATTTAAAAGCAAGCAAAGAACTCACCTTTGAAGTGCACAACAATATAGACGGCCAAAATGCAATAAAGAACCTAGACTACTCTACGACCTTCTTTATAAAAATCTGTTAATTATTAAATGCAACCCTAACCTCAATTATATATATATATATATATAGAGAGAGAGAGAGAGAACTTAACTTATTTACACATATATACACATACTCATGCAACGTAATTCATGCATCTTAATATTAACTCAAAACCCGACTCACATCATCATTTCATGAAACGCATAATTTTCATACTTGGATCTTATGCCACATAGATGCCATTTTTTTGCTCGAAACGAACTACTTTTACATATCTAAACATTCTAATTATAATATACCATATTGTTCAAGCATGCATCACAAGCTGTTAGGGCTATTTCCTAGTTAAGATTTACTTTGTATTTGTTTATACATTTATGTATAGTTTAGGGTCTATTTTGTTATTTTCCCTAATATTGTTATTGTTGCTTATAAGCATGTAGTGAGAGAGTGTGAGGAGAGAGGCTAGATCACTATTCACGTTAGAGAGAGAACTAAGTGTGTGTGATTTATTTTCTCCTGCACTTGTACTACAAATCTGCTTTGATCATCAATATACAAAAGAGAATTATTAGTATGAATTGTGTTTGTGATTGAACTGTGTTTGTGTATGAATCATTCTGATCATTGAGCGATATTATCGATCCAATTGAACCTATCAATTGGTATCAGAGCTGTTGGTATTGTGTTCTTCGCTATTCATCAAGCAAAACACATCAATATTGCTCAAAAATCATGATCTTAATGAATTGTTGCTGTTTTTAGTTGTGATTTATCATCGCAATCACTCCTAATTCACAACGATTGTGCAAATTCCATCAGATTATCATCAGATCTGAGGAATTAAGAAGATTGAAAAAGTTACTGTTCGATCGAATTTTGCTCAAATTCATCAAAATTTGATCATGTTTTGGATTGATTGAGATTAGGGATTGTTAATCGGACTATTTCACTGCTTGTGTGTGATTTTTGAACGAATTGGACAAGTTTTTGATAAACCCAGAAAAATTCTCATGATGAAGATGATGAACAGTATGAACTTGGTTAAAGATTAACTTGCCGGGTGATAAAATTTGACTTTGACAAATTCTTTTGGACTTAGATTGAAGAACAATTAGGTCCTGTGCAGCCGTGTAAAAGAATTTGTACTAGACGGGTAAAGAATTTGACGTGAAAAAGGTGTTACTGTTCAGCCGGATCAAGTACTGTTGTGCCGGGTGATACACTGTTACGCCGGGTGATTAACAAATTCAGCCGGGTAATTGATCAACTATGTTGCCGGGTAAACAACTTTGCCGTGTGATCGTCAAACTGTTCAGCCGGGTAAAGCCTTTCTGCCGTGTCAAGTTTCAAGTCGGGTCAAGTGTTATTGCCGTGTCAAGATTAATACTATTTTGCCGGGTAACTGTTCTGCCGGGTAAAGAATACAAGTGTTGCAACTGTTGAGCCGTGTGACTGTTTAGCCGTGTGAAGACTTTTCTCTGCCGGGTGAAGAACAAAAGCTACTGTTCAGCCGGGTGAAAAAGAAAGTTTCACTGTTCAGCCGTGTGACTCAATTTTAGTTGTTTTAATCCTTGTTTCTTATCTTGTCTTTAATTATTTGTCTTTATTTTAGCATTTTAACTGTTTCTTTTCAAAAATCATCAAAAAAAAACCAAAAATATTTTCATTTAAATCATTTAAAATGGCACCTAATGATGATTCTGATAACCGTGTTCCTAGACTTGTCAATCGTGCAGATTTCAAGAATTGGACGATTAGACTGAAGCATCATCTCTGCTCAATAGACAATGATCTTTGGAAATCAATTGACAAGGGTCCTCATATACCTACACAGACAGCTCCAGATAGTGCAAGTACCTATTCCAAAGACTCTACTGAACCTTATCCAGAAGATAACTTGTCAGCAGAAGATTTGAGGAAAGTGAAGAATGATAGCAAAGCTTATTCTTTTATGTGTAAGGGATTGCCACTACAAGTACTGTCAAGGTTGGACACCTATCAAACAGGTTATACATTGTTCAAAGCCTTAAAGTCGATATGTGAAGGAGGTGAACAACTCAGAAGTCTCAAGAAACAAAAGCTGAAGAGACAGTTGGAGTTATTTGAACATATTGCTGGAGAGTCCGTGCATCAGATGATGAATAGGTTTGTTCATCTGACTACTGAAATGTCCAATGCGGGTGCGAAGACTGATCTCCAAGACCTGAATGACAGATTATTATGTGCACTTCCATCATCGTGGAAACAGACTGTGACACTACTGAAACATACTGAAAAGTTTCCGATGGATTTGGATTTGCTCATTGCAAAGATTGAAGAGGTAGAGATTGATGAGGGTTCTAGAAATACTGAAAGAACTGGTTCACATGCACAATACAAATACGTTGTGAATCCTGCTAATACTGTGGAGAATGCTTTTCTTGCACAAGATGCAACTAAGTTTGAAGATGAGGGTGACTTATTTGTTGGCGCAAGTTTCTATACTGATTCATCATACTTTCCAAGTTCACCAACTTATTCTCAACCTCAATCTCCACCTAGAGCTCAAAGTCAAAGTCAGAATCAATCAGAAAAACAGAGTAATACAGTGCAAGCAAATGTAAAAGATGTGATGAACATCTTGTTATAAGATGAAGAGACAAAAGGTGCATTCACAGCGTTTATGGCAAGCTTTCAAGCATACCAAGGAAGTCATTTAAGTCAAATGGACGTTGTTCTTCAAGATTTATTTGAGATGGATCCTGATGATGTTGAGGAAATGGATCTGAATTGGCAAATAGTGATGGTTGCATATAGAACACAGGAGCATGCATATGTTAACCGAAGCTATAAGCCTCATGCAAACAAAACTGTTGGTTTTGACAAATCGAAGGCCAGATGTTTCAATTGTAACTGTTATGGTCATTTTTGTAGAGAAGGCAAAGCTCCTAAGAATCAGAACTACAATGATCAAGCGAGTTCAAGTGGACAGAATCAAGGTCAAGGTCAAAGCTCGCAACAGTCTTCAAGCTATCAACACAGAAATCAACGCTTTATTCAGAAACCATATCAAAGTCTTCCCATGCCGGAACTGAAAGATGAAGGCAAGAAACCAGAAGATCAGACTAAAGCACTGGTGGTTAGTGTGAAAGACGGATACGATTGGAGTGCATATGCAGAACAATTTACATCCGATCTTACATCCAGTTTGGCGTTAGTTTGTGAAATTGAAGAAGACTGGTCGGAAGAAGGAGATGGTAAAATGATTGATGATGAGAGTGAAGATTCAGAAGAATATGACTGGAGTGCAAAATCAGATCCTGTTGAAGAATCTGTCACTGAAGTTGCGTTAATGGTCACATCCAATGAGTCTTCATCATCAACAGAACAACCAAAGGTTAGTAATGACTTACCCCCTAACTATGTGCCTTTGCCTGCTGATGTAAAAGAAAGGTTATGTTCTGAACAATGCATTCAACAAGTAGAACATTATCGAACTCATTCATTTAAAATTGGTGACAAATTAAGCAAACATGAGAAAATTCATGAACAACTTAAAATTGATCACAAAATTTCTGATGAGAAGATTTTGTCACTGAAAGAATCATGGAATAAAACTTTAAAAGAACTGGAACTTGTTACCAAACAACTTGAAGAAATGACAAAGAACTTTGAACAAGAAAAAGTTGCACATGCAGTCACTCAAGTTGAATTAACAAAAGTTAAAAGTTGTAAAACAATGGTCAAACAACTTGTATATGAAAGAGGTAACAAAAACAAAATAGGTTTGGGTTTTACTCATGAACCAATGCCTAAATCAATCACTCAAACCTTACCTGAAAACTTCAATGAATTTGATCATTCACCTGAAAATGAACGAAAATTCAAAGATATTCAAAGAAGTAAATCTGAATCCGAAGGATCTGAAGTGTTGATCGAAAGTTTGAAAGAAGAAGATGACGTGACGACTGAAGCTGATGATGAAGCTAGCAACAAATTAGAGCCTGTTCTGATTCAACTTGTTGAGTATCCGGAACTGAATCCGAAGTCAGAAACAGTGAAGGCGAAAGTTGCTGATCAACTGATCAAGAAGAATGCAGTGAAGAAGGCTGAAGTTTCAACTGCGAAAAAGTAGAACTCGAAAGTAACAAACAATCAATCTGAAACGAAACAGTCAACAGGTAAAAGTGTCATAAAATCGAATGACAACACCAAAGCTCAAAATGTTAAAACTGACAATGTCAAAACGGTCAAAAAGAAAGTGTCAAAAGGTAAAACAATCAAGTTTGTGTCTGCAGGAACTTTCGATATGAACGGTTCTTATGGTAACCAAATCAATTCTCCAATCAAATCTAACTCTGGTCTGAAAACAGGTTCAGGTCCTAAGTCTTCCGCTGTCAATGATAAAAGAATTGAATCTAAAAAGGTAACCAAACAGAATGGTTTAAAATCGAATCAAAGTCCCATACAATCAAAATCACAATCAAAGTCTCCACAAAAGAATCAAGTTAATCTAAAACCGAACAAAACTGATAATGAATCACGAGTGGGTTCTACATCAAAAGTTAACAATCGGCTCTTTAGGATTAGCAAGAAACACTGTGAGATTTGTGATCGTTATAATCATGCAACTGCTGAATGTTTCTTTAACAGGTACTGCAGTTAATGTGACAAAAGAAATCATTCTTCAGAAGAATGTTTTTATAACAAATTTTGTGATATTTGTGAAAGAAGAAACCATGACACAAAGGATTGTTTCTTTCGATCAAACTCAACAAGAGAAATGACTTCGTTTCCAAATTTTCAAAGAAATAAATCTTTTGGTTTTCAAAATATGAATCAAAGTCATTCTCCGGTTTTGAGAAATTTCAATCGAAACAATTCTGTTTCTAACTTTTCATCAAGAAATGTGCAGGTTAACAGTTTTAAACCAAGAGCTTCGATGGTAAGAAATCAAAAGTTTTAAAATAACCTTGATCCTAAGTTAGAGGAAAGGTTCATTGCTTTGAGAAGAAAGCAATCAAGTCAAGCCAATGGGCGAAACAGTTTTCAAAATCTCTCAAATGAAACAAATTTTCAAAATCTTCATTATCAGCAAGTTACTGTTGCAGATAGATTCGGAAAACCCAAGACCATGTGGGCCTGGGTTGACCAAACTAACTAAGTAATTGTTGAAATGCAGGTACGCCCAAGAAGACCTATTAACTCATGGTTTGTTGATAGTGGGTGTAGCCGGCATATGACAGGCAACCATGCCTTGCTTCAAGACTTTAAGCTGAAGAATGGTACACATGTTGCATTTGGAGGTGATGCGGGTGGTAAAATAACTGGAGAAGGAACTGTATCAAATGGGGTCATTAGCTTTGATAAAGTCAACTACTGTGCACAGTTGAGCTTTAATTTGCTAAGTGTATCTCAAATTTGTGATAAATCTTATTCAACTTTATTTGATGATACCAGGTTTCAAGATTGAAAATGAATGGGTAGTGGTTAAAGCTCCAAGAGATCGTGATGTATACAAGCTTGATATGTCGCAGATTGATGCTGAAACCGAAACTACTTGTCTCATTGCACATGCTTCGAATGATGAGAGTCAGCTTTGGCATAGACGGCTGGGCCATTCAAACTTCAGAAACATGAATCGTTTGGTTACTGAAAATCACGCTGTAGGAATACCTTCAAAGAAATTCTCTACAACTGATCTCTGTCCAGCATGTTTGAAAGGAAAACAGCACCGAATGTCTTTTAAGTCCAAGCCAGAAAACTCCATTTCAAAACCCTTGCAGATGCTACACATGGATCTTTTCGGACCAACAAATGTTCAAAGCATCGGAAAGAAGTCTTACTGTTTTGTCATAATTGACGATTTCACTAGATTTTCTTGGGTTTATTTCTTGCATGTTAAATCTGAAACTGCTGAGTTGTTAAAAGAATTTATTGTCAAAGTTGAAAATCAGTTGGACTGTAAAGTCAAAATTTTAAGAAGTGATAACGGAACAGAATTTAAGAACGCTAATGTTGATTTGTTTTGTGCAGAAAAAGGAATTGCTAGACAATTTAGTGCTCCAAGAACGCCTCAACAGAACGGGGTTGCGGAACGGAAAAATCGGACACTGATTGAAGCTGCAAGATCCATGCTCGCAGATGCCAAAATCCCTATCACTTTCTGGGACGAAGCTATTGCTACTGCGTGTTTTGTACAAAACAGAACATTACTGGTTCAGGATAAACAGAAAACATCTTATGAGTTGTTATTTGGAAGAAAACCGAATATTTCTTACTTGAAAGCATTTGGTTGTCCTGTAACGATTCTAAATTTAAATGATCATCTCGGGAAATTTGAGTCAAAATCTGACGATGGATTTTTCCTTGGTTATTCGTCTGTTTCTAAAGCTTATCGGGTTTTTAATAGCAAAACAAACACTGTTATTGAAACTATTAACGTAAAGTTTTTAGAAAATTCGTTTCCGTCAGTGGCGCATGGTCCCGAATGGTTGTTTGATTTAGATTCGTTATCAAAATCTTTCAATTCTAACTTGTTTGATTTTTCAGGAAAAACAAGGAAAGAATCAGGTGACTTGGGATGCTTTAGCGACGATTCTGATAATGCCGATGATAGCAATCTCAATTGTGAGTATCCGTTCATGTCATTTCATAATCCTGATCAAGTCAAATCCAGTCAAGCTCCGGGTCCTTCTGGTTCTCAAGATGATCAAGAATCAAACAATCTTGAAGATGATGTTAATCCGCAAATGTCTCCTAATGATGGTGGATCTGTTCAGAATCAACCATCATCGAATCCGAATGTTGAAGTTGTTCCAGAATCGTTTGACTACTTCATCAATTCACCGGATCAAGTTCCTAATTTCACTCCGCATACTTCTTCCATTCTACAAGATCTACCAAATCTGAATCAGTCTAATCTGGAGAGTCAAGTACAAGGAGATGATATACCAACTCATCGAATTCACAAGAAACATCCTGTCTCTCAGATTATCGGGCCATTGAATCAGAGAACTACAAGAAGTCAAACTGAGCAAGCAAACGTTTGTCTTTATTCATGTTTTCTTTCTCAAGTGGTGCCAAAGAACATTTCAGAGGCGTTGCAAGATAATAGTTGGATTGAAGCCATGCAAGAGGAGTTACTTCAATTTCGCAAACAAGAGGTTTGGAAATTAGTGGACTTACCTGAAGGAGAAAATGCGATTGGTACAAGATGGTTGTACAAAAACAAGCCAGACGAACATGGTATTGTTGTGAGAAACAAAGCAAGACTTATTGCACAGGGATATACACAGGAAGAAGGCATTGATTATGAAGAGGTATTCGCTCCGGTCGCACGACTTGAAGCTATACGCGTCTTTCTTGCATATGCTTCCTTCATGAAGTTTAAAGTATTCCAAATGGACGTTAAAGGCGCTTTTCTGTATGGACCGATTACAGATGATGTATATGTCAGACAACCTCCGGGTTTTGAAGATCCTGACTATCCTCATCGTGTATACAAGTTGAGTAAAGCACTATACGGTCTACATCAAGCTCCAAGAATCTGGTATGAGACATTATCTAAGCATTTACTAGAACATGGATTCACAAGAGGACAGATTGATCCAACTTTGTTTATGAAGAGGGAGAATGAAGAACTCTTATGTGTTCAAGTTTATGTGGACGATATTATCTTCGGATCGACCAGTACGTCAATGTGCAAAGAATTCGAGGAAATCATGAAGTGCAGATTCCATATGAGTTCAATGGGGGAGATTAACTTCTTTCTTGGATTACAAGTGAAACAATCAGTTGACGGAATTTTTATCAACCAATCAAAATTTTTTGAGAAGTTGCTGAAAAAGTTCAAGATGCAAGATTGTCAGACTATTCAAACTCCATCTGATGTGAACTGCAAGATACAACCGGATCCAAAAGGCAAATCCGTGGATCAAACACTATACAGATCGATGATTGGTTCACTGATGTATCTTACTGCATCAAGGCCAGACATTATGTATGCTGTATGTGTGTGCGCAAGATATCAGTCTGATCCGAAAGAGTCGCATCTAATTGCTGTTAAACGTATTTTCAGATACCTTAAAGGGAAACCTAATCTTGGGTTATGGTATCCTTATGAAGGCAATTTTGAATTATATAGTTATTCTGACAGTGATTTTGGTGGGTGTGCTCTTGACAGGAAATCGACTACTGGTGGATGTCAATTTCTGGGTCCTAGACTTGTTTCTTGGCAATGCAAAAAGCATACCAACGTTTCTGTATCCACAGCTGAAGCAGAGTATATCGTTGCATCTGCAGGATGTTCTCAAGTTTTGTGGTTACAAAACCAATTGCTTGACTACGGGTTTAACTTTCTATTTACATAGACAATACTGCTGCTATGTTCATTACTGCTAATCCTGTTCAACACTCAAAAACCAAACATATCGAAATTCGATATCACTTTTTAAGAGACAACTCTGAAAAAGGTTTAATAATTTTTATTAAAGTTCATACCGACAAACAACTGGCAGATCTTTTCACAAAATCATTTTTGTCAGGACGGTTTGAATTCTTAATTCAATCCATAGGATTAATCAATCATGATTGATTCTATTTCTCAAAAACCAAACAAAAATTCGAAAATATAAAAGACAAAAATATAATAAGTCGATGTCAAGTATTTTTTCCTTTGTCTTTTATTTTATTGTTTTGCATTGTGTGTGTGCATGAAAAAGAAAAGCAAAAACAAAATATAAAAGCAAAAAGAAAAGAAAATATCATGTCATAAGAATCTATATTGCACAATGTGAGAAATGATAGTTACACTAGACATT
The DNA here is from genome assembly GCA_030867185.1 of Tagetes erecta. Lineage (NCBI taxonomy): Eukaryota > Viridiplantae > Streptophyta > Magnoliopsida > Asterales > Asteraceae > Tagetes > Tagetes erecta. The sequence continues at coordinate 21,581,304 of CM061487.1, forward strand.
ATTTGTTACATCATTTTTAATAAAGACTGATGAATGTTAATTGATGTGCTAGACAGCTCAGGCAATTAGACTGAAAAAGTAAGTTTCATTGTTGACAAACATAAACTTAATGATCTTTGTGTTAAGTTCCATTGTTATACATGTCTAGATATATATCTTTTGATGCCTTGCTTGTGATGATAGTTGTGCATGATCGGGTAACGATGCAGTCTATTCAGTGTGATGAACCGCATCGTGAGCTTCTTTGTTGTGGTATCCACAGACCTGAAGTCTCACACGAAGTCTCTTTTGAGCTTCAAGGTGCAGCAAAAGATTCCCAAAGTTGGAACAAAAAGAGTCCCAAATGTGGACCATCACCAAACAAAAATTCCAAAAAGGAATTCAGAAGATTCCCAAGGGGAACGATAGGAAATGAAAAATTCCAAAATGGAATTAAAAAGAAGTCCCAAAGTGGACCAAATCCGAATAGAACCCAGATTCCACACTGTTTATGATTGTAAGTGACCAGATTTTGTGCAATATGCATTCAGGTAGTGGTTGATAAGGAAATATGTTGACATATGTATACATGTGGGTCACATAAGTCATTCTAATCGAACCTTAATCTCATCATGATACTGAAAAAGTAAGTGTGTCAACTCGAGCTAATTGGTATGTTTTCATATCATCATTCAATCAAGCATAAGTCAAATGTCTATTCAAAACTTGCAAAACATGTTCAGATAATGTGTGGTATGATCTCACTGCGATATTTTGATTCATTGCATTGCATATGTCTTTATTTTAATGTGTGTGTTTTGTGTGTGCAGGCATATGGAATCTTTATTGACACATCGACATCCTTGTTAAACTTAAAAATTTCTAGAAATTTCAAGTTTAGGGGGAGAATAATTGAAGAAAAATATCTACAAAAATCCAAAAATATTTTTTAATAAGTGTGTTTTGAATGAACAAGATTATGTGGTATGAAAAGCAAAGGTATTGGATGTGTTAAAAACAAACCCAAGGTCGTGTATTTTGTTTTTAAGAAATTGCTTCGGGATATAGAAAAATTGGTTGTGCAAAAACACTTTGGTTTGAAAATCAAAAGAAAAAGGATTTTAATTGAAATTTTTTTTATTGACTTCTTATGTTGTTGATAATTAATGTGACAAATTCTTTTAAGGATGTCTTGTCTAATTAATATGTCGAGAATGTTTGCAGGTGCAATAAATGCCGTTGAAAAAGTCAACATATGAGAAAAATCACTCAAGGATTGTAGCCGGGCAAAACATATCAGAAGACACTGTTCAACCGGGTAATGATGTTACTATTTAGCCGGGTAAGTGTGTTTTGATACAAGCCGGGTGATTATGAAGAAGTGAAGCCGGGTGAAGATATTATGACTACTGTTTAGCCGGACAATGAACATGTCAAATCCATGCCGGGTGAAGGTCATAAATATCTGCCGGGTGACAAGTTGTGTCACTATGTTGCCGGGTGAAGAATTGTTGTCACTATACAGCCGGGTAAAAGAATGAAGTCTTATCTTGCCGTGTATGTGCATAACACTGTGTTGCCGAGTAATAGTGGAAGCAACTGTGTTGCCGGGTGATGAACAAAAGCACGCCGTGTGAAGAAGAAAGCATGTCGGGTGAAAGAAAAGACAACTGTGTTGCCGGGTAATGAAGAAAGAATGCCGGGTGATGAAGGTATCACTATGCTACCGGGTAATGAACAAACATGTCATTGTTCAGGCCGGGTGATGTTGTGAAGACTACTATGCTGCCGGGTGATGAATAAAACCAAACATGTGTAGTTGTTCCTAACCTTTACCCGTCACTACAGTGACTTACCCGGCTCTACAGTGTTTGACCCGTCAAGTGTTTTTCACGTGTTATATGTTGACCCGTCATATGTTGCGACTTGTCTCAAGTACTTGACCCGTCCCAACAGTACATGACCCGTATCAACAGTGCTTGACCCGTCAAGGCTTATTGGGCTTGTTATGTTTACCCGTCCCTTTTGTTGACCCGGCACCTCAATGTTTGACCTAATTTTTAACCTTATAAAAACCCGCCTCTTCACAAACACTAATCATTTTTCACTCACAAATTCAAGCAAATCCTCTGCACTTAAATCGTTTGATTATCATATTCAATCGTTTGTTTCTGTAACAAGTCTGATCGATTGAATAAGGTATTGCTTAAGTGATTTGAACCTGATAAACCTGCAAATCGACCGATAAAATGAAAAACGATGATGAACAGTGTTTTTGATCACTGAATCGACACTTTGATTGTGTGTGTTAAAACCTAAGTCGAATGTTGTTTTAAGTGTAAAATCTGTCGATCATTAACAATCAAACACTCATTTGCACCAAAAATCCTTAAAATGAACAGAATCAATGAAAATCATTCATAACTGTCAACCGCCATTGATGAACTGTTCAATGCTCTTAAATGTTAACTTCAAAATAATGAAATATGTGTTAAAAATGACAAATCCTTGTTAAAACTGAACTAAAACATATTAAACAACTTCATCATACAAATGTCAAATTTCTGTTATTAAGTGTTAATCTGTTAAAATGCAAAATGTTGTATGATCATTTAAATTCAAGTTGTTTTGATCAAAATGATGAAAATCAGTTTGTTAGATCAATTTAGGAGTTAAAATGATTATATGAATGTTTTACTTTTATAACTTTTTGTTCAAACACTTATGAAAATTTGATATGTTTTAATGAAGAATCTAACACATTTGTCTTGTTTGTGTTTGTTTTTGTTTTAACAGATGGAAAATCTCAAGTTTGAACCTAAGCACAATTTGGTGGCATGTTTAGATGAGTCTATTCCTGAAACTGAAGGTTACAGAGATATGATCAGATTCATCAAGAGGACGAAGTATGTGTATGCTATGTGTGCCAAGCCGGTCATATATGCAAGATTGATAAAAAGTTTTTGGAGAACAGCTGAGGTGATTAGAAATGATGCTGGAGTGGCTGTTGTTAGAGGAAACATTACTAGAGATTTAGTATTGACTGTCTCTGAAGAAGCCATCAGAACAGCTTTGAGGATAGATGATGATGAAGTAGGGGCTAATGATGAGTTGACAAATGCTGAATGTCAAGCGTGCTTTGTATATATGGGACATCCTCCTGCATTTCCAAAGTCACAATTTTATAGAGCAAGGTTGGGGAAGAAATGGAAACTGTTATGCTATGTCATTCAACAGTGTATGTCAAGAAGGAGTGCAGGCTTTGACAACTTCCCATCCGATATAGCATCCCCTATTGTAGCAATTGCTGAAAACAAACCATTCAACATGTCGAAGTGGATTATGAATGGGTTTGTGTTCAATCTTGTAAAGGGAAAAAGATTCAAGTTTCTCATGTACCCGAGATTCTTGCAGTTGATGATCAATGTTGCCTATCCCATTATCAGAGAAGAAGGTGTTGTTGGAGGGATATTATATACTGAGGACATGAACGATCTATCTTATAGGAAGATGAGTATCGGGAATGTGCCAAGTGTTGATCTATTTGACTATATGAGAGATATAGCAAATAATGAGGAAGATGTTGAGATAGTTTATCATCATATCTCACATGGAGAGATAGTAAATCCACAGGACCTTGTTGATGAGGTGCCTGACAATCTTTTGGATGATGATGAGTATGCTGCTCGTCATGCAGAAGATGAAGAAGATGGATCTGAGGATGAAGAAGAAGAAGAAAGTGATGATAGTGGAAATGATGGAGATGATGATAGTGGAAATGATGGTGGTGATGATGCTGAATTTGTTTCAGAGGAGGCAGAGAACATTGAGATTGCTGAACCAATAGAGTTGGAGACAGAAAATGTTGAAGTCATTGAACCTACTTTGATTGAAGAACTTGTTGAGGTTACGTGTGTTGAAAAAGAAGTGGTAGTTGAAGTTGCTAAGCCCATCACAAAGCAGTATGTTAGATCTCGAAGATCTAAATCTGTTGTTGAGGAAGTGTTGATTGAGCCTGAACAGATAGATGTTGTTCAGATTGCTCAGGAAGTAATGGCCGATGTTGAGACTATTGCACAGATAGTCGATGACACTGATGCTGGCATTACTGTCCCAGTTGATGTACCCACCACATCATCTCAGTTTGCTGAAAACATTGAACAATCTTTGGAGTCTTGGCCAAAAATTGGTTCAAGTGTTGATGAGAATGAGGATAAAAAGAGGATTGTGGAATTAGAAGAGATGGTAACAAAGTTATTGGAAGTAAATGAACAGTTGAAAGCTTCAAACGATCGAAAGAAGAAAAGATTTGAAGAGTTCTGGACTATTCATAATCAGAATCTGAAAACTTTCAAGGAGTTGGATGCTGATCATGTTAAGTTGTCTACTGAGCATGCAAAATTGAAGGCTGATTATGAAAGTTTGAAGGAGGAACATGAAAACTTGAAGTATGATTATAAAGAGTTGAAGGCTGAATGCAATACTCTTAATGCTGAGAAAGAAATGTTGGAGAAATGGCTAGAAGAAACTCGATCTAAGAAGTCAGGGTCCACATCAGACAAAGATTTTTCTGAAGAAGTGATGGAAGTGACTGAACCTTCTCAAGAAGCAAAAGTCTATTATACTCGAGCACGTGGTGCAACAAATGTGGGCATAAGGGTTGAATCACCAATAGTCATTCCCGATGAAGCTGCTGAAACTGTCAATACTGACAAGGCTGAGGGAAAAAGGAAGTTAGATGCAGTACCGGAGATTATGGGTGATGAAAGTAGTACGAAAAAGGCAAGGATTGAAGAAAGTCAGATTGAGCCGATTCAATCTGTGACTGAAACTGAAGTGGTTGAGAGAGCAAAGGTTGATGAAACTGTGATAGAAGTTGAAGTTGATAAAACAGTTCAGATTGAGCCGATTCAGTCTGAAGCTGTAATAGTTGAAGAAGTGCCTGAGGTAGTTGAAACAGTTGAAAATGTGCCTGAAACTGTGACAGAAGAAGTAAGTCAGTTTGAGTCGGTTCAAACTGACAATGCACCAATGATAGAGGCACTAGATGACTTAGATGATATTGACTTCACAGAATCTGAACCTGAAGCTGAACCTGAAACGAATCCAGATGATGAGATCCCTGCTGATTTGGCTGAAAGATTTGCTTATCTTGAGAAGATGAAGTACAATCCAGTGTTTCTGAATGGGCTGGCTGTGAGTCAAATCAACGAAGAGTATGAAAAGTGTTTGATAGCCCAAGATAAAGCTGCTGCTGATGAGAAGGAGTTTATAGTTGAGATGGGAGAATGGACACCACTTCAAGAGACTTTGAACATAGATGATTTACCTCCAACTGAGCTTTATCACCAAAATCCTTAAGAGATGTCAAGCAGTAATATGCGCGACTGGTTGAGCTCAAGGAATTATCCCTATAGGACTTTGAAAAGATTGAAACAAGGGTCTCTGAGGAAAATTGTTGTAAGTTTCATGAAGACGAAGAAAATGTACAATCGTATGTTTTATCTAGATTACAACAATCCTCAATACTACGAGCTGACCAATAGCAGAAAAGTTCAAGTCATGCATAGAGGAAGCATTGAAAGAACAAGAAGAGTACAAAGGAAAAGAGTTGCTGGATGTCAAAGAAGAACCAGAAGATTGGTAAGAGAGATTGAAGCTGAAAAGGATGAAAACGGTTTGAAGATTTTGCTGAAATCCAAAGATAAATCTTAGGGGGAGTACTGTTAGGGCTATTTCCTAGTTAAGATTTACTTTGTATTTGTTTATACATTTATGTATAGTTTAGGGTCTATTTTGTTATTTTCCCTAATATTGTTATTGTTGCTTATAAGCATGTAGTGAGAGAGTGTGAGGAGAGAGGCTAGATCACTATTCACGTTAGAGAGAGAACTAAGTGTGTGTGATTTATTTTCTCCTGCACTTGTACTACAAATCTGCTTTGATCATCAATATACAAAAGAGAATTATTAGTATGAATTGTGTTTGTGATTGAACTGTGTTTGTGTATGAATCATTCTGATCATTGAGCGATATTATCGATCCAATTGAACCTATCACAAGCAATTATACCAGCATTCACCCCTTCATACCCGAACATTTATCCATTTCATACCATACATACACTACATATCCCACACATACATGTATACACATTCATCACGACAAATTCGCACATACAATGATCCGCATATACATACATATATATGTATATATATATATATCCCATCTTTTCCTAGCCTTTTGTAACCAATCCATACACAAAATACTCATTCCTACATATGTACATACACATACGACTACAAAAACATGTGATATATACACACTAACTAAACCACACAAACATGTGATATATACACACTAACAAAACCACAAACTGCTGCTGTTGTCTTATCTACACCGTTACATCACACATGCATACAAATATCTACCATTTTCATAGAGCAATTTATACATATCCTAGCCATTGATTTCAAAACATACTTACATACATAACTGATTACACATATGTTCAACATGTTAATTCATACTAAGACCACACACATACATATTGTTACTACTTCTTTGTCTACATACATACTGGTTTCACTATATAAATACACACGCCATATCGATTTCCATATAAAACATATATACACATGCGTGAATCTGCTGCTTCTACATACATACATCATCTATACATATCAGCCTATACTTACAAAACTATACATGATCATACTCATACATACACAAGCGGCATATATATATACATCAAAACATGCATATTCTTATTGATCATAATACTCACATACACACAATAGTACACAGGAGATGGTGGGTGGTGCCTGGGGGTATCACGTGTGATGAATGGATACCAGGACCAACGCAGTGGAACAAAAGCATACATACACACAGATTAAAACTTAAAGATGTTCATACATTAAATTTCAATACAACAATTACATAGTTCTCAAAACGACAAATGATTGTTTGTTACATAACATCAACAAACCCAAGCTAGCAACTATTCTAGGTCCAGAGCGTCTATCTTCTAAGCCCGCAAGCCCTCTACCTACTCTAGCCTCAACAGTGCTTTTCTACATCACACGGCACCTAGGATGTGTGCCAAAAAGTTTTAAAAGAAAGGGTCAGCTTACGCTGGTGAGTTCTTAATAAAACATTTTACAAAACATTTCAAAACATTCAACCAAATACTTGTAAGAACCTTGATCAACGAGTTACCAAGCTCCATTGATCAAAGAGTTACCTCTAACTCCATCACTTACAAGCATTTCATAAACATACTAGCATCATCAGATAAATATACACAAACAATACGAATAAACCCCTCAACAACTCCGTCTGGCACGTCTGCGCTGGAGCAGAATATATGCATATACCCTTCTAAGTTTACCCGCGGCACCCCTATAATCTGGAGTGGTATTGCCCAATATTTACCGTAGAATGTTAGCCAACCGTTCAAAAACAATAGTTTAAGAACACAACCAATCCAAAAGAGTTTATACAAAAACTCACAATCATTTCCAACCAAAACAGGTTTAAGCATCACATCCAGTTTTGTAATCATTTTAAAACAAAAAACAGTTACACAAGAGTTTGGGTGTATGAGAGTCCTCAACGAGATCACAACTAGCTCACAACTAGCTTTGGTCCTTGATCTAATCTCGACAATCAATCCAAATGACTATCTTCACAATCAACACAAATAGCTATACCGACAATCAACCTCAATAGCTATAATCCACCTATAACGCGATATCACAACGTTATAAATAACGATTCCTAAGACTATATAAGCCTTAGGGCTCAACTAACAAACCCTATGACCAAATAAGGGTCGTTAACGCCTACGCCTACCAAATCCTGGACCTCGAGAATCCAAACATTTCCTACGAAGATATGCTACCCGTTCACAACGGATATCATATCCCCAGGGTACAGATATTCAACCCGCATCCTCCCCGGGTAATCTACCTGTTAGTTGCGAGTGTTTAATCCCGCAACTATTTCCCATCACGTCCCTCGTGCTATGCGAGTACCTTCACCCGCATTCCCATCGGGTTCCCAACCCGATTCCCGTCCTAAAGTAATCGAGAATGAAAGACCATTTTCCTCGTCGATCACCGATCTTTAATCGCGCAACACCTTGATGACTACCGTTCTTCACTCGGGCAGAACGTCCACGCACGCCAAGCGATCTACACGCGCCCGAGACTCGAAGGAACGCTCTGTCGCAGGGTACCGCACACGAGGCGCGATTCCACAAGAAAACTAGAGGTTTTCTCTCTCTAAAACGTTCTAGAGAGAGAAAGGGAATGAGATACAACTGATGGGGGGTTGCACCCCCTTTTATAGCTGATCAGGGCCATGCTAGGCGCTACACGCAGCCAGCCAGCTGTTTTCCACCCGACAGCTGCTAGGCAATACGCGCAGGGGTATACCCTATGATGCGCGGATCGCGTAGACCACATATTCAGATTCCTCTCATCGAAACACGTGGAATTCATATATTATGGGCTCCGTAATATATGCTCAAGGGTAACTCTTTTTCTAACTCGAGATATGCTCAAAAGAAGTTTTCGGGCTTTCCTCGGGTGCTTTCGCATTTCCCGCTTCGTTTTAACTCCGATTTGAGTTTCGTTTTCGTCCACGTTCTCCATTTTCAGTCCTCTAACACCCCTAGGGTTTATCACTATAAATTAGGACTTTTTTTTATTCAACGTGCTATTTACATGAACACCCGCCCATTATCGACATATACATTCGTCGAGATTTAGGGTTTTACATTTCTCCCCTCCTTAAAAGATTTTGGTCCTCGAAATTCGAGTGTTAGAAAAATAACTGAGGATATTTGGCTTTCATATCAGTAGCCAATTCCCAAGTCTTTTCAGGTCCTCTTTGTCCTTCCCATTGGACCAACACCAACTGAATCCTTTTCTTTCTCAATTTCCTTTCTTGCGTATCAAGAATCTTTACCGGCCTCTTTGTAAAAGATAGCTTCTGGCTTACTTGATCATCTTCGAGAGGTACAACTTGATTCAGATCTGCCAAACCTTTCCTTAAGTTTGACACGTGAAATGTATTGTGCACACCCTTCAAGGTTTCCCGTAACTCAAGATTATAAGCAAACTTCCCAACTCTCGCAATAATCTTAAATGGACCCATGTACCTCGGGGCTAATTTTCCCCGTTTGATAAACATCACCACTCCTTTCCATGGAGATACTTTCAACATCACGTAATCTCCGATTTTGAATTCTAAAGGCCATCTACGGACGTCAGCATAACTTTTCTGCCTATCCTGGGCAACTTTCAGCCTTTGCCTAATCTGTTGGATTTTATCAATTGTTTGTAGCATCATCTCCGTACTACACAACTAATCCTCCCCAACTTATGTCCAACAAACATGAGTTCTGCACTTTCTTCCATAAAGCGCTTCAAATGGTGCCATCCCTATGCTGGTGTGATAACTATTGTTGTATGAAAACTCAACCAATGGTAAAGATTCATCCCAACTACCTCTAAAGTAAATCACACAAGCACGCAACATATCCTCGAAGGTTTGGATAGTACACTCACTCTGCCCATCGGTTTGAGGATGATATGTGGTGCTCAAATTCAATCTGGTTCCTAGATCTTTTTGCAAACTTGCCCAAAACCTTGACGTGAATCGACTATCTCTGTCAGAGATGATCGAAAGTGGCACGCCATGTCTACTCACTATCTCCTTGATATACAATTTCGCCATCTTCTCAGGTGAGTAGCTCTCGTTATATGGTATGAAATGGGACGACTTGTTCAATCGATCCACAATCACCCATATGGCATTATGCCCTGCACGAGTTCTTGGGAGCTTCGTGACATAATCCATCGTTATTCTTTCTCACTTTCACACTGGTAATTCTATCTGTTGTAACAAACCTGCTGGTTTCTGATGCTCAATCTTAACTTGTAAACAAGTCAAGCACCTTTGCACATACTGTGCAATTGATCTCTTCATGTTACGCCACCAATAATGCTCTTTCAAGCTTTTGAATCGAGTACTTAGACTTGTGGGTTTCATCAAGAATATTATCCTGGATACCTCCAAACTTTGGAATCCAAATTCTTGATCCAAACCTTAGAATCTCATCCTTCCCTTTTGTCAACAAACCTTCCTTTCCCACCATTTGCTCCTTCCTGATGCTTTCTTCCTTTAAAGCATTTGTTTGAGCTTCAGCGATCTGATCCTTCCAATCAGTCGTTACAACGATCAGCAAAGCTCTTACTCTTATGGGGTTAACCCTCTCCTTCGGACTCAGGGCATCTGCTACCACATTGGCCTTGCCAGGTGGTATTTGATCTCACAATCGTAATCACTAAGTAATTCCATTCATCTACGTTGCCTCATATTTAGCTCCTTCTGATCAAAAAGGTGTTGGAGGCTTTTGTGATCAGAATATATCACGAATTTAGTGTCATAAAGATAGTGTCGCCACGTCTTCAAGGCAAACACTATGGCACCTAATGTTAGGGCTCGTTTCTGTTTAAGATTTACTTTGTACTTTGTTTATACATATTTGTATAGTTTAGGGTTAATTTTGTATTTTCCCTAAATGTGTTGATGCATAAAGCATGTTGTGAGAGAATGTTAGAGAGAGAGTCTAGATACAATTACACGCTAGAGAGAATTGTGTGTGTGATTTGTATTCTCCTGCACATTTGTACTACAACGTTTATGCTTTGATCATCAATACAAGAGAATTATTTAGTAATGAATTGTGTTGTTGATTGAATTGTGTGTTTGTAGTTAGATCGTTCTGATTTGCAGCAATATCGATCCAATTGAACCTATCAATTGGTATCAGAGCTGTTGGTATTGTGTGTTCTTCGCTATTCATCAAGCAAAAACACATCAATATTGCTCAAATCATGATCTGAATGATCTGTTGCTGCTTTTAGTTGTGATTCATCATCGGAATCATTTCTAATTCACAACAATTGTGCAAATTCCATCAGATTATCATCAGATCTGAGGAATTAAGAAGGAATTGAAGTTTACTGTTCGATCAAAATTTTGCTCAAATTCATCAAAATTTGATCATGTTTTGGATTGATTGAGATTGGAGATTGATAATCGGTATATTTCACTGATTGGGAGTGAATTTTGGACAAATTGGACAAGTTTTTGTTAAACCCAGAAAAATTCGATTGAAGAAAATGATGAACAGGATGAACAGGTTGAAGATGAACTAGCCGGGTGATAAATTTGACTTAGACAATATTTTTGGACTTAGATTTGTGAACAATTAGGTCCTGTGCAGCCGTGTGAAGGCAAAATTGTCTAGAAGGGTGAAGAATTTGCAAGAAAAAGGTTGTATTGTTCAGCCGGATCAAAGAACTGTTTGCCAGGTGATCAACTGTTCAGCCGGGTGATTAACATTTGATAGGTTCAATTGGATCGATAATATCACTCAAATGATCAGAATAAAACGTACAAACAAATGATTCAATCACAAACACAATTCATACTCATAAATTCTCTTGTATATTGATGATCAAGCAATTCGTAGTACAAAGTGCAGGAGAAAACAAGGTCACACACAGTTAATTCTCTCTCTAACAGTGTAAAAGTGATCTAGCCTCTTTCTAACACACGCACACTACATGCTTATAACAAACAAATGCAAGTTTAAGGAAAATACATAATAAACCCTAAACTATACAAACATATAAACAAAAATACAAAGTAAATCTTAACAAGGAAATAACCCTAACAGTACTCCCCCTAAGATTTATCTTTGGATCTTCAAAAACTTCAATCTTTTTCTTCTTTTATCAGCATCAAACTTCAATCTTTTTCTTCTTTTATCAGCATCAAACTTCAATCTTTTTCTCATTCTTCTGGTTCTTCTTTCACTTTCAGCAACTCTCGTCCTTTATACTCCTCTTGTTCCTTTAGAGCTTCTTCAATACAAGATTTGAACTTTTCAGCGATCTTAGCTTGTCGAGGCTTGGATTCATTCGTCAGAACTGGTAGAGCATTCATGCGTCTGAGCGAATCCAGATTCAAACCTGCAAAATCGATATTAGCATAAAACTCAAACGGCATCTCTTGGCCTTTGACTTTCACCTCCAATGTTCCTTTTCTGGATATCCTCATGTACTCTATCTCTGGTAAATCCACCCTCACCAGATTAGAGTTTAGTAAAGCTTTTCTGACTCGTATCTTTTCAGTAGCTGCAGCTATAACCTCAATCATCACAACAAATAACTTTCGATCAGCTTCAGCAAGTGCATCTTTACACTTTTCCATTCTACAGCTTCTCAAGAAATCTATATATGATGGATGTAACAACTTCAACTCAAAAGTACTGAAAAGCGTAATCATATCCTTATCCCAATTCTCCAAGTTCCGAACAAGCTTCAGTTCAAACGTCTCTTGATTATAAAATACTCTGAGTATTGGCTTTGTCATTTGAGTTCCATCGATCACTTTCAGTCCAGGATCAGTCACTTTGTCAAAATATTCGTCTGAAAACTCTTCTAAATACATGTCTTCAGTCACAACCAATCTTTTCTTCTTTCTCTCTTTCTTCGCTTGAACATATGCAGTGTCTTCCTGTTGCCCTCGGAAATCCAAAAACTTTGGTGATCTTCCAATCCCGGCATCTAACAGTATGACACATTTATCACCACGCTCAGCGTGCGTGTGATTTATCAACCTCAGTTTATGTAGTTCTTTCAAGTCCTGAACCTCCTACTTGAATATACTCGAGTAGTAATGGTAAACGTCACACAAACCATTCACTCTCTTAATCATAAAAGCGTCAAACACTTCATCATATTTCCAAGCTATTATCTTCACCTTCTTATTTTTCTCAGGCACAATCATCGAATCTAGTAACTCAGCAATTGATTGTCCTTTACTCATCAGTGACCTAACCACATCACCCGGTGTTGCTGATTTATGCCAAGTTTCACGCACATCCATCGGTATGTTGTACGATTTAACCTCGCTTGGAAACATATCCATCAGTTCGTGTCGTTTTTTATGAGCATCTTCAGGAAGCGCCATCACTGGAATTTCTCTTGGACCCAGAATTTTGTATTTCTTTGTCAGCTCAAAATATTGTGGATTGTTGTAGTCCAAATAAAACATCCGATTGTACAGTTTTTCTGTCTTCATGAAGCTGACTACAATTTTCTTCAATGAAACAGACTTCAATCTTTGCAATGTCTTGTACGGATAGTTTCTTGAACTCAACCAATCTCGCATCTCCCTGCTAGTCATTTCCTCCGGATTTGGATGATACAGCTCAGTTGGTGGCAGATCTTCTATATTCAGACTTTCCTGCATTGGAGTCCATTCGCCCATCTCAGTAACAAACTCCTTCTTATCTGCTTCAGCCTTGTCTTGATGAATCATGCATTTCTCGTACTCTTCATTAATCTGAGTCACCGTCAACCCATTCAAAAATACAGAGTTGTACTTCATTTTCTCGAGATATGCAAACCTTTGATCTAGATCATCAGGTATCTCTTCAGCAATATTCTGTATTGGCTCAGCTTCATCTTCAGACTCAGTCCAATCTATATCATCTAAATCATCCAACGCTTCTATCATAGGTGCATCATCAGCTTGAACCGGCTCAAACTGACTAGCAACTTCAGCTTCTATTTCTGGCGCACTTTCAACTTCAGCAGCTTCAGATTGAATCGGCTCAATCTGAACTGTTTCTTCTGAACCAGCTCCTTTTTCACTCTCTGTGGCCTCAAAAACTTCAGTCTTAGCTACAGAACCAGATTGAATCGGCTCAATCTGTCCTGACTTAGTAATCTCAGCTCCAGTCACTTTTTCAGTCTCAATCACAGCTACAGATTGAATCGGCTCAATCTGCACTGGTTCATCAATTTTCGCCCTTTTTGAACTTCCTTCATCACCAAAGATTTCAGGAACAACATCTATCTTCCTCTTTCCCTCAGCTTTGTCCATCTTGACAGTTTCAGCAACAGCTTCATCGGGAATTATGATTGGTGATTCTACCAAAATACCAGCATTCGCAGTTCCTCGAGCTCTAGTCAAATACACTTTTGGAACTTCAGATTCAGCCACTTCGACAATCTCTTCAGAAAAGTCTTTGTCTGATGATGAGCCAGCCTTCTTCGGTCTAGTTTCCTCCAACTCTTTTTCAAGCATCTCTTTTTCTGCCTCCAAAGTGTTACATTCAGCCTTAACCTCAGTATAATCATACTTTAGGTTTTCATATTCCTCCTTCAATTTCTCATGCTCAGCCTTCAAATCATCATGTTCAATCTTTAACTTCAGATGATCAGAATCCAACTCTTTGAAAATCTTCAGATTTTGATTGTGAATATCCCAATATTCATCAAATCTTTTCTTTTTACGTTCGTTTGAGGCTTTCAACAAGTCATTTGCCTTAATCAGATTTTCAACTATCTCCTCCAATTCTGCAATCCGTTTCTCTTTTTCATCCTCAATCTCATCAACACTTGGCACAACATTTGGTGAAGACTCCAAATCTTGTCCAATGTTTTCAGCAGTTTGTGGGAAATCAACAGCAATAGTATCAGTAATGCCAGCATCCACTTCATCTATCTGTGCAATAGATTCAGCTTCGGCCATTACTGTCTGAGCAATCTCTATCACATCAATCTCTTCAGGCTTCTCTACTGGTTTAGATCTCTTCTTTCGAACATAATGAACACTAACATCTCTTGGAATCTCAGCAACAACTTCTTCAATCACAGAAGCAACCTCAGCAGGTTCTTCTACCTCAATAGTCTCCATCACTTCAACATTCTCAATTCCTTCTGTCTCAGTCTCCATTGGCTCAACCTCCTCTGAATTAGATTCAGATTCAGCTTCATCACCACCGTCATCATTATCATCATCATTCTCATCATCATCATCATCACTATTTCCATCATCTTCTTCATCTTCTGGATGACGAGCAAAGTACTCGTCATCATCTAATAAATTGTCTGGCACCTCATCCACAAGGTCCATTGGATCAACAATCTCACCATGAGATATATGATAGTATACACCTTCTACATCTTCTTCATTGTTGACTATATCTCTTATATAGTCAAACAATTCAATATTAGGCACATTTCCGATACTCATCTTTCGATAAGAGAGATCGTTCATGTCCTCAGTATATAAAATGCCTCCAGCATAACCCTCAGATCTGATGATAGGATAAGCAATGTTTATCATCAGCTGTAAGAACCTCGGGTACATGAGGAACTTAAATCTTTTTCCTTTCACCAAGTTGAACACGAAACCATTCATAATCCACCTCGACATGTTGAATGGCTTGTTCTCTGCTATGGCCACAATTGGTGAAGCAATATCCGAAGGAAAGTTATCAAAGCCTGCACTCCTCCTGGACATGCACTGTTGCACCACATAACACAGCAACTTGTACTTCCTTCCCAACTTAGCCCTGTAAAACTGAGACTTTGGAAATATAGGTGGATGTCCCATATTAACAAATCCAGATTTACATTCCTCCATGGTCAGTTCATCCAACATACCAACCTCATCCTCATCTATCCTCAGGGCTTGTCTAATAGCATCTTCAGTAACATTCAGTACCCAATCCCTAGTGATATGCCCTCTAACCATAGCATCACCATTCTCATTCCTCACAACCTCTGCTGTTCTCTAGAAGCTCTTGATCAGCCTAGCATATATGACCGGTTTGGCACATATAGCATATACATACTTAGTCCTCTTGATGAACTTAATCATATCTCTATAACCCTCTGTCTCAGGAAGTGATTCATCTAAACATGCCACTAGATTATGTTTAGGCTCAAATTTGAGATTCTCCATCTGTTAAAAACACAAACAAACACAAAACAAGGCAAATGTATTAGATTCTTCATAAAACATATCAAAAATTTTAATAAGTGTTTAACTAAAAGTTAGAAAGCAAAACATTAACATAATCAGTTTAAATCCTAAATTGTTCTAATAACCTGATTTTCATCATTTTAATCAAACAACATTGAATTTTAAAGATTATACTTTATGTTTAAACTTTTAACAGTTAATCACTTAGGCAAAATTTTGACAAATTTATGATGAAAAAGTTTAACATGTTTTGGTTCAGTTTTAACAAGTTTAATCACTTTTAAACAGATATTTCATTGTTTTGATGTTTAACTTTTAAAAGCTTCAAAGTTCATCAATGGCGATTTTCATCAGTTAAGAACATTTCACTTGATTCAGTTGATTTTAAGGTGTTTTAGTGCAAATGAGTGATTGATTGTTGATAATCGACAGATTTTAATCCTAAAACAACACTCGATTTAAGTTTTAACGCTCAAAATCAAAGTGTCGATTCAAGTTCAAAACACTGTTCATCATCGTTTTTCTTTTTAACAGTTGATTTGCAGGTCGATTTAGGTCAAAAACACTTAATCACTACCTTATTCAATCGATTAATCTTGTTATAGAGCAACAGATTGAATATGATAACAAGGCGATTTGAGGTTCAGAGTGTTTGTGTGAAGGTGAAAGTGTGAAATGATAAATGTTTGTGAAGAGGCGGTCTTTTGTATCGTCAAAAAAATTTAGGTCAAACTTTAAGTGCCGGGTCAACAAAAGCAAAAATAGGCCAAATAAACCTTGCCGGGTCAAGTACTGTAGTGACGGGTCATGTACTGTAGTGACGGGTCAAGTACATAAAACAAGTCACCATGTGAAATTCACTTGACGGGTCAAGCACTGTAGATACGGGTAAGTCACTGTAGTGACGGGTAAAGGTTAAGGAACAACTACACCTGATGGATTTTATTCATCACCCGGCAGAATAGTTGTCATCAAAACATCACCCGGCAACATTACTTCATCACCCGGCAACACAGTTGCTTTCCTTCTTCATCCGGCTTGCTTTCTTCTTTACACGACAACCTTCTTCTTCACAAGACATACTCACTTCTTCATTACCCGGCAACATAGTGTCATACCTTTACACGGCAACAAGACTTCTTCATTACCCGGCTGTATAGTATACACTTGTCACCCGGCAAGATATCTATGACCTTCACCCGGCTGTATTTGACATGATCATTGCCCGGCTGTACAGTGGTCATAATATCTTCACCTTTTTCCTTAATCACCCGGCAAGTATCAGACTTACAACTTTACCCGGCTGAACAGTTCTTTACCCGGCTGCACAGTTGTATCTGATATCTTTACCCGGCTATTAACACTTGAACAATTTCTTCAATTTTCCTCGTCTGTTGACTTTTTCAACGTCATTTATTGCACCTGCAAACATTCTCCGACATATTAATTAGACAAGATATCCTTAAAAAGGATGTTTGTCATATTAATCATCAAACAATATTAAAATTTGCAACAAATTAATTTTCAATTAAAATCATTTTTTTCTTTTTCTTTTTCAAAAAAGTTTTTGCACAACCAATTTTTCTATATCCCGAAGCAATTTCTTAAAAACAAATTACAAGACCTTGGGTTTGTTTTTAACACATCCAATACCTTTGCTTTTCATAACTTATAATCTTGTTCATTCAAAACACACTTATTCAAAGCAAAATATTTTTGGATTTTTGTAGATATTTTTCTTCAATTTATTCTCCCCCTAAACTTGAAATTTCTTGAAATTTTTAAGTTTAACAAGGATGTTGATGTGTCAATAATGATTCCATATGCCTGCACACACAAAGCACACACATTAAAATAAAGACATATGCAATGCAATGAATCAAAATATCGCAGTGAGATCATACCACACATTATCTGAACATGTTTTGCAAGTTTTGAATAGACATTTGACTTATGCTTGATTGAGTGATGATATGAAAACATACCAATTAGCTCGAATTGACACACTTACTTTTTCAGTATCATGATGATATTTAAGGTTCGATTAGAATGACTTATGTGACCCACATGTATACATATGTCAACATATTTCCTTATCAATCACTACCTGAATGCATATTGCACAAAACCTGGTCACTTACAGTCATAAACAGTGTGGAATCTGGGTTCTATTCGGATTTGGTCCACTTTGGGACTTCTTTTGAATTCCATCTTTGGGAATTTTTCTTTCCTATCGTTCCCCTTGGGGTTGGTCCACATTTGGGACTCTTTTTGTTCCTTTTGGAATCTTTTGCTGCACCTTGAAGCTCAAAAGAGACTTCGTGTGAGACTTCAGGTCTGTGGGTACCACAACAAAGAAGCTCACGATGCGGTTCATCACACTGAATACACTGCATCGTTACCCGATCATGCACAACTATCATCACAAGCAATGTATCAAAAGATATATATCTAAACATGTATAACAATGGAACTTGACACAAAGATCATTAAGTTTATGTTTGTCAACAATCAACTTACTTGTTCAGTCTAATTGCCTGAGCTGTCTAGCACATCAACTAACATACATCAGTCTTTATTAAAAATGATGTAACAAATAATGTCTAGTGTAACTATCATTTCTCACTTTTTGCAATATAGATTCTTATGACATGATATTTTCTTTTCTTTTTGCTTTTATATTTTGGTTTTGCTTTTCTATTTTCTTTTTCATGCACACACACAATGCAAAACATAAAATAAAAGACAAAGGAATCAATACTTAACATCAACTTATTATATTTTTGGCTTTTAAATTTTCTGATTTTTCTTTTGTTTTTAGAAAAATAGAATCAATCATGATTGATTAATCCTATGGATTGAATTAAAAATTCAAACCGGCCTGACAAAAATGATTTTGTGAAAAGATCTGCCAGTTGTTTATCAGTATGAACTTTAATCAAAATTATTAAACCTTTTTCTGAGTTATCTCTTAAAAAGTGATATCTAATTTCGATGTGTTTAGTTTTAGAATGTTGAACAGGATTAGCAGTTATGAACATAGCAGCAGTATTGTCTATGTAAATAGGAGTTTTCAGAAAGTTAAACCCGTAGTCAAGCAACTGATTTTGTAACCATAAAACCTGAGAACATCCTGCAGATGCAGCGATATACTCTGCTTCAGCGGTAGATACAGAAACATTGGTCTGCTTCTTGCATTGCCAAGAGACAAGTCTTGGACCCAAAAATTGACAACCACCAGTAGTCGATTTCCTGTCAAGAGCACAACCACCAAAATCACTGTCAGAATAGCTATATAATTCAAAATTTCCTTCGTAAGGATACCATAACCCAAGATTAGGTTTCCCTTTGAGATATCTGAATATACGCTTCACAGCAACAAGATGAGACTCTTTCGGATCTGACTGGTATCTGGCGCACACACACACAGCGTACATGATGTCTGGTCTTGATGCAGTAAGATACATCAGAGAACCGATCATTGATCTGTATAGTGTCTGATCAACTGCTTTGCCCTTTGGATCAGGTTGTATCTTGCAATTTACGTCAGATGGAGTTCGGATAGTCTGACAATCTTGCATCTTGAACTTCTTCAACAACTTCTCAACAAATTTTGATTGGTTGATAAAAATCCCGTCAGCAGACTGTTTCACTTGTAATCCCAGAAAGAAATTAATCTCCCCCATCGAACTCATCTGAAATCTTGACTTCATGATTTCTTCAAATTCTTTGCACATGGACTCACTGGTTGAACCGAAGATAATATCGTCCACATAAACTTGAACGCACAATAAATCATCATTATCCCTCTTCATAAACAAAGTTGGATCAATCTGACCTCTTGTAAATCCGTGTTCTAGTAAATGCTTGGATAATGTCTCATACCAGATTCTAGGAGCTTGATGTAGACCGTAAAGAGCTTTACTCAACTTGTATACACGATGCGGATAGTCAGGATCTTCAAAACCCGGGGGTTGTCTGACATAAACATCATCTGTAATAGGTCCATACAAGAAAGCACCTTTGACGTCCATTTGGAATACCTTAAACTTCATGAAAGACGCATATGCAAGAAAAACGCGTATGGCTTCAAGTCTTGCGACCGGAGCAAACACTTCTTCATAGTCAATGCCTTCTTCTTGAGTGTATCCCTGTGCAATGAGTCTTGCTTTGTTTCTCACAACAATGCCACGTTCGCCTGGCTTGTTTTTGTACAACCATCTTGTACCAATCGCATTCTCTCCTTCAGGTAAGTCCACAAGTTTCCAAACTTCCTGTTTGCGAAACTGAAGCAATTCCTCTTGCATGGCTTCAATCCAACTGTTGTCTTGCAACGCCTCTGAAATGTTCTTTGGCACCACTTGAGATAGAAAACACGAGTAAAGACAAACATTTGCTTGCTCTGTCTGACTTCTTGTAGTTCTCTGATTCAACGGCCCAATAATCTGAGAGACAGGATGTTTCTTGTGAATTCGATGAATAGGAATATCACCTCCTTGCACTTGAGTCTCTAGATTAGAAGTATTCAGATTTGGTAGATCTTGTAGTATGGATGAAATATGCGGTGTGAAATTCGGGACTTGATCCGGTGAATTGATGAAGTAATCAAATGATTCAGGAGTAACTTCAACATTCGGATCCGATGATGGTTGATTTTGAACGGATCCACCATCATTAGGAGACATTTGCGAATTCACATTTTCTTCATGATTGTTTGATTCTTGATCTTCTTGCGAACCAGAAGGACCCGGAGCTTGACTGGATTTGACATGATCAGGATTGTGAAATGACATGAACGGATATTCAGAATTGATATTGCCATCCTCGTCATTATCAGAATCGTCACTAAAGCTTCCTAAGTCACCTGATTCCTTCCTTGTTTTTCCTGAAAAATCAAACAAGTTAGAATTGAAAGATTTTGATAACGCATCTAAATCAAATAACCATTCGGGACCATGCGCCACTGACGGAAACGAATTTTCTAAAAACTTTACGTTAATAGTTTCAATAACAGTATTTGTTTTGCTATTAAAAACCCGATAAGCTTTAGAAACAGACGAATAACCTAGGAAAAATCCATCGTCAGATTTTGACTCAAATTTCCCGAGATGATCATTTAAATTTAGAACAGTTACGGGACAACCAAATGCTTTCAAATAAGAAATATTCGGCTTTCTTCCAAATAACAACTCATAAGATGTTTTCTGTTTGTCTTGCACTAATAATGTCCTATTTTGTACAAAACACGCAGTAGCAATAGCTTCGTCCCAAAAAGTGATAGGGATTTTGGCATCTGCGAGCATGGATCTTGCAGCTTCAATTAGTGTCCGGTTTTTCCGTTCCGCAACCCCATTCTGTTGAGGCGTTCTTGGAGCACTAAACTGACGCGCAATTCCTTTTTCTGCACAAAATAAATCCACATTAGCATTTTTAAATTCAGTACCATTATCGCTTCTTAACACTTTAACTTTGCAATCCAATTGGTTTTCAACTTTGATGATAAATTCTTTTAATAATTCAGCTGTTTCAGATTTAGCATGCAAAAAATAAACCCAGGAAAATCTAGTGAAATCATCAATAATGACAAAACAGTAAGACTTCTTTCCGATGCTTTGCACATTCGTTGGTCCGAAAAGATCCATATGTAGCATCTGCAAAGGTTTTGAAATGGAGTTTTCTAGCTTGGACTTAAAAGACATCCGATGATGTTTGCCCTTCAAACATGCTGAACAGAGATCAGTTGTGGAGAATTTCTTCGATGGGATTCCCACAGCGTGATTTCCAGTTACCAAACGGTTCATGTTTCTGAAGTTGGAATGGCCCAGCCGTCTATGCCAAAGCTGACTCTCATCATTTGAAGCATGGGCAATGAGACAGGTTGTTTCGGTATCAGCGTCAATCTGCGACATATCCAACTTGTATACATCACGATCTCTTGGAGCTTTAACCACTACCCACTCATTGTCAATCTTGAAACCTGGTTTAAGAATATAACAGAAAGAATCATCAAATAAAGTTGAATAAGATTTATCACAAATTTGCGAGACACTTAGTAAGTTAAAGTTCAACTGTGCACAGTAGTTGACTTTATCAAAACTAATGACCCCATTGGATACGGTTCCTTCTCCTGTGATCTTTCCACCTGCATCACCTCCAAACGCCACGTGTGTACCATTTTTCAGCTTGAAATCCTGAAGCAAGGCATGGTTGCCTGTCATGTGCCGGCTACACCCACTATCAACGAACCATGAGTTGATAGGTCTTCTTGGGCGTACCTGCATTTCAACAAACACTCAGTTAGTTTGGTCAACCCAGGCCCACACGGTCTTGGGTTTTCCGAATCTATCTGCAATAGTAACTTGTTGGTATTGAACATTTTGAAAATTTGTTTCATTCAAAAGATTTTGATGCTGATAACTTCGCCCATTGGCGTTTAATGATTGCTTTCTTCTCAAAGCAATAAACCTTTCCTCTAGCTTAGGATCAAGGTTATTTTCAAACTTTTGATTTCTAACCATTAAAGCTCTTGGTTTAAAACTGTTAACCTGCACATTCCTTGAAAAGTTAGAAACAGAATTGTTTCGATTGAAATTTCTCAAAACCGGAGAATGACTTTGACTCATATTTTGAAAACCATATGAATTATTCCTTTGAAAGTTTGAATATGGAGTCATTTCTCTAGTTGAGTTTGATCGAAAGAAACAATCCTTTGTGTCATGGTTTTCTTCTCTCACAGATATCACAAAATTTGTTAAAATAACATTCTTCTGAAGAATGATTTCTTTTGTCACAGAAACTGCAGTACCTGTTAAAGAAACATTCAGCAGTTGCATGATTATATTTATCACAAATTTCACAATGTTTCTTGCTAATCCTAAAGAGCCGATTGTTAACTTTTGATGTTGAACCAAAACGTGATTCGTTATCTTGGTTGTTCGGTTTTAGATTAACATTCTTTTGTGGAGTCATTGTTTGTGCTTTTGATTGCATGGGACTTTGGTTCGATTTTAAACTGTTCTGTTTGGTCACCTTTTTGTTTTCAATTCTCTTTTCATTGACAGCGGAAGACTTAGGACCTGAACCTGTTTTCAGACCAGAGTTAGATTTGATTAGAGAGTTGATTGGTTTACCATAAGATCCATTTAAATCAAACGTTCCTGCAGACACAAACTTGATTTTCTTTTCTTTTGACACTTTCTTGACAGGTTTAACTTTGTCATTTTTAACACTTTGAACTTTTGTGTTATCATTCGATTTTAAGACATTTTTGCCTTTTGACTGTTTCGTTTCAGATTGATTGTTCATTGTTTTCGATTTTTGCTTCTTAGCATTCGAAACTTCAGTCTTTTTCACTTCTGGCCTTTTGACCAACTGAGCAGCAACTTGCGCCTTTTGTTCTTTCTTCCATTTGATGTACTCAGGATCATTGTATCCTGAAAATTCACCTTCTTCCTTCACCGGTGTTTCTGGTTCGGGATTAAGCTTTGGATACTCAACAAGTTGGATCAGAACAGGTTCTAATTTGTTTTCAGATTTGTTTCTTGCTTCATCATCAGCTTCAGTTGTCAAACCATCTTCTTCCCTCAAACTTTCAATCAACACCTCAGATCCTTCAGACTCGGATTTACTTCTTTGAATTTCTTTGAATTTACGTTCATTTTCAGGTGAATGATCAAATTCATTAAAGTTTTCCGGTAAGGTTTGAGTGATTGAATTTGGCATCGGTTCATGAGTAAAACCCAACCCGGTTTTGGTTTTGTTACCTCTTTCTTTGATGAGTTGTTTAACCATGGTTTTACAGCTTTTAACCTTTGTTAATTCAACTTGAGTGACAGCATGAGCGACTTTTTCTTGTTCAAAGTTCTTTGTCATTTCTTCAAGTTGTTTGGTTATCAATTCCAGTTCCTTTAAGGTTTTGTTCCATGATTCTTTAAGTGACAAAATCTTCTCATCAGCAATTTTGTGATCAATTTTAAGTTGTTCATGAATTTTCTCATGTTTGCTTAATTTGTCACCGATTTTAAATGAATGAGTTCGATAATGTTCTACTTGTTGAATGCACTGTTCAGAACATAGCCTTTCCTTGACATCAGCAGGTAATGGAACATAGTTAGGGGGCAAGTCAGTATTAACCTTTGGTTGTTCTGTAGATGATGAAGACTCACTGCAGTAGCCATCAACACAAGTTCAGACTCAGATTCTTCAGTAGGATCAGATTTTGCACTCCAGTCATAATCTTCTGAATCTTCACTCACATCTTCAGTCATCTTACAATCCCCTTCTTCTGACCAATCTTCTTCTACTTCACACACCAGTGCCAGACTCGATGTAAGATCAGACGTGAACTGTTCTGCATAAGCGCTCCAATCATACCCGTCTTTCACACTTACAACCAACGCCTTTGTTTGGTCTTCTGGCTTCTTTCCTTCATCCTTCAATTCAGGCATAGGAAGACTTTGGTATGGTTTCTGAAAGAAACGTTGATTTCTGCCTTGATAACTCGTTGATTGTTGAGAACTTTGACCTTGACCTTGATTGCTTGAACTCGCTTGGTCATTGAAATTCTTTGGAGCTTTACATTCTCTTGAGAAATGACCATACTGGTTACAGTTAAAGCATCTGGCCTTAGATTTGTCAAAACCAACGGTTTTGTTTGCATGAGGTTTGTAGCTTCGGTTGACATATGCATGCTTTTGTGTACGATAAGCTACCATAACCATTTGCCAGTTAAGATCCATTTCCTGAACATCCACTGGATCCATTTCAAATAAGTCTTGAAGAACAACGTCCATTTGACTTAAATGACTACCTTGGTATTCTTGAAAACTTGCCATAAAAGCAGTGAATGCAGTTTTCGTTTCGTCATCTTGCAACAGAATATTCATGACGTCTTTCACTTTGGCTTGAACATTTGAACTTTGATTTTCTGATTGATTCTTCACATTCTGACTTGGAATTTGAACTTGAGCTCTTGGCGGAGATTGAGGTTGAGAATAAGTTGGTGAATTTGGAAAATATGCTGAATCAGTATAAAAACTGGCACCAACGAATAAGTCATCCTCATCTTCAAACTTTGTTGTATTTTGCACAAGAAAAGCATTATCCACAGTATTGGCAGGATTTACCACATACTTGTATTGAGTTTGTGAGGTTGATCTATCAGAATTTCTTGATCCTTCATCAATCTCAACTTCTTCAATTTTCCCAATCAGCAGATCTAATTCCATTGGGAATTTCTCAGTATGCTTCAAAAGAGTAACAGTCTGCTTCCAGGATGATGGTAAAGCACATAACAATCGATCATTCAAGTCTTAAAGTTCAGTCTTAACTCCGAGGTTTGACATCTCAGTAGTTAAGTGAACAAACCTGTTCATCATCTGGTGTACTGTCTCTCCATTGATGTGTTCAAATAATTCCAGTTGTCTTTTGAGCTTTGATTTCTTCAAACTTCTTAACTGTTCTCCTCCTTCACATATAGACTTCAATGCCTTGAAGCATGTATAACCAGTCTGATATGCATCCAATCTAGACAAAACTTGGAGTGGCAACCCTTTGCACATCAACGAATAGGCCTTGCTATCATTCTTTACCTTCCTCAAATCTTCAGCTGACAAATTATCCTCTGGATAAGGTGTAGTAGAATCTTTAGTATAGGTACTGGCACTATCTGGTTGTGTCTGAGTTGGAATGTGAGGACCCTTCTCAATAGATTTCCATAAGTCATTGTCAATAGAACACAAGTGATGTCTCAGCCTGATGGTCCAATTCTTGAAATCTGCACGATTCAAAAGTCTAGGAACACGGTTATCAGAATCATCATTAGGAGCCATTTTTAACAATTTTTTAAAGAAAATATTTTTGGTTTTTGTTAATTTTTGAAAAGAAGTGATTAAAATACTAAAATAAAGACAAGAAATTAAAGACAAGATAAGAAACAAGTATTAAAAACAACTAAAATGAGTCACACGGCAAAACAGTGAAAATCCTTCTTCAACCGGCTAAACAGTGTATTTGTTCTTCACCCGGCAGAAATAAGTCTTCACACGGCTAAACAGTTAGACGGCTAAACAGTTGTAATTGTTTTTCTTCTTCACCCGGATGAACAGTTACCCGGCAATAAGAAAAACTCCACACGGCAACAAGTCTTTGACACGGCAGAATCTTGACACGGCAAAAGTCTTTGCCCGGCAGAACAGTACTTGATCACACGGCACTTGTTAATTACCCGGCTACACAGTTGAAGTTTACCCGGCTGTATTTTCTCTATCACCCGGCGTAACAGTGTATCACCCGGCACAACAGTGTCTGATCCGGCTGAACAGTAGCACTTTTTGAAATCAAATTCTTTACCCGTCTAGAACAAATTCCCTTACACGGCAGCACAGGACCTAATTTCTTCTTAAATCTAAGTCCAAGGAATTTGTCTAAGTCAAATATATCACCCGGCAAGTTAATCTTCAACCAAAACTCAACTGTTCATCATCTTCTTCATGAGATTTTTCTGGGTTTTGTCTAAAACTTGTCCAAATTGTCCAAAATTCACACACAAGCTGTGAAATAGTCCGATTATCAAACCCTTATATCAATCAATCCAAAACATCATCATTTTTCGATGAATTTGAGCAAAAATTGATCGAACAGTAACTTTTTCAATTCTTCTTAATTTCTCAGATCTGATGAGAATCTGATGAAATCTGCACAATCGCTGTGTATTAGAGTGATTATGATGATAAATCACACCTAAAAGCACCAACAATTCATTCAGATCATGATATTTTGAGCAATATTGATGTGTTTTGCTTAGAAACAGCGAAGAACACGATACCGAAAGCTCTGATACCAATTGATAGGTTCAATTGGATCGATAATATCACTCAAATGATCAGAATAAAACGTACAAACAAATGATTCAATCACAAACACAGTTCATACTCATAAATTCTCTTGTATATTGATGATCAAGCAATTCGTAGTACAAAGTGCAGGAGAAAACAAGGTCACACACAGTTAATTCTCTCTCTAACAGTGTAAAAGTGATCTAGCCTCTTTCTAACACACGCACACTACATGCTTATAACAAACAAATGCAAGTTTAAGGAAAATACATAATAAACCCTAAACTATACAAACATATAAACAAAAATACAAAGTAAATCTTAACAAGGAAATAACCCTAACAACATTTCAGCCGGGTGATTGACTTACTGTTTAGCCGGGTAAACAACATTTCTGCCGTGTGATCAAAAACTGTTCAGCCGGGTAAACCTTTCTGCCGTGTCAAGTTCCAAGCCGTGTCAAGTTTTCAGCCGTGTCAAGTTTTACTATTCAGCCGTGTAACTGTTCAGCCGGGTAACTCTACCTGCCTGGTGAAGATTTCATGTTTTGAAGATTGACAACTGTTTAGCCGTGTCACTGTTTAGACGGGTGAAGAAAAATTCTCAGCCGGGTGAAGAAGAAAAGTTACTGTTCAGCCGTGTGACTTGTTTTCAGTTGTTTCAAACCTTGTTATCTTATCTTGTCATTATTTACTTGCTTTTAGTTTAAAATTTTAACTGTTTCTTTTCAAAAATCATCAAAAACACAAAATATTTTCTTTAAAATTTTTAAAAGTTTTCAAATGGCACCTAATGATGATTCTGATAATCGTGTTCCTAGATTGGTTAATCGTGCAGATTTCAAGAATTGGAGAATCAGATTGAAGCATCATCTATGCTCTATTGACAATGATCTTTGGAAGTCAATTGATAAAGGTCCACACATTCCTACTCAGACTGCTCCTGACAGTGCAAGTACCTACACCAAAGATTCAAGTGAACCTTATCCTGAAGATAATCTATCAGCAGAAGACTTACGAAAGGTCAAGAATGACAGTAAGGCTTATTCTTTGATGTGCAAGGGGCTGCCACTTCAAGTGTTGTCGAGGTTGGATGCTTATCAAACTGGCTACACATTGTTCAAGGCATTGAAATCAATCTGTGAAGGAGGAGAACAGTTGAGAAGTCTCATGAAGCAGAAATTGAAGAGACAACTGGAATTGTTTGAACATATTGCTGGAGAATCTGTGCACCAGATGATGAATAGATTTGTTCATCTAACTACTGAGATGAAAAATGTTGGTGCAAAGACAGATCTTCAAGATTTGAATGATAGATTGTTGTGTGCTCTTCCATCTTCATGGAAACAGACTATGACTCTACTGAAGCATACAGAAAAGTTACCAATGGACTTAGATTTGCTCATTGCAAAGATCGAAGAAGTTGAGATTGATGAAAGTTCAAGAAATATTGACAGATCAGGTTCACATGCTCAGTATAAGTTTGTGGTGAATCCATCTAACATAGTGGAGAATGCTTTTCTTGCACAAGATACTGCAAAAACGGATGATGAGGGTGATTTATTTGTTGGTGCAAGCTTTTATACTGATTCGTCATACATCCCAAACTCACCAACATATTCTCAACCTCAATCTCCACCAAGAGCTCAAGTTCAAAGTCAATCTATGAAATCTCAAGCAGAAAATCAAAGTTCAAGTTCCACAGTTCAAGCCAAAGTAAAAGATGTAATAAATATCTTGTTACAAGATGATGAAACTAAGAATGCTTTCACTGCATTCATGGCAAGCTTTCAAGCTTATCAAGGAAGTCATTTGAATCAGATGGATGTGGTGCTGCAAGATTTGTTTGAAATGGATCCTGATGACGTTGAAGAAATGGACTTAAATTGGCAAATGGTGATGGTTGCATATCGAACTCAGAAACATGCATATGTAAACCGAAGCTTCAAGCCACATGCAAACAAGACAGTTGGTTTTGACAAGTCAAAAGCCAGATGTTTCAACTGTAACTGCTATGGTCATTTTTCGCGGGAATGCAAGGCTCCTAAGAATCAGAACTACAATGATCAAGCTGGATCAAGTGGATAGAATCATGGTCAAAGTCAGAATTCGCAACATTCTTCAAGCTATCAAAACAGGAATCAACGTTTCTTGCAAAAGCCATATCAAAGTCTTCCCATGCCAGAACTAAAAGATGAAGGCAAGAAACCAGAAGATCAGACCAAAGCACTAGTGGTTAGTGTGAAAGACGGATATGACTGGAGTGCTTATGCAGAACAGTTTACATCTGATCTTACATCAAGTTTAGCACTGATATGTGAAATTGAAGAAGATTGGTCTGAAGAATGGGATGATCAAGTGACAAATGCTATTAGTGAAGATTCTGAAGAGTATGATTGGAGTGCAAAGTCATATCCTGTTGAAGAATCTGAACCAGAAGTTGCGCTTATGGCTACATCTGACGAGTCTTCATCATCTGTTGAGCAACCAAAGGTTAGTACCGAACTACCCCCTAACTATGTTCCTTTGCCTGATGATGTTAAAGGTAGGTTATGTTCTGAACAATGCATTAAACAAGTGGAACATTATCGAACTCATTCTTTTAAAATTGGTGACAAATTAAGCAAACATGAAAAAATTCATGAACAACTTAAAATTGATCACAAAATTGCTGATGAGAAGATATTGTCACTTAAAGAATCATGGAACAAAACCTTAAAGGAATTGGAACTAGTGACAAAACAACTTGAAGAAATGACAAAGAATTTTGAACAAGAAAAGGTTGCTCATGCTGTCACACAAGTTGAACTAACAAAGGTAAAAAGTTGTAAAACAATGGTGAGACAACTTGTGAGTGAGAGAGGTAACAAAAACAAACTAGGATTGGGTTTCACTCATGAACCAATGCCTAAATCAATCACTAACACTTTACCTGAAAACTTCAATGAATTTGATCATTCACCTGAAAATGAACAAAGATTCAAAGAAATTCAAAGAAGTAAATCTGAATCCGAAGGATCTGAAGTGTTACTGGAAAGCCTGAAAGAAGATGACGCTGTGACAGTTGAAGCTGATGATGAAGCAAGCAACAAATCTGATCCTATTCTGGTTCAACTTGTTGAATATCCGGAACTGAATCCTAAGCCAGCAGAAGAGGTGAAGGATGAAGCTGAATTTTCAGGATACAATGATCTAGAATATATCAAGTGGAAGAATGAACAGAAAGCGATTGTTGCTGATCAACTGATCAAGAAGAAAGCAGTGAAGAAGACTGAAGTTTCGAATGAAAAATTGCAGAAATCGAAATTGACAAACAGTCAATCTGAAACAAAACAGTCAAAAGGTAAAAATGTCATAACATCAAATGACAACACCAAAGCTCAAACTATTAAAACTGATAATGTCAAACTTGTGAAAAAGAAAGTGTCCAAAGTGAAAACAATCAAGTTTGTGTCTGCAGGAACGTTTGATATGAACTCATCTCATGGTAACCAACTCAATTCTAAGATCAAATCTAACTCTTGTCTGAAAACAGGTTTAGGTCCTAAGACTTCCGCTGTCAATGATAAAAGATTTGAATCAAAGAAGGTCACTAAGCAAGATGTTTCAAAATCGAACCAAGTTCCCAAGCAATCTAAACTTGATCACAAACAACCAAAGTCACAATCAAAATCTCCACAAAAGAATCAAGTTAACTTAAAACCGAACATGTCTGTTAATGAATCACGAGTGGGTTCAATATCTAGAGTTAACAATCGGCTCTTTAAGATTAGCAAGAAACACTCTGAGATTTGTGATCGTTATAATCATGCTACTGTTGAATGTTTCTTTAACAGGTACTGCAATTACTGTGACAAAAGAAATCATTCTTCAGAGGAATGTTTTTATAACAAGTTTTTTGACATTTATGAAAGGAGAAATCATGACACTGCAGATTGTTTCTTTCGAAAAAACTCATCAAGAGAAATGACACCTTTTCCGAATTTTCAAAGAAATCAATCTTTTGGTTTTCAAAAAGTTAACCAAAGTCATTCTCCTGATTTGAGAACCTTTAAACGAAACAATTCTGGTTTTAATGAATTTTCATCGAGAAATGTGCAGGTTAACAGTTTTAAGCCGAGAGCTTTGATGATGAGAAATCAGAAATTTGAAAATAACCTTGATCCTAAGTTAGAGGAAAGGTTTACTACTTTAAGAAGAAAGAAACGAATCAAACCGTTGGGCAAAACAGTTTTCAACCAAATCTCTGAAATGAAACAAATTTTCAAAATCTACATTATCAACAAGTTACTGTTACAGATAGATTCGGAATACCCAAGACCATGTGGGCCTGGGTTGACCAAACTAACTAGGTAAATATTGAAATGCAGGTACGCCCTCGAAGACCTATCAACTCATGGTTTGTTGATAGTGGGTGTAGCCGGCATATGACAGGCAACCATGCCTTGCTTCAAGATTTTAAGCTAAAGAATGGTACACATGTTGCATTTGGAGGAGATGCTGGTGGTAAAATAACTGGAGAAGGAACCGTGTCAAATGGAGTCATTAGTTTTGATAAAGTCAACTACTGTGCACAGTTGAACTTTAATTTTCTAAGTGTATCTCAAATTTGTGACAAATCTTATTCAACATTGTTTGATGATTCTTTTTGTTACATACTCAAACCAGGTTTCAAGATCGACAATGAATGGGTGGTGGTTAAAGCTCCAAGAGATCGTGATGTATACAAGCTTGATATGTCGCAGATTGATGCTGAAACCGAAACCACATGTCTCATTGCGCATGCATCAAATGATGAGAGTCAGCTTTGGCATAGACGGCTGGGCCATTCAAACTACAGAAACATGAACCGACTGGTGACTAGAAATCATGTTGTGGGAATACCGTCAAAGAAATTCTGAAGAACTGATCTCTGTCCAGCATGTTTGAAAGGAAAACAGCACCGAATGTCTTTTAAGTCCAAGCCAGAAAACTCCATTTCAAAACCCTTACAGATGTTACATATGGATCTTTTCGGACCAACAAATGTTCAAAGCATCGGAAAGAAGTCTTATTGTTTTGTCATCATTGATGATTTCACTAGATTTTCTTGGGTTTATTTCTTGCATGTTAAATCTGAAACTACTGAGTTGTTAAAAGAATCAGGAGACTTGGGATGTTTCAGTGATGATTCTGATAATGACGATGATGACAATCTCAATTCTGAGTATCCGTTCATGTCATTTCATAATCCTGATAATGGTGTATCCAATCAAGCTCCGGGTCCATCTGGTTCTCAAGAAGATCAAGAATCAAACAATTTTGGTGATGACATGAATCCGCAAAATTCTCCTAATGATGGTGGATCTGTTCAAAATCAACCATCATCAGATCCGAATGTTGAAGTTGTTCCAGAAACTTTTGACTACTTCATCAATTCACCAGAACAAGTTCCTAATTTCACTCCGCATGCTTCTACAATTTTGCAAGATCTACCGAATCTGAATCAGTCTAATCTGGAGACGCAAGTACAAGGTGATTCAATTCCAACTCATCGAGTTCACAGGAATCATCCTCTTTCTCAGATTATAGGACCTTTGAATCAGAGAACTATGAGAAGTCAGACAGAACATGCAAACGTTTGTCTTTATTCATGTTTTCTTTCTCAAGTGGTGCCGAAGAACATTTCAAAAGCGTTACAAGATAATAGCTGGATTGAAGCCATGCAAGAGGAGTTACTTCAATTTCGCAAACAAGAGGTTTGGAAATTAGTGGACTTACCTGAAGGAGAAAATGCGATTGGTACAAGATGGTTGTACAAGAACAAGCCAGATGAACGTGGCATTGTGGTCAGAAATAAAGCCAGACTTATTGCACAAGGTTACACTCAAGAAGAAGGTATTGACTTTGAAGAAGTGTTTGCTCCGGTCGCTCGACTTGAAGCCATTCGCGTTTTTCTAGCTTATGCCTCTTTTATGAAGTTCAAAGTGTTTCAAATGGATGTAAAAGGCGCTTTTCTGTATGGACCAATTACCGATGATGTGTACGTCAGACAACCTCCAGGTTTTGAGGATCCTGAGTATCCACATCGTGTATACAAATTGAGCAAAGCTTTATATGGTCTACATCAAGCCCCAAGAATTTGGTACGAGACGTTATCTAAACATTTGCAGGAACATGGTTTTACAAGAGGTCAGATTGATCCAACTTTATTCATGAAGCGGGAAAATGAAGATCTTTTATGTGTTCAAGTTTATGTGGATGATATCATCTTTGGATCAAAAAGTCCATCTATGTGCAAAGAGTTTGAAGAAATTATGAAATCAAGATTTCAGATGAGTTCGATGGGAGAGATCAATTTCTTTCTCGGATTGCAAGTCAAACAGTCAGCAGAAGGAATTTTTATCAACCAATCAAAGTTTGTTGAAAAGTTGCTGAAAAAGTTCAAGATGCAGGATTGTTAGAATATTCGAACGCCATCTGATGTGAATTGCAAGATACAGCCGGATCCAAAAGGCAAATCCGTTGATCAAACACTGTACAGATCAATGATTGGTTCACTGATGTATCTTACTGCATCAAGACCAGACATTATGTATGTTGTATGTGTGTGTGCCAGATATCAGTCTGATCCAAAAGAGTCGTACCTGGTTGCTGTTAAACGTATTTTTAGATACCTTAAAGGAAAACCTAATCTCGGGTTATGGTATCCTTATGAAGGCAATTTTGAATTATATAGTTATTCTGATAGTGACTTTGGTGGGTGTGCTCTTGACTGGAAATCGTCTACGGGTGGATGTCAATCTCTGGGTCCTAGACTTGTTTGTTGGCAATGCAAAAAGCAGACCAATGTTTCTGTATCCACAGCTGAAGCAGAGTATATCGCTGCATCTGCAGGATGTTCTCAAGTTTTGTGGCTACAAAATCAATTGCTTGACTACGGGTTTAACTTTCTCAAAGCTCCTATTTACATAGACAATACTGCTGCTATGTTCATTACTGCTAACCTTGTTCAACACTCAAAAACCAAACATATCGAAATTCGATATCACTTTCTCAGAGACAACTCTGAAAAAGGTTTAATAATTTTGATTAAAGTTCATACCGACAAACAACTGGCAGATCTTTTCACAAAATCTTTTTTGTCAGGACGGTTTGAATTCTTAATTCAATCCATAGGGTTAATCAACCATGATTAATTCTAATTTTTGAAAAATCAAACAAAAATCAGAAAAAAAAAATAAAAGCCAAAAATATAATAAGTCGATGTCAAGTATTGATTCCTTTGCCTTTTATTTTATTGTTTTTGCATTGTGAGTGTGCATGAAAAGAAATCCAAACAAAAAGAATATTAAAAGCAAAAAGAAAAGAAAACATCATGTCATAAGAATCTATATTGCAAAAAGTGAGAAATGAAATTTACACTAGACATTATTTGTTTCATCATTTTAATAATAAAGACTGATGAATGTTAGTGGATGTGCGAGACGGCTCAGACAATTAGACTGAAAAAGTAAGTTCATTGTTGACAAATCTAAACTTAATGATCTATGTGTTAAGTTCCTTTGCTATACATGTCTAAATATATATCTTTGGATGCATTGCTTGTGATGATAGTTGTTCATGATCGGGTAACGATGCAGTCTATTCAGTGTGATGAACCACATCGTGAGCTTCTTTGTTGTGGTATCCACAGACCTGAAGTATCACATGAAGTCTCTTTTGAGCTTCAAGGTGCAGCAAAAGATTCCCAAAGTTGGAACAAAAAGAGTCCTAAATGTGGACCATCACCAAACAAATTCCAAAAAGGAATTCAGAAGATTCCCAAGGGGAACGATAGGAAATGAAAAATTCCAAAATGGAATTCAAAAGAAGTCCCAAAGTGGACCAAATCCGAATAGAACCCATATTCCACACTGTTTATGACTGTAAGTGACCAGATTGTTGTGCAATATGCACTCAGGTAGTGGTTGATGAGGAAATATGTTGACATATGTATTCATGAGGGTCACATAAGTCATTTTAATCGAACCTTAATCTCATCATGATATTGAAAAAGTAAATGTGTCAATTCGAGCTAATTGGTATGTCATCATATCATCACTCAATCAAACATAAGTCAAATGTCTATTCAAAACTTGCAAAACATGTTCAGATAATGTGTGGTATGATCTTACTGCGATATTTTGATTCATTGCATTGCATTTGTCTTTATTTTAATGTGTGTGCTTTATGTCTGCAGGCATATGGATTCTTTATTGACACATCGACATCCTTGTTAAACTTAAAAATTTCAAGAAATTTCAAGTTTAGGGGGAGAATAATTGAAGAAGAAAAATATTTACAAAAAAAAAAATAAAATAAAATAAAATATTTGAATAAGTGTGTTGAATGAAAGGATCATGTGGTTAATGACAAGCAATGTATTGGATGTGTTAAAAACAAACCTAAGGTCTTGTGATTTGTTTTTAGAAAATTGCTTCGGGTTATAGAAATATTGGTTGTGCAAAAACATTTTTGTGAGAAAAATCAAAGAAAATGAAAAAGGATTTATGAAAATTAAATTTATTGCCTTAATTTCTATTTTTGAATATTTAATTTGACAAACCCTAATAAGGATGTCTTGTCTAATTAATATGTCGAGAATGTTTGCAGGTGCAATAAATGCAGTTGAAAAAGTCAACAGACGGAGAAAAGAGAAAAATCGTCTAAGTGTGTTGCCGGTGAAGATATCAGACTTCACTATTTAGCCGGGTAATGAAGTGAAGTTATTACCAGCCGGGTAATGAATGTCACTATTTAGCCGGGTAATGAAGTGATGTGTGTATCAGCCGGGTAACTTAATGAAAGAAGGTAGCCGGGTGAAAGAATAAATGAAGCAGGGTGACAAGTTGTAAGTTACTATACAGTCGGGTGATGAAGTGTTAACACTGTACAGCCGGGTAATAGAATGAAGATTCTATATAGCCGTGTACGTGAAGAACACTGTGCAGCCGGATAAGTATGACAACTGTGCAGCCGGGTGATGAAGAGAAGCTGTCACTATACAGCTGGGTGATGAAAGAGTATCACTATGCAGCCGGGTAATGAACATGAAGTTATTGTGCAAGCCGGGTGATGTTTAGGAGTCTACTATGCAGCCGGGTGATGGGTAAAACCAAAACAGGTGTAGTTGTTCCTAACTCTGACCCGTCCCTACAGTACTTGACCCGTCTCTACAGTGATTGACCCGTCTATGTGTTTTACATGTTTTATGTTGACCCGTCCCAAGATTGTGACCCGTCCCAAGACTGTGACCCGTCTCAACAGTACTTGACGCAGCTCAACAGTGCATGACCCGTCCAGGCTTATTGGGCTAAAAAGTTTACCCGTCTAAATTGTTGACCCGTCCCATTAAGTTTGACCTAATTTTTCAATCAGTTGAACAACACATATAAATACCCGCCTCTGAACAAACACTTATCATTTTTCACCCATATTTTCAAGCAAATCCCCTGCACTCCAAATCGTCAATATCATATTCAATCGATTGATTCTGTAACAAGTTTATTGATTGAATAAGGTATATTTTACATGATTCGACCTTGATAAACCTACTGATTGATCGTAAAAACGAAATGTCATGATGAACAGTAACTTGACATTGAATCGACACTTTGATTATGAGTGTTAAAACTTAAATCGAATGTTGTAATAGATGTAATAACTGTCGATCATCAATTTTCATCCATTAAGTTGCATCAAATTGCTTAAAATCAACTGAATCAACTGAAATTTTCATATCACTGTCGAACCGCCATTGATGAACTTTTGAATGTTCATATTTTTTATATCAAAATGATGAATCATCTGTTATTGTGTGACAATTCGATGCTAAAACTGAACTAAAACATCTTATACAATTTCATTATGCAAAATTTCAGATTTGTGTTTAAGTGTTTAAACTGTAAAGTGTAAAATGTTATATGATCATTGATTCCCAAAAGTTTTGTTGAAAAAAATGATGAATATCAGATTGTTAGATTAACTTAGGTGTTAAATGATTATGTGATTGATTTACATTGTCACTTTATGTTTAAATTCTTATGCAAATATTGTTATTTATGAATGAAAAGTCTAACACATGTGTCTTGTTTTGTCAAAACAGATGAATAAGCACAATCTTGTTGCTATGTTAGATGAATCTATACCAGAAACTGAAGGGTATAGAGACATGATCAGATTCCTGAGAAGAACAAAGTATGTATATGCAATGTGTGCCAAACCCATTGTATATGCTAGACTTATCAAAAGCTTCTGGAGGACTGCAGAAGTTGTTACTGATGAAGCTGGTGTTACTGTGGTTAGAGGAAACATCACCAGACAGTTACAATTAACTGTATCTGAAGAGTCCATCCGGACTGCTTTAAGGATTGATGAAGATGAGATTGGTGCTTCTAATGAGCTAACAACTGCTGAATGTCAGACTTGCTTTATCAATATGTGTCACAACCCCATCACGGCGGGCGGTCCCAGGAGATGGTTGCCCGGGGGTTTACACGCGTGTGACGAATGGATATCAGGAGCAACACAGCGGAATCAACAACATACATACACACAGCTTAAAACATAAAGCTGTTCATACATTAAACTTCAAACTACAATTACATAGTTCTCAAAGTGACAAATGATTGTTTGATACATAACATCAACAACTAAAGCTAGTAACTATTCTAGGTCCAGAGCGTCTATCTTCTAAGCCTGCAAGCCCTCTACCTGCTGTAGCCTCAACAGTGCTTTCCTGCATCACACGGCACCTAGGATGTGTGCCAAAAAGTTTTAAAAGAAAGGGTCAGCTTACACTGGTGAGTTCATAATAAAACATTTTACAAAACATTTCAAACATTCAACCAAATACTTGTAAAAACCTTGATCAACGAGTTGCCAAACTCCATTGATCAAAGAGTTACCACTAACTCCATCACTTACAAGCATTTCATAAACATACTAGCATCATCAGATAAATATACACAGACAATACGATAAACCCCTCAACAACTCCGTCAGGCACGTCTGCGCTGGAGCAGAATATATGCATATACCCTTCACTGATTTTACCACCCGTCACCCAATAACAGAAGTGGTATTGCCCGATATTTACCGTAGAATGCTAGCCAACCGTTCATAAACAACAGTTTAAGAACACAACCATTCCAAAAGAGTTTATACAAAAACTCACAATCATTTGCAACCAAAACAGGTTTAAGCAAGACATCCAGTTTTGTAAAACATACAATCATTTCAAAAGAGTTTAAATGTATGAAATCACCTCAACAAGATCACAACAAGCTCACAACTAGCTTCGTTCCTTGATCTAATCCCGGTAATCAATCCAAATGACTATCTCCACAATCAACACAAATAGCTATACTGACAATCAACTTCAATAGCTAGAATCCACCTATAACGCGATATCACAACGTTATAAATAACGATTCCTAAGACTATGTAAGTCCTAGGGCATAACTAGCGAAGCATACGACTAGACACGAGTCGTTGCCACCTACGCTTACCAAATCCCGAACCTTGGTAATCTAAATGAATCATACAGAGATACGTTACCCGTTCACAACGGATATCATACCCCTAGGGTACGGATATTCAACCCGCACCCTTCCCGGGTAATCTACCCGTTAGTTGCGGGTGTTTAATCCCGCAACCATTTCCCCTAGCACGTCCCTCGTGCTATGCGGGTATCTTCACCCCGCATTCCCATCGGGTTCCCAACCCGATTCCCGTCCTAACTAATCGAGAATGAAAGACCATTACCTCGTCGATCACCGATCTTCAATCGGGCAACACCTTGATGATCACCGTTCTTCACTCGGACAGAACCTCGACGCACGCCAAGCGATCTACACGCGCCCGAAACTTGAAGCATCGTTCCGACGCAGGGTACCGCACTCGAGGCGCGGTTCCGCAAGATAACTAGTGGTCTCTCTCTCTAAAACGTTCTAGAGAGAGAAAAAAGTGATGAGCATAAATGAAGGGGGGTTGCACCCCTTTATATAGGTTGTCTGGTCCTTGCTAGGCGATACGCGCAGCACACTACCACCATCTGCGTGTATCGCGTAGATGGTGGGTGCCAGCCAGCTGTTTTCCACCCCACAGCTCCTACGCGATACGCGCACAAGCCTACCCTCTCATGCGCGGACTGCGTAACCTACATTAGTCTTACGTCAAAATTTAGGGTTTTACATTTCTCCCCTCCTTAAAAGAATTTCGTCCTCGAAATACAAGTATTACAAAAATAACTGAGGATACTTGGCTTTCATCTCACTAGCCAATTCCCAAGTCTTCTTCGGTCCTCTTTGTCCTTCCCATTGGACCAACACCAACCAGATTCTTTTCTTTCTCAACTTTCTTTCTTGAGTATCAAGAATCTTCACTGGTCTCTCAGTAAAAGATAGTATTTCACTTACTTGAACATCTTTGAGAGGTACAGCTTGGTTCGGATCTGCCAAACATTTCCTTATGTTTGACACATGAAAGGTATCGTGCACACCCTTCAAGGTTGCCGGTAACTCAAGCTTATAAGCAACTTTCCCAACTCTCGCAACAATCTTAAATGGACCAATGTATCTCGGGGCTAACTTTCCACGTTTGATAAACGTCACCACTCCTTTCCATGGAGATACTTTCAACATCACGTAATCTCCAACTTTGAATTCTAAGGGCCTTCTACGAACATCAGCATAACTTTTCTGCCTATCCTGGGCAGCTTTCAGCCTTTGCCTAATCAGTTGGATTTTATCAGTTGTTTCTAGCATCATCTCCGTACTACACAACTGATCTTCCACAACTTCAGTCCAACAAACAGGAGTTCTGCACTTTCTTCCATAAAGTGCTTCAAACGGTACCATCCCTATGCTGGTGTGATAACTGTTGTTGTATGAAAACTCAACCAATGGTAAGAATTCATCCCGACTACCACTAAAGTCAATCACACACGCACGCAACATATCCTCAAGGGTTTGGATAGTACGCTCACTCAGCCCATCGGTTTGAGGATGATATGCCGTGCTCAAATTCAATCTAGTTCCTAGATCTTTTTGCAAACTTGCCCAAAACCTTGACGTGAATCGACTATCTCTGTCAGAGATGATCGAAAGTGGCACGCCATGTCTACTCACAATCTCCTTGATATACAATTTCGCCATCTTCTCTGGTGAGTAGCTCTCCTTATATGGTATGAAATGGGACGACTTGGTCAATCGATCCACAATCACCCATATGGCATTATGCCCTGCACGAGTTCTTAGGAGCTTCGTAACATAATCCATCGTTATTCTTTCCCACTTCCAAACTGGTAATTCTATCTGTTGTAACAGACCTGCTGGTTTTTGATGCTCAATCTTAACTTGCAAACAAGTTAAGCACCTTTGCACATACTGTGCAATTGATCTCTTCATATTGGGCCACCAATAAAGCTCTTTCAAGCTCTTGAACATCTTATCCGTTCCAGGATGAATCGAGTACTTAGACTTGTGGGTTTCATCAAGAATCTTATCCTGAATTCCTCCAAACTTTGGAACCCAGATTCTTGATCCAAACCTTAGAATCTCATCCTTTCCTTTTGTCAACAAACCTTCCTTTCCAACCATTCGCTCCTTCCTGATGCTTTCTTCCTTCAAAGCGTTTTCCTGAGCTTCAACGATCTGATCCTTCCAATCAATGGTTACAACGATCTACAATGCCCTTACTCTAATGGGTTTAACCCTCTCCTTTCGACTCAGGGCGTCTGCTACCACATTGGCCTTGCCAGGGTGGTATTTGATCTCACAATCATAATCGCTAAGCAGTTCCATCCATCTACGTTGCCTCATATTTAGCTCCTTCTGATCAAAAAGGTATTGGAGGCTTTTGTGATCAGAATATATCACGAATTTAGTACCATAAAGATAATGTCGCCACATCTTCAAGGCAAACACTATGGCACCTAATTCCAAATCATGTGTGGTGTAACGTTTCTCATGAACGCTTAATTGTCGTGATGCATAGGGAATGACCTTCTCTCGTTGCATCAGCACGCAACCAAGACCATTAAGTGAGGCATCACAACATACCACAAAATCCTCATTACCTACGGGTAATGAAAGGATTGGAGCGCTACAAAGCTTCTTCTTCAAGACACTAAAGGCTTCCACTTGCTCGGGTCCCCATTTGAACTCAGCCTTCTTCCGTGTTAATGCCGTCATCGGTGTAGCAATCTTGGAGAAGTCTTTGATAAATCTTCGGTAGTACCCAGCTAAGCCTAA
This sequence comes from Tagetes erecta, assembly GCA_030867185.1. NCBI lineage: Eukaryota > Viridiplantae > Streptophyta > Magnoliopsida > Asterales > Asteraceae > Tagetes > Tagetes erecta. The sequence continues at coordinate 21,622,257 of CM061487.1, forward strand.
GAAGCTTCTAATTTCCGTGGGAGTCTTCGGGACTTCCCATTTCATTATAGCCTCTATCTTAGTTGGATCTACCTGAACACCATCTTCATTTATCACATGCCCGAGAAATTGAACTTCTCTCTTCCAAAATTCGCACTTGGAGAACTTAACGTACAGCTTCTCTTGCCTAAGAGTTTCCAAAACCTTCTTCAAGTGCTTTGCATGATCATTTTGATCTCTCGAATAGACCAAAATATCATCAATAAAGACAATGACAAACTTGTCTAGATACGGCTTGCAGATTCTGTTCATGAGATCCATGAATGCTGCAGGGGCATTGGTTAGTCCAAAGGACATAACCAAAAACTCATAGTGCCCATACCGGGTTCTAAAAGCCGTCTTCGGAATATCCTCTTCCCTCACCTTTAGTTGATGGTATCCAGACCTAAGATCGATCTTGGAAAAATAGCTGGCTCCTTGCAGCTGATCAAACAGATCGTCTATTCTCGGCAAAGGATACTTGTTCTTAATAGTCAGCTTGTTCAGCTCACGGTAGTCGATGCACATTCGCATGGAGACGTCCTTCTTCTTCACAAACAACACTGGTGCACCCCAAGGGGATGAACTCGGTCTAATGAAGCCTAAGTCGAGTAACTCCTGGACTTGCTTCATCAGCTCTTGCAATTCGGAGGGCGCCAAACGATAAGGAGCCTTCGCAATCGGCCTTGCTTCTGGTATTAAATCGATTTGAAATTCGATTTGTCGGTTGGGAGGGAGTCCAGGTAAGTCATCAGGAAACACGGCAGGGTAATCACACACGACTGGGATATCTGAAATCTGCTTTTCGGGCTTAGCATCTAAAGCATAGGCTATAAAAGCCTCACAACCTCTCATCAGCCATTTACTAGCCTTAATTGCAGATATCATCCGGATATTACCTCCGATACTATCTCCCTTAACCACTAATGTTTCACCATCTCACTTACATACCTAACCAACTTTTTCTCACAATCAACTTGGGCTCGATTATAAGTTAACTAGTCCATTCCTATGACTACATCATAACCACACAAGTTCATAGGCATAACATTAACTGGAAACTCGACCCCATTTAAATTAAGCAAGCAATCCTTATACACTACTGTTATTATATCACTTCCTCCATTTGCGGTTTCTACCACATAAGCAAGATCTAGTACTACAAGTTCTTTTCCTAGGTATTTACCAAAGGAAGTTGACACAAAACTCTTATTTGCACCCGTGTCAAATAAAACCTTAGCATATATGTTGTTTAGAGGGAACATACCTGCCACAACATCCTCATTTACTTCCTTATCCCCATCCTTCTTCATAACAGACACCTGCCCTTTGGCTGGGTTCTTTCCTCCTTTAATTTTAGGGCAATCACTCTTAAAATGCCCTGTTTGCTGACAATTATAACACTTAATCGTCGGATACGATCTTGAGATATGTCCCGATAGCTGACATCTGTAACACCTCTTCTCTTGAGATTCTTCTCCAGCCTTCCTCTTATCTTTGCTACCACCTTCTCCCCTTTTGAACTTGAATCTACCGCCAAAACCACTCTTTTTATCCTCCGACTTCCTCTTCCTTTCTCCTTCATATGATCTCCTCTGCAATGCAAAGTCAATAATCCTAGGCAACGTGGCTTCTAGTACCTTGGAGACTTGATTAGCAACCGCCGAAATGAATTGGGTTTTCATCATGATAACTTCCTCCCCGTCATTATCATGATTCCTGATAGTCCCAGCGTTATCAGTTTCTTTATTCGTGTTAGTCCTAGTACTTCTTATTGTAGGAAGACGTCTACCACTACCTTTCTTTTTACCGGCCATAACTCTACCTACGAAAGAGAGCAGGGAGTCAGTATTCACATGATGGACCATGATTAAGAACAATATAGTGCTTGTAAACAAATAATGACAGTGGCCAGTTGCAATTATTTATTTACCGCGCTGATCGTGTTCTTAGCCATTCTCCGCCACGTTCATACCAAAACCCATTTCCCTAACCAGAAAGGAAACTTCTATACACCTATGCGGGCACTTATCCTATCTTGTCTTAGTTTAAGTCTAGATACTAAGCTTGTACCTAGTTCGCTTAAACTATGGCTCTGATACCAAGCCTGTCACAACCCCATCACGGCGGGCGGTCCCAGGAGATGGTTGCCCGGGGGTTTACACGCGTGTGAGGAATGGATATCAGGAGCAACACAGCGGAATCAACAACATACATACACACAGCTTAAAACTTAAAGTTGTTCATACATTAAACTTCAAACTACAATTACATAGTTCTCAAAGTGACAAATGATTGTTTGATACATAACATCAACAACTAAAGCTAGTAACTATTCTAGGTCCAGAGCGTCTATCTTCTAAGCCCGCAAGCCCTCTACCTGCTCTAGCCTCAACAGTGCTTTCCTGCATCACACGACACCTAGGATGTGTGCCAAAAAGTTTTAAAAGAAAGGGTCAGCTTACGCTGGTGAGTTCTTAATAAAACATTTTACAAAACATTTCAAACATTCAACCAAATACTTGTAAAAACTTTGATCAACGAGTTGCCAAACTCCATTGATCAAAGAGTTACCACTAACTCTATCACTTACAAGCATTTCATAAACATACTAGCATCATCAGATATATATACACAGACAATACGATAAACCCCTCAACAACTCTGCGCTGGAGCAGTATATATGCATATACCCTTCACTGAGTTTACCGCCCGTCACCCAATAACAGAAGTGGTATTGCCCGATATTTACCGTAGAATGCTAGCCAACCGTTCATAAACAACAGTTTAAGAACACAACCATTCCAAAAGAGTTTATACAAAAACTCACAATCATTTGCAACCAAAACAGGTTTAAGCAACACATCCAATTTTGTAAAACATACAATCATTTCAAAAGAGTTTAAACGTATGAACTCACCTCAACAAGATCACAACAAGCTCACAACTAGCTTCGTTCCTTGATCTAATCCCGATAATCAATCCAAATGACTATCTCCACAATCAACACAAATAGCTATACTGACAATCAACTTCAATAGCTAGAATCCACCTATAACGCGATATCACAACGTTATAAATAACGATTCCTAAGACTATGTAAGTCCTAGGGCATAACTAGCGAAGCATACGACTAGACACGAGTCGTTGCCACCTACGCTTACCAAATCCCGAACCTTGGGAATCTAAACGAATCCTACAGAGATACGTTACCCGTTCACAACGGATATCATACCCCTAGGGTACGGATATTCAACCCACACCCTTCCCGGGTAATCTACCCGTTAGTTGTGGGTGTTTAATCCCGCAACCATTTCCCCTAGCACATCCCTCGTGCTATGCGGGTATCTTCACCCCGCATTCCCATCGGGTTCCCAACCCGATTCCCGTCCTAACTAATCGAGAATGAAAGACCATTACCTCGTCGATCACCGATCTTCAATCGCGCAACACCTTGATGATCACCGTTCTTCACTCGGACAGAACCTCGACGCACGCCAAGCGATCTACACGCGCCCGAAACTTGAAGCAGCGTTCCGACGCAGGGTACCGCACTCGAGGCGCGGTTCCGCAAGATAACTAGTGGTCTCTCTCTCTAAAACGTTCTAGAGAGAGAAAGAAGTGATGAGCACAAATGAAGGGGGGTTGCACCCCTTTATATAGGCTGTCTGGGCCTTGCTAGGCGATACGCGCAGCACACTACCACCATCTGCGCGTATCGCGTAGATGGTGGGTGCCAGCCAGCTGTTTTCCACCTGACAGCTCCTACGCGATACGCGCACAAGCCTACCCTCTCATGCACGGACCACGTAACCTACATTTTCAGATTCCTCTCGTCGAAACACGTGGAATTCATATATTATGGGCTCCATAAATCTTCTTCTAAGTCAAGATATGCTCGAAAGACGTTTTCGGGCATTCCTCGGGTGTTTTCGCATTTCCCGCTTCGTTATAACTCCGATTTGAGTTCCGCTTTCGCCCACGTTCTTCATTTTCAGTCCTCTATAACCCCTAGGGTTTATCTCTATACATTAGGACTTTTTATTCAACGTGCTATTTACATGAACACCCGCTCGTAAACAGCATAGTCTTACGTCAAAATTTAGGGTTTTACAATATGGGTCATCCTCCCATATTTCCAAAGCAGCAGTTTGTTAGAGCTCGATTGGGAAAGAAGTGGAAGCTGTTGTGCTATGTCATCCAGCAGTGTATGTCAAGGAGAAGTGCTGGGTTTGACAACTTTCCTTCAGACATTGCATCTCCTATTGTTGCAATTGCTGAGAAAAGGCCTTTCAATATGTCGAAGTGGATCATGAAGGGTTTTGTTTTCAATCTGATGAAAGGCAAGAGGTTCAAATTTCTGATGTATCCGAGATTCCTGCAACTGATGATCAACATTGCACATCCAATCATACGTGAAGAGGGTGTAAATGGAGATTTATTGGTGACTGAGGATATGAATGCTCTATCTTATAGGAAAATGAGTATTGGAAATGTTGCAGAGGTACAAATGTTTGATTATATGCTACATATATCAAACAATGATGAAGACATTGGAGAAGTGTATCATCACATTTCTCAAGGAGAAGTTGTAAATCCAGAAGAGCTGATTGATGAGTTGCCTGATGCCCTCAAGTCTGAATCTGAAAGGGAAGAAGAAAGCGATTCTGAATCAGAAGAAGAAGAAGAATCTGATAGTGATGATGATGATAGTGATAATAATGGTGATGATGGAAATGATGAGGTTATTCAAGAAGATAGTGTTGAATCATTTTCTGAAGAAGCAGAACATGAAGATGTAGAAATGAATGTTGAGGTTGGTGAACCGGTTATGACTGAAACTGTTGAAGCTGATGAATCTGTTGAAAGTGTTGCAGAAATAGAATATGTTATTATGAATGCTCCTAGGGATATCACAGTACACTATTTCAGATCACGAAGATCCAAAACTGTGGTTGAGCCTATGATTGTGGAGGAGCCGAGTATAGTTGAAGATGTGTGTATGCCTAAACAAGTGGATGTTGTTCAGATTGCACAGGAAGTAATTGCCGAAGTGGAGACTGTTGCACAGGCAGTTGATGATGCTGATGCTGGTCTTACTTTTTCTGATCCAGTAGATGTTCCCACAACATCATCTCCTGCAACTCCACTATTTGAACAACCTTTGGAGTCTTCACCAAAAGTTGTGTCAAGTGATATTTTGACTGAAAAGGATAAAGAGATAGAACGGCTGAATAAAGTGATAGAAGATTTGATGAAAGAGAATGAATTGTTGAAGGCATCGAATGAGAGAAAGAAGGTTAGACTGAACGAGTTTAGAGAAACCAATGTAAAGAATATGAAGGTGTTTGAAGAACTTGATTCAGAGTATGAGAAACTGAAGGAAGATTACAAAGAGCTGTATGCTGAATGTAATACTCTGAATGCAGAAAAAGAGATGTTGGAAAAGTGGTTGGAAGAAGCTAAACGGAAGGAATCAGGATCTACATCTGACAAAGATTTTTCAGGTGATGTGATGGAAGTTACCGGGCCTTCGCAAGAGATAAAAGTTTACTATACCAGAGCTCGAGGAACTAAGAATGTGGGTGAAAAGATTGAAGTACCAATTCAAATTCCCGATGAAGCTGCTGATATTGTCAATCTTGACAAAGCCGAGGGAAAACGTAAACTCGATGCTGTACCGGAGATTGTGAAAGAAGATGTGATTGCTAAGAAACCTAGAACTGAAGAAACAGTTCAGATTGAGCCGATTCAATCTGAGTCTGTACTGGCAACTAAAGTGCCCGAGGTTGTTAAAGTGGATGAAAATGTGGAAAAAGTTGTTATTGAAGAAGCATTTCAGTTTGAGCCGGTTCAAACTGAAACTGCACCCACAATTGAAGCATTAGATGATTTGGATGAAGTAGATTTTACAGATTCTGAACCGGAAACTAATCCTGATGATGATATACCCATTGATCTTGATGAGCGATTTACATATTTGGAGAAGATGAAATACAATCCTGTTTATTTGAATGGACTTACAGTTAGTCAAATAAACGAGGAATATGAGAAATGTGTGAATGCGCAAGATAAGGTAAAAGGTGATGAAAAGGAGTTTGTAGTTGAAATGGGTGAGTGGACGCCACTTCAAGAAAGTTTAAACATTGATGATCTTCATCCAGAAGAACTTTATCATCAAAATCCTGAAGAGATGACAACTACAAGCATGCGTCAACGGCTCAGTTCGAGAAACTATCCATACAAGACTTTGAAAAGACTGAAACGAGAATCGCTGAAAAAGATTGTGGTGAGCTTTCAAAAAACTGAGAAGATGCATAACCGTATGTTTTTCTTAGATTACAATAATCCACAGTATTATGAGTTGACCAAAAGATATAGAGTGTTTGAACCTAAAGAGATACCTTTGATGGCATTGCCCGTTGATGCGCATAAGAAGAGGAAGGAGCTTATTGATATGTTTCCGAGCGAGATGAAGTCTTATAACATTCCGATGGAAGTATGAGAGTCATGGCACATGTCTGCCACATTAGGTGATATTGTTAGATCACTGCTAAGTAAGGTTCAGTCAATTGCTGAATTACTAGACTCAACGATCGTGCCTGAAAAATCCAAAGATGTGAAGATCATTGCTTGGAAATATGATGAGATTTTTGATGCGTTTCTAATCAAGAGGGTAAATGGGCTATGCGATGTGTATCATTATTATTCGAGTATCTTCAAGTTGCCCGTTCAAGATTTGAAAGAATTGCACAAGTTGAGGTTGATTAATCGCACGCGAGCAGAGCGTGGTGACAAATGTGCTATGTTATTGGATGCTGGGATCAGCCGCATGCCAAAATACTTAGATTTTCGGGGGGCAACAAGAAGATAAAATATATCTGGATACAAAGAAGAAGAAACAGAAGAAGCTGATACTCAGGGATATGTACTTAGAAGAGTTCTCTGATGAATATTTTGAGAAGGTGACAGATCCGGGGTTGAAGGTGATTGATGGCTCGCAAGCAACAAAGCCCATTCTGGAGTTTTTCTATAATCAAGAAACTTATGAGCTGAAGTTGGTACGTAATCTGGACGATTGGGATAAAGATATGATCACATTGTTTAGTATGTTTGAGCTGAAGCTGCTACACCCATCTTATATTGATTATCTTCGCAATCACAAGATGGAGAAGTTAAAAGATCTTGTTGCTGAAGAAGACAAAAGATTATTCGTAATCATGATAGAAGTGATTGGAGCTGCCACTGTGAAACGACCCAATTTTTTTTTTTTTTATACTTACAAAATATATTGTCAGAGTAGGTCCCAGTTTACATCCAAAACTTGCCACTGGTAGTGACATATCATTTCATTATATATTTGTACAACAAAAACTAGATTGTTTTACAACGACTTTATTTTACAAAGTATTAAACATAAGAGTAGGGTTCTTCATCCGTCCAGCCGCGTCCACGAAGCTTTAATCATCTAAAGGCGCTTTTCCTGAAAACATTTAAACATATTTTTATTAGCTTTCGCTAAGTAAGTACACTCTTTTTATTTCAAAACATATTTTCTTTTATTTGGGATCAACACCCAAAATCATTTTATTTAATCCCTATTACTCCATTGGAATTCACACAGATTTCCTTGTGGGTTTAATAAAAACCCTTAGGGATTATTAACTCCACTTTATATATTTAATCCTCATTACTCCGTAGGAATTCACACAGATTTCCTTATGGGTTCTTTCGACCCCTTTGAGGATCATTAACTCCGTAATATATTTTAATCCTCATTACTCCGTTGGAATTCACACAAATTTCCTATGAGTTTAACCCTTGAGGATTATTGTCTCCATTTTATATTTAATCCTCATTACTTCATTGGAATTCACACAGATTTCCTATTGGTTAAAACCCTTGAGGATTATTAACTCCGTCATTTATTATTTTATATGTGGGGTTCAATACCCGAACCCCTTGGGATTTATCACCACCTTATATCCCACTTTAAATCATTAATATACATAATTGGATCAAAATCTCATAAATCATGTATAATAAGAACACATAACTTATATACAAACTTGTTTCATCTCCACAAAATAATATAGTTTCATAATAAATAACACATATAACATACTAATACTTATTCAAAATGATTTAATTACGAGTTAGTGTACTTACGATCACACTTTTATAATCAATAACCACGTATAACAAATGATTTACTTATATACTATACGGGTCAGTGTACTTACTTGTGCTAGTGACTTGAATGTAAAAATAATAATTAGTTGTAGTTGTGCCCAAGTCGTCTTCAAAAATCACTTCAACTCCTATAATCCTTTGCTTAAATCTACTCCCACTTACTCGTATGTTTTAGCGTATTTGTTCTATATTGTATGTACTTTGAATAATATGTATATATATAGGCACATATTGATCGCCTTGCATGAACCGTCTTTATTTATCCTATCTTTCATATTAATTTAACTATTTGATTTTCTTTTCTCTTTTTTCGTACACCATATATTTTAGCCGTCATATGAATTATTTACATTATATTTGAAGTATCTATGTCTTCATTTTCAACATTCATAATTGCTTTTCTAGAGACTAACTAATGTGGCACCATATTATCAACTTAGATAATACGTGGCATTCACCTAGTGTTTTCCTACATCCAAGTCTTCACTAATTTAAAACTAATAAATACACACACACACACACACACACACACACACACATATATATATATATATATATATATATATATATATATATATATATATATATTTTTGCCTACTACTTGCAATCATCTAACTACATCTTTCATTTATTTACTTTATTATTTCCTTTTTCGTTTATACTCCAGTATGTACACATATATATTGTTACTATAATAAGAAAATAATACAATAATAATATGATAAAAATTTTAACAATCGTTTAACCATTAAACCATAATAAACTATTATATATCATGTCTAATATAAAATTCCTTTAACATATCTTAAACACATCATATTATAAAGGTGTTATGTGTTACTTTTAACTATTTCTTTCTTGTAAAACAATATTTTAAATATAAGTTTCAAATATTTATTTTATCCAGAAAACGAGATGTTACAAATCTCCCCCCCTCATTTAGGTTTCATCCCCGAAACCTTTTCATACCTCGAATAACTCCGGGTGATATTTTCTCATTTCCTCCTCGGCTTCCCATGTGGTGTCAGAACCACGCCGGTGTTTCCACTGTACTTTAACTTGATTTATTTCTTTATTTCTAAGTTGTTTAACTTTATAATCAAGAATCGCCACAGGCTTTTCCACATAGTTAAGCTTTTCATCCACTTCAATATCATTCAAAGGCACACATGCCGTTTCATCAGCCAAACATTTTCGTAAATATGGCACATGAAATGTGTTACGGATTCCGTTTAATTCTTCTGGTAATTCCAAACGATATGCCACTTGCCCTACCCGATCAATAATTTTAAACGGACCAATAAATCGTGGGCTCAACTTGCCACGTTTACGGAAACGAATAACACCTTTCCATGGAGAGACTTTCAACATAACATAGTCTCCTTGTTGCTTCTACCACTTCTTTGTTTTCAAGTTCCCTTTGACCGACTTCTCCCCAACACACAGGAGTGCGACATTTTCTACCATAAAGCATTTCAAATTGGGGCATCTTAATGCTTGAATGGTAACTATTATTATAAGAGAACTCTGCCAAGGGCAAATATTTGTCCCAACTGCCACCAAAATCAATAATACATGCACGTAACATATCCTCGAGAATTTGAATCGTCCTTTCGCTTTGTCCATCTGTTTGTGGGTGATACGCCGTACTGATTAATAATTTAGTGCCCATTTCATGTTGAAATTTTCTCCAGAATCTTGAGGTGAAACGCGTGTCTCTATCAGATACAATAGATATTGGCACTGCATGCCTTGACACCACCTCATTAATATACTCTTCCGCCATTCGTTCAGACGAATAAGCTTCACGAATGGGTATAAAGTGAGCACTCTTTGTCAAGCGATCAACAACTACCCATATTGCATCATAACCTTTGGCCGTTTTAGGCAGTTTTGTCACTAGATCCATTGTAATATGCTCCCATTTCCACAATGGAATTTCAAGTGGTTGCATCTTTACATACGGCTTTTGGTGTTCAGCTTTGACTTGTAAACAAGTCAAACACCTCTCCACATATTTAACTACATCTCTTTTCATACCATGCCACCAGTACTCTCGCTTCAAATCATTGTACATCTTGGTTGCACCTGGATGAATAGAATACTTTGATTTATGTGCCTCATCCAAAATCATTGTTTTGATCTTACAAGTCCAAGGAATCCAAATACGTCCGAAATGAACTTTAATTCCTTTATCATTTTCTTCAAGATGATGGACTTGGCCAATGATTCTTTCGCGTTTCAAATTTTCCTCTTTCAAGGCCTCATCTTGTGCAACTTTAATTTGATCAAACAAATCTGAATTTACAATTAGCTTATATGATTTTACTTTAATTGGAGTAATATCCTCCTTCCGGCTTAGGGCATCAGCCACAACATTGGCTTTACCGGGATGGTAAAGTATCTCACAATCATAATCTTTGACCAACTCTAACCATCGTCGTTGCCTCATATTCAATTCTTTCTGGTCAAAGAAATACTTCAAGCTTTTATGATCAGTATAGATAATGCATTTCGTTCCATACAAATAATGCCTCCAAATCTTTAGAGCAAATACTACTGCGGCTAGCTCAAGATCATGGGTTGGATAATTTGCTTTAGTTGGCTTTAGTTTTCTTGAAGCATATGCTATTACTTTCCCTCTTTGCATGAGAACACAACCCAAACCAACATGCGAGGCATCAGAACAAACTACAAAATCTTCTGTTCCTTCTGGTAATGTTAGGACAGGAGCCTTAGTTAACTTTTCTTTCAAGAGTTGGAATGCTTCTTCTTGTTCTGGGTTCCATTGAAATTTGATATTCTTTCGAGTTAGCTTTGTCAACGGGGTAGCTATTTTTGAGAAATCCTTAATGAAACGCCGATAATAACCAGCTAAACCCAGAAAACTTCTAACTTCAGTTGGGGTCTTCGGAGGTGACCATTGCATAATAGTCTCTATTTTTGCAGGGTCCACTAGAATACCTTCTGCATTTACCACATGACCCAAAAATTGAACTTCTTGAAGCCAAAATGCACATTTAGAAAACTTTGCATATAACTTTTCTTTTCTCAACACGGTAAGAACCTCACGAAGATGTTGAGCATGATCTTCTTCTGTTCGAGAATAGATAAGAATATCATCAATGAAAATGATGACAAAACGACCAAGCATAGGCTTACATACTCTATTCATAAGATCCATAAAAACTGCTGGGGCATTCGTTAAACCAAATGGCATCACAACAAATTCATAATGCCCATAACGAGTACGAAAAGCCGTCTTAGGTACGTCTTCTTCTCGTACCTTTACTTGATGATATCCTGATCTTAGATCAATTTTAGAAAACCAACTAGCACCCTGTAATTGATCGAAAAGATCATCAATTCTAGGCAACGGATACCTATTTTTGATGGTCAGTTTGTTTAATTCACGGTAATCAATGCACATCCGCATGCTACGGTCTTTCTTTTTAACAAACAGAATCGGCGCTCCCCAAGGTGAAACACTTGGGCGAATAAAGCCTTTATCTAAGAGATCTTGTAGTTGAGACATCAATTCATTCATCTCACTTGGTGCTAGTCGATATGGCGATTTAGCCACAGGGTTAGCTCCGGGAACTAGATCAATCTTGAATTCAACTTGCCTTTCCGGTGGAACGCCTGGTAACTCCTTAGGGAAAACGTCAGGGAATTCCTTAATTACGGGGACTTGATCGAGTTCTAAATTTTTCGTCTCTTTATCCAATACATAGGCTAAAAATGCATGATAACCGCGTTTTAAATATTTCTTAGCCTTTGCCATCGTACAAATGATAATGTCGTTCTTCCTTTCTCCATAAACACAAATTTGTTTTTCAGTGGGTGACAAAAATTGAACTATCTTCTGATTGCAGACTATCGATGCGTGATGAAGGGACAACCAATCCATCCCAATGACCACGTCGAAATCCCGTAACGTAATAGGAATTAGGTCGATAGGATACTCTTCTTCTTGAATAATTATTTTACAATTTTGACATACTTTGGATACGAAGAAACTCTTATCACTAGCAATCTCAACTTCTAGGGCATTTACTATTTTACTTCTAACAAAGGATTTATGGCAAGCAAAGTTTAACGACACGAAAGATCTACTTGCTCCAGAATCAAACAAAACGTATGCAGGGAGCGAATTTACTAGAAAGGTACCTGCGACGACATCAGGTATGATCTTTGCTTCTTCTGCAGTAATTTGAAAAGCCCTGCCTCGTGGCTTTGGAACTTCTAACTTCTTCACGTTCTCTGTTGTTCTGGGTCCTTCAGTAATTTTGCCATCCCTTGCTGTCAGCTCAGGACAATCATTCTTCATGTGACCCGGCTTGTAACAATGGTAACATAGGTTCACACGAGTAGTACACTGTGGTGATGTATGTCAATATTTCCCACATTTTTAACAAATTGGGTTCTTATAACGACATTCCCCAAAATGTCTCTTTCCACAAAAACGGCAACTACTAGGTTCGTTCTTTAAACCTGGTCCTTTTGCATAAGTAAAAGTTTTTGCTTTCTTTACAGGTCCTGCAGGAGTTACAACCTCTGCTTTTCGCTTCCCATCTCTTTCAACTTGTCTTTTTAGCTCCATCTCTCGCTCGTGAGCCCAATTAAGGAGTTCCTCAAGGCTTCCACATTTTGAAGGAGAAATAAATTCTCTAATTTCTGTCTTGAGAATTAGATGGAAATGAGTCATCCACATCTCTTCCGTAGTAAAAAGAGAAGGACAAAACTTTGCCTTATAATAAAATACTCCAAAGATTTCGTCCACCGTTTCACTGCCTTGACGCATATGGAGGAGTTCCTCAGTAATACGATCAACTGCAACGCGAGGACTGAAATGTTTCAGAAAGATTGGTTTAAAATCTTCCCACAACATATTCCTTATTTGTTCTCTCCTTTTTTCCTTTTTAACCATGTCCCACCAATCTTTAGCTCTTACGCAAAGCTGGTTTGTTGCGAACATCACTTCATCAGATGGATCGCAGTGTAAAGTATCAAAAATAGTCTCCATGGCTGTTATCCACCTCTGGCTTTTTAGAGGATCTATTTCCCCATTAAACTATAACGGTTTGCAAGCCATGAAGTCTGTATACGTGCATCGACGTGTTCCAACATCAACTTTTGGTGTTGCCTGCACAATCTCCAGAGGTTTTTCTACTAATTGTTCATTCTTTTTCAGTTTCTCTTCTAACATAATCCCTATAGAACTTTGCATTTCAGCAAGTAGAGTGGGGATATTGGCTTCAAATGCCTTTCCAACTTCAACGGCTATTTGCCTACGGATTTCTTCCGGTACAGGCTTTGCATCATTATCATGACCAGGTGAAGTCACTGATCTTTCATAACCAGTATTATTATGACTTTCTTCATTTACTATATTCTCCCCTCTTTACGCCATGTCTCTTGACTGAGACAAATAATGTTATTTGTTATTTATTATTTTCGTTAATCGTTTTCATATTTCTAAGGTGCTATTCTAAGGCCTTTACACATCTTATCATATTGTTAATCATAACAATTTATATAAGACCACCAAGTACCATATATGCATTCAAGATGTACTAGATACATACATACATCAATTTATGCATATTTACTCCCTTCACTTACTCTTTGTTGTTTTCAATACAATACAATCATTAAGACTTCATAATGGAATGATACATTAGTTTTCATACTGGCCAGGCATGAAAGTAATATATTATTTTAATTATAATTTCTCAACTATCATATTGTGCCCAAAACATACAAATTTCAGTTTTCACATATTTTCACATATGTTTTCCATTTCTGCACCAATACAAATCCTCTTTTGAGCTTCCTGGACCGCTTCTGGACTGAACCCTCTCATTTATTTATCAGCAGCACTTAATAGTTCGAGTTTAAGTGTTAATTCTAATCACTAAACACTTAAATCCCTCGAACCGTGCTTTGATACCAACTTGAAACGACCCAATTTTTTTTTTATACTTACAAAAATATATTGTCAGAGTAGGTCCCAGTTTACATCCAAAACTTGCCACTGGTAGTGACATATCATTTCATTATATATTTGTACAACAAAAACTAGATTGTTTTACAACGACTTTATTTTACAAAGTATTAAACATAAGAGTAGGGTTCTTCATCCGTCCAGCCGCGTCCACGAAGCTTTAATCATCTAAAGGCGCTTTTCCTGAAAACATTTAAACATATTTTTATTAGCTTTCGCTAAGTAAGTACACTCTTTTTATTTTAAAACATATTTTCTTTTATTTGGGATCAACACCCAAAATCATTTTTTTTAATCCCTATTACTCCATTGGAATTCACACAGATTTCCTTGTGGGTTTAATAAAAACCCTTAGGGATTATTAACTCCACTTTTTATATTTAATCCTCATTACTCCGTAGGAATTCACACAGATTTCCTTATAGGTTCTTTCGACCCCTTTGAGGATCATTAACTCCGTAATATATTTTAATCCTCATTACTCCGTCGGAATTCACACAAATTTCCTATGAGTTTAACCCTTGAGGATTATTGTCTCCATTTTATATTTAATCCTCATTACTTCATTGGAATTCACACAGATTTCCTATTGGTTAAAACCCTTGAGGATTATTAACTCCGTCATTTATTATTTTATATGTGGGGTTCAATACCCGAACCCCTTGGGATTTATCACCACCTTATATCCCACTTTAAATCATTAATATACATAATTGGATCAAAATCTCATAAATCATGTATAATAAGAACACATAACTTATATACAAACTTGTTTCATCTCCACAAAATAATATAGTTTCATAATAAATAACACATATAACATACTAATACTTATTCAAAATGATTTAATTACGAGTTAGTGTACTTACGATCACACTTTTATAATCAATAACCACGTATAACAAATGATTTACTTATATACTATACGGGTCAGTGTACTTACTTGTGCTAGTGACTTGAATGTAAAAATAATAATTAGTTGTAGTTGTGCCCAAGTCGTCTTCAAAAATCACTTCAACTCCTATAATCCTTTGCTTAAATCTACTCCCACTTACTCGTATGTTTTAGCGTATTTGTTCTATATTGTATGTACTTTGAATAATATGTATATATATAGGCACATATTGATCGCCTTGCATGAACCGTCTTTATTTATCCTATCTTTCATATTAATTTAACTATTTGATTTTCTTTTCTCTTTTTTCGTACACCATATATTTTAGCCGTCATATGAATTATTTACATTATATTTGAAGTATCTATGTCTTCATTTTCAACATTCATAATTGCTTTTCTAGAGACTAACTAATGTGGCACCATATTTTCAACTTAGATAATACGTGGCATTCACCTAGTGTTTTCCTACATCCAAGTCTTCACTAATTTAAAACTAATAAATACACACACACACACACACACACACATATATATATATATATATATATATATATATATTTGCCTACTACTTGCAATCATCTAACTACATCTTTCATTTATTTACTTTATTATTTCCTTTTTCGTTTATACTCCAGTATGTACACATATATATTGTTACTATAATAAGAAAATAATACAATAATAATATGATAAAAATTTTAACAATCGTTTAACCATTAAACCATAATAAACTATTATATATCATGTCTAATATAAAATTCCTTTAACATATCTTAAACACATCATATTATAAAGGTGTTATGTGTTACTTTTAACTATTTCTTTCTTGTAAAACAATATTTTAAATATAAGTTTCAAATATTTATTTTATCCAGAAAACGAGATGTTACAAATCTCCCCCCCTCATTTAGGTTTCGTCCCCGAAACCTTTTCATACCTCGAATAACTCCGGGTGATATTTTCTCATTTCCTCCTCGGCTTCCCATGTGGTGTCAGAACCACGCCGGTGTTTCCACTGTACTTTAACTTGATTTATTTCTTTATTTCTAAGTTGTTTAACTTTATAATCAAGAATCGCCACAGGCTTTTCCACATAGTTAAGCTTTTCATCCACTTCAATATCATTCAAAGGCACACATGCCGTTTCATCAGCCAAACATTTTCGTAAATATGGCACATGAAATGTGTTACGGATTCCGTTTAATTCTTCTGGTAATTCCAAACGATATGCCACTTGCCCTACCCGATCAATAATTTTAAACGGACCAATAAATCGCGGGCTCAACTTGCCACGTTTACGGAAACGAATAACACCTTTCCATGGAGAGACTTTCAACATAACATAGTCTCCTTGTTGCTTCTACCACTTCTTTGTTTTCAAGTTCCCTTTGACCGACTTCTCCCCAACACACAGGAGTGCGACATTTTCTACCATAAAGCATTTCAAATTGGGGCATCTTAATGCTTGAATGGTAACTATTACTATAAGAGAACTCTGCCAAGGGCAAATATTTGTCCCAACTGCCACCAAAATCAATAATACATGCACGTAACATATCCTCGAGAGTTTGAATCGTCCTTTCGCTTTGTCCATCTGTCTGTGGGAGATACGCCGTACTGATTAATAATTTAGTGCCCATTTCATGTTGAAATTTTCTCCAGAATCTTGAGGTGAAACGCGTGTCTCTATCAGATACAATAGATACTGGCACTGCATGCCTTGACACCACCTCATTAATATACTCTTCCGCCATTCGTTCAGACGAATAACCTTCACGAATGGGTATAAAGTGAGCACTCTTTGTCAAGCGATCAACAACTACCCATATTGCATCATAACCTTTGGCCGTTTTAGGCAGTTTTGTCACTAGATCCATTGTAATATGCTCCCATTTCCACAATGGAATTTCAAGTGGTTGCATCTTTACATACGGCTTTTGGTGTTCAGCTTTGACTTGTAAACAAGTCAAACACCTCTCCACATATTTAACTACATCTCTTTTCATACCATGCCACCAGTACTCTCGCTTCAAATCATTGTACATCTTGGTTGCACCTGGATGAATAGAATACTTTGATTTATGTGCCTCATCCAAAATCATTGTTTTGATCTTACAAGTCCAAGGAATCCAAATACGTCCGAAACGAACTTTAATTCCTTTATCATTTTCTTCAAGATGATGGACTTGGCCAATGATTCTTTCTCGTTTCAAATTTTCCTCTTTCAAGGCCTCATCTTGTGCAACTTTAATTTGATCAAACAAATCTGAATTTACAATTAGCTTATATGATTTTACTTTAATTGGAGTAATATCCTCCTTCCGGCTTAGGGCATCAGCCACAACATTGGCTTTACCGGGATGGTAAAGTATCTCACAATCATAATCTTTGACCAACTCTAACCATCGTCGTTGCCTCATATTCAATTCTTTCTGGTCAAAGAAATACTTCAAGCTTTTATGATCAGTATAGATAATGCATTTCGTTCCATACAAATAATGCCTCCAAATCTTTAGAGCAAATACTACTGCGGCTAGCTCAAGATCATGGGTTGGATAATTTGCTTTAGTTGGCTTTAGTTTTCTTGAAGCATATGCTATTACTTTCCCTCTTTGCATGAGAACACAACCCAAACCAACATGCGAGGCATCAGAACAAACTACAAAATCTTCTGTTCCTTCTGGTAATGTTAGGACAGGAGCCTTAGTTAACTTTTCTTTCAAGAGTTGGAATGCTTCTTCTTGTTCTGGGTTCCATTGAAATTTGATATTCTTTCGAGTTAGCTTTGTCAACGGGGTAGCTATTTTTGAGAAATCCTTAATGAAACGCCGATAATAACCAGCTAAACCCAGAAAACTTCTAACTTCAGTTGGGGTCTTCGGAGGTGACCATTGCATAATAGTCTCTATTTTTGCAGGGTCCACTAGAATACCTTCTGCATTTACCACATGACCCAAAAATTGAACTTCTTGAAGCCAAAATGCACATTTAGAAAACTTTGCATATAACTTTTCTTTTCTCAACACGGTAAGAACCTCACGAAGATGTTGAGCATGATCTTCTTCTGTTCGAGAATAGATAAGAATATCATCAATGAAAATGATGACAAAACGACCAAGCATAGGCTTACATACTCTATTCATAAGATCCATAAAAACTGCTGGGGCATTCGTTAAACCAAATGGCATCACAACAAATTCATAATGCCCATAACGAGTACGAAAAGCCGTCTTAGGTACGTCTTCTTCTCGTACCTTTACTTGATGATATCCTGATCTTAGATCAATTTTAGAAAACCAACTAGCACCCTGTAATTGATCGAAAAGATCATCAATTCTAGGCAACGGATACCTATTTTTGATGGTCAGTTTGTTTAATTCACGGTAATCAATGCACATCCGCATGCTACGGTCTTTCTTTTTAACAAACAGAATCGGCGCTCCCCAAGGTGAAACACTTGGGCGAATAAAGCCTTTATCTAAGAGATCTTGTAGTTGAGACATCAATTCATTCATCTCACTTGGTGCTAGTCGATATGGCGATTTAGCCACAGGGTTAGCTCCGGGAACTAGATCAATCTTGAATTCAACTTGCCTTTCCGGTGGAACGCCTGGTAACTCCTTAGGGAAAACGTCAGGGAATTCCTTAATTACGGGGACTTGATCGAGTTCTAAATTTTTCGTCTCTTTATCCAATACATAGGCTAAAAATGCATGATAACCGCGTTTTAAATATTTCTTAGCCTTTGCCATCGTACAAATGATAATGTCGTTCTTCCTTTCTCCATAAACACAAATTTGTTTTTCAGTGGGTGACAAAAATTGAACTATCTTCTGATTGCAGACTATCGATGCGTGATGAAGGGACAACCAATCCATCCCAATGACCACGTCGAAATCCCGTAACGTAATAGGAATTAGGTCGATAGGATACTCTTCTTCTTGAATAATTATTTTACAATTTTGACATACTTTGGATACGAAGAAACTCTTATCACTAGCAATCTCAACTTCTAGGGCATTTACTATTTTACTTCTAACAAAGGATTTATGGCAAGCAAAGTTTAACGACACGAAAGATCTACTTGCTCCAGAATCAAACAAAACGTATGCAGGGAGCGAATTTACTAGAAAGGTACCTGCGACGACATCAGGTATGATCTTTGCTTCTTCTGCAGTAATTTGAAAAGCCCTGCCTCGTGGCTTTGGAACTTCTAACTTCTTCACGTTCTCTGTTGTTCTGGGTCCTTCAGTAATTTTGCCATCCCTTGCTGTCAGCTCAGGACAATCATTTTTCATGTGACCCGGCTTGTAACAATGGTAACATAGGTTCACATGAGTAGTACACTGTGGTGATGTATGTCCATATTTCCCACATTTTTAACAAATTGGGTTCTTATAACGACATTCCCCAAAATGTCTCTTTCCACAAAAACGGCAACTACTAGGTTCGTTCTTTAAACCTGGTCCTTTTGCATAAGTAAAAGTTTTTGCTTTCTTTACAGGTCCTGCAGGAGTTACAACCTCTGCTTTTCGCTTCCCATCTCTTTCAACTTGTCTTTTTAGCTCCATCTCTCGCTCGTGAGCCCAATTAAGGAGTTCCTCAAGGCTTCCACATTTTGAAGGAGAAATAAATTCTCTAATTTCTGTCTTGAGAATTAGATGGAAATGAGTCATCCACATCTCTTCCGTAGTAAAAAGAGAAGGACAAAACTTTGCCTTATCATAAAATACTCCAAAGATTTCGTCCACCGTTTCACTGCCTTGACGCATATGGAGGAGTTCCTCAGTAATACGATCAACTGCAACGCGAGGACTGAAATGTTTCAGAAAGATTGGTTTAAAATCTTCCCACAACATATTCCTTATTTGTTCTCTCCTTTTTTCCTTTTTAACCATGTCCCACCAATCTTTAGCTCTTACGCAAAGCTGGTTTGTTGCGAACATCACTTCATCAGATGGATCGCAGTGTAAAGTATCAAAAATAGTCTCCATGGCTGTTATCCACCTCTGGCTTTTTAGACGATCTATTTCCCCATTAAACTATAAAGGTTTGCAAGCCATGAAGTCTGTATACGTGCATCGACGTGTTCCAACATCAACTTTTGGTGTTGCCTGCACAATCTCCAGAGGTTTTTCTACTAATTGTTCATTCTTTTTCAGTTTCTCTTCTAACATAATCCCTATAGAACTTTGCATTTCAGCAAGTAGAGAGGGGATATTGGCTTCAAATGCCTTTCCAACTTCAACGGCTATTTGCCTACGGATTTCTTCCGGTACAGGCTTTGCATCATTATCATGACCAGGTGAAGTCACTGATCTTTCATAACCAGTATTATTATGACTTTCTTCATTTACTATATTCTCCCCTCTTTACGCCATGTCTCTTGACTGAGACAAATAATATTATTTGTTATTTATTATTTTCGTTAATCGTTTTCATATTTCTAAGGTGCTATTCTAAGGCCTTTACACATCTTATCATATTGTTAATCATAACAATTTATATAAGACCACCAAGTACCATATATGCATTCAAGATGTACTAGATACATACATACATCAATTTATGCATATTTACTCCCTTCACTTACTCTTTGTTGTTTTCAATACAATACAATCATTAAGACTTCATAATGGAATGATACATTAGTTTTCATACTGGCCAGGCATGAAAGTAATATATTATTTTAATTATAATTTCTCAACTATCATATTGTGCCCAAAACATACAAATTTCAGTTTTCACATATTTTCACATATGTTTTCCATTTCTGCACCGATACAAATCCTCTTTTGAGCTTCCTGGACCGCTTCTGGACTGAACCCTCTCATTTATTTATCAGCAGCACTTAATAGTTCGAGTTTAAGTGTTAATTCTAATCACTAAACACTTAAATCCCTCGAACCGTGCTTTGATACCAACTTGAAACGACCCAATTTTTTTTTTTATACTTACAAAAATATATTGTCAGAGTAGGTCCCAGTTTACATCCAAAACTTGCCACTGGTAGTGACATATCATTTCATTATATATTTGTACAACAAAAACTAGATTGTTTTACAACGACTTTATTTTACAAAGTATTAAACATAAGAGTAGGGTTCTTCATCCGTCCAGCCGCGTCCACGAAGCTTTAATCATCTAAAGGCGCTTTTCCTGAAAACATTTAAACATATTTTTATTAGCTTTCGCTAAGTAAGTACACTCTTTTTATTTTAAAACATATTTTCTTTTATTTGGGATCAACACCCAAAATCATTTTTTTTAATCCCTATTACTCCATTGGAATTCACACAGATTTCCTTGTGGGTTTAATAAAAACCCTTAGGGATTATTAACTCCACTTTTTATATTTAATCCTCATTACTCCGTAGGAATTCACACAGATTTCCTTATAGGTTCTTTCGACCCCTTTGAGGATCATTAACTCCGTAATATATTTTAATCCTCATTACTCCGTCGGAATTCACACAAATTTCCTATGAGTTTAACCCTTGAGGATTATTGTCTCCATTTTATATTTAATCCTCATTACTTCATTGGAATTCACACAGATTTCCTATGGGTTAAAACCCTTGAGGATTATTAACTCCGTCATTTATTATTTTATATGTGGGGTTCAATATCCGAACCCCTTGGGATTTATCACCACCTTATATCCCACTTTAAATCATTAATATACATAATTGGATCAAAATCTCATAAATCATGTATAATAAGAACATATAACTTATATACAAACTTGTTTCATCTCCACAAAATAATATAGTTTCATAATAAATAACACATATAACATACTAATACTTATTCAAAATGATTTAATTACGAGTTAGTGTACTTACGATCACACTTTTATAATCAATAACCACGTATAACAAATGATTTACTTATATACTATACGGGTCAGTGTACTTACTTGTGCTAGTGACTTGAATGTAAAAATAATAATTAGTTGTAGTTGTGCCCAAGTCGTCTTCAAAAATCACTTCAACTCCTATAATCCTTTGCTTAAATCTACACCCACTTACTCGTATGTTCTAGCGTATTTGTTCTGTTAGGGCTATTTCCTATATTAAGATTTACTTTGTATTTGTTTATATGTTTTATGTATATTTTAGGGTCTATTTTGTTATATTCCTTAAACTTGTAATTGTTGCTTAAAAGCATGTAGTGAGAGAGTGTGAGGAGAGAGGCTAGATCACTATTCACGTAAGAGAGAGAACTTAGTGTGTGTGATTTATTTTCTCCTGCACTTGTACTACAAATCTGCTTTGATCATCAATATACAAAAGAGAATTATTAGTATGAATTGTGTTAATGATTAAACTGTGTTTGTGTATGAATTATTCTGATCATTGAGCGATATTAACGATCCAATTGAACCTATCAATTGGTATCAGAGCTGTTGGTACTGTGTTCTTCGCTATTCATCAAGCAAAACACATCAATATTGCTCAAATATCATGATCTGAATGAATTGTTGTTGTTTCTAGTTGTGATTTATCATCGCAATCACTCCTAATTCACAACGATTGTGCAAATTCCATCAGATTATCATCAGATCTGAGGAATTAAGAAGATTGAAAAAGTTACTGTTCGATCGAATTTTGCTCAAATTCATCAAAATTTGATCATATTTTGGATTGATTGAGATTAGGGATTGATAATCGGACTATTTCACTGCTTGTGTGTGATTTTTGAACGAATTGGACAAGTTTTTGACAAACCCAGAAAAATTCTCATGATGAAGATGATGAACAGTATGAACTTGGTTGAAGATTAACTTGCCGGGTGATAAAATTTGACTTAGACAATTTCCTTTGGACTTAGATTTGTGAACAATTAGGTCTTGTGCAGCCGTGTAAAGGATTTTGTGCTAGACGGGTAAAGAATTTGACGAAGAAAAAGTGTTACTGTTCAGCCGGATCAACAACTGTTGTGCCGGGTAATACACTGTTACGCCGGGTGATTAACAATTTCAGCCGGGTGATCAACAAACTGTGTAGCCGGGTAAACAACTCTGCCATGTGATCGAGAACTGTTCAGCCGGGGTAAGCTTTTTTTCGTGTCAAGATTCAAGCCGGGTCAAGTTATCTGCCGTGTGAAGTTATTTCTTGTTGCCGGGTAACTGTTCTGCCGGGTAAAGAAGTCAAGATTTACAACTGTTGAGCCGTGTAACTGTTTAGTCGTGTGAAGACTTTTTCTCTGCCGGGTGAAGAACAAAGCTACTGTTTAGTCGGGTGAAGAAGGATTTTCACTGTTCAGCCGTGTGACTCAATTTAGTTGTTTTAAATACTTGTTTTTCTTATCTTGTCTTTAATTACTTGTCTTTATTTTAGTTTTTCAATTATTTCATTTCAAAAATTAACAAAAACCAAAAATATTTTCTTTAAAAATTTTTAAAAATGGCACCTAATGATGATTCTGATAACCGTGTTCCTAGACTTGTCAATCGTGCAGATTTCAAGAATTGGACGCTTAGACTAAAGCATCATCTTTGCTCAATAGACAATGATCTGTGGAAGTCAATTGAAAAGGGTCCTCATATACCTACTCAGACAGCTCCAGATAGTGCAAGTACCTACACCAAAAACTCTACTGAACCTTATCCAGAGGATAATCTGTCAGGAGAAGATTTGAAGAAAGTAAAGAATGATTGCAAAGCATATTCTTTGATGTGTAAGGGATTGCCACTACAAGTATTGTCAAGGTTGGACACCTATCAAACAGGTTATACATTGTTCAAAGCTTTGAAGTCTATTTGTGAAGGAGGTGAACAACTCAGGAGTCTCAAGAAACAAAAGTCTTCCCATGCCAGAACTGAAAGATGAAGGAAAGAAACCAGAAGATCAAACCAAGGCACTGGTAGTTAGTGTGAAAGATGGTTATGATTGGAGCGCATATGCAGAACAATTCACATCTGATCTTACATCGAATTTGGCACTGGTATGTGAAATCGAAGAGGATTGGTCAGAAGAAGGAGATATCAAGGTGATTGATACTGTTAGTGAAGATTCAGAGGAATATGACTGGAGTGCAAAGTCTGATCCTGTTGAAGAATCTGAGTCAGAAATTGCGTTGATGGCTACATCCAGTGAGTCTTCATCATCTACTGAACAACCAAAGGTTAGTACTGATTTACCCCCTAACTATGTTCCATTACCTGCTGATGTGAAAGAAAGGTTGTGTTCAGAACAATGCATTCAACAAGTAGAACATTATCGAACTCATTTATTTAAAATTGGTGATAAATTAAGCAAGCATGAGAAAATTCATGAACAACTTAAAATTGATCACAAAATTTCTGATGAGAAGATTTTGTCACTTAAAGAATCATGGAACAAAACCTTAAAGGAACTGGAACTGGTAACAAAAAAACTTGAAGAAATGACAAAGAACTTTGAACAAGAGAAAGTTGCTCATGCTGTCACACAAGTTGAATTAACAAAAGTGAAAAGTTGTAAAACAATGGTTAAACAACTTATAAGTGAAAGAGGTAACAAAACCAAAACAGGGTTGGGTTTCACTCATGAACCAATGCCAAATTCAATCACTCAAACCTTACCGAAAAACTTTAATGAATTTGATCATTCACCTGAAAATGAATGAAAATT
Source organism: Tagetes erecta (assembly GCA_030867185.1). Lineage (NCBI taxonomy): Eukaryota > Viridiplantae > Streptophyta > Magnoliopsida > Asterales > Asteraceae > Tagetes > Tagetes erecta. The sequence goes on from CM061487.1 coordinate 21,646,989, forward strand.
CAAAGAAATTCAAAGAAGTAAATCTGAGTCTGAAGGTTCTGAAGTGCTGATGGAAAGTTTGAAAGAAGAAGATGGTGTGACAACTGAAGCTGATGATGAAGCTAGCAACAAATCAGAGCCTGTTCTGATTCAACTTGTTGAGTATCCGGAACTGAATCCGAAGTTAGAAACAGTGAAGGATGAAGGTGAATTTTCAGGATACAATGATCCTGAATACATCAGGTGGAAGAAAGAACAAAAGGAGCAAGTTGCTGATCAGTTGATCAAGAAGCAAGAAGTGAAGAAGGCTGAAGTTTCAACTGCTAAGAAGCAGAAATCGAAAGTAATGACCAATCAATCTGAAACAAAAGAATCGAAAGGTAAAAGTGTCATAAAATCAAATGACAATACCAGAGCTCAAAATGTTGAAACTGTTAAGAAGAAAGTGTCAAAAGGTAAGACAATCAAGTTCGTGTCTGCAGGAACGTTTGATTTGAACGGATCTTATGGTAAACCAATCAATTCTCCAATCAAATCTAACTCTGGTCTGAAAACAGGTTCAGGTCCTAAGTCTTCCGCTGTCAATGATAAGAGAATTGAATCTAAAAAGGTAACCAAACAGAACAGTTTAAAATCGAACCAAAGTCCCATGCAATCAAATTCACAATCAAAATCTCCACAAAAGAATCAAGTTAATCTAAAACCGAACAAACATGATAATGAATCACGAGTTGGTTCAACATCAAAAGTTAACAATCGGCTCTTTAGGATTAGCAAGAAACACTGTGAGATTTGTGATCGTTATAACCATGCAACTGCTGAATGTTTCTTTAACAGGTACTGCAGTTTCTGTGACAAAAGAAACCATTCTTCAGAAGAATGTTTTTATAACAAATTTTGTGATATTTGTGAAAGAAGAAACCATGACACAAAGGATTGTTTCTTTCGATCCAACTCAACAAGAGAAATGACTCCGTTTCCAAATTTTCAAAGAAATCAATCATTTGGTTTTCAAAATGTTAATCAAAGTCATTCTCCTGTTTTGAGAAATTTCAATCGAAACAATTCTGTTTCTAACTTTTCATCAAGAAATGTGCAGGTTAACAGTTTTAAACCAAGAGCTTTGATGGTAAGAAACCAAAAGTTTGAAAATAACCTTGATCCTAAGTTAGAGAAAAGGTTCATTGCTTTGAGAAGAAAGCAATCAATGCACGCCAATGGGCGAAACAGTTTTCAACATCAAAATCTCTTAAATGAAACAAATTTTCAAAATGTTCAATATCAGCAAGTTACTATTGCAGATAGATTCGGAAAACCCAAGACCGTGTGGGCCTGGGTTGACCAAACTAACTAAGTGATCGTTGAAATGCAGGTACGCCCAAGAAGACCTATCAACTCATGGTTCGTTGATAGTTGGTGTAGCCGGCATATGACAGGCAACCATGCCTTGCTTCAGGATTTCAAGCTGAAAAATGGTACACACGTTGCATTTGGAGGTGATGCAGGTGGTAAAATAACAGGAGAAGGAACCGTATCGAATGGGGTCATTAGTTTTGATAAAGTCAACTACTGTGCACAGTTGAACTTTAATTTGCTAAGTGTATCTCAAATTTGTGATAAATCTTATTCAACTTTATTTGATGATTCTTTCTGTTATATACTCAAACCAGGTTTCAAGATTGACAATGAAAGGGTAGTGGTTAAAGCTCCAAGAGATCGTGATGTATACAAGCTTGATATGTCGCAGATTGATGCTGAAACCGAAACTACTTGTCTCATTGCACATGCTTCAAATGATGAGAGTCAGCTTTGGCATAGACGGCTGGGCCATTCAAACTTCAGAAACATGAATCGTTTAGTGACTGGAAATCATGCTGTAGGAATACCGTCAAAGAAATTCTCTACTACTGATCTCTGTCCAGCATGTTTGAAAGGAAAACAGCACCGAATGTCTTTTAAGTCCAAGCCAGAAAACTCCATTTCAAAACCCTTGCAGATGCTACATATGGATCTTTTCGGACCAACAAATGTTCAAAGCATCGGAAAGAAGTCTTATTGTTTTGTCATCATTGACGATTTCACTAGATTTTCTTGGGTTTATTTCTTGCATGTTAAATCTAAAACTGTGGAGTTGTTAAAAGAATTTATTGTCAAAGTTGAAAATCAGTTGGATTGTAAAGTGAAAACTTTAAGAAGTGATAATGGAACTGAATTTAAGAACACTAATGTTGATGTGTTTTGTGCAGAAAAAGGAATTGCTAGACAATTTAGTGCTCCAAGAACGCCTCAACAAAATGGGGTTGTGGAACGGAAAAACCGGACACTGATTGAAGCAGCAAGATCCATGCTTGCAGATGCCAAAATCCCTATAACATTCTGGGATGAAGCTATTGCTACTGCATGTTTTGTACAAAACAGAACATTATTGGTTCAGGATAAACAGAAAACATCTTATGAGTTGTTATTTGGAAGAAAACCAAATATTTCATACTTGAAAGCATTTGGTTGTCCTGTAACGATTCTAAATTTAAGTGATTATCTCGGGAAATTTGAGTCAAAATCTGACGATGGATTTTTCCTTGGTTATTCGTCTGTTTCTAAAGCTTATCGAGTTTTTAATAGCAAAACAAACACTGTTATTGAAACTATTAACGTAAAGTTTTTAGAAAATTCGTTTCCGTCAGTGGCGCATGGTCCCGAATGGTTATTTGATTTAGATTCGTTATCAAAATCTTTCAATTCTAACTTGTTTGATTTTTCAGGAAAAGCAAGGAAAGAATCAGGTGACTTGGGATGCTTTAGTGACGATTCTGATAATGACGATGATGGCCATCTCAACTCTGAGTATCCGTTCATGTCATTTCATAATCCTGATCATGTCAAATCTAGTCAAGCTCCGGGTCCTTCTGGTTCTCAAGACGATCAAGAATCAAACAATCTTGAAGATGATGTGAATCCGCAAAGTTCTCCTAATGATGGTGGATCTGTTCAAAATCAACCATCATCAGATCCGAATGCTGAAGTTATTCCAGAATCATTTGATTACTTCATCAATTCACCGGATCAAGTTCCTAATTTCACTCCGCATACTTCTACTATTCTACAAGATCTACCGAATCTGAATCAGTCTAATCTGGAGAGTCAAGTGCAAGGAGATGTCATACCAACTCATCGAATTCACAAGAAACATCCTGTCTCTCAGATTATTGGGCCGTTGAATCAGAGAACTACAAGAAGTCTGTCACACCCTCAATTTTCCACAAACGGGGTATCCGTTAGGCATGTGACATACCAGGATCTCAAGCCATTAGTTACAGCAAACACTTGACTCAACGTTTATAAAAATATTTTAACTTTGTAAATAACCAAAGGTTCAGAGTTTAAATGTTAAAACCAACTTTTAGCGGAAGCATAAATAAATCCGGTACGCAAAATCCCGCGCACAAAACAATAAACCAAATTAACCAAATAAAGTAGATATTAAATTTAATTTTTAAAATAGTCCAAAAGACGACCCAATGCATGCATGTCCTACGTGCTCAGCTCCTTAGCTACCTGAGAAAACATACTAAAACGGTCAACACATAATGTTGGTGAGTTCAATGAGTTTTTCTTATAAATAAAAGATACCGTTCATAATATAGATAAACCAAAAATAATATATATTTCATTTTATTAGGCGGTTTGCAAGACCGAATGCTTATTGCTTGTCAACACGTCGAGATGAAAGCTAAACATTACTTTTGCCTTGTCGCCATCTAACCAGGATGACCCCATAACCTTTAAGGACAATTTGCACCACATGACGCCCAGTCAAGGGTGGGGTGCCGTCGCAACCCGGTAGTACTACTCAAATTTCCCCGCTATCATATATTAATCAACCTCGAACTTTTATAAGGACTTGAATGTGGTTCCAATTCGTGTAAAGCACTATAAGCCCTAATAAAATCCCGCCCGTAGGCATTTATACTTTTACCAAACCTGCCCGTAGGCATTTATACTTTTACCAAAACCTGCCCGTAGGCATTTATACTTTACCGAAACCTGCCCGTAGGCATTTATACTTTTACCGAAACCTGCCCGTAGGCCCTACCCGAAGGTATAAAATACAACCTTAGTTGGCTCCGCCCGAAGGCATAAAGTTTTGCCCAAAGGCCCTGCCCGAAGGCATAAAAATGCATTCCGCCCGAAGGCGCTGTAAAATAGTTGCCCGAAGGCGCATTAAAAACATTTGTATGTTTTCTCCCCGAAAAAGATTTAAAAGCGGGCAAAGAACTCACCTTTGAAGCGCATAGCAATTAAACAGCACAAACGTCACAAAAGAACCTAAGCCCTCTTACGACCTGCTTAATAGTTAATTGTTAATTATTTGTTAATTATATTTACACGAAATATATACTTATATACATATACCCATGTAACGTATTTCATGCATTATATCGCTAGTTTGACCCAACTCACATTATCAGTAGGTGACTCATATAATGTCATACTTGCACTTCGGGTCATCTACGCATACCAAACAATCCACCTTTACATGTTTTAAACATTCATACAATCCATACCTCTTACATAATACATATCATACGCCTGCCACCTACTAAACGTGCAATACCTACACCACTTATAGTAAACATACACACATTCCATCTCATGTTTCATTTGCACACTCATATATACACATCTTTGACTGGTTATTTCCACCTGACGGTAAACATAAATTTGTGGAACTAATACATACATAATTGCATACACATGTATCCATATATATCTAATCAATGCTACTATATATAATATCACATACTTCCACACCTAGTATTACCTACACAATCTCATTCATTATATTGCTGCAACTGATTCATATACATGAACAAGTATCATTCACCTTCCGTTACATATTAATATACATATATACACATGCATCGCATTACATAGACACAATATATTCATCATCTTGCTGCACACATACATACCATAATACGCATACACACCACATACATTTCAGCCTTCGCAACATACATACACATATATACTTCACTGTTTTACTCGACACACACTACTTGTTTCTTACTGATTTTGATTTACACATATCTATATATATATACCTGCATCATGTATACACACACCACTACATATTGACATCATTGCATATTTCACATATATATTTACACTGTATCTTAACAACTATCCATATACAAAACGTACACAAGGCTAAATATATACATACGCATGTAACATAATCATACATATATATATACAGAAATTTATACCCATACACATACATGATCGACATACATCACATACATACTCGTGCATAAAAGTTTACGGGTCGCGAAGCTCACCGGAGATCTAACGAAGAAGATAATCGGAGATGGGAGTTGCGATTGTTGCTTCGAAACTGTTAATGGCGACGAGAGAGAGAGAGATTACCGCTGGTCGCTACTTTCCAAAAGAAACTCCGACAAGACCGATGATGGTGACGGTTTCCGGTGAAGCTGCGGGTGTGGTGCGGTGGGACTAGGGTTGTCGAGTGGGTGAAGGAGACGGGTTTAATGGTGTGGAGGTTGCTCGAGCTAGGTTATCGCTGTTGAGGTCCGATCTCGATATCAAGAAGAAACAGGCGGCTTGAATGTATATATATATCGGATGTTGATTAGGGTGTAGAGAATTGTTTTAAGTTTCTACACTTAGGACCATAGATTTTGATAATTTGTCACTTGGCCCTTGAAGTTAATAAGTTATTTAAATTTAGTTATTAGCTTATAACATAGTTTAGTTAATTACAAAATGAACCCTAAACTTATATAAAAACTTAACGGAATAGTTAAAGATTAGTTGACGGTGTTAACCTTAATTTACGGGGTGTCACAAAGTCAAACTGAGCAAGCCAACGTTTGTCTTTATTCATGTTTTCTTTCTCAAGTAGTGCCAAAGAACATTTCAGAAGCATTGCAAGATAATAGTTGGATTGAAGCCATGCAAGAGGAGTTACTTCAATTTCCCAAACAAGAGGTTTGGAAATTAGTGGACTTACCTGAAGGAGAAAATGCGATTGGTACAAGATGGTTGTACAAGAACAAGCCAGACGAACGTGGCATTGTTGTGAGAAACAAAGCCAAACTTATTGCACAAGGATATACTCAGGAAGAAGGTATTGATTATGAAGAAGTGTTCGCTCCGGTCGCAAGACTTGAAGCTATACGCGTTTTTCTAGCATATGCGTCCTTCATGAAGTTTAAAGTATTTCAAATGGACGTTAAAGGCGCTTTTCTGTATGGATTGATTACAGATGATGTATATGTCAGACAACCTCCGGGTTTTGAAGATCCTGCCTATCCTCATCGTGTATACAAGTTGAGTAAAGCTCTTTATGGTCTACACCAAGCTCCGAGAATCTGGTATGAGACATTATCTAAGCATTTACTAGAACATGGATTCACAAGAGGACAAATTGATCCAACTTTGTTTATGAAGAGGGAGAATGACGATCTCTTATGTGTTCAAGTTTATGTGGACGATATTATCTTCGGATCAACCAGTACGTCAATGTGCAAAGAATTTGAGGAAATCATGAAGTCTAGATTCCAGATGAGTTCAATGGGGGAGATTAATTTCTTTCTTGGATTACAAGTGAAACAATCAGCTGACGAAATTTTCATCAATCAATCCAAATTTGTTGAGAAGTTGTTGAAGAAGTTCAAGATGCAAGATTGTCAGACTATTCAAACTCCATCTGATGTGAATTGCAAGATATAGCCGGATCCAAAAGGCAAATCCATGGATCAACACTATACAGATCAATGATTGGTTCACTGATGTATCTTACTGCATCAAGGCCAGACATTATGTATGCTGTATGTGTGTGCGCAAGATATCAGTCTGATCTGAAAGAATCGCACCTGGTTGCTGTTAAACGTATTTTCAGATACCTTAAAGGGATAAAAAACTTGCAAAACATGAGTCAAATGTCTATTCAAAACTTGCATGATATGTTTTCATATCATCACTCAATCAAACATAAGTCAAATGTCTATTCAAAACTTGCAAAACATGTTCAGATAATGTGTGGTATGATCTCACTGCGATATTTTGATTCATTGCATTGCATATGTCTTTATTTTAATGTGTGTGCTTTGTGTGTGCAGGCATATGGAATCTTTATTGACACATCGACATCCTTGTTAAACTTTAAATTTTCAAGAAATTTCAAGTTTAGGGGGAGAATAATTGAAGAAAAATATCTACAAAAATCCAAAAATATTTTTTTGAATAAGTGTGTTTTGAATGAACAAGATTATGTCGTATGAAAAGCAAAAGTATTGGATGTGTTAAAAACAAACCCAAGGTCTTGTGATGTGTTTTTCAGAAATTGCTTCGGGATATAGAAAATTTGGTTGTGCAAAAACATTTGTGTTTGAAAATCAAAGAAAAAGAAAAATGAATTTTAATTGGAATTAATGTTATTGATTTGTCTTATGTTATTGATAATTAATGTGACAAATTCTGTTAAGGATATCTTGTCTAATTAATATGTCGAGAATGTTTGCAGGTGCAATAAATGAAGTTGAAAAAGTCAACAGACGAGAAAAGTGAAGAAAATTCTCAAGTGTTATAGCCGGGCAAAGAATATCATAACACTATTTTGCCGGGTAATGAACACACTGTTCAGCCGGGTAAAGTTGTGAGTCTGATACGTGTCGGGTGATTAAAGAGAAGAAGTGAAGCCGGGTGAAGATATTATGACTACTGTACAGCCGGGCAATGAACATGTCAAATACAGCCGGGTGAAGGTCATAGATATCTGCCGGCTGACAAGTTGTGTCACTATACAGCTGGGTGAAGAAATGTTATACTTATGCAGCCGGGTAAAAGGAAGAAGTCTTATCCTGCCGTGTAAAGGTATAACACTGTATTGCCGGGTAATAGTGGAAACAACTATGTTGCCGTGTGAAGAAGAAAGCATGCCGGTTGAAAGGGAAACAACTGTGTTGCCGTGTAATGAAGAAAACATGCCGTGTGAAGAAGAAAAGCATGCCGGGTGATAAAGATAACTGTGTTGCCGTGTGAAGAAGAAAGTATGCCGGGTGATGAAGGTATCACTATGCTGCCGGGTAATGAACAAACATGTGATTGTTCAAGCCGGGTGATGTTGTGAAGACTACTATGCTGCCGGGTGATGAGTAAAACCAAACAGGTGTAGTTGTTCCTAACTTTTACCCGTCTCTACAGTGACTTACACGTCTCTACAGTGTTTGACCCGTCAAGTGTTTTTACATGTTTTGTGTTGACCCGTCACACTTTGTGACTTGTTTCAAGTACTTGACCCGTCACAACAGTGCATGACCCGTCTCAACAGTGCTTGACCCGTCAAGGCTTATTGGACTTGTTATGTTTACCCGTCCCTTTTGTTGACCCGACACCTCAAAGTTTGACCTAATTTTTAACCATATAAAAACCCGCCTCTTCACAAACACTTATCATTTTTCACTCACAAACTCAAGCAAATCCTCTGCACATTAAATTGTTGTTTATCATATTCAATCGTTTGTTCTGTAACAAGTCTGATCGATTGAATAAGGTATTGTCCTAGTGATTTGTTCATGATAAACCTGCAAATCAACCGATAAAATGAAAAACGATGATGAACAGTGTTTTTGATCACTGAATCGACACTTTGTGTGTGTTAAAACCAAAATCGAATGTTGTTTTAAGTGTAAAATCTGTCGATCATCAACAATCAATCACTCATTTGCACCAAAATTCATTAAAATCAACTAAATCACTCAAATTACCTTATAACTGTCAACCGCCATTGATGACCTGTTTCAAGCTCATAAATGTTAAAATTCAAAATGATGAAATGTGTGTTAAAAGTGACAAATCCTTGTTAAAACTGAACTAAAACATGTTAAGAAACTTCATCATATAAATATCAAATTTTTGCTTAAGTGTTAAACTGTTAAAATTGATAAATGTTGTATAATCATTAAAATTCAAAGTTGTTTTGATCAAAATGATGAAAATCAGTTTGTTAGATCAATTTAGGGTTAAAATGATTATGTGAATGTTTTATTTTTTTTAACTGTTGTTCATACACTTATAAAAATTTTTGATAGGTATTAATGAAGAATCTAACACATTTGTCTTGTGTGTGTTTGTTTTTGTTTTAACAGATGAAGAATCTAAAGTTTGAACCTAAGCACAATCTGGTGGCATGTTTAGATGAATCTATCCCTGAAACTGAAGGTTACAGAGATATGATCAGATTCATAAAGAGGACAAAGTATGTATATGCTATGTGTTCCAAACCGGTCATATATGCAAGGTTGATAAAGAGTTTTTGGAGGACAGCTGAAGTTATTAGAGATGATAATGGAGTAGCTGTTGTTAGAGGAAACATTACTAGAGAGTTGGTGTTAACTGTCTCTGAAGAAGCAATCAGAACAGCACTAAGGATAGATGTTGATGAAGTAGGGGCGAATGATGAGTTGACTATGGCTGAATGCCAAGCGTGCTTTGTTAATATGGGACATCCTCCTGCATTTCCAAAGTCACAATTTTACAGAGCAAGGTTGGGGAAGAAATGGAAGCTTTTGTGCTATGTTGTTTAGCAATGCATGTCAAGGAGAAGTGCTGGTTTCGACAACTTTCCTTCTGACATTGCATCCCCAATAGTTGCCATTGCTGAAAACAAACCATTTAACATGTCAAGGTGGATCATGAATGGGTTTGTATTTAATTTGGTAAAGGGCAAAAGGTTTAAGTTTCCCATGTACCCGAGATTCTTACAGTTGATGATAAATGTTGCCTATCCCATTATCAGAAATGAAGGAGTAGTTGGAGGAATTTTATATACTGAGGACATGAACGATCTATCTTATAGAAAGATGAGTATCGGGAATGTGCCTAGTGTTGACCTATTTGACTATATGAGAGATATAGCAAATAATGAAGAAGATGTTGAAGGAGTTTATCATCACATTTCACACGAAGAGATTGTAAATCCTCAGGACCTTGTTGATGAGGTGCCTGATAATCTACTGGATGATGATGAGTATGCTGCTCGTCATGCAGAAGATGAAGAAGATGAGTCTCAGGGTGATGATAATGAAAGTGATAGTGAAGAAAGTGATGATAGTGGAAATGACGAAGATAATGAATGTGATGAAGATGATGGTGATGGTAATGATGATGCTGAATCTGATTCAGAGGAGGCAGAGATTATTGAAGCAGAAAATGTTGAAGTCATTGAACAAGTTGTGATAGAAGAACCTGTTGAGGTTGCTTCTGTTGAAAAAGAAGTGGAAGTTGAAGTTGCTAAGCCTATCACTAAACAGTATGTTAGATCTCGAAGATCTAAATTTGTTGTTGAGAAAGTGATGAGTGAGCCGGAAGAGATAGAAATTGTTCAGATAGCTCAGGAAGTAATGGCCGAGGCTGAGACTATTGCACAGATAGTTGATGAAGCTGATGCTGGCGTTACCGATCCTATCCTTGTTGATATACCCACCACATCATCCCCAGTTGCAGAAAACATTGAACAAGTTTTGGAGTCTTCACCAAAAACTGTTTCAAGTGTTGATGAGAATGAAGATAAAAAGAAGATTGTTGAATTGGAAGAAATGGTGGCAAAACTCTTGGAAGTGAATGAACATTTGAAAGCCTCAAATGATAGAAAGAAGAAAAGGTTTGAAGAGTTTTGGGACATTCATAATCAGAACCTGAAAACTTTCAAAGAGTTGGATGCTGATCATGTTAAGCTGGCTGCTGAGCATGCGAAATTGAAGGTTGATTATGAAAGTTTGAAGGAGGAACATGAAAACTTGAAGTTTGATTATACTGAGTTGAAGGCTGAATGCAATACATTAGATGCTGAAAAAGAGATGTTGGAGAAATGGTTGGAAGAAACTCGATCTAAGAAGTCAGTGTCTACATCAGATAAAGATTTTTCAGACGAAGTTATGGAAGTGTCTGAACCGTCTCAAGCAGCAAAAGTTTATCTCACTAGAGCACGAGGCACGACAAATGTGGGCATCAGGGTGGAATCTCCAATTATCATTCCCGATAAAGCTGTTGCTGAAACTGTCATGTATGACAAGGCTGAGGGAAAAAGGAAGTTAGATGCTGTGCCAGAAATCACTGAAGACACATCTGTTTCAAAGAAGGCAAAATTGGATGAGACAGTACAGATTGAGCCGATTCAATCTGTAGCTGTAGTTGAAACTGAGATAGTTGATTTGGCAAAAGTTGATGAGACTGTGACTGAAGTTGAAATTGACAAATCAGTTGAGATTGAGCCGATTCAATCTGAAGCTGTTGAAGTTGAAGATGTGCCAGAAACTGTAACAGAAGATGTAAGTCAGTTTGAGATACCAAAGGAGAAACTGACAATGCACCAATGATTGAGGCATTAGATGATTTGGACGATATAGATTTTACTGAGTCTGAACCAGAAGCTGAACCAGAAAATAATCCTGATCACGAGATTCCAGAGGACTTAGCTGAAAGATTTGCTTATCTTGAGAAGATGAAGTATAATCCAGTGTTTTTGAATGGGCTGACAGTAAGTCAAATCAATGAAGAATATGAAAAGTGTTTAATAGCTCAAGACAAAGCTGCTGCTGATGAAAAAGAGTTTATCATTGAGATGGGAGAATGGACACCGCTTCAAGAGAGTTTGAACAAAGAAGATTTACCTCCAACTGAACTGTATCATCAAAATCCTGAAGAGATGTCAAGTAGGAATATGCGAGATTGGTTGAGCTCAAGGAATTATCCTTATAAGACTTTGAAGAGATTGAAACAAGAGTCACTGAAGAAAATTGTTGTTAGTTTTATGAAGACGGAGAAAATGTACAATCGTATGTTTTATTTGGACTACAACAACCCTCAATACTACGAGCTGACCAAAAGATACAAAGTTCTTGGACCAAAGGAGATACCGGTGATGGCTTTACCTGAGAATGCACACAAGAAAAGGCACGAGTTGATGGATATGTTTCCCAGTGAAGTCAAGTCATATAACATACCTATGGACGTACGTGAATCATGGCACAAATCAGCCACAGCAGGTGATGTTGTGAGGTCACTGTTGAGCAAGGGTCAGTCGATTGCTGAACTTCTTGATTCAATGATCGTACCGTAAAAGTCCAAGAAGGTAAAGATTATAGCGTGGAAATATGACGAAGTGTTTGATGCATTCATGATAAAAAGAGTTAATGGTTTTTGTGATGTATACCATTACTACTCTAGCATCTTCAAGTTAGAAGTTCAAGACTTGAAAGAACTGCACAAACTTAGGCTGATAAATCACACGCATGCTGAGCGTGGTGATAAATGTGCAATGCTGCTGGATGCCGGAATAGCCAGATCATCGAAATATCTAGACTTCAGAGGTCAACAGGAGGACAGTGCATATGTTCAGGCGAAGAAAGAAAGAAAGAAAAAGAAGTTGGTTGTTAGTGAGGACATGTACTTGGAGGAATTTTCTGATGAGTATTTTGATAAGGTAACCAATCCGGGACTGAAAGTGATTGATGGTTCTCAAATGAAAAAGCCAATACTTAGAGTTTTCTACAATCAAGAAACTTTTGAGTTGAAGCTTGTTCGAATTTGGATGATTGGGATAAAGATATGATTACTTTATTCAGTACTTTTGAATTGAAACTGCTGCATCCATCCTACATTGATTTTCTGAGAAGTTGCAGAATGGAAAAATGCAAAGATAAACTGGCTGAAGCTGATCGAAAACTGTTTGTTGTGATGATAGAAGTGATAGCAGCTGCATCAGAAAAGATTCGAGTACGGAAGGCATTGCTCAATTCTAATCTTGTGAGGGTTGACATTCCGGAGATAGAATTTATGAGGATTACTGCGAAGGGTACTTTAGAAGTACAAGTCAAAGGGAAGGAGATGCCTTATGAATTTTATGCTAATATTGATTTTGCAGGTTTAAATCTTGATTCTCTGAGACGTATGAATGCCTGCCCAATCCTTACTAACGAGTCCAAACCGAGACAAGCAAAGATAGCAGAAAAGTTCAAGTCTTGTATAGAAGAAGCACTGAAGGAACAAGAAGAGTTTAAAGGAAAAGAGTTGCTGGATATCAAAGAGGAACCAGAAGATTGGCGAGAGAGATTGAAGCTGAATAAAGATGAAAACTGTTGAAAATTTTGCTGAAGATTCAAAGATAAATCTTAGGGGGGGTACTGTTAGGGCTATTTCCTAGATTAAGATTTACTTTGTATTTGTTTATATGTTTTATGTATATTTTAGGGTCTATTTTGTTATATTCGTTAAACTTGTAATTGTTGCTTAAAAGCATGTAGTGAGAGAGTGTGCGGAGAGAGGCTAGATCACTATTCACGTAAGAGAGAGAACTTAGTGTGTGTGATTTATTTTCTCCTGCACTTGTACTACAAATCTGCTTTGATCATCAATATACAAAAGAGAATTATTAGTATGAATTGTGTTAATGATTAAACTGTGTTTGTGTATGAATTATTCTGATCATTGAGCGATATTAACGATCCAATTGAACCTATCATGTTCTATATTGTATGTACTTTGAATAATATGTATATATATAGGCACATATTGATCGCCTTGCATGAACCGTCTTTATTTATCCTATCTTTCATATTAATTTAACTATTTGATTTTCTTTTCTCTTTTTTCGTACACCATATATTTTAGCCGTCATATGAATTATTTACATTATATTTGAAGTATCTATGTCTTCATTTTCAACATTCATAATTGCTTTTCTAGAGACTAACTAATGTGGCACCATATTTTCAACTTAGATAATACGTGGCATTCACCTAGTGTTTTCCTACATCCAAGTCTTCACTAATTTAAAACTAATAAATACACATATATATATATACTACATTAATATACAAATTGAATGGACAAATAGGTATTTAACATGTTCCTTAAACTTTCAACATTTACCAAACCCTAAATACAACCTAAATTCCCCTTCACGCTTATGAAAGCCATCTAGGGTTTCAATCGACACTCATCTTCATCCGGCTGTCATCTTCATCCGGCTGTCATCTTCATCCGGCTGTCATCTTCATCCGGCTGTCATCTTCATCTGGCTCTTAGCTTCATGCATCTGTCATCTTCATCTTCATGCGTCTGTCATCTTCATGCGTGTGACACCCGGCAAAATTCCAGATTAATATCCGTACTAGAACAAAAACTAAATTATATATTATGGCATTATTAGTAGTAAATTTAAAATATGTCATTTGAGTCTAGCCAAGCCCAAGTAATAAATGCTATTGCATTTAAAAGTATAAAAAAAATAATAATAATACTGTGTGGAGTCACAGTGTAATACTGAGACGAACGTTGGTGATGACCCGAGAAAACTTTAAAAATCCTAGAATGGATTTTATGCTATATTAGCATGTGTAAAAGTATTACAAAGGAAAACAAAGGTAAAAATCTAAAAATATTAGTTTTCGATTTGTACTGCTGACAAGTGCGTACATTTCAGATTTTACCTGTTTTCAGAAAAATATCATTTTGAGTAGTTCATAATTTTAATATGAACATGTGAGACTCATAAAAATTAATACTAAGAAGTACAATTTTTAAATCCATGGAATTTGGACAAAGAGTTTTATAAAAATAGGATACTAGGTATCTTACTAGTTAAAAATCAATCAATATTACTTCCATTAGAAAACTTACCCATTAATCATCTTAATGATTAATGCCTACAAACTACAAAATTACACTCCAAATTTAATACCACTCAACTAAATAAATACTACACTATAATCCTAACACTCTTTTTAACCAAGAATCACGACCAAGATCATCACCATAGCCACAAATATTATTTGTGTTACTACCCAATAATACTTACAAAGATTTTTAACACAATCCAACAAACACTACACATTAGTATTATACCACCTTACACTCAAAATAATACCCAATAAAATAAATTTTATATAAAATTTGCATGAGTCATGCAACCTACAACTCTATGTTAACTAAAATTTGCCAACAATTAATCCTCATCATCATTCTATAACACTACAAGTAAACTTACAATTCAACATTTACTCACCATAACTCACATTCAACTCACTTAACTCACTCACCCTCTCTCTCTTATTTTTCACGGCAACAACAACAACAAATAACATCATCTTTCTCAAAATTTATTTACCCATTTAATATCAATAACACCCAAAATCAAGAACACACAAGATGATTCAAGCAAAATTGATGATAAAGAAGTGAAATTGAAGATGCTTTGAACATGAACAAGCCAAGAAATCAAAGAAATACATACTTGCAAACTAGAGTTCATCAAGGTATAAACTCAAATATTGATTTCTTGTTTTAAAACCTTTGGATTCATCAAGAACGCTGATGAGGCTTGTGTGTATAAGAAAGCTAGTGGGAGCATCATCACTTTCTTAATATTGTATGTCGATGACATACTACTATTTGGAAACGACATTCCAACCATGCAAAGTGTTAAAACTTGGCTTGGAAGTCGTTTTTCAATCAAGGATCTTGGTGAAGCCGCCTATATTTTGGGAATAAAGATCTATAGGGATAGATCAAGGCGATTGATAGGTTTAAATCAAAGTGCATACATTGATAAGATCTTGAAAGGGTTCAAGATGGAAAACTCTAAGAAAGGTTTGGTACCTATTCCAAGAGGAACCATATTGAGTACATCTCAATGTCCAAGCTCAAAGGATGAGCAAGAGAAGAATGAAAGGAGTCCCATATGCGTCAGCTATAGGATCCATCATGTATGCAATGATATGCACCAGACCAGACCAAAATCCGGGTAGTAGCCATTGGATGGCGGTTAAAAGTATATTGAAATATCTTAGAAGGACTAAAGATATGTTTCTAATATACGGTTCTGATGAAGAAGAACTCGTTGTAAAAGGTTACACAGATGCGAGCTTCCAAACTGATCGAGATGATTCTCGATCACAATCGGGATAAGTTTTCATTAAGAATGATGGGGCAGTCTCTTTTGAAGAGCTCAAAACAAGATGTGGTGGCCTTATCCACCACAGAATCGGAATACATAGCCGCCTCATTGGCAGCACAAGAAGCTGCGTGGATAAAGAAGTTCATTGCCGACCTAGGGGTGGTCCGTACCATTCAGGACCCCCTAGAGATCTTTTGTGATAACGAGGGTGCGATTGCTCAAATCTAGGAACCTCGTACACATCAAAAGACAAGGCACATTGAGCGGAGATTCAACTACATAAGGGATGAAGTTGAAAAGGGAAAAATATGTATCCGCGAAGTTCACACTGATCAAAATATTGCGGATCCACTCACGAAGCTCCTCGAAAGGCCAAAATATGAGACTCATGTTTGTGCCTTAGGACTTCGATATTCTAGTGATTGGATTTGATCTATTTTGTATTTGGATATCGGAACAATTGTTATTATGACTCATTCATATGATTATGGTTTATGATTATGACATTTTGAGTTATGTTCCTTTTAGCATGTTTAAATCCATGAATAAGTTAATTATTCTAAATGTCCGTAGTCGATTGTATTTGTGGGAACAAATATGAAAGTAAGACTATTATGAACTTGGATTGGTGGATATTCATAAGGCATGAATATAGAGCAAAAGAGTTGCTGCCATGGTTCATAAATATTTATGGGATATAAATATTGGACTGACCCGCTCTCAAATATTACTACATGGAGTCTTTGTGACTGATCACAAGTAAAATTTGAGTAAAGGAGAATATCATAGTATCCTCTGACCTGAGATACATATTGGGTCTTGATATTCACTAAGTCTTATACTTTGACTTAATTCTTTGTTGTTCTGAAACATGACAACACATAAGACTAAGCTCAGGTATAATTCTAAGTGGATGTGAGAGACGTATGTAATCAAGATGGAATTTGTCCCTCTTATTCGTTGAGAGTGAGATGTCTAAGGCCTGTAAAGTTAAATCAACAGAGAATGATCACTCTGTGTCTCTGGATTTGACATGACATCTGTGACAAAAGGATAGATGATTAATTCACCTAAATCATTTCAAGCAAGGGACTTGAAGGAGATGATGTTATTGAATGGCACTTAGTCATACGTGTTAGGGGTAGCAAACCGTTGTTAGGCGGTATTTGCTGCTTGCATCAATTTTCTATGTAACTTGTGCAAGTGGGAGATTGTTGGAATTAGTCTGCCCAAGAAACATATTATAATTGATGTGGCTAGTACGTTATGATCCAAGTCGGGTCATACCCAATGACAAGCTAGACAAACACCGGGATATTTATTTTGTGACATGATCTAAAATAAATATCAACACTTAGAATATTTAGAAATTGGGTTTCTAGATATTTGCACTTGTGTTAAAAATAAATTATATGGATGATTTATGTTATGAGAGAAAGAATCTTCTACAATGTTGTTTAAGTTGTTTAAATAACATTTAGGAGATATATTTTGCTACACCTTGTGTTAAATAAGTAAAGAGAAAGAATTTATTGACAAAAAAAAAAAAAAATATATAATTTCAAGGTGGGACCCACTAGGGCCGCCCCCTTCCCACTTTCTCCTTATTTTTGGTTTTGCTATCTTCAAGACATGCAAAAAAATGGTTTGTGTGTTAAATACACAAACTCTAGTGTTTCAAATGGACAACTTCTTTTCTCCAAAACTAGTGCAAGAACAAAGGTTGTTCATCTCTTTCTTTTTCTCCTTCAATTTTCGGCCAAGAAAAAGGATCAAGAAAGAAGGAGTATTTCAAGTGTTAAATCCTAGCAAAAGTGGTGTTTGTTGGAGGCTTGAGGGTATACAAGCTTGAGGTCTTCTCATTTGAAGATTTCCATTCAAGAATATCATCTTCTTCATCTCTTCTTCATCTTGAAAGGTAGTATTCTAAACACCCTATGGTTGTGTTTGATAGTATGTATTTCGTATATGGATCCGAACTTGGGTTTTGTATGTTAAACGGGTTTTAATAATCAACATATTAACAAGATTTTAAACTAATAATCCGCTGCGTTTTTCAATAAATTGGTTTATATGAACTTTGATAATCTTGTTAAAACCCAACAATGGCATCAAGAGCCGCTTATACGAATACATGCTTCATTAGATCTAAAAATTTCCGTTTTCTTGGTGTGTTACACCTCAAGGCCGAAACTTTTAGGGTCTTGGTTCCCTTGGATTTTCAAGATAATACTTACATGCATATGATTATCTTGAAAGTTTAAAGTCATTAAAATGGTTAGTTGCTTTGTTTCGACAAAACCCGAAATTTTCGGTTTTATATATTTTAGGCCGAAAATTTCAAGGGTTCAAAGGGAACCATTTTAAACTTATGTTAATACATATTTGGATATGTTTTTGAGAAGTTCATAACCTAGCCATAGACCTTGTGCATGTATGATTTTGTGTTGTGGTTTGAAATATGCAATATGGTTGTA
Organism: Tagetes erecta; assembly: GCA_030867185.1. NCBI lineage: Eukaryota > Viridiplantae > Streptophyta > Magnoliopsida > Asterales > Asteraceae > Tagetes > Tagetes erecta. Next base: position 21,665,427 of record CM061487.1, read on the forward strand.
ATATTCTTTTATTTGGGTTTATAATCTTTTATTATTTCATATTGGTTTGTAATAATAAGTAGATTAGTTGTATTTCTTTTACTAGAAAAATGTATTAGGATATGTTTTGTAAAAGAAGTTGGACAAAACTTTGGTTTTTGGTTTGGGCCATTTTAAGCCCAAATGGGCCTCATAGCTCAAGATTGGATTTAAGCCCAATATGGGATTCTAGCCTAATGACCCAAACCCAAGATTTGTAAGCCCAAAAGGGGCTGATTTGAAGGCCCAAAAGGAAGCCCAAATAAATGAAGAAACACAACACAAAAGATGGATACTTGAAGCATTCGGATGCGGGATCAAGTGGGAGTTCATCATTTCATGCCTTGTGTCATGTTGTCCCTTAAGAAAGACCCTTTTGGCACACTTGTTTCGGTTAGCAAGTGTAGCTAAAATTAGTTGGCTATGGTTATGGACTCATATATGATTTATGCATGTTTGGTTGTCATGATATTGTTTGTTATGATATTAGGATATTGATAACTAACAACTATAACCGACAAAAACTTGCATCATTTTGATTCCTTAGAAATCATTAAGTAATAAAATTAATTTTATCAAAAGGTTAATGATTTCATAATAAAATGGGTTTATTAAAAGGAATTTTGAAATTTGGTTTTCAACTAAGTACCATACATTTGAATGCATGCAAATGAAAGGTACACACTTTGTTTTCTCATCTAGTATTTAGAAAACAACAAAAATCCCTTTTGATTTTTTGGAGGAACAAGTTTAACACCATCCTTTTATACAACACTCGAAACACTTGGGAACTCTATGTGGGATAAAGGTCACCTAACCACATTTAGAAAACTTGTGAGTTTGAGGTGGGTTTACAATATTTGTGGGATAAAGGTCACCTAACCACTTGTATGTGTAAACTCACATGTATGTATAAGTAGGACGACTTGAAATTGGAAACCATGTGAATACGGTCACCGAAGCATGGCGTTCAATGGTGTTGATGGGATTAAACATGCCAACTAAACATAAGATGTTTAACCGATCCCATAAAGCTAGAAGTTGCAAAGGGTTGCAATTGTCAAACGTTGACTACCTTGTTAATTCAAATAATAGGATAAAGGTCACCTAACTACTATTTGAATGTAACGTTGGATTCTAGATTTTAATCATTAATTGTCCAAGAGACACAAAAGGGTATTAAAGATTAAAATGTATTAATGATATTGAAAATACTAAATGTGAACTTTGTTAAGCTATGTTGATGGCCGCAATCAACAATCCACCTAATGCAATTATCCCACCCGTGCATAACCTATCACTAAGAACCATACATAAACAAGGATCGTCTCAATTACAAAATTTCATGGATTGGTATCGAAGCTTGAGAATTGTTCTCAAGCAAGATAAGAAATCCTACATTTTAGACGATCCTATTTCCGATGAACCTAGTATTGACGATGAAGATGCCTATAACGAATGGGTAAAAAGGCTTTACCGGTTCTCATGATCAATGACGGTCGGAGCAAGAAGAGGCATCACCCGGAACCTAAGGCAAAGGTTGCCAAAGGTAAGGGACAAGTCAATGGTAAGTTCAAAGGAAAAGCGAAAGCGGAACCACCCAAACCCAAGGTGAAGAAGCTAAAGGTTAGCTCGGAAGATCCGTGCTTTGGGAATGGTGAGATAGGTCATTGGAAGAGGAATTGTCCAACCTATCTCAAAGAGTTGAAAGCTAAGAGGGATGCGAAGCAAACCTCGGGTACAACTTTCATGATCCATATTGATCTTAATATTATTTCTTCTAACACATGGGTATTGGATACCGGATGTAGAACTCACATTTGCAATTTGTTGTAGGGGTTCAAAAGAAATAAGCTTTACAAGAAAGGAGATACAAGTCTCTACATGGGCGACGGAGCAAAAGTTGTAGTCGAAGCCCTAGGAGACTATGCTTTGAAACCTCCAAGTGTTTTGGAAGTAATTTTGAACAATACTTTGTATGCTCCTAGTTTGACTAGGAACATTATCTCCGTTTCTCGTTTAAGACAGTTTGGTTATGATTTTAAGTTTATTGACAATGGTATTTGTGTTTTCATGAATGATGTCTTTTATTTTAAAGCAATGCCGTCTAATGGCATTTATGAATTAGTTCATGACAACACATCCTTTGATAACTCGTTGTACCAAACAAGCACCAAGAAACTCAAAGTGGATTTGAGTAAGACCTATCTTTGGCATTGTCGTCATGGTCACATAAACAAGGGTCGCATTCATATACTTCAAAAGAATGGTCTTTTGAAAAACAAATGAAGGTGATTCATTTGACAAATGTGAATCTTGTTTATTGGGAAAGATGACCAAGAAGCCCTTCAATGGAACTAACCAAAGGGCAAAAAGACTTATTAGGTATCATAAATTCGGATGTATGTGGTCCTTTTAAGACAATGACAAGGAATGGTGAAATATACTTCATTACCTTTATCGATGATTATAGTCGTTATGGGTATGTGTACTTGTCAAGACACAAAGATGAAGCTTTTGAAATGTTCAAAGTCTTCCAAAATGAAGTTAAAAATCAACTCAATAGGACCATCAAAGTACTTCGTTTGGATAGAGGAGATGAATACCTTAATGATGCTTTTCAAGACCATCTTAGGAGTTGTGGAATAATCTCACAACTCACTCCACCTGGAACACCACAAGATAATGGTGTGTCCGAAAGGAAGAATCGAACTTTATTGGATATGGTTCGATCTATGATGGCTAGAAGCACATTACCTCTATCATTTTGGGGTTTCGCATTGCTCTCTGCAGCCCATATTTTAAATATGGCCCGGACCAAGAAAGTGGACAAGACACCTTTTGAAATATGCAATGGAAGAGTTCCATCATTATCATATTTAAAGGTATGCGGTTGTGAGGCTTATGTCAAGAACAACACCCAAAACAAATTGGAAAGCCGATCCACTAAGTGTATCTTTGTAGGATATCCCAAAGACTCTATGGGATATTATTTCTACAACGCAACCGAGCAAAAGGTGTTTATTGCTCTAAAAGCTGAGTTCTTGGAAACTAAGTTCCTTACGGAAGGAACTAGTAGAACGGTGGAACTTGATGAGGATCGAGATCCACAAGCCGATACACGTTTGGTTGAAACTAGCATTCAACAAGAGGTTGTTGAAAATGATCAAATGGATGATCAAGACACACATAACGTTCGTAGATCTGGTAGAAATAGTAATCCACCCGAAAGATATGGATTTTTCATGAATGGATGCTATGTGGTAGATTCAGATGAACCCACCACATATCGAGATGCAATGGCACAATCCGATTGTGACAAATGGCTTGAAGCCATGAACGTTGAGATGCAATCCATGCATGACAACCAAGTATGGGACTTGGTTGAACCACCGCCTAACTCCAAAACGATTGGAAGTAAGTGGGTTTTCAAGAAGAAAAACCGATATGCATGGAAACTTGGATACTTACAAAGCAAGGCTTGTAGCAAAAGGTTTCACTCAAACTCAAGGGGTTGATTATGATGAGACTTTCTCACCCGTGGCAATGCTAAAGTCGATTAGGATATTATTTGCCATAGCCGCATATTATGACTATGAGATTTGGCAAATAGATGTCAAAACCGCTTTCCTAAATGGACATCTTGAAGAAGATGTCTATATGATCCAGCCCGAAGGTTTTGCCAATCCACAATATCCTAATAAAGTATGCAAGTTAAAGAAATCAATCTATGGATTGAAACAAGCATCTAGAAGTTAGAATCACCGTTTTGATGAAGAGATTAAAACCTTTGGATTCATCAAGAACGCTGATGAGGCTTGTGTGTATAAGAAAGCTAGTGGGAGCATCATCACTTTCTTAATATTGTATGTCGATGACATACTACTATTTGGAAACGACATTCCAACCATGCAAAGTGTTAAAACTTGGCTTGGAAGTCGTTTTTCAATCAAGGATCTTGGTGAAGCCGCCTATATTTTGGGAATAAAGATCTATATGGATAGATCAAGGCGATTGATAGGTTTAAATCAAAGTGCATACATTGATAAGATCTTGAAAGGGTTCAAGATGGAAAACTCTAAGAAAGGTTTGGTACCTATTCCAAGAGGAACCATATTGAGTACATCTCAATGTCCAAGCTCAAAGGATGAGCAAGAGAAGAATGAAAGGAGTCCCATATGCGTCAGCTATAGGATCCATCATGTATGCAATGATATGCACCAGACCAGACCAAAATCCGGGTAGTAGCCATTGGATGGCGGTTAAAAGTATATTGAAATATCTTAGAAGGACTAAAGATATGTTTCTAATATACGGTTCTGATGAAGAAGAACTCGTTGTAAAAGGTTACACAGATGCGAGCTTCCAAACTGATCGAGATGATTCTCGATCACAATCGGGATAAGTTTTCATTAAGAATGATGGGGCAGTCTCTTTTGAAGAGCTCAAAACAAGATGTGGTGGCCTTATCCACCACAGAATCGGAATACATAGCCGCCTCATTGGCAGCACAAGAAGCTGCGTGGATAAAGAAGTTCATTGCCGACCTAGGGGTGGTCCGTACCATTCAGGACCCCCTAGAGATCTTTTGTGATAACGAGGGTGCGATTGCTCAAATCTAGGAACCTCGTACACATCAAAAGACAAGGCACATTGAGCGGAGATTCAACTACATAAGGGATGAAGTTGAAAAGGGAAAAATATGTATCCGCGAAGTTCACACTGATCAAAATATTGCGGATCCACTCACGAAGCTCCTCGAAAGGCCAAAATATGAGACTCATGTTTGTGCCTTAGGACTTCGATATTCTAGTGATTGGATTTGATCTATTTTGTATTTGGATATCGGAACAATTGTTATTATGACTCATTCATATGATTATGGTTTATGATTATGACATTTTGAGTTATGTTCCTTTTAGCATGTTTAAATCCATGAATAAGTTAATTATTCTAAATGTCCGTAGTCGATTGTATTTGTGGGAACAAATATGAAAGTAAGACTATTATGAACTTGGATTGGTGGATATTCATAAGGCATGAATATAGAGCAAAAGAGTTGCTGCCATGGTTCATAAATATTTATGGGATATAAATATTGGACTGACCCGCTCTCAAATATTACTACATGGAGTCTTTGTGACTGATCACAAGTAAAATTTGAGTAAAGGAGAATATCATAGTATCCTCTGACCTGAGATACATATTGGGTCTTGATATTCACTAAGTCTTATACTTTGACTTAATTCTTTGTTGTTCTGAAACATGACAACACATAAGACTAAGCTCAGGTATAATTCTAAGTGGATGTGAGAGACGTATGTAATCAAGATGGAATTTGTCCCTCTTATTCGTTGAGAGTGAGATGTCTAAGGCCTGTAAAGTTAAATCAACAGAGAATGATCACTCTGTGTCTCTGGATTTGACATGACATCTGTGACAAAAGGATAGATGATTAATTCACCTAAATCATTTCAAGCAAGGGACTTGAAGGAGATGATGTTATTGAATGGCACTTAGTCATACGTGTTAGGGGTAGCAAACCGTTGTTAGGCGGTATTTGCTGCTTGCATCAATTTTCTATGTAACTTGTGCAAGTGGGAGATTGTTGGAATTAGTCTGCCCAAGAAACATATTATAATTGATGTGGCTAGTACGTTATGATCCAAGTCGGGTCATACCCAATGACAAGCTAGACAAACACCGGGATATTTATTTTGTGACATGATCTAAAATAAATATCAACACTTAGAATATTTAGAAATTGGGTTTCTAGATATTTGCACTTGTGTTAAAAATAAATTATATGGATGATTTATGTTATGAGAGAAAGAATCTTCTACAATGTTGTTTAAGTTGTTTAAATAACATTTAGGAGATATATTTTGCTACACCTTGTGTTAAATAAGTAAAGAGAAAGAATTTATTGACAAAAAAAAAAAAAAATATATAATTTCAAGGTGGGACCCACTAGGGCCGCCCCCTTCCCACTTTCTCCTTATTTTTGGTTTTGCTATCTTCAAGACATGCAAAAAAATGGTTTGTGTGTTAAATACACAAACTCTAGTGTTTCAAATGGACAACTTCTTTTCTCCAAAACTAGTGCAAGAACAAAGGTTGTTCATCTCTTTCTTTTTCTCCTTCAATTTTCGGCCAAGAAAAAGGATCAAGAAAGAAGGAGTATTTCAAGTGTTAAATCCTAGCAAAAGTGGTGTTTGTTGGAGGCTTGAGGGTATACAAGCTTGAGGTCTTCTCATTTGAAGATTTCCATTCAAGAATATCATCTTCTTCATCTCTTCTTCATCTTGAAAGGTAGTATTCTAAACACCCTATGGTTGTGTTTGATAGTATGTATTTCGTATATGGATCCGAACTTGGGTTTTGTATGTTAAACGGGTTTTAATAATCAACATATTAACAAGATTTTAAACTAATAATCCGCTGCGTTTTTCAATAAATTGGTTTATATGAACTTTGATAATCTTGTTAAAACCCAACAAAAACTAGGCGTTTTATTAGTAAAAATACGTCGTTTTTTTACTCGAAAATGGGTTTAAACTTGAGAATAAGATTTTCACATATTTTACATGCTTATATATGTGTAATCATTACATGATGAAATTTGGTGGTTTAAGCATTGTTTGGTAACAAACTATGTACGAAATAATGGTAAAACCGACTATTTCGGCTTAAACCGTAAGCATGTGTAAAATAGTTTTTAGACCAGCAACTTTTGATGTATAATCAGTGTGTATGAGCATGATTATGTGTGTCTAAAGTGGTATGAATGAAAAGGGTAGTTATATGAATAACTAGTTACGAAAAATGCTTCGGTTATGACCAAAATTACGTGTTCTATGTGAACGGGTTTGAATCAAGTTACAAGAGTTAAAAAGTGAACTTGAATCAGTGTTTTGACCTTAAAATAAGTATGAAAAGAGTTACTTAAAGTTATAAAATCAAAACACCAAGAACGACTACAAATAAAGTTAGTCGGTTGCTTAAAAATCATGTTTTCACTCGGTCTCGAAGTGAAAAAGAATGAAGTTTTAACTTCGTAAGTTTTCATTCAAGATATTGGTTTAAAGAAAACTTAACACTTTAAGAATAATAATATTTATTTTATATAAATATTGTAAGTGTGAATTTTATAAAAAGCAAAACTGAGAGTTATATATGATAAATCATATATGAACATTTTTGTCAATATTTGACAATGGATAAAGACCAATGAGTGTCTTTAAAATATATTTATATAAAGAGATTACTTATATAAATATTATATGGAAACGGGTCGTAAACGGAGTCACCAACGTGTCGTTAGATCGAAATGATAAATCATTTCATAAAAAGTGTCTAGAGTTGATGAACAACTTGGATGACCATTGTACGACTATTAACGGGAACCCTTGGATATATATAGGGTGTTAGTAGGTCGGGAACATATTCTTTTTGGGCTCGTAAGTGCTAGCAAAAACTTGACAGAAAGCAAAGGTGAGTTTCACGGCCCCATTTTCAATACGTTTTGATTTCAAACTTGGGGGAAAAACATGTGAAATATAAATGATTATGATTTAAAGTAAGAGATGGAAAATATTTTGATTTATATGAAAAACCATAAGTTTACAAGATGTTCTCGCGGGAAAAACCCTCAAAAATAACGTAATCATTAGCCTCGGTGACAGGGGTCCTTGGATTATATTGGTAGATCTATCGGGTGTACTGACAGCCCACTCCCGTACCGGTAGCTCCGGTCAATGACGACGGGAGATTATATAATTGCAATGTCGGAGGGTAAATGTCATGGATTGATTACGGGTTTATGGTTGTTTCATATGACTTAAACTTTGCAACTTTAAGTCAACAAGATTGGATACATATTGTCTCTTATTAGTACAATCATAATTGGTTTTGTTATGGACTACGTATCCTAAACCTGTGAACTCACCAGTCTTGTACTGATAAACGTTTTTAACATGTTTTTCAGGTGATTAAAGCACTTGTTGTGTGCTATGGAATGGAATGGTTTTGGTGTCAAACGCCATGCTACGGAAATGTTGTTTTGGGACCGACTTTTAAATAATCACTTTTATAATTGAAAAATTATGTCATAAAAAGGATCTTTACAACAACGTTTGTAATAATATTATGACGTTTTAACTTTCCGTAACTTTGAAATGGTTGTTTGACTATAATCCGATGGTAACCAACTTCTGTTACCACCGACCCCATTAGTTATACTAATCCGCTGCGTAAAACGGGGTGTGACAGAAGTTGGTATCAGAGCCAACGGTTATAGTGAATTAGAAAAAGTTTTTGAAAAATCTAATCTATAACCTAAAAAAAATGTCCCAAAAACATTCCATTCCAAAAATATATTATTACTTGCATTGCGTGGACTAGATATATAAATATATCTAAGTATGCCTTGCATGATTATTTGCTACAAGTTAAGAATAATGCCTATAATTAGTTAAATAAGTACGGATATTGGATGCCACCGGAATGACGTTCTCGTAATTATCTTTACACAAAAATTACTCCATTGACCATTTTATCCGAGTTCTCACTCTTGCTACACTAGTAAATAAAACGATAGTTTGTTCAAGTAACAACTTGTAGTGGAATTTTCGCTCTTGAGATAGAAAGTAGTTGGGAGACTACTCTATTTCGCAAATTCTCATTCTAACGGCGTTTTGGTTAAATTGCTCGCAATGATTCCTAACTTGCAAGTGCCATAAGCGGTTGGGCCTAATATTAGTTAGTTATCCTATCGTTCGTGGTTCGTGTTGAATTAATGACATGATGTTGTCATTAGAATGTAGTAAAGGGCGAGTGATGCCCTAGTATTTTGGATGAAAAAAAAAATAATAATAATAATAAAAAAAATATATAAATAAATAAATAATATTAAATAAATAAATAAAAAGAAAAAGAAAAGGATCTGACAGGAGGAGCAAAGAGTGAAAATTGTTACGTCGGGATGGTAATGACACAACAAATGTCGATGAACGTTGAGGAGAAAAACCAAATCGCTCTCACTCTTGCCACATTTGGTTTGATGTTGACATCTTTGTCATTCGTGCGGATACCATGTCACGATTCTCTCATTAGACTTTATTATTGTCGAAAAACTCGAAAACAATCTTCGTTTCATTTTATTCTCTATGATAATGACTTAAAACAATTATCTTTTGACGCATTGTGGGCGTTTATTTGATGAAACACTTATCCTATCTCTTATTTGAAGCATTAGCTTCAAAAACTATGGATTCTCTTCATGTTATTTATCATCTTGACGACATAACGACACGATATTTCTATATATATAATAGTTAAATGAGACGAAACGCTTTCTAAACAATACATATATGTGACGTCACACTATAAAAATTATGCGTTTGATCTTGATACATGTATATATATCTTCGATATATATATATGCCCGAAAATGTTTATAAAAAAAGAAGAGAAGAAAAACTAACTCAATTATCTATAGTATCTCAATATATATGTGAAACCACTAAAAAGAAAAAGAACGCTATCGCAATACTCATATATACATATCCATCATCCTTAATATATATTGTTTCAATACGATAACATATCAGCGAATGTTCAAAATAAATATAATTGTTATTTCAAAGTAAACATTGTCGTAGTATGTTTACTTATCTAATATTATCTCATCACGTCATTTTATCTTAATGCTAAAAAAATGCCACCAAGACGAGCAACAACCACCATAGGACGTGGTGGTGGACACGGAGGTGGTAGAGGCGGAGGTGAAGGTACCACATTACCTACTTCTGCTGAAGAACTAGCACAAGTAATCTTGCAGCACGTTAACGCTGCAATATGATGTGGAAGAGGTAGAGGAGGAGCTGGTATAGTCTCTACTGGAACAGCAAGCGGTAATGCTACAAGAGGACCGGTATAAGGCTGTACTTATAAAAATTTTCGAGACTGTCAACCAAAGACATTTACTGGTGTTGAGGGTCCATTAGAAATTATAAGATGCATCGAAAAGATGTAGTCGGTATATGCAATAAGTAATTGTTGAGTTAGTCAAAGGGTTAAATACGCTACTTGTACTTTCCAAGATGAAGCGTTAAGTTGGATCACTCAAAGGAAAAATCTAGGGGAAGACACAACATATGGTCTTACCTGGAATCAACTGAAGGATATATTACTTCAGGAATACTGCCCACAAAGTGAATTGCAGAAAATTGAAACAGACTTTTGGAACCTTACCATGGAAGGGGCTGAGGTTCTTGCTTATACTTCCAGATTCAATGACTTGGCCAGATTGATACCTCGAATGGTAACCCCTAAATACGTCAAAGTTGAAAGGTACATTTGGGGATTAGCACCGCATATTCTTAGTAATGTTACTTCTTCTAATCCTAGAAACCTTCAGAGTGCTATCAGAATAGCACATACTTTGACAGATGATGCTTTGAGAAGGGGTGTACTGACCAAGAAATAGGATTATGGAAAGAAAGCAGTAGAGTCTGAAAATAAATTAGGTGAAACCAATAAGAAATCATATGATAACAAAAGAAAGTGGGGTGGAAATTCCAAATGTTAATTTAGAAACTAAAAGAAAAATAGTCGGGAAGCTAAGAAATTTTACACTGCCAACACATTTGACAATAACGATAAACCACTTAATGAATGCAAACAATGTCACCGATTACACAGTGGTGTTTGCAGAACTTGCAAAAGGTGCAATCATTTGGGGCACCAAGCTGAGAACTGTCGGACTAATATGACCGAAAATATTGAAGGTGTGGGTCAGAAATGTTATGAATGTGGGGCACTGGGTCACTTCAAAAAGGAGTGTCCAAAATTGAAAAAGACGAATGCTAGGGGCAGAGCATTCGAGATGAATGCTAGAGAGGCACATCAAGAACCGACTGTTGTTACTGGTAGGTTACTTATTAAGAATCATTATGCAAGCATATTATTTGACACCGATATTGATTTGAGCTTTGTTTCTAAAAATTTTGAACCTTTGCTGGGTCTTAAATCTAAAAAGTTATATAAAAAGTATATTATAGAACTAGCAAATGGAAAGAAAATAGAAACTAGCGAAGTAATAAAAAGGTGTACAATTCAAATAGAAAATCATCCTTTTTCTATCGATCTTTTGCCTGTCACACTCGGTAGTTTCGATGTCGTGATTGGTATGGATTGGTTATCAAAGAAACCTGCAGAAGTTGTGTGTTACGAAAGAATAGTTCGTATTCCCGATCGAAATGGTGAAATCATAACAATTCGAGGACAAAAAAAAAACTCACTCTTAAAGTTGTCAATGTTATGATAGCTTGAAATTATGTACAAAAAGGGTATCCAGCTTTTCTAGTTAAAGCTGTGACTACCAAGGAGGAGGAACGAAAACTTGAGGACATTTCTATAGTCCGAGATTATCCGGAAGTTTTTCCTGATGAGTTGCCTGGATTACCTCCACCGAGACAACTTGAATTCAATATCGATTTGGTTCCAGGTGCTGCTCCTATTGCTCGATCACCATATCGATTAGCACCATCTGAGATGCAAGAAATGTCGAAACAATTGCGAAAATTGTTAGACAAAGGGTTTATTAGACCAAGTTTCTCGCCTTGGGGAGCGCCGGTCTTGTTTGTTAAAAATAAAGATGGGTCATTCCGAATGTGTATCAATTATAGAGAGCTAAACAAGCTAACTATTAAGAACCGATACCCATTACCCAGAATAAATGATTTGTTTGATCAATTACAAGGTTCTAGTTATTATTCCAAGATTGATTTACGATCTAGTTATCATCAATTGTTAGTCGTTGAAAAAGACATACCAAAACTCATTACGGTCATTATGAGTTTTTGGTAATGCCCTTTGGATTAACAAATTCTCCTGCTGTGTTCATGGATCTAATGAATAGAGTGTGTAAACCATACTTAGAAAAATTTGTGATCGTATTCATCGACGGCATACTTATTTATTCGCGAACTAAAGAAGATCATGAACAACATCTAAAACAAATCTTGGAGGTATTAAAGAAGGAGAATTTGTATGCAAAATTTTCAAAATGTGAATCCTGGATTAGAGAAGTTCATTTCCTAGGACATGTTAACAACAAGAATGGTATACATGTCGATCCTGCAAAGATAGAAGCAATCAAGAATTGGGAAGCACCTAAGTCTCCGACGGAAGTGCAACAATTTCTTGGATTGGCAGGATATTATAGGAGGTTCATCGAAAATTTCTCTAGAATTGCACAACCTTTAACACTCGTGACTTAAAAAGATAGAAATTATGAATGGGGTGATAAACAAGAAGTGGCTTTTCAATTATTAAAACAAAAGTTGTATAGTGCTCCTATCCTTTCACTGCCAGAAGGAACGGAGGATTTCGTGGTATATTGTGATGCGTCTCGATTAGGTTTTGGTTGTGTTTTGATGCAGAGAAATAAAGTGATTACTTACGCGTCAAGAAAACTAAAAACACATGAGAAAAAAAAATTATACTACACATGATTTAGAACTAGACGCGGTAGTTTTTGCATTAAAGATTTGGAGACATTATCTATACGGTACAAAATGTATAGTATTTACCGATCACAAAAGTCTTCGACATATCTTTCATAAAAAAAGAATTGAATATGCGACAACGTCGCTGGGTTGAATTATTAAACGACTACGACTGTGAAATTCGCTATCATCTAGGTAAAGCGAATGTTGTAGCCGATGCTTTAAGCAGAAAAGAAAGAGAAAAACCCAAGCGTGTTCATGCCTTAGAACTAACGATTAGTTCAAAATTCGTGACACAAATCCGAGATGCTCAAGTTGAAGCATTAAGGGAGGAAAATGTGTCGAAAGAGTGTTTGAAAGGCATGTTGAAAGAATTGGAACCAAAGTGTGATGACGTAATGTGCTTCATGAATAGAATTTGGGTACCTCGTACCGGTGGTCTACGTGATATGGTCATGGATGAAGCACATAAGACTAGATACTCTATACATCCGGGTTCGGATAAAATGTACAAAGACGTCAAAGAGCACTATTGGTGGCCTAACATGAAAGGAGACATTGCAACTTATGTTAGCAAATGTTCAGCTTGTTCAAAAGTTAAGGCAGAATACCAGAAGTCGTCAGGACTTCTGCAACAGCCTGAAATTCCTCAATAGAAATGGGAAGGAATAGCCATGGACTTTATAACTAATTTACCTCGAACATCTAGTGGTTATGACTCTATATGGGTAATCGTAGATCGCTTAACTAAGTCCGCTCATTTCTTACCCATGAAAGAATATGATCCTGTTAAAAAAAAAAAAAAAAAAAAAAAAACCTACAAAACTCTATATCAAAGAAGTGATATCTCGACATGGTGAACCAACATCAGTAATCTCTGATAGAGATGGACAATACATCTCAAGAATTTGGCAAACCTTACACAAAGCCTTGCATACTCGATTGGATATGAGTACGGCATATCACCCACAAACGGATGGTCAAAGTGAAAGGACCATTCAAACGTTGGAAGATTTATTACGTGCATGTGTGATAGACTTTGGTGGTAATTGGGATGCCCACTTACCACTAGCTGAATTCTCATATAACAATAGTTATCACACTAGTATTAAAGCTGCACCATTTGAGGCTCTGTATGGTAGAAAATGTCGATCACCACTTTGTTGGGCTGAAGTTGGAGAAAAACAACTAACAGGACCCGAAATTATCCAAGAAACCACGGATAAAATCATTCAAATACGGAAGAGATTAGAAGCCGCAAGAGATAGACACAATAGTTATATGCGGATAACCGACGAAAACCGTTAGAATTCCAAGTTGGAGACTGTGTGTTTCTAAAAGTATCACCTTGGACGGGAGTTGTGAGATTTGATAAGCATGGAAAGTTAGGTCCACGATATACTGGACCATTTGAAATCTTGGCTCGGATTGGGTCAGTTGCTTATCAACTCAAACTACCAAATGAATTCGGTAGTATACATGATGTATTTCATGTATCAAATTTAAAGAAGTGTCTAACGGATGAGACACTGGTAATTCCTCCTGATGAAATTCATATCGATAATAAACTCCATTTCATTGAAGAACCCATTGAAGTAATGGATCAAAAGGTCCAAAAACTTAGAGGGAGTAAAATAAGACTCGTCAAAGTGAGGTGGGATTCAAAGAGTGGTCCGGAATTCACGTGGGAACGTAAGGACCAGATGAAACGCAAATATCCTCACTTGTTTGCGACAAAGATAGAAAGGGATGTTACAGTATAAATTTCGGGACGAAATTTCCTAAACGGGGGAAGACTGTGACACCCGGCAAAATTCCAGATTAATATCCGTACTAGAACAAAAACTAAATTATATATTATGGCATTATTAGTAGTAAATTTAAAATATGTCATTTGAGTCTAGCTAAGCCCAAGTAATAAATGCTATTGCATTTAAAAGTATAAAAAAAATAATAATAATACTGTGTGGAGTCACAGTGTAATACTGAGACGAACGTTGGTGATGACCCGAGAAAACTTTAAAAATCCTAGAATGGATTTTATGCTATATTAGCATGTGTAAAAGTATTACAAAGGAAAACAAAGGTAAAAATCTAAAAATATTAGTTTTCGATTTGTACTGCTGACAAGTGCGTACATTTCAGATTTTACCTGTTTTCAGAAAAATATCATTTTGAGTAGTTCATAATTTTAATATGAACATGTGAGACTCATAAAAATTAATACTAAGAAGTACAATTTTTAAATCCATGGAATTTGGACAAAGAGTTTTATAAAAATAGGATACTAGGTATCTTACTAGTTAAAAATCAATCAATATTACTTCCATTAGAAAACTTACCCATTAATCATCTTAATGATTAATGCCTACAAACTACAAAATTACACTCCAAATTTAATACCACTCAACTAAATAAATACTACACTATAATCCTAACACTCTTTTTAACCAAGAATCACGACCAAGATCATCACCATAGCCACAAATATTATTTGTGTTACTACCCAATAATACTTACAAAGATTTTTAACACAATCCAACAAACACTACACATTAGTATTATACCACCCTACACTCAAAATAATACCCAATAAAATAAATTTTATATAAAATTTGCATGAGTCATGCAACCTACAACTCTATGTTAACTAAAATTTGCCAACAATTAATCCTCATCATCATTCTATAACACTACAAGTAAACTTACAATTCAACATTTACTCACCATAACTCACATTCAACTCACTTAACTCACTCACCCTCTCTCTCTTATTTTTCACGGCAACAACAACAACAAATAACATCATCTTTCTCAAAATTTATTTACCCATTTAATATCAATAACACCCAAAATCAAGAACACACAAGATGATTCAAGCAAAATTGATGATAAAGAAGTGAAATTGAAGATGCTTTGAACATGAACAAGCCAAGAAATCAAAGAAATACATACTTGCAAACTAGAGTTCATCAAGGTATAAACTCAAATATTGATTTCTTGTTTTAAAAGAATGATTCATCCTTGAATCATAAAGTTGTTCATCAAACCAAACACTTCTAAAATTGAAAAGAATCAAAAGAGAAATGTGTGTATACATACATATATACGAACATGTATATGTATGTGGGTGTGTCAAAAATGTATTTTTGATAAATAAAAGTTATGGGTTTGATGTTCAGATGATGTGAAAACATGAAATTTGTAATTTAATCATACATTCAAGATGTTATTTCATGATCAAATGAGTGTGTGTTATACATATGGATGATAATATCTATGTACGTATGATGATGATGAGTGTATGGTAGTGAGTATGATAATGTCAAAATGTGGGCAATGTATTATTTTTGATAATATGATACTTGATGATGATAATATTAGTGTAGGAGGATGATAATTTTGTGAAAAAAATGGGTTATTAGTGTAAGTGCTAGTTGACTAATGTGATGAAATGTATATAGATAAAACTGAAATTGATAATGTCAAAAATGATTAAGTGTTATTATTGTTAGATAAATCTTTGATTTTAGTTGAAATAATGGGTATATGAAAAGTGGTAGTAAAAATATGTATGAATGAAATGGTGTAAAAATGTAGTAATTAACCAATATGTAGTAATGTAGGATTGATTAATTACTAATGGTAATTTTGACTTTAAAAAGTCAACATATATATATGCATGTATGTGTACGTGTAAATGTATGTATATGGGTGGAAAAAGTATTAAAAATGCTAGTATCAATTGTCACATGAGCATGCATGAACCATGAAATTGTCAAATGTGATCAAATGTAGAAATATGATACAATTTCATGCTCTAAGTTGGTTGAATTAAATTCTGGACATTTGATGATATTAGTCATGTTATAAGAATGATATAATGTGTATTATGTATTTGGAAAATGGAAATAGATAGTGGAAGAATGATATAATAAAACTGTTGGAATTAGTCTGCCCAAGAAACATATTATAATTGATGTGGCTAGTACGTTATGATCCAAGTCGGGTCATACCCAATGACAAGCTAGACAAACACCGGGATATTTATTTTGTGACATGATCTAAAATAAATATCAACACTTAGAATATTTAGAAATTGGGTTTCTCATTTGAAGATTTCCATTCAAGAATATCATCTTCTTCATCTCTTCTTCATCTTGAAAGGTAGTATTCTAAACACCCTATGGTTGTGTTTGATAGTATGTATTTCGTATATGGATCCGAACTTGGGTTTTGTATGTTAAACGGGTTTTAATAATCAACATATTAACAAGATTTTAAACTAATAATCCGCTGCGTTTTTCAATAAATTGGTTTATATGAACTTTGATAATCTTGTTAAAACCCAACAAAAACTAGGCGTTTTATTAGTAAAAATACGTCGTTTTTTTACTCGAAAATGGGTTTAAACTTGAGAATAAGATTTTCACAGATTTTACATGCTTATATATGTGTAATCATTACATGATGAAATTTGGTGGTTTAAGCATTGTTTGGTAACAAACTATGTACGAAATAATGGTAAAACCGACTATTTCGGCTTAAACCGTAAGCATGTGTAAAATAGTTTTTAGACCAGCAACTTTTGATGTATAATCAGTGTGTATGAGCATGATTATGTGTGTCTAAAGTGGTATGAATGAAAAGGGTAGTTATATGAATAACTAGTTACGAAAAATGCTTCGGTTATGACCAAAATTACGTGTTCTATGTGAACGGGTTTAAATCAAGTTACAAGAGTTAAAAAGTGAACTTGAATCAGTGTTTTGACCTTAAAATAAGTATGAAAAGAGTTACTTAAAGTTATAAAATCAAAACACCAAGAACGACTACAAATAAAGTTAGTCGGTTGCTTAAAAATCATGTTTTCACTCGGTCTCGAAGTGAAAAAGAATAAAGTTTTAACTTCGTAAGTTTCATTCAAGATATTGGTTTAAAGAAAACTTAACACTTTAAGAATAATAATATTTATTTTATATAAATATTGTAAGTGTGAATTTTATAAAAAGCAAAACTGAGAGTTATATATGATAAATCATATATGAACATTTTTGTCAATATTTGACAATGGATAAAGACCAATGAGTGTCTTTAAAATATATTTATATAAAGAGATTACTTATATAAATATTATATGGAAACGGGTCGTAAACGGAGTCACCAACGTGTCGTTAGATCGAAATGATAAATCATTTCATAAAAAGTGTCTAGAGTTGATGAACAACTTGGATGACCATTGTACGACTATTAACGGGAACCCTTGGATATATATAGGGTGTTAGTAGGTCGGGAACATATTCTTTTTGGGCTCGTAAGTGCTAGCAAAAACTTGACAGAAAGCAAAGGTGAGTTTCACGGCCCCATTTTCAATACGTTTTGATTTCAAACTTGGGGGAAAAACATGTGAAATATAAATGATTATGATTTAAAGTAAGAGATGGAAAATATTTTGATTTATATGAAAAACCATAAGTTTACAAGATGTTCTCGCGGGAAAAACCCTCAAAAATAACGTAATCGTTAGCCTCGGTGACAGGGGTCCTTGGATTATATTGGTAGATCTATCGGGTGTACTGACAGCCCACTCCCGTACCGGTAGCTCCGGTCAATGACGACGGGAGATTATATAATTGCAATGTCGGAGGGTAAATGTCATGGATTGATTACGGGTTTATGGTTGTTTCATATGACTTAAACTTTGCAACTTTAAGTCAACAAGATTGGATAAATATTGTCTCTTATTAGTACAATCATAATTGGTTTTGTTATGGACTACGTATCCTAAACCTGTGAACTCACCAGTCTTGTACTGATAAACGTTTTTAACATGTTTTTCAGGTGATTAAAGCACTTGTTGTGTGCTATGGAATGGAATGGTTTTGGTGTCAAACGCCATGCTACGGAAATGTTGTTTTGGGACCGACTTTTAAATAATCACTTTTATAATTGAAAAATTATGTCATAAAAAGGATCTTTACAACAACGTTTGTAATAATATTATGACGTTTTAACTTTCCGTAACTTTGTAATGGTTGTTTGACTATAATCCGATGGTAACCAACTTCCGTTACCACCGACCCCATTAGTTATACTAATCCGCTGCGTAAAACGGGGTGTGACAATGCGTCTGTCATCTTCATCTTCATCTTAAGACCATCACAGGTATGCTTTATTGGGTTTTTGTTTTCCGGCTCACAAGACGATTGTGTTTCAATTTCTAAACTAGGTTTTTCTAATCTTCTCACATCCACACAGGAAACACAAAACAAACATTACAACCTAAAACCGGCGAGCTCTGAGATCAGATCGAGCACAGTAAAGGTGGTTGTGAAGAACAAGGGTGAACCTGTGGTAGTTAAGGGTGACGGGTGGTGGTGCGATGTGATGATTAGGGTTCACGTGCGATAGCGTTCATGATCGTTCTTGGGTTCTTGCGACCCTTTTGTATTTTCAGTGAGCTCCCAAACAAATTGATTTTAGGGTTCTAACCGAATAGTTTTAACTTTCTTTTTTTGCTACAATTGTGATTTTAGGTCAGCAATGCCTGCTTTTTACACAACTCTATCTACTGATTAAGGAATATACATGAATGATTGGTAAGTTTCTTATGTTGTTATATCGGATGCTGATAATCTAGATATAGCATCTTTGAATGTTTGAAGTTTTTGTCGATGTCTGATTGTTCTTGCGTCTATGTTCTATATGATGCTGGTTTATTTTTTAACCTGTTTTTATATGTATTTTGGATATTTGAGTTACAGTTTAATGTATTGATAGTGCATTTAAGCATTGCTAAGCTATTCGTGACTTGATGAATAGATTTTCTGTTCAAATGTTACTAGGCTGAATTTGGTACGAAAAAGATTTGGAGTTTATGAAAAATATTCGGAGTTTTTTTTCCTTTAATGGGTTTCTGTAGCAACATATATAATTTAAACAGTTTGGTGAGTCGACAAGGTAACGGTCAGCTCTGGTGGTTCATGATCAATTGGCCTGAACGTGTTTCAGCTCTTGTGAGTCATGCGTTTTTACTTCCATTTTGATGTTTTGTTTACTGATTTAGGTTTATTTTCAGGTTTCCAAAAGCAATATAAGGAGAAGAACCAAGTTTGAATCGCTGTTTCGAGTTTTGAATACGAGATTCTCAGGTATTTGCATTTTTGTTTTTGAAGAAAATGAGTTTTGTTTTATGTTTTTCGCTATGTGTGATGTGTTGATGATGCAGTTTGTATCCAGGAAGGAAACAAGTTAAGTGATTAGCACAATGCTATTATGCTAGGTAAACCGTTTTAAAAATTTTTCTATTATCTGTTGTGTGAGTTAGAAAAGCATTTCATAATTGTCTTATGGGTGTTCTTTGTGTGAATTTTGATATTTGTGAAATTTAGTAGTGTCAAATGTAATAAATTATGAAAATAATGTGTTTAGATTTTGGACTTAAACAGGTTTAAAGTTGGAACATGTAACTGTTTTATTTTCAACTAAACAGTTTATTGTTTTTTTCCCTATATTCAGCTAAATCAGCTAAATCAGCTAAACATGTAACTGATTTGTGCAGTTGTATGTAAGTGTCTTCAATTTCTATGAAAACAGTCTATAAGTTTTATTTTCTTAAAAATGGTTTATAACTTTCCTTTTGTTAAAAACAGTCTAATAAGAAGGTGCAGTTTGGTGTGTGTGTGTTGGTATGCAGTTTGGTGTCTCCTGAATGTGTTTTTAGTGTAGTGTGTTTACGTGCAGTGTGTGTGGTGTTTATATGCATATCAACATCTAATTTAATGATTTTGCACACTGCTGTTGTATCTTGACAATCTGATCTGCATTTAGTTGTCAGGTGGTTGCTACTATCCATGTAATCCAATATATAATCTGCTACTATATACATATCTATAGAGGTGTGGTGGTTTATCTTTCACAGATGCTTCTTTTATGATCTTTGTTGTTATGCATTTGCTTGTAATGATTGTATCATTTCTGTTTGCATACAACTTGTTATGCAGTTGTTGATCTTACACCAACATGTCGATATGAACATTCACTTCCGATGATATGCTACTATAGCAATCCAAACGCATTTATGACCATACAATATACAATCTAAATTTTCGTGATTTTCGTTTATGCATCATGATTTTGTTGCTTATGATTCTTATTATTTACTGCTGTTAGTGATTTTATTCATTTTGAGTTGCTTTGGCTTTGTTGTTTTTGTACCATTATGTCTATCATATATTAAGTTCTGGTACATTTTGATAACTGAAGGGATTTACGTAGCACTTGCATCGCCACAATCGTTTGTTAATCTATCAAGTTCTAACTACATCACTACTTGATTATACCTCATATGATACGCAATTGTTGGTTGTCGCTGTTGGTGCATTTGTTTACTATTAGAACCTTTTCCTATTTCCTTTCATATGATAACTGGTAAGCAAAGTGGAATTCATATTAGTTTAGTGTTTAAACTTAAGAAATTATAATTGTTTTTGGTGTTTTAGGTGATAGCAAGTATGCTGGGGAGTTCAAATGAAGTGTCAAACATGGGCTTGGTCTTATCTTTGTCAGGTACATTTTATAAAACTGTTTGTTGTGTTTCAGGTTTCGTTTTTCTGTGTGTGTTATGTGTACGTGCGTGAAGTATATGTTTGTGTGTGTGTTCCGTTTTGTGTTTGTTTGTGTGTGTGTGTATTTACAAAACCAAGTACTAAACTATTACTTAGACACCTTAAATGCATAACCATTCTGTTTACAAAAAAATAGCCACTCACATGATTGTAAGAAAGTTTTAAAGTTCATAATACATGAAAAACAGAAAGCATGAAAACAAAATTACTAAAATCTAAATTGGAACACATGTCCACTGCATTATCAGAGAATAAAACGTGTTGCTTCTTCAAACACATGGTTGCTTTGTCATTTTTATAAATTTTTTTTGATTTAATTCAAATGATTTTTGGTACTTTATAAAATTTAGGTTGACTATCGTTAAGGTTCGAGTTTTAGACTAACATAAAACTCTGGCCAATCTTAGTCGGTTTATTGTTGCCAACGAGGTTCTAATCAAAAGTTAACTTCTTAAGTACAGTTTTATATATTTATGTTTTTAGGTATAGCATGGTAGCATGATAGTTTTATACAATTGTTTGGAAAATGTCTATGTTTTAGTTTGGAAAATGTCTATGTTTGAGTTTTAAATGCGTGTGAAAATGGGTCACTGATAGAATCAATGGTAGAAACTAAGCAGGATCTATGTAGAAACTAAGCAGGATCTATGTTTGAGTTTTATACAATTGTTTGGAAAATGTCTATGTTTGACTACACAACACCTGTTTTGGGAAAATCTTGCATTTTTTGTCTGTTCTTCATAGTCCTAAAACTGCTTAAAATGATGCCTAAAACGCTGATTAGTATTTTGTTATAGTGTTGTTAGAAAATTGTTAAAGTGTTGAGTAAAGGGTGCAGTTTTGTGACAGTAAGAATACATATTTGTTGCAGCTGAAAAACTGTTTTAATGTTATGTAAAGGTGCAGTTTTATTGTTGTAAAAAGCAGATTTGCTTATGTTTAAATCGTTTTTTAGTCGTATAACATGCAGTTTTTTATTGATTAAAAGCATTTTTTTATTGTTACTAAGTTCAAGTTTTTGAGCAGTTTTTTCGGCAGCTTCATGGCTTGGTTTAGGCTGTATTAGTCAGGTTTAATTCAAACTGAATGTGTTGTGTTGTGTCTTGTGTTGTATGAGTGTGTTTGTTGAACAAAGGGTATGAATGTGTGTGTTATATGAATGTGCAACAGCACACATAAACAGCAGCAACTGTTATAAACAGCAGCACATGTTGTGTGTTTTTGTGAAATTTTTGTATAAATGTATGTGTTTTGATGTTTAAAAAACTATATAAGTGTGTGTTGTGATTTTGAAATTGAATGTGTATGTGTATGAATGTGTTATGTGTGTACGTGTGTGTTGTATCTTGTATGTTTGTATGAATGTAAGAAATGTATGAATGCTATAATTAGCATTAAAATTCTATAAATATAACAGCCTCAACACCTGTTTGTGCTTTGTATGAATATGGGGGTGGGGGGTAATCTGAATATGGTGTTGGGCGGTAATATTTTGTTTGTGCTGTGAATGATAATGACTTCCAAAACACTAATTGTGACTAAGAATTTGTGTGTGTGTATGAATGTGTTGTATGAAGGTGTGTGTTGTATGTTAGTATTATTTGAAACTGAATGTGTTGTGTCTTGTGTTGTGTTGTATGAAGGTGTGTGTTTCAATTTTGACATATGACCATATTAATTTCTCTATTAAAATCGGTAAAATTCAGCATAGTACATCTTGAAGTTAAGATAGGCATTTGTCGTGGAGAGATATTTTATAATATGATTTTGATTCAATTTAAATTGGTTTTAAATCCAAATCGATTTTTTTAATTTGTTTAATGAAACTGGTTTGTTTTAGGTGCTGCAACTTGAGATGGTTGTGGTGGGACGATGACTGGTTAGTGATCTTTAATAAATAGTTATCTAAATGATGCCATTGTTCTTGGTACTGGTCTCAATAGATGAATATGGGTCAAAGTTTTTAAGAAACTGTTGGAAATAATCATATGTTTAAAACAGTTGCACATTGTAACAGCAGCAGCACATTATGATCAATAACAACAGTAGCTGTAGAATTCATAATCAATGTGTTTTTTGATTTGATTATGTGCGTGTGTGTGGGGGGGTGTTAAATCCGATGAACTATGTACATATATAAACAAGTTATACTTTTTGTTATGAATGTACTGAATGTCTACATGGTGCATTATGAAAGTTTACATGTTTTATGTCATAAATATCTATATCTATACTATTATAATAAGAATTTAGGAAGGACACTTCATATTATTTTGAGTTGTACCAAAAGTTTAGGATGTTTTCTTTGCGATCTTTTGGTGTTATTTCTGTTTTACTGTTTGCAGGGTGTACTAGCTAGATAAAACTCCAAAGAATCAAGTTTTTGAAGCACAAAAGGAAGGCCTAGATGTCAAGTTTTTGAGCACTTTTTTCGGCAGCTTCATGTCTCGGTTTAGGCTGTTTTAGTCAGGTCTAATTCAAACTGAATGTATTGTGTTGTGTGTTGTGTTGTATGAGTGTGTTTGTTGAACAAAGGGTATGAACATGTGTGTTATATAAATGTGCTGCGGCACACATAAACATCAGCAACTGTTATAAACAGCATCACATGTTGTGTGTTTTTGGGCAATTTTCTATTATATTTTGTGAGTTATAAAAGCATTTCATAATTGATCCTATTGGTGTTCTTTGTGTGAATTTTATGAAATTTAGTAGTGTCAAATGTAAGAAATTATGAAAATAATGTGTGTAGGTTTTGGATTTAAACAGGTTTAAAGTTGGTAACATGTAACTATTTTATATTCAGCTAAATAGTGTATTGTTTTTTTTTTTTTCCTATATTCAGCTAAATCTGCTAAACATGTAACTGATTTGTGCAGTTGTACTATGTGTGTCTTCAATTTCTATGAAAACAGTATATAAGTTTTATTTTCTTAAAAATGGTCTATAACTTTCTAATAAGAAGGTGCAGTTTGGTCTGTGTGTTGGTGTGCAGTTTGGTGTGTCCTGAATGTGTTTTTAGTGTAGTGTGTTTATGTGAAGTGTGTGTAATGTTTAGATGTATATCAACATTTAATTTAATGAATCTATGTGCAGTGGCTCGGTTTTAGTTTTTAACTGTCTGTTGGTTCGGCTTTAGTTTTTAACAGTTCAATTTTAGTTTGATTTTTATTTAATTGGTTGAATCTTTAGTTTTGATAAAACATGTGTAAGAAAGTGAACAATTTATATTTAGTGTCCAAACTTGCTTCGGTCAAAGATGAGAAAATACAAAAAAAAGCATTATCAATAAGTAGTAGTAGTGTAAAAAGAATTGATATAGTTATTACAAATTCATATTTGGTATAATCACAATGTCAGTACTTGCGTAATATTTGTTGTTATATTATAAGGTTTGTGATTTGTATTTTTTCTTATTTGTGTGTTTGTGTATTTAGTTAAAAATGCTTTGTTTATGACTAATATTTTTATTCGTTTGTTTGCCTCACTACTTTATTATACCCCGTATTATACGCAATCGTGAGTTGACGTCGCTGGTGTATAATTGTCGCCGCCGCATCGCGCGGGTACATTACTAGTATATATATATATATATATATATATATATATATATATATATATATATATATATATATATATATATATATATTTTTTTTTTTTTTTTTGCCTACTACTTGCAATCATCTAACTACATCTTTCATTTATTTACTTTATTATTTCCTTTTTCATTTATACTCCAGTATGTACACATATATATTGTTACTATAATAAGAAAATAATACAATAATAATATGATCAAAATTTTAACAATCATTTAACCATTAAACCATAATAAACTATTATATATCATGTCTAATATAAAATTCCTTTAACATATCTTAAACACATCATATTATAAAGGTGTTATGTGTTACTTTAAACTATTTCTTTCTTGTAAAACAATATTTTAAATATAAGTTTCAAATATTTATTTTATCCAGAAAACGAGATGTTACACACTGAGAAAATTCGTTTAAGGAAGGCATTGCTTAATGCTAACCTTGTGAAGATTGACATGCCTGAAATTGAATATATGAGGGTGACTTCCAAGGGTACCTTAGAAGTTAAAGTCAAAGGAAAGAAGAAACCGTACGAGTTTTATGCTAACATCGATTTTGCAGGTATTTCTTTGGACACTCTGAAACGCATGAAGAATTGTGACATTGCTACAAAAGAATCAAAGCCGAGTCAAGCAAAGATTGCTGAAAAGTTCAAGTCATGTATTGAGGAAGCTTTGAAAGAACAAGAAGAATACAAAGGAAAGCCGTTGCTGGATGTTAAAGACAAACCTGAAGATTTTTGAGAGATTGAAGCTGAAAAGCAAGAGTTGAAAACTGAAGAAGATTTTTGAAAGTCCAAAGTTAAATCTTAGGGGGAATACTGTTAGGGCTCGTTTCTGTTTAAGATTTACTTTGTACTTTGTTTATACATATTTGTATAGTTTAGGGTTAATTTTGTATTTTCCCTAAATGTGTTGATGCATAAAGCATGTTGTGAGAGAATGTTAGAGAGAGATATTAGATCACAATTACACGCTAGAGAGAGAATTGTGTGTGTGATTTGTATTCTCCTGCACATTTGTACTACAACGTTTATGCTTTGATCATCAATACAAGAGAATTATTTAGTAATGAATTGTGTTGTTGATTGAATTGTGTGTTTGTACTTAGATCGTTCTGATTTGCAGCAATATCGATCCAATTGAACCTATCACCTAATTCCAAATCATGTGTGGTGTAACGTTTCTCATGAACGCTTAGTTGTCGTGATGCATAGGCAATGACCTTCTCTCGTTGCATCAGCATGCAACCAAGTCCATTAAGTGACGCATCACAACATACCACAAAGTCCTCAATACACTCGGGTAGTGAAAGGATTGGCGCGCTACAAAGCTTCTTCTTCATGACACTAAAGGCTTCGTCTTGCTTATGTCCCCATTTGAACTCGGCCTTCTTCCGCGTTAATGCAGTCATTGGCGTAGCAATCTTGGAGAAGACTTTGATAAATCTTCGGTAGTATCCGGCTAAGCCTAGGAAGCTTCTAATTTCCGTGGGAGTCTTTGGGACTTCCCATTTCATTATAGCCTCTATCTTAGTTGGATCTACTTGAACATCATCTTCATTTATCACGTGCCCGAGAAATTGAACTTCTCTCTTTCAAAATTCACACTTAGATAACTTAACGTACAGCTTCTCTTGCCTAAGAGTCTCCAAAACCTTCTTCAAGTGTTCAGCATGATCATTTTGATCTCTCGAATAGACCAAAATATCATCAATAAAGACAATGACGAATTTGTCTAAATACGGCTTGCAGACTCTGTTCATGAGGTCCATGAATGCTGCAGGAGCATTGGTTAATCCAAAGGACATAACCAAAAACTCATAGTGCCCATAACGGGTTCTAAAAGCCGTCTTGGGAATATCTTCTTGTCACACCCCGACCGACGGCGGAAACCTCGGGGCGGACTATAGTGAATAGATTGCTCGTAGCTCATGGTACTAAAATAGTTGAAATATCATTTAATTCACATTTCATTAATTACAAGGCATTGAATCTCAAATAAACAAATAACACAACACTCTGAATATTTATTGATTAACTAGGTCCAAGCATGTCCTAGATTATGAAGCGTCTTGATTAACAGTTAAGCTGCGTTTCCTGAAATCATGTGAAAAGTAAATTGATCAGCTAACGAATTAGCTGGTGAGTAAACATAGGTTTTGCATACATATAATAATGATAAAACATGATTTAAAATGATTCAATTCACATGTAATGCTAATACTATAAATTGCGAGTGTGAACACAATATATAAACAATTTGCATAATCAAACCATTTGACTGATTAACTTGCATCCACTTAATCACACAGATTAATTGCCGTGTTGTACCCAAACTGATTAAATATGCATCCACTTATTCACACAGAATAAGTGCCGTGTTGTGCCCAAACTGATAAAGGCAGTTACAATCACCACTCGAAAGCCATATGGGGTGGGCTTGTCAGGCCGATAGATCTATCATTGAAACTGAGGTTTGTAATAATTAATGATTATGCCTCTTAATTGTATATCACATTATGAACACGTATTTGCAAGTAATAACATAAACATGTATTGAATTGAATTGAATGTAATGAATAAATGAATAAAATGAATAAATGAACAAAAATAAATAAGATGAATAAAAGTGATTTGATATATGTCACATGATTTCCCCCAAAATAATAAAACGTAAAAAGGGGCTATGAAATACTCACTTGGAATAATAGCGAAATAATGATGAACAATTAGACGACTTGAAACAAGACGCCGTAAGGCTTCATTGGAAGTCAACCTAAAGTACGATGTCTTAAATTAGAATGATACACTTAGGATTCTAAGGTTGATTTGGAAACTAAGGTGTCAACAAGGAATTGGGATTGAACTTATATGATAGGTTCAATTGGATCGTTAATATCGCTCAATGATCAGAATAACATATACACAAACACAGTTCAATCATTAACACAATTCATACTAATAATTCTCTTTGTATATTGATGATCAAAGCAGTATTGTAATACAAGTGCAGGAGAAAATAAATCACACACACTAAGTTCTCTCTCTTACGTGAAATTGTGATCTAGCCTCCCTCCTCACACTCTCTCACTACATGCTTTAAAGCAACAATAACAAGTTTAAGGAATATAACAAAATAAACCCTAAACTATACATAAACATATAAACAAATACAAAGTAAATCTTAATCTAGGAAATAGCCCTAACAGTACTCCCCCTAAGATTTATCTTTGAATCTTCAGCAAAATCTTCATATCTTTTTCATCTTGTTCAGCATCAATCTCTTTTTACCAATCTTCTGGTTCGTCTTTGACATCAAGCAATTCTCTTCCTTTGTATTCTTCTTGTTCTTTCAGAGCTTCTTCTATGCAAGACTTGAACTTTTCTGCGATCTTGGCTTGTCTCGGTTTGGACTCATTTGTAAGGATTGGGCAGGCATTCATGCGTTTCAGAGAATCCAGATTTAAACCTGCAAAGTCAATGTTAGCATAAAACTCATAAGGCATTTCCTTCCCCTTGACTTGTACTTCTAAAGTACCCTTTGCACTAATCCTCATAAATTCTATCTCTGGTATGTCAACCCTCACGAGATTAGAATTGAGCAATGCCTTCCGTACTCGAATCTTTTTAGACGCAGCAGCTATCACTTCTATCATCACCACAAACAATTTTCTATCAGCTTCAGCCAGTTTATCTTTACATTTCTCCATTCTACAACTTCTTAGAAAATCGATATATGATGGATGCAACAATTTCAGCTCAAAAGTACTAAACAAAGTAATCATGTCTTTATCCCAATCTTCCAAATTTCGAACAAGCTTCAACTCAAAAGTTTCTTGGTTGTAGAAAACTCTAAGTATGGGCTTCGTCATTTGAGAACCGTCAATCACTTTCAGTCTAGGATTGGTTACCTTGTCAAAATACTCATCCGAAAATTCTTCCAAGTACATGTCCTCACTAACAACCAACCTCTTTTTCTTTCTTTCTTTCTTCGCTTGCACATACGCACTATCTTCTTGTTGACCTCTGAAATCAAGATACTTCGGTGATCTGGCAATCCCGGCATCAAGTAGCATTGCACAGTTATCACCACGCTCAGCATGCGTGTGATTTATCAGTCTTAGTTGGTGCAATTCTTTCAAATCTTGAACTTCCAATTTGAAAATGCTAGAGTAATAATGATATACGTCACATAAACCATTAACTCTCTTTATCATAAAAGCATCAAACACCTCATCGTATTTCCATGCAATAATCTTTACCTTCTTGTTCTTTTCTGGTACAATCATTGAATCAAGAAGTTCAGCAATCGACTGACCCTTGCTCAGCAGTGACCTCACAACGTCACCTGCTGTGGCTGATTTATGCCATGATTCACGAACGTCCATAGGAATGTTATATGACTTGACTTCACTGGGAAACATGTCTATCAACTCATGCCTTTTCTTGTGAGCATTTTCAGGTAAAGCCATCACCGGTAATTCTTTAGGTCCAAGAATTTTGTATCTCTTTGTCAGCTCATAGTATTGAGGATTGTTGTAGTCCAAATAAAACATACGATTGTACATTTCCTCAGTCTTCATAAAACTAACAACAATTTTCCTCAAAGACTCAGATTTCAATCTCTTCAGAGTCCTATACGGATAATGCCTTGAGCTTAGCCAATCACGCATTTCTCTACTTGACATTTCTTCAGGATTCTGATGATAAAGTTCAGTTGGAGGCAAGTCTTCTATATTCAAACTTTCTTGCAACGGTGTCCATTCTCCCATCTCAATGACAAACTCTTTTTCATCAGCAGCATCTTTGTCTTGAGCTATCAGACATTTTTCATACTCTTCATTTATCTGGCTCACAGTCAACCCATTCAGAAAAACTGCGTTGTACTTCATCTTTTCTAGATAAGCAAATCTTTGATCTAAATCATCTGGAATCTCTTGATCAACATTAGTTTCTGGCTCAGCTTCTGGTTCAGACTCAGTGAAATCAATATCATCCAAATCATCTAAAGCTTCAATCATCGGTGCATTGTCAGTTTGAACCGGCTCAAACTGACTTGCTTCTACTATGACAGTTTCAGGCACTTCTTCAACAACAGCAGCTTCAGATTGAATCGGCTCAATCTGAACTGATTTAGCAATTTCAGCTTCAGTCACAGTCACATCAACTATCTCAGTTTCAACTACAGCTACAGATTGAATCGGCTCAATCTGCACTGTTTCATCCAGTTTTGCCTTCTTACTGCAACCTTCATCACCTGTGATTTCTGGAACTGCATCTAACTTCCGTTTTCCCTCAGCTTTGTCATTATTGACAGTTTCAGCAACAGCTTCATCTGGAATGATGATTGGAGATTCCACCCTTATACCAACATTTGTAGTGCCTCGTGCTCTAGTCAGATAAACTTTTGATACTTGATTCGCTTCAGTCATTTCAACCACTTCATCTGAAAAATCTTTATCAGATGTTGAACCAGATTTCTTCGGTTTGGTTTCTTCCAGCCATTTCTCCAACATCTCTTTTTCATCCTCCAGGGTATTACATTCAGCTTTCAACTCAGTATAATCATACTTTAGATTCTCATGTTCCTCCTTCAATCTATCATATTTATCTTTCAACTCATCATGTTCAATCTTCAATTTAAGATGATCTGCATCCAACTCTTTGAAAGTTTTCAAGTTCTGATTATGAATGTCCCAAAACTCTTCAAACCTTTTCTTTTTCCTCTCATTCGAAGCTTTCAACAGTTCATTTGCCTCTACCAACTTTGTCACCATTTCCTCTAACTCAGCAATATTTTTCTCATTCTCTGTCTCATCAACACTTGATACAACTTTTGGTGAAGACTCCAAAACTTGTTCAATCTTTTCTGCAACTTGGAATGATGTGGTGGGTATATCAACAGGGATAGGATCAGTAACGCCAGCATCAGCTTCATCAACTATCTGTGCAATAGTCTCAGCTTCGGCCATTACTTCCTGAGCAATCTGAACAACATCTATCAGTTCAGGCTCAACCAACACTTTCTCAACAGCCTTTGATTCCTCTACTAACTTAGGCTCTATTATTGGTTTTGATCTTTGTTTTCTAACATACTGAACAGTAATAACCTTTGGAACTTCAGAAACTACTTCGTCTTCAACAGAAGCAACCTCAACAGGTTCTTCTATCATACTTTGTTCAACAACTCCAACATTCTCTGTCTCCAAGTCCATTGTTTCAGCTGTTTCAATAATTTCTGCCTCCTCTGAATCAGATTCAGCATTATCACCATCATCATTTCCACTATCATCATCATTATCTTCATCATCTTCATTATCATCATCATTGTCATCCTCTTGACCATCATCACTATCTTCATCATCAATCTCTCTATCAACAAGATCCACTGGATTCACAATCTCTCCATTAGAAATATGATGATAAACTACATCAACATCTTCTTCATTATTTGCTATATCTCTCATATATCTCTCGTTCATGTCCTCTGTGTATAAGATTCCTCCAGAATAACCTTCAGTTCTGATGATTGGATATGCCTAATTTATCATCAATTGCAAGAATCTCGGGTACATGAGAAACTTGAATCTTTTACCCTTCACCAGATTAAACACAAACCCATTCATGATCCACCTTGACATATTGAATGGTTTGTTTTCAGCTATAGCAACAATTGGAGATGCTATATCTGATGGAAAGTTGTCAAAACCTGCACTCCTCCTAGACATGCACTGTTGGACAACATAACACAACAACTTAAACTTCTTTCCCAACTTTGCCCTATAGAATTGTGACTTTGGAAATACAGGTGGATGACCCATATTAACAAAACACGATTGACACTCAGCCATAGTCAATTCATCATTCATTCCCACTTCATCTTCATCAATCCTTAAGGCATTTCTGATTGCTTCTTCAGAAACTGTCAACACCAAATCTCTGGTAATGTTTCCTCTAACAACAGCAACGCCATTATCATCTCTAATAACCTCTGCTGTCCTCCAAAAACTCTTTATCAACCTTGCATATATGACCGGTTTGGCACACATAGCATATACATATTTCGTCCTCTTTATGAATCTGATCATATCTCTGTAACCTTCAGTTTCAGGGATAGATTCATCCAAACATGCCACCAGATTATGTTTGGGCTCAAACTTCAAATTCTCCATCTATCAAAACAAACACAAAACATAAACAAGACACATGTGTTAGATTTTTCATCAATAAACTTCAAATTTTCATAAGTGTTTGAATAACAGTTAACATGTAAAACATTCACATAATCATTTTAAATCCTAAATTGTTCTAATAACCTGATTTTCATCATTTTGATCAAACAACTTTGGATTTTAATGATTTTACAACATG
This sequence comes from Tagetes erecta, assembly GCA_030867185.1. Lineage (NCBI taxonomy): Eukaryota > Viridiplantae > Streptophyta > Magnoliopsida > Asterales > Asteraceae > Tagetes > Tagetes erecta. The sequence goes on from CM061487.1 coordinate 21,697,555, forward strand.
TTTTAATTTTAACAGTTTAACACTTAAGAACACAAATTTGAAAGTTATAAGATGAAATTGTTTAACATGTTTTAGTTCAGTTTTAACAAGGATTTGTCACTTTTAGCACACATTTCATCATTTTGAAGTTTAACATTTAAGAACTTTCAAAGTTCATCAATGGCGGTTGATAGTTATGAACAATTTTGATTGATTCAGTTGGTTTTAAAGTATTTTGGTGCAAATGAGTGATTGATTGTTGATGATCGACAGTTTTTATGCTTAAAACAACATTCGATTTTGGTTTTAACGCCCACAATCAAAGTGTCGATTCAATGATCAAAAACACTGTTCATCATCGTTTTTCATTTTATCGGTCGATTTGCAGGTTTATCAAGTACACAACACATAATAAATACCTTATTCAATCGATTACACTTGTTACAGAACAACGACTGAATATGATAATCAAAACGAGTTAAGTACAGGGGATTTGCTTGAAAGTGAATGTGAAAAATGATAAGTGTTTGTGAAGAGGCGGGTTTTTATATCGTTAAAAATTAGGTCAAACTTTGAGGTGCCGGGTCAACAAAATGGGACGGGCAAGCTTAAAAAGCCCAATAAGCCTTGCCGGGTCAAGCACTGTTGATCCGTGTCATGCACTGTTGTGACGGGTCATGTACTGTTGGGACAAGTCACAACATGTGAAACACACTTGACGGGTCAAACACTGTAGAGACGGGTAAGTCACTGTAGAGACGGGTAAAGAGTAGGAACAACTACACCTGATGGGTTTTATTCATCACCCGGCAGTATAGTAGTCTTCAAAACATCACCCGGCAACCTTTCTTCATCACCCGGCAACACAGTTGCTTTTCTTTCATCCGGCTTGCTTTCTTCATCACCCGGCAACATAGTTGCTTTCACTTTCACCCGGCATGCTTTCTTCTTCACACGGCAACACAGTTGTCTTCTATATCACCCGGCATGCTTTTCTTCATTACCCGGCAACACAGTGTTATACTCTTACACGGCAAGAAGATTTCTCTTTTACCCGGCTGTATAGTGAACACTTGTCACCCGGCAGATATCTATGACTTCTTCACCCGGCTGTATTTGACATGATCTTTGCCCGGCTGTACAGTAGTCATAATATCTTCACCTTTTTCTCAATCACCCGGCTTGTATCAAACACACAACATTACCCGGCTGAACAGTGTGTTCATTACCCGGCAGAACAGTTGTGTCTGATATCTTTGCCCGGCTACAACACTTTGAGCAATTTTCTTCACTTTTTCTCGTCTGTTGACTTTTTCAACTGCATTTATTGCACCTGCAAACATTCTCGACACATTAATTAGACAAGATATCCTTAAAAAGAATTTGTCACATTAATTATCAACAACATTAAACAAGTCAATAATATCAATTCTAATTAAATTCATTTTTCTTTTTCTTTTTCAAAAATGTTTTTGCACAACCAACATTTTTATATCCCGAAGCAAATTCTGAAAATCATATTGCAAGACCTTGGGTTTGTTTTTAACACATCCAATACTTTTGCTTTTCATACCACATAATCTTGTTCATTCAAAACACACTTATTCAAAACAAAAATATTTTTGGATTTTTGTAGATATTTTTCTTCAATAATTCTCCCCCTAAACTTGAAATTTTCTTGAAATTTTTAAGTTTAACAAGGATGTCGATGTGTCAATAATGATTCCAAATGCCTGCACACACAAAGCACACACATTAAAATAAAGACATATGCAGTGCAATGAATCAAAATATCGCAGTGAGATCATACCATACATTATCTGAACATGTTTTGCAAGTTTTGAATAGACATTTGACTTATGTTTGATTGAGTGATGATATGAAAACATATCAATTAGCTCGAGTTGACACACTTACTTTTTCAGTATCATGATGAAATTAAGGTTCGATTAGAATGACTTGTGTGACCCACATGTATACATATGTCAACATATTTCCTTATCAATCACTACCTGAATGCATATTGCACAACAACCTGGTCACTTACAGTCATACACAGTGTGGAATCTGGGTTCTATTCGGATTTGGTCCACTTTGGGACTTCTTTTTAATTCCATCTTTGGGAATTTTTCTTTCCTATCGTTCCCCTTGGGAATCTTCTGAATTCCTTTTTGGAATTTTTGTTTGGTGTTGGTCCACATTTGGGACTCTTTTTGTTCCATTTGGAATCTTTTGCTGCATCTTGAAGCTCAAAAGAGACTTCGTGTGAGACTTCAGGTATGTGGGTATCACAACAAAGAAGCTCACGATGCGGTTCATCACACTGAATAGACTACATCGTTACCCGATCATGCACAACTATCATCACAAGCAATGTATCAAAAGATATATATCTAGACATGTATAACGATGGAACTTAACACAAAGATCATTAAGTTTATGTTTGTCAACAATCAACTTACTTTTTCAGTCTAATTGCCTGAGCTGTCTAGCACATCAATTAACATTCATCAGTCTTTATTAAAAATGATGTAACAAATAATGTCTAGTGTAACTATCATTTCTCACTTTGTGCAATATAGATTCTTATGACATGATATTTTCTTTTCTTTTTGCTTTTATATTTTGTTTTTGCTTTTCTTTTTCATGCACACACAATGCAAATCATAAAATAAAAGACAAAGGAATCAATACTTAACATCAACTTATTCTATTTTTGGCTTTTATATTTTCTGATTTTTGTTTTGTTTTTGAAAAAAAATAGAATCAATCATGATTGATTAATCCTATGGATTGAATTAAGAATTCAAACCGGCCTGACAAAAATGATTTTGTGAAAAGATCTGCCAGTTGTTTGTCGGTAAGAACTTTAATCAAAATTATTAAACCTTTTTCAGAGTTGTCTCTTAAAAAGTGATATCGAATTTTGATATGTTTGGTTTTTGAGTGTTGAACAGGATTAGCAGTAATGAACATAGCAGCAGTATTGTCTATGTAAATAGGAGTTTTTAGAAAGTTAAACCCGTAGTCAAGCAATTGGTTTTGTAGCCACAAAACTTGAGAACATCCTGCAGATGCAGCGATATACTCTGCTTCAACTGTGGATACAGAAACGTTGGTCTGCTTCTTGCATTGCCAAGAGACAAGTCTAGGACCCAGAAATTGACATCCACCAGTAGTCGATTTCCTGTCAAGAGCACACCCACCAAAATCACTGTCAGAATAACTATATAATTCAAAATTGCCTTCATAAGGATACCATAACCCAAGATTCGGTTTCCCTTTAAGGTATCTGAAAATACGTTTCACAGCAATCAGGTGCGACTCTTTTGGATCAGACTGATATCTTGCGCACACACATACAGCATACATGATGTTTGGCCTTGATGCAGTAAGATACATCAGTGAACCAATCATTGATCTGTATAGTGTTTGATCCACGGATTTGCCTTTCGAATCCGGCTGTATCTTGCAGTTCACATCAGATGGAGTTCGAATTGTCTGACAATCTTGCATCTTGAATTTCTTTAACAACTTCTCAACGAACTTTGATTGGTTGATAAAAATTCCGTCAGTAGATTGTTTCACTTGTAATCCAAGAAAGAAATTAATCTCCCCCATTGAACTCATCTGGAATCTAGACTTCATGATTTCCTCAAATTCTTTGCACATTGACGCACTGGTCGATCCGAAGATAATATCGTCTACATAAACTTGAACACATAAGAGTTCTTCATTCTCCCTCTTCATAAACAAAGTTGGATCAATCTGTCCTCTTGTAAATCCATGTTCTAGTAAATGCTTAGATAATGTCTCATACCAGATTCTTGGAGCTTGGTGTAGACCATATAGAGCTTTACTCAACTTGTATACCCGATGAGGATAGTCAGGATCTTCAAAACCCGGAGGTTGTCTGACATATACGTCATCTGTAATAGGTCCATACAGAAAAGCGCCTTTAAAGTCCATTTGGAATACTTTAAACTTCATGAAGGAAGCATATGCAAGAAAAACGCGTATGGCTTCTAGTCTTGCGACCGGAGCGAACACTTCTTCATAATCAATGCCTTCTTCTTGAGTATATCCCTGTGCAATGAGTCTTGCTTTGTTTCTTACAACAATATCACGTTCGTCTGGCTTGTTTTTGTACAACCATCTTGTACCAATCGCATTCTCTCCTTCAGGTAAGTCCACTAATTTCCAAACCTCTTGTTTGCGAAATTGAAGTAACTCCTCTTGCATGGCTTCAATCCAACTATTATCTTGCAACGCTTCTGAAATATTCTTCGGCACCACTTGAGAAAGAAAACATGAATCCAACTATTTTCCAAACCTGAGAGACAGGATGTTTCTTGTGAATTCGATGAATTGGTATGTCACCTCCTTGCACTTGACTCTCCAGATTAGAATGATTCAGATTCGGTAGATCTTGTAGAATAGTAGACACATGCGGAGTGAAATTCGGGACTTGATCCGGTGAATTGATGAAGTAATCAAATGATTCTGGAATAACTTCAGCATTCGGATCTGATGATGGTTGATTTTGAACGGATCCACCATCATTAGGAGAATTTTCCGGATTAACATCATCACCAAGAATATTTGATTCTTGATCTTCTTGAGAACCAGAAGGACCCGGAGCTTGACTGGATTTGACATGATCAGGATTATGAAATGACATGAACGGATACTCAGAATTGAAATTGCCATCCTCGTCATTATCAGAATCGTCACTAAAGCATCCCAAGTCGCCTGATTCTTTCTTTGTTTTTCCTGAAAAATCAAACAAGTTAGAATTGAAAGATTTTGATAACGAATCTAAATCAAATAACCATTCGGGACCATGTGCCACTGACGGAAACGAATTTTCTAAAAACTTAACGTTAATAGTTTCAATAACAGTATTTGTTTTGCTATTAAAAACCCGATAAGCTTTAGAAACAGACGAATAACCAAGGAAAAATCCATCGTCAGATTTTGACTCAAATTTCCCGAGATGATCATTTAAATTTAGAATCGTTACAGGACAACCAAATGCTTTCAAATAAGAAATATTTGGTTTTCTTCCAAATAACAACTCATAAGATGTTTTCTGTTTATCCTGAACCAATAATGTCCTGTTTTGTACAAAACACGCAGTAGCAATAGCTTCGTCCCAAAATGTGATAGGGATTTTGGCATCTGCAAGCATGGATCTTGCTGCTTGGATCAGTGTCCGATTTTTCCGTTCCGCAACCCCATTTTGTTGAGGCGTTCTTGGAGCACTAAATTGTCTAGCAATTCCTTTTTCTGCACAAAACAAATCAACATTAGCGTTCTTAAATTCAGTTCCATTATCACTTCGTAAAATTTTCACTTTACAATCCAACTGATTTTCAACTTTGATGATAAATTCTTTTAATAACTCAGCAGTTTCAGATTTAACATGCAAATAGTAAACCCAAGAAAATCTAGTGAAATCGTCAATTATGACAAAACAGTAAGACTTCTTTCCGATGCTTTGGACATTCGTTGGTCCAAAAAGATCCATATGTAGCATCTGCAAGGGTTTTGAAATGGAGTTTTCTGGCTTGGACTTAAAAGACATGCGATGCTGTTTTCCTTTCAAACATGCTGGACAGAGATCAGTTGTAGAGAACTTCTTTGATGGTATTCCTACAGCGTGATTTCCAGTCACTAAACGGTTCATGTTTCTGAAGTTTGAATGGCCCAGCCGTCTATGCCAAAGCTGACTCTCATCATTTGAAGCATGCGCAATGAGACAAGTAGTTTCGGTTTCGGCATCAATCTGCGACATATCCAGCTTGTATACATCACGATCTCTTGGAGCTTTCACCACTACCCATTCATTGTCGATCTTGAAACCTGGTTTGAGTATATAACAGAAAGAATCATCAAATAAAGTTGAATACGATTTATCACAGATTTGAGATACACTTAGTAAATTAAAGTTCAACTGTGCACAGTAGTTGACTTTATCAAAACTAATGACCCCATTCGATACGGTTCCTTCTCCTGTTATTTTACCACCTGCATCACCTCCAAATGCAACGTGTGTACCATTTTTCAGCTTGAAATCCTGAAGCAAGGCATGGTTGCCTGTCATATGCCGGCTACAACCACTATCAACGAACCACGAGTTGATAGGTCTTCTTGGGCGTGCCTGCATTTCAACAATCACTTAGTTAGTTTGGTCAACCCAGGCCCACACGGTCTTGGGTTTTCCGAATCTATCTGCAATAGTAACTTGTTGATATTGAACATTTTGAAAATTTGTTTAATTTAAGAGATTTTGATGCTGAAAACTGTTGTTTCGCCCATTGGCGTTCATTGACTGCTTTCTCCTCAAAGCAATGAACCTTTCCTCTAACTTAGGATCAAGGTTATTTTCAAACTTTTGATTTCTAACCATCAAAGCTCTTGGCTTAAAACTGTTAACCTGCACATTTCTTGATGAAAAGTTAGAAACAGAATTGTTTCGATTGAAATTTCTCAAAACCGGAGAATGACTTTGATTCATATTTTGAAAACCAATTGAATGATTTCTTTGAAAGTTTGAAAACGGAGTCATTTCTCTTGTTGAGTTTGATCGAAAGAAACAATCCTTTGTATCATGGTTTCTCCTCTCACAAATTTCACAAAATTTGTTATAAAAACATTCTTCTGAAGAATGGTTTCTTTTGTCACAGAAATTGCAGTACCTGTTAAAGAAACATTCAGCAGTTGCATGATTATATCTATCACAAATTTCACAATGTTTCTTGCTAATCCTAAAGAGCCGATTGTTAACTTTTGATGTTGAACTCATTCGAGATTCATTATCAGTTTTGTTCGGTTTTGGATTATCATTCTTTTGTGGAGACTTTGTTTGTGATTTTGATTGCATGGGACTTTGGTTCGATTTTAAACTGTTCTGTTTGGTTAACTTTTTAGATTCAATTCTCTTATCATTGACAGCGGTAGACTTAGGACCTGAACCTGTTTTCAGACCAGAGTTAGATTTGATTGGAGAATTGATTGGTTTACCATAAGATCCGTTCAAATCAAACGTTCCTGCAGACACAAACTTGATTTTCTTACCTTTTGACACTTTCTTGACAGGTTTAACTTTGTCAGTTTTAACACTTTGAATTTTGGTGTTATCATTCGATTTTAAGACCCTTTTGCCTTTTGACTGTTTCGTTTCAGATTGATTGATTATTACTTTCGATTTCTGCTTCTTTGCAGTTGAAACTTCAGCCTTCTTCACTTCTTGCTTCTTGATCAACTGATCAGCAACTTGCGCCTTTTGTTCTTTCTTCCACCTGATGTATTCAGGATCATTGTATCCTGAAAATTCACCTTCATCCTTCACTGTTTCTGGCTTCGGATTCAGTTTCGGATACTCAACAAGTTGAATCAGAACAGGCTCTGATTTGTTGCTAGCTTCATCATCAGCTTCAGTTGTCACACCATCTTCTTCTTTCAAACTTTCCATCATCACTTCAGAACCTTCAGACTCGGATTTACTTCTTTGAATTTCTTTGAATTTTCGTTCATTTTCAGGTGAATGATCAAATTCATTAAAGTTTTCCGGTAAGGTTTGAGTGATAGAATTTGGCATTGGTTCATGAGTAAAACTCAACCCGGTTTTGGTTTTGTTACCTCTTTCACTTATGAGTTGTTTTACCATTGTTTTACAACTTTTCACTTTCGTTAGTTCAACTTGTGTGACAGCATGAGCAACTTTTTCTTGTTCAAAGTTCTTTCTCATTTCTTCAAGTTGTTTTGTTACCAGTTCCAATTCCTTTAAAGTTTTGTTCCATGACTCTTTAAGTGACAAAATCTTCTCATCAGAAATTTTATGATCAATTTTAAGTTGTTCATGAAGTTTTTCATGTTTACTTAATTTATCACCAATTTTAAATGAATGAGTTCGATAATGTTCTACTTGTTGAATGCATTGTTCAGAACATAACCTTTCTTTCACATCAGCAGGTAAAGGAACATAGTTAGGGGGTAAATCATTACTAACCTTTGGTTGTTCGGTAGATGATGAAGACTCACTGGATGTAGCCATTAGCGCAATTTCAGACTCAGATTCTTCAACAGGATCAGACTTTGCACTCCAGTCATATTCCTCTGAATCTTCACTCACATCTTCAATCAGTTTTCCATCCCCTTCTTCAGACCAGTCTTCTTCGATTTCACACACTAGTGCCAAACTTGACGTAAGATCAGAAGTGAATTGTTCTGCATATGCACTCCAATCATAACCGTCTTTTACACTCACTACCAGTGCCTTTGTTTGATCTTTTGGTTTCTTTCCTTCATCCTTCAATTCCGGCATGGGAAGACTTTGGTATGGTTTCTGAAATAAACGTTGATTTCTGCTTTGGTAGCTTGAAGACTGTTGTGAGCTTTGACCTTGACCTTGATTACTTGAACTAGCTTGGTCATTGAAATTCTGATTCTTAGGAGCTTTGCATTCCCTTGAAAAATGACCATACTGGTTACAATTGAAACATCTGGCCTTTGATTTGTCAAAACCAACAGTTTTGTTTGCATGAGGCTTGTAGCTTCGGTTAACATATGCATGCTTCTGTGTTCTATATGCAACCATTACCATCTGCCAGTTTAAATCCATCTCCTCAACGTCAACTGGATCCATCTCAAATAAGTCTTGAAGGACCACGTCCATTTGACTTAAGTGACTTCCTTAGTATGCTTGAAAACTTGCCATAAACGCTGTGAAGGCAGTTTTTGTCTCATCATCTTGCAACAGAATGTTCATTACATCTTTCACCTTAGCTTGAACATTTGAACTTTGACTGTCTACTTGATTCTTCAGATTCTGATTTTGAACTTGAGCTCTTGGTGGAGATTGAGGTTGAGAATAAGTTGGTGAACTTGGAAAATATGATGAATCAGTATAGAAACTTGCACCAACAAATAAATCACCCTCATCTTCAAATTTAGTTGCATCTTGTGCAAGAAATGCATTCTCCACAGTATTGGCAGGATTTACCACATACTTATATTGAGCTTGTGAGCTTGATCTGTCAGTATTTCTTGATCCTTCATCAATCTCAACTTCTTCAATCTTTCCAATAAGCAGATCTAAATCCATTGGAAATTTCTCAATATGCTTTAACAAAGTAACAGTCTGCTTCCATGATGATGGCAAAGCACATAACAATCGATCATTCAAGTCTTGAAGATCAATCTTAACTCCGAGGTTTGACATCTCAGTAGTTAAGTGAACAAATCTGTTCATCATCTGATGCACTGTTTCTCCATTAATATGTTCAAATAACTCCAATTGCCTTTTCAACCTTGATTTCTTCAAACTTCTCAATTGTTCTCCTCCTTCACATATCGACTTAAGTGCCTTGAAACATGTATAACCAGTCTGATATGCATCCAATCTCGACAGAACTTGAAGTGGCAGTCCCTTGCACATTAAAGAATAAGCCTTGCTATCATTCTTCACTTTCTTCAAATCTTCTGCTGACAAATTATCCTCTGGATAAGGTTCAGTAGAATCTTTGGTGTAGGTACTTGCACTATCTGGAGCAGTCTGAGTTGGAATATGAGGACCCTTTTCAATTGACTTCCATAAATCATTGTCAATGGAGCGTAAGTGATGTCTCAGTCTGATTGTCCAATTCTTGAAATCTGCACGATTAACAAGTCTAGGAACACGGTTATCAGAATCATCATTAGGTGCCATTTTTATTTTATTTTTTTTAAGATTTTTAAAGAAAATATTTTTGGTTTTTGTTAATTTTTGAAAAGAAATGATTAAAATACTAGAATAAAGACAAGTAATTAAAGACAAGATAATTAAAACAACTAAAAATGAGTCACACGGCTGAACAGTGAAAATCCTTCTTCACCCGGCTAAACAGTAGCTTTGTTCTTCACCCGGCAGAGAAAAAGTCTTTACACGGCTAAACAGTTACACGGCTCAACAGTTGTAAATCTTCAGTTCTTTACCCGGCAGAACAGTTACACGGCTGAATAGTTAATCTTGACACGGCAAAAATCTTTGACCCGGCTTGAATCTTGACACGGCAGAAAGGCTTTACCCGGCTGAACAGTTGTCGATCACACGGCAATGTTGTTTACCCGGCTACACAGTTGATTGATCACCCGGCTGAAATTGTTAATCACCCGGCGTAACAGTGTATCACCCGGCACAACAGTGTTTGATCCGGCTGAACAGTAACACCTTTTCTTCGTCAAATTCTTCACCCGACAAGCACAAATTCCTTTACACGGCTGCACAGGACATAATTGTTCTTCAATCTAAGTCCAAAGGAAATTGTCTAAGTCAAATTTTATCACCCGGCAAGTTAATCTTCAACCAAGTTCATACTGTTCATCATCTTCTCCATGAGAATTTTCTGGGTTTTGTCAAAAACTTGTCCAATTCGTTCAAAATTCACATCCAAGCTGTGAAATGGTCCGATTATCAATCCCTTATATCAATCAATCCAAAACATGATCAAATTTTGATGAATTTGAGCAAAATTCGATCGAACAGTAACTTTTTTTAATCTTCTTAATTCCTCAGATCTGATGATAATCTGATGGAATTTGCACAATCGTTGTGAATTAGAAGTGATTGCGATGATAAATCACAACTAAAAACAGCAACAATTCATTCAGATCATGATATTTGAGCAATATTGATGTGTTTTGCTTGATGAATAGCGAAGAACACAGTACCAACAGCTCTGATACCAATTGATAGGTTCAATTGGATCGTTAATATCGCTCAATGATCAGAATAACATATACACAAACATAGTTCAATCATTAACACAATTCATACTAATAATTCTCTTTGTATATTGATGATCAAAGCAGTATTGTAATACAAGTGCAGGAGAAAATAAATCACACACACTAAGTTCTCTCTCTTACGTGAAATTGTGATCTAGCCTCCCTCCTCACACTCTCTCACTACATGCTTTAAAGCAACAATAACAAGTTTAAGGAATATAACAAAATAAACCCTAAACTATACATAAACATATGAACAAATACAAAGTAAATCTTAATCTAGGAAATAGCCCTAACATTATAATAGTGTTAATCAAGGATAATAAACATTATATTTGAATAAACATTGTTTTATCATACTTGAATGTATATAATGATTAAATAAATAATACTAAATATTAAATTATAATTAGTCATAAATAATCTAATTTATATCGATAGAAAATCAAGTAACAAACTAATAATTAATTTCAATGTAAAACATTTATTAAGTATATTTAAATAAGCTGTACCTTAATTAATATATATATATATATATTTTTTAAAAACTTTGAAAGAATTTTTAAAGGTCTAATGTTTTTATAATAGTGTTATAGACCTTCTAGATTCAGTGTTATAATTTTATAGAATTCAACTGCATATTTATAACATTATATTTTATGTAGTTTTTTTTTGTATAAAGCTTTAATAAAATTTACTTTATAATATAGTATACTACATAAAAATCTGTTAACTTTATATCATAACAAAACAATATTTCCCAAGTCCTTATAAACCCTAGGTCTTAAATCTACTGATAGAACCAAGAAACGAATTCTATAACCAAATCAACCATGGGGCCTTTAGTCCTCGTAGTATAACGAGTATTTTGTGGTAGATGATTTACCTTTAATGTTGCAGATTTGAGATTAAGAAAAAAAAGTTAATGTTGCGGCTGCGATTCGGATCAAATACAATTGATAGTTGATGTTCTGCTGAAATTGATAGGCTTATTAGATTCACCGACTGTTGTGGGATGGAAGTCTTCAATCGAGTGTAGGTGATAGAGTCGAACATATGATTGAACGGTTCAAGAAAATACGCGTATAGAGGTGCGATCATAGATGGTGTGTGGGTGTAGTTGAATTAAAACTAGTTGCACATGAAGATTCACGAAACATGTGTGAGTGTGTTTCTTATGTTTAATGGAATTTATTTTGATTGAATTGTTTCCCACGTTATGAGTTGTAAAATCGTTATATTTAGAAACGATTTGCTGTAATGACAATATATTTCTTCAATTAACTGATTGGTTTTGAATCGAAATGTTTTAGGAATGATTTGGATCGATAAAATTGTGGTTATTAACGTGAATATGATCGGCGGTGATTCGGTTGCCAAATTTGGAGTGAGTTATTTTGCGACAGTTAAAACAACAGCGATGAACATGATTTGAGGTATGGTACGGGTCCGAAACTCACATGAAATTAGTTTTACCAGTTCGATTCGTGCCGAAAGTAGCAAAATGTTGTTTGAATTGGCTTCGCCGGAGCCGGCGAATAGTGCCGGAACGTATGTCGCCGGAAACACGGTTTTGACAAATGAATTGGTGCATGAATGTGATTTAATTAAAAATTTTCATTAAGACCCCTTAAGTTTTAGAGTATTATTATTTTGTTTAAATGTTTTGATTAAAGTTTTCTAATTTACATAAATAGTCCTTAAAGTTATTTTGTTAATAATATATTAAATTAATTAGTCAGCTAACTATATAATTTTGTAAAAGCTTATAAATTATATACCTTTCGCTTTTATACGTTTATTTCGCTTCCTTTAATAAAATATGAATAAGTACTTTTATAACATAATCGAACTTGCATAAAACTAGAATAGGTTTGGGTTTAAAAATTTCAAGTTAGAATCGGTTCGGGGCAAATGTTACAGTCACCCCTCCTTTAGGAAATTTCGTCCCGAAATTTAATCGATATTTGTTTTGGTGAAAGAATTAATAGGTGTACCATGATCGTGTCCGAAAACATAATCATGTTTCACATGCATGGTCTTTGGAATTAAATGAGATAATATGATAAGAACCATTTTCTTTAGTTTGTTTAATATCACTAAGTGTCGTTTATAACATTGTTCGAGTTATAAAGAGTTTAGATGAACGTAATTGAATGAAGGGTTCGGATAGTGATTCATTGCTATTCAAGATAGTAATGGAATAGGGTTTAAGATATTCGGTAAAGGTTGCTGCAGTTTAACTTGTGTGATCAAGAGTAAAATGATTAAACGAGTAAAACGAATAAACGTTACTACATGATTAAAGTAAATAAATGTAGTTGATACAATGAATGATCAAAATGAATAAATGTGGTTGATAAAACGAATAAATGACGAAAGTGAATAAATGTGATGATAAAATGAATGAATAAATGAATAACATGATTAATAAAATAAGTAAATGTGGCACAACTTCAAACATTGTCCATGTTGATGCGCGTTCCATCATAAATGTACTAACGTTTCTAGCTCCCTCGAGTTGAACAAGAATATGTCAACCCAAGAAGTTGAATCACCAACGTGAGCACTAGATGTTGATAATAAATGATGATAATGAATAAATGAAAATGATAAATATCCATGGTTCAATGAAAGATGCAAAAGAAAACATTGTTAAAATTAAATTGCAATAGGTCATGGTCCAGAAATTACACAAACTTTACTGGACATAGGCAACGCTTAATTTGACGATGTGACAAGTACACTTATATATAGGAAGTACCAGTGGCGTATCCACTGTGCCCTTATCACATCACATTTGTCACGCTGCCCAAAAACACATGACAAAACTTTCTATGACGTCCATGCACCGACTATTATAATTCCGTGTGCACCCGTAATTACACTAGCCTTTGCATGGTTCGCATAGTTCATTCTATCACGCATGGGTCTAAGGGACACAAAAACTTATGAACACATATATGATGCACATAAATTCTGATTTCATGCTAGGATAATCAAGTTAACGGGCTAATGGCATAGGTTCCTGAGTTCTTATAGGATTAGGTTAGTAGATAGTGGTGTTAATTGAAAAATCAAATTATATAGGCAATCAAGTTCATAGACAATAGAGGTAATCACGTAGGTAGTCAAGTTTTGATAAATGCGTGTTATAAATAGTTTTGGTGATTCAAGTAAATAGAAACATTCTGAAAAAAATGAAATACATTGAAATTTGAATTGCAGAATTATATGAGAATAGTTTTTTTGTATGGGTTAAATGAGTCATATGTGAATATGACGATAATTTTTTTATTAAATAAATTATATGATAATTTGATAATGAGTTTATTAATTATAAGAAAATTTGAATGATGAAATTATGATTTATGTATTATATGTGAATTTGATGGCAAGTTTGTGATTATTTGAATAATGGGAGGGCTTGATGATAAATTTATGTATAAATCATAAGTATTGAAATTTAATAATGGGTTTTTTTTTGTTTTTTTTTTATTTTTTTAAAATCTTTGTACTAAGAAAAATGAGTTTAGAAATAATTTGAGAAATTATTGAAAATACGAGATATTGAAATCATGTTGAGATATTCCGAGTGTAGACGCTTAGTTCGCAAACCACACGAATACGTTGACTTATCAAAGTAGTTGATCCAAGATAACTCTAATGAAGACATGCTTACCTATAAGTGGACACTCACCCTGAGGGTTCCTAGGTAAGGTAACGGATCCATCGGTTGATTTGGATTTATATGAATACCTTTCCTAGACAGAACACCTGAGGTACAGGCATCCCCTCTTCCAGTATTGCACGTGTTCAGTTACGAGACTTACACTTTGACGAGATTTGAAAACCATACATAAAAATATTGAATTTGAAAATTAAGGGATCAATTTGAAAATAAGGAATAAAGTCTTAATTTGAATTTGAAAATCGATTAGGAAATCGATTCAGATTAGGCATAAGCCCTAGAGTTTTGAAGGTCATATGATTGCTAAAGAGAGTTGTATTAGTTGTAATAAGGGATAAACAATAGACATATGTAAAACATAACATGTGTGAAAACAAGTAAACACATAATCAAATAACATGAATTAACAACTAATGACATGAGATGACTAATGTTTTGGGTCCTTAGTTATAGACTAGGTCATTCCATTTCTAATAACCTAATTCCCTATAACCATGGCTCTGATACCAATCTGTCACACCCCGACCGACGGCGGAAACCTCGGGGCGGACTATAGTGAAAAGATTGCTCGTAGCTCATGGTACTAAAATAGTTGAAATATCATTTAATTCACATTTCATTAATTACAAGGCATTGAATCTCAAATAAACAAATAACACAACACTCTGAATATTTATTGATTAACTAGGTCCAAGCATGTCCTAGATTATGAAGCGTCTTGATTAACGGTTAAGCTGCGTTTCCTGAAATCATGTGAAAAGTAAATGGATCAGCTAACGAATTAGCTGGTGAGTAAACATAGGTTTTGCATACATATAATAATGATAAAACATGATTTAAAATGATTCAATTCACATGTAATGCTAATACTATAAATTGCGAGTGTGAACACAATATATAAACAATTTGCATAATCAAACCATTTGACTGATTAACTTGCATCCACTTAATCACACAGATTAAGTGTCGTGTTGTACCCAAACTGATTAAATATGCATCCACTTATTCACACAGAATAAGTGTCGTGTTGTGCCCAAACTGATAAAGGCAGTTACAATCACCACTCGAAAGCCATATGGGGTGGGCTTGTCAGGCCGATAGATCTATCATTGAAACTGAGGTTTGTAATAATTAATGATTATGCCTCTTAATTGTATATCACATTATGAACACGTATTTGCAAGTAATAACATAAACATGTATTGAATTGAATTGAATGTAATGAATAAATGAATAAAATGAATAAATGAACAAAAATAAATAAGATGAATAAAAGTGATTTGATATATGTCACATGATTTCCCCCAAAATAATAAAACGTAAAAAGGGGCTATGAAATACTCACTTGGAATAATAGCGAAATAATGATGAACAATTAGACGACTTGAAACAAGACACTGTAAGGCTTCATTGGAAGTCAACCTAAAGTACGATGTCTTAAATTAGAATGATACACTTAGGATTCTAAGGTTGATTTGGAAACTAAGGTGTCAACAAGGAATTGGGATTGAACTTATAATAGTGTTAATCAAGGATAACAAACATTATATTTGAATAAACATTGTTTTATCATACTTGAATGTATATAATGATTAAATAAATAATACTAAATATTAAATTATAATTAGTCATAAATAATCTAATTTATATCGATAGAAAATCAAGTAACAAACTAATAATTAATTTCAATGTAAAACATTTATTAAGTATATTTAAATAAGCTGTAACTTAATTAATATATATATATATATATTTTAAAAACTTTGAAAGAATTTTTAAAGGTCTAATGTTTTTATAATAGTGTTATAGACCTTCTAGATTCAGTGTTATAATTTTATAGAATTCAACTGCATATTTATAACATTATATTTTATGTAGTTTTTTTTTTGTATAAAGCTTTAATAAAATTTACTTTATAATATAGTATACTACATAAAAATCTGTTAACTTTATATCATAACAAAACAATATTTCCCAAGTCCTTAAAAACCCTAGGTCTTAAATCTACTGATAGAACCAAGAAACGAATTCTATAACCAAATCAACCATGGGGCCTTTAGTCCTCGTAGTATAACGAGTATTTTGTGGTAGATGATTTACCTTTAATGTTGCAGATTTGAGATTAAGAAAAAAAAGTTAATGTTGCGGCTGCGATTCGGATCAAATACAATTGATAGTTGATGTTCTGCTGAAATTGATAGGCTTATTAGATTCACCGACTTTTGTGGGATGGAAGTCTTCAATTGATTGTAGGTGATAGAGTCGAACATATGATTGAACGGTTCAAGAAAATACGCGTACAGAGGTGCGATCATAGATGGTGTGTGGGTGTAGTTGAATTAAAACTAGTTGCACATGAAGATTCACGAAACATGTGTGAGTGTGTTTTTTATGTTTAATGGAATTTATTTTGATTGAATTGTTTCCCACGTTATGAGTTGTAAAATTGTTATATTTAGAAACGATTTGCTGTAATGACATTATATTTCTTCAATTAACTGACTGGTTTTGAATCGAAATGTTTTAGGAATGATTTGGATCGATAAAATTGTGGTTATTAACGTGAATATGATCGGCGGTGATTCGGTTGCCAAATTTGGAGTGAGTTATTTTGCGACAGTTAAAACAACAGCGATGAACATGATTTGAGGTATGGTACGGGTCCGAAACTCACATGAAATTAGTTTTACCAGTTCGATTCGTGCCGAAAGTAGCAAAATGTTGTTTGAATTGGCTTCGCCGGAGCCGGCGAATAGTGCATGAATGTCGCCGGAAACGTATGTCGCCGGAAACACGGTTTTGACAAATGAATTGGTGCATGAATGTGATTTAATTAAAAATTTTCATTAAGACCCCTTAAGTTTTAGAGTATTATTATTTTGTTTAAATGTTTTGATTAAAGTTTTCTAATTTACATAAATAGTCCTTAAAGTTATTTTGTTAATAATATATTAAATTAATTAGTCAGCTAACTATATAATTTTGTAAAAGCTTATAAATTATATACCCTTCGCTTTTATACGTTTATTTCGCTTCCTTTAATAAAATATGAATAATTACTTTTATAACATAATCGAACTTGCATAAAACTAGAATAGGTTTGGGTTTAAAAATTTCAAGTTAGAATCGGTTCGGGGCAAATGTTACACTTCTTCCCGCACCTTCAGTTGATGGTATCCAGACCTAAGATCGATCTAGGAGAAATATATGGCTCCTTGCGGCTGGTCAAACAGATCTTCTATCCTCGGCAAGGGATACTTATTCTTAACTGTCAACTTGTTCAGCTCACGATAGTCAATGCACATCCGCATGGATCCGTCCTTCTTCTTCACAAACAATACTGGTGCACCCCAAGGGGATGAACTCGGTCTAATGAAGCCTAAGTCGAGCAACTCTTGGACTTGCTTCATTAGCTCATGCAATTCGGAGGGCGCCAAACGATAAGGAGCCTTTGCAATCGGCCTTGCTTCAGATATTAACTCGATTCGACATTCGATTTTTGGTTGGGAGGGAGTCCAGGTAAGTCTTCAGGAAACACATCAGGGTAATCACACACGACTGGGATATCCGATATCTGTTTTTCGGGCATAGCATCTAAAGTGTCACACCCTCAGTTTTCCACAAACGGGGTATCCTTTAGGCATGTGACATACCAGGATTTCAAGCCATTAGTTACAGTAACACTGACTCAACGTTTTAAATAAAAGTTTAACTTAGACATTAACCCAAAACTCAGGGTATAAAAATGTAAGTATTCAAAGTTTAGCGGAAGCTTTCAAACAAACCCATTATTTAAATAAACTTGTACTCAACAATCTAGCACGATACCAGTATAAAACATGTGCTCAATAGTCTAGCACAAAACCGACATTTATTTTCATTAAACCAACAATGTAAATAACTGTTCAAAATACAATAAAACGACTCATGCATGATATGTCCTACGTGCACAGCTCCTAAAACGGGTCAACAAATTATGTTGGTGAGTTCAATGAGTTTAAGTAACAAGAGTATATAAAAATACTGAAATCGTTTAACCGATAAACATCATTACTATTACTGGTTAGCTAGACCACCTCGTTTAGTACATGAGCACGTCGAGATTAAACTGAACGATACGATAAGGTTGCCTTGTTACCACCACGACGGGTGACCAAAAGTTAAAGGACAATTTGCACCACCTGGAAACCAATCCAGCATGATGGGGGGTCTGCAGAACCCGTAGTACTACTCAAATTTCCCCGTTATTCCCACTGTATATTAATAATCTCGACAAAAAGGAAAGGACTGTAGAGTTGGGTGGAATCATGCTCCGTAAAATAAACACTTAGACAATAGAACTTTGTTTTATCAAAACCGTTGCCCGAAGGTACTGCCCGAAGGCGTAAACCTCAGCCCAAGGCTGTTTAAAAGCTTGCCCGAAGGCCCTACCCAAAAGTATAAAACTCAGCCCAAGGCTGTTTAAAATCTTGCCCGAAGGCATTTGTACTCTTACCGAAACCTGTCCGTAGGCATTACCCGAAGGTATAAAAAGTAACCTTAGTTGGCCCCGCCCGAAGGCATAAAGTTTTGCCCGAAGCCCCTGCCCGTAGGCATAAAAATGCAGTCCGCCCGAAGGCGCTGAAAAATGGTTGCCCGAAGGCGTTGTAAAATCTTTGTATGTTTTCTCCTCGAAAAAGATTTAAAAGCGGGCAAAGAACTCACCTTTGTAGCGCACAGCAAACAAACAACACAATTGCAACAAGAAATTTTCCCTAGGTCACTCTACGACCTGCTTAATAGTTAATTGTTAACTATTAGTTATTTATTATTTTTTTTACAACCATATAGACACGTAGATGCTCACGCTGCTGCGCCTAAACATGCACACACACACACACTTATATATTTAACCTTTTAATCACAAAGTATACATACTTCTAGTCCTACACATGCCTACATATCCAACGCATACATACATATATATCTAGCAGCCTACTTACGTTTGCATTTATACATTCAAGCAACATACATACAGCATACGTACGCATACAATCTCACATACTAGCATACCTACTGCATACATCCGCACATAATTATACATACCAGCAAACAACCATCATACACATGCATATAATCAGCATATATCTACATTTTACATTGAATCATATATACATATTATATATCATGCTACACACACACGGATATATATATATGTACATATCACACACACACGCTTATTTATATATATAAGTCGCACACCCATATTTTGATCATGCATACATTGTCATACACCCAAACAATTCCTACATTTTCACGGTTACATAACTACCTATGTAAACCTATTACGTGCGCTGGATCAACCCGAACTAAAACCCGAAACGAAACCCAAATTGTAACGAAACATATCTAACCGAAACTACCAAGTGCACATACATCTTCACATCACATACGTACGTATTCATCCACTCTGTTCATGTATGCAAACATTCACATGCTCCTGCTACATATATATACATTCCCCACACACACCCTATATATACATATATATGATCGCACATATTTCATACAATACATTTACGCGGCAGGTTAACCACACACATACATTTACAATATATATATATCGCTCGTTTACGCACGCATTCGGTTCGTGATACTCACCGGAACAAATCGGACGGAATGATCGGAATCACCGAGTTTTCTGCTGTTACGGTTTGTCAGTAGCGACGGGAAAAGAGACGGTGGGGATTTCTACTCGAATCTGCAACGTACATATATACATACAGATTATACATCCGATTTTGATATACATATATAATCACGTACACCGGAGTTCTGTTCGCGAAACTTACCGGAGGTCAATCGAAGAAAACGAAAAGAGGGTGTTGCGATGATGATGATGACGGTGCTGAAACATATGATATGGTGGTGAGGCAGATTAGGGTAACGGTTGAGTGCGTGCGTGCGTGATGAAGAAGATGGGTGAATGGACGGGGCGTGGGTTGGGTTTTCATAAAACAACTTTTCCTATTTGCAATTTAGTCCCTGACCTTATTAAGTTATTTAATTAATTTCCAAAGATAATAAACTAACTTTCATTGTTTACAAAATGACCCTTAAACTTAATAAAAATTAACGGAATAATTAAAGAATAGTTAATGGTGTTAACCTGAATTTACGGGTTGTCACATAAAGCATAGGCTATAAAAGCCTCACAACCTCTCATCAAACATTTACTAGCCTAAATTGCAGATATTATCCGGATATTACCTCTGATACTATCTCCCTTAACCACTAATGTTTCACCATCTGACTTACATACCCTAACCAACGTTTTCTCACAATCAACTTGGGCTCGATTATAAGTTAACCACTCCATTACTATGACTACATCATAACCACACAAGTTCATAGGCATAACATCAACTGGAAACTCAACACCATTTAAATTAAGAAAGCAATCCTTATATACTGTTATCACATCACTTCCTCCATTTGCGGTTTCTACATCATAAGCAAGATCTAGTACTATAGGTTCTTTTCCTAGGTCAAATAAAACCTTAGCATAAACGTTGTTTACAGGAAACATACCTGCCTCAACATCCTCATTAGCTTCTTTGTCACCACTCTTCTTCATAGCAAACACCCGCCCTTTGGTTGGGTTCTTTCTTCCTTGTGTTTTCTGGATCTTGGGGCATTCACTCTTATAATGCCCCATTTCCTGACAATTAAAGCACTTAAACGTCGGACATGATCTTGCGAGATGTCCCGATTGCTGGCATCGGTAACACTTCCTCTCTTGAGATTCCTCTCCAGGCTTTCCCTTATCTTTGCTACCACCTTCCCTTTTTAAACTTGAATCTACCGCCAGAACCACTCTTCTTATCCTCTGACTTACTCTTCGTTTCTCCTTCTTGTGCCTCTTGACTTTGCACCTCATCAATACACTCAGTCCAACTACTTCATCAATTAGTCAATTTAAATGTAAATATTTTAAAATATGCAATTTTGTACCAAGGATATTTTCGTTGATTTCAAAAAAACTTAACATAAAAGTTAACTCTATTAGTCAAATGTATTGAAATGGAAATGAACTTTAAACTTTAAGCCAATAAATGAGATTAAACCGAACGATATAAAAAATTCTAAAAATTGTACGATATTGTACCGAAATTCGAAATTAGAAAAATAGCTTTGGATAAACGATCCAATATAAAAATAAGAACTTTATTTTAAAATGTTTTTTGAAAAATATATATACACATAAATAAATATATAATCTTTATTTTCATCTTTTCAAAAAACTTAACCAAAAAAGTTAAATCTATTAGTCAAATGTACTGAAATAGAAACGAATTTTAAAACTTAGGCCAATAAATGATAAAAGTAAAAGTTGGTACTAAAATGAAGAATATATGTATAACTCATCTATTAAAAGAGAGATTAAACCGAACGATAAAAAAAGTCTAAAAATTGTATGATATTGTACCGAACGAAATTAGAAAAATAGCTTTGGATAAACGATCCATTTGAAAAATAAGAACTTTATTTTAAAATGTTTTTTGACAAATATATACACATACAAACAAATATACAATCATTATTTAAATGTAAATATTTTAAAATATCCAACTTAGTACAAAGGATATTTTCGTCTTTTTCAAAAAACTTAACCAAAAAATTTAACTCTATTAGTCAAATTTACTGAAATGGAAACGAATTGTAAAACTTAGGCCAATAACTGATAAAAAGTAAAAGTTGGTACTGAAATGAAGAATATACGTATAACTCATGTACTAAAAGAGAGATTAAACCGAACTATATAAAAATATTTAAAAAATATACGATATTGTACCGAACGAAATTAGAAAAATAGCTTTAGATAAAAGATCAATTTAAAAAATAATAACTTTATTTTAAAATGTTTTTTGACAAATATATACACACACAAACAAATATATAATCATTATTTAAATGTAAAAATTTTAAAATATCCAATTTAGTACCAAAGATATTTTCGTCTTTTTCAAAAAAACATAACAAAAAGTTAACTCTATTAGTCAAATGTATTGAAATGGAAACGAACTATAAAATTTAGGCCAATAAACGATAAAAAAATAAAAGTTGGTACTAATATGAAGAATATAAGTATAACTTAGGTAACAAAATAGAGATTAAACCGATTGATATAAAAAAATTCTAAAAACTGTACGATATTGTACCAAACAAAATTAGAAAAATAGCTTTGGATAAACGATCCATTTTAAAAATAAGAACGTTGTTTTAAAATGTTTTTTGACAAATATATACACACAGAAACAAATATACAATCATTATTTAAGTGTAACTATTTTAAAATATCTAATTTAGTACTAAGGATATTTTCATCTTTTTCCAAAAAATGAAGAATATATGTATAACTCATGTACTAAAAGAGAGATTAAACCGAACGATATAAAAAAGTTTAAAATATATACGATATTATACCGAACGAAATTAGAAAATAGCTTTGGATAAACGATTAATTTCAAAAATAATAACTTTATTTTAAAATGTTTTTTTGACAAATATGTACACACACAAATAAATATATAATCATTTTTTAAATAAAAAAATTTTAAAATATTCAATTTAGTACCAAGGACATTTTCGTCTTTTTCAAAAAAACTTAACAAAAAAGTTAAGTTTATTAGTCAAATATATTGAAATGGAAACGAACTATAAACTCAGGCCAATAAACGATAAAAAAATAAAAGTTGATACTAAAATGAAAAATATATGTATAACTTAGGTACCAAAATAGAGATTAAACCGAACGATATAAAAATATTTAAAAAATATACGATATTGTACCGGACGAAATTAGAAAAATAGCTTTAAATAAACGATCCATTTTAGAAATAAGAACTTTATTTTAAAATGTTTTTGACAAATATATACACACACAAACAAATATGCAAACATTATTTAAATGTAAATATTTTAAAATATCAATTTAGTACAAAAGATATTTTCGTCTTTTTCAAAAAACTTAACAAAAAAAGTTAACTCTATTAGTCAAATTTACTGAAATGGAAACAAATTATAAAACATAGGCCAATAAATGTTAAAAAAGTAAAAGTTGCTACTGAAATGAAGAATATATATTTATAACTCACGTACTAAAAGCGAGATTAAACCGAACGATTTAAAAAAATTCTAAAAAATGTACTATATTGTAACGAAAGAATCCATTTTAAAAATAAGAACTTTATTTTAAAATGTTTTTTGACAAACATATACACGCACAACCTAATATACAATCATTTTTTAAATGTAAATATTTTAAAATATCCAATTTAGTACAAAGGATATTTTCGTCTTTTTTAAAAAACTTAACCAAAAAACATAACTCTGTTAGTCAAATGTACTGAAATGGAAACAAATTGTAAAACTTAGTGTGACACCCCGCAAATCAAGAATAACACCGTTAACTATATTTTAGCTGTTCTGTTAAATTTATGAGTTTAGAGTTTGTTTTGTAATTTACTAAACTACCTTATTAAACTTTCAAACCAAATCAAATACAATTATTGTTTAGGGGCCAAAAATGTAATATAAATTATATAACCCAACCACCCGTCCCCCCCTCTTTTCTTCTCTTCTCGTCCGCGACTTGTAGCGCACGCACGCACACCACAAAACCCTAAATCATCCGCACAAGGTCATCACTATCATCGCCGTCATATCGCAGCTGTTTCACCATCACTCAGCGCGGTCCGATCTCGTCCCTGCTGTATGTTACTGTGGCCGTTCGGATAAACCATCGGCGCCGGGAAAACCTGCAACTCCGACCACCCTTCATCATACCGGCGGCCTCCGCTTACGCGTTCGATTATCGGTACGTGTTAATCGTGTACTCTCGCCATTTATCGCGTTACGATTTTGATTTCAGTTTTCGTTACGGGTTTCGAGTGGTCATCGGTTTAGTCAGTAGCTCGTTGAATATATAAGCATGTAGGATTGTATGTATTCATGAATGCAATATATGTATGTATGGTTGTCAAAGTAGCAGCATGTGTAGGGATGATATATGTACGAAATAGTAACGAGTATATGAGAATAGTATGGAAATGAAGCAGGACGTAGATGTATATATATATATGTATAGTACAGCAACATAATCTGATATATATATATATATATGTGCATTATGATGTAGGCGTGGTAAGTGTGGTATGCGTAACATATCTCGAGCGGTAGCAGCCATGTTTGGAATATATGTATATATGAATTGTATGTATTAATTGTAGAATTGGAATGAGAAATTAAAATATGTGTATCGCATGATTTATGTAGTTTATATATGACCGAGAGATTTGACATTTAATGTGCAACCATGTATGTTTAGAATGTATAAATGTAGGTATATGTGGAAGTGAATCAAATATAAATATGCATGCGTGTGAATTATATACGTACAAGTGTGTAGCTATAAATGTGTAGCAATTCGTACGTAATGCATGTATTATTCGAAGGGTAGAAAGATAGGTATGTGATTCTAAATGTAGTGGTATCCATATTATACGTTAGTTGTTATCATACAATATATGAAACACTTTGAATACATGTGCGTATGTTGTGCCTGTGACATCTGCCCCGAACCCAAATCCGAACGTCCGACTCAAACCGATTCGTCCACTGCTGCTACTGATAATGGAAAAGGTTATGAAGTTGACTTCTTTGCCTTCTTGAAGGTGGTTGGGCATTAACCAACACAACCGAGATTTTCTATTTTTAATTGTATTCGTATCTATTTCAAACAGATGTAACGCTCGTCATTATTATTATAATAAATACATAGGATTCAACGTTATTCTTTTTTTAATCGATCGTTTTATTATTGCAAAATATCTACGTGTACTAAATAAACACTATTAAAATATATATATATATATATATATATATATATATATATATATATATATATATATATATATATATATATATATATATATATATATATATATATATATATATATATATATATATATATATATATATATATATATATATATATAAAGTGCATAAAAGTAATCCTACAAAATTGTAAAAAGAAAAAGGTTCTAAGTCTCGAAATAGTTCATTAACGTCATGAACGAACTAAATATATATAAACGTCACTTATTACACGTTACAAGTTAACGTAGTTAAGTTAGTTAGTTAATATAATATATAAAACTAACTTCGGGGTAAAAAAATGTAACTTTTAAAACTCAAGTTATAAGCTTTGGCAGAAAATAAACCACTTGAAACCACATGGGCCTTTCTGTGAAGTTTAAAAACCCACCCCAAAATATTTCTCCCCCCCCCCCCGTATTTCTAGCCGCACGCCGGCAAAGCTTTTCCGGCCAATCCCGACTCCGGCGTGCCCTCAATCACGCGTCTAAAGCTTCCAAAAATCACCCTCAATCTATTTCCAGCTGATTCGAACCCCTTAATGACCCATTAACGCGTTTGTTTACAGCTTTTAGGCGCGGATTCGTTTTGGTTTCAAATTGAAATCGCCATTACCAAAATTAGACCCGTAATGGACGATCTAATCATTCCATAACCATCTCTAGCACTCGACTAACAATTTTCAATCATCATAACACTCCATTTCTCTCTGAAATTACCAGTTCATTCGACCAAAATCATATTTCCGACGACTTAATCAATCTCCACATTCCAGGCACCAATTCGGGTAATTTCTGGTTTCGTTTCAATCTTGTTTATCATCTACATCTCCCCCAATCATCAATTTAGTCTCATTCATTCCAGATTGTACGTGAATCAAGCAAAACAGTAAAGTTCTATCTCCTTCTAAATCCGTATCATATCGTCACCAATCTGTAAGTGTTATATACCAAAATGATCGCGATATCATGGGGATTAAAAGCCCTATGATTGTTTGGATTGGATTAACGGATGGAAAACGAATTGGATAGATCTTTGAATCTAGGGTTTGTATTGATATGAGTGTTGTTGGTAAATAGAAGATAAAACAATTTAAAAACAGATTAATTAACAAAAGTAAGATCTGGTCTGCTGGTTTGTTCTTGATTTGTAGACAGATAGGTCGTGGGTTCGAGTCCCACAACCACTTTTCTTTAATTTTCTAATTTTTACACATTTTAAACATAAATCTATATTTTCTAAATAATATATTTTAAGTTAAATATTATGTTAAAGCTTAAAACATATATATACAAATAATAATGTTACATATTTAGAAGTATATATTACAAATATTATTTCAATAAAACAAAAAAATGGCTTATTATAAAATATATATATTCGATTACGAAAATACTATTACGTTTCGTACCAAAACCCCAATTCGTAATTTAAAACTCTAATTTCCAATTTGTAATTTAAAACCCTAAAATTCCAAATCCGAAACCCTAGATTTTCTGATTTTGATTCTTGGTGTTATACTATTGTTTCGTTTCTAAGTTAGGGTTTTCCCAATTAATTAGGTGATACTAATATTTGGGCAACCCTCGGCTTGTTATAGCTGCGTTTCTATTGTTTCGGTTACTTTCGCATTTCAAGGTGAGTAAATTCACTCCCCTTTTTACTTTTACATTTTGGGGCTGAAATATATTCAATTACTATACAATGTTTTCGAACTTCGTTTCTTTGTTTCTATTTTCAAATGAGATCATTAAATGTGTTAGTCTTGTTCCGGGCAAGATGCAATCCTTATGTGGTAGTTTAAAGTAGTATTGTTACTTAGTAATCCCACCGGTACAATGTTAGCGCTAATGGTTTGACAAACCCACCTGCATTTATTTCAAAACAGGTGATTTAAACCCGGCCATTCAAATTTCAATGTTACAAGTTACTATGTTACAAGTTGCTATACGATGATACAAGTTGCTATGCTATGTTGCTATGTCCCTTAGATGCTTAAATAATTATTGATAACTTATATCGAGACGGTTACGTGACGGTTGCTAAAAAGGTTATCTTTAATTAATAACATGAGTTGGTTCCTCATGACAAACGATTTCAAGATGCTATACAATGATGTTGTTCAATGTGTTCAATGTGTGTTCAAGGTGTCATGGTCGAGAATGATATGAAATAGCTATGCATGTAAGATTGCACAGCATATTATGATGATCTCGGATTTCTTTATTATTATGTATTCAAATTGTGGTTTACTCACTAGCTTTAAATAGCTAACTTTATTTTTACATATTTCAGGTGATGCATTAGATTGATGTTATTGCGGTTTATTCAAGACATAGGATGCCTTGGACCTAGAATAATAATAAACACTTGCAATTATTGTTTCGGCTTTATTACTTTTGTCTGTTCTATTTAAGACTTATGTTCCAAATGTATTAATCATTATTTGGCTTAATAAATAATCACCATGTGCTTTGGTTACTATCGATATCCAATTCTCTTGACAGCCCGGTGTTTCCGCCGCCGGGCGGGGTGTCATAGTTTGGTATCAGAGCCATGGTTATAGGGATGTAGGATAGGTTATTAGAAACACACCGACCTAGACTATAACCTAAGTGTCCTTAGTTCAAATACTTGTACTTAGAAATTCTTTTAGTCTTATTTGTTTTCCTCCTACGAACCTTTGTATGCTTTTCTTTATCTCATTTCTTATTCGATTTCGCGAAGGAGCTACAAGAGACTTGTCTGTGTGATTAGGATCTTCTCTTTGTGGAATCTCGTCATCGTCTTAAGTGAGTTTGAAACGTGAGAACGTGTGCAATCTGGAAGGGGGAACGCCTGTATCACGGACGTCCTGTCTAAGGCAAAGCATTTCGTATAAATCTCTTTAAGAGACCTGTATGCTTACCTGGGGATGTTCGAGGTGAGTGTGAACCTATAGGCTAAAGCACGCCTTCTCGAATACGTTGAAAAACGAACTTAGCACTTTGATAAGTCTAAAGTGTCCAAAACCCAGACACATTCCTAAGCCTTCAAATTCTATTTACTTGTGGATTCTATGATTATTATTTTCTATGATTTCAAATTTGTTTCAATGAGTTTCTATACTATTCCAAATGTTATTTCAAGTTTGCTTATTTACATTTCCATCATTTCCAAGTGATTACTATGCTATGCATTCTAAAAATTCTATAAAATTCAAAGTACAATTATCATTTCTATTCAATCCAAAATTTCATTACAACTTATGATGTCCAAAATTTTCTTATGCTTCATGAAATTCTTCTTCTATCTCATCCTGTAGAATGACAACAAGACGTAAACGACTCGCTAATACAATTACGAACCAAATGTTCCAAATCAAAACTAAGACATATTGAAATAAATCAAATACCAAATACCAAATCGAATTATCATTGACTAACCTTAATCGAATTATCTAAACTTCATATCAAATACCAAATACCAAATCTAAGTCATACATCTAATCCCAATTCAATTATCGAATCTCAAATTAAAGACTTAATTTATGATTCCTGAATTCTCATAACGGATTTACTATTTTGATAAGCCAACATATTCGTTTGGTTGCGAGTCGAACATTAACCCTCAAAATATTTCAAATTGAATTCTATATTCAAATGGTTTCAAAACTACTCATCTAATCATAAGATTCCAATCCAACTTCTAATCCATCACCAATGATGCTATTCATTAATTCGTTTTTCAAAACTTAATGTGAACTCATTACACAACTACTCCTACGCTCATTGAACTAAAATATTTCATTTGTATATATGAGCACTAATAAAATTTTATACATCTCGTTTATATAAACTCATCCAAACACAAACGTCTTACGTTCAAAATCTTTACTTAAAACACCATGTTTCATTTGCGGCTTTGTGAAAAAACTACCAATAATTGATTCTATTAAACTAATTTCCTTATTTTCCCAAAAATATATACATTTCATGATAAATGATTTAAAAAAAACGGATTGGTTATTCTAACGCTGGTCAAATATTTACACAATATTTTCCCGTTTTTTCAAATATGACACAAAGATTTGCAACAAATATCATGTCTGTTGTATTCTAATACTAAGTACTTACAACTTAAATTGTGTCAATTATTTTCAAATCAATCCTCTTATCTATGGTAAAGATAGAAGAAAATTTATTTTATAACGTCATCATTTAATTATTAAGTTTTTATATAAAAAAAAGAACTCATTTTAGGGAAACAACATCAACTTTTATAATGCCATTTACTTCCAAAATCAATACACATGGTTTATCTATAATTTCTTGTCATATGAACTGATGTGTCTTAAAAATCAAACCTAATAGGAATCGAGTGATCAATGCATTTGAACTATAAATTGGAGTAATCACATTATCAAATATTCATGAAACTAATTTTTCTATAATCCTAATAAACTTAATATCAAATGACATCTTCATCTCCCACATAAAGTTGGTTTTCAAAAACATAAGTTGTTACATTTTTGTACTCGAATTTGGCTAGCTTTGTCGGTCAACAAAATTATTTACAAGAGCAATGAGCACCTAATAAACTCAACTCCCTCGAATCATCAATTACGTATCATCTTAAACTTTACTTCTAAAAAAAAAACTAAATGCTATCGAATATGATTTTGGAACCTATGTGTATCATTATTATCTTAAATTAGAAATTTTTGTGTATCTGACTCGCACATGATCGAATGAGTTGTGGGGTCCATGCAAAAACTAAAATAATTACGGGTGCACACGGAATTATGAAAGTTGGTGCATGGAAACCATAGCAAGTTTGTCATGTGTTTGAGGGTAATGCGACAAACGTGTTATGACAAGAGCGTGTTGAATACGCCGCTGGTATTTCCTATATATAAATGCTTATTTCATACTGTCAAATGAAGCGTTGTTTCGATCTGTGAAATTTAGTACTGTTCTAAGTATCCTATTCATATAATAAAACTTATCGTACATCATCGAGCAAGATAAACTATATATATTCTAAGTTGAAAAAATAATTTTGCAAACCTTTTTCCATTCGAACCAATGCAGAAATCATAAATCAAGACTTAATTACAAATGTTCTCGCAAGTTACTATTGGTCATTGTCATCACCTTGTGAGTTAGTGTAATCTAATTCAACTACTCGAGAATAGCGTATCTTTGTTCCAAATCAAATGAGCTAAATAAACGTAAATGCATTTATAATGGAAGGTCAAATAATCGCATCTTTTAGTTCCATTCTCTTCTTCTTCGGTTTGAGCAAATTTCGGGACGAAATTTCTATAAGGAGGGGAGACTGTGACATCTGCCCCGAACCCAAATCCGAACGTCCGACTCAAACCCGAGATTTTCTATTTTTAATTGTATTCGTATCTATTTCAAAAAGATGTAACGCTCGTCATTATTGTTATAATAAATACATAGGATTCAACGTTATTCTTTTTTTAATCGATCGTTTTATTATCGCAAAATATCTACGTGTACTAAATAAACACTATTTATATTATATAAATCTCAAGTATATATATATATATATATATATATATATATATATATATATATATATATATATATATAAAGTGCATAAAAGTAATCCTACAAAATTGTTAAAAGAAAAAATGGTTCTAAGTCTCGAAATAGTTCATTAACGTCATGAACGAACTAAATATATATAAACGTCACTTCTGTAAACGTTACAAGTTAACGTAGTTAAGTTAGTTAATATAATATATAAAACTAACTTCGGGGTAAAAAAATGTAACTTTTAAAACTCAAGTTATAAGCTTTGGCAGAAAATAAACCACTTGAAACCACAGGGGCCTTTCTATGAAGTTTAAAAACCCACCCCAAAATATTTCCCCCCCCCCCGTATTTCCGGCCGCACGCCGGCAAAGGTTTTCCGGCCAATCCCGACTCCAGCGTGCCCTCAATCACGCGTCTAAAGCTTCCAAAAATCACCCTCAATCTATTTCCAGCTCATTCGAACCCCTTAATGACCCATTAACGCGTTTGTTTACAACTTTTAGGCGCGGATTCGTTTTGGTTTCAAATTGAAATCGCCATTACCAAAATTAGACCCGTAATGGACGATCTAATCATTCCATAACCATCTCTAGCACTCGACTAACAATTTTCAATCATCATAACACTCCATTTCTCTCTGAAATTACCAGTTCATTCGACCAAAATCATATTTCCGGTGACTTAATCAATCTCCACCTTCCAGGCACCAATTCGGGTAATTTCTGGTTACGTTTCAATCTTGTTTATCATCTACATCTCCCCCACTCATCAATTTAGTCTCATTCATTCCAGATTGTACGTGAATCAAGCAAAACAGTAAAGTTCTATCTCCTTCTAAATCCGTATCATATCGTCACCAATCTGTAAATGTTATATACCAAAATGATCGCGATATCATGGGGATTAAAAGCCCTATGATTGTTTGGATTGGATTAACAGATGGAAAACGAATTGGATAGATCTTTGAATCTAGGGTTTGTATTGATATGAGTGTTGTTGGTAAATAGAAGATAAAACAATTTAAAAACAGATTAATTAACAAAAGTAAGATCTGGTCTGCTGGTTTGTTCTTGATTTGTAGACAGATAGGTCGTGGGTTCGAGTCCCACAAACACTTTTCTTTAATTTTCTAATTTTTACACATTTTAAACATAAATCTATATTTTCTAAATAATATATTTTAAGTTAAATATTATGTTAAAGCTTAAAACATATATATACAAATAATAATGTTACATATTTAGAAGTATATATTACAAATATTATTTCAATAAAACAAAAAAAATGGCTTATTATAAAATATATATATTCGATTACGAAAATACTATTACGTTTCGTACCAAAACCCCAATTCGTAATTTAAAACTCTAATTTCCAATTTGTAATTTAAAACCCTAAAATTCCAAATCCGAAACCCTAGATTTTCTGATTTTGATTCTTGGTGTTATATTATTGTTTTGTTTCTAAGTTAGGGTTTTCCCAATTAATTAGGTGATACTAATATTTGGGCAACCCTCGGTTTGTTATAGCTGCGTTTCTATTGTTTCGGTTACTTTCGCATTTCAAGGTGAGTAAATTCACTCCCCTTTTTACTTTTACATTTTGGGGCTGAAATATGTTCAATTACTATACAATGTTTTCGGTCTTCGTTTCTTTTTTTCTATTTTCAAATGAGATCATTAAATGTGTTAGTCTTGTTCCGGGCAAGATGCAATCCTTATATGGTAGTTTAAAGTAGTATTGTTACTTAGTAATCCCACCGGTACAATGTTAGCGCTAATGGTTTGACAAACCCACCTGCATTTATTTCAAAACAGGTGATTTAAACCCGTCCATTCAAATTTCGATGTTACAAGTTACTATGTTACAAGTTGCTATGCTATGTTGCTATGTCCCTTAGATGCTTAAATAATTATTGATAACTTATATCGAGACGGTTACGTGACAAACGATGAGTTGGTTCCTCATGACAAACGATTTCAAGATGCTATACAATGATGTTGTTCAATGTGTTCAATGTGTGTTCAAGGTGTCATGGTCGAGAATGATATGAAATAGCTATGCATATAAGATTGCACAACATATTATGATGATCTCGGATTTCTTTATTATTATGTATTCAAATTGTGGTTTACTCACTAGCTTTAAATAGCTAACTTTATTTTTACATATTTCAGGTGATGCATTAGATTGATGTTATTGTGGTTTATTCAAGACATAGGATGCCTTGGACCTAGAATAATAATAAACACTTGCAATTATTGTTTCGGCTTTATTACTTTTGTCTGTTCTATTTAAGACTTATGTTCCAAATGTATTAATCATTATTTGGCTTAATAAATAATCACCATGTGCTTTGGTTACTATCGATATCCAATTCTCTTGACAGCCTGGTGTTTCCGCCGCCGGGCGGGGTGTCACAGTGCCAGATTGTTGTGTTAAAGGTATATATTGTCACACCCCGACTCCCAGGGCCTGACACGTTGCATAACATTAGCCAATCAAATAAAATAATATAGCGGAAGACTTATTATTAGACCACAAATACGGTCCCAAATTTAAACTTTTCATTAATTATCTCATAATAGAAATAAACATTGTCTAACACTCGACATGAGTGTGGTACATTAAAACTAAAGACACTAATCCCGAGCATCTTCAGTAAAGTCTTTCCTCCTATGTGGAGTTTCATCAACCAACCAGTCCTAGCTAGGCCTTCCTAGCTAATGTCCTCGGTTATTTCTTTCACCTGCATCACGAGCTAAAAGACGTCAACAAGTATGTGTTGGTGAGTCATAACCAGTGACGTAAGACATATAAAACATTTAGACATCATTATTCATACATGTGTGGTAATAAGTTATCTACAAGCCAACTCTTCTCTAATGCCATATTTGATGGTGGCCAACTTTCGTTAGAGCCTGTTAACGTATATGCTGCATACAGGGATAAAGAAGGTACCCTTTTCTTTTGACCCCCTTTTGGTCACATTATCATATTGCCTAGGCTTTTGGGTACCTCTCCTGTTACGAGCAGTCAGTCTACCTAATTGGATCCAACTAGACGCATATACATCCCGAGACGGGGCCGGTAGCACTCAATGGATCTACCCCCAGAAGCCCTGTCTTAATGACTTGCCCTGTGGTATGTAGCTGCCATCCTTTTCGTCGGATGACTCTTAACGCGAAGCTTATTACCGCGGACCAACAACACAACAACCGGACGAACCTGGAGTTGAGGTGCGTTGAATCACCAGGTAGCGATCTACTTATAACCACATATATATATATATACGCGTACACATATATATATATATATTCATAACATTTATAAAACATTTCATACTTTTCATATAAGCTCGGATACAGCCCCGAAATCATAAAATATGTAAAAAGAGGGGCGGTTAGACTCACCTTAGTGTAGCCTAAGTATCACGATCTGATGGCTAATTGAGACAACCCTGTAAACATTTCATACCTATCAGGATTCATTCCCCTAGGGATAATCCTACCATTTCATTACCTTAATCACATTATGTGACTTAAGTGATGGCTTTAGTCCTTGGCATAATTATTTCACTCAGGGTGCTTTTAGCATCTGAATCAGGGTTATCCTATGTTCTTATTATCATTCTATTTAAAAAGCCATATTATCACATCTTCGTGTTTCTCACACGATTTTATCATTTATTGAAAACATATTGGGTTCCTAGTAATATTATATGACTAGGAATGTTCTATTCTAAAACCCTGGTTCTTCCATGGACTTAAGTCATACATACAATCTTAAACGAGTACGGGATCTGAGACGTTACCTAATGAGTCGAGCAGAGTGGGGGCCTGGGTACGAAAGTCTCTTTGGACACGGGCAGCACCTAGCCTCGTTCAGCGGTTCCGAGCTCACGTGCTAGCGGGAGAACACCGTTCACTAAAACAACGGGTTTCGTGTCCCTTTTATTATCTTAGGTGCATACATATATATATCTAACTATATATATTTAAAACGGTAAATACTCGAAGGAAACTAAAAACGAGTCTTATCGAACATCGAAGATTCCCGTAGACGCTTTGTGAGCAAATCCGCACTTGAACCAAACTTTTGGAGGCTTCCGCTACGAGTCGGAAACCCACCGGGACTTCGTCGGGACCTTGCTGGACACTCTTGGCCGGAATTAGCTTAGAGAGAGTGTAGAGAGAGAGGAGGTTGGATGATATGGTGCAAGAAATGAAGGGGGGTCGCCCCCTTTTTATAGCTGGTGATTCTGCCCTACGCGATACGCGCAGGGCATACCTCCACCTGCGCGTATCGCGTAGAGGAGGTGGTTTCGCGTGAGTCTGCGGCTGCCCCTGGTTTCGCGTACCCGGGTTTGGTTGACTTAGGCGATACGCGCAGGCTAAATCCTCTTCTGCGCGTATCGTGTAGAATACATTTTATTTTATTTTATTTTATTATTTTATTTTATTCTTTTTATTCTCGTATGAGGCGGAGTGTCACATTCTCCCCTCCTTATTGGGATTCCATCCCGGAATCACTCTGAGAATAATTGAGGGTACTTCTTCCTCATGGCGTCTTCTGGTTCCCAGGTAAACTCAGAACCACGCCTTGCATTCCATTTGACTTTAACAATGGGAATGCGTTTCCTTCTTAGCCTTTTAACCTGCCTTTCGACTATTTCTGTTGGTTCTTCAACAAAGTTTAGTCGCTCGTCCACTTGGATTTCTTCCAGTGGCGTTTGCAGGGTTTCGTCGGATAGACATTTTCGGAGTTGAGAGACATGGAAGACTGGGTGGATTCCACGCAGCTCTTCCGGGAGTTCAAGTCTATAAGCTACTTTGCCTATTCTGTTAGTTATCATAAAAGGTCCGATGAATCGGGGACTTAGCTTTCCCCGCTTTCCAAAACGGATAGTGCCTTTCCAAGGTGATACTTTTAACATAACTTTATCTCCTTCTGCGAACTCTAGTGGCCTTCGACGTCTGTCGGCATAGCTCTTTTGTCTGCTTTGTGCCACTATGAGTCGCTCCCGGATCACCTTGACTTTTTCAATGGTGTCCAACACCATTTCAGGGCCGGTCATTTGACCTTCTCCCACTTGAAACCAACATAATGGCGTTCAACACCGTCGACCATATAAAGCTTCGAATGGTGAGGCTTTTAAACTCTTGTGGTAGCTATTGTTATAAGAAAATTCGGCTAATGGGAGGTGAGTGTCCCAACTACCACCGAAATCTAGCACACAAGCTCGCAACATATCCTCCAAAGTTTGAATGGTCCTTTCACTCTGACCATCCGTTTGCGGGTGATAGGCTGTGCTCATTTCTAACTTAGTTCCCAAAGCTTCATGAAATTGCCTCCAATATCGCGATGTGAATCTTCCATCTCTATCGGAAACAATGGACACAGGCACTCCGTGTCTTGCCACAATCTCGTCGACATACAATTGGGCAAGTTGTTCCGCTCCTGCGCTTTCTTTCATAGGGAGGAAGTGGGCGGACTTAGTGAGTCTGTACACGATTACCCATATAGCATCATTCCCCTTTCTTGTTTTTGGCAAACCCATCACAAAATCCATTGTGATCATTTCCCATTTCCACGTAGGGATCTCAAGGGGTTGGAGCATACCAGACGGTTTTTGATGTTCAGCCTTCACCTGGAGACATGTCATGCAACGTTCCACATAGGTTGCTATGTCCTTTTTCATTCCAGGCCACCAAAATTGGTCCTTCATGGTATAGTACATCTTATCTGCTCCAGGATGGATAAGATACTTAGTCTTATGGGCTTCATCCAATATGAGTCCTCTCAAATTACCAAAATTTGGTACCCAAATTCGACATTTCATACGGATGAACCCATCTTCTCCTCTTTCTAACTTCTTTACTACTCCAATCATTTCTTCTTTTTGGGCGTTCTCGTCCTTTAGTGCTTCCTTTTGAGCCAACTTCACTTGGTCCAAGAGGTTCACTTGCACATTCATCCTTAGTGCTCGGACTCGCCTAGGTTTGGGGCATTCTTTTATGTTTAAGGCATCAGCGACGACGTTTGCCTTCCCAGGATGGTAGTGAAGATCGAAGTCGTAGTCAAACAAAACTTCCATCCATCGCCGTTGTCTCATATTAAGCTCCTTCTGATCAAATATATGTTTTAAGCTCTTGTGATCAGAATACACGACGAACTTTGAGCCATATAAATAGTGTCGCCATATCTTCAATGCAAACACTATTGCGCCTAACTCGAGGTCATGAGTTGCATATCCTGTTTCGGCGCCCTTTAGTTGTCTTGAGGCGTAAGCAATTACGTTGCTACGCTGCATCAAGACGCAACCAAATCCTGTAGCAGATGCATCGCAGTACACGACAAAGTCATCATTACCATTGGGTAATGCAAGGATTGGTGCGCTGCTCAACCTTTCTTTCAAGGTTCTGAATGCCTCTTCTTGTTCGGGTCCCCACTTAAACATGACTTTCTTTTGAGTTAGCTTAGTCAAAGACTTGGCTATCTTAGAGAAATCCTTAATGAATCTTCTATAGTAGCCGGCTAACCCAAGAAATCTCCGAATTTCAGTCGCCGTTCTAGGGGTTTCCCACTTCATCACTGCTTCAACCTTTGAAGGATCGACTTGAATTCCTTGCTCATTGACAATATGTCCTAAGAACTGAACCTCTCGTAGCCAAAATTCACACTTAGAAAATTTGGCATAGAGCTTTTCTCCTCTGAGGAGCTCGAGCACCTTTCGTAGGTGTTCAGAGTGCTCTTCCATGGTACGAGAGTAGATCAGGATATCGTCAATGAATACAATTACGAATTTGTCTAGAGATGGCTTACACACTCGGTTCATCAAGTCCATGAATACCGCTGGTGCATTAGTTAGCCCAAAGGGCATTACTAAAAATTCGTAATGGCCATATCTAGTTCGGAATGCCGTTTTTGACACGTCTTCCTTCTGAACCTTCACTTGATGGTACCCAGATCTCAAGTCTATTTTTGAGAAATAGCTTGATCCTTGCAGTTGGTCGAATAGATCGTCGATTCTAGGTAATGGGTATCGATTCTTAACCGTTACCTTATTAAGATCTCGGTAATCGATACACATCCTTAATGACCCGTCCTTCTTCTTCACGAATAAAATGGGGGCTCCCAATGGTGATGAGCTAGGTTGGATGAATCCTTTTTCCAACAGCTCTTGAAGTTGGGCCATAAGCTCCTTCATCTCCGATGGCGCTAATCTATAAGGTGATTTTGCGATTGGTGCTGTGCCTGGCACTAAGTC
Organism: Tagetes erecta; assembly: GCA_030867185.1. Classification (NCBI taxonomy): domain Eukaryota; kingdom Viridiplantae; phylum Streptophyta; class Magnoliopsida; order Asterales; family Asteraceae; genus Tagetes; species Tagetes erecta. The sequence continues at coordinate 21,735,728 of CM061487.1, forward strand.
GTTGTGAAATTCGACTTGTCGATCTGGGGGTAAACCAGGCAATTCTTCGGGAAACACGTCAGGGTACTCTGCGACTATTGGGACTTCTGAAATCTCCTTCTTCTCTCCTTTTTCGGTCATAAGGTATAACCAGAATCCCTCGCATCCTTGCCGTAGATACTTGCTTGCCTTAGCGATCGTCAAAAGTCTAGAAGGTTTACGTGGCGTGTCTCCCTTAATCTCTGCCTATTGACCGTCGGGCAATTCGATCTTTAGCACTTTCCGCTCACAATCAATTTGCGCCTTATGTCTAGCTAACCAATCCATTCCTAGAACTATGTCAAATCCGCCTAGTTTCATAGGGAGGAGTTCTAAGGGAATGTTTTGGTTATTGATCTTAAGGTAACAATCTCTAAGGGCATTTTCAACTCTTACCTCGAGGACGTTAGCTATTTCGACTACATAGGGTATGTTTAACTTAGCTATCAAGCCGTTTAGACAAGGTAAAAATGTATTAGAAACAAAGCTCCTATTTGCACCTGAATCGAACAGTATGCAAGCATAGGTATGGTTTACTGGAAACATACCAGTGAACACGTCAACATGGTTGCGGGCTTCTTCTGCCGTCATTTGGAAGACCCGGGCATTTCCCTTGCCCACTGTTCTTTCTTTCTCATTTCCTCCTCTCGCCTTCTTGGGGCAGTTTGCCCTGGTGTGACCTTCTTGCCCTTAACAGTAACATTTCCCGGTACCAACTAAACAGTCGGCGGTTGTGTGTCCCAATTTTCCACATTTCCCACATTCGGTTGGAACAGACCTCTCGCCTGAATTGTTCTTTCTGAATTTATTGGGGCCCGATCCTTCTCTGCGTTTTCCGGTGTTGGATTTCCTGAACCTGCGATCATCATAGCTCCTCTTGTTTCCCCTCTCACCTCCTCCTGTAGTTACTCGGCTACTCCTAGCCCGGATTAGGTCTTCAATAAGCTCAGCGGCTAGGTCTACGGCTGCTTGTAGTGTGGAGGGTTTGGAGGTTCGCAAGTCCCCACGGATCTCGGGGATGACTCCCCAAATGTATCGTCCAACCCTCTTGGACTCGGATCCAGTGAATTCGGGTAACCCAACCAATTCCAGGAAGCGTTCAGTGTATTTCTTGTGGTCGGTCCCCTTCATTTCCAGGTGGAGGTACTCATCTTCCAGTTGTTCAATTTCGTGATGGGGTACAAATTTTTCCAAGAATTTTTGACGAAAAGTTTCCCACCCCATTCCGAATGCCTTCTTCCGATCCATGGAAGCTCTGACGGTTTTCCACCATGAATGAGCTAGCCCCTTGAAGGATTGAGTTGCGAACAAGACTCGGTCCTCCTCATTACACCCACTCACGTCGAGGGTATTCTCAATCTCCTCGATCCACCTTAGCGCATCAGTAGCCGTCTTGTCGCCCCTGAATTGTTCGGGCTTGCATGCCATGTAGTGCCTATAAGTACAACCCTTGGCTTTTGGCTCTTGATCTCTCTTTTTCTTGGGTTTGTTGACCTCATCGTCACCTTCAGAGTCTGGGCTGCTACTTCCATGGCTACTCCCTTTGGAACGGAATTCAGAATCAGTATTGCTCTTTTTCGAGTCCTTCTTTTTGTTGCTTCCGGATTCACCTCCATCCAGCACGGCTTTAGTGACTCCTGCAATGATTGCAGGCATAGCCGCAGTGATCCCTGCAGTTAACATTTCCTGAAATTTGGCCATTTGTTCCGCCTCTTGCTTTTGTTCAGCGGTTAATGGCTCTTCTGGGTGAATCTCAACAGAGGGTTCCTTGTCATGATTAGGGTCAATTGGATCTTTATTTCTTCCTCTTGTGGAAGGTCTAATTTCGGAAACAATCTTGCTACTCTTTTCCTTAGCCATACTATAATTTAAACGTGTTCCTTTGTTAATTACAATCTTTAATACAATTTATCTTAATACTTTAGATACAAGTACTGAAACATATGATAGGGATTTATAACATAATTCCAAACATAATAATTCCAACATAATGATCCGAGTACAACATAATCAAGGTTACAACATAGTTTCAATACAACAAAACATGGTACGATATTACATAGTTCAACATAAATTACAACATAATTCGAATACAAATACAACATAATTCTTCTTCTTCTTGATCTTCACCCAAAGAATTTCCTCCAGTACTCTTCCTTTTCGTCATCCTTGTACTTCTGCTCATCACCTTCAAGTGGAACTCGGTATCGTTCCATGACCCTAGCATCTTCTGATGATCGCCTTGGAGGGTCTAAGCTATAGTGATGACTAGAAGACCCTGCCCCCATTGAGCTTCTTCCTGGTTCTGGGAGATATGGGTAAGGTGACTGATAGCTAGGAGGGGGATAGACTGGGTGTGCATAAGATGGTGGGGAATATGGGTACGGAGAGTATGATGGAGGTGATGGATACATAGGGTACGGATGAGGAGCGTAACCCATCGGCGGTGATTGGTACATAGGAGGCGACGGATACATAGGCGGAGGTTGTGAGTACATTGGGGGTTGAGGGTAGGTAGGAACTGGTGAGTACATCGAGGGATGTGGGTAAGCTGGGGCCGCATGAGCTTGACGATAATACTCATGATGACTACGTCGCATTGCCTCGGCTAGCTCATCGCGCTCCCGCTGCTTGTAGTCATATGGTGCTAAATAAGGATCCCTCTTGGGTATAGTAAGAGCGCGTGACTTGGCGCTCGACAGTTCCTTAATCTTCTTCTTCCCTTTTCCCCTCGAAGGCTGGTCGTTGTACTCATAGTCCATAGGAATGGACTCTTCCGGATGGTGATGGTGATCGACTTCGCCCCCGTTTTCGTTTCCATCTTCTGCAGGCTCCTCCCCATATTCGTTACGTTCTACTTCTTCATCATCATTGTCCATTTCGGCTCGTATCCGTGCCCTCTCGCTATCGGTCATCATAAAAATGGGAGAGTGATGCTCTTCGGGCTCTTCTTCAGGTTCCTCCTCGTGTCGCTCCTCAGGTTCGTCTTCTTCATCTTCCTCGTTATCATCGGCGTTCTCGGCCTCACGAATCGCAGCCCAGTCAGCTTCTGTGAGTCTAAATCTTTCAACATGGCCTCTTCGAATTGTCTTCTTGGCAGCTAACCTGGTTCGCGCACGACGAGGCTGGGGTTCGGGTTCCTGTTGAGGTTCATTCATCGCCCTTGCAGGTGAGGGTATGTGAGTGTAGTAACCCGAAGCATCGGGTGAGTGAGACTCTCGTGGTTGAACAGAACGTTCCCCTTCTTCAGTGTTGTTGTTACTAGAACTACTCTTATTGGAAGACGATCTGCTCATACCAATTGCTCCGAGGAGGAAACTTTTACCTGCCATTTCCTGTTATTTAAAGTAAAATATAAGCATATAATATTCGTATCGTATTAATATTAATGCCTAGTTCCTTCGCCATTCCTGACGAGGTTTCTAAGTTAATCCACATGACTGGTAATTATTTTCTTGCTCACACGAAGGATAATCGACAACTACGTTGATCAGGCGTATTTGTCTCATTTCCTTAGGTGTTCAATCAATATTTACTCATCATATTTCTTAACATCTCCTAGGGTTTTTCTTATCTTAGTGATCTTTCGAGCCTCTCGGTTAAAGCTTAAGGATCTATGTGAACCTTAATTCGCTAAAACCAGTGGCTCTGATACCAACCTGTCACACCCCGACTCCCAGGGTCTGACACGTTGCATAACATCAGCCAATCAAATAAAATAATATAGCGGAAGACTTATTATTAGACCACAAATATGGTCCCAAATTTAAACTTTTCATTAATTATCTCATAATAGAAATAAACATTGTCTAACACTCGACATGAGTGTGGTACATTAAAACTAAAGACACTAATCCCGAGCTCTTCAGTAAAGTCTTTCCTCCTATGTGGAGTTTCATCAACCAACTAGTCCTAGCTAGGCCTTCCTAGCTAATGTCCTCGGTTATTTCTTTCACCTGCATCACGAGCTAAAAGACGTCAACAACTATGTGTTGGTGAGTCATAACCAGTGACGTAAGACATATAAAACATTTAGACATCATTATTCATACATGTGTGGTAATAAGTTATCTACAAGCCAACTCTTCTCTAACGCCATATCTGATGGTGGCCAACTTTCGTTAGAGCCTGTTAACGTATATGCCGCATACAGGGATAAAGAAGGTACCCTTTTCTTTTGACCCCCTTTTGGTCACATTATCATATTGCCTAGGCTTTTTGGTACCTCTCCTGTTACGAGCAGTCAGTCTACCTAATTGGATCCAACTAGACGCATATACATCCCAAGACGGGGCCGGTAGCACTCTATGGATCTACCCCTAGAAGCCCTGTCTTAATGACTTGCCTTGTGGTATGTAGCCGCCATCCTTTTCGTCGGATGACTCTTAACGCGAAGCTTATTACCGCGGACCAACAACACAACAACCGGACGAACCTGGAGTTGAGGTGCGTTGAATCACCAGGTAGCGATCAACTTATAACCACATATATATATTCGCGTACACATATATATATATTCATAACATTTATAAAACATTTCATACTTTTCATATAAGCTCGGATACAGCCCCGAAATCATAAAACATGTAAAAAGAGGGGCGGTTAGACTCACCTTAGTGTAGCCTAAGTATCACGATCTGATGGCTAATTAAGACAACCCTGTAAACATTTCATACTTATCAGGATTCATTCCCCTAGGGATAATCCTACCATTTCATTACCTTAGTCACATTATGTGACTTAAGTGATGGCTTTAGTCCTTGGCATAATTATTTCACTCAGGGTGCTTTTAGCATCTGAGTCAGGGTTATCCTATGTTCTTATTACCATTCTATTTAAAAAGCCATATTATCACATCTTCGTGTTTCTCACACGATTCTATCATTTATTGAAAACATATTGGGTTCCTAGTAATATTATATGACTAGGAATGTTCTATTCTAAAACCCTGGTTCTTCCATGGACTTAAGTCATACATACAATCTTAAAAGAGTACGGGATCTGAGACGTTACCTAATGAGTCGAGCAGAGTGGGGGCCTGGGTACGAAAGTCTCTTTGGACACGGGCAGCACCTAGCCTCGTTCAGCGGTTCCGAGCTCACGTGCTAGCGGGAGAACACCGTTCACTAAAACAACGGGTTTCGTGTCCCTTTTATTATCTTAGGTGCATACATATATATATATATCTAACTATATATATTTAAAACGGTAAATACTCGAAGGAAACTAAAAACGAGTCTTACCGAACACCGAAGATTCCCGTAGACGCTTTGTGAGCAAATCCGCACTTGAACCAAACTTTTGGAGGCTTCCGCTACGAGTCGGAAACCCACCGGGACTTTGTCGGGACCTTGCTGGACACTATTGGCCGGAATTGGCTTAGAGAGAGTGTAGAGAGAGAGGAGGTTGGATGATATGGTGCAAGAAATGAAGGGGGGGTCGCCCCCTTTTTATAGCTGGTGATTCTGCCCTACGCGATACGCGTAGGGCATACCTCCACCTGCGAGTATCGCGTAGAGGAGGTGGTTTCGCGTGAGTCTGCGGGTGCCCCTGGTTTCGCGTACCCGGGTTTGGTTGACTTAGGCGATACGCACAGGCTAAATCCTCTTCTGCGGGTATCGCGTAGAATACATTTTTTTTTATTCTTTTTATTCTCGTATGAGGCGGAGTGTCACATATATGAATATGATTGCATGACATGAATGTATATATATATATATAGGCGGACAACGATAATGATAAGTGTTATGAAAGACGTGACTTGTGTATGATTGATAGGCAGGATGTGGAAGTTGTGTATGTTAAAAAGAATTATAGAATTAATAGATACGTAATTGAAGAAAGCATGAGTTATTCAGATGTACTGGAGTAGTTGGGAATTGTGAAACCAAACCGAATAGCGAAACCCTAGCGATTACCATATTATATATTTTACTTGCATGTTCCTAGTTATTAATTGGTAAATAACTACTAAAGCAGGTCGTAGAGCGGTCTAGGTTCTTTTCTTACATCCTTGCTGTTATTTGCTGTGCGCTTCAAAGGTGAGTTCTTTGCCCGCTTTTAAATATTTTTCGGGGAGAAAACATACAAACGTTTTTATTGCGCCTTCAGGCAACTATTTTACAGCGCCTTCGGGCGGACTACATTTTTATGCCTTCGGGCAGGGCCTTCGGGCAAAACTTTATGCCTTCGGGCGGGGCCAACTAAGGCTACTTTTTATACCTTCGGGTAATGTCTACGGGCAGGTTTCGATAAAAGTATAAATTCCTACGGCGAGGTTTCGGTAAGAGTATAAATGCCTTCGGGCAAGATTTAAACAGCCTTGGGCTGAGGTCTACGCCTTCGGGCAGGGCCTTCAGGCAACGGTTTTGATTAAACAAAGTTCTATTGTCTAACTGTTTATTTTACTTAGCATGATTCCACCAAACTCTAAAGTCCTTTCCTTTTTGTCGAGATTATTAATATACAGTGGGTATAACGGGGAAATTTGAGTAGTACTACGGGTTCGGCAGACCCCATCATGCTGGATTGGTTTCCAGGTGGTGCAAATTATCCTTTAACTTTTGGTCACCCGTGGTGGTGTTAACAAGGCAACCTTATCGTATCGTGCAGTTTAATCTCGACGTGCTCATGTAGTAAACGAGGTGGTCTAGCTAACCAGCAATAGTAATGATGTTTATCGGTTAAACGGTTTCAGTATTTTTATATACTCTTGTTACTTAAACTCATTGAACTCACCAACATTAATTGGTGACTCGTTTTAGTATGTTTTTCTCAGGTGGTTAGGAGCTGTGCACGTAGGACATATCATGCATGAGTCGTTTTATTTTATTTTGAACAGTTATTTACATTGTTGGTTTAATGAAAATAAATGCCAGTTGTGTGCTAGACTATTGAGCACAGGTTTTATACTGGTATCGTGCTAGATTGTTGAGCACAAGTTTATTTAAATAATGGGTTTGTTTGAAAGCTTCTGCTAAACTTTGAATACTTACATTTTTATACCCTGAGGTTTGGGTTAATGTCTGAGTTAAACTTTTATTTAAAACGTTGAGTAAGTGTTACTGTAACTAATGGCTTGAGATCCTGATAGGTCACACGCCTAACGGATACCCCGTTTGTGGAAACTTAAGGGTGTGACAGATTGGTATCAGAGACATAAGTTATAGGGAACTAGCATTTCATTGCATATAGTCTATAACTTTAAGCATTGCATTAGTTACACTCACACTGCACAGTAGAATCATAGTTAGAAAGTAGAGTTTGTTTGCCTATACGTGCTACATTTTTATGTGCTTGCCTGATATAGGATCTTTGTAGTCTAAGAATCGTTATACGAAATACTCTGTCCTTATCCCAAATTTGAATTTAAATTTTCCGCTTAAATCTGATTCTTCTTCGCCGAATGTGGCTGAGACATCTTCTCAAGGCGCAAAGAGGCCAAGAGTATGAGCCTGACGATTACAACCGTTTTGACCCGTTTGAGTATCCTTTCTAAAGTTCGTGAAGTGGTACATAAGTTATTCACCAGTTCATTCCTTCTTTTCAAAATACGTTAAATTTTGTAAGCCCAGAAAACCAATTTTTATTCAGATTTTTTTCTCACTCTGTTGAAAGCATGGTGACAACAAAAGCGCGTAAGTATAAAACACTCAAATCATAAAGGCTAAGTCGTTGAAGTTATCCATAGTGATTTTCTTTTGCCAAGTATTCTGTTCTATTCTATTAAACCTTCTCTATATTGTCACACTTATCTTATTTCATAAAGTTGGTGCTTGTTGCTCTCGTGAAAACTATTGACTCGAAGTGGCATCTCGTGGAGATGACTACCGATGGTATTCTCGTTCTACACAAAGACTGTGTCTGAATACTAACACAAACACAACCTACAGTTTGTAAATAAGCAAGTATTATGATTACCACACCTCTCTTATACATCCTATATTCGGAAATAGTATAAGTTATCTTATAAATAAGCACAAAACAATAAGCATGATAAAACTTAAGATTAAAACCCATGATGGGAGACAAACTAGGGTGATTGTGTAAGGTAAATTAACGATTACGGGTGCGCAATGTAATGGTGAATTTACAGGTACACGATGATCCTGGCAAAACCTGTCATGTTGGTTACAACCAAATTCGAAAAGTGAAGAATCAAACAACATAGATTTACCTAAAACAAAACTCCATCTCTAAGTAACTTACTGGTATCAAGTTTATCCTACAATACACTTATGTGTAGTAAACAATTATAATACCACCTTCGAATATAAACTCCTACCATGCTAATGCCACAAACTCATGATATAATAGGACGCTATAAATTATGGTCAGTGTGTTATGACCTCTTACTCAGCAACGGTAATAACTTAATATCATGGTTTTCCCAATCAAACATTAAACAATCCCTATATAACTATGACTTATTTGAAAAATTTGTTCATGTCAGAATAAGCCCACCACATAAAATGCTATGGATCTAAAAATTTATTTATCCATCAACAACATTTAAATTCACAAGCATTATCTATATTCGGTACATCGAAAAATATATTCAAATTTCTCTACCAAATAGTTTGCGTAACAGTAACTCAGCTTAAGCGTTATTAATGTTGCGAGTCTTAAATCGATTAGCTTCAAACTTCTTACGAGCACGTGTTTCCTATGAACCCTATTTCATCTATCATTCATATGGCAATTCGTTATATATCTAGACACCTATAACTTTCAGGTATCCATTGCCCATGTTGATAATGAAAAGCTAAGTGAATTTTATAACTGACCCCCCCCCGCGCGGGTATATAACTCTGAACATCCAATATGTTTGGTGACTCATTTGATGAGCAGTATAGTCGACAATAAACAATTGAGCCTCACCCATTAAAGTTCAAAATAACAATCTCTTATTTCGTCATCCTACTACACATTGTATCTGCTAAGATATATAATAATTGATGCTCTCATTGTCATTTGACACTCCAAGACTTTCGTCTTAGTTCGACCAGTTGGTCTCACAGTCAGGCAGGCTTATACCATCACGCTCACGAGCTTGAGCCTACCTTCGCATACCTCCGTTACTCTTTTGGAGGCATCCGCCCCACATAAACTACCCACCTCGCAGCATGCAATATATTTCTTTCAAAGCTTATGTTAAATTAAGAGAATCCATCTTGTATGTAATTAACGGCCTTAATCAAAACTATTTAAAGCACGATGTATGCAGTTGTCACCTAATCGTTCTAAACCATGAAAATCCTAATAGAGGAAACTGCATGTTTAAAGAAATTAGTTAAGCTCACAACCCAAGTAATGAAATAACACGACATCCTTATCTAACCTGTTAGCAAACCAGACTATTATCTCTCACCATCCTTTAAACACCCTAATGGCGAAATCAGACGCTATCACTCAATGAAGCTTGATATCAAAATCCTTGCTAACATCTTATTGTTTGAACTCTTATCTAATCTATGCGTAAACTAAAACTCGTATTTCAAAAAAATATTGTTAGATCACCCTAAAAGAACACACGATTGAATTAATCGGCTATTCGATTAGAAAGATAAGATTCTTGAAAACCTTCTATATGAGAATATGCTGGGCGTATCATATATACCCCCCGGGACATCTGTGATCGTAACACTCAGATTCCATCAAGAGAAAACCGATTGTACTCCCATGACTAGGAACAACTCATGTAACATCGATTCTTTTGGTTTAACACTACTTCAGTACGTAAAATCTAACAACCTATTATCTTAGGCCGTATAATTACTTGTTCTCTTTAACACAGAAAATCCAATGACTATCAAAGAAAGAAATACATATTAAATTCCTTTATCATTTTTGCCTAAAACATGTACCTTCGAAACATATAGGTAGTGTTATTATTCATCCTTCTCTATCTATTCATAGAAATTATGACATTCATTATATCCACATGTTGACAGCGCTCCTTTTAAATTAGAGTACCTACACACGAATGAAGATGTTTAAGGATCTATAAGAATATATAATTCTCTAGTTAAGACGCAATCCTTGGAAATCCGAATAACAACTTCAAGCTCATTGATATAAGTATTTTGAAACAATTTACCCATAAGTCGTCCTTTACAAATGGAGCATTCCAAAAAAAAAAGAAAGAAAAAAAAAAGAAAAATTCATAAAACCAACGATAAATCAAGCCATTTGAATCCTGTACAGGATCGGTCCAATAGTTATTGGTTCTCTCACCAAATGAAGTGCCTCCTAGAGAGACACTCTTCATACCACTTAATATTTTTAAAGTGATGAACGACTACTTTTCTTTGAGGAACTAGTTGAACTGGTGAACCTAGCCGAGAACTCAAAACACTCAAGCATAGTAAGATTCTTATTATTAAAATTTGTTGAAATTCAAAAATTGAAACAAAGTTCGAGTAAGATCGCATAAAAGTTAATAATGTAAGAACACCCTTGACTATTCAAAACGTCGACGCCATACGTTAATGCTAATGGTTAAATTTCGGGACGAAATTTCTTTTAACAAGGGGATAATGTGACAACCTGAAAATTTTTATTTTCTTTGTTCTGTTTCGTTGCAGAGAACCAATGACGCGGCCTAATTTTCGGGACGAAAATTCTTTTAACAAGCGGATGATGTGACACCCCGCAAATCCAGGATAACACCGTTAACTATATTTTAACTGTTCTGTTAAATTTATGAGTTTAGAGTTTGTTTTGTAATTTACTAAACTACCTTATTAAACTTTCAAACCAAATTAAATACCATTATTGTTTAGGGGCCAAAAATATAAATATAAATTATATAACCCAACCACATGTCCCCCCTCTTTTCTTCTTTTCTCGTCCGCGACTTGTAGCGCACACACGCACACCACAAAACCCTAAATCAGCCGCACAAGGTCATCACCATCATCGCCGTCATATCGCAGCTGTTTCACCATCACTCGACGCGGTCCGATCTCGTCCCTGCTGTATGTTACTGTGGCTGTTCGGATAAACCATCGGCGCCAGGAAAACCTGCAACTCCGACCACCCTTCTTCATACCGGCGGCCTCCGCTTACCCGTTCGATTATCGGTACGTGTTAATCGTGTACTCTCGCCATTTATCGCGTTACGATTTTGATTTCAGTTTTCGATACGGGTTTCGAGTGGTCATCGTTTTAGTCACTAGCTCGAAGAATATATAAGCATGTAGGACTGTATGTATTCATGAATGCGATATATGTATGTATGGTTGTCAAAGTAGCAGCATGTGTAGGGATGATATATGTACGAAATAGTAACGAGTATATGAGAATAGTATGGAAATGAAGCAGATCGTAGATGTGTATATATATGTATAGTACAACAACATAATCTGATATATATATATATATATATATATATATATATATATATATATGTACATTATAATGTAGGCGTGGTAAGTGTTGTATGCGTAACATATCTCGAGCGGTAGCAGCCATGTATGGAATATTGTATATATGAATTGTATGTATTAATTGTAGAATTGGAATGAGAAATTAAAATATGTGTATCGCATGATTTATGTAGTATATATATGACCGAGAGATTTGAAATTTAATGTGCAACAATGTATGTTTAGAATGTATAAATGTAGGTATATGTGGAAGTGAATCAACAACAATGATCAAGTATACGTAATGTGTATCGGGAATGGAATTATGTGTGTAGGGATAGTAAATTGAGTTAAACTGTGTACGTATACCCGCATATGTATGGTGTATAACAAAATGTATGTATAATTAGGCGTTGAGCAAATGTAGCTGAATGATTCATATAAATATGTATGCGTGTGAATTATATATGTACAAGTGTGTGTAGGTATGAATGTGTAGCAATTCGTACGTAATGCATGAATTATTCCAAGGGTAGAAAGATAGGTATGTGATGCTAAATGTAGTGGTATCCATATTATACGTTAGTTGTTATCATACAATATATGAAACACTGTGAATACATGTACGTATGTTATGCCAGATTGTTGTGTTAAAGGTATATATGAATATGATTGCATGATATGAATGTATATATATAGGCGGACATTGATAATGATAAGTGTTATGAAGGACGTGACTTGAGTATGATTGATAGGCAGGATGTGGAACTTGTGTATGTTAAAAAGAATTATAGAATTAATAGATACGTAATTGAAGAAAGCATGAGTTATTCAGATGTACTGGAATAGTTGGGAATTTTGAAACCAAACCGAATACTCGAAACCCTAGCGATTACCATATTATATATTTTACTTCCATGTTCCTAGTTATTAATTGGTAAATAACTACTAAAGCAGGTCGTAGAGCGGTCTAGGTTCTTTTGTTACATCTTTGCTGTTATTTGCTGTGCGCTTCAAATGTGAGTTCTTTGCCCGCTTTTAAATATTTTTCGGGGAGAAAACATACAAATATTTTTATTGCTCCTTCAGGCAACTATTTTACAGCGCCTTCGGGCGGACTACATTTTTATGCCTTCGGGCAAAACTTTATGCCTTCGGGCGGGGCCAACTAAGGCTACTTTTTAACTTTTGGTCACCCGTCGTGGTGGTAACAAGGCAACCTTATCGTATCGTTTAGTTTAATCTCGATGTGCTCATGTAGTAAACGAGTTGGTCTAGCTAACCAGCAATTGTGACACCCGGTATTTTCGAGTTAACGCGGTCAATTCATTCTGTTAGTTCTCATTAAATTGTATGGTAATTAATGGTACATTTTATTTGTAAAGTAAATCGCTAGTAACTAAATAATAAATCGAACAATTATTATTACTTCAACTATCTCAAGGGTTAAACGTGAAACATTCGTTATTTTCCTATTTTCGTTCTTTTGGTTTCGTCTCTTCGTAAAACATGAGCTAGTGAAGTTCAGGGTTCATTTTATAAATGTTTAAAAGTTAAATTAATTTACTTTGGGAACAAGTTAATACATTAGGAAACTTCAAAGTCTAATATGTAAATGTTATACTTTAAACAACTTAACCCAACCCTAACCCCCCCCATAAACCGTCGACATCAACAACACCTCTCCCTCTTCTTCCTTTTTGTTACCTGCCGTCAAAGGGAGGAGTTGCAGCAACTCCGGCGAACCGCCCATCCATCTCTCTCTCTCGTCTCTGCTCACCATAGAAGAAAACAGCAGCAGCAACAGCAAAGAAGAAGCAGCAGCAGCGAAGAAGAAGCAGCAACAGCAACTGCCGCTGTCTCCGGCCACCCCTCCCTGCAAACCACCACCGTCGCGACACCCAACAACCACCGACGGGCATCTTTTCCTTCTATACGCGTTCTGGTACGTCACCATAACTAGTGTAGTTGTCTCGTTTCGCAACTGTTTCGGTTTCGGTTTCGTACGAGATACGGGTTCGGATCGAATATGTTTCTGCTTGTATGTATATATGTGTGTGTGTGTGTGTGCGTTTGTATGTATTGGATAGTATGAACCACATTACAATAACAATAGATATATGTATGTGTTTGAATTAATACAATAACAATAGATATATGTATGTGTTTGAATTAATAGTAGTACATATGATTTAAATGAATGCAGCGTAAATAGATATATACATGTGTACAAAAAACAAAGTATATATGTATGTGTATGAACAAAACAACATTAGAACAACATAAATACATATAAGTGTGTATGTAGGTAAGGTGTATATTAAACAATATATATAAGTTTATATGAACATGTATGGGTGTGCAAGATGTTACGATGATATGACAAATATTTATATATCTTTGTGAGTTTAAGTTTGTAATTATAATTGGTCTTGTAGGCGTACACAATTGTGAGTGATAGTCAAGAGATATGTAATATAAAATTTCATATTGCTATCTATATGTGGCATGTAACAAGTAATTAGATATGATGCGTATGGTGATTTTTGAATTGTATTATATGAGTGTATTCATGAATATGGATGTTAGTATTAAATTGTTGGCATATGGTATGAAACATGATCGATTATATTGTGGGATATAAATGCATGAGTGTGTGATAATTTAATAGTTATATATAGGTATGCATGAGCTATTAAAGTAAGAGTGTTAATTATGTGTATTGACATAGTTTTGGGTTTGAATATGATATTAAACTAGTAAAGCTAGCGTCAATTCTAATTGTCGCATGTCAAAAGATATCTTGTTTTGGATATTACTAATAAGTATCTAAACATTTTGGTCGGGGTCTCAAGTCAAAACCCACTTTTATCATATGATGTATTTATACTAAAGCGTTGGGTACGAAACCGAAACGGGAACGCGAAACCGAATGTAAACTCTACTAGAGTAATTTGTATCTAATTAGTAGAACCTAAACAGGTTGTTGGTTGAACTTGGAAGTTATACTTTTTGCTAATTATTTGTAGCCGCGCACTCTAAGGTGAGTTTCACGGCCCCTTTTACTTTCACTTACTATTTTTGGGGGAGATAACATGCTGTAATTATTTCTTTTACAAACTTGGTTTTTAGTATGATCACATGCGTACCTAGTGTCAGTACTTTTGCCTTACGTTTGGACCGTTAATTATATTGCAAAGCGAGGAAATTTTTAGTAGTACTACTAGGTCTGACAAACCCCATCCGGGCTGGTCGCGCCAGCACGACTGGAGGTCGAACGGGTGTTTAATTGTCCTATCATTTACCGTGCCTGGGAGGCATTGGCTTGAGGCATTCATTTCTTTACATTGCTGTCAGCTTCGGTCGTAAACACTTTCGTACACTAGTGTAGCATGCATAGTAGTCTAGCTAACTACTTGATATACTAAGGGAATTACTGAATTGCTTTTATGACTTACTTTTTAGTTTTATAAACCTGTGAACTCACCAACTTTATGTTGACACACTTTAGCATGTTTATCTCAGGTTCTCAAGATCACACTAACGGATAGGGCATTCATTCATTGGTCGCATTGATTTGAGAAATCCACTTTATTTATGTGTTTGCATTGTACATTCAAATATTATAATTAGTTTTACTAAAAATATTCTCATTTACTATTTACGCGTCCGCACTTAATTTAAAACTTTTATTTTAATTTTTTTCTACTTAATATAATACGTTATTTTTCAAAACCATGTACGTCGTTTGGTGTAACTAATGATCGGATCCTGGTGTCTCACACTCCTAACGGTAAAACTCCGTTAGTGGAATTTGGGTGTGACAGCAATAGTAATGATGTTTATATGTTAAACGGTTTCAGTATTTTTATATACTCTTGTTACTTAAACTCATTGAACTCATCAACATTAATTGTTGACTCGTTTTAGTATGTTTTTCTCAGGTGGCTAGGAGCTGTGCACGTAGGACATATCATGCATGAGTAGTTTTATTTTATTTTGAACAGTTATTTACATTGTTGGTTTAATGAAAATAAATGCCGGTTGTGTGCTAGACTATTGAGCACAGGTTTTATACTGGTATCGTGCTAGACTGTTGAGCACAAGTTTATTTAAATAATGGGTTTGTTTGAAAGCTTACGCTAAACTTTGAATACTTACATTTTTATACCCTGAGGTTTGGGTGAATGTCTGAGTTAAACTTTTATTTAAAACGTTGAGTCAGTGTTACTGTAACTAATGGCTTGAGATCCTGGTAGGTCACACGCCTAACGGATACCCCGTTTGTGGAAAATTGAGGGTGTGACACTTAGGCCAAGAAATGATAAAAAAGTAAAAGTTGCACTGAAATGAAGAATATATGTATAACTCATGTACTAAAAGAGAGATTAAAGCGAACGATATAAAAACGTCTAAAAAATATACGATATTATACCGAACGAAATTAGAAAATAGCTTTGGATAAACGATCAATTTAAAAAATAATAACTTTATTTTAAAATGCTTTTTAACAAATATGTACACACACAAGCAAATATATAATCATTATTAAAATGTAAAAATTTAAAATATCTAATTTTGTATAAAGAATATTTTCGTCTCTTTCAAAAAAACTTAACAAAAAAGTTAACTCTATTAGTCAAATGTATGCCGTTGGGGGTGGTGGCCCAACGGTAAGACGCAAGTCTTTAAGGTTCCACAAGGTTAGGAGTTCTATCCTTGGCGGGGGAGGTTTTTCCATTTTATCCGGGTGGGTTTCCTCCTTAGGAGGGGTGCAACGGGGGCCCCTGTGGGGTATCTCGTAATGGGGTGGTTGCCTTCGGGTGGTCTAACCAGGGGGTTTTCCGGTGTTACTTTTCAAAAAAAAATTAAAAAAATTAGTCAAATGTATTGAAATGGAAACGAACAGTAAAATTAAGGCCAATAAATGATAAAATATAAAAGTTAGTACTGAAATAAAGAATATATGTATAACTTAGGTACCAAAATAGAGATTAAACCGAACGATATAAAAAAATTCTAAAAAATGTACGATATTGTACGGAACGAAATTAGAAAAATAGCTTTAGATAAACGATCCATTTTAAAAATTAGAACTTTATTTTAAAATGTTTTTTGACAAACACACACAAACAAATATACATTCATTATTTAAAAGTAAATATTTGAAAATATCCAATTTTGTACAAAGGATATTTTGGTCTTTTTCAAAAACTTAACCAAAAAAGTTAACTCTATTAGTCAAATGTATTGAAATTAAAATGAATTGTAAAACTTAGGCCAATAAATGATAAAAAGTAAAAGTTGGTACTGAAATAAAGAATATATGTATAACTCATGTACTAAAAGAGAGATTACACCGAACGATATAAAAAAGTCTAAACAATATACGATATTGTATCGAATGAAATTAGAAAAATAGCTTTAGATAAAATATCAATTTAAAAAATAATAACTTAATTTTAAATTTTTTTTTGACAAATATATTACCACACACAAACAAATATATATAATCATTATTTGAATGTAAAATTTTAAAATATCTAATTTAGTACCAATGATATTTTCGTCTTTTTCAAAAACTTAACAAAAAGTTAACTCTAATAGTTAAATCTATTGAAATGGAAACGAACTGTAAAAGTCAGGCCAATATATGATAAAAAAATAAAAGTTGGTACTAAAATGAAGAATATATATGTATAACTTAGGTACCATAATAGTGATTAAATAGATCGATATAAAAAAATTCTAAAAATGTACGATATTTTACCAAACAAAATTTGAAAAATATCTTTAGATAAACTATCCTTTTTATAAATAAAACTTTATTTTAAAATGTTTTTTTGACAAATATATATATACACACAGAAACAAATATACAATTATTATTTAAATATAAATATTTTAAAATATCTAATTTAGTACCAAGGATATTTTCATCTTTTTCAAAAACTTAACAAAAAAAGTTAACTCTATTAATCAATTGTACTAAAAAGGAAACGAATTGTAAAACATAGGCCAATAAATGATAAAAAGTAAAACTTGGTACTAAAACGAAGAAAATATGTATAACTCATGTACTAAAAGAGAGATAAAGCGAACGATATAAAAAAGTCTAAAAAATATACGATATTGTACCAAACGAAATTAGAAAAATAGCTTTAGATAAAGGATTAACTTAAAAAATAATTATCTTATTTTAAAATGTTTTTTAACAAATATGTACACACAGAAAAAAATATTTAATCATTAATAAAATGTAAAAATTTTAAAATATCCAATTTTGTACAAAGGATATTTTCATCTCTTTAAAAAAAACTTAACAAAAAAGTTAACTCTATTAGTAAAATGTATTGAAATGGAAACGAACTTTAAAATTAAGACCAATAAATGATAAAAAATAAAAGTTAGTACTAAAATAAAGAATATAAGTATAACTTAGGTACCAAAATAGAGATTAAACCGAACGATATAAAATTTTTTTTAAAAATATACGATATTGTACCAAACGAAATTAGAAATATAGTTTTGGATAAACGATCCATTTAAAAAATAAGAACTTTATTTTAAAATGTTTTTTGACAAAAATATATGCACACTCAAACAAATATATTATCATTATTTAAATGTAAACATTTTAAAATATCTAATTTAGTACCAATGATATTTTCGTATTTTTTCAAAAACTTAACAAAAAAAACAGTTAACTCTAATAGTCAATAGTACTAAATAGAAAAAAACTGTAAAATTCAGGCCAATAAATGATAAAAAATAAAAGTTAGTACTAAAATGAAGAATACGTGTATAAGTTAGGTATCAAAATAGAGATTAAACCGAACGATTTAAAAAAATTCTAAAAAATGTACGATATTGTACCGAACGAAATTAGAAAAATAGCTTTAGATAAAAGATCAATTTAAAAAATAATAACTTTATTTTAAAATGTTTTTTGACAAATATATTACCACACACAAACAAATATATATAATCATTATTTAAATGTAAAAATTTTAAAATATCTAATTTAGTACCAAAGATATTTTCGTCTTTTTAAAAAATTTAACAAAAAGTTAACTCTATTAATTAAATGTATTGAGATGTAAATGAACTATAAACTCAGGCCAATAAATGATAAGAAGTAAAAGTTAGCACTTAAATGAAGAATATATGTATAACTCATGTATTGAAAGAGAGATTAAACCAAACGATATAAAAAAGTCTAAAAAATATATGATATTTTATCGAACGAAATTAGAAAAATAGCTTTGGATAAACGATCAATTTAAAAAATAATAACTTTATTTTAAAATGTTTGTTGATAAATATGTACACACACAAACAAATATATAATCATTATTAAAATGTAAAAATTTTAAAATATCCAATTTAGTACCAAGGATATTTCCCTCTTTTTCAAAAAACTTAACAAAAAGTTAAATATATTAGTCAAATGTATTGAAATGGAAACAAACTGTAAAACTCAGGCCAATAATTAATATACCCTCTTCTTGAGTGTATCCTTGAGCTATCAATCTGGCTTTATTCCTGATGACAATGCCATGTTCATCTGACTTGTTTCGATATAACCACCGAGTACCAATGGCATTTTGTCCTTCAGTTAAATCAACTAGTGTCCAAACATTCTGAATTTGATATTGGAGAAGCTCTTCTTGCATAGCTTCAATCTAACTTGAATCTTTAAGAGCCTCGGAAATGTTGTTTGGAACTGTTTGAGATAAGAAACAGGAGTAGTGTCACACCCCAAAAATCGTCACAGCGGAAGTCACGAATATTTGGTGCTTAGAGCGAAGTTGGCACCCATTAATTATAAAGCAAACGTCCACATTAATTTTAAAAGGTAATTAAAAGTGTTAATGTTGATACGTCAACATCCCACAGTTTTTCATTAAGAAAATAAAATACGATATTGTCTTAATAAAGCGTAGATTGTTTGAAGTAAAGCCAAACAAAATTTTAAACAAAGCGGTCCTAAAACACATAAACCAAATGTGGAGTTTGTAGTCCAAAAACTATCCTTCCACAAATTCCCATGCCCATCACTTTTGTACCTGAAAAACATGTAAAAACCGAGTCAACCTAAAGTTGGTGAGTTTTCGGGTTTTAATCAAAGTAAAGTCATTTTTCATTCACAATAGATATGCTTGGCTTTGAGACATCAACACGACCGTCAAGGGTTTGCAAGGCCCAAAGACAAATGAATCATCAAGTCATGAGTCCATAATCAAACCAAGAAACGAGGTTCCCTCACAACAATCAATTTATATTCCCCCGCATGTCCACACGATCAGAGCGACTGGTCACGAGGGGCGGAATTCCAATCCGGATAGATCTATCAATATAACCTGTGATTTCTCTCTCCAAGAGAAATTAATGATTATGAGAAGGCATTACACGTAAAATCATGAAACACTCATGCCATCATTTTGGTCAACAACAATACTCGTCTCCCAATTCATATCAAAACAAGTTAAACAAATACATGTTTTCCCCCAAAACAGTTAAATAAAACATTATTTAAAAAAAAGGGCCCGAGAAACTCACATGTCTCCCAATTCATATAAAATATCATAAACAAATGCATGTTTTTTCCCCAAAACAGTTAAATAAAACATTATTTAAAAAGGGGCCGAGAAACTCACATGTGAATACGCCAAAAGCTAGAACATATAAGCCCAACAATAACACCACCTAAGAACGCCCTATGCACGAAGGACCCGTTCAAAAGATGCACACATATATCAAGTCTAAACCGTGTAGGTTGTTCACCAAAACCTAACTAGACTTATGTGAAAACATTTCATTTACAAAAACAACAACCCTTAATTTTAATGACCCGTTGGTGATCTTTGCGTTGATTAATTATATATATAATAACACACGCCTTATTATTTTTGTTATATCTTTGACTAGCTTTCATACTACTAATCACATAAACACATATAACACACATGAAATGACACATAAAAGTCATATTTAGTCCTTTAACTTTTCTAAGTAAAACAAACACTTTTACTTATCCAATATTATTCATATACTTAGGAAAAATATAATTTAATATTCTCATGTCATAATTAAAGTTCATAACACCTAGAAAGATATATACATTTTTCTCCAGTTAACTAGTATGCATTTTTCAACATAACAGTTAATACTTAACGGGATATTTAACTACATTTTCATAAGCAACTTATTAATCATATGAAATTATATATCTAAACATATTGTCACATAAAAAAAATCTTATTTCATATATTTTCTATACAAATCACAATATTAGCTAAACATGTCAATTTCAGAATTTTCGGGAACGTTTTCGGGTCACAGAAAGCAACTTAATACCCATATTTTCGTCATTAATTTTATAAATACTTTTATATCAGTAGGTTAACTTAAAAATATGTCCAAATTTTCTGATCTAAATCAGAAACAAAAATATTACATTTTAAAGTCGAAAATCGTCGTTTTCGGCTTTTCCGGGTACATAGTTTGCATGTTTTTTAGTTTAAAACTCTAAGTTTTTGTACCAAACTTTAAATCTCTTATTTTTACATAAAAATAAACTTAGAAATCTGTAAAAATATAATTTTGGCATATTTTACATTTTTAAGCAAAACCGGTGCGTTTTACGCGTATTTTTGTACTAAAAACCATTATTTGTAAGTTTAAATCATTTCTTTCTTATAATACATTTAAAAACATGTTTTATTCCAGAATATAATTTAGTTTTTAAATCATTACAAAAATGTATAAAAGTTATATTTTATGTCTTTTTAAACCTTCAAGTATCATATATCACTACTTACATCAATATTTCATACATCTAAAAACAATTTTTCACTTTAAGAAATCATGTATTTTATCATATCAAAATCATCATAACAAAATACTTATCATACTTTCATCTAGCCATTTCTTAAATAAACATGTAGCAAGTTTTTCATAAAAATAACATCTTCCAATTTCATGTCATATGACTACATTTTTGTAAGTATTTTTCTAACACTTTTCATGTTATTCAAAATCATTTAGTGACCTTATTATCATAACTTCATTAAAACACCTTTGCATGTTAAGATCTAACCTTTTTAAGTGCAAATACACAACAAGCTTTAGATTATTTCAACCAATATATACTTATACACACATACATGTATACGGTTTTACATACATACATATATAAAATCATATTTTCATGGCTAATCTACCCATACACATGTTCATTTCATTCCATATCCTTTATCCAACCCATTAAACCATCCATTTTTACACATATGTAATCTTGTTCCAAAAATCAAAAACAAACGTATACACATGTATATATATACCTACGGATACACACACATGCACACACACACACCCATTTTGAAAACCCATTTCCATTTTAAAAACATTCATCTTTTGGTTTAAGGTTTGGTGAACAACACTTCAAGAACACAATCTTGAACACATTCAAACCACAAAATCAAAATGAAAAGAGTTCATACCCTTGATGAACACTAGAAAAGATGGAGGAGATGGATTTGGCCTTTAAACACCTCTTGGATGCTCCTACATGCATCAAACACCTTCAAGGACCTTAGATCTTGCAAGATAGTGGAAGAGGTGAATGTGGGGAGTGGTGGTGAAGTGGTGGCCGAAAATTGGAGGGGGAGAGAGGAAAGAGGACGGTTTTAGAGAGAGGGAGAGAGAGAGAGAGATTGAGTGTAGTGTTGGTTAAGGAGATTGATGATATTTTTCTTGGATTTTGTAAGATATCAAGATCTTTGTAAGAGATTTTGTTGAGATTTATGGAAGATTTAGACATAAAATCTTGTAGATATGGTGGTAGTGGGTAGGGTGGACGGTTTGGGTGATTTAATAAATAGGTATTTCCCATAAAATTTTATAAAAACACTACAAATTTAAATCCCATGTAAATTTCAAGTTTTGTTAAAATCTCAACCTCTATACTACAACACTTCAAATATTATTATTTCACACTTAAAATAGTCAAAAATATATTAATAATTATTTTACTGTACACCGGGTAGTGTACTGGTAGTGAAACCGGGCAAAAACTGAAACACACGCGATAATCAGAAAAGCATCGGATAAAATACATCGCTTTTAGTTTTTTTTATGTTTTCACTTATACACACCCAAAATATATTATTTGATGCTATCTCGAGCATTATATCAGTTATTGGACTGCTAAAATTAATCAGGCCGTAACCAACGTTCATTACCGGGTATTTAACCGCTACGCGATTAGCAATTTCAAAAATCACAAATTGCAAAACAATGCACAAAAATGGGCTTATCTAACTTTAATAATACTTTAATTATCATAATTAAGTCAAAAGACGCATTTCAAAAAAATTAAGCACGTTTTAAGCTAGTACGAATATTGACCCGAATTTTGCCGGGTGTCACAAGTAGAGACAAATATTTGCATTGTCATTCTTACTTCTGGTTATCCTTTCATTCAAGCTCCCTATTATATTAGATTGAGGATGGTATTTGTGAATCCTAGAAATAGGAACAGAATCAACAACCACCATATTTCCAGATTTGTATAATTGAAATCTTGAATGGATGGATCAGATTCATGTGATGAATTATGAAAATAATTGTATCCATCATTAGCAATCAATTCATCAGCAATAGGATCTGTTGGGGGAATACAATCATCAAAATTTGCATGAATATCTGGATTTGACAAATCAGGTTACTTAGTGGGAAATGGTAAAATAACTTCATCATTAGAATCTCCCCCTGAGCTACAACCTGCAGAATCATTAACAGAATTAGAATTCAATGAAGTAATCAAAGCATCTATGTCAAATAACCAAGCTGGTCCATTTACGACTTTAGGAAAAGAGTTTTCATGAAACTCAACATTCATTGATTCCTCAATAATGTTGTGTTTTGAAATGTAAACTCTATATGCAATAGATTGTGATGAATATCCTACAAAGAATCCATCACATGCTTGTACATCAAATTTAGCTAATTGGTCAGATGTATTCAACACAAATACAGTACAACCAAATGATCTAAAGAAACCAATTTGAGGTTTTCTTTAAAACAACGATTCATAAGGAGTCTTGTTATGATTTTTGACAATGAGACTTCTATTTTGAACAAGCAGTTGATACAGCTTCTGCCCAAAAAGTAATCGGCAGTTTTGAATCAGCTAGCATTGTTCTTGCAGCTTCAATCAATGTCCTGTTCTTGCGTTCTACAACTCCGTTTTGTTGTGGAGTTCTAGCAGCACTGAACGGTCTATCAATTCCTTTACCTGCACAGAAAGACTCAAAAACTTCATTTTTGAATTCCTTACCATTGTCACTTCTCATTACTTTGACTTTAATATCAAATTGATTTTCAATTTTAGTATTGAAAGTTTTCAAGATTTCAGCAGTTTCACTCTTTTTGTATATGAAGAATACCCAAGTGAATATGGAAAAATCATTAATCACCACAAGACAATATTGTTTCTTTGGGTGACTTAAAACATTTATATGGGCAAAGAGGTCCATGTGCAAAAGTTTAAGAGGTGTAACATTTGAATTCACAATTTTTGTCTTGTGTGATATTCGATGTTGTTTTACTTTTAAGCATGCAGAACACTTGTCAATGACAGAAAACATCTTTTGAGGTATGTGACAACTGCCCCAAGCCAGAACCTGAATGCCCGACTCGAACCTGAAATTATCTATCCTTATTGCATTTGTATTTATTTCTTTAAAATGTAACGCTTTGATATTAAAGATATATATAAATTCTATTTAACGTTACATTATTCTTGTATTTAGTATCTTATCGATCAAGTTATTATTCAACGGTTACCAATTAATTTCTAAGTTATAATAAAATATATCTCTAAAGTATATACATATATATATATTGTGTTTTATAAAAGAGATTTCATAAAAATTGTTAAACAAAATCGCTCCTAAGTTCAAATATAATCCTCCAACATCATAAACGAACTAAGATATAAAAACGTCAATTCTATAACGTTACAAGTTAACGTAGTTAAGTTAGTTAGTTAATATAATATATAAAACTAACTTTGGGCCAAAACTGTAAATTTTAAAACTTATATTAAAAATTATACAATCTAAAAAAATATATTGAAACTAAAAGGGCCAATTGTGTAAATTACCCAACGATCCAATTGAACCTATCAATATTTCAGGTGATGTTGAGTGTTTATGCTTTCGAGACATTTAGGATGCTTTTTGGGCCTAGAATAAATCGGAATTAAACGTTATTAATTGTTGGATTTTACTTCTGTTTTAATGCTTTTTATTTCTCATTTATGTCACAACAATTAGTGCTTAATGAAATTAAAATATGTCTTTTAGTGTGCCATGTGCTTTGTACTAATGATGTCCAATTTACTTGACAGCCCGGTGTTTTCGCCGCCGGGCGGGGTGTCACAAGGTATTCCCACTACATGATCATGCTTAACCAGGTTATTCATATTATTGTAGTGAGTGTGACCAAGACGTCTATGCCAAAGAACTGATTCATCAATAGATGCTTTTGAAAACAGACATGTCTCTTGAATGTTGTCAGACAAAGAACTCATATCCATCATGTAGATATTGTTATGTCTTGGAGCTTTCATTTGGATCCACTCTTCTAGTATTTTAAATCCTGTTTTCAATATGTAGCAGAACTTGTCATCAAACATCGTTTTGTATGACTTGTCACAAATTTGTGTAACACTCAGCAAGTTGTAATTAAGTTGTTCACAATAATTGACATTGTCAAAGCTCAACGATCCATTGCTGACAGTTCCTTCACCAGTAATCCATCCTCCACCATCACCAAATGCTACATATGATCCTTTCTTTGATTGATATTGATCAAGTAACTCTTGATTTCCTGTCATGTGTCTCGAGCAACCACTATCCACAATCCATAAACTATTTTTAGCTCTTGGTGGATGTGCCTGCACAAACAAGAAAATCAGTTAGAACGGTCAACCCAACCATACTAGTTTTGGGTTTTCCATATTCATCAATAATAGTTTGTTGTGCACATTGCAAACCAAATGTAGTCAACATATCAGATTTGAGTTTAGCATATTGATTCATTAAAACTTCAAACCTATCATTCAATTCACGTGGAAGCTCATTTGATTTGTTTTTATGAACATAAGGTTTTGAAAGTTGTTTTGCTGAATTATATGTTGACTTCATTTGTTTTGATACAACATGGGATGGAACATCATGAGAATAATCTGGTTCATCAAGAAATTGTTTGATCAAATTCCTTCTAACACTTTCTTGACAATGAGGATGAGATGCAATTCTTGAAATCATGTTCATTTTAGAATTTGTAAATTGTTTATTAGGAACTTGTGATAAACCATTCATTCTCATGTTCCTTAGAGTCCAAGAATCATAAAAACCCTCATCATTGTCAAATGATGTTGATTTCTTTGATAACTCCTTTTTGTGAGATTTTGATCTCTCCTTGTATTAACACTCCTCAGTGTTATGATTCACCCTCCCACAAATCTACACCATTTGTTAAAATAACATTCAGCAATTGAGAAATTTGCCATGTCACAAAGTTGACAATATTTTGAAAAGTAGCAATCTTTGTTGTTGTGATTTGTCATTTTGCACCTATCACACCAAAGCCTTGTGTTCTTTTCATAAAACTCAGTTTTAACA
This sequence comes from Tagetes erecta, assembly GCA_030867185.1. Classification (NCBI taxonomy): domain Eukaryota; kingdom Viridiplantae; phylum Streptophyta; class Magnoliopsida; order Asterales; family Asteraceae; genus Tagetes; species Tagetes erecta. The sequence continues at coordinate 21,761,811 of CM061487.1, forward strand.
CTTTGTGATCTCTTTGAATCTTGAGAATTCAGTTTTGGTTTTGGTTTGAAAATTTTGTTATTCATATTTGAACAACTTTGACCAACTGAATCAACTTTGTTTCCAACAGAAGCAGCTGAAGAATTATTTTTTAATTCTTTTTCTTCTTTTGTTTCTTTTTGGTTTTCTGTTTAAGTTCAGATTGAGCAGCGGAATTTTCAGGATCATGACCTGTTGTCAGATCAGAGACAGATTTGAACTTAATTTCAGTTTTCTTTGATTCTTGTTGGTTCAAGTATCTTTTAAAATGTGGATTATCAAACCTAACCCCTTCACAAACTTCACCATGTTGGTCATTATAAATCATTTTAATTTGACCTTTGTTTCTCAATTCTACTTTCTCTTTCACTTCTTCAACAAAAAAGTTTGAGTATTCTTTTGGTGAATTTTCTTTAGATTTCACAAATCCACTGAAGTTTTTGGTTTTAAGGTACACCTTTTTAGGTTTTGGTTCATATTGAGTGATTTTAACAGGGTGTCCTTCTTTCAGTTTCTCTGTGTCATGTTCAATGTAAACTTCTTTGTTCAGTTTTGAACATTCAGAATCATCAGAAGATTCTGAGTTTTGAACCACTTTCAATTTAACTTGAGATTTACTTGAATTGTCATGTGGATTAAAGTCATTTGGTAATGTGTTGCTCATGACACTTGGCATTTTTTCATAATTCATAGGAGGAGGTGTGGTTTTGTATGCAACTTGTGAAAAACCCAACCCATTACCATTTTACCTTCCTTTTGACTAGCAATCCACTTTTCCATTTGTTCTTTAGTTGACATCAACTGTTCATATTTCATTTTATAAGTGGATGCTTCCAGTTGACTTTTCACATAGGACTTTTCAAGAATTTGTAATTAATTTTTTAAGATTGATTCTTGATTCTTAGATTCTTTTAGATCCTCAGTTAAAGATTTGATTTTCTTTTCAAATTCTTTTTGTTCTTCTTTGGTTTTCTTATGACTTTTAATCTCAGTCTGCAACCTGTAATTAACAATAAAAGAGTGAGTTCTATAATGGGTTACCTCATGAAGGCATGCTTTGGAACACACATTGTCCTTGACATCATCTGGAAGTGGAGGATATATGCTTGCATCAACTTCAGATCCTTTTGCTTTATCATCTTCAACATTCTGAGCTATCAATGCAAATTCTTCCTCTATTTCAGCTCTATAAGGACTCCAGTCAACCTCACCATCATAGGTTACACACATAGCCTTGGATTCATCAGGTTTGATATTTGAAGAAGAAGCTTGATTAAGATTTAAGGTGTTTAGTGTTGTCTTTGCAGAAGGGTTGTTACACTCTCTTAAGAAATGTCCATACAAATTACATTTGAAACACCTTACTTTTGATTTGTCAAATCCCATCTTCTTATTCAAACTTGGCTTTCTGAAATTTTTGTTTGTCTTCATTTGTTTTTGAGATCTGTAAGCCAACATAACCATGTTCCATTGAATATCCATCTCTTCAACATCATCAGGATGCATATCATTCAAGTCTTGAACCATAAGTTCCATTGGAGTCAGTTGACTTCCTAAATATGCTTGAAAATTTGCAGCAAATGCAACATAAGCAGCTTTATGTTCCTTAGATTTCAACACAATATTGAGAACATCATGAGCTTTATCAACATTTATTGTCTTGACTTTTCCTTTAGGAATTTCAGCACTTTCTTCACAGAAATCATTCATACTACAAGTTTCAGCTAAATTTGTAAAGAAACAATCCCCTTGAAAATGTTCATCAAATGAGTTCACATCTGTTGATATAAATGTTTGTTGTCCTGGCTTTTCACCTTTGAATACATACTGTTCCATCTCCTTTTTAGTCATTAAGTTCCTTGATTGTTCATCCATAGCCAAAGACTCAATTTTGGTAACCATGAAATCCAAATCTTGAACATCCAAAGATAGGGTTTGTTTAAGAGTAGTAACAGTGTGCTTCCAGCTTTCAGGCAGTGAATGCAACAATCTCAAATTTATATCTTCAGTGTTTGCAGGGATTTCCATTGCTTCCATTTCTGTCACAAGTTGCACAAATCTGTTTAAGTGTGAATTAATGGATTCACCAGGTAAAGCAGAGAACATTTCTAGTTGCCTTTTCAGTTTTTGCTTCTTCATGCTTTGAATCTCAGTTCCTCCTTCACACATTTTTTGTAACATTTTGTATAAAGAGTTTGCAGTGACATATTTCTTAGTTCTAGTCAAGAAGGCCAATGGGACTGCCATTGTTAGAAATGATTAAGCCTTCAGATCAATAGCACACTTTCTCAAATCTTCTTTAAATTCATCACCTTTCAACTCTTCCAAAGGAATTACTTTCATTCCATCTTTATATGCATTGTCTTTGTATTTGTCAGGATTGGAAGTTGGTTTTGGAATGTGTGGACCATTAGCAATGGATCTCCACAAATTGTGATCAATTGTGTTTAAGTGATTTCTGAATTTGATTTCCCATCCTTTGAAGTCAGCTATTGTTTTCAACAAAGGAACTTTGGATGCATAATCAGAATTATTGTTTTTGTTTGCCATTTTGATTTTTGAAAAGTTCGATCTGCGGATAATAGTGTTGATCTGCGGAAAACAGTGTCAATCTGCGGTCTACAGTGTCAATCTGCTTGCTAAAGTACTGATCTACGAACAAGTTGAAATCAATATTTTCCATAGAAATGAAATCAATTCAATTATTACATTCTCTCTATAATCTATCTTCAACTAATCTGTAAGTCTGGAATGATCTGCGAACACCAGTGATCTTCAAAGTAATATGCGGACAACAGTTCAGATCAATTTTGAAGAACAATTAATCCAACAGATCAAAGTAAGCCAAAATGCAAATGATTATGAAGAAGGCAATAGGAAATTGAATGACAATTGGATCAACTTCAGTGAACATCATCATTTTATCAATGTGCGAATAACAGTCCATTCATGTGATTTGCGGACAACAGTGAATTCATGATTTTGAAAATTTTATTCTAAAATTGATTGAAATCAATCGTAAATGTTACATGAATTCATTATGAAAGTTTGTTCAATATCAATTTCTTCAACAATAGACTTGAATCACAGAAATTTGATGAAGAACAGTTCGTAATCACCAACACACTTTTCGCTACTTCAATTCCATAATTCGAGTAATTTTCACGTTGAATTCTATTCAAATGTTGAAAGGATTTATCTCGGTAACAATTAGAACAAATTGAATCTGTTCGATGATTCAAATTGTTGTTGAATTAACATATTCAAGCAGATTCAAACGAAGTTCGAACTCTACTCAACCAACAGCTCTGATACCAATTGTGGATCTGGATATCAGGTCAATTCACGAGCATGTTAATCTATTAATCTAATCAACAATCATGATTCATACAAGCAATTCAACAACAGAAGATTACTGATAAATGCAATTTGTATTTATAGAGAATAAGTGTGTGTACAAAAAGGTGTAAATGTTTCAAAATAAGTATCCAATGGTATACCTACAAAATACACATAAACACCTATTTATACTATTCTAACAATACAAACGAATACAATCAAAATAACAGAAAACTTAAGTTGATGTGCGGATAACAGTTTTGTCTGCACATCTCTGAGTTTAATTCTGTCCGCACATCTTTGCTTCTGTCTGCACATCTTTATCTTTTCTTCAACAACTTTAAGTATGATGATCAACAATATTTATCAACAAAAAGTCTAACAAATATACGATATTATACCGAACGATATGAGAAAAATAGATTTAGATAAAAGATCAATTTAAAAAATAAGATCTTTATTATATAATGTTTTTTGACAAATATATACAGACACAAACAAATATATAATCATTATTTAAATGTAAAAATTTTAAAATATGCAATTTTGTACCAAGGATATTTTCGTCTCTTTCAAAAAACTTAACATAAAAGTTAACTCTATTAGTCAAATGTATTAAAATGGAAACAAACTGTAAAATTCAGGCCAATAAATGATAAAAAAATAAAAATTAGTACTAGAATAAAGAATATATGTATAACATAGGTACCAAAATAGAGATTAAACCGAACGATATAAAAAAATTCTAAAAAATGTACGATATTGTACCGAACGAAATTAGAAAAATAGCTTTGTATAAACAATCCATTTTAAAAATAAGAACTTTATTTTAAAATATATTTTGACAAATATATACACACACAAACAAATATACAATCATTATTCAAATGTAAATATTATAAAAAATCCAATTTAGTACAAAAAATATTTTCGTCTTTTTCAAAAAAGTTAACTCTATTAGTCAAATGTACTGAAATAGAAACGAATTGTATAACTTAGGCCAATAAATGACAAAAAGTAAAAGTCGGTATTGAAATGAAGAATATATGTATAACTCAAGTACTAAAACAGAGATTAAACCGAACGATATAAGAATGTTTAAAAAATATACGATATTGTACCGAACGAAATTAGAAAAATAGCTTTAGATAAAAGATCAATTTAAAAAAAAGAACTTTATTTTAAAATGTTTTTTGACAAATATATACACACACAAACAAATATATAATCATTATTTAATTGTAAAATTTTTAAAATATCAAATTTAGTACCAAAAATATTTTCATCTTTTTCAAAAAACTTAACAAAAAGTTAACTCTATTAGTCAAATGTATTGAAATGGAAACGAACTGTAAACTCAGGCCAATAAATGATAAAAAAATAAAAATTGGTACTATAATGAAGAATATATGTATAACTTAGGTACCAGAATATAGATTAACCCGAACGATATAAAAAATATCTAAAAAATTTACGATATTGTACCAAACGAAATTAGAAAAATAGCTTGGGATAAACGATTCATTTAAAAAATCAGAACTTTATTTTAAAATGTTTTTTGATAAATATGTGCACACACTAACAAATATATAATCATTATTTAAATGTAAAAATTTTAAAATATCCAATTTTGTACCAACGATATTTTCGTCTCTTTCAAATAAACTTAACAAAAAAAGTTAACTCTGTTAGTCAAATGTATTGAAATGGAAACGAACTGTAAAATTTTGGCCAATAAATGTTGAAAAATAAAATGATAGGTTCAATTGGATCGATGATATCGCTCAATGATCAGAATGATTCGTACACAAAACACAGTTCAATCAGCAACACAATTCATTACTTAATAATTCTCTTTGTATTGATGATCAAAGCAAATATTATAGTACAAAATGCAGGAGAATGTAATCACACACACTTAGTTCTCTCTCTAACGTGAATATGTGATCTAGACTCTCTTCCTCACATTCTCTCACTACATGCTTATGCAACAATACATTTTAGGGAAAATACAAAATAAACCCTAAACTATACAAAATGTATAAAACAAAGTACAAAGTAAATCTTAAACTGGAAATAGCCCTAACAGTACTCCCCCTAAGATTTATCTTTGGACTTCAAAAATCTTCAAAACAGTTTTCATCTTTTGCTTTTTCAGCTCCAATCTCTCACCAATCTTTAGACTCTTCTTTAACGTCCAGCAACTGCTTTCCTTTGTACTCTTCTTGTTCTTTTAGTGCTTCCTCGATGCATGACTTGAACTTCTCAGCGATCTTTGCTTGTCTTGGCTTTGACTCGTTTGTAAGGATGGCACAAGCATTCATGCGTTTCAGACTATCAAGAGTTAAACCTGCAAAATCAATATTAGCATAAAATTCATATGGCATTTCTCGCCCTTTGACTTGCACTTCTAGTGTACCCTTCGCAGTCACCCGCATGAATTCAATCTCCGGAATATCGACCTTCACAAGGTTAGCATTGAGTAATGCCTTCCTTAGACGAATTTTCTCTGAAGCAGCTGCAATCACCTCAATCATCACCATAAACAAATTTCGATCAGCTTCAGCAAGTTTATCTTTGCACTTCTCCATTTTATAAGTTCGCAAATGATCGATGTAGGATGGATGTAACAATTTCAGCCTGAACGTACTGAATAGTGTGATCATATCCTTATCCCAATCATCCAAATTTCGTACCAATTTCAGCTCAAAGGTTTCCTGATTGTAGAAAAACTTCAGAATTGGTTTTGTCGCTTGAGTACCATCACACACTTTCAAACCAGGATCTGTCACCTTGTCAAAATACTCATCACAGAACTCTTCTAAGTACATATCTTTCACGATCAACTTCTTTGATTTCCTCGTTTTCTTACTTTGAACATACGCAGTATCTTCTTGTTGTCCCCTAAACTCCAAATATTTCGTCAAACGGCTTATCCCAGCATCTAACAACATCGCACATTTATCACCACGCTCAGCATGCGTGTGATTGATCAATCTCAGTTTGTGCAACTCCTTTAAATCTTGCACTTCCAACTTGAAAATACTTGAGTAATAATGGTAAACATCGCATAAACCATTAACTCGTTTAATCAAAAACGCATCAAACACTTCGTCATATTTCCATGCAATAATTTTCACCTTCTTGGACTTTTCCGGTACGATCATGGAATCAAGCAGTTCAGCAACGGACTGTCCTTTACTCAGCAGAGATCTAACAACATCTCCTGGTGTGGCAGACATATGCCATGATTCACGTACGTCCATAGGTATATTGTATGACTTAACCTCACTTGGAAACATATCAATCAACTCTTGTCTCTTCTTGTGCGCATCTTCTGGTAAAGCCATCACCGTTATTTCTTTGGGTTCGAGCACTTTGTATCTCTTAGTCAGCTCATAGTATTGCGGGTTGTTGTAATCCAGATAAAACATCCGATTGTACATCTTCTCAGTTTTCATAAAACTTATTACAATCTTCTTCAGCGATTCATGTTTCAGTTTCTTCAAAGTTCTATATGGATAATGCCTCGAGCTCAGCCATTCTTGCATACTTCTACTTGACATTTCTTCTGGATTTTGATGATAAAGCTTTGTTGGAGGTAAATCATCAATGTTCAGGCTCTCTTGGAGTGGTGTCCATTCACCCATCTCAACAACAAACTCTTTTTCATCAGCAGTTGCCTTGTCTTGTGCAATCAAACACTTCTCATATTCTTCATTAATTTGACTCACACTCAGTCCATTCAAATATACTGGATTATACTTCATCTTTTCAAGATAAGCAAAACGTTCAGGCAAATCAGCTGGTATCTCATCATCTGGATTGGCTTCAGGTTCAGCTTCAGGTTCAGACTCTGTGAAATCTATATCATCCAGATCATCAAGTGCCTCAATCATTGGTGCAGTTTCAGTTTGAACCGGCTCAAACTGAAATGCTTCTTCAGTCACAGTTTCTGGCGCATTCTCAACGACTTCAATTACTTCAGGCGCTTCAGTTACCACTACAGATTCAGATTGAATCGGCTCAACCTGAACTGTTTTATCAGTTTCAGCTTCTTTCACAGTTTCATCCACCTTCGCCATTTCAGCCACCTCAGTTTCAGTTACAAATTCAGATTGAATCGGCTCAATCTGAACTGTTTCATCCATTCTTGCCTTTTTAGTACTACCTTCTTCATCAGTAATCTCAGGCACAGCATCTAATTTTCTTTTCCCTCAGCTTTGTCAGGATTGACATAATCAGCAGCTTCATCGGGAATAGTAATTGGTGACTCAATCCTTATGCCCACATTCTTCGTACCACTTGCTCTAGTATAATAAACTTTGACTTCTTGAGTAGGCTCAGCCACTTCCATTATATCATCCGAAAAATCTTTATCTGATGTAGAACCAGACTTCTTTGATCTGGTTTCTTCTAACCATTTTTCTAACATCTCCTTCTCAGCATCAAGAGTATTGCATTCACCTTTTAACTCTTTATAGTCATCTTTCAAATTTTCATGCTCATCCTTCAACTTTTCATAATCAGCCTTCAACTTTACATAATCAGCATCTAATGCTTTAAATGTTTCAAGGTTCTGATTATGAGTGGCCCAAAACTCTTCTAATCTCTTCTTTTTCTTTCATTAGATGCTTTCAACTGTTCATTAGCATCCAAGAGTTTTGCTACCATCTCTTCTAACTCAGCAATTTTCTCTTTATCTTCATTCACCTTAACACTTGGATCAACTTTTGGTGAAGACTCCAAAGGTTGTTCAATGTTTTCAGCAGCTTTGGGGGATGTGGTAATATCAGTAGTAACAGGAACACTTACACAAGCATCAGTTTCATCGTCAGTCTGTGCCACAAACTCTACTTCTGCTTCAACTTCTTTAGCAATCTGTACAATGTCCACTATCTCTGGCACATGTACATCTTCAATAACATTCGGCTCATCAATTAACTCAGGCTCAATCACAGCCTTAGATCTTCGAGATCTAGTATATTGAACTGTAATATTCCTAGGAGCTTTAATAACAACTTCTTCTGCACCACTAACAACCTCAACAGGTTCTTCAATCACCAGTGGTTCTGTTTCAACAGTTTTGGCCTCCTCAGGAACTGATTCAGCACTTTCTTCTTCCATAATATCCTCAACACCGTCATTCCCACTATCATCATCACTATCATCCTCACTTTCACTTTCACCATCATCACTTTCCTCATCACTATCACTATCATCACCTTCTTCATTCTCATCATTCTCAGGCTCATCTTCCTCTTCTGGATGTCGAGTAAAATACTCATCATCATCCAATAAGTTATCAGGCACCTCATCAACTAGGTCCTGTGGATTCACTATCTCTCCATGTGATATGTGATGGTATACTATCTCAATATCCTCCACATTATTTGCTATATCCCTCATATAGTCAAATAAATCAACACTTGGTACATTTCCTATACTCATCTTCCTATAAGATAGATCATTCATGTCCTCAGTGTAAAGTATCCCTCCAGTAAATCCTTCTTCTCTAATAACAGGATAAGCAACATTAATCATCAATTGCAAGAATCTCGGATACATGAGAAACTTGAATCTTTTGCCCTTCACTAGGTTGAATACAAACCCCTTCATTATCCATTTTGACATGTTGAACGGCTTGTTCTCTACAATAGCAACAATTGGAGATGCAATGTCAGAAGGAAAATTGTCGAAACCAGCACTCCTTCTTGACATGCATTGTTGTATCACATAGCACAATAACTTCCACTTCTTCCCCAATCTTGCTCTAACAAACTGTGACTTTGGAAATACGGGAGGATGACCCATATTCACAAAACACGCTTGACATTCAGCAACTGTTAGCTCATCATTTGCTCCTATCTCATCATCATCAATCCTCAATGTTGTTCTGATAGCTTCTTCAGAAATAGTCAACACTAAATCTCTGGTGATATTCCCTCTAACAACATTCACCCCAGCCTCATCAGTCACAACCTCAGCTGTTCTCCAAAAACTTTTGATGAGTCTTGCATATATGACAGGCTTAGCACACATAGCATAGACATACTTGGTTCTCTTGATAAATCTCATCATATCTCTATACCCCTCTGTTTCTGGTATAGTTTCATCCAAACATGCAACCAAATTATGCTTGGGTTCAAACTTCAAATTCTCCATCTGTTTAGAACAACAGCAAGACATATGAGTTAGATTCATCATTAATAAATTTCAAATTTACATAAGTATTTGAACAAAAAGTTATAATGTAAAACAATCACATAATCATTTTAACACCTAAGTTGATCTAACAATCTGATTTTCATCATTTTGTTTAATAAAAACCTTTGTGAATCAATGATCATACAACATATTACACTTAACAGGTTATTCACTTAAGAACACAAATCTGAAATTTAGTGTAATGGGCGATTTTGGGCGATTTTTGGTGTCTTGCTTAAATCTTGATTCTTGTTCTTGAATCTTGATCTTGTTTCTTGGTTCTTGAAGCTTGTTTCTTGGTTCTTGAATCTTTGGTTGTTATTTTACTTGTTTCTTGTTCTTGGCCGTTTTTCTGATTAGGGCTACTTATAAACCCTAATTCGTTTTTTGTAACTGTAATCTGTGATCATATCTTGCGTTATTTTCTGTGTAGCAATCCTGTAACTCTATCTTTGATATAGTACGAGCATTGTTAGCAGATTTGCAGGCAAGATTTGTTCTAGGGTTTCAGGTTCGTTTTGATTCTTTCGTCTTATCACCTAATTAATTATCCATATTCTGATTGCTTAGTGGGTCTGTGATTGATTGCGACTATTGATATAGTTCAGCTTGATCGGTACGAATCCCATTAACCTTTTAAGAATAAGTTTAATAAATTAGGGTTCTTGATCAGTTCTTGTGTGTGCATGGCTATGGACGAATCTGGTGAATTACGTCACATGGGTGGAGATCTTGCTAGTAAAGTCAAAAATATTAATGGTAATCCTATCTGTGGTATCTTGAAGAAACATGCAAAACCCCAGGGGAGTATGAGTGCTAATGTTATATCGGATAGTAAGCAGCAACAAGCGTCTGATGTGAGTGCTGGGGACATTGTTCCTGAAACCTTTAAGTCGATTAGGGTTTCAGGGGTTGAAGGTAACAAGGATGATATGAGTGCTGGGGAGATTCCTAATAGTTCGTTGAATGGAAAATCTTATTTAGGAGCGTTCCAAAGTGCTAAGAAGGTAAATTTTCGGCCACTTGAATCTAAGACTGGAAATGATGGTATTGATGTAATGTTATCAAAAGAATCAGTGAAGAAAGTTCAGGCCAAACTGGGGTTTACGTTGTATGGGTATTTTTTGGGAGAGAGACAGTCTTTTCATGCAGTCAAGTATTTTGCTCAAAACAATTGGAACAAGCGTGGGTTGATGAAGATCATGATGAATGCTGATGGGTTTTTCTTCTTTAAATTTGATTCGTATGAAGGAATGATGGGTGTTCTTGAAGGGGGGCCATGGATAATACTTAATGCTCCTTTATTTTTGCATGTCTGGGTGCCAGACTCTAAGCTTGTCAAAGAGGAACGCACGTCCCTACCTGTTTGGGTTAAGCTCCATGGGGTACCTATAGCAGTCTATACGGATGATGGTTTGAGTGAATTGATGACCAAGATTGGGACTCCAAAACAGTTGGACTCTTACACAACTTCAATATGCATAAACGGATGGGGGAGGAGCAGCTATGCTAGGGCGTTATTGGAGATTTCAGCTGATATGGAATTTAAAGATCACCTTAAAGCGGGTATTCCGTCATTAGAGGGGGATAATGTAACTGTGAAGCAATTAGATGTTGAGTATGAATGGTGCCCCCCTAGGTGCCCTCATTGCAAAGTGTTTGGCCATGACTTGACTAGTTGTGTTTTTACGAAGGAAAAGAAAGTGGTGACTAAGAATGAGAAAGAGGTTAAAGAGGTTGATGGATTTGTGGAAGTATCAAATAAAAAAGCAGCAAAAAAACAAGGGATTAATGTTCAACAACATAAACCGAAATTTATATATAGACCTGTTATAGAGAAGGCTAAGAAAAGTGACCATGGCAAATCGGACGGTAAGAAGGGGAATGAAGAGGTGGATGGGCTTGTGTCAAAGAATCCATTTAATGTTCTGATAGGTGAAGAAGGGGGTCATGCAAGGACGTCCATGCATGAAATCTTGAAAGGTAGTAAAGAAGATGTTAATGAGCATGAAGAGACTGATGTAGATAACCTGGATGACACATATGATGCTTTAGTTGGAGATGGCAATGTTTTCAAAGGGGCAAGCACTCCTTCTAATCAGGTTATCAATGGTTAAGCTCGCTAGTTGGAATATTAGGGGGATGAACCGGCCCCTAAAACAAAAAGAGGTTCGATTTCTGCTGAAAGATAGTAAGGTTAGTATGTGTGCTATATTAGAGTCGCATGTGGATGTTAGTAAGGTGGAGGATATGTGTACTTCTATTGCTGCTGAATGGAGTTGGTACTCTAATGCTAGTTCATGCATGGGTGGTCCTAAGGGGACTCGAATCATTGTTGGATGGGACACAAATATTGTTGATGTTAATGTTCTCATGCAAAGTGACCAAGTCATCCATTGTCAGGTCGTTCACAAACTCTCAAAACTAATGTTTTATTGTTCAGTTATTTATGCTGATAACTACTATATTCAAAGAAGGAATCTATGGTATTCGCTTTCAATGCACAAGGGTTTTGTCAAAGATCATCCTTGGGCATTATTAGGAGATTTCAACTCGGCTCTTAATCTAGATGATCAAGTTGCTGGCCCATCAAATGTTTCGCTAGGAATGAAGGAGTTTCGTGATTGTGTTAATGAGATTGAAGTTTTTGATATTAATGCCTCGGGTGTAAAGTACACATGGAATCAAAAGCCTAAATCTGGTAGGGGTATATTCAAGAAGCTTGATCGAGTTATGGGTAATGCTGGCCTGCTTGATATGTTTCCTAATGCTGCAGCTTTGTTTAAACCTTATGGTTTGTCTGACCACAGCCCATGCATTTTATCGTTGGTAGAGAAGTGTAAACCTAAGCCGAAGCCTTTCAAATTCACAAATCTTTTAACTCAAAAACCAGAATTTGTGGATATTGTGAAGAAAGGGTGGGAATGTAGTGTGAATGGAGTTGCTCAGTTCAGAATTTCTAAGAGGTTGAGAGGGCTTAAGAAAGAATTTAGATTACTTCTGTTCAAGGAAGGTAATATTCATGAGAAAGTTGTTAAGCTGAGAGAAAGCCTGGAAGATACCCAAAAGCTTGTGGACACATTGCCTTTCGATTCGCTGTTGAGGGAAAAGGAGGCAGAATGTTTGAAGAAGTTTGTAGAGGCGAGCAATGATGAAGAAAGGTTTGTAAAACAAAAAGCTAAAGTGAACTGGCTTGCTAAGGGTGATGCTAATACTAAATATTTTCACAACATACTTAAATGCAAGAATAACAGGAAGATGATTTACTCGGTTTTGGGTACGGATGGTAGGGTGTTAGAAGGTGACTTGATGATCAAAGAATTTGTTAATTTTTACGAAAATTTTTTGGGAGGTGAGCATGATCAAACTACGTTTCCAATGGATGACATTTTCTCTAGGAGGCTGGATACAGAAGTGGCTTCTAGCATGGTGGCTCCGGTTACTAGAGATGAAATTAAAAAGGTCATCTTTTCTATGAATGATGACAAGGCTCCAGGTCCTGATGGATATACTTCAGCTTTTTTTTAAAAAAGCATGGGAGGTTGTGGGAGATGAGGTTGTCTTAGCTATTCAGTATTTCTTCAACACGAATAGATTGCTACAGGAATGGAACCATACTCTTATTGCTCTAATTCCAAAAGTTGAGGTTCCTAGCCGTGTGACAGATTACAGACCCATAGCATGCTGCAATGTGTTGTACAAATGTATCTCCAAGATTATTGCCAATCGGCTGAAAGATGCATTATCCTCTATAATAAGTAACAATCAGTCAGCTTTTATTCCGGGTAGGAGGATTGCAGACAATATTCTGCTTACTCAGGAGCTCATGCACAATTATCATAGGAATATGGGGCCTCCTAGATGTGCTTTTAAAGTTGATGTTCAAAAAGCGTATGATACTGTAAACTGGAAGTTCATGGAGTTTTGCCTGAAAGGGTTTGGGGTTCATAACAGGATGGTTAGATGGATTATGACATGTGTCTCTTCTCCGTCATACTCCATCTGCATTAATGGGGATTTCCATGGCTACTTCAAAGGTACTAGAGGTTTAAGGCAAGGGGATCCTTTATCTCCTTACCTGTTTACTATGGTTATGGAAGTCTTAACTTTGTTATTCAAGAATATGCCGTTGGAAAATTTCAAGTTTCATCATAAATGTGAAGATACACGTATTATCAATTTATGCTTTGCTGATGATCTTTTTATTTTCACTAGAGGTGATGTTAGGTCTGCATCGTGTATCATGGAGGTGGTAGGAAAGTTTGCTGAGTTTTCAGGGTTATATACTAATAACCATAAAAGTACGGTGTACTTTTGTCATGTCCCCCCTCATGTTAGGAATGGTATCCTAAACATTCTCCCGTTTGAAGAAGGAAAACTCCCAGTGAAGTACCTGGGCGTCCCCTTGATATCGTCCAGGCTCAACCATCAGCATTGTACTGTTCTGTTGGAAAGGCTAGACAACCGTATATGTTCATGGTATAACAAATATTTGTCTTTTGCAGGGAGGCTCCAGCTTGTTCGATCTGTTTTATCTTCTATGCACATATTCTGGGCTGTTGCGTTTCTTCTTCCTGTTTATACGGCGAAAGAAATTGAAGCAAAGTTAAGAAGGTTCTTATGGGGAGGCAAAGATGATAAGAAAGCTATTGCCAAAGTATCATGGAAAAAAGTCTGCCATCCATGTTGGAAGGTGGCTTAGGTGTTCGTCGAGTGTCTGATATGAACATGGCTCTTATGGGGTCACATATTTGGCGTTTGCTTACTAATGCTGATTCGATGTGGGTGCAATGGGTGCGAGTTCACAGGGTTGGTTCGAGAAACTTCTGGGATATCCAAACTCCGGCAACATGTTCATGGAGTTGGAAAAATATCTTGAAGCTGAGATCGGTCTTCAAAGGTAAATTCTGGGTCCAAATTGGCGATGGGAGACATACAAATATATGGTATGACTATTGGGCTGACCAAAGTCCTCTTGCTGAGTTTATTAATAAAAGAGCTATTCGGGATGCAAACATGACTCTCATGGACTCGGTTGACAAAGTTTACATGGGTTCAATGTGGAACTGGCCAAATGAGTTAGTTAGGCGCTTCCCTTCTTTGACATCTATATCCATTCCTTTTACATCTAATGGGGATGATGTGGTGCGATGGAGGGAGGGGCATGAGTTACTTCCGTTTTCTTCTTCGCTAGCATGGAATGCTATCAGAGATAAGAAAGAACAAGTGGACTGGGCTGATTGTGTTTGGTTCCCTCAATGCATTCCGAAACATTCGTTTAATATGTGGCTTATCTGTCATGGTAAACTGCTAACTCAAGATAGGATACTCAGATGGAACCAAATTAGAGGTAATAACATGAATATGATGTGCTGTTTTTTATGCCATCACAATGTGGATTCTCATAAGCATTTATTTTTCGAATGCTCCTTTTCTTCTTGGGTTTGGTTAATGGTGCGTGGAAAGGCAAAGCTAGCGCATGTTCCCCCAATCTGGTCAACTATTCTGCAAGTGCTACAAAGCAAATATAAAGGCAAGACCATGGTTTCAATAATTAACAAATTGGTTACTGCGGCTACAGCATATGCTATATGGCAAGAAAGAAATAGAAGGCTCTTTAATGAGAATCCAAGACCACCGGAAGTGGTTGGAAAGTTGGTTATCCAAACTGTTAGATACAAGCTAATGAGCATTAAAACAAAGACTACGGCAAGGATGAGACATATCTTAGATACATGGGAGCAAATGGAAGATGATGTACGGTGTGATTGTGTTTGGGATCGGAGTCTAGTTGTAGCTAGAGAGTAGGTTGTTTGTTGAGTTTATTTGTGTTTGTTTGTTTTGTTGATCCATGGTTTGTTACTGTGGTATAGTCTTTGGGTATGTCCAAGACTAAACTAGTGTGGGATTCTCCACTCTACTTGTGTTTATTTGTTAATAGAATCACCAGGGTAAAACCCTTTACCCAAAAAAAGTGAAGTTGTTTAACATGTTTAAGCTCAGTTTTAACAATGATTTGTCAGTTTTAACACACATTTTATCATTTTGAAGTTAACACTTAAGAACTTCCAACAAGTCATCAATGGCGGTTCGAAAGTTGTGAGCAAATTTGAGTCGATTCTGTTGATTTTAAGCAATTTGATGCAAATTAATGGTTGATTGTTGATAATCGACAGTTATTACACCTAATACAACATTCGATTTTTGTTTTAACACACACAATCAAAGTGTCGATTCAGTGATCAGGTACTGTTCATCATCGTTTTTCGTTTTAACAAACACTTTACCGGTTTATCAAGCTCGAAACATGTAGATTATACCTTATTCAATCAATCAAACTTGTTACAGAACAATCGATTGGACAAAAGTATGAACGATTTGTGGTACAGGGGATTTTGCTTGAAGAACTTTGTGAAAAATGATAAGTGTTTGTGAAGAGGCGGGTTTTTATATGGTTGAAAATTAGGTCAAACTTTTTGTGATGGGTCAACAAAATGGGACGGGTAAACAATAAAAGCCCAATAAGCCTTGACGGGTCATGCACTGTTGATCCGTGTCATGTACTATTGGGACGGGTCAAGTACATGAGACAAGTCACAACATGGACGGGTCAACATAGAGACATGTAAAAACAATTGGACGGGTCATTCACTGTAGAGACGGGTAAAGCACTGTAGAGATGGGTAAGTCACTGTAGAGACGGGTAAAGGTTAGGAACAACTACACCTGTTTTGGTTTTACACATCACTCGACTACATAGTGATCTTCTTCATCACCCGGCTTGCTTTTCTTTATCACCCCGCAACACAGTGATCTTCTTCATCACCCAGCAACACAGTTGTTATACTTTCACCCGGCTACTCAAAGTTCTTCACTTACACGGCGAGATAAAGACTTCTTTCTTTTACCCGGCTGTATAGTGTCAACACTTCATTACCCGGCAGCATAGTAACACAACTTGTCACACGGCAGATATCAATGACTCCTTCACCCGGCTGTATAATGACTTGTTCATTACCCGGCATCACAGTAGCCATAATATCTTTGCCTGGCTTCACTTCTTTTCACCCAATCACCCGGCTCATATCAGATACAACCACTTTACCCGGCTAAATAGTATCTTCATTACCCGGCTGAACAGTTGTCTCTGATATCTTCACCCAGCGAAAGAACAACACTTTGACAATTTTTCAATTTTCTCGTCTGTTGACTTTTCAACTGCATTTATTGCACCTGCAAACATTCTCGACATATTAATTAGACAAGACATCCTTATTAGGGTTTGTCACGTTAAATATAAAAAATCTAATACAAGTCAACAAATATTAATTCTAATTAAAACCCTTTTTCTTTTTCTTTGATTTTTTCTTGTAAAAATGTTTTTGCACAACCAAAATTTCTATATCCCGAAGCAATTTCTTAAAAACATATCACACGACCTTGGGTTTGTTTTTAACACATCCAATACATTTGCTTTTCATACCTCATAATCTTGTTCATTCAAAACACACTTATTTAAAATATTTTTGGATTTTTGTAAATATTTTTCTTCTTCACTTATTCTCCCCCTAAACTTGAAATTTCTTGAAATTTTTAAGTTTAACAAGGATGTCGATGTGTCAATAAAGATTCCATATGCCTGCACACTCAAAGCACACACATTAAAATAAAGACATATGCAATGCAATGAATCAAAATATCGCAGTGAGATCATACCACACATTATCTGAACATGTTTTGCAAGTTTTGAATAGACATTTGACTTATGCTTGATTGAGTGATGATATGAAAACATACCAATTAGCTCGAGTTGACACACTTACTTTTTCAGTATCATGATGAGATTTAAGGTTCGATTAGAATGACTTATGTGACCCTCATGCTTACATATGTCAATATATTTCCTTTTCAGACACTACCTGAATGCATATTGCACATAAATCTGGTCACTTACAATCAGAAACAGTGTGGAAAATGGGTTCTATTCGAATTTGGTCCACTTTATGACTTCTTTTGAATTCCTTTTTGGAATTTTCCATTTCCTATCGTTCCCCTTGGGAATCTTCTGAATTCCTTTTTGGAATTTTTGTTTGGTGATGGTCCAAATTTGGGACTCTTTTTGTTCCAACTTTGGGAATCTTTTGCTGCACCTTGAAGCTCAAAAGAGACTTCGTGTGAGACTTCAGGTCTGTGGATACCACAACAAAGAAGCTCACGATGCGGTTCATCACACTGAATAGACTGCATCGTTACCCGATCATGAACAACTATCATCACAAGCAATGCATCAAAAGATATATATCTAGACATGTATAGCAAAGGAACTTGACACAAAGATCATTGATTTTAGATTTGTCAACAATGTACTTACTTTTTCAGTCTAATTGCCTGAGCTGTCTCGCACATCAATTAACATTCATCAGTCTTTATTTAAAAATGATGTAACAAATAATGTCTAGTGTGACTATCATTTCTCACTTTTTGCAATATAGATTCTTATGACATGATATTTTCTTTTCTTTTTGCTTTTATATTTTTGTTTTTCTTTTCTTTTTCATGCACACACACAATGCAAAACAATAAAATAAAAGACAAAGGAATCAATACTTGACATCGACTTATTATGTTTTTGGATTTTATATTTTTCTGTTTTTTGTTTGGTTTTTCAAAAATTAGAATTAATCATGGTTGATTAACCCTATGGATTGAATTAAGAATTCAAACCGCCCTGACAAGAAAGATTTTGTGAAAAGATCTGCCAGTTGTTTGTCGGTATGAACTTTAATCAAAATTATTAAACCTTTTTCAGAGTTGTCTCTGAGAAAGTGATATCGAATTTCGATATGTTTGGTTTTTGAGTGTTGAACAGGATTAGCAGTAATGAACATAGCAGCAGTATTATCTATGTATATAGGAGTTTTGAGAAAGTTAAACCCGTAGTCAAGCAATTGGTTTTGTAGCCACAAAACTTGAGAACATCCTGCCGATGCAGCGATATACTCTGCTTCAGCTGTGGATACAGAAACGTTGGTCTGCTTTTTGCATTGCCAAGAAACAAGTCTAGGACCCAGAAATTGACATCCACCAGTAGTCGATTTCCTGTCAAGAGCACACCCACCAAAGTCACTATCAGAATAACTATATAATTCAAAATTGCCTTCATAAGGATACCATAACCCGAGATTCGGTTTCCTCTAAGGTATCTGAAAATACGTTTAACAGCAACCAGGTGCGACTCTTTTGGATCAAACTGATATCTTGCACACACACATACAGCATACATAATGTCTGGCCTTGATGCAGTAAGATACATCAGTGAACCAATCATTGATCTGTACAGTGTTTGATCAACGGATTTGCCTTTCGGATCCGGCTGTATCTTGCAGTTCACATCAGATGGCGTTCGAATAGTCTAACAGTCCTGCATCTTGAACTTTTTCAGCAACTTCTCAACAAACTTTGATTGGTTGATAAAAATTCCGTCTGCTGACTGTTTTACTTGTAATCCGAGAAAGAAATTAATCTCCCCCATCGAACTCATCTGAAATCTTGACTTCATGATTTCTTCAAACTCTTTGCACATGGACGCACTGGTTGATCCAAAGATGATATCATCCACATACACTTGAACACATAAAAGATCTTCATTTTCCCGCTTCATGAATAAAGTTGGATCAATCTGACCTCTTGTAAATCCATGTTCTAGCAAATGTTTAGATAACGTCTCGTACCAAATCCTTGGAGCTTGATGTAGACCATATAAAGCTTTGCTCAATTTGTATACACGAAGTGGATAATCAGGATCTTCAAAACCCGGAGGTTGTCTCACATATACATCATCGGTAATTGGTCCATACAGAAAAGCACATTTAACGTCCATTTGAAACACTTTAAACTTCATAAAAGAGTCATAAGCTAGAAAAACGCGAATAGCTTCAAGTCGAGCGACCGGAGCAAACACTTCTTCATAGTCGATACCTTCTTCCTGAGTGTAACCTTGTGCAATAAGTCTGGCTTTGTTTCTCACAACAATGCCACGTTCATCCGGCTTGTTCTTGTACAACCATCTTGTACCAATCGCATTTTCTCCTTTAGGTTAGTCCACTAACTTCCAAACTTCTTGTTTGCGAAATTGAACTAACTCCTCTTGCATGGCTTCAATCCAACTATTATCTTGCAACGCTTCTGAAATGTTCTTTGGCACCACTTGAGAAAGAAAACATGAATAAAGACAAACGTTTGCATGTTCAGTCTGACTTCTCATAGTTCGCTGATTCAAAGGTCCAATAATCTGAGAGACAGGATGATTCCTCTGAACTCGATGAGTTGGTATAACGTCACCTTGAACTTGCGTCTCCAGATTAGACTTATTCAGATTCGGTAGATCTTGTAGAATGGTAGAAGTATGTGGAGTGAAATTAGGAACTTGATCCGGTGAATTGATGAAGTAGTCAAATGATTCTGGAACAACTTCAACATTCGGATCTGATGATGGTTGATTCTGAACAGATCCACCATCATTAGGAGAATTTTGCGGATTAACATCATCATCAAGATTATTTGAATCTTGATCTTCTTGAGAACCAAACGTACCCGGAGTTTGACTAGATTTGACATGATCAGGATTATGAAATGACATGAATGGATACTCAGAATTGAGATTGCTATCATCGTCATTATCAGAATCATCGCTAAAACATCCCAAGTCTCCTGATTCTTTTCTCGATGTTCCTAAAAATCAAATAAGTTAGAATTGAATGATTTTGATAACGAATCTAAATCAAATAACCATTCGGGACCATGAGCCACTAACGGAAATGAATTTTCTAAAAACTTAACGTTAATAGTTTCAATAACAGTGTTAGTTTTGCTATTAAAAACTCGATAAGCTTTTGAAACAGATGAGTAACCAAGAAAAAATCCATCGTCAGATTTTGAGTCAAGTTTTCCGAGATGATCACTTAAATTTAGAATCGATACAGGACAACCAAATGCTTTCAAGTAAGAAATATTAGGTTTTCTTCCAAATAACAACTCATAAGATGTTTTCTGTTTATCCTGAACCAATAATGTCCTGTTTTGTACAAAACACGCAGTAGCAATAGCTTCGTCCCAGAATGTGATAGGGATTTTGGCATCTGCTAGCATGGATCTTGCTGCTTCAATAAGTGTTCGATTTTTCCGTTCCGCAACCCCGTTTTGTTGAGGCGTTCTTGGAGCACTAAATTGTCGCGCAATTCCTTTTTCTGCACAAAACAAATCAACATTAGCGTTCTTAAACTCTGTTCCATTATCACTTCTTAAGATTTTTACTTTACAATCCAACTGATTTTCAACTTTGATAATAAATTCTTTTAACAACTCCGCAGTTTCAGATTTAACATGCAAGAAATAAACCCAAGAAAATCTTGTAAAATCATCAATGATGACAAAACAATAAGACTTCTTTCCGATGCTTTGAACATTTGTTGGTCCGAAAAGATCCATGTGTAGCATCTGCAAGGGTTTTGAAATGGAGTTTTCTGGCTTGGACTTAAAAGACATTCGGTGCTGTTTTCCTTTTAAACAAGCTGGACAGAGATCAGTTGTAGAGAATTTCTTTGACGGTATTCCCACAGCATGATTTCCAGTCACTAAACGATTCATGTTTCTGAAGTTTGAATGGCCCAGCCGTCTATGCCAAAGCTGACTCTCATCATTTGATGCATGAGCAATTAGACAAGTAGTTTCGGTTTCAGCATCAATCTGCGACATATCAAGCTTGTATACATCACGATCTCTTGGAGCTTTAACCACCACCCACTCATTGTCAATCTTGAAACCTGGTTTGAGTATGTAACAGAAAGAATCATCAAATAATGTTGAATAAGATTTGTCACAAATTTGAGATACACTTAGCAAATTAAAGTTCAACTGTGCACAGTAGTTGACTTTATCAAAGCTAATGACCCCATTTGACACGGTTCCTTCTCTAGTTATTTTACCACCAGCATCTCCTCCAAATGCAACATGTGTGCCATTCTTCAGCTTAAAGTCTTGAAGCAAGGCATGGTTGCCTGTCATATGCCGGCTACACCCACTATCAACAAACCATGAGTTGATAGGTCTTCTTGGGCGTACCTGCATTTCAACAATCACTTAGTTAGTTTGGTCAACCCAGGCCCACATTGTCTTGGGTTTTCCGAATCTATCTGTAACAGTAACTTGTTGATAATGAAGATTTTGAAAATTTGTTTCATTTGAGAGATTTGGTTGAAAACTGTTTCGCCCATTGGCTTGAATCGATTGCTTTCTTCTCAAAGCAATAAACCTTTCCTCTAACTTAGGATCAAGGTTATTTTCAAATTTCTGGTTTCTTACCATCAAAGCTCTCGGTTTAAAACTGTTAACCTGCACATTTCTTGATGAAAAGTTATTAGAACCAGAATTGTTTCGATTGAAATTCTCAAAACAGGAGAATGACTTTGATTAATATTTTGAAAACCAAATGATTGATTTCTTTGAAAATTTGGAAATGGAGTCATTTCTCTTGATGAGTTTTTATGAAAGAAACAATCCTTTGTGTCATGGTTTCTTCTTTCACAGATATCACAAAATTTGTTATAAAAACATTCCTCTGAAGAATGATTTCTTTTGTCACAGTAACTGCAGTACCTGTTAAAGAAACATTCAGCAGTAACATGATTATAACGATCACAAATCTCACAATGTTTCTTGCTAATCCTAAAGAGCCGATTGTTAACTTTTGATGTTGAACCCATTCGTGATTCATTATCAGTTTTGTTCGCTTTTAGATTAACTTGATTCTTTTGTGGAGATTTTGTTTGTGATTTTGATTGCTTGGGACTTTGATTCGATTTTAAAACATCTTGTTTGGTTACCTTCTTTGGTTCAATTCTTTTATCATTGACAGCGGAAGACTTAGGACCTGAACCTGTTTTCAGACCAGAGTTAGATTTGATTGGAGAATTGATTGGTTTACCATAAGATTCGTTCAAATCAAAAGTTCCTGCAGACACAAACTTAATTGTTTTTCCTTTTGACACTTTCTTTTTGACAGGTTTGACCTTGTCAGTTTTAACATTTTGAGCTTTGGTGTTGTCATTCGATTTTATGACACATTTACCTTTTGACTGTTTCGTTTCAGATTGATTGTTTGTTATGTTCGATTTCTGCTTCTTCGCAGTTGAAACTTCAGCCTTCTTCACTGCATTCTTCTTGATCAGTTGATCAGCAACTTTCGCCTTCTGTTCATTCTTCCACCTGATGTATTCAGGATCATTGTATCCTGAAAATTCACCTTCATCCTTCACCGTTTCTTCTGGCTTCGGATTCAGTTCAGGATATTCAACAAGTTGAATCAGAACAGGCTCTAATTTGTTGCTAGCTTCATCATCAGCTTCAGTCGTTACACCATCTTCTTCTTTCAAACTCTCAATCAACACTTCAGATCCTTCGGATTCGGATTTACTTCTTTGAATTTCTTTGAATTTTCGTTCATTTTCGGGTGAATGATCAAATTCGTTGAAGTTTTCAGGTAAAGTTTGTGTGATTGATTTAGGCATTGGTTCATGAGTAAAACCCAACCCTGTTTTGTTTTTGTTACCTCTTTCATTCACAAGTTGTTTTACCATTGTTTTACAACTTTTCACTTTTGTTAATTCAACTTGTGTGACAGCATGAGCAACTTTTTCTTGTTCAAAGTTCTTTGTCATTTCTTCAAGTTGTTTGGTCACAAGTTCCAGATCCTTTAAGGTTTTGTTCCATGATTCTTTAAGTGACAATATCTTCTCATCGGCAATTTTGTGATCAATTTTAAGTTGTTCATGAATTTTCTCATGTTTGCTTAATTTGTCACCAATTTTAAATGAATGAGTTCGATAATGTTCCACTTGTTTAATGCATTGTTCAGAACATAATCTTTCTTTCACATCTTCAGGCAATGGAACATAGTTAGGGGGTAATTCGATACTAACCTTTGGTTGTTCAGTGGATGATGAAGACTCGTTGGATGTAGCCATCAGTGCAATTTCTGGTTCAGATTCTTCAACAGGATCAGCCTTTGCACTCCAGTCATATTCCTCAGAATCTTCACTCACAGTATCAATCAGTTTACCATACCCTTCTTCAGACCAATCTTCCTCAATTTCACAATCTAATGCCAGACTAGATGTAAGATCAGATGTAAATTGTTCTGCATACGCACTCCAATCGTATCCATCTTTCACACTCACTACCAGTGCCTTGGTCTGATCTTCTGGCTTCTTGCCTTCATCTTCCAGTTTTGGCATGGGAAGACTTTGATATGGCCTCTGATTGAAACGTTGATTCCTGTTTTGATAGCTTGATGACTGTTGCGAGCTTTGACCTTGACCTTGATTTTGTCCACTTAAACTTTCTTGATCATTGTAGTTCTGATTCTTAGGAGCTTTGCATTCCCTTGAAAAGTGACCATAACAGTTACAGTTGAAACATCTGGCCTTCGATTTGTCAAATCCAACAGTTTTGTTTGCATGAGGCTTGTAACTTCGGTTAACATATGCATGCTTCTATGTTCTATATGCAACCATCACCATTTGCCAATTTAGATCCATTTCCTCAACATCGTCAGGATCCATCTCAAATAAATCTTGAAGCACAAAGTCCATTTGACTTAAGTGACTTCCTTGATACGCTTGAAAACTTGCCATAAAAGTCGTAAATGCACCTTTTGTTTCATCTTGTAACAAGATGTTCATCACATCTTTTACATTGGCTTGCACAGTATTACACTGTTTTTCTGAGTGATTCTGACTTTGACTTTGAGCTCTAGGTGGATATTGAGGTTGAGAATAAGTTGGTGAACTTGGAATATATGAAGAATCAGTATAAAAACTTGCGCCAACAAATAGGTCACCCTCATCATCAATCTTTGCAGATTCTTGAGCCAAAAAGGCATTCTCCACAGTATTAGCAGGATTCACAACAAACTTGTATTGTGCATGTGAACCAGTTCTATCAGTATTTCTAGAACTCTCATCAATCTCTACTTCCTCTATCTTTGCAATGAGCAAATCTAGATCCATCGGAAACTTTTCAGTATGTTTCAGTAGTGTCACAGTCTGTTTCCACGATGATGGAAGTGCACATAACAATCTGTCATTCAGGTCTTGGAGATCTGTTTTTGCACCCACATTGGTCATTTCAGTAGTCAGATGAACAAACCTATTCATCATCTGGTGCACGGACTCTCCAGCAATATGTTCAAATAACTCCAACTGTCTCTTCAGCTTTTGTTTGTTGAGACTTCTAAGTTGTTCACCTCCTTCACAAATAGACTTCAAAGCTTTGAACAATGTATAACCCGTCTGATAAGCATCCAACCTTGAGAGTACTTGTAGTGGCAGTCCTTTGCACATCAAAGAATAGGCTTTGCTATCATTCTTCACTTTCCTTAAATCTTCTGCTGATAGATTATCTTCTGGATAAGGTTCAATAGAGTCTTTGGTGTAGGTACTTGCACTATCCGGAGCTGTCTGTGTAGGTATGTGAGGACCCTTATCAATTGACTTCCAAAGATCATTGTCTATTGAGCAAAGATGATGCTTCAGTCTAATCGTCCAATTCTTGAAATCTGCACGATTAACAAGTCTAGGAACACGGTTATCAGAATCATCATTAGGTGCCATTTTAAAAGATTTAAAAGAAAATATTTTTAGTTTTTTTTTAATGATTTTTGAAAAGAAACAGTTAAAATACTAAAATAAAGACAAGTAATTAAAGACAAGATAAGAAAACAAGGATTAAAACAACTAAAAATGAGTCACACAGCTGAATAGTGAAAAATTCTTCTTCACCCGGCTGAACAGTAGCTTTTGTTCTTTACCCGGCTAAGAAAAGTCTTCACCCGTCAAAACAGTCACACGGCTCAACAGTTGTAAGTCTTTAAACTTGAAATCTTCACCCGGCAAGAACGTTACACGGCTAACAGAAATAACTTGACACGGCAAACAACTTGACCCGGCTTGAACTTGACACGGCAAAAGTCTTTATCCGGCTGAACAGTTGAACACCCGGCAGAGAAAATATTTACCCGGCTACACAGTTGTTGATCACCCAGCTGATTTTGTTAATCACCCGGCACAACAGTTCTTGATCCGGCTGAACAGTACAACCTTTTTCTTGTCAAATTCTTTACCCATCTAGCACAAATTCCTTTACACGGCTGTACAGGACCTAATTTGTTCACAAATCTAAGTCCAAAGGAAAATTGTCTAAGTCAATTTGTTACCCGGCTAGTTAATCTTCAACCTGTTCATACTGTTCATCATCTTCATCATGAGAAATTTTCTGGGTTTATCAAAAACTTATCCAATTCCATTAAAATTCACACACAAGCAGCGAAATACACCGATTATCAATCCCTAATCTCAATCAATCCAAAACATGATCAAATTTTGATGAATTTGAGCAAAATTTTGATCGAATATTAACTTCTTCTCTTCTTCTTAATTCCTCAGATCTGATGATAATCTGATGGAATTTGCACAATCGTTGTGAATTAGAAGTGATTGTGATGATCAATCACAGCTAAAAACAGCAACAGATCATTCAGATCATGATTTTTGAGCAATATTGATGTGTTTTTCTTGATGAATAGCGAAGAACACAGTACCAACAGCTCTGATACCAATTGATAGGTTCAATTGGTTCGATGATATCGCTCAATGATCAGAATGATTCGTACACAAAACACAGTTCAATCAGCAACACAATTCATTACTTAATAATTCTCTTTGTATTGATGATCAAAGCAAATATTGTAGTACAAAATGCAGGAGAATGTAATCACACACACTTAGTTCTCTCTCTAACGTGAATATGTGATCTAGACTCTCTTCCTCACATTCTCTCACTACATGCTTTATGCAACAATACATTTTAGGGAAAATACAAAATAAACCCTAAACTATACCAAATGTATAAAACAAAGTACAAAGTAAATCTTAAACTGGAAATAGCCCTAACATAAAAGTTGGTACTAAAATAAAGAATATATGTATATCTTAGGTACCAAAATAGAGATTAAACCAAACGATATAAAAAATATCTAAAAAATGTACGATATTGTACCAAACGAAATTAGAAAAATAGCTTTGGATAAACGATTATTTAAAAAATCAGAACTTTATTTTAAAATGTTTTTTGATAAATATGTGCACACACTAACAAATATATAATTATTATTTAAATGTAAAAATTTTAAAATATCCAATTTTGTACCAACGATATTTTCGTCTCTTTCAAATAAACTTAACAAAAAAGTTAACTCTGTTAGTCAAATGTATTGAAATGGAAACGAACTATAAAATTTAGGCCAATAAATGTTAAAAAATAAAAGTTGGTACTAAAATAAAGAATATATGTATATCTTAGGTACCAAAATAGAGATTAAACCGAACGATATAAAAAATATCTAAAAAATGTTCGATATTGTACCAAACAAAATTTAAAAAATAGCTTTGGATAAATGATCCATTTTAAAAATAAGAACTTTACTTTAAAATGTTTTTTGACAAATATATACACACAAACAAATATACAATC
This sequence comes from Tagetes erecta, assembly GCA_030867185.1. Classification (NCBI taxonomy): domain Eukaryota; kingdom Viridiplantae; phylum Streptophyta; class Magnoliopsida; order Asterales; family Asteraceae; genus Tagetes; species Tagetes erecta. Next base: position 21,788,961 of record CM061487.1, read on the forward strand.
ATTATTTTAATGTAAATATTTTAAAATATCTAATTTAGTACCAAGGATATTTTCATCTTTTTCAAAAAACTTAACAAAAAAAGTTAACTCTATTAGTCAAATCCACTGAAATAGAAACCAATTGTAAAACTTAGGCCAATAAATGATAAAAAGTAAAAGTTGGTACTGAAACGAAGAATATATGATATTAAACCGAACGATATAAAAATGTCTAAAAAATATACGATATTGTACCAAACGAAATTTAAAAAATAGCTTTGGATAAACGATCAATTTAAAAAATAAGAACTTTATTTTAAAACGTTTTATGACAAATATATACACACACAAACAAATATATAATCATTATTTCAATGTAAAAATTTTAAAATATCCAATTTAGTACCAAGGATATTTTCGTCTTTTTCAAAATACTTAACAAAAAAGTTAACTCAATTAGTCAAATGTACTAAAATGGAAACGAACTGTAAAACTCAGCCTAATAATTGGTAAAAAGTAAAAGTTGGTACTAGAATGAAGAATATATGTATAACTTAGGTACCTAAATAGAAATTTACTCTAGCTTAAAAGCAGTATGTAACTCATAAGTTAGAAATTGTTCATTGTAAAAAAATGTAATAATTGACATTCTTTTGTGAAACAGATGGGGTAAACTCGAGTATACACGAAAAATAGCCAATGAAAGACAAAATGATCTAAAACAGTTGTCATTCATTATGTACTAACCAAAAGGTTTTAAACCCAACAATACATTGATAAGTTCCACCACCAGATAATTAAAGAAGAATGAAAATGAGTAGCAAATAGCAAATAAAATTCAAACAAAAAAAATATTAGTTAAAACATGGCATAGATATAACAAGCAATTGTTGAATGATATTGACAATATTCTGGTTAACCCGAATAAAGTTTTAGTTTCTAAAACAAACCCAAAACCAGACACTAATTAGAATTCAGGTTAGTCGAGTTAACCCGAAAACCCTTTTAAGAATTTTTGACCTTATTAAACCCAACCCTAATTAGCTTATTTAGGTCCGAGTTTTGGTTCAAGTATTTTGGAAACCCCTAAGTTATCAACAGTTTAGCAAAAGTAGACAAAGTAGAGATAAAAGAAGAAGAAATGTAATTGTATAATATACATTCAAAATAAAAAAAACTAGAAAAAAAAACTAATAACAAAAAAAACTAAAAACTCATTACAAGCCCTGGATTTGTGGAGCATGACTACTACAAAATCACAACTCAAAAAGTAACCCAATTTCAAGATGTGAGGTTTAATGAGACGGATGGTGGCAGTGGTTGGGAGTGACTATAGTCAATGGGCGGGTTGAGTTGTTTTCTTGTTTATACTATTATTCAATATATTATCTTACATATATTAACATACAAATAGACTATATTTACCTCATTTGGATGGCACATGTCATCATTTAACGTAAAAATAGACAAACGTTTGTGGAAATGATGAAAGGTAAAAATAGACGGATGTTTGTAAACTTAAAGGATAAACGTTATGGACGAGATTAACTATTGAAAAACATATAGGACGAGAAATGTAACTTTTTTTTGTTTCTACAACAAAAGACCATTATGCCCTCACGTGGGGGCACATGGGTGGATTTTATAAAATAAAATGATGGTCGTTAGTCAATTTGATGAAACACGTAATATTGTCTAAACATAAAGGACGAACACTGTAAATAGTGAAGTTTAAGGACGAGATTTGTAAATAGGGAATATTATAAAAGACGAGAAATGTAATTTGTTCTAATCATTTTCTTATACCGGTTATTTTGAAAATTTAAAAGATTTCGACAAGATTTTGAAACCAAATTGTTTGTATGGTTCGGTTTACGTTTGGTTTTTTACTTTTAACGGTTCGGTTTTGGTTTTTAATGATAAAAAACTGTAAGTAACGGTTTGGTTACAATTTTACCCAAAACAACAAAACATGGACTGCGAGCACCCCTTAAGTTCACTATTAGCAAAGTAAGAAGCATACACATCACTTTTCAAATGCTCTTAAAAAGACGTAGAAGGTATAACTACAACAACACTAAAATTAACTCAAATCAGATCCACAAAACAAGTAAACTTAACAAATTCAATAATTAAATCACAACACAAAGTATGCAAACATACTTAGATAATTAGCACAAAGTTTGCAATTGACTAATAACATACTTAGATAATTAGCACAAAGTTTGCAATTGACTAATAACAAGACTATCTTTTGATACTTCAAGTAAATGAAAACCAAATGAATAAAACTCACCGACGTGAAAACATACCATCTTCTAATTCACCAAGATTGTGTGAATCTTGAACATGCTATTATATTTAATCTTCCACCTATACAATCTTTATACCAACATGCTAAAACATTCAAGTAATATTATTTTTCACAAGCTTGTGGCAATACAAATCATCATTCAAACTCAACAAGCTATAAGAGTTATTTATCGATGGCTTTAATGGTTAGAACTGACTTCTTTTATTGTTTTCACTATAGCCTAATACATGTGTGAATTAAAACTATATTTATTAAATTTAGGACACACCTAATGAATTTAAAATATTACCTTAGACCTTAAAGAAGGAAATAACTCGTACCAAATTAGACAAAAGTTCATAACCTATATTGAAAAATCATGATGTAGAATCTCTTGTATGCATACGATAATATAACTTCACACAACTTTATTTTGGATGTAGGCTATTATTTATTTTTGTTGAAAAGAGAATAATCAATGGAGATTAAGGTCTATTAGTTCATGATTTTATACATATAATAGACAAAACTAAAAACTTATTACCATCTCACTAGAATGAGGTTCACCTACATAGTGTTATAAATCTAAGAAGGCTAAGAAGCAATAAGAGATTGACATGTGGCATCTAGGAAAATTAGGAGAGGGGGTATTTTAGTCATGCCCACTTTTTTAAATATTCTCTCTCCACATGCAAGTCACATGTCAATTCCCCCACTTTTTTAAAACGTTTATAACTTTTACATACGACATTATTTTTTTAAACAAATTACACCATAAAAACGAGAATTTTTTTCTCTTTAAAACGCGTATAATATTGATATATAAAAAACGAACTTTTTTTTCACAATTTTTCAGCTCATTGTGTCTAATGTCAGGTCATTGTGTCTTCCGTCAGGTCATTGTGTCTTTCATCAGGTCATTGTGTGATTGTGTCATCCGTAAGGTTGTTGTGTCATTCATCGGGTCATTGTGTAATCTTATTTGACAAGTATTACACAATGATCTAATAATAATTACACAATAACACAAAAAGTATTTCAAAGATCTTGCTCTCACATCATCCTCCTTAAAAAATAAATAAACAAAACTTAAAAAAAACTACTATTTTCTCATTGTGTCTTTTTTCATTGTGTCTAATTTAAAAAATAAAAAAAACGGTAATTTTTTTAATTTTTTTTAATTTTTCGTTTATTTATTTTCTGAAAGAGGAATACATGGGGAACAAGGTCTCCGAACCACTTTTTTCAAATTTGATTTATATTGTGAGTTATAATTTTTTAAAAGTGTCATTGTGTCTTTGTTTACCATTGTGTCATTCTCACACTTTGTAACAAAAAATGACGTTGTCTTTGAACATTTCTCAAACACATATTAACAATTTGTGACACGGTGATAATTTCTAAACACATAATATGACACAACAAATATTTATAATAAGATGATATTATATAATGACTTAAGAATGAACCGATAAAAGTGATATTTCACTAGTTATAATAAAACACAATCACATGATATTACACAAGGACTAGACAAGTGCCGAAATTTTTTTTTATTTTTTATATATCAATATTATACGCGTTTTAAAGATAACAAAACACTTGTTTTTTTGGTGTAATTTTTTTAAAAAAATAATATCGTATCCAAAAGTTATGAAAGTTTTAAAAAAAGTGGGGAAATTGGCATGTGCCTTGCATGTGGAGAGAGAAAGTCAACAAAAGTGGCTATGACTAATGTACCCTTCCACCAATTTCTTTTCCTACAAATTGATCTCAACCATTAAAAAAGAGATCTAAAGGTCATAAATCCTTCTTAGCCTTCTTAGATTTCCAACACTATGTAGGATAACTCTCCTCCATCTCACTATACCCCTGTAATAAGATCATTATAAGTAGAAGTAGATTGATCTAAACACCCATTCCTAATGTTATTTATGTGGGTGATAAATTGAACTTGCTTAGGTTATCATATTTGATTAAACAACATGAAATATCTAATTGATTAAAATTTTGCTGCTCTAGAACTAACGAATCAGATCTCTCAGTACTATTCTTCATGCTTAGAACAATGAATCGTAGACCTAACATTGTTGATCTTAAATTTTCAGTTAGGTTTCCCAATTTAAATTGACAGAAAACACATAAAACAGGTTAGCAAAGCACATACAAACTGATAGAAAGAACATATTATAGTTAATATTCAAATGTATCAGCAGGTTAACAAAGCACATTCATAAAACTTTCTTGAATCACAATAAGTTTAAGTTGGATTAATTAGCTATATTGTAAATCAAAATTGTGATTTGTAGTCCTTAAAAATAACATATATCAATAGGAATGAAGATATCAATGCACATGACTACATTCTGCAATATCAAGAACATTAAAAAATATAGAATTTTAAGAAATTGGTGCAAATAGTATCAATTAGGGTTTAAAAAAAATAAAATAACATGCCAGAAAAACATCAGCCAATTATTCATCAACAATAGTATCAATTAGGGTTTAGCAAAATTATTACCTGTTATATGAGAACCCATAGCCTTTAATCTTTCCTCAACTTTCATCTTCACAGCTCGTTTAATCTGGGCTTATGTCATACGCGAACCCTAATCGTCGTTGTGTTAATCAATCAAAGATGCAAAATATGATTGATTAATAAAGGTGAAGAATATAATGGATAAATGGGGTGAAGAAGGTGAAGATTAATCATAGATGACATGACAACGTTGGTGACAAAGATGAATGTGAAAGAAAGTCGTTGGTGGTGTGCTAGAAGTTATATTATACGGAGTAACATAGTTTAAACTTTAAACCAAACCTAGTTTCAAAAAACAAACAAATGTGAAAACTAGAAGAGGTGACATGTCAGCTTTGAAAGAATGATATTATGCCAAGTGAGCAATTACGAGATAATTATGCTAAGAGATTAACACCTGGCAAGAAATAGGTTTGCTTTATTATATTTCATAGATTAACGTAGTATAGATAACTACTGCAAAAATTCATGAGAGTTTTGGTTGAAGAATTCTACTGAAATATCTTGTAAAGAAATACTTTTTCTAACTTTTGTTGCTTTTGATGAGTAGCCTATAAATCTAGAATCTTTCGTTGGTGGTGTTATAACCCATTGGTTTCTTGCCAAAAAAAAGTTCATAACTTATCTTTTCATGGTATGATTTATAAGGGTGGTGGGTATGAAAGTGGCTAAGGGTTACGGGTAGGGCTTACCCGTGCGGTAACACCAACCTCGGGTGTGCGGCCCTCCAACATTTGAATAAACAGTTATGGGGGCTCGGTGATGAAATCGACCCTGTGGCGTCATGCCAATTACTCACTCCATGATGACTGGTCTTTCGACTTGTTTGGGGCTCGGTTCAATATGCCACAACCAAGGGATCAGTTTAGCGAATGAAGCAGAGAAAAGCGAAGATATTGTGCCGGAGACACATCAATGTGCAAAACATCCACGTTAATGATGATGATGATGATGTTGATTATGATGATGATGATGATGATGATGATGATGATGATGATGATGATGATGATGATGATGATGATGATGATGATGATGATGATGATGATGATGATGATGATGATGATGATGATGATGATGATGATGATGATTATGATGATGATGATGATGATGATGATGATGAAGATGAAGATGATGATGATGAAGAGCAAGACGAGAATTTTCCGGGCGAGCGAGCTAAGAAAGTTTAAAAATTCTCGGTTGATCGGAACGCCAAGTTTGGACTCCTACTCAAGAGGAGAATTTAGCGAAATCTTGGGTACAAAATTCTATCGATAAGAAAGTCATAAATTAAAAAATGAGAAATGGTTTTTGGAAACGAGTTTTAAAACACTACATATCTCTAGAAAGTGGTAGCACCTAGATGCATTATTAACTCAATTTAATGTGGAACACTTTGTATACAAAATGGGTGCCTTCAACGCAATTTATATCAGTGTGGTATGTGATAATTTTAGTTTTTAAATATATATACAATCTAAAATATAGTTTTATTATCTTTTTTTACAATAAAAAATTGTCTAAATAATATTTTATCTTTAGGCGTGTGTGTAGAGGATCGGATAAAGACGTTATAATGAAAGCATTGAGTGATTACCAAACAAGATACAAAACTAACTCCACTCAAATTAAGACTTGGGATATTGTTAAAACGCAACCGGAATGGTTTGCACAACAGATGCTCGATCAAATTTCAAGCTCCTTCTCCAAAAAAAGAAAATTGACGAACTCTGAGAATGCATCCACAAACGATGATTCTCACACCCCATGTTGCCTACCCCAACGAATACGTCATAGCATCTCCACCTCATCGTCATAAGGGGAAGTCAAAGAGGGTGGCAAGAGTTCTAGCCAAGGTTGGTGGGCCGACAAGTTTTCGAGATACACGTCTAACAAATCAGATTTGTTTAAAAATGTCGTCACCTCCGCTACGAAAAAACACGAGCGGAGCGTAAAATTGATAGAAACACAAGAACTATATGCTTGGAGGATGACAATCATTTAAAAAAATTACAAAATCACACAAGCACCTATCGGGTGATATGTTAGAGCTAATTTGACCCATAAACAAGAACTCAACGTCAAATATAGCTGGATTTGCAATTTCTAGATTTATTTTTTAAATGGTTGTCATTTTTTATTACCTCTTTGTTCTTTTTAAGTTTTATAATAATTAACGTAGTTTTTTAGTTATTTTCTATTTTATAAATGATTTTTTTATTGTCCATTTTTATTGTTAGTTTAAAGTCATTAAAATAAAATAAAAAACTGAAAAAAGTAACTAAGTAAGGGTACGAGGGTAGTTGACACCAACCTAAAAAAATAAGTAAGGATAGTGTGAGGTTAATTGTGAAATTAAATGTTGTGATTGATGGGTTGTGAGAGAATGCAAGAACCCACTCCTATCACCCTAAGTAAACTGAGGTGTGAAAACATATATATTAAATTAATTATATATTTTTTCACAATTCGGTTTTAAAAATAGAAATATCTAATGCTACTCCATACAAACAGTAAGTGTACTAGTCGTGCGTAGTTTAGCTAGGGGTTTAAAAGTTGAATTTTTAATTAACTAAAATAAATAAATAAAATTAAGAAACTAAATAGAATTAAAAGTAACTTGATGGAAGTTATGAACAAAATAAGAAGCGAACTATAGAGAATAACAAATGGAGAGACATATGAAACCATCACTAAAGTAGATAAACTAGAAGGCCTAGAACTATAGACACATTCCAAATATTCAAGGAATCATAAAGTGAAAAATAGACAATTAAGCTTACGTCAAAGTGCTAAAAGGCTCAAATCCTCAATAGTAATCCAAACCCACAGCCCTCGGGAATTAGTTCTAACAAACCAAAAAATGTGAAGCAAACCTAAATTTATTTTACTTATAAACTAAAAATCTCCAATCACGAATAAGCAAACCATACCTTATGTTCATAAACATACAATTAACCAAACAATGACAAGACAACTAATAGCAAAGGTAACGATTCAATCAAACCTATCACATATGGGTGCAGTTGATTAACCAATTAATAACATCAAAATTATCAATTACTAGTTCTAGTATATTGCATTAAATTGACAAACATTAGCAACCTAACAATAAGCAAATCAAGACAATGGGGTAGTTCTATATGCCACAAATGATTAATCCACACAATCAAAAGCAATAATTAAATATATCAAGCACACACATTCATCAAAAGCCAAAACAAACTCAAAATAATCAAATCAACACAAGTTCATACGATAGTCAAACCGACAAAGTCAATTCTTATTAAGATTCATCTCAACCTAAGTGAACTAGAAAAATAGCCTAACATGTTCAATGAAGAAACAAAGTTATAAAAAACATGTTCATGGTTTGCAACATAAATGAATGTAAATGTCTAAAACAAAGTGTTAACACATAGATAAACAAACCGAAAGCGAATATCCAAACTTTGATCAATGAACAACTCTAATTATGACTTAATTATGCTCTCATGTTGTTTGCCACTTTTTGTTTTTTCTTTGCCGTCACCTCCTCTCAAAATTCCCCCTTTTTGCCGTCATGATTTATTATATAGAATGAAAAATTAGGTTTCTTGTAGAACGCATATTTGTTATATATGAGGCGTTGTCTTGATCTGATGTCAAATTCCAATTCTCATAAGTCATAACCCATCTTATTTCCTACATGGACTCTTATTTCACTTTTCCTTTAAGCAATAGAACTATTACTATGTACACCCAACTTCTAGAAGAAGATCATTTAAAGTGACTGAACCAACTGACGTATTTGTCCCTATTCCCGATGATGCTGCTGCTATTGTTGTATCTGACAAAGCGGAGGGAAAACGTAAGTTAGATGTTGTGCCAGAAATTACTGAAGCTGACACTTTGAAAAAGAAGGCCCAAACAGAGGAAATTGCTCAGAATGAGCCGGTTCAAATTGAAACAGTTAAGGAGATTGAAACTGTTGACATTTCTACTGAAGCTGGTACTTCTATGATTGAACATGAAGTTTTTTCAATTGATGATATTCCTACAGACCTTGATGCAAGATTTGCATATCTCGAGCAAATGAAGTATAATCCTGTTTATCTGAATGGACTCACTGTTAGTCAAATAAAGGAGGAGTATGAAAAGTGTATCACTGCTCAAGAGTGTGTAGATGGTGATGAGAAAGAATTCATAGTGGAACCAGAGGAGTGGATACCTTTACAAGAAAGTTTAAATGTTGATGATCTTCCACCTGAAGAACTTTATCATCAAAATCCAGAGGATATGCCTACTAGTGATATGAGGTCATGGTTGCAGTCAAGAAATTATCCGTACAAAAGATTAAAGAGATTAAAGTCAGAATCTTTGAGGAAACTTGTTAAAAGCTTCCAAGCTTCGGAGAAGATGCAGAACCAAATGTTTTTTCTTGAGTACAACAATCCACAATATTATGAGCTTACCAAGAAGTTCAGAGAATTAGAACCAAAAGAAATCCCTCTCATGGCATTACCAGTAGATGCACCAAAGAAGCGTAAAGATCTAATTGACATGTTCCCGAGCGAAGTAAAAATATATAATGTTCCGATGGAAAATCGAGAATCATGGCATAAGGCAGCTACAGCAGGTGATATTGTCAGATCACTGCTAAGTAAAGGACATCTGTTGCTGATCTTTTGGATTCTATGATTGTGCCAGAGAAATCAAAAGATGTCAAGATAATTGCGTGGAAATATGACGAAGTTTTGGACACATTTTTTATTAAGAGAGTCAATGGATTATGTGATGTATACCATTACTACTCTAGCATTTTCAAGCTGCTGGTTCAAGATCTAAAAGAGCTGCATAAACTGAGATTGATTAATCATACAAGGGCTGAAAAAGGAGAAAAGCTGGTCATGTTGCTTGATGCAGGCATAAGTCGGATGCCACAATATCTGTAAGTTCGTGGACAACAAGAAGATAGTTTGTATCTTGATAAGAAGAAGAAGAAACAGAAAAAGATGATGATGCGAGATATGTATCTGGAAGAGTTCTGTGATGAGTATTTTGATAAAGTGATGGATCCAGGCTTAAAGGTGTTTGATGGCTCGCAGAAAACCAAACCAATTCTTAAATTCGATTACCATGAGGAGACTTTTGAATTGAAGCTAGTTCGTGACTTAGACGATTGGGATCGTGACATGATTACTATCTTTTGTACGTTCGAGCTAAAATTGTTACACCCGTCATACACTGATCATCTTCGAAGTCATAAGATGGAGAAAATGAAGAACGAAGTTGCTGAGGCTGATCGAAAATTGTTTGAGATAATGATCGAAGTTATTGGTGCTGCTACTGAGAAAATTCGGCTGAGGAAAGCGTTGGCCTATGCCAATCTCGTGAAGATTGAACTCAATGAGATAGAGTTTATGCGATTAATATCCAAAGGAACGCTGGAAGTACGTGCAAAAGGTGTGAAGAGACCTTATCAATTTTATGCTAACATTGATCTTACAAGTGTTTCTTTAGATACGCTAAAACGGATGGCAGCCTGTGATATCCTCACCAACGAATCTAAGCCGAAGCAAGCCAAGATAGCAGAAAATTTTAAAGAGTGCATAGCTGAAGCCATCAAAGAACAAGAAAATTATGCTGAGAAGCCGTTGCTAGATGTCAAGAAAGAACCAGAAGATTGTTGAATGACCAAGTTTGATTCAAGACAAGAAAAGATAAAGATGCTTTTGATTGAAGGCTAAAGTTAAATCTTAGGGGGAGAACTATTAATGCTCGTTCCTAGTGAAGATTTAATTTGTTCTTAGTTTGTACATATTGTTTGTTTAGGGTAAATTTTGTATTTCCCTAAAAGTGTTAATGTATAAATAAAATGTTGCTAGTGTGAGGGCAGACAAAGAGAGAGTTAGACAAATCATAGAGTGTGTGTTGATTGTACTCTTTCTCCTGCACAATTGTACTGCAACTATCCATCATCAATACAAAGAGAATTATTCAGTATGAATTCAGTGTTGATTGATTGTTGTACTACATAGATCCGTTTTGATTTGTAGCAGAAAACGATCCGATTGAACCCATCAAAACCAAAGTTTCTTCAAAAAATCAACTTTTGAAAAATAAGAAGTGTTCGCATAAAACCATAACATTTACCTATATAATCACACCAAAAACAAATTTAATCAAAAAATCAACTTTTGAATAAATCAAATATTTTCACATAAAACCGCAACATTTACCTATATAATCACACCAAAATAAATTTGATCAAAAAATCAACTTTCGAACATAAACAATTTTCATATAAAACAACATTTACCTATATAACCACACCAAAAACAAATTTGATTAAAAAATCAACTTTCAAAAAATCAACAAATTTTTACATAAAACCACAACTTTTTACCTATATTTAATCACACCAAACCAAACTTACATCAAAATATCAACTTTTGAAAAAATAAAAATGTTCACATAAAACCACAACATTTACCAATATAATCACACAAAAAACAAATTGGATCAAAAAATCAACTTTTGAGTATATAATATATTTACACACAAAACCACAACATTTACCTATATAATTACACCAAAAACAAATTTGATCAAAAAATAACTTTCGAAAACATCAAAAAATTTAATATAAAACAACATTTATCTATATAACCACACCAAAAACAAAGTTGATCATAAAATCAACTTTCAAAATATCACAAATTTTCACATAAAACCACAACTTTTTCTCTATATTTAATCACACCAAACAAAACTTTTATAAAAAAAAATCAACTTTGGAAAAAATAAAAAATGTTCACATAAAACCACAACATTTACCTATATAAACACACCAAAAACAAATTTGATCAAAAAATCAACTTTTGAAAAAAATACAAAATTATCACAAAAAACCACACCATGTAATATATAATCAAACCAAAAACAAATTTGATCATAAAATCAACTTTAAAAAAATTAATAAATTTTCATATAAACCACAACATTTTACCAATATTTAATCACAAATAATAAATCAAGTTTGGAAAAAATAAAAAATGTTCACATAAAACCACAACATTTACCTGTATAATCACACCAAAAACAAATTTGATCAAAAAATCAACTTTTGAAAAAATAAAAAATTTTCACATAAAACCACAACATTTACATTTATTATCACACCAAAAACATCTAATATTTAATCACACCAAATTAACGTGGTTTTCATTGTGCTAATATGGCATATAGAGGCTTAAGATGTCAAAACTTGTCGTACGATGTTCAAAGGAATCAGACGAATTCATTAGGTTTTTATGGAGTTTTAAGGTTGCGTAAGGTGTTTTAAGGTGTTGTTAGGAGTTGTAAGGCGTCCTACGTTATACTAACATTCTATTCAAGTTGATAATATGAGATACAAAGTCGTAAGATGTCTTAAGTTGTCGTACGATGTTCAAAGGACTCGGACGAATTTATTAGGTTTATTATGGAGTTTTAAAGTTTTGTATGGTGATGTAAGGTGTTCTTAGGAGTTTAACGCATCTTATATTATATTTACCTTTATTATAACACCAAAAACAAATTTGATCAATAATTTAAATTTCAAAAACATCAAAAATTGTATCATAAACCACAACATGTAATATTTAATCACACCAAACTAACGTGGTTTTCATGGTGCTAATACGGCATATAGAGGCTTAAGATGTCCAAACTTGTCGTACAACGTTCAAAGGAATCAGACGAATTCATTAGGTGTATGATGCAGTTTTAAGGTTTCCGTACGTTGATGTAAGGTGTTCTTACTAACGTTCTTTTCGAGTTGCTAATGTGGCACAAAGAGTCGTAAGAAGTCCTAAGATGTCGTACGATGTTCAAAGGAGTCGTACTAATTCATTAGGTTTATTATGGAGTTTTAAGGTTTCGTACGATGTTGTTAGGAGTTGTAAGGCATCCTACATTATACTAACATTTTATTCAAGGTGCTAATATGGCATACAGAGTCGTAAGATGTCTTAAGTTGTCGTACGACGTTCAAATGAATCGGATGAATTTATTAGGATTATTATGGAGTTTTAAAGTTTGTATGGTGATATAAGGTGTTCTTAGGAGCTTAACGCGTCCTATATTATATTTAACTTTATTATCACACCATAAACAAATTTGATCAATAATTTAAATTTCGGAAACATCAAAAATTGTCTCATAAACCACTACATGTAATATTTAATCACACCAAAGTAACGTGGTTTTCATGGTGCTAATATGGCATATAGAGGCTTAAGATGTCCAAACTTGCCGTACGATGTTCAAAGGAATCAAACGAATTCATTAGGTGTATGATGCAGTTTTAAGGTTTCGTACGATGATGTAAGGTGTTCTTACTTATATTCTTTTCGAGTTGCTAATGTGGCACAAAGAGTCGTAAGAAGTCCTAAGTTGTCGTACGATGTTCAAAGGGCTCGTACCAATTTATTAGGTTTATTATGGAGTTTTAAGGTTCCGTACGGTGTTGTAAGGTGATGTTAGGAGTTGTAAGGTGTCCTACATTATACTTACACTCTATTCAAGGTGATAATATGACATACAGAGTCGTAAGATGTCTTAAGTTGTCGTACGACGTTCAAATAACTCGGATGAATTTATTAGGTTTATTATGGAGTTTTAAAGTTTGTATGGTGATATAAGGTGTTCTTAGGAGCTTAACTCGTCCTATATTATATTTAACTTTATTATCACACCATAAACAAATTTGATAAATAATTTAAATTTCGGAAACATTAAAAATTGTCTCATAAACCACTACATGTAATATTTAATCACACCAAACTAACGTGGTTTTTGATGGTGCTAATATGGCATATAGAGGCTTAAGATGTCCAAACTTGTCGTACGATGTTAAACGGTATCAGACAAATTCATTAGGTGTATGATGCAGTTTTAAGGTTTCGTATGGTGATGTAAGGTGTTCTTACTAACATTCTTTTCGAGTTGCTAATGTGGCACAAAGAGTCGTAAGAAGTCCTAAGTTGTCGTACGATGTTCAAAGGAGTCGTACTAATTCATTAGGTTTATTATGGAGTTTTAAGGTTTCGTACGGTGTTGTTAGGAGTTGTAAGGCATCCTACATTATACTAACATTTTATTCAAGTTGATAATATGGCATACAGAGTTGTAAGATGTCTTAAGTTGTCGTACGACGTTCAAATGACTCGGACGAATTTTTTAGGTTTATTATGGAGTTTTAAAGTTTTGTATGTTGATGTAAGGTGTTCTTAGGAGTTTAGCGCGTCCTATATTATATTTACCTTTATAATCACACCAAAAACAAATTTGATCAATAATTTAAATTTCGAAAACATCAAAAATTGTCTCATAAACCACAACATGTAGTGTAACACCCCGATTTTTATGGTACGACTTATTTACATGTCTATGCTTATATGAATGTGCATTTAAATGATCATGATTAAAATGATGCGTGACGTTTACGAAATACGATATGCTAATGATGTAATTATGGGCCGTTAAGGGTGAAAGAATGAATTAGGCCCAAAATGGTAAGTGGATTAGTTAAGCAATTTACCAAAAATAGCCTAAACACCTAATTAAAGCCCAAGCCGACCTAAAAACCCTACCCAATATGGAAAACCCTACTATTTAAACCACCATCTTCCAGCCACCATCACACTTCGCCATCTTCACCACACACACTCAAAACCCTAATCTCCATTTTTGAAAGAAAAGGCAAGAAAGAAGAAAAATCTAGATTTTTGGTAAATCCAAGTGTTAATCTGAAGAAAAAGGTGTTAAACCACTGGTAATCAAGGTAAGAATCATCCCCTAGAACATGTTTTCATAACACAAAACGAATCTGGCCATTAATGGAGTTTTTAAGTTTTCAAAAAGTTTCAAGAAAAATCAATAAAGGTTGCATTTTTATGTTTAAAATCATGGAAAAAGCTTAGATTTGGTAATATAAATGATAAAAGAAGGTTTTGGATGTAAAAGGTTTGAGATTTGGGCGAAAAATGAAGATTTTGGCCAAAAACCGAGCTGAAACCCTGTTTTGCGAAACTGCTGTTCATCTTGCGACACTGTAGTGTCACCTGGGTGACACTGTAGTGTCACCTATGCGACACTATAGTGTCTCATGTGTCTGAAATCTGAAGTTGTGTGTCTGAGTGTGCATAAGTCCCAACGAAAGTTGGGCATGAGCCATGCGACAGTAGCATGTGACACTAGCTGCGACACTAGCATGCGACACTAGCTGCGACACTAGCTGCGACACTAGCTGCGACACTAATAAAAAAATGACGATTTTCCATAATAACTTAAATGCAGATCGTGCACCATTACCACTACCAAAACCTTGTCCAAACAAGCAAGATCACCTAAGAATCAGGTGAGTTCTAGACCTCACTTCCGTTTCAAACACATTTTTGAGGCTAACATGCATACCGAGATGTTTCCTAGACTGTTAGACTTTATTATGTGATGTATGATGATAATGTAAGAACAAGTAATTAAATACTTGTATATATATATATATAAATATAATTATATAAACGAATGTATGCCTTAACAGAAGTCAAGCATCCTACTGGGGATCATATAAAACCAGTCAAGCATCCTACTGGGGATCATATAAAACCAGTCAATAATCCTACTAGGGATCATATAAAACCAGTTAAGACTGCAGAATGGGTGTCTTATGACCAAAGAGGATACGATGATGACTTACTAACAAATAAAGATATTATGATTGTGTGTCATACGAATGTGACGTACGGTATGATGATGCAATTTACGTGTATTACATGAATGATAATGGAATGTTTCTAATGATGTTATAAAACTAGAACTCACTCAGCGTAGCTGACTTTTGTATGCATGTTAGGATTGATGTGTAGGTTTGATGATTAAAGGAGCTGCTTGGCGAGAGCTAGGGGTTTACTAAAGACTGGCATTGAAGAAAATTCATTTAAGATTAAACTTACGTTTTGTAATGTTTGAATGATGCATTAAGACAATTATGACGATGTAATGATATTTTTAAACAAGTATTCCGCTGCATTTATGATTTTATTTAAACTATGGTTGTTTTATGCTTATGAATGCCAACTGTGGTGCTTGCCGAAAGGCGGGCGTTCCAAGTTGGTATCAGAGCCAAAGTTTAAGAGAAAATGGGTAAAATCTTTTCAAAGAAAAACCTAATACTTAAACTGAAAATGGGACCAAAGTAAAAATGCCAGTCTGCTAGCTCCACGCCAAGAAGTAAAGAATGAACAGCAACAAGCTGTATATGACATGTTTATGCAACTGAAAATGAAAGAAGTCATGAATCTTATATGGATGTAAATAGTAATGATGATAAATATGATGATGAACTGTGCATATATGCAATAGGACGATAATTAAGATGCTTGTAGAAAGTTTGTAGGATATGAGCAAGTGTTAGAAGAGTAGAAGAATAGGTTTAGTGCCTATACATGTTACGTGCCTATGTATGTTAGAATGCTCTTGTATGCTTTATGTGAACTAGACTAGATTTGAATACTGACGGGACTCGGGAGGGGTATGTTTAGAACGTGAGCAGTAAAGTAAGTAGATAATTACAGCTGGCCACTGTCATTAGAAACTTACAGTACTTATCACGTCCTGGATTGCCATGACTGACGAATGTGAGTGTTTGAATCTTATAGGGAGTAAGAAATGGCACCGAAAAGAGTAACTAGAAGTTCTGCTGAGGCTGCTAATGCTAAGGCAACGAAAGCCCTTGAGGGGAAGCGCAGGAGAAAGCCCGCAAGAAAGAATGATGAGACTGACCCTGAGATTGAAGCTGAGGTTGTACCAGCCTCCGAACTCGGACAAAATTTGAAGGACGCTATTGCACACGAAGTGCACCAGGTCCTGATTGATGTTATGCCTGCGGTTCTAAAGGAAATGATGAAAGGAATGAAGGAAGCTGAAAAGAATAAACCCGCTAAGAAGGGTGTTGAGGGTGATGAAGGTAGGAAGTATGATAACAAGCGAGTCAAGGTTAAAGCAAAGCAGGCAATGGTGCGTAATCAGAATGGGAGTGACAACTGTGGAAAATGTGGCAAACCCCACTCGGGGGAATGTATGATGGGGTCAGGACTGTGTTACAAGTGTGGGAAGCCGGGCCATCGTGCCTTTGAATGTAAGGCGGCTGTTAAATGCAGGCGATGTGGTAAGCAGGGTCATATGAGTAAGCATTGTCGTGTGAACATTGGAGACAACAAGGGGGAAGATAAGTCGAAGGCTACTGCTAGGGCTTTTACTATGACTAGGAAGGAGGCGAGGAAGGAGCCAGAGGTCGATTCAGGTACGATTTTCGTCAACAACATTTGTGCATCTGTGTTATTTGATTCTGGTGCTAGTAGAAGTTTTATATCTACCTTGTTTTATACGGCCTTAAAAATTCCTTCTAGAAAAGTAGAACGGTCTTTTGACGTAGAGACAGTTGAGGGTAAATTCATTAGAGTCAAATCAAATGATAGAAGGTTGTACCATTACTCTATTAGGGCGTAGTTTCCCTACAGATTTATGCATTATGACATTGGGTAGTTTCGACGTAATATTGGGGATGGATTGGTTGTCCAAGTTTGATGCCAACATAGGTTGTCGCGAGAGAGTGGTTCGTTTGAAAGCTCCCGATGGAAACCCCGTAACTGTGTATGGTGACCAAGAAAGTAAGATTCCTCGAGTGATCTCAATGATGAAAGCAAGCCGACTAACTCACCAAAGGCTGCAACTCGTTTCTAGCATATGTTAAGGAAGTAGAGGAGGGACCGAGATAGTTGTCGGATGTACCGATAGTTGCAATTTCCCTGATGTATTTACCGAAGATTTGCCCGGAACACCACCCGACAGAGAGATTGAATTTCAAGTTAACCTTGTGCCTGGAGCAGAACCCGTGGCGAAAGCACCATATCGTTTAGCCCCAAGTGAAATGAAGAAATTGATGACGCAACTGAAGGAGTTGCTAGATAAAGGTTTTATCCGACCAAGCACTTCTCCCTAGGAGCGCCAGTTTTGTTTGTTAAAAAGAAATATGGGAGCATGAGAATGTGTATCGACTATAGGAAATTGAACAAGTTGACCGTGATGAATCGTTACTCTTTGCCCAGAATAGATGACTTATTTGACCAATTACATGGTGCGAGCTAGTTTTCTAAGATAGACCTTCGTTCCGGTTATCACCAACTGAAAAAAAAAATTAGGGAACAAGATATTCCAAGGACGGCGTTCTGCACGAGATACAGACATTACGAGTTTTTGGTCATGTCCTTCGGACTGACTAACGCGCCAGCCGCGTTTATGGATTTGATGAATCGCGTGTGTAGACCAATGTTGGATAGGTCTGTGATTGTATTTATCGACAACATTTTAATTTACTCTAAGAATGAAGGCGATCATGCGTGCCATTGGAAGGAAGTATTAGAGATGCTGTAGAAGGAGAAATTGTATGCTAAGTTCTCGAAGTGTGCCTTTTGGGTTACGAGAAGTTCAGTTTTTGGGGCATGTTATAAACCACGAGGGGATCATGGTTCACCCATCGAAGATTGAGGCAGTTATGAAGTGGGAAATTCCTAAGACGCCGTCCGATATCCGTAGTTTCTTGGGTTTGGCGGGTTATTATAGAAGATTCATCAAAGATTTCTCCAGAATAGCCTCCCCGCTAACGAAGTTGACAAGAAAGAAGGTTGTATTTGATTGGGGGAAAGATCAGTAGGGAGCGTTTAATAAACTAATAAAAAGGTTAACCGATGCCCCCGTGCTAACATTACCTAAAGGGAATGATGATCTAGTAGTATATTCTGATGCGTCACGACAAGGCTTAGGATGCGTGCTTATGCAGCGAGGAAAAGTAATTGCCTACGCATCTAGGCAGTTGAAGGAAAATGAGATGAACTACCCGACTCATGATCTTGAGCTCGCAGCAGTCGTCTTCGCATTGAAAATATGGAGACATTATTTGTACGGAACGAAGTGTACATTGTACACCGATCATAAGAGTTTGAAGTATTTCTTTAAGTAGAAGGACCTAAATATGAGACAGAGAAGGTGGTTGGAGTTAATCAAGGATTCCGATTGTGAAATTCATTACCATCCAGGAAAGGCCAACGTGGTGGCCGATGATCTAAGTAGAAAGGAGAAACATGAACCGATTCGGGTTAAAGCTTGCAAGCTGATTATTACACCCGGAGTTATGGAAGAGATTAGAAGGGCTCAAGTAGAGGCCCTAAAAGAAAATCAAATTAAGGCAGAAAGAATGGTTGGGAAAGGGATAGAATTGACCGAAGACACTTGCGGTGTGAAGACGATATACGGTAAAATATGGGTACCCCGATTCAGGGAGATACGGAAGGGTATACTTAATGAAGCGCATAAGTCCCGATACTCGATCCATCCATAGACGAACAGACAGTCTGAAAGAACGATCCAGACGCTGGAAGATATGATGAGAGCATGTGTGCTCGAATTTGGTGGTAGTTGGGGCAACCATCTGCACTTGGCAGAATTCTCTTACAATAACAGTTATCATGCTAGTATAAGGATGCCGCCGTATGAACTGTTGTACGGAAGAAGATGTAGGACTCCCGTTTGCTGGGGAGATATTGGCCAGAGAAGGCTCCGAAGTTTGGAGGTAGTCGAGGCTACAACGGAGAAGTTAGAAAAGATTAAAGGGTGTATGAAAGCGGTTAAAGACAGACAAAAGTCATATGCTGATAAAAGAAGGAAGGACATTGAGTTCCAAGTAGGGGATAGGGTCATGCTGAAAGTGTCCCCGTGGAAGGGAATAATAGGGTTCAGAAAAAGGGGAAAGTTAAGCCCTAGGTACATCGGGCCGTTTAAAATTGTTGCTCGGGTGGGAGATGTTGCTTACCGATTAGATCTTCCTGAAGAGTTGAGTGGGATCCACCCCACCTTTTACGTGTCACATTTACGTAAATGTTTAGCCGATGAAAGTATGGCAGTACCGTATGATGACCTGGAAATTGATGAGCGGCTGAACTACGTAGAACAGCCTGTAGCGATATTATATGTAAAGGAAAAACAATTGCGAAATAAGACTGTGAAGCAGGTAAAAGTTCAGTGGCGACATAGGAGAGGTTCGGATGTTACGTGGGAGTTAGAGAGCAAGATGAGAAAGAATTAACCCGCTTTATTTTCTTGATTTAGAGGTTTCGGGGACGAAACCTATATAAGGAGGGGAGACTTGTAACACCCCGATTTTTATGGTAGGACTTATTTACATGTCTATGCTTATATGAATGTGCATTTAAATGATTATGATTAAAATGATGCGTGACGTTTATGAAATACGATATGCTAAAGATGTAATTATGGGCCGTTAAGGGTGAAAGAATGAATTAGGCCCAAAATGGTAAGTGGATTAGTTAAGCAATTTACCAAAAATAGCCTAAACACCTAATTAAAGCCCAAGCCCACCTAAAAACCCTACCCAATATGGAAAACCCTACTATTTAAACCACCATCTTCCAGCCACCATCACACTTCACCATCTTCACCACACACACTCAAAACCCTAATCTCCATTTTTGAAAGAAAATGCAAGAAAGAAGAAAAATCTAGATTTTTGGTAAATCCAAGTGTTAATCTGAAGAAAAAGGTGTTAAACCACTGGTAATCAAGGTAAGAATCATCCCCTAGTACATGGTTTCATAACACAAAACGAATCTGGCCATTAATGGAGTTTTTAAGTTTTCAAAAAGTTTCAAGAAAAATCAATAAAGGTTGCATTTTTATGTTTAAAATCATGGAAAAAGCTTAGATTTGGTCATATAAACGATAAAACAAGGTTTTGGATGTAAAAGGTTTGAGATTTGGGCGAAAAATGAAGATTTTGGGCAAAAACAGAGCTGAAACCCCGTTTTACGAAACTGCTGTTCATCTTGCGACACTGTAGTGTCACCTGGGTGACACTGTAGTGTCACCTATGCGACATTATAGTGTCTCATGTGTCTGAAATCTGAAGTTGTGTGTCTGAGTGTGCATAAGTCCCAACGAAAGTTGGGCATGAGCCATGCGACACTAGCATGCGACACTAGCTGCGACACTAGCTGTGACACTAGCTGCGACACTAGCTGCGACACTAATAAAAAATGACGATTTTCCATAATAACTTAAATGCAGATCGTGCACCATTACCACTACCATAACCTTGTCCAAACAAGCAAGATCACCTAAGAATCAGGTGAGTTCTAGACCTCACTTCCGTTTCAAACACATTTTTGAGGCTAACATGCATACCGAGATGTTTCCTGGATTGTTAGACTTTATTATGTGATGTATGATGATAATGTAAGAACAAGTAATTAAATACTTGTATATATATATAAATATATAATTATATAAACGAATGTATGCCTTAACAGAAGTCAAGCATCCTACTGGGGATCATATAAAACCAGACAAGCATCCTACTGGGGATCATATTAAAACCAGTCAAGCATCCTACTGGGATCATATAAAAACCAGTCAAGCATCCTACTGGGGATCATATAAAAACCAGTCAAGCATCCTACTGGGGATTATATAAAAACCAGTCAAGCATCCTACTGGGGATCATATAAAAACCAGTCAAGCATCGTACTAGGGATCATATAAAAACCAGTCAAGCATCCTACTGGGGATCATATAAAACCAGTCAAGCATCCTACTGGGGATCATATAAAACCAGTCAAGAATCCTACTGGGGATCATATAAAACCAGTTAAGACTGTAGAATGGGTGTCTTATGACCAAAGAGGATACGATGATGACTTACTAACAAATAAAGATATTATGATTGTGTGTCATACGAATGTGACGTACGGTATGATGATGCAATTTACGTGTATTACATGAATGATAATGGAATGTTTCTAATGATGTTATAAAACTAGAACTCACTCAGCATAGCTGACTTTTGTATGCATGTTAGATTGATGTGTAGGTTTGATGATCAAAGGAGCTGCTTGGCGAGAGCTAGGGGTTTACTGAAGACTGGCATTGAAGAAAATTCATTTAAGATTAAACTTACGTTTTGTAATGTTTGAATGATGCATTATGACAATTATGACGATGTAATGATATTTTTAAACAAGTATTCCACTGCATTTATGATTTTATTTAAACTATGGTTGTTTTATGCTTATGAATGCCAACTGTGGTGCTTGCCGAAAGGCGGGCATTACATGTAATATTTAATCACACCAAACTAACGTGGTTTTTGATGGTGCTAATATGGCATATAGAGGCTTAAGATGTCCAAACTTGTCGTACGTTGTTAAACGGTATCAGACAAATTCATTAGGTGTATGATGCAGTTTTAAGGTTTCGTATGGTGATGTAAGGTGTTCTTACTAACATTCTTTTCGAGTTGCTAATAATGTGGGACAAAGAGTCGTAAGAAGTCCTGTTGGACCTGAATTGTAGTCTAATATTATCAGCACAGTCAAAGTCAACAAAAGTCAATGTCCGGTCAAAGTCCACGTAAAAAGTCAAATGGCACGTTAGAGACGAAGAACCGAGTCAAGACGTTGAAGTTGTTTTATGTCTAGGATCGTTAATGTAATAAATATATTTTGTGTCAACAAAATATATTTAATCTAGCTTTAGTCATTTTTTAGCCTTTTAACTTGTTATTTTCTAATTAGTCTAAGTGTAGGGACTATTAGTGTAATTAGCATGTTAAGCACTCACTATAAATAGTAAAGTGCAAATAGGGTTTTATGGGGGCTTGAATGAGTCATTTGATTGGGGGTTTCCATGTAAACAACATTTTATGCAATCATACAAGATCAAATCTGACTTTTTATTGTGTTCTTCTAGTGTTCATAACATCTTCATCAATATTTTACCATTTTGATCCAAAATCTTCACAAGTTACAGATTCAATAGTGTTATGGGACCAACAATTGGTATCAGAGCCTAACTGAGATCCATTTTTGAATCATTTGTTGAAGATAGTTGCTGATTTTAAAGAATTGTGTAGAAGTTTTAGAGAGAGAAACCAGATCTGATGGGTTTTTAGTGAGAGAAACCAGATCTGGGTTTAAAATCATCAGATCTTCATCAAGAATCATCAGATCTGTTGATTTCAGCAACATATTTCAGATCTAGAAGCTGAGATCTTCAAGAAAATATAAGAAAATTTCAGATCTGAAGTGTTTCTCTCACACACAATGTGTGTGTTCTTGGTGTTTTTCAAATCTTCAAATCTGCAAGACCAGCGAATCAAGTTAGTACCTGAACGAAAGTTCAAAATTTTGAGCGAATCTATACCAAGCATTTGCATAGATTCGCCCGTTGTTCTTAGCGAACCTATAAGTTCGCCCGACACCTTGTAAGCCGGCGAACCTATATGTTCTTGCAACACTACCTTGCAAAACCATCCAAATCTGAGCGAATCTACCATTTGTTGATATATTTCCTGCACCAACAATCAATCAAACAAACACATTTAACACATTACTAATCCTACTTTAACCCATAGCCAAAACAAATAACACAACCATACCCATAAATCTACAACTCAACACAACCACAACCATAACCATAACCATTTTATGTTTATTTAACACAAACCTAAACCCATCACTTAACCCTACAACCATAACCACATCCACATCAAACATCCTTACACCACCGTAACACCATAACCACTCGACATCCGACCATTTTATTTCAAAGATCTGGTAGCCATGTCAAAAAAAAGGTGAAGAAGAAGAAGAAAAAGTTCATAAGAAAAAGAATCAGGTGCTGTTGTGTTCTTGAGATCGCAAGAAGAAGAAGAACAGCAGCAGATCGAGAGATTTTTTCTCTTTCTTCTGTTGTGTGCGTCGTTTTTTTTTAAAAAAAAGGAAAAACAGATTTTGTGTTGTTGTGAACCGAAACAAAGAGCTTGGTGTTTGTGTTGGACGTAAAAACAAGAAAGAAGAAGTAGCGCTGGTTGTTGTGTGTCGTTTTTGTACAATAAAAAAGGGGTTGTGGTGTTGTATCTGGCTAACTCGAAACAAAACAAATCTTGCTACTGTTGTGTTTCCGTTGATGTCGTGAAGTTGCTGTTGTTGTTTTGAAAGTGAACCAGGTAGAAAGAAAAGAACACAAGAAATAGAGAGCAGCAGCTTGTGAGTTTGAATAAGATAAAGCTGTGTGTTTGAGATTGAGAGAAAGAGAGAGATTGTGAGAGAGGTTGTTGTTGTTAGTGTGAAAGGCTAGAAAGAAAAAGTGTGTTTAAAAAAAATTAGAAAATAAATAACAATAAATGAATTTTGTCTTTGATGAGTGGATTTTCTGAATATTCACGTGAGAAAGTCAGACAACAGAGTGACCAGTCAAAGGTGTTTCAAATTTTGGTCTTTCTGAATATGTGGTAGTGATTAGTTAAAAAAAACCAACAACAACGTGAGCTCATTTAAAAAGTTAAGGTTTATATCAATTGAGTTTCTATATTATTTTTATAGTGAGTTGGTGTACACTAGTTCCACTAAAAGGATTGATTCTTTTATTTTACGCTGGCACTTATAAAAATATTTTGGTCGGAAGTTAACGTTTTAAATATTGGGTCGTTTCTTGTTGAAGTCGGTTCGTACTATTTTGGCCGGGAGTTAGTGATTTAACTATTGGGCCATAATTGTTGGAGTTGGTTTCGTATTTTAATTCGCCGGGCATTAAAGTTTAAAAATTTTATGGGCGTTTTCAATCAAGACGTCATTAAATTTTAAAAAGTGACATCTTTTGGCCGGGTGTGTATTTTGTCAATCTTTGGGCCAAAGTTTTTCATTTAAGTTGAAAAAGTTTTGTCAGCAGCCGGACTTTCAAAAATTTATTTTTAGGCCAAAATTTTAAACAGGTTATCGATTAAAAAAAATGGCTTATGCAGAACTTTTTAAATCTTTCGAATCTGATGATCTCACAATGGCACAAAGCCGGTTTGATAATTTTGCAGTGTTAAAGAATGAAAGGATGCCTGAGTTTCTCGATCGATTTGTGATGGTGGCAAATAACCTGAAGAAGCATGATCCAGAACTTGGAAATCATGAACGGGTTAAGAGATTGCTTGATTCTCTCCCACCAGAGTGGAGTTCACATGGAAAATCGATTAGAAGAGAAAGAGGATTTACTGATTACAAACTGGTGGAGGTGATGGACATATTAAAATCTTTTGATGATAAAGATGAGAAAAATGATGAAGAAAAGAAGGAAGCAGAGGATGAAGAGATGTTGAAAGCAAAGGAAGAAATCAATCATGCTTTAATTGCTGAAACTGTTGAGGAGTCTGCTCATGATGATAACTATATTGATTGATTCGATCTTTTCAAAGAATTCTATGGTGACGATGGTGAAAATTCTGATGAGGTTGTTGATGAGTTGAAATTGGTAAGGGATGAAGAAGATCGAGATGGGTTGGTTTGTGAAGCTGATGACAAGAAAGAAATGAGGGTTTTTGCTACTGTTGATCATGAGGTGAAGAATGCTGATAATGCTGAAGAATCAAAGCTGAACATGGAAGCTATGATCAAGAAGGCCAAGCTTGAAGCTGTGGATGAGTTCAAAAGGAGCACCCCTTATTGCCAGTGTGACCGTGCTCTTGCAGCTGAGAAACTGGTAATTGGTCTTCCTTATGAAGTTATTCAAGATATGTGTTCATCTGCATGCAAAATTCATTTAATTGGCATATACAAAGCTAATAAATTGTTAATGTCAAATGAAAACGAATTAAAGAGAACTAACAAAGAGCTTAAAGTGAATGCATCAAAATATTTTGTCAAATTAAGAGAAGCTTTAAAAGAAAATGAACATTTAAAAAGAACTCTTTTTGAAAAGAACTGTGAAATAAATTATTTGACAGAACAAGTCACTCTTGCTGAATTTGAAACAAGAAAACTCAAAAATAAAATGGAACAATGGACTATCGCAAGCATGAAAAGGGAGGAGTTGTGGAAGAAACAAAGGGGGGCTAGAATTAAGACTGGGTTCGGTCATGAGGATAAGGCTTTTGTATATCCTCCTCCCAGCACTTACTGCTACTCTCCTACACCAACTCCACACCCGACCAATGAGTTGATTCAAGAGATTATACAGAATGAATCTAACAGTTTGCATGCAGGTTTAGAGGGAGTTAATTTGAAGGAGGTGCGAGATGATTATGATTCTTCGACTGGTATGGGATATAGTAAAACGGGCACTGACAGTCAAGCTAATGATTGCTCAGTTCCTGTTGTTTCTAATCCTGTAACGGTTGTTACTTCTAATTTCTTTGATAAGTTTAGAGCAGGTGAAATTCCTACGTTTGAGCCTGTCAGGAATGAGAAGGAAGAGTTAATTCAGGAATTACCTAATCATCAAGCTCCGATCACATCAACACACTCAATTCCTATCAATCAAGATCCGTTAGAAGCAGAGGTACTTATTGAAGACTGGACAAGTTCAGATGATGAATCAAAGACAAAGGAGTGTCATGGAGATTCAAAGATCAAATGTCATCTGCAACTGTCAAATCTGAAATGCTTCCAAAACCCAAATCAAGACAAATCCGGATCTCAGTTCCAGCTGCAAAACAAGCCAGTCATCCATCAAAAGCTCAAAAAAGAAGCCTTCACCTCTATCCATCATATCTCAAGTTTGTAAAAGACTTGAGAACAAGCAAGTGAAGATCTCATCTCCCATCCAACAAAGCAAAACAAAAATCAGGCAACCACCCACAACTCAACATAAGAAGCCACAAGTCTTCCAACAAGTCGTATCATGTTCAAAGCAAGCCCCACCCCCAGCTACTCCACGCGGGCCAGTCAAGCATCAAAAGCCATTCAAGGCTTGCTTCAAATGTGGAAAGGATGATCATGTGCTCAAGAAATGCCCAAAAGGACATGTTTCGGACGGTAAAGGCAAACAGGTTTGCTTCTCCGAATCAGAGTCTAGAAAGAATCCTCCACTTGGTAAAGGTAAACAGGTTTGTTTATTTGAATTTCAAGTTAATAATCATACATCTTTGAATGGTCGGATGACGAACATTCCATCCCCACCTTCTCATGTGAAGCCGGTTTCACATGATTCAAAGATGAATGTGACCACATCAACAAAACCAAAACCTTTTTCCTCGAGGCTTAAACAGAAAATGATTTCCAAATTTAACTCTTTCAAATCGAAAATGTTTGAACCTAAACAAATTTGGCAAATTAAAAAGATAGAGGAAAAGATAATTGATACGAGAACAGGTTGTGTGCATAGACAAGTGTCTTACACTGATGAAAATGGAACGCCTAGGACTACGATGGCCTGGGTTCCCCTTTCTAACTAATCTGTTAATGAGTGTAGGAACATTTCAGGAGGGCTGTTAGTAATCCGGTTTACTGACAGAAAATGTTCCTTATTCAAATTTGAGGCGGAACACACAGGTCATGGTTTTGGTATCTTATCTACATTCTGGATCCTTCTTTGATTTTCGCATATCTAATTTCACAGCCACAACATTTTTCTTGATATCTCATTTATAATCTTTTAATAGAGTAATATGGAAGACGTTTCTTTCGTAATTTCTATTTTATATATTGTAAATAGTTAAAAAAAAGGATTAAAAAAAAGGAGTCTAACATTTTTACTTGTATTTTTGATCAAGTTTTCACATCCTTTTGAGGTCGCTCTTGTGTCTTTTGAAAATTTCAATTTTGTGCTGAAATAGAAATTTTGGGGGAGTAATATCACAAATGAATATCTTTTGTCCAAAATTCGTTTTGTGTAAATATTTTTGTGTTCGTGTACAGGTTTCAGATATGTGTGGAAAGCACCTAAAGGAGGACGTTGATTTGTGTAACGATGTGTCAATAGGCTCAGCCCGAATACAATTAGACAACAATTCTGTGATCAAACTAAGTTCAAGAACTCGGCAATGAGGATTATTTCCTTGACATGATTGGCTTGCACAAAGTTACAAGTCCTTGTCAGAAATGGGTTGAGAGTGTCAAATCTTTGCTTCGATTTTCCCAAAACATCCCAAATCACCCACACCCTAGCCCTGAATTGAGTTTCTAGTTAGCAAAACAAAATAAAAAGCTACTAGTGTTGCTCTTCAGAAAAACCTCTGAGTGAGTTACTTGTTAACTCCTCAGAATGTATTGAGTCAAAGTGCTTAACTCCTCTGCTATACGGAAGTATTGACCTGGAGTTGGTAGATCTTCTCTGCTATACGGAAGTATTGACCTGAAGATTCACCGAGCATGCTCAAATGTTTATCTCCTCTGTTATACGTCAGTATAGACCTGGAGCTCTAACCATTTGAGTTTCCCAAATAATAAGTCGCAATGTGTTCAAATGAATCATTGTTGACATGCTCCACTCTCAAAAGAAATGCAAAAATTGCAGAAAGTCAAAAGTGGCTCATGTATTGATCAATATTCAAGATTTGATCCTAAAGAAATTCAAGCAAAGTCAATCATATTGCTCAATAAACCCTGATGATAGGACAAGTTACTTTGCTAAATGTCTGTGAAAACCAAGTCACTTGAGTTTCTTCAAATCAAACCAAAACATGATAAGATCGTCACAGGATTGTTTGTTGAAAGGAACAAGGCATGGGTTTAAATGGACAAACATATTGACAATCTAGCCAAGTCTTTGTTTCTCTGGATGGTTGCTCGAAACGCATTATCTGATATCCTTTCATGAAGTTTTTATTTTATTTTATTTTATTTTATTTTATGTTTGGGTTCTTGAGTCTTGTTGGTCGTGTGTACCTTTTGGGATGTGTTCACTTTGTCTAAAATATTTGTGATCCTGTCGGACTCGTCCTCTCATTTTCGAATTTTAAATTTTAATTAAAAAAAATATTCCAAAAAGATTTTCATTTCAAATTATTTTCAAGTCTTCCATATTATGCTATTAAAATAATATCATTTTCACATGCATTTCACGGGAAATTGCACACACAAACGGACACAAGTTCGCTTGTTTTCATAACAAATAAACACAGGTTTATTTTGTTTAATGAAATGATCTAATGAGAAATCTCGAGATTTTGTCTGTGATTGTTGTGTTACAGATATTTGCTGCTAATGATGGCCGATCATCAGTTGAGCAAAGCACCTGACCAGAGAACCTGCTCCTCAAAGTTTTTCAGAAGGTACCGAGCTAGGAAGCCTCCTCCTACATATTCTGAAGCACTCAAGAAAAGATAATTTGAAAGCAGTTCAAGTTTTTACGAAAGGATGCAGGCAAAATGGGGGAGCACGCAAAATGGGGGAGCACACAATATGGGGGAGCTTGTGAGATTAATGATCTTCAGCAACATAATTTCACAAGCATCAGTCTTGGGGGAGTTTTGTTGGATCAAAAATTAAGACTGAAGCTTACCAAATTCAAGATCCAACAGTATTGACTTATCGGTGCTGAACACGATGCAAGACGTTGATAATAATAGACTATGGGGGAGTATTGTTGAACCTGAATTGTAGTCTAATATTATCAACACAGTCAAAGTCAACAAAAGTCAACGTCCGGTCAAAGTCCACGTAAAAAGTCAAATGGCACGTTAGAGACGAAAAACCGAGTCAAGACGTTGAAGTTGTTTTATGTCTAGGATCGTTAATGTAATAAATATATTTTGTGTCAACAAAATATATTTAATCTAGCTTTAGACATGTTTTAGCCTTTTAACTTGTTATTTTCTAATTAGTCTAAGTGTAGGGACTATTAGTGTAATTAGCATGTTAAGCACTCACTATAAATAGTAAAGTGCAAATAGGGTTTTATGGGGGCTTGAATGAGTCATTTGATTGGGGGTTTCCATGTAAACAACATTTTATGCAATCATACAAGATCAAATCTGACTTTTTATTGTGTTCTTCTAGTGTTCATATCATCTTCATCAATATTTTACCATTTTGATCCAAAATCTTCACAAGTTACAGATTCAATAGTGTTATGGGACCAACAAGTCCTAAGTTGTCGTACGATTTTCAAAGGACACGTACGGAATCATTAGGTTTACTATGAAGTTTTAAGGTTGCGTACGGTGTTGTAAGGTGTTGTTAGGAGTTGTAAGGCGTCCTACGTTATATTAACATTCTCTTCAAGTTGATAATATGGCATACAGAGTCGTAAGATGTCTTAAGTTGTCGTACGACGTTCAAAGGACTCAGACGAATTTTTTAGGTTTATTATGGAGTTTTAAAGTTTTGTATGTTGATGTAAGGTGTTCTTAGGAGTTTAACGCGTCCTATATTATATTTACCTTTATAATCACACCAAAAACAAATTTGATCAATAATTTAAATTTCGAAAACATCAAAAATTGTCTCAGAAACCACAACATGTAATATTTAATCACACCAAACTAACGTGGTTTTCATGGTGCTAATATGGCATATAGAGGCTTAAGATGTCCAAACTTGTCGTACGATGTTAAACGGTATCAGACAAATTTATTAGGTGTATGACGCAGTTTTATGGTTTCATATGGTGATGTAAGGTGTTCTTACTAACGTTCTTTTCGAGTAGCTAATGTGACACAAAAAGTGGTAAGAAGTCCTAAGTTGTCGTATGATGTTCAAAGGACTCGTACGAATTCATTAGGTTTATTATGAAGTTTTAAGGTTGTGTACGGTGTTGTAAGGTCTTGTTAGGAGTTGTAAGGCGTCCTACGTTATACTAACATTCTCTTCAAGTTGATAATATGGCATACAGAGTCGTAAGATGGCTTAAGTTGTTGTACGACGTTCAAAGGACTCGGACGAATTTATTAGGTTTATTATGGAGTTTTAAAGTTTTGTATGTTGATGTAAGGTGTTTTTAGGAGTTTAACGCGTCCTATATTATATTTACCTTTATAATCACAGCAAAAACAAATTTGATCAATAATTTAAATTTTGAAAACATCAAAAATTGTCTCATAAACCACAACATGTAATATTTAATCACACCAAACTAACGTGGTTTTTGATAGTGCTAATATGGCATATAGAGGCTTAAGATGTCCAAACTTGTCGTGCGATGTTAAACGGTATCAGACAAATTCATTAGGTGTATGATGCAGTTTTAAGGTTTCGTATCGTGTTGTAAGGTGTTCTTACTAACGTTCTTTTCAAGTTGCTAATAATGTGGGACAAAGAGTCGTAAGAAGTCCTAAGTTGGCGTGCGATGTTCAAAGGTCACGTACGAAATCATTAGGTTTATTATGAAGTTTTAAGGTTGCGTACGGTGTTGTAAGGTGTTGTTAGGAGTTGTAAGGCCTCCTACGTTATACTAACATTCACTTCAAGTTGATAATATGGCATACAGAGTCGTAAGATGTCTTAAGTTGGCATACGACGTTCAAAGGACTCTGACGAATTTTTTAGGTTTATTATGGAGTTTTAAAGTTTTGTATGTTGATGTAAGGTGTTCTTAGGAGTTTAATGCGTCCTATATTATATTTACCTTTATTATCACACCAAAAACAAATTTGATCAATAATTTAAATTTCGAAAACGTCAAAAATTGTCTCATAAACCACAACATGTAATATTTAATCACACCAAACTAATGTGGTTTTCATGGTGCTAATATGGTATATAGAGGCTTAAGATATCCAAACTTGTCGTACAATGTTCAAAGGTATCAGACGAATTCATTAGGTGTATGATGAAGTTTTAAGGTTTCGTATAGTGATGTAAGGTGTTCTTACTTACGTTTTTTTCAAGTTGCTAATAATGTGGGACAACGAGTCGTAAGAAGTCCTAAGTTGTCATACGATGTTCAAATGACACGTACGGAATCATTAGGTTTATTATGAAGTTTTAAGGTTGCGTACGGTGTTGTAAGGTGTTGTTAAGAGTTATAAGGCGTCCTACGTTATACTAACATTCTCTTCAAGTTGATAATATGGCATACAGAGTCGTAAGATGTCTTAAGTTGTCGTTCGACGTTCAAAGGACTTTGACGAATTTTTTAGGTTTATTATGGAGTTTTAAAGTTTTGTATGTTGATGTTAGGTGTTCTTAGGAGTTTAACGCGTCCTATATTATATTTACCTTTATAATCACACCAAAAACAAATTTGATCAATAATTTAAATTTCGAAAACATCAAAAATTGTCTCATAAACCACAACATGTAATATTTAATCACACCAAACTAACGTGGTTTTTGATGGTGCTAATATGGCATATAGAGGCTTAAGATGTCCAAACTTGTCGTACGATGTTAAACGGTATCAGACAAATTCATTAGGTGTATGATGCAGTTTTAAGTTTTCGTATGGTGTTGTAAGGTGTTCTTACTAATGTTCTTTTCGAGTTGCTAATAATGTGGGACAAAGAGTCGTAAGAAGTCCTAAGTTGTCGTACGATGTTAAAAGGACACGTACGAAATCATTAGGTTTATTATGAAGTTTTAAGGTTGCGTACGGTGTTGTAAGGTGTTGTTAGGAGTTGTAAGGCGTCCTACGTTATACTAACATTCTCTTCAACTTGATAATATGGCATACAGAGTCGTAAGATGTCTTAAGTTGTCGTACGACGTTCAAAGGACTCGGACGAATTTATTAGGTTTATTATGGAGTTTTAAAGTTTCATATGTTGATGTAAGGTGTTCTTAGGAGTTTAACGCGTCCTATATTATATTTACCTTTATAATCACACCAAAAACAAATTTGATCAATAATTTAAATTTCAAAAACATCAAAAATTGTCTAATAAACCACAACATGTAATATTTAATCACACCAAACTAACGTGGTTTTCATGGTGCTAATATGGCATATAGAGGCTTAAGATGTCCAAACTTGTCGTTCAATGTTCAAAGGTATCAGACAAATTCATTAGGTGTATGATGCAATTTTAAGGTTTCGTATGGTGATGTAAGGTGTTTTTACTAATGTTCTTTTCAAGTTGCTAATGTGACACAAAAAGTCGTAAGAAGTCCTAAGTTGTCGTACGATGTTCAAAAGAATCGTACGAATTCATTAGGTTTATTATGGAGTTTTAAGGTTGCGTACGGTGTTGTAAGGTGTTGTTAGGAGTTGTAAGGCGACCTACATTATACTAACATTCTATTCACGGTGATAATATGATATACAGAGTCGTAAGATGTCTTAAGTTGTCGTACGACGTTCAAAGGACTCAGACGAATTTATTAGGTTTATTATGGAGTTTTAAAGTTTTGTATGTTGATGTAAGGTGTTCTTAGTAGTTTAACGCGTCCTATAATATATTTACCTTTATAATCACACCAAAAACAAATTTGATCAATAATTTAAATTTCGAAAACATCAAAAATTGTCTCATAAACCACAACATGTAATATTTAATCACACCAAACTAACGTGGTTTTCATGGTGCTAATATGACATATAGAGGCTTAAGATGTTCAAACTTGCCGTACGATGTTCAAAGGTATCAGACGAATTCATTAGGTGTATGATGCAGTTTTAAGGTTTCGTATGGTGATGTAAGGTGTTCTTACTAACGTTCTTTTTGAGTTACTAATGTGACACAAAGAGTCGTAAGAAGTCTTAAGTTGTCGTACGATGTTCAAAGGACTCGTACGAATTCATTAGGTTTATTATGGAGTTTTAAGGTTGCGTACGGTGTTGTAAGGTCTTGTTAGGAGTTGTAAAGCGTCCTACATTATAGTAACATTCTATTCAAGGTGATAATATGGCATACAAAGTCGTAAGATGTCTTAAGTTTTCGTACGACGTTCAAAGGACTCGGACGAAATTATTAGGTTTATTATGGAGTTTTAAAGTTTTGTATGTTGATGTAAGGTGTTCTTAGGAGTTTAACGCGTCCTATATTATATTTACCTTTATAATCACACCAAAAACAAATTTGATCAATAATTTAAAGTTCGAAAACATCAAAAATTATCTAATAAACCACAACATGTAATATTTAATCACACCAAACTAACGTGGTTTTCATGGTGCTAATATGGCATATAGAGGCTTAAGATGTCCAAACTTGTCGTTCAATGTTCAAAGGTATCAGACGAATTCATTAGGTGTATGATGCAATTTTAAGGTTTCGTATGGTGATGTAATGTGTTCTTACTAACGTTCTTTTCAAGTTGCTAATGTGACACAAAAAGTCGTAAGAAGTCCAAAGTTGTCGTATGATATTCAAAGGACTCGTACGAATTCTTTAGGTTTGTTATGGAGTTTTAAGGTTGCGTACGGTGTTGTAAGGTCTTGTTAGGAGTTGTAAGGCATCCAGCATTATACTAACATTCTATTCAAGTTGATAATATGGAATACGGAGTCGTAAGATGTCTTAAGTTGTCGTACGACGTTCAAAGGACTCAGACGAATTTATTAGGTTTATTATGGAGTTTTAAAGTTTCATATGTTGATGTAAGGTGTTCTTAGGAGTTTAACACGTCCTCTATTAAATTTACCTTTATAATCACACCAAAAACAAATTTGATCAATAATTTAAATTACAAAAACATAAAAAATTGTCTAATAAACCACAACATGTAATATTTAATCACACCAAACTAACGTGGTTTTCATGGTGCTAATATGGCATATAGAGGCTTAAGATGTCCAAACTTGTCGTTCAATGTTCAAAGGTATCAGACAAATTCATTAGGTGTATGATGCAATTTTAAGGTTTCGTATGGTGATGTAAGGTGTTCTTACTAATGTTCTTTTCAAGTTGCTAATGTGACACAAAAAGTCGTAAGAAGTCCTAAGTTGTCGTACGATGTTCAAAAGAATCGTACGAATTCATTAGGTTTATTATGGAGTTTTAAGGTTGCGTACGGTGTTGTAAGGTGTTGTTAGGAGTTGTAAGGCGACCTACATTATACTAACATTCTATTCAAGGTGATAATATGACATACAGAGTCGTAAGATGTCTTA
Source organism: Tagetes erecta (assembly GCA_030867185.1). Lineage (NCBI taxonomy): Eukaryota > Viridiplantae > Streptophyta > Magnoliopsida > Asterales > Asteraceae > Tagetes > Tagetes erecta. The sequence continues at coordinate 21,823,622 of CM061487.1, forward strand.
AGTTGTCGTACGACGTTCAAAGGACTCAGACGAATTTATTAGGTTTATTATGGAGTTTTAAAGTTTTGTATGTTGATGTAAGGTGTTCTTAGTAGTTTAACGCGTCCTATATTATATTTACCTTTATAATCACACCAAAAACAAATTTGATCAATAATTTAAATTTCGAAAACATCAAAAATTGTCTCATAAACCACAACATGTAATATTTAATCACACCAAACTAACGTGGTTTTCATGGTGCTAATATGACATATAGAGGCTTAAGATGTCCAAACTTGCTGTACGATGTTCAAAGGTATCAGACGAATTCATTAGGTGTATGATGCAGTTTTAAGGTTTCGTATGGTGATGTAAGGTGTTCTTACTAACGTTCTTTTTGAGTTACTAATGTGACACAAAGAGTCGTAAGAAGTCTTAAATTGTCGTACGATGTTCAAAGGACTCGTACGAATTCATTAGGTTTATTATGGAGTTTTAAGGTTGCGTACGGTGTTGTAAGGTCTTGTTAGGAGTTGTAAGGCGTCCTACATTATAGTAACATTCTATTCAAGGTGATAATATGGCATACAAAGTCGTAAGATGTCTTAAGTTTTCGTACGACGTTCAAAGGACTCGGACGAAATTATTAGGTTTATTATGGAGTTTTAAAGTTTTGTATGTTGATGTAAGGTGTTCTTAGGAGTTTAACGCGTCCTATATTATATTTACCTTTATAATCACACCAAAAACAAATTTGATCAATAATTTAAAGTTCGAAAACATCAAAAATTGTCTAATAAACCACAACATGTAATATTTAATCACACCAAACTAACGTGGTTTTCATGGTGCTAATATGGCATATAGAGGCTTAAGATGTCCAAACTTGTCGTTCAATGTTCAAAGGTATCAGACGAATTCATTAGGTGTATGATGCAATTTTAAGGTTTCGTATGGTGATGTAAGGTGTTCTTACTAACGTTCTTTTCAAGTTGCTAATGTGACACAAAAAGTCGTAAGAAGTCCAAAGTTGTCGTATGATATTCAATGGACTCGTACGAATTCTTTAGGTTTGTTATGGAGTTTTAAGGTTGCGTACGGTGTTGTAAGGTCTTGTTAGGAGTTGTAAGGCATCCAGCATTATACTAACATTCTATTCAAGTTGATAATATGGAATACGGAGTCGTAAGATGTCTTAAGTTGTCGTACGACGTTCAAAGGACTCGGACGAATTTATTAGGTTTATTATGGAGTTTTAAAGTTTTGTATGTTGATGTAAGGTGTTCTTAGGAGTTTAACGCGTCCTATATTATAATTACCTTTATAATCACACCAAAAACAAATTTGATCAATAATTTAAATTTCGAAAACATCAAAAATTGTCTCATAAACCACAACATGTAATATTTAATCACACGAAACTAACGTGGTTTTCATGGTGCTAATATGACATATAGAGGCTTAAGATGTCCAAACTTGCCATACGATGTTCAAAGGTATCAGACGAATTCATTAGGTGTATGATGCAGTTTAAAGGTTTCTTATGGTGATGTAAGGTGTTCTTACTAACGTTCTTTTCGAGTTGCTAATGTGACACAAAGAGTTGTAAGTAGTCTTCAGTTGTCGTACGATGTTCAAAGGACTCATACGAATTCATTAGGTTTATTATGGAGTTTTAAGGTTGCGTACGGTGTTGTTAGGAGTTGTAAGGCGTCCTACATTATACTAACATTCTATTCAAGGTGATATAATATAGCATACAAAGTTGTAAGATGTCTTAAGTTTTCGTACGACGTTCAAAGGACTCGGACGAATTGATTAGGTTTATTATGGAGTTTTAAAGTTTTATATGTTGATGTAAGGTGTTCTTAGGAGTTTAACGCGTCCTGTATTATATTTACCTTTATTATCACACCAAAAACAAATTTGATCAATAATTTAAATTTCGAAAACATCAAAAATTGTCTCATAAACCACAACATGTAATATTTAATCACACCAAACTAACGTGGTTTTCATGGTGCTAATATGGCATATAGAGGCTTAAGATGTCCAAACTTGTCGTACGATGTTCAACGGTATCAGGCAAATTCATTAGGTGTATAGGTTCAATTGGATCGATATTGCTGCAAATCAGAATGATCTAAGTACAAACACACAATTCAATCAACAACACAATTCATTACTAATAATTCTCTTGTATTGATGATCAAAGCATAAAAGTTGTAGTACAAATGTGCAGGAGAATACAAATCACACACACAATTCTCTCTCTAGCGTGTAATTGTGATCTAGACTCTCTCTCTAACATTCTCTCACAACATGCTTTATGCATCAACACATTTAGGGAAAATACAAAATTAACCATAAACTATACAAACATGTATAAACAAAGTACAAAGTAAATATTAAACAGAAACGAGCCCTAACAGTACTCCCCCTAAGATTTAACTTTGGACTTTCAAACAATCTTCAGTTTTCAACGCTTGCTATTCAGCTTCAATCTCTCAGAAATCTTCAGGTTCGTCTTGACCTCTAGCAACGGCTTTCCTTTGTATTCTTCTTGTTCTTTCAAAGCTTCCTCAATACATGACTTGAATTTTTCAACAATCTTTGCTTGTCTCGACTTTGATTCATTTGTAATAATATCACAATCCTTCATTCTTTTCAGAGTCTCCAAAGTAATACCTGCAAAGTCAATGTTAGCATAAAACTCATACGTTTTCTTCCTTCCTTTGACTTTAACTTCCAAGGTACCCTTTGAAGTCACCCTCATATATTCGATTTCTGGCATGTCAATCTTCACAAGGTTAGCATTAAGCAATGCCTTCCTTAATCAGATTTTCTCCGTGGCAGCCCCAATCACCTCTATCATAATCACAAATAATCTTTTATCTTCTTCAGCAACAGGATCTTTTAATCTTTCCATCTTGTGATTTTGAAGATAATCAATGTAAGATGGATGCAGCAGTTTCAGCTCAAAAGTACTAAACAGTGTGATCATATCTTTTTTTTTTGAAAAAGGCAAAGCCTTGGTAAATTTTATTCAAAAGCTAAAAATAATTACAATCAAAGGCATCTTATAACTTGGAAACTACATCCAAGTAATAAGACCCAACCCAAAAAATTACAATAAACCAACAAGAACTAAACAAAGCTATCCTAATAGCCCATTTAAAAAAACCTAAAACAAACCACAAAAATAAAGAACCAAACACTAGGAGTAAAAGCCCATAACAAAACCAGCCAATACCCGCAACAATAAGACAATCCTCTAGTAAAGAAGCATCAAATCTCCATTCTCCAAGAACCACTCGGCCCATACATGACAAGAGCCACTCCCCATTTACACCAATCCTCTCATCCAACCCATATATGCAGCCCATATCCATACTGCAACCCAATCTTCCTCCAATATTATGTAGTAAAAAGCAACCCAGCCCTTCAATATTATCCAAGTGATATTCAAATCCCATTCCCTTCATAGCAGGCCATTGACTTTTTAAAGTCAACTTCTTTTTATTCACAAACCCATCAATCATTAACCCTTCATAATCACCCACTTGATAATCTGCATCCTTCTCTTTTAGCATCTTCATCCCTTCATATCTTGATCCCAGTCATCCAAGTTTCGTACCAATTTCAGCTCATACGTCTCTTGGTTATAGAAAAACTTCAGAATGGGCTTAGTTGCTTGCGAACCATCAATCACCTTCAAACCCGGATCTGTCACCTTGTCAAAATATTCATCAAAGAATTCTTCTAAGTACATATCTCTGAGTATCAGCTTCTTCAGCTTCTTTTTCTTTGTATCCAAATATATTTTATCTTCTTGTTGCCCCCGAAATTCCAGATACTTTGGCATGCGATTGATCCGAGCATCCAAAAGCATAGCACATTTGTCACCACGCTCTGCTCGCGTGTGATTGATCAACCTCAACTTGTGTAATTCTTTCAGATCTTGAACCGGCAACTTGAAGATACTTGAATAGTAGTGATACACATCGCATAACCCATTTACTCTCTTGATCAGAAACGCATCAAAAATCTCATCATATTTCCAAGCAATAATCTTCTCATCTTTGGATTTTTCCGGCACGATCATTGAATCAAGTAATTCAGCAACAGACTGGCCCTTACTCAGCAGTGATCTAACAATATCACCTGCTGTGGCAGACTTGTGCCATGATTCTCGTACTTCCATCGGAATGTTGTATGACTTCATCTCGCTCGGAAACATGTCAATAAGCTCCTTCCTCTTCTTATGCGCATCAACGGGTAATGCCATCAAAGGTATCTCTTTAGGTTCAAGCACTCTGTATCTTTTGGTCAACTCATAATACTGTGGATTATTGTAATCCAAGAAAAACATAAGGTTATGCATCTTCTCAGACTTCTAAAAGCTCATCACAATCTTTTTCAGCGATTCTCGTTTCAGTCTTTTCAGAGTCTTGTATGGATAGTTTCTTGAACTGAGCCATTGACGCATGCTTGTAGTTGACATCTCTTCCGGATTTTGATGATAAAGTTCTTCCGGTGGAAGATCATCAATGTTTAAACTTTCTTGGAGCGGCGTCCACTCACCCAATTCAACTACAAACTCCTTTTCATCAGCCACCACTTTTCCTTGCGCATTCACACACTTTTCATATTCCTCGTTTATTTGACTGACTGTAAGTCCATTCAAATAAACAGGATTGTACTTCATCTTCTCCAAGTATGTGAATCCCTCATCAAGATCAATAGGTATGTCATCATCAGGATTAGCTTCCGGTTCAGAATCTGTAAAATCCACTTCATCCAAATCATCTAATGCTTCGATTGTGGGTGCATGTTCAGTTTGAACCGGCTCAAACTGAAATGCTTCTTCAATAATAGCTTCCTTCACAATCTCAGCCACTTTAACCACCTCGGGCACTTCAGTTGCCATTACAGACTCAGATTGAATCGGCTCAATCTGAATTGTTTCTTCAGTTCTAGCTTTCTTTGCAATTTCATCTTCTTTCACAATCTCTGGCACACCATCCAGTTTACGTTTTCCCTCGGCTTTGTCAAGATTGACAAGATCAGCAGCTTCATCGGGAATTTGAATTGACATTTCAACCTTTTCACCCACATTCTTAGTTCCTCGAGCTCTGGTATAATAAACTTTCACCTCTTGCGAAGGCCCGGTTACTTCCATCACATCATCTGAAAAATCTTTGTCAGATGTAGATCCTGATTTCTTCGGCTTAGCTTCTTCCAACCACTTTTCTAACATTTCTTTTTCTGCATTCAGAGTATTACATTCAGCATACAGCTCTTTGTAATCTTCCTTCAGTTTCTCATACTCTGAATCAAGCTCTTCAAACACTTTCATATTCTTTATATTGGTTTATCTGAACTCATTCAGTCTAACCTTCTTTCTCTCATTTGAAGCTTTCAACAATTCATTCTCCTTCATCAAATCTTCTATCACTTTATTCAGCCGTTCTATCTCTTTATCTTTTTCAGTCACAATATCAATTGACACAACTTTTGGTGAAGACTCCAAAGGTTGTTCAATATGTGGAGTTGCAGGAGATGATGTTGTGGGAACATCTGCTGGATCAGAGTAAGTAACACCAGCATCAGCATCATCAACTGCCTGTGCAACAGTCTCCACTTCGGTAATTACTTCTTTTGCAATCTGAATAACATCCACTGATTCAGGCACACTTACATCTTCAATTATACTCTTCTCCTCCACAATAAGAGGCTCAACCACAGTTTTGGATCTTCGTGATCTGAAATAGTGTACTGTGATATCCCTAGGAGCATCCATAACAACATCTTCTACTTCTTTTACAACCTCAACAGGTTCATTAACCTCTACATTCATTTCTACATTTTCTTGTTCTGCCTCCTCAGACACTAATTCAGCACTATCTTCTTGAATAACATCATCATTTCCACCATCACCATCATCATCACTATCATCATCACTATCATCAGATTCTTCTTCTTCTTCTGATTCAGAATCACTTTCTTCTTCCCTTTCAGATTCAGACTTGAGGGCATCAGGCAATTCATCAATCAGCTCTTCTGGATTTACAAATTCTCCTTGAGAAATGTGATGATACACTTCTCCAATGTCTTCATCATTGTTTGATATATGTAGCATATAATCAAACATTTGTACCTCTGCAACGTTTCCAATACTCATTTTCCTATAAGATATAGCATTCATATCCTCAGTCACCAATAAATCTCCATTTACACCCTCTTCATGAATGATTGGATGTGCAATGTTGATCATCAGTTGCAGGAATCTTGGGTACATCAAGAACTTTAACCTCTTGCCTTTCACCAAATTGAAAACAAAACCCTTCATGATCCACTTCGACATGTTGAAAGGCCTGTTCTCAGCAATTGCAACAATAGGAGATGCAATGTCTGAAGGAAAGTTGTCAAATCCAGCACTTCTCCTCGACATACACTGTTGGATGACATAGCACAACAGCTTCCACTTCTTTCCCAATCGAGCTCTGACAAACTGCTGCTTTGGAAATATGGGAGGATGACCCATATTGATAAAGCAAGTCTGACATTCAGCAGTTGTTAGCTCATCAGAAGCACCAATCTCATCATCATCAATCCTCAAAGCAGTTCGGATAGACTCTTCAGACACAGTTAATTGTAACTGTCTGGTGATGTTTCCTCTAACCACTGTAACTCCGGCTTCATCAGTCAACACCTCAGCAGTTCTCCAGAAACTCTTTATAAGTCTTGCATACATAATTGGCTTGGCACACATTTCATACACATACTTTGTTCTTCTAAGAAATCTGATCATGTCTTTGTATCCTTCTGCTTCTGGTATAGATTCATCCAAACAAGCAACAAGATTGTGCTAGGGCTCAAACTTAAGATCATTCATCTATTTTGACAAAACAAGACATATGTGTTAGACTTTTTATTCATAAATAACAACATTTGCATAAGAATTTAAACATAAAGTTGTAATGTAAAACAATCATATAATTGTTTAATCACCTAAGTTAATCTAACAAACTGATATTCATCATTTTGTTCAACAAAACTTTTGGGAATCAATGATCATACAACATTTACACTTAACAGTTTAAACACTTAAAACACAAATATGAAATTTTGCATAATGAAGTAGTATAACATGTTTTAGTTCAGTTTTAGCATCGATTTGTCACACACAACAGATGATTCGTCAGTTATTATCAAATATATAAACATTCAAAAGTTCATCAATGGCGGTTCGACAGTGATATGAAAATTTCAGTTGATTCAGTTGATTTTAAGCAATTTGATGCAAATTAATGGATGAAAATTGATGATCGACAGTTATTACACCTAGTACAACGTTCGATTTAAGTTTTAACACTCAAAATCAAAGTGTCGATTCAATGGTCCAATTACTGTTCATCACAACATTTCTTTTTTACGATCTATCAGTTGGTTTTTCAAGGTCGAATCATGTAAGATATACCTTATTCAATCAATAAAGCTTGTTACAGAATCAATCGATTGAATATGATATGGACGATTTGAGGTACAGGGGATTTGCTTGAAATTGTTGGTGAAAAATTAGGTCAAACTTATACGTTTGAAAGTGTTTGTGAAGAGGCGGGTATTTATATGTTTTGTTCAACTGATTGAAAAATTAGGTCAAACTTAATGGGACGGGTCAACAATATGGGACGGGTAAACAATTTAGCCCAATAAGCCTGGACGGGTGATGTACTGTTGAGTCGCATCAAGTACTGTTGGGACGGGTCACAGTCTTGGGACGGGTCACAACCTTGGGCGGGTCAACATAAAACATGTAAAACACTTAGACGGGTCAATCACTGTAGAGACGGGTCAAGTACTGTAGGGACGGGTCAGAGTTTGGAACAACTACACCTGTTTTGGTTTTACCCATTACCCGGCTGCATAGTCGTCCTCTAAACATCACCCGGCTTACACAATAACTTCATGTTCATTACCCGGCTGCATAGTGATACTCTTTCATCACCCGACTGTATAGTGCCAGCTTCTCTTCATCACCCGGCTGCACAGTTGTCATACTTACCCGGCTGCACAGTGTTCTTCACTTACACGGCTATATAGAATCTTCATTCTATTACCCGGCTGTACAGTGTCAACACTTCATCACCGGCTGTATAGTAACATACAACTTGTCACCCGGCATCATTTCTTCTTTCACCCGGCTACCTTCTCATTTAATCACCCGGCTGATATCAGACAACTCTTCCTTACCAGGCTAAAATAGTGACTTCATTACCCGGCTTGATAACAACATCACTTCATTACCCGGCTAAATAGTGAAATCTAATATCTTCACCCGGCAACAACACTTAGACGATTTTTCACTTTTCTTCGTCTGTTGACTTTTCAACTGCATTTATTGCACCTGCAAACATTCTCGACATATTAATTAGACAAGACATCCTTATTAGGGTTTGTCACATTAAATAATCAGAAAATATTAATTAGGGCAACAAATTTAATTCACATAAAATCCCTTTTTCATTTTCTTTTATTTTTCTCACAAAATTGTTTTTGCACAACCAATATTTCTATATCCCGAAGCAATTTCTTAAAAACAAATCACAAGACCTTAGGTTTGTATTTAACACATCCAATACATTTGCTTTCCATACCACATCATCTTGTTCATTCAACACACTTATTTCAAAATATTTTTGGCTTTTTGTAATTATTTTTCTGCTTCAATTATTCTCCCCCTAAACTTGAAATTTCTTGAAATTTTTAAGTTTAACAAGGATGTCGATGTGTCAATAAAGACTCCATATGCCTGCACACACAAAGCACACACATTAAAATAAAGACATATGCAATGCAATTAATCAAAATATCGCAGTGAGATCATAACAAACATTATCTGAACATGTTTTGCACGTTTTGAATAGACATTTGACTTATGTTTGATTGAGTGATGATATGAAAACATACCAATTAGCTCGAATTGACACACTTACTTTTTCAGTATCATGATGAGATTAAGGTTCGATTAAAATGACTTATGTGACCCTCATGAATACATATGTCAACATATTTCCTCATCAACCACTACCTGAATGCATATTGCACAACAATCTGGTCACTTACAGTCATAAACAATGTGGAATATGGGTTCTATTCGGATTTGGTCCACTTTGGGACTTCTTTTGAATTCCATTTTGGAATTTTTCATTTCCTATCGTTCCCCTTGGGAATCTTATGAATTCCTTTTTGGAATTTGTTTGGTGATGGTCCACATTTGGGACTCTTTTTGTTCCAACTTTGGGAATCTTTTGCTGCACCTTGAAGCTCAAAAGAAACTTCATGTGAGACTTCAGGTCTGTGGATACCACAACAAAGAAGCTCACGATGCGGTTCATCACACTGAATAGACTGCATCGGTACCCGATCATGAACAACTATCATCACAAGCAATGCATCCAAAGATATATATTTTGACATGTATAACAAATGAACTTAACACAAAGATCATTAAGTTTAGATTTGTCAACAATGAACTTACTTTTTCAGTCTAATTGCCTGAGCTGTCTCGCACATCAATTAACATTCATCAGTCTTTATTTAAAAATGATGAAACAAATAATGTCTAGTGTAACTATCATTTCTCACTTTTTGCAATATAGATTCTTATGACATGATATTTTCTTTTCTTTTTGCTTTTTATATTCTTTTTATTTGCTTTTTTTCATGCACACACACAATGCAACAACACTAAAGTAAAAGGCAAAGGAATCAATACATGACATCGACTTATTATATTTTTGACTTTTAAATTTTCTGATTTTTGTTTGATTTTTCAAAAATTAGAATTAATCATGGTTGATTAACCCTATGGATTGAATTAAAAATTCAAACCGTCCTGACAAAAAAGATTTTGTGAAAAGATCTGCCAGTTGTTTGTCGGTATGAACTTTAATCAAAATTATTAAACCTTTTTCAGAGTTGTCTCTGAGAAAGTGATATCGAATTTCGATATGTTTGGTTTTTGAGTGTTGAACAGGATTAGCAGTAATGAACATAGCAGCAGTATTGTCTATGTAAATAGGAGTTTTGAGAAAGTTAAACCCGTAGTCAAGTAATTGGTTTTGTAGCCACAAAACTTGAGAACATCCTGCAGATGCAGCGATATACTCTGCTTCAGTTGTGGATACAGAAACGTTGGTCTGCTTTTTGCATTGCCAAGAAACAAGTCTAGGACCCAGAAATTGACATCCACCCCTAGTCGATTTCCTGTCAAGAGCACACCCACCAAAATCACTATAAGAATAACTATATAATTCAAAATTGCCTTCATAAGGATACCATAACCCGAGATTCGGTTTCCCTTTAAGGTATCTGAAAATACGTTTAACAACAACCAGGTGCGACTCTTTTGGATCAGACTGATATCTTGCACACACACATACAGAATACATAATGTCTGCTCTTGATGCAGCAAGATACATCAATGAAACAATCATTGATCTGTACAGTGTTTGATCAACGGATTTGCCTTTTGGATCTGGCTGTATCTTGCAATTCACATCAGATGGCGTTCGAATAGTCTGACAATCTTGCATCTTGAACTTTTTCAGCAACAACAAACTTCTCAACAAACTTTGATTGGTTGATAAAAATCCCGTCTGCTGACTGTTTTACTTGCAATCCAAGAAAGAAATTAATCTCCCCAATCGAACTCATCTGAAATCTTGATTTCATAATTTCTTCAAACTCTTTGCACATGGTCGAACTTGTTGATCCAAAGATGATATCATCCACATACACTTGAACGTATAAAAGATCTTCATTTTCCCGCTTCATAAATAAAGTTGGATCAATCTGACCTCTTGTAAAACCATGTTCCAGCAAATGTTTAGATAACGTCTCGTACCAAATCCTTGGTGCTTGATGTAGACCATACAAAGCTTTGCTCAATTTGTATACACGATGTGGATACTCAGGATCCTCAAAACCTGGAGGTTGTCTGACGTACACATCATCGGTAATTGGTCCATACAGAAAAGCGCCTTTTACATCCATTTGAAACACTTTAAACTTCATGAAAGAAGCATAAGCTAGAAAAACGCGAATAGCTTCAAGTCGAGCGACCGGAGCAAACACTTCTTCATAGTCAATACCTTCTTCTTGAGTGTAACCTTGTGCAATAAGTCTGGCTTTATTTCTGACCACAATGCCACGTTCGTCTGGCTTGTTCTTGTACAACCATCTTGTACCAATCGCATTTTCTCCTTCAGGTAAGTCCACTAATTTCCAAACCTCTTGTTTGCGAAATTGAAGTAACTCCTCTTGCATGGCTTCAATCCAACTGTTATCTTGTAACGCTTCTGAAATGTTCTTTGGAACCACTTGAGAAAGAAAACATGAATAAAGACAAACGTTTGCTTGTTCAGTCTGACTTCTCATAGTTCTCTGATTCAAAGGCCTAATAATCTGAGAGAGAGGATGATTCCTGTGAACTCGATGAGTTGGAATTGAATCTCCTTGAATTTGCGTCTCCAGATTAGACTGATTCAGATTCGGTAAATCTTGTAGAATTGTAGAAGCATGCGGAGTGAAATTAGGAACTTGTTCTGGTAATTTAATAAGTAATCAAAAGTTTCTGGAACAACATCAACATTCGGATCTGATGATGGTTGATTTTGAACAGATCCACCATCATTAGGAGAATTTTGCGGATTCACGTCATCACCAAAATTGTTTGATTCTTGATCTTGTTGAGAACCTGATGGACCCGGATCTTGATTGGATACCCCATTATCAGGATTATGAAATGACATAAACGGATACTCAGAATTGAGATTGCCATCATCGTCATTTTCAGAATCATCACTAAAGCATCCTAAGTCTCCTGATTCTTTTCTCGATTTTCCTGAAAAATCAAATAAGTTAGAATTGAAAGATTTTGATAACGAATCAAAATCAAACAACCATTCGGGGCCATGAGCCACTGACGGAAACAAATTTTCTAAAAACTTTACGTTAATAGTTTCAATAACAGTGTTTGTTTTGCTATTAAAAACCCGATAAGCTTTTGAAACAGAAGAGTAACCAAGAAAAAATCCATTGTCAGATTTTGACTCAAATTTACGGAGATGATCACTCAAATTTAGAATCAATACAGGACAGCCAAATGCTTTCAAGTATGAAATATTTGGTTTTCTTCCAAAAAGTAACTCATAAGACGTTTTATGTTTATCCTGAACCAATAATGTCCTGTTCTGTACAAAACACGCAGTAGCAATAGCTTCGTCCCAGAATGTGATAGGAATTTTGGCATCTGCGAACATGGATCTTGCTGCTTCAATTAGTGTTCGATTTTTCCGTTCAGCCACACCGTTTTGTTGAGGCGTTCTTGGAGCACTAAATTGCCGCGTAATTCCTTTTTCTGCACAAAACAAATCGACATTAAAGTTTTTAAACTCGGTTCCATTATCACTTCTTAAGATTTTTACTTTACAATTCAATTGATTTTCAACTTTGATAATGAATTCTTTTAACAACTCAGCAGTTCAGATTTAACATGCAAGAAATAAACACAAGAAAATCTAGTAAAATCATCAATGATGACAAAACAATAAGACTTCTTTCCGATGCTTTAAACATTTGTTGGTCCGAAAAGATCCATGTGTAGCATCTGTAAGGGTTTTGAAATGGAGTTTTCTGGCTTGGACTTAAAAGACATTCGGTGCTGTTTTCCTTTCAAACATGCTGGGTAGAGATCAGTTGTTGAGAATTTCTTTGACGGTATTCCCACAGCATGATTTCCAGTCACCAGTCGGTTCATGTTTCTGAAGTTTGAATGGCCCAGCCGTCTATGCCAAAGCTGACTCTCATCATTTGAAGCATGTGCAATGAGACATGTGGTTTCGGTTTCAGCATCAATCTGTGACATATCAAGCTTATACACATCACGATCTCTTAGAGCTTTATCCACCACCCATTCATTGTCGATCTTGAAACCTGGTTTGAGTATGTTACAAAAAGAATCATCAAATAATGTTGAATAAGATTTGTCACAAATTTGAGATACACTTAGCAAATTAAAGTTCAACTGTGCACAGTAGTTGACTTTATCAAAGCTAATGACCCCATTTGACACGATTCCTTCTCCAGTTATTTTACCACCAGCATCTCCTCCAAATGCAACATGTGTACCATTCTTTAGCTTAAAGTCTTGAAGCAAGGCATGGTTGCCTGTCATATGCCGGCTACACCCACTATCAACAAACCATGAGTTAATAGGTCTTCGAGGGCGTACCTGCATTTCAACATTTACCTAGTTAGTTTGGTCAACCCAGGCCCACATGGTCTTGGGTTTTCCAAATCTATCAGTAACAGTAACTTGTTGATAATGTAGATTTTGAAAATTTCTTAAAGCAGTGAACCTTTCCTCTAACTTAGGATCAAGGTTATTTTCGAATTTCTGATTTCTCACCATCAAAGCTCTCGGCTTAAAACTGTTAACCTGCACATTTCTGGATGAAAATTCATTAAAATCAGAATTGTTTTGTTTGAAGGTTCTCAAATCAGGAGAATGACTTTGGTTAACTTTTTGAATACCAAAAGATTTATTTCATTGAAAATTCGGAAAAGGTGTCATTTCTCTTGATGAGTTTTTCCGAAAGAAACAATCTGCAGTATCATGATTTCTCCTTTCACAAATATCACAGAATTTGTTATAAAAACATTCTTCTGAAGAATGATTTCTTTTGTCACAGTAATCGCAATACCTGTTAAAGAAACATTCAGAAGTAACATGATTATAACGATCACAAATCTCACAATGCCTCTTGCTAATCCTAAAGAGCCGATTATTAACTTTTGATGTTGAACCCACTCGTGATTCATTATCAGTTTTGTTCGGTTTTAAGTTAACTTGATTCTTTTGTGGAGATTTTGATTGTGACTTTGATTGTTTAGATTGTTTGGAAACTTGGTTTGATTTTGAAACATCTTGCTTAGTGACCTTCTTTGATTCAAATCTTTTATCATTGACAGCGGAAGTCTTAGGACCTGAACCTATTTTCAGACTAGAGTTAGATTTGATCTTAGAATTGAGTTGGTTACCATGAGATGAGTTCATATCAAACGTTCCTGCAGACACAAACTTGATTGTTTTAACTTTTGACACTTTCTTTTTCACAGGTTTGACATTGTCAGTTTTAACAGTTTGAGCTTTGGTGTTGTCATTTGATGTTATGACACTTTTACCTTTTGACTGTTTTGTTTCAGATTGACTGGTTGTCATTTTCGATTTATGCATCTTTGCATTTGAAACTTTAGTCATCTTCTCTGCTTTCTTCTTGATCAGTTGATCAGCAACATTTTCCTTCTGTTCATTCTTCCACTTGATGTATTCTGGATCATTGTATCCTGAAAATTCAGCTTCATCCTTCACCTTTTCTGCTGGTTTGGGATTCCGTTTCGGATATTCAACAAGTTGTACCAGAATAGGATCAGATTTGTTGCTTGCTTCATCATCAGCTTCAACTGTCACAGCGTCATCTTCTTTCAAGCTTTCCAGTAACACTTCAGATCCTTCGGATTCAGATTTACTTCTTTGAATTTCTTTGAACCTTTGTTCATTTTCAGGTGAATGATCAAATTCATTGAAGTTTTCAGGTAAAGTGTTAGTGATTGATTTAGGCATTGGTTCATGAGTAAAACCCAATCCTAGTTTGTTTTTGTTACCTCTTTCACTCACAAGTTGTCTAACCATTGTTTTACAACTTTTTACCTTTGTTAGTTCAACTTGCGTGACTGCATGAGCAACTTTTTCTTGTTCAAAATTCTTTGTCATTTCTACAAGTTGTTTTGTCACTAGTTCCAATTCCTTTAAGGTTTTGTTCCATGATTCGATAATGTTCCACTTGTTTAATGCATTGTTCAGAACATAACCTACCTTTAACATCATCAGGCAAAGGAACATAGTTAGGGGTAGTTCGGTACTAACCTTTGGTTGCTCAACAGATGATGAAGACTCGTCAGATGTAGCCATAAGCGCAACTTCTGGTTCAGATTCTTCGACAGGATCTGACTTTGCACTCCAATCATAGTCTTCAGAATCTTCACTCACAGCTTTAATCAGTTGATCATTCCCTTCTTCGGACCAATCTTCTTCAATGTTCATTAGGTGTATGATGAATTTTAAGGTTTCGTATAGTGATGTAAGGTGTTCTTACTAACGTTCTTTTCGAGTTGCTAATAATGTGGGACAAAGAGTCGTAAGAAGTCCTAAGTTGTCGTACGATGTTCAAAGAACTCGTAAAGAATCATTAGGTTTATTATGAAGTATTAAGGTTGTGTACGGTGTTGTAAGGTGTTGTTAGGAGTTGTAAGGCGTCCTACGTTATACTAACATTCTATTCAAGTTGATAATATGGCATACAGAGTCGTAAGATGTCTTAAGTTGTCGTACGACGTTCAAAGGACTCAGACGAATTTATTAGGTTTATTATGGAGTTTTAAAGTTTTGTATGTTGATGTAAGGTGTTCTTAGGAGTTTAACGCGTCCTATATTATATTTACATTTATTATCACACCAAAAACAAATTTGATCAATAATTTAAATTTAGAAAACATCAAAAATTGTCTCATAAACCACAACATGTAATATTTAATCACACCAAACTAACGTGGTTTTCATGGTGCTAATATGACATATAGAGGCTTAAGATGTCCATACTTGCCGTACGATGTTCAAAGGTATCAGACGAATTCATTAGGTGTATGATGAAGTTTTAAGATTTTGTATGGTGATGTAAGGTGTTCTTACTAACGTTCTTTTCGAGTTGCTAATGTGACACAAAGAGTCGTAAGAAGTCTTAAGTTGTCGTACGATGTTCAAAGGACTCGTACGAATTCATTAAGTTTATTATGGAGTTTTAAGGTTGTGTACGGTGTTGTAAGGTGTTGTTAGGAGTAGTAAGGCGTGCTACATTACACTAACATTCTATTGAAGGTGATAATATGGCATACAGAGTCGTAAGATGTCTTAAGTTGTCGTACGACGTTCAAAGGACTCGGACGAATTGATTAGGTTTATTATGGAGTTTCAAAGTTTTGTATATTGATGTAAGGTGTTCTTAGGAGTTTAACGCGTCCTATATTATATTTACCTTTATTATCACACCAAAAACAAATTTGATCAATAATTTAAATTTCGAAAACATCAAAAATTGTCTCATAAACCACAACATGTAATATTTAATCACACCAAACTAACGTGGTTTTCATGGTGATAATGTGACATATAGAGGCTTAAGATGTCCAAACTTGTCGTACGATGTTCAAAGGTAACAGACAAATTCACTAGGTGTATGATGATGTTTTAAGGTTTCGTATAGTGATGTAAGGTGTTCTTACTAACGTTCTTTTCGAGTGGCTAATAATGGGGGACAAAGAGTCGTAAGAAGTCCTAAGTTGTCGTACGATGTTCAAAGGACTCGTACGGAATCATTAGGTTTATTATGAAGTTTTAAGGTTGCGTACGGTGTTGTAAGGTGTTGTTAGGAGTTGTAAGGCGTCTTACGTTATACTAACATTCTATTCAAGTTGATAATATGGCATACAGAGTCGAAGATGTCTTAAGTTGTCGTACGATGTTCAAAGGACTCGGACGAATTTATTAGGTTTATTATGGAGTTTTAAAGTTTTGTATGTTGATGTAAGGTGTTCTTAGGAGTTTAACGCGTCCTATATTATATTTACCTTTATTATCACACCAAAAACAAATTTGATCAATAATTTAAATTTCAAAAACATCAAAAATTGTCTCATAAACCACAACATGTAATATTTAATCACACCAAACTAACGTGGTTTTCATGGTGCTAATATGGCATATAGAGGCTTAAGATGTCCAAACTTGCCGTACGATGTTCAAAGGTATAAGACGAATTCATTAGGTGTATGATGCAGTTTTAAGGTTTCGTATGGTGATGTAAGGTGTTCTTACTAACGTTGTTTTCGAGTTGCTAATGTGACACACAGATTCGTAAGAAGTCTTCAGTTGTCGTACGATGTTCAAAGGACTCGTACGAATTCATTAGGTTTTTTATGGAGTTTTAAGGTTGCGTACGGTGTTGTAAGGTGTTGTTAAGAGTTGTAAGGCGTCCTACATTATACTAGCATTCTATTCAAGGTGGCATACAGAGTCGTAAGATGTCTTAAGTTTTCGTACGACGTTCAAAGGACTCGGACGAATTGATTAGGATTATTTTGGAGTTTTAAAGTTTTATATGTTAATGTAAGGTGTTCTTAGGAGTTTAACGCGTCCTATATTATATTTACCTTTATTATCACACCAAAAACAAATTTGATCAATAATTTAAATTTCAAAAACATCAAAAATTGTCTCATAAACCACAACATGTAATATTTAATCACACCAAACTAACGTGGTTTTCATGGTGCTAATATGGCATATAGAGGCTTAAGATGTCCAAACTTGCCGTACGATGTTCAAAGGTATAAGACGAATTCATTAGGTGTATGATGCAGTTTTAAGGTATCGTATGGTGATGTAAGGTGTTCTTACTAACGTTCTTTTCGAGTTGCTAATGTGACACAAAGAGTCGTAAGAAGTCTTCAGTTGTCGTACGATGTTCAAAGGACTCGTACGAATTCATTAGGTTTATTATGGAGTTTTAAGGTTGCTTACGGTGTTGTAAGGTGTTGTTAGGAGTTGTAAGGCGTCCTACATTATACTAGCATTCTATTCAAGGTGATAATATGGCATACAGAGTCGTAAGATGTCTTAAGTTTTCGTACGACGTTCAAAGGACTCGGACGAATTGATTAGGATTATTATGGAGTTTTAAAGTTTTATATGTTAATGTAAGGTGTTCTTAGGAGTTTAACGCGTCCTATATTATATTTACCTTTATTATCACACCAAAAACAAATTTGATCAATAATTTAAATTTCGAAAACATCAAAAATTGTCTCATAAACCACAACATGTAATATTTAATCACACCAAACTAACGTGGTTTTCATGGTGATAATGTGACATATAGAGGCTTAAGATGTCCAAACTTGTCGTACGATGTTCAAAGGTAACAGACAAATTCACTAGGTGTATGATGATGTTTTAAGGTTTCGTATAGTGATGTAAGGTGTTCTTACTAACGTTCTTTTCGAGTGGCTAATAATGGGGGACAAAGAGTCGTAAGAAGTCCTAAGTTGTCGTACGATGTTCAAAGGACTCGTACGGAATCATTAGGTTTATTATGAAGTTTTAAGGTTGCGTACGGTGTTGTAAGGTGTTGTTAGGAGTTGTAAGGCGTCTTACGTTATACTAACATTCTATTCAAGTTGATAATATGGCATACAGAGTCGAAGATGTCTTAAGTTGTCGTACGATGTTCAAAGGACTCGGACGAATTTATTAGGTTTATTATGGAGTTTTAAAGTTTTGTATGTTGATGTAAGGTGTTCTTAGGAGTTTAACGCGTCCTATATTATATTTACCTTTATTATCACACCAAAAACAAATTTGATCAATAATTTAAATTTCAAAAACATCAAAAATTGTCTCATAAACCACAACATGTAATATTTAATCACACCAAACTAACGTGGTTTTCATGGTGCTAATATGGCATATAGAGGCTTAAGATGTCCAAACTTGCCGTACGATGTTCAAAGGTATAAGACGAATTCATTAGGTGTATGATGCAGTTTTAAGGTTTCGTATGGTGATGTAAGGTGTTCTTACTAACGTTGTTTTCGAGTTGCTAATGTGACACACAGATTCGTAAGAAGTCTTCAGTTGTCTACGATGTTCAAAGGACTCGTACGAATTCATTAGGTTTTTTATGGAGTTTTAAGGTTGCGTACGGTGTTGTAAGGTGTTGTTAAGAGTTGTAAGGCGTCCTACATTATACTAGCATTCTATTCAAGGTGGCATACAGAGTCGTAAGATGTCTTAAGTTTTCGTACGACGTTCAAAGGACTCGGACGAATTGATTAGGATTATTTTGGAGTTTTAAAGTTTTATATGTTAATGTAAGGTGTTCTTAGGAGTTTAACGCGTCCTATATTATATTTACCTTTATTATCACACCAAAAACAAATTTGATCAATAATTTAAATTTCAAAAACATCAAAAATTGTCTCATAAACCACAACATGTAATATTTAATCACACCAAACTAACGTGGTTTTCATGGTGCTAATATGGCATATAGAGGCTTAAGATGTCCAAACTTGCCGTACGATGTTCAAAGGTATAAGACGAATTCATTAGGTGTATGATGCAGTTTTAAGGTATCGTATGGTGATGTAAGGTGTTCTTACTAACGTTCTTTTCGAGTTGCTAATGTGACACAAAGAGTCGTAAGAAGTCTTCAGTTGTCGTACGATGTTCAAAGGACTCGTACGAATTCATTAGGTTTATTATGGAGTTTTAAGGTTGCTTACGGTGTTGTAAGGTGTTGTTAGGAGTTGTAAGGCGTCCTACATTATACTAGCATTCTATTCAAGGTGATAATATGGCATACAGAGTCGTAAGATGTCTTAAGTTTTCGTACGACGTTCAAAGGACTCGGACGAATTGATTAGGATTATTATGGAGTTTTAAAGTTTTATATGTTAATGTAAGGTGTTCTTAGGAGTTTAACGCGTCCTATATTATATTTACCTTTATTATCACACCAAAAACAAATTTGATCAATAATTTAAATTTCGAAAACATCAAAAATTGTCTCATAAACCACAACATGTAATATTTAATCACACCAAACTAACGTGGTTTTCATGCTGATAATGTGACATATAGAGGCTTAAGATGTCCAAACTTGTCGTACGATGTTCAAAGGTAACAGACAAATTCACTAGGTGTATGATGATGTTTTAAGGTTTCGTATAGTGATGTAAGGTGTTCTTACTAACGTTCTTTTCGAGTTGCTAATAATGGGGGACAAAGAGTCGTAAGAAGTCCTAAGTTGTCGTACGATGTTCAAAGGACTCGTACGGAATCATTTGGTTTATTATGAAGTTTTAAGGTTGCGTACGGTGTTGTAAGGTGTTGTTAGGAGTTGTAAGGCGTCTTACGTTATACTAACATTCTATTCAAGTTGATAATATGGCATACAGAGTCGAAGATGTCTTAAGTTGTCGTACGATGTTCAAAGGAGTCGGACGAATTTATTAGGTTTATTATGGAGTTTTAAAGTTTTGTATGTTGATGTAAGGTGTTCTTAGGAGTTTAACGCGTCCTATATTATATTTACCTTTATTATCACACCAAAAACAAATTTGATCAATAATTTAAATTTCAAAAACATCAAAAATTGTCTCATAAACCACAACATGTAATATTTAATCACACCAAACTAACGTGGTTTTCATGGTGCTAATATGGCATATAGAGGCTTAAGATGTCCAAACTTGTCGTACGATGTTCAAAGGTATAAGACGAATTCATTAGGTGTATGATGCAGTTTTAAGGTATCGTATGGTGATGTAAGGTGTTCTTACTAACGTTCTTTTCGAGTTGCTAATGTGACACAAAGAGTCGTAAGAAGTCTTCAGTTGTCGTACGATGTTCAAAGGACTCGTACGAATTCATTAGGTTTATTATGGAGTTTTAAGGTTGCTTACGGTGTTGTAAGGTGTTGTTAGGAGTTGTAAGGCGTCCTACATTATACTAGCATTCTATTCAAGGTGATAATATGGTATACAGAGTCGTAAGATGTCTTAAGTTTTCGTACGACGTTCAAAGGACTCGGACGAATTGATTAGGATTATTATGGAGTTTCAAAGTTTTGTATATTGATGTAAGGTGTTCTTAGGAGTTTAACGCGTCCTATATTATATTTACCTTTATTATCACACCAAAAACAAATTTGATCAATAATTTAAATTTCAAAAACATCAAAAATTGTCTCATAAACCACAACATGTAATATTTAATCACACCAAACTAACGTGGTTTTCATGGTGCTAATATGGCATATAGAGGCTTAAGATGTCCAAACTTGCCGTACGATGTTCAAAGGTATAAGACGAATTCATTAGGTGTATGATGCAGTTTTAAGGTTTCGTATGGTGATGTAAGGTGTTCTTACTAACGTTGTTTTCGAGTTGCTAATGTGACACACAGATTCGTAAGAAGTCTTCAGTTGTCGTACGATGTTCAAAGGACTCGTACGAATTCATTAGGTTTTTTATGGAGTTTTTAGGTTGCGTACGGTGTTGTAAGGTGTTGTTAAGAGTTGTAAGGCGTCCTACATTATACTAGCATTCTATTCAAGGTGACATACAGAGTCGTAAGATGTCTTAAGTTTTCGTACGACGTTCAAAGGACTCGGACGAATTGATTAGGATTATTTTGGAGTTTTAAAGTTTTATATGTTAATGTAAGGTGTTCTTAGGAGTTTAACGCGTCCTATATTATATTTACCTTTATTATCACACCAAAAACAAATTTGATCAATAATTTAAATTTCAAAAACATCAAAAATTGTCTCATAAACCACAACATGTAATATTTAATCACACCAAACTAACGTGGTTTTCATGGTGCTAATATGGCATATAGAGGCTTAAGATGTCCAAACTTGCCGTACGATGTTCAAAGGTATAAGACGAATTCGTATGGTGATGTAAGGTGTTCTTACTAACGTTCTTTTCGAGTTGCTAATGTGACACAAAGAGTCGTAAGAAGTCTTCAGTTGTCGTACGATGTTCAAAGGACTCGTACGAATTCATTAGGTTTATTATGGAGTTTTAAGGTTGCTTACGGTGTTGTAAGGTGTTGTTAGGAGTTGTAAGGCGTCCTACATTATACTAGCATTCTATTCAAGGTGATAATATGGCATACAGAGTCGTAAGATGTCTTAAGTTTTCGTACGACGTTCAAAGGACTCGGACGAATTGATTAGGATTATTATGGAGTTTTAAAGTTTTATATGTTAATGTAAGGTGTTCTTAGGAGTTTAACGCGTCCTATATTATATTTACCTTTATTATCACACCAAAAACAAATTTGATCAATAATTTAAATTTCGAAAACATCAAAAATTGTCTCATAAACCACAACATGTAATATTTAATCACACCAAACTAACGTGGTTTTCATGGTGATAATGTGACATATAGAGGCTTAAGATGTCCAAACTTGTCGTACGATGTTCAAAGGTAACAGACAAATTCACTAGGTGTATGATGATGTTTTAAGGTTTCGTATAGTGATGTAAGGTGTTCTTACTAACGTTCTTTTCGAGTTGCTAATAATGGGGGACAAAGAGTCGTAAGAAGTCCTAAGTTGTCGTACGATGTTCAAAGGACTCGTACGGAATCATTTGGTTTATTATGAAGTTTTAAGGTTGCGTACGGTGTTGTAAGGTGTTGTTAGGAGTTGTAAGGCGTCTTACGTTATACTAACATTCTATTCAAGTTGATAATATGGCATACAGAGTCGAAGATGTCTTAAGTTGTCGTACGATGTTCAAAGGACTCGGACGAATTTATTAGGTTTATTATGGAGTTTTAAAGTTTTGTATGTTGATGTAAGGTGTTCTTAGGAGTTTAACGCGTCCTATATTATATTTACCTTTATTATCACACCAAAAACAAATTTGATCAATAATTTAAATTTCAAAAACATCAAAAATTGTCTCATAAACCACAACATGTAATATTTAATCACACCAAACTAACGTGGTTTTCATGGTGCTAATATGGCATATAGAGGCTTAAGATGTCCAAACTTGTCGTACGATGTTCAAAGGTATAAGACGAATTCATTAGGTGTATGATGCAGTTTTAAGGTATCGTATGGTGATGTAAGGTGTTCTTACTAACGTTCTTTTCGAGTTGCTAATGTGACACAAAGAGTCGTAAGAAGTCTTCAGTTGTCGTACGATGTTCAAAGGACTCGTACGAATTCATTAGGTTTATTATGGAGTTTTAAGGTTGCTTACGGTGTTGTAAGGTGTTGTTAGGAGTTGTAAGGCGTCCTACATTATACTAGCATTCTATTCAAGGTGATAATATGGTATACAGAGTCGTAAGATGTCTTAAGTTTTCGTACGACGTTCAAAGGACTCGGACGAATTGATTAGGATTATTATGGAGTTTTAAAGTTTTATATGTTAATGTAAGGTGTTCTTAGGAGTTTAACGCGTCCTATATTATATTTACCTTTATTATCACACCAAAAAAAAATTTGATCAATAATTTAAATTTCGAAAATATCAAAAATTGTCTAATAAACCACAACATGTAATATTTAATCACACCAAACTAACGTGGTTTTCATGGTGCTAATATGGCATATAGAGGCTTAAGATGTCCAAATTTGTCGTATGATGTTCAAAGGTATCAGACAAATTCATTAGGTGTATGATGAAATTTTAAGGTTTCGTATAGTGATGTAAGGTGTTCTTACTAACGTTCTTTTCGAGTTGCTAATGTGACACAAAGAGTCGTAAGAAGTCTTAAGTTGTCGTACGATGTTCAAAGGACTCGTACGAATTCATTAGGTTTATTATGGAGTTTTAAGGTTGCGTACGGTGTTGTAAAGTGTCGTTAGGAGTTGTAAGGCGTCCTAAATTATACTAACATTCTATTCAAGGTGATAATATGGCATACAGAGTCGTAAGATGTCTTAAGTTGTCGTACGACGTTCAAAAGACTCGGACGAATTGATTAGGTTTATTATGGAGTTTTAAAGTTTTGTATGTTGATGTAAGGTGTTCTTAGGAGTTTAACGCGCCCTATATTATATTTACCTTTATTATCACACCAAAAACAAATTTGATCAATAATTTAAATTTCAAAAACATCAAAAATTGTCTCATAAACCACAACATGTAATATTTAATCACACCAAACTAACGTGGTTTTCATGGTGCTAATATGGCATATAGAGGCTTAAGATGTCCAAACTTGCCGTACGATGTTCAAAGGTATAAGACGAATTCATTAGGTGTATGATGCAGTTTTAAGGTTTCGTATGGTGATGTAAGGTGTTCTTACTAACGTTGTTTTCGAGTTGCTAATGTGACACACAGATTCATAAGAAGTCTTCAGTTGTCGTACGATGTTCAAAGGACTCGTACGAATTCATTAGGTTTTTTATGGAGTTTTAAGGTTGCGTACGGTGTTGTAAGGTGTTGTTAAGAGTTGTAAGGCGTCCTACATTATACTAGCATTCTATTCAAGGTGGCATACAGAGTCGTAAGATGTCTTAAGTTTTCGTACGACGTTCAAAGGACTCGGACGAATTGATTAGGATTATTATGGAGTTTTAAAGTTTTATATGTTAATGTAAGGTGTTCTTAGGAGTTTAACGCTTCCTATATTATATTTACCTTTATTATCACACCAAAAACAAATTTGATCAATAATTTAAATTTCAAAAACATCAAAAATTGTCTCATAAACCACAACATGTAATATTTAATCACACCAAACTAACGTGGTTTTCATGGTGCTAATATGGCATATAGAGGCTTAAGATGTCCAAACTTGTCGTACGATGTTCAAAGGTATAAGACGAATTCATTAGGTGTATGATGCAGTTTTAAGGTTTCGTATGGTGATGTAAGGTGTTCTTACTAACGTTCTTTTCGAGTTGCTAATGTGACACACAGATTCGTAAGAAGTCTTAAGTTGTCGTACGATGTTCAAAGGACTCGTACGAATTCATTAGGTTTATTATGGAGTTTTAAGGTTGCGTACGGTGTTGTAAAGTGTCGTTAGGAGTTGTAAGGCGTCCTAAATTATACTAACATTCTATTCAAGGTGATAATATGGCATACAGAGTCGTAAGATGTCTTAAGTTGTCGTACGACGTTCAAAAGACTCGGACGAATTGATTAGGTTTATTATGGAGTTTTAAAGTTTTGTATGTTGATGTAAGGTGTTCTTAGGAGTTTAACGCGCCCTATATTATATTTACCTTTATTATCACACCAAAAACAAATTTGATCAATAATTTAAATTTCAAAAACATCAAAAATTGTCTCATAAACCACAACATGTAATATTTAATCACACCAAACTAACGTGGTTTTCATGGTGCTAATATGGCATATAGAGGCTTAAGATGTCCAAACTTGCCGTACGATGTTCAAAGGTATAAGACGAATTCATTAGGTGTATGATGCAGTTTTAAGGTTTCGTATGGTGATGTAAGGTGTTCTTACTAACGTTGTTTTCGAGTTGCTAATGTGACACACAGATTCGTAAGAAGTCTTCAGTTGTCGTACGATGTTCAAAGGACTCGTACGAATTCATTAGGTTTTTTATGGAGTTTTAAGGTTGCGTACGGTGTTGTAAGGTGTTGTTAAGAGTTGTAAGGCGTCCTACATTATACTAGCATTCTATTCAAGGTGGCATACAGAGTCGTAAGATGTCTTAAGTTTTCGTACGACGTTCAAAGGACTCGGACGAATTGATTAGGATTATTATGGAGTTTTAAAGTTTTATATGTTAATGTAAGGTGTTCTTAGGAGTTTAACGCTTCCTATATTATATTTACCTTTATTATCACACCAAAAACAAATTTGATCAATAATTTAAATTTCAAAAACATCAAAAATTGTCTCATAAACCACAACATGTAATATTTAATCACACCAAACTAACGTGGTTTTCATGGTGCTAATATGGCATATAGAGGCTTAAGATGTCCAAATTTGTCGTATGATGTTCAAAGGTATCAGACAAATTCATTAGGTGTATGATGAAATTTTAAGGTTTCGTATAGTGATGTAAGGTGTTCTTACTAACGTTCTTTTCGAGTTGCTAATGTGACACAAAGAGTCGTAAGAAGTCTTAAGTTGTCGTACGATGTTCAAAGGACTCGTACGAATTCATTAGGTTTATTATGGAGTTTTAAGGTTGCGTACGGTGTTGTAAAGTGTCGTTAGGAGTTGTAAGGCGTCCTAAATTATACTAACATTCTATTCAAGGTGATAATATGGCATACAGAGTCGTAAGATGTCTTAAGTTGTCGTACGACGTTCAAAAGACTCGGACGAATTGATTAGGTTTATTATGGAGTTTTAAAGTTTTGTATGTTGATGTAAGGTGTTCTTAGGAGTTTAACGCGCCCTATATTATATTTACCTTTATTATCACACCAAAAACAAATTTGATCAATAATTTAAATTTCAAAAACATCAAAAATTGTCTCATAAACCACAACATGTAATATTTAATCACACCAAACTAACGTGGTTTTCATGGTGCTAATATGGCATATAGAGGCTTAAGATGTCCAAACTTGCCGTACGATGTTCAAAGGTATAAGACGAATTCATTAGGTGTATGATGCAGTTTTAAGGTTTCGTATGGTGATGTAAGGTGTTCTTACTAACGTTGTTTTCGAGTTGCTAATGTGACACACAGATTCGTAAGAAGTCTTCAGTTGTCGTACGATGTTCAAAGGACTCGTACGAATTCATTAGGTTTTTTATGGAGTTTTAAGGTTGCGTACGGTGTTGTAAGGTGTTGTTAAGAGTTGTAAGGCGTCCTACATTATACTAGCATTCTATTCAAGGTGGCATACAGAGTCGTAAGATGTCTTAAGTTTTCGTACGACGTTCAAAGGACTCGGACGAATTGATTAGGATTATTATGGAGTTTTAAAGTTTTATATGTTAATGTAAGGTGTTCTTAGGAGTTTAACGCTTCCTATATTATATTTACCTTTATTATCACACCAAAAACAAATTTGATCAATAATTTAAATTTCAAAAACATCAAAAATTGTCTCATAAACCACAACATGTAATATTTAATCACACCAAACTAACGTGGTTTTCATGGTGCTAATATGGCATATAGAGGCTTAAGATGTCCAAACTTGTCGTACGATGTTCAAAGGTATAAGACGAATTCATTAGGTGTATGATGCAGTTTTAAGGTTTCGTATGGTGATGTAAGGTGTTCTTACTAACGTTCTTTTCGAGTTGCTAATGTGACACACAGATTCGTAAGAAGTCTTAAGTTGTCGTACGATGTTCAAAGGACTCGTACGAATTCATTAGGTTTATTATGGAGTTTTAAGGTTGCGTACGGTGTTGTAAAGTGTCGTTAGGAGTTGTAAGGCGTCCTAAATTATACTAACATTCTATTCAAGGTGATAATATGGCATACAGAGTCGTAAGATGTCTTAAGTTGTCGTACGACGTTCAAAAGACTCGGACGAATTGATTAGGTTTATTATGGAGTTTTAAAGTTTTGTATGTTGATGTAAGGTGTTCTTAGGAGTTTAACGCGCCCTATATTATATTTACCTTTATTATCACACCAAAAACAAATTTGATCAATAATTTAAATTTCAAAAACATCAAAAATTGTCTCATAAACCACAACATGTAATATTTAATCACACCAAACTAACGTGGTTTTCATGGTGCTAATATGGCATATAGAGGCTTAAGATGTCCAAACTTGCCGTACGATGTTCAAAGGTATAAGACGAATTCATTAGGTGTATGATGCAGTTTTAAGGTTTCGTATGGTGATGTAAGGTGTTCTTACTAACGTTGTTTTCGAGTTGCTAATGTGACACACAGATTCGTAAGAAGTCTTCAGTTGTCGTACGATGTTCAAAGGACTCGTACGAATTCATTAGGTTTTTTATGGAGTTTTAAGGTTGCGTACGGTGTTGTAAGGTGTTGTTAAGAGTTGTAAGGCGTCCTACATTATACTAGCATTCTATTCAAGGTGGCATACAGAGTCGTAAGATGTCTTAAGTTTTCGTACGACGTTCAAAGGACTCGGACGAATTGATTAGGATTATTATGGAGTTTTAAAGTTTTATATGTTAATGTAAGGTGTTCTTAGGAGTTTAACGCTTCCTATATTATATTTACCTTTATTATCACACCAAAAACAAATTTGATCAATAATTTAAATTTCAAAAACATCAAAAATTGTCTCATAAACCACAACATGTAATATTTAATCACACCAAACTAACGTGGTTTTCATGGTGCTAATATGGCATATAGAGGCTTAAGATGTCCAAACTTGTCGTACGATGTTCAAAGGTATAAGACGAATTCATTAGGTGTATGATGCAGTTTTAAGGTATCGTATGGTGATGTAAGGTGTTCTTACTAACGTTCTTTTCGAGTTGCTAATGTGACACAAAGAGTCGTAAGAAGTCTTCAGTTGTCGTACGATGTTCAAAGGACTCGTACGAATTCATTAGGTTTATTATGGAGTTTTAAGGTTGCTTACGGTGTTGTAAGGTGTTGTTAGGAGTTGTAAGGCGTCCTACATTATACTAGCATTCTATTCAAGGTGATAATATGGTATACAGAGTCGTAAGATGTCTTAAGTTTTCGTACGACGTTCAAAGGACTCGGACGAATTGATTAGGATTATTATGGAGTTTTAAAGTTTTATATGTTAATGTAAGGTGTTCTTAGGAGTTTAACGCGTCCTATATTATATTTACCTTTATTATCACACCAAAAAAAAATTTGATCAATAATTTAAATTTCGAAAATATCAAAAATTGTCTAATAAACCACAACATGTAATATTTAATCACACCAAACTAACGTGGTTTTCATGGTGCTAATATGGCATATAGAGGCTTAAGATGTCCAAATTTGTCGTACGATGTTCAAAGGTATCAGACAAATTCATTAGGTGTATGATGAAATTTTAAGGTTTCGTATAGTGATGTAAGGTGTTCTTACTAACGTTCTTTTCGAGTTGCTAATGTGACACAAAGAGTCGTAAGAAGTCTTAAGTTGTCGTACGATGTTCAAAGGACTCGTACGAATTCATTAGGTTTATTATGGAGTTTTAAGGTTGCGTACGGTGTTGTAAAGTGTCGTTAGGAGTTGTAAGGCGTCCTAAATTATACTAACATTCTATTCAAGGTGATAATATGGCATACAGAGTCGTAAGATGTCTTAAGTTGTCGTACGACGTTCAAAAGACTCGGACGAATTGATTAGGTTTATTATGGAGTTTTAAAGTTTTGTATGTTGATGTAAGGTGTTCTTAGGAGTTTAACGCGCCCTATATTATATTTACCTTTATTATCACACCAAAAACAAATTTGATCAATAATTTAAATTTCAAAAACATCAAAAATTGTCTCATAAACCACAACATGTAATATTTAATCACACCAAACTAACGTGGTTTTCATGGTGCTAATATGGCATATAGAGGCTTAAGATGTCCAAACTTGCCGTACGATGTTCAAAGGTATAAGACGAATTCATTAGGTGTATGATGCAGTTTTAAGGTTTCGTATGGTGATGTAAGGTGTTCTTACTAACGTTCTTTTCGAGTTGCTAATGTGACACACAGATTCGTAAGAAGTCTTCAGTTGTCGTACGATGTTCAAAGGACTCGTACGAATTCATTAGGTTTTTTATGGAGTTTTAAGGTTGCGTACGGTGTTGTAAGGTGTTGTTAAGAGTTGTAAGGCGTCCTACATTATACTAGCATTCTATTCAAGGTGGCATACAGAGTCGTAAGATGTCTTAAGTTTTCGTACGACGTTCAAAGGACTCGGACGAATTGATTAGGATTATTATGGAGTTTTAAAGTTTTATATGTTAATGTAAGGTGTTCTTAGGAGTTTAACGTGTCCTATATTATATTTACCTTTATTATCACACCAAAAACAAATTTGATCAATAATTTAAATTTCAAAAACATCAAAAATTGTCTCATAAACCACAACATGTAATATTTAATCACACCAAACTAACGTGGTTTTCATGGTGCTAATATGGCATATAGAGGCTTAAGATGTCCAAACTTGCCGTACGATGTTCAAAGGTATAAGACGAATTCATTAGGTGTATGATGCAGTTTTAAGGTATCGTATGGTGATGTAAGGTGTTCTTACTAACGTTCTTTTCGAGTTGCTAATGTGACACAAAGAGTCGTAAGAAGTCTTCAGTTGTCGTACGATGTTCAAAGGACTCGTACGAATTCATTAGGTTTATTATGGAGTTTTAAGGTTGCTTACGGTGTTGTAAGGTGTTGTTAGGAGTTGTAAGGCGTCCTACATTATAATAGCATTCTATTCAAGGTGATAATATGGCATACAGAGTCGTAAGATGTCTTAGGTTTTCGTACGACGTTCAAAGGACTCGGACGAATTGATTAGGATTATTATGGAGTTTTAAAGTTTTATATGTTAATGTAAGGTGTTCTTAGGAGTTTAACGCGTCCTATATTATATTTACCTTTATTATCACACCAAAAAAAAATTTGATCAATAATTTAAATTTCGAAAATATCAAAAATTGTCTAATAAACCACAACATGTAATATTTAATCACACCAAACTAACGTGGTTTTCATGGTGCTAATATGGCATATAGAGGCTTAAGATGTCCAAATTTGTCATACGATGTTCAAAGGTATCAGACAAATTCATTAGGTGTATGATGAAATTTTAAGGTTTCGTATAGTGATGTAAGGTGTTCTTACTAACGTTCTTTTCGAGTTGCTAATGTGACACAAAGAGTCGTAAGAAGTCTTAAGTTGTCGTACGATGTTCAAAGGACTCGTACGAATTCATTAGGTTTATTATGGAGTTTTAAGGTTGCGTACGGTGTTGTAAAGTGTCGTTAGGAGTTGTAAGGCGTCCTAAATTATACTAACATTCTATTCAAGGTGATAATATGGCATACAGAGTCGTAAGATGTCTTAAGTTGTCGTACGACGTTCAAAAGACTCGGACGAATTGATTAGGTTTATTATGGAGTTTTAAAGTTTTGTATGTTGATGTAAGGTGTTCTTAGGAGTTTAACGCGTCCTATATTATATTTACCTTTATTATCACACCAAAAACAAATTTGATCAATAATTTAAATTTCAAAAACATCAAAAATTGTCTCATAAACCACAACATGTAATATTTAATCACACCAAACTAACGTGGTTTTCATGGTGCTAATATGGCATATAGAGGCTTAAGATGTCCAAACTTGCCGTACGATGTTCAAAGGTATAAGACGAATTCATTAGGTGTATGATGCAGTTTTAAGGTTTCGTATGGTGATGTAAGGTGTTCTTACTAACGTTGTTTTCGAGTTGCTAATGTGACACACAGATTCGTAAGAAGTCTTCAGTTGTCGTACGATGTTCAAAGGACTCGTACGAATTCATTAGGTTTTTTATGGAGTTTTAAGGTTGCGTACGGTGTTGTAAGGTGTTGTTAAGAGTTGTAAGGCGTCCTACATTATACTAGCATTCTATTCAAGGTGGCATACAGAGTCGTAAGATGTCTTAAGTTTTCGTACGACGTTCAAAGGACTCGGACGAATTGATTAGGATTATTATGGAGTTTTAAAGTTTTATATGTTAATGTAAGGTGTTCTTAGGAGTTTAACGCGTCCTATATTATATTTACCTTTATTATCACACCAAAAACAAATTTGATCAATAATTTAAATTTCAAAAACATCAAAAATTGTCTCATAAACCACAACATGTAATATTTAATCACACCAAACTAACGTGGTTTTCATGGTGCTAATATGGCATATAGAGGCTTAAGATGTCCAAACTTGCCGTACGATGTTCAAAGGTATAAGACGAATTCATTAGGTGTATGATGCAGTTTTAAGGTATCGTATGGTGATGTAAGGTGTTCTTACTAACGTTCTTTTCGAGTTGCTAATGTGACACAAAGAGTCGTAAGAAGTCTTCAGTTGTCGTACGATGTTCAA
The DNA here is from genome assembly GCA_030867185.1 of Tagetes erecta. Classification (NCBI taxonomy): domain Eukaryota; kingdom Viridiplantae; phylum Streptophyta; class Magnoliopsida; order Asterales; family Asteraceae; genus Tagetes; species Tagetes erecta. The sequence goes on from CM061487.1 coordinate 21,855,328, forward strand.
AGGACTCGTACGAATTCATTAGGTTTATTATGGAGTTTTAAGGTTGCTTACAGTGTTGTAAGGTGTTGTTAGGAGTTGTAAGGCGTCCTACATTATACTAGCATTCTATTCAAGGTGAGAATATGGCATACAGAGTCGTAAGATGTCTTAAGTTTTCGTACGACGTTCAAAGGACTCGGACGAATTGATTAGGATTATTATGGAGTTTTAAAGTTTTATATGTTAATGTAAGGTGTTCTTAGGAGTTTAACGCGTCCTATATTATATTTACCTTTATTATCACACCAAAAAAAAATTTGATCAATAATTTAAATTTCGAAAATATCAAAAATTGTCTAATAAACCACAACATGTAATATTTAATCACACCAAACTAACGTGGTTTTCATGGTGCTAATATGGCATATAGAGGCTTAAGATGTCCAAATTTGTCGTACGATGTTCAAAGGTATCAGACAAATTCATTAGGTGTATGATGAAATTTTAAGGTTTCGTATAGTGATGTAAGGTGTTCTTACTAACGTTCTTTTCGAGTTGCTAATGTGACACAAAGAGGCGTAAGAAGTCTTAAGTTGTCGTACGATGTTCAAAGGACTCGTACGAATTCATTAGGTTTATTATGGAGTTTTAAGGTTGCGTACGGTGTTGTAAAGTGTCGTTAGGAGTTGTAAGGCGTCCTAAATTATACTAACATTCTATTCAAGGTGATAATATGGCATACAGAGTCGTAAGATGTCTTAAGTTGTCGTACGACGTTCAAAAGACTCGGACGAATTGATTAGGTTTATTATGGAGTTTTAAAGTTTTGTATGTTGATGTAAGGTGTTCTTAGGAGTTTAACGCGCCCTATATTATATTTACCTTTATTATCACACCAAAAACAAATTTGATCAATAATTTAAATTTCAAAAACATCAAAAATTGTCTCATAAACCACAACATGTAATATTTAATCACACCAAACTAACGTGGTTTTCATGGTGCTAATATGGCATATAGAGGCTTAAGATGTCCAAACTTGCCGTACGATGTTCAAAGGTATAAGACGAATTCATTAGGTGTATGATGCAGTTTTAAGGTTTCGTATGGTGATGTAAGGTGTTCTTACTAACGTTCTTTTCGAGTTGCTAATGTGACACACAGATTCGTAAGAAGTCTTCAGTTGTCGTACGATGTTCAAAGGACTCGTACGAATTCATTAGGTTTTTTATGGAGTTTTAAGGTTGCGTACGGTGTTGTAAGGTGTTGTTAAGAGTTGTAAGGCGTCCTACATTATACTAGCATTCTATTCAAGGTGGCATACAGAGTCGTAAGATGTCTTAAGTTTTCGTACGACGTTCAAAGGACTCGGACGAATTGATTAGGATTATTATGGAGTTTTAAAGTTTTATATGTTAATGTAAGGTGTTCTTAGGAGTTTAACGCGTCCTATATTATATTTACCTTTATTATCACACCAAAAACAAATTTGATCAATAATTTAAATTTCAAAAACATCAAAAATTGTCTCATAAACCACAACATGTAATATTTAATCACACCAAACTAACGTGGTTTTCATGGTGCTAATATGGCATATAGAGGCTTAAGATGTCCAAACTTGCCGTACGATGTTCAAAGGTATAAGACGAATTCATTAGGTGTATGATGCAGTTTTAAGGTATCGTATGGTGATGTAAGGTGTTCTTACTAACGTTCTTTTCGAGTTGCTAATGTGACACAAAGAGTCGTAAGAAGTCTTCAGTTGTCGTACGATGTTCAAAGGACTCGTACGAATTCATTAGGTTTATTATGGAGTTTTAAGGTTGCTTACGGTGTTGTAAGGTGTTGTTAGGAGTTGTAAGGCGTCCTACATTATAATAGCATTCTATTCAAGGTGATAATATGGCATACAGAGTCGTAAGATGTCTTAGGTTTTCGTACGACGTTCAAAGGACTCGGACGAATTGATTAGGATTATTATGGAGTTTTAAAGTTTTATATGTTAATGTAAGGTGTTCTTAGGAGTTTAACGCGTCCTATATTATATTTACCTTTATTATCACACCAAAAAAAAATTTGATCAATAATTTAAATTTCGAAAATATCAAAAATTGTCTAATAAACCACAACATGTAATATTTAATCACACCAAACTAACGTGGTTTTCATGGTGCTAATATGGCATATAGAGGCTTAAGATGTCCAAATTTGTCATACGATGTTCAAAGGTATCAGACAAATTCATTAGGTGTATGATGAAATTTTAAGGTTTCGTATAGTGATGTAAGGTGTTCTTACTAACGTTCTTTTCGAGTTGCTAATGTGACACAAAGAGTCGTAAGAAGTCTTAAGTTGTCGTACGATGTTCAAAGGACTCGTACGAATTCATTAGGTTTATTATGGAGTTTTAAGGTTGCGTACGGTGTTGTAAAGTGTCGTTAGGAGTTGTAAGGCGTCCTAAATTATACTAACATTCTATTCAAGGTGATAATATGGCATACAGAGTCGTAAGATGTCTTAAGTTGTCGTACGACGTTCAAAAGACTCGGACGAATTGATTAGGTTTATTATGGAGTTTTAAAGTTTTGTATGTTGATGTAAGGTGTTCTTAGGAGTTTAACGCGTCCTATATTATATTTACCTTTATTATCACACCAAAAACAAATTTGATCAATAATTTAAATTTCAAAAACATCAAAAATTGTCTCATAAACCACAACATGTAATATTTAATCACACCAAACTAACGTGGTTTTCATGGTGCTAATATGGCATATAGAGGCTTAAGATGTCCAAACTTGCCGTACGATGTTCAAAGGTATAAGACGAATTCATTAGGTGTATGATGCAGTTTTAAGGTTTCGTATGGTGATGTAAGGTGTTCTTACTAACGTTGTTTTCGAGTTGCTAATGTGACACACAGATTCGTAAGAAGTCTTCAGTTGTCGTACGATGTTCAAAGGACTCGTACGAATTCATTAGGTTTTTTATGGAGTTTTAAGGTTGCGTACGGTGTTGTAAGGTGTTGTTAAGAGTTGTAAGGCGTCCTACATTATACTAGCATTCTATTCAAGGTGGCATACAGAGTCGTAAGATGTCTTAAGTTTTCGTACGACGTTCAAAGGACTCGGACGAATTGATTAGGATTATTATGGAGTTTTAAAGTTTTATATGTTAATGTAAGGTGTTCTTAGGAGTTTAACGCGTCCTATATTATATTTACCTTTATTATCACACCAAAAACAAATTTGATCAATAATTTAAATTTCAAAAACATCAAAAATTGTCTCATAAACCACAACATGTAATATTTAATCACACCAAACTAACGTGGTTTTCATGGTGCTAATATGGCATATAGAGGCTTAAGATGTCCAAACTTGCCGTACGATGTTCAAAGGTATATGACGAATTCATTAGGTGTATGATGCAGTTTTAAGGTATCGTATGGTGATGTAAGGTGTTCTTACTAACGTTCTTTTCGAGTTGCTAATGTGACACAAAGAGTCGTAAGAAGTCTTCAGTTGTCGTACGATGTTCAAAGGACTCGTACGAATTCATTAGGTTTATTATGGAGTTTTAAGGTTGCTTACAGTGTTGTAAGGTGTTGTTAGGAGTTGTAAGGCGTCCTACATTATACTAGCATTCTATTCAAGGTGAGAATATGGCATACAGAGTCGTAAGATGTCTTAAGTTTTCGTACGACGTTCAAAGGACTCGGACGAATTGATTAGGATTATTATGGAGTTTTAAAGTTTTATATGTTAATGTAAGGTGTTCTTAGGAGTTTAACGCGTCCTATATTATATTTACCTTTATTATCACACCAAAAAAAAATTTGATCAATAATTTAAATTTCGAAAATATCAAAAATTGTCTAATAAACCACAACATGTAATATTTAATCACACCAAACTAACGTGGTTTTCATGGTGCTAATATGGCATATAGAGGCTTAAGATGTCCAAATTTGTCGTACGATGTTCAAAGGTATCAGACAAATTCATTAGGTGTATGATGAAATTTTAAGGTTTCGTATAGTGATGTAAGGTGTTCTTACTAACGTTCTTTTCGAGTTGCTAATGTGACACAAAGAGGCGTAAGAAGTCTTAAGTTGTCGTACGATGTTCAAAGGACTCGTACGAATTCATTAGATTTATTATGGAGTTTTAAAGTTGCGTACGGTGTTGTAAAGTGTCGTTAGGAGTTGTAAGGCGTCCTAAATTATACTAACATTCTATTCAAGGTGATAATATGGCATACAGAGTCGTAAGATGTCTTAAGTTGTCGTACGACGTTCAAAAGACTCGGACGAATTGATTAGGTTTATTATGGAGTTTTAAAGTTTTGTATGTTGATGTAAGGTGTTCTAAGTAGTTTAACACGTCCTATATTATATTTACCTTTATTATCACACCAAAAATAAATTTGAACAATAATTTAAATTTTGAAAACATCAAAAACTGTCTCATAAACCACAACGTGGTTTTCATGGTGCTAATATGGCATATAGAGTCTTAAGATGTCCAAACTTGTCGTACGATGTTCAAAGGTATCAAACGAATTCATTAGGTGTTTGATGCAGTTATAAGGTTTCGTATGGTGATGTAAGGTGTTCTTACTAACGTTCTTTTCGAGTTACTAATGTGACACAAAGAGTCGTAAGAAGTCCTAAGTTTTCGTACGATGTAGAAAGGACTCGTACGAATTCATTAGGTTTATTATGGAGTTTTAAGGTTGCGTACGGTGTTGTAAGGTGTTGTTAGGAGTTGTAAGGCATCCTACATTATACTAACATTCTATTCAAGGTGATAATATGGCATACAGAGTCGTAAGATGTCTTAAGTTTTCGTACGACGTTCAAAGGACTCGGACGAATTGATTAGGTTTATTATGGAGTTTTAAAGTTTTATATGTTGATGTAAGGTGTTCTTAGGAGTTTAACGCGTCCTATATTATAATTACCTTTATTATCACACCAAAAACAAATTTGATGAGTAACTTAAATTTCGAAAACATCAAAAATTGTCTAATAAACCACAACATGTAATATTTAATCACACCAAACTAACGTGGTTTTCATGGTGCTAATATGACATATGGATGCTTAAGATGTCCAAACTTGCCGTACGATGTTCAAAGGTATCAGACAAATTCACTAGGTCTTTGATGATGTTTTAAGGTTTCGTATAGTGATGTAAGGTGTTCTTGCTAACGTTCTTTTCGAGTTGCTAATGTGACACAAAGTTCGTAAGAAGTCTTCAGTTGTCGTACGATGTTCAAAGGACTCGTACGAATTCATTAGGTTTATTATGAAGTTTTAAGGTTGCGTACGGTGTTGTAGGTGTTGTTAGGAGTTGTAAGGCGTCCTACATTATACTAGCATTTTATTCAAGGTGATAATATGGCATACAGAGTCGTAAGATGTCTTAAGTTTTCGTCCGACGTTCAAAGGACTCGGACGAATTGATTAGGTTTATTATGGAGTTTTAAAGTTTTATATGTTAATGTAAGGTGTTCTTAGGAGTTTAACGCGTCCTATATTATATTTAACTTTATTATCACACCAAAACAAATTTGATAAATAATTTAAATTTCGAAAACATCAAAAATTGTCTCATAAACCACAACATGTAATATTTAATCACACCAAACTAACGTGGTTTTCATGGTGCTAATATGGCATATAGAGGCTTAAGATGTCCAAACTTGTCGTACGATGTTCAAAGGTATCAGACAAATTCATTAGGTGTATGATGAAATTTTAAGGTTTCGTATAGTGATGTAAGGTGTTCTTACTAACGTACTTTTCGAGTTGCTAATGTGACACAAAGAGTCGTAAGAAGTCTTAAGTTGTCGTACGATGTTCAAAGGACTCGTACGAATTCATTAGGTTTATTATGGAGTTTTAAGGTTGCGTACGGTGTTGTAAGGTGTCGTTAGGAGTTGTAAGGCGTCCTAAATTATACTAACATTCTATTCAAGGTGATAATATGGCATACAGAGTCGTAAGATGTCTTAAGTTGTCGTACGATGTTCAAAAGACTCGGACGAATTGATTAGGTTTATTATGGAGTTTTAAAGTTTTGTATGTTGATGTAAGGTGTTCTAAGTAGTTTAACACGTCCTATATTATATTTACCTTTATTATCACACCAAAAACAAATTTGAACAATAATTTAAATTTTGAAAACATCAAAAATTGTCTCATAAACCACAACGTGGTTTTCATGGTGCTAATATGGCATATAGAGTCTTAAGATGTCTAAACTTGTCGTACGATGTTCAAAGGTATCAAACGAATTCATTAGGTGTTTGATGCAGTTATAAGGTTTCGTATGGTGATGTAAGGTGTTCTTACTAACGTTCTTTTCGAGTTGCTTATGTGACACAAAGAGTCGTAAGAAGTCCTAAGTTGTCGTACGATGTAGAAAGGACTCGTACGAATTCATTAGGTTTATTATGGAGTTTTAAGGTTGCGTACGGTGTTGTAAGGTGTTGTTAGGAGTTGTAAGGCGTCCTACATTATACTAACATTCTATTCAAGGTGATAATATGGCATACAAAGTCGTAAGATGTCTTAAGTTTTCGTACGACGTTCAAAGGACTCGGACGAATTGATTAGGTTTATTATGGAGTTTTAAAGTTTTATATGTTGACGTAAGGTGTTCTTAGGAGTTTAACGCGTCCTATATTATAATTACCTTTATTATCACACCAAAAACAAATTTGATCAGTAATTTAAATTTCGAAAACATCAAAAATTATCTAATAAACCACAACATGTAATATTTAATCACACCAAACTAACGTGGTTTTCATGGTGCTAATATGACATATGGAGGCTTAAGATGTCCAAACTTGTCATACGATGTTCAAAGGTATCAGACAAATTCACTAGGTGTATGATGATGTTTTAAGGTTTCGTATAGTGATGTAAGGTGTTCTTACTAACGTTCTTTTCGAGTTGCTAATGTGACACAAAGTTCGTAAGAAGTCTTCAGTTGTCGTACGATGTTCAAAGGACTCGTACGAATTCATTAGGTTTATTATGGAGTTTTAAGGTTGCGTACTGTGTTGTAAGGTGTTTTTAGGAGTTGTAAGGCGTCCTACATTATACTAGCATTCTATTCAAGGTGATAATATGGCATACAGAGTCGTAAGATGTCTTAAGTTTTCGTACGACGTTCAAAGGACTCGGACGAATTGATTAGGTTTATTATGGAGTTTTAAAGTTTTATATGTTAATGTAAGGTGTTCTTAGGAGTTTAACGCGTCCTATATTATATTTAACTTTATTATCACACCAAAAACAAATTTGATCAATAATTTAAATTTTGAAAACATCAAAAATTGTCTCATAAACCACAACATGTAATATTTAATTACACCAAACTAACGTGCTTTTCATGGTGCTAATATGGCATATAGAGGCTTAAGATGTCCAAACTTGTCGTACGATGTTCAAAGGTATCAGACAAATTCATTAGGTGTATGATGAAATTTTAAGGTTTCGTATAGTGATGTAAGGTGTTCTTACTAACGTTCTTTTCGAGTTGCTAATGTGACACAAAGAGTCGTAAGAAGTCTTAAGTTGTCGTACGATGTTCAAAGGACGCGTACGAATTCATTAGGTTTATTATGGAGTTTTAAGGTTGCGTACGGTGTTGTAAGGTGTTGTTAGGAGTTGTAAGGCGTCCTAAATTATACTAACATTCTATTCAAGGTGATAATATGGCATACAGAGTCGTAAGATGTCTTAAGTTGTCGTACGACGTTCAAAAGACTCGGACGAATTGATTAGGTTTATTATGGAGTTTTAAAGTTTTGTATGTTGATGTAAGGTGTTCTAAGTATTTTAACACGTCCTATATTATATTTACCTTTATTATCACACCAAAATCAAATTTGAACAATAATTTAAATTTTGAAAACATCAAAAATTGTCTCATAAACCACAACGTGATTTTCATGGTGCTAATATGGCATATAGAGTCTTAAGATGTCCAAACTTGTCGTACGATGTTCAAAGGTATCAAACGAATTCATTAGGTGTTTGATGCAGTTATAAGGTTTCGTATGGTTATGTAAGGTGTTCTTACTAACGTTCTTTTCGAGTTGCTAATGTGACACAAAGAGTCGTAAGAAGTCCTAAGTTGTCGTACGATGTAGAAAGGACTCGTACGAATTCATTAGGTTTATTATGGAGTTTTAAGGTTGCGTACGGTGTTGTAAGGTGTTGTTAGGAGTTGTAAGGCGTCCTACATTATACTAACATTCTATTCAAGGTGATAATATGGCATACAGAGTCGTAAGATGTCTTAAGTTTTCGTACGACGTTCAAAGGACTCGGACGAATTGATTAGGTTTATTATGGAGTTTTAAAGTTTTATATGTTGATGTAAGGTGTTCTTAGGAGTTTAACGCGTCCTATATTATATTTAACTTTATTATCACACCAAAAACAAATTTTATCAATAATTTAAATTTTGAAAACATCAAAAATTGTCTCATAAACCACAACATGTAATATTTAATTACACCAAACTAACGTGGTTTTCATGGTGCTAATATGGCATATAGAGGCTTAAGATGTCCAAACTTGTCGTACGATGTTCAAAGGTATCAGACAAATTCATTAGGTGTATGATGAAATTTTAAGGTTTCGTATAGTGATGTAAGGTGTTCTTACTAACGTTCTTTTCGAGTTGTTAATGTGACACAAAGAGTCGTAAGAAGTCTTAAATTGTCGTACGATGTTCAAAGGACTCGTACGAATTCATTAGGTTTATTATGGAGTTTTAAGGTTGCGTACGGTGTTGTAAGGTGTCGTTAGGAGTTGTAAGGCGTCCTAAATTATACTAACATTCTATTCAAGGTGATAATATGGCATACAGAGTCGTAAGATGTCTTAAGTTGTCGTACGACGTTCAAAAGACTCGGACGAATTGATTAGGTTTATTATGGAGTTTTAAAGTTTTGTATGTTGATGTAAGGTGTTCTAAGTAGTTTAACACGTCCTATATTATATTTACCTTTATTATCACACCAAAAACAAATTTGAACAATAATTTAAATTTTGAAAACATTAAAAATTGTCTCATAAACCACAACGTGGTTTTCATGGTGCTAATATGGCATATAGAGTCTTAAGATGTCCAAACTTGTCGTACGATGTTCAAAGGTATCAAACGAATTCATTAGGTGTTTGATGCAGTTATAAGGTTTCGTATGGTGATGTAAGGTGTTCTTACTAACGTTCTTTTCGAGTTGCTAATGTGACACATAGAGTTGTAAGAAGTCCTAAGTTGTCGTACGATGTAGAAAGGACTCGTACGAATTCATTAGGTTTATTATGGAGTTTTAAGGTTGCGTACGGTGTTGTAAGGTGTTGTTAGGAGTTGTAAGGCGTCCTACATTATACTAACATTCTATTCAAGGTGATAATATGGCATACAGAGTCGTAAGATGTCTTAAGTTTTCGTACGACGTTCAAAGGACTCGGACGAATTGATTAGGTTTATTATGGAGTTTTAAAGTTTTATATGTTGATGTAAGGTGTTCTTAGGAGTTTAACGCGTCCTATATTATATTTAACTTTATTATCACACCAAAAACAAATTTGATCAATAATTTAAATTTTGAAAACATCAAAAATTGTCTCATAAACCACAACATGTAATATTTAATTACACCAAACTAACGTGGTTTTCATGGTGCTAATATGGCATATAGAGGCTTAAGATGTCCAAACTTGTCGTACGATGTTCAAAGGTATCAGACAAATTCATTAGGTGTATGATGAAATTTTAAGGTTTCGTATAGTGATGTAAGGTGTTCTTACTAACGTTCTTTTCGAGTTGCTAATGTGACACAAAGAGTCGTAAGAAGTCTTAAGTTGTCGTACGATGTTCAAAGGACGCGTACGAATTCATTAGGTTTATTATGGAGTTTTAAGGTTGCGTACGGTGTTGTAAGGTGTTGTTAGGAGTTGTAAGGCGTCCTAAATTATACTAACATTCTATTCAAGGTGATAATATGGCATACAGAGTCGTAAGATGTCTTAAGTTGTCGTACGACGTTCAAAAGACTCGGACGAATTGATTAGGTTTATTATGGAGTTTTAAAGTTTTGTATGTTGATGTAAGGTGTTCTAAGTATTTTAACACGTCCTATATTATATTTACCTTTATTATCACACCAAAATCAAATTTGAACAATAATTTAAATTTTGAAAACATCAAAAATTGTCTCATAAACCACAACGTGATTTTCATGGTGCTAATATGGCATATAGAGTCTTAAGATGTCCAAACTTGTCGTACGATGTTCAAAGGTATCAAACGAATTCATTAGGTGTTTGATGCAGTTATAAGGTTTCGTATGGTTATGTAAGGTGTTCTTACTAACGTTCTTTTCGAGTTGCTAATGTGACACAAAGAGTCGTAAGAAGTCCTAAGTTGTCGTACGATGTAGAAAGGACTCGTACGAATTCATTAGGTTTATTATGGAGTTTTAAGGTTGCGTACGGTGTTGTAAGGTGTTGTTAGGAGTTGTAAGGCGTCCTACATTATACTAACATTCTATTCAAGGTGATAATATGGCATACAGAGTCGTAAGATGTCTTAAGTTTTCGTACGACGTTCAAAGGACTCGGACGAATTGATTAGGTTTATTATGGAGTTTTAAAGTTTTATATGTTGATGTAAGGTGTTCTTAGGAGTTTAACGCGTCCTATATTATATTTAACTTTATTATCACACCAAAAACAAATTTTATCAATAATTTAAATTTTGAAAACATCAAAAATTGTCTCATAAACCACAACATGTAATATTTAATTACACCAAACTAACGTGGTTTTCATGGTGCTAATATGGCATATAGAGGCTTAAGATGTCCAAACTTGTCGTACGATGTTCAAAGGTATCAGACAAATTCATTAGGTGTATGATGAAATTTTAAGGTTTCGTATAGTGATGTAAGGTGTTCTTACTAACGTTCTTTTCGAGTTGCTAATGTGACACAAAGAGTCGTAAGAAGTCTTAAATTGTCGTACGATGTTCAAAGGACTCGTACGAATTCATTAGGTTTATTATGGAGTTTTAAGGTTGCGTACGGTGTTGTAAGGTGTCGTTAGGAGTTGTAAGGCGTCCTAAATTATACTAACATTCTATTCAAGGTGATAATATGGCATACAGAGTCGTAAGATGTCTTAAGTTGTCGTACGACGTTCAAAAGACTCGGACGAATTGATTAGGTTTATTATGGAGTTTTAAAGTTTTGTATGTTGATGTAAGGTGTTCTAAGTATTTTAACACGTCCTATATTATATTTACCTTTATTATCACACCAAAAACAAATTTGAACAATAATTTAAATTTTGAAAACATTAAAAATTGTCTCATAAACCACAACGTGGTTTTCATGGTGCTAATATGGCATATAGAGTCTTAAGATGTCCAAACTTGTCGTACGATGTTCAAAGGTATCAAACGAATTCATTAGGTGTTTGATGCAGTTATAAGGTTTCGTATGGTGATGTAAGGTGTTCTTACTAACGTTCTTTTCGAGTTGCTAATGTGACACATAGAGTTGTAAGAAGTCCTAAGTTGTCGTACGATGTAGAAAGGACTCGTACGAATTCATTAGGTTTATTATGGAGTTTTAAGGTTGCGTACGGTGTTGTAAGGTGTTGTTAGGAGTTGTAAGGCGTCCTACATTATACTAACATTCTATTCAAGGTGATAATATGGCATACAGAGTCGTAAGATGTCTTAAGTTTTCGTACGACGTTCAAAGGACTCGGACGAATTGATTAGGTTTATTATGGAGTTTTAAAGTTTTATATGTTGATGTAAGGTGTTCTTAGGAGTTTAACGCGTCCTATATTATATTTAACTTTATTATCACACCAAAAACAAATTTGATCAATAATTAAAATTTTGAAAACATCAAAAATTGTCTCATAAACCACAACATGTAATATTTAATTACACCAAACTAACGTGGTTTTCATGGTGCTAATATGGCATATAGAGGCTTAAGATGTCCAAACTTGTCGTACGATGTTCAAAGGTATCAGACAAATTCATTAGGTGTATGATGAAATTTTAAGGTTTCGTATAGTGATGTAAGGTGTTCTTACTAACGTTCTTTTCGAGTTGCTAATGTGACACAAAGAGTCGTAAGAAGTCTTAAGTTGTCGTACGATGTTCAAAGGACTCGTACGAATTCATTAGGTTTATTATGGAGTTTTAAGGTTGCGTACGGTGTTGTAAGTTGTTGTTAGGAGTTGTAACGCGTCCTAAATTATACTAACATTCTATTCAAGGTGATAATATGGCATACAGAGTCGTAAGATGTCTTCAGTTGTCGTACGACGTTCAAAAGACTAGGACGAATTGATTAGGTTTATTATGGAGTTTTAAAGTTTTGTATGTTGATGTAAGGTGTTCTAAGTATTTTAACACGTCCTATATTATATTTACCTTTATTATCACACCAAAAACAAATTTGAACAATAATTTAAATTTTGAAAACATCAAAAATTGTCTCATAAACCACAACGTGATTTTCATGGTGCTAATATGGCATATAGAGTCTTAAGATGTCCAAACTTGTCGTACGATGTTCAAAGGTATCAAACGAATTCATTAGGTGTTTGATGCAGTTATAAGGTTTCGTATGGTGATGTAAGGTGTTCTTACTAACGTTCTGATAGTCACTATGTATAGGTTGGACTCACCGGCTTGTCGGTGTTACTTTTGTATGTATTTGTATGACTTGTATTTGTAGTTGTTCTAGCGAACCTACGGGCGAATCTATAGATTCGCCCGTAGTTCATGTTATCTTTTGTATTAGGTGTCGACTGGGCGAACCTGTATGTGCCCAGCGAACCTGTGTTGGTTCGCTAGATAGATTCGCTACAGCGAATCTATCAGCGAACCTAACACTGCTATATATTGTAACCTTATCCTCATCTTAATAGAACTTTTGCACATCTTTAACCAAAACTCTTATCCACTGATTGTGTTGTGTAATCGTTCATTTGAGGTGCTAGGAGCATATTCTACTTATCTTTGTAGCTTGTATACCTCATTTGTGTTGTGTAATCTCGTTATTGGGTTTGTTTGGATATTATACACTTTGCTGTTCAAATCTTGGTTATTTTGTTGTTAAACTAGTCAACATAGCACTGAAATCACGATCATTATGGACCAACAATTGGTATCAGAGCCTTAGTGCTCTTGATTGTTTGATTCTAGTGATTTTTGTGTTGATTTTGGAGTTTTTGGGTCGAAACACTATTTGATTCTGTTCTAAGCTTGTTTTGGTGTTTTGAAGTTGTATTTTGCTCAAGTATTGTGTTATTTGGTCATAGGAAGCTTTTAAAACAAACGTGTCTACAAATGGTCAAGTTTTGAAGGTGTTCGGGTTGTTTCCGTACTGTTACAGGTTGGTTCGTAACCCAGCGAATCTATCTGTTCTTCCAGCGAATCTAGCTGTTCATCCAGCGAACCTAATTCAAATTTGTGCTCTGTTGGTTTGTGGTGTGGCCAGCGAATCTGACATATCATTGAACGAAAGTTCACTTGTTTGGCTGACTGTGCAAGCGAAACTTCTGCCAAAATCAGGCCAGCGAAACTGTGCTTGCTTGTCAGCGAATCTGTTTGCTTGTCTAGCGAATCTGTCCTCAGCGAATCTACCAGCGAATCTGTTGTGTTCTTTGGGCGAATCTTGCCAGCGAATCTGTTTGTCTTCAGCGAATCTATCTATAATCTGTTCAAAGTTATGACTTCATCCACACTGAATATGAATGATCTGGATAGCGTTCAACCTAACAGGCCACCGAGGCTTGTTAGTGGTGAAAACTTTGAAGACTGGAAAAGATGTTTGAAAGCCTTTTTCTACTACACGGACTACAACCAATGGGAATCAATAGTAAATGGTCCGCACGTGCCAACAACAGTTGAAGGAACCGTCACTTCAATAAACACAGATCCAAGTACTTTTACTGAAACAGATACCAAGTTACTTGATCGTGACAAGAAGGCACTAGGGGCATTGATACTTTGCTTGCATCAGGACATCTTCAACAGGTTTGCTGAACACACAACTGCAAAAAGCCTGTATGATGCATTGTGTGAGTTTTATGATGGCAATGAGGATCTGAAACTGGACAGAAAAGCTCAAGCTGAAAAGGAATTCAACTCTTTCGTGGGGTATTCACAAGAGAACTTGACTGATATTACAAATCGATTCCTATCTGTGTCAAGTAATCTGAAGAAGTATGATGATAAGCTGGGGAATCATGAACAAGTAGCAAAACTGTTAGATTCTCTTCCTCCTCAATGGAGTCTTCAAATCAAGCTGTTGAAACAAGAAAGAAACTTTCCTGACTACAAACTGATGGACGTTATCAACAAGCTGAAGTCTTTCGACCTTGATGTGAAGAGAAGAGAATATAATCAGTCAATGATGGTTCCAAACATTCCCTCTCAAAATGCTGCACTTATCTCATCCGCTGCAAACTCTTATATCCACAGTGCTGCATCTAGAGGATCATCAAGTTATGTGTCTGCTAAATCTGCTGGTGCATCTACAAACGCTGGTTCAAGCTCAAATGCATCTGTCACCACTTAGATTCCGTCTGACACTATGGCTTTATTTGGAATGTTTGTTCACAGTTATGAAGCTCTTGTTGCAGGTGAGTTGAAAGGGAAGGGTATGACTGTAGAAGATATGTATCAGGTGGATCCTGATGATCTGGAGGAAACAGACATCCAATGGCAGATGGCTATGCTCACTCTTCGTGCCAGACGATTCATGGAAAGAACCGGTAGAAGAAACTTTGGAAATCAGGGACAGAATAGTAAGCTGGGGTATGACAAGGGAAAGTTAAGATGCTATAACTGCAAACAATTGGGCCACTTCAAAAGGGAATGCCCATTACCAATTGTTACTGAGCCAGTAAACTCTACAAATCCAAGATCTGCTCCAAATCAAGAAAGGGTTGAGGAAGCAAAGTCAAAGAATGAAACAGCACTGCTCACCAACTTTGATTGGAGTGCAGAAATTGAAGAAACCAAGGAGGAGATTAACCATGCCCTTGTTGCTGAGATTGCTGAGTTTGATGACAACGATATAAATCTCTTTGATCCGTTCAAAGAATTTTATGGAAAGGATGAGGAAGAGAAAGTGGAGAATGTTGATAAAGTTCAATCAGATGTTATTGCTCAAGGGCATCTGAATCATTCAGGGTTGGTTTGTGAAGCTGCTGTTAATGAAGTGAAGCATGAGGAAGAGTCAAAGCTTAGCTTGGAAGAAATGATTGAGAAGGCAAGGCTAGATGCAGTTGATGAATTCAAAAGAAGCACTCCCTACTGCCAGTGTGATCGTGCTCTGGCTGCCGAAAAACTGGTAATTGGTCTTCCTTACGATGTTATTGAAGATATGTGTTCATCTGCTTGCAAAATTCGTTTAATTGGCATATACAAAGCTAATAAATTGTTAATGTCAAACGAAAACGAATTAAAAAGGACTATCAAAGAGCTTAAATTAAGTGAATCAAAATATTTTGTCAAATTAAGAGAAGCTTTAAAAGAAAATGAACACTTAAAAAGAACTCTTTTGGAAAAGAACAGTGAAATAAACTACTTGACTGAGCAAGTTACACTTGCTGAATTTGAAGCAAGAAAACTTAAAAACAAATTGCAGCAGTGGACGATATCTGGTATGAAAAGGGAGGAACTCTGCAAGAAACAAAGGGGGGCCAGAGTTAAGACAGGTTTGGGTTTTAGTAACAATGAAACATATGCATATCTTCCACCCAGTACTTTCTGTTACTCTCCTACACCTATTCCTCATCCCTCAAATGAATTAATCCAAGAGATTATACAGAATGATACTGACAGTTCCATTGCAGGTTTAAGTGAAGTAAATCTTAAGGAGGTTAGAGAGGATTACGCATATGGTGGGAGTGTTGGGCTCGGTTGTTCTAGCAGTAGTGATTGCAGTAGTTCTGATTTCAAGAAGTCTTTTGAAGACATTAGTTTAATTAATTCTGTTTGTAGTAATATGTCATATTCAGACAATTCCATGTTTAATAGTAATCTAGGGTGCTCTACCTCAAACCCTAATGTGATGAATGATGATTTGATTGAAAATGTGTGTGTGAATGACAAAGACAAACTTTCAGGTCATGTCTCTGAAAGTCAAACCAAAACAAACTGTTTTCAAAAGTTCTTCACTCATCAAATTCCATCTTTCACACCAGTGAGAATTTCAAAACCAAAAGACAAGGAATCATCTTTTTCATACATTCTTAAGCCAAAACATGAATCTGATAAAGTTAAAGTCACAACAGTTAAGTTAAAAGAACTTTATGACACTTACAGTGACTGCAACTCTCAACTGTCTGAATGTGATGAGGAAATTAAAATGGATAAAATTCCTGTTAACAAAGTTTCCAAAACTGGTTTGAAGTCTCATTGTTTTAAATGTGGAAATACTGGTCACACTGTCAAGCAATGCCCTAAGTTAATCCAAAATAGCTCAAAGCAAAAATCTTTCGGAAAAAGATTAAACTCATTTGTAAATAATTTCTTTTGTAATTCTTCATCTGCTCCACCACCCAAGTACACAAAGGCTTGGGTGCCAATTTCTAAGGTCTAACTTTTCATTTCTTTTAATAAATGTCAGGAACATTCAAATGCCGTTGTAAATAGTCATTGGCATATTGACAGCGGATGTTCCAGACATATGACAGGGTTGAAGGACCTTCTGACTAACTATAGGATCATAAATGGCGGATATGTAGCTTTTGCGGGAGATAAGAAAGGTGGCAAGATGATTGGTCAAGGAGAAGTCTCAAATGGTTCACTTACTTTGGAAGACGTCAACTATGTCCCTGAACTGTAGGGCTGGCATATCGTGTCAGACACGACACGATAAGACACGAACACGATAAGGTCAAACACGAACACGACACGATAACTTATCGTGTCATTTTTTCCAGACACGAACACGAACACGATAAAAAGCAGGTTACACGATAAGACACGATATGACACGATAAAAACCCATTTAAAAAAAAATTAAAATTTTCAAAAAAATTCATAAGTCTTAAATAATAAATATGACTTAATATGATAATTTTTAAGACACAAAACAACAAAATTACATAAAAATAGTATTTAACCATAATAATACTTGATAAACGAATATGAAAAAAAGATTGAAAGTCTATTAAAGTCCATCTCCACCTCCATTCTCCACTAATATTTCATATAAATAAATATTAACAGGTGACCTATCGTGTTAACAGATCTTTAACCTGTTAAGACATGATAATTAACGTGTCTTTATCGTGTTAACCTGTTAATGACACGACACCTGTTAAGGTCAAACACGAAACCTGTTAATTCCGTGTCGTTTCGTGTCGTGTTATCGTGTCCGTGTCAGAAATTGCCAGCCCTACTGAACTGGCATTCAATCTTCTCAGTGTATCACAAATCTGTGATAAAAATATTCCAGTGATGTTTCTTCCAAATGAATGCTTGTTCTTGAAGCCAGAGTTTTCTATTCCTGAAGAGATGGTGATCATGCGAGCTCCGAGACGAACTGATACCTATATGCTGAATATGGGATCAAAAGAATCAAACTCCACCGTGACATGTCTTCTGTCTAAAGCTTCATCTTTTGAATCGTTTTTGTGGCATAAACGTTTAGGGCACATTAATTTTAAAATTCTGAATAAATTGGTTAAGAACAATCTGGTTAGGGGTTTACCACTCAAAGACTTTTCAGTGGTTGAGAAATGCATGGCTTGTGCTAAAGGAAAACAGCACAAAAAGCCACACAAACTTAAAATTACAAA
The DNA here is from genome assembly GCA_030867185.1 of Tagetes erecta. Classification (NCBI taxonomy): domain Eukaryota; kingdom Viridiplantae; phylum Streptophyta; class Magnoliopsida; order Asterales; family Asteraceae; genus Tagetes; species Tagetes erecta. The sequence continues at coordinate 21,873,191 of CM061487.1, forward strand.
TTCCATCTCAGAACCCCTCGAATTGTTACATACTGATTTATTTGGTCCAATAAGTGTCAAATCTATTGCTAAAAAGTCTTATTGCTTGGTTGTCACAGATGATTACTCTAGGTACACCTGGGTGAGATTCATGGCAAACAAGAGTGAGACTGCCGAAGAGTTGATGAAGCTGATTCCTCTAATCGAGGTTCTTGGAAAGAAAAAGGTTCAAGCCATCAGAAGCGATAACGGAACTGAATTCAGAAACCATATCTTCAACTCTTTCTGTGAACAACGGGGTATTCTCAGACAGTTTAGCGCCGTCCGAACACCACAACAAAATGGTGTTGCTGAAAGGAAGAATCGAACCCTTGTGGAGGCGGCTAGAACTATGCTGATTGAGTCAAAGCTTCCAATTATTTTCTGGGCTGAGGCAGTCAATTGTGCAGCTTATGTTCTGAACAGGGTACTGATTGTCAAGGAAAAGATGAAGACTTCATACCAACTGTTTCGAGGGATTAAGCCGCTGATTGATTTTCTGCGCCCCTTTGGATGTTCTTGCACTCTTTTGAATACTCAAGATCAGAAGACGAAGTTTGGTGCTGTCTCTGATGAATGCTTCTTTGTGGGATACTCGAACACACAAAAGGCGTATCGTGTTTACAACAAGCGAACGCGGATTGTGCAAGAGTCCTACTATGTTGACTGGCAAGAGTCAAACACTACCAGTATTGGCAGTGAACCGGCATGGTTTTATGATTCCACCACCATTTTCAAATCATTTAATCTTCCTGACTCTGACGATGATGACATCATTCCACACACATCAGTTTCTATTTACAATCATCCATCTACACCATCACAACCACAACCTTCAACATCAACTACACAACTACCTCCTACTTCATTTGACATTCCATCACCTCCACCACCTCAAACTGTTCAAACTTCTCCATCAGATATTCCATCTACATCTACTACCATTCAATCCTCTGCCACTAATACAATTCCTACACCCTCACAACCATCTAATCAAACACCGTCAACCGAACCAAATCCTTTACTCCTCAACACTGACTTCAAAACCTTGAAAAACCATCCTCACGATTATATCATTGGATCTATTACTGATGGTGTGCGAACTCGGAGTCAGAGTGGTTTGATTAATGAATGTCTTTATGCTGCCTTTCTGTCTCAAGTTGTTCCAAAGAATTATAAACAAGCACTTGAAGATCCAAGTTGGGTGGATGCCATGCAAATGGAGCTGCAGCAATTTAGGAAGCTTAAAGTTTGGGAACTGGTTGATCTTCCTCCTAATAAGTGTCCAATCGGCACTAAATGGGTTTTCCGAAACAAGCCAGATGATCGTGGTGTTGTAATCAGAAACAAGGCGAGACTGGTTGTTCAAGGATTTGCTCAAGAGGAGGGAATTGACTACACCGAAGTTTTTGCTCCAGTCGCTCGCCTGGAAGCCATCAGAATCTTTCTTGCTCATGCTGCGAACAAAAACTTTAAAGTTTATCAGATGGATGTGAAATGTGCATTTCTATATGGAGATATCGATGAGGAGATCTATGTATGTCAACCACCAGGTTTCGAGGATCCAGATTTCCCGTCAAAGGTTTACAAGCTTGATAAATCCTTGTATGGGTTGCATCAAGCTCCACGAATCTGGTAAGAAACTCTGACACAGTATCTTCTCAGCAAAGGTTTCTCTCGTGGGACTATAGATATGACATTGTTCAAGAAGGAGGTGAATGGCGAGCTGCTGATCGCTCAAGTGTATGTTGATGATATCATTTTTGGTTCGACAAATGAAGGGCTGTGTAGAGAATTTGAGAAGGTGATGATGGAACGCATTGAGATGACAATAATGGGGGAGATGTGTTTCTTCTTGGGGCTGCAAGTGGAACAAAAGCCTGATGGAATTCTGATCCACCAAGAGAAATATATCAAAGAAATCCTCACGAAGTTTGGCATGGATGATTCTTCTCCTGAATTGATTCCCTTTACAGCTCAAACATGCCTTACTTCCGATGATAATGGGAATCCTGTGGATGCTCATCGGTACCGCTCGATGATCGGATCTCTCATGTATCTGACTGCAAGCCGTCCAGATATTACATTTTCCGCGTGTTACTGTGCTCGTTTCCAAGCCAATCCAAAAGAATCACATGAGAAAGCTGTTAAACGCATTTTTCGCTACCTTAAGGGTTCCTCTCGTTTGGGACTTTGGTACCCAAAAGGTGGGAACTTTGATTTACATGCTTTTTCTGATAGTGATCATGCTGGTTGCAGGATTAACAGAAAATCAGTCACTGGCGGATGTCAATACCTTGGAGAATGTCTTGTTTCCTGGCAAAGCAAGAAGCAAACAACCGTCTCTCTGTCCACAGGAGAAGCAGAATACATTGCTGCTTCAAGTTGTTGTTGCCAAGTGCTGTGGATTCAACATCAGATGATGGATTATGGCATCAACTTTCTTCATACGCCACTCTTTTGTGATAATGAAGCTGCTGTTGGAATTGCCAAGAATCCTATTCATCACACTCGCACCAAGCACATTGAAACAAGAATTCATGCAATCAGGGATGCACAGGAAAAGGGGTTTATTGATATTATTCCTATCGAAACTCGAAAGCAAAAAGCTGATCTTTTCACAAAAACTTTTGACAAACCACGTTTTTATGAACTGATCTCCATGCTGGGACTTATATCTTTTTGAAAACCTTTTTCTGTGAGAATCAATTTGTAAATATGTAAATAATCTTTTCTTCTTCTTCTTTGAAAAATCCGTGGGTCACTCGCTTCATCGCTCCGTTACTTTGTTTTTTTCTTTATTTTCTTTTATTTTTTCTTTCATTTCTGTATACATATATTAAGAAAAATCTGAAAAACAAAAATTTCTTATTAGACGGCTATTATATAGAAATTTTGGGGGAGATTTAAAAGATTAACTATTTATAGTTTTTCAAATTTTGCTATTTTCAGGATCTCGGTTCTGATTGATGTTGAAGGGACGTTGAAGGAGGTCAGAAGCATTGCGTTTGGGATATGTCAGATAGGCTCAGCCTGAAAACAAAGTAAACAGTGATTGTGCAGCCAAACATAACGTTCAAGATCTCGACAACAAGGATCATCTCCTTGACATGATCGGATTGCACAAAGATAAGGGTTCTGTCAAAAATGGGTTGAGAGCATCAAATCTTTGCCTTGATTTCCCTAAACAACCCAAATCACCCTCGCCCTATCCCCGAATCGAGTTTCTAGTATGCAAAACAAATAAAAAATAAAAAGCTACTAGTGATGCTCTTCGGAAAAGCCTCTGAGTGAGTTACTTGTTGACTCCTCAGAACGTATTGAGTCAAGTGCTTAACTCCTCTGCTATACGGAAGTATTGACCTGGAGTTGGTGGATCTTCTCTGCTATACGGAAGTATTGACCTGAAGATTCACCGAGCATGCTCAAATGTTTATCTCCTCTGTTATACGTCAGTATAGACCTGGAGCTCTGAACTATTTGAGTTTCCCAAATAATAAGTCGCATTGTGTTCAAAAGAATCAATTGCTGACAAGCTCCACTCACAAAGAAAAGATGCAAAAATTGCACAAGTGTCAAAAGAAGCAAATGCATCGATCAACATTCAAAAGTTGATCATTGAAATTCAAGCAAAGTCAATCGTATTGCTCAGATATACCCTGATGACAGAACTTGTTCTTTTTACCTAGATGTCTGTGGGGACCGAGTTGTCTGAGCTTCTTCAATCAAACCAAAAACATGATAAAAGAAGCTGCTGATCTCTTGTTGAAAGGACTAAGGCATGGGTTTAAATGGACAAACATATCTGCAATCCCGCCAATCAATGATTCTCCTGATTCTGCTCAAAACATCATGAAAAATATATATCCTTATTAGCGTTTAAAATTCCTTTTTATTATTTTATTTTATTTCATTTTATTTTTAACTCCTATCTTTTTATGTTAAGTATTTTTAGGATTATATGTGTATATGTTTATTTTTGGGGCGTTGAATTCGTGGGACGGTTTCATGAACTTTCAAAGAATTTAAAAATTGAGAAAATCCAAAAATATTTTTTGTATGTGTGCTAGCGAACCTACAAGCGAACCTACAGGTTCGCCAGAACCTCAAAGTTCGCCCGGAATCTCTTTGATTCGCTGCCGTGGTTTCACTTGACTTTTGGTCTTCTGGCGAATCTAAAGTTCGCTGGTCTGTCTGCCAGCGAACCTGTGTATGTATATATATACAGTGACAGCGAAATATCTCACACTTTCGCTGTCAACTGTACTGTAGCAGACTTTTCAAAATCCAAACCACAAACGTTCGATTCTCACTTCAACCGACTTTTTTACACATTAAATAACACTATAGTGTCTGGTATGTGATCGATTTCATCTTAATCTCTGTTTAAACCCCTAATCGCACTCTAAACTTGCTTAAATTTGTCGACGTGTGATTGTATGTAAATGACATGACTGATTTGGTGTTGGATGTTAGGGATTTACTTCATAATAGCCTCGTTTAATGCTTATATTACTTGTCTGTTGCCTTGAATGCCTGATAATGATGTATTGACTGTGATTTTGGCCGTTTTTCAAAAACTAGGGTTTCCAGCGAACCTATGTGTTCGTCTGGCGAATCTGAACGAAAGTTCAAAACTTCGAGCGAACCTATGTCGTTATGCTGCCCGCGCAACAACATAGATTCGCCCGGCTGTTTCTAGCGAACCTATACATTCGCTCGACCAAATGACTGATTTTTCATGTCAGCGAATCTATAGGTTCTGATGCCAAATCTCAGGTTCGCTATACCAGCGAATCTAAATTCCCAGCGAATCTATTAACTGTTTTGAAAATCTTCGTCTCTGATCAATCTCCGTTTATTTTTCAGGCACAATGTCGACATTATTCTTCGAAAGAAAGCACAACATGTGTGCTTTGCTTGATGAAAATCATGAAAAGGCCGGCAGCTATAGAGATTCTATCAAATGGCTGAAGTCGTCGCATATACATCACGCCATTTCTCACTCACCCACTATATATGAGCTGCATATTTCGGGATTTCTGGCGAACTGCGGTCATGAACGTGTCGGTACAGCCTTCACGTATATGTGCCAAAGTCAGTGGATTTGACTTAGAATTCACAGAAGCTGATCTAGCCAGGATTTTGAGGCTAGAGGATGATGTTGGGGACGAAGTGATGATGTCTGCTGAGGAGGTTTATGGGGCTTTTAGGACCGCTGGTTATGAGGGACCAATGCCCGGTGAGAAGAAAATGGAGTTTGTAAAGTCCTATTTGATCCAGGAATGGAGGTACATTGCACATGTGTTCATTATGTGCCTGGATCATAGGAAAGGGGGTACGGACGGGCTGAACTTAGACTGGGCACGGGCTATGATGCTGTTTTGCCGAGGGCAAAAAGCCAATCTTGCGAAGCTGATCTTCAACTATCTACTCGAGAACATCCATGCTACCAAAGGCGCCAAATGGTTGATGTATCCGAGATTCATTCAGATGGTGCTGAATGACAAATTGCCGAATCTGCCGATAGTTGGAGATGTACTGAAAATATGGGATATGCATTCGAGGATTTTCAAAGATTGTAAGTCGGTGAGATCGGATTGTTTCGGAAGGACTGCATATCTGTGGGAGAATATGTACCCAGCGGACAGATGGGTACAGATTCAGCGGTTAATGGAGTCAGAGCGAAAACGTGGTGGTGAAAATATTGAGGAGGTTGAGAAGAGAATAAAGAAGAGGAAGGCGTACGCAAAGGAGAAAGATTATTCGTTTGAGCGAGAAGTGGATGAAATCCAGGCAGAGATCGATGCTGGTAGGGAACAGCGAACGAAGAAAAGGTCTGATGCACATGCCGAAGGGTCAAAGAAAGCAAGGCACGATACCGGGGGTACATCTGCTGAGTCTGGTAGTGAATTAAATGGTCAGATTGAGAGTTTGAAGGGAGAACTGGTGGAGCTGAAAGGCAGGTATGAGGAACTGGAAAAACAGGATGCTGAGAAATCAACCGTTATATATGAGATGGGTAGAATGATGAAGGATCAGCAATGTTTGATGGTGAGGATTTTCAAGGAGTTAAACAGTTTGAAGGAAAAGGTAGGGACTGAACCTGCAATGACTGAAGCTGAACTGAACTCCTTAACGGATGCTGCAAAGTATCCGTTAATGGATGTTGATTTTGGAGACAAAGGAAAGGCCAAAGCAGCTGATGAAGAGTTTGACGAGGAAATGGGGATTGATTTGGATGTTTTGGAAGGAGAAGAAGTGGTCGGAGGATCTGGTATGGATTACACTTTGATAGATGAACCAGAGGTGGACGTAGATGCAGATAGTGAGGAAGATCTGGATGACGAGCCCGAAACATATAAGGTGGAAGAAAAAGGGGTGAGTTACCAGTTCGAGCACGTAGATTTAGACAAATCAGAATGGTTTAGGAAGGAAGAAGAAGTGGTTCCCGAAGTGCCGATATTTCAACACCTAGATGAACCCAACACCAAACAGCTAGATAGGCAGGTCATAGCATGGAAGTATAATAGTTTGGTGGATGCTTACATGGTTAAAAGAAGGGGCGGTGACATTACGTATATCAAGAACAGGAAGCACTTCGCCACCTTACCAAGATGGGACTTGCGTAGGCTGGCAGAGCTACCATTGTTGGGTAAAGAAGAAAGTGGAAGGGCTTGTGCGTTTGAAGTTACAATCAGAGAGGCCGCAAAGACCAACTTTATTGACTTTGGATATCAGAAGCCGAGGAGAATGAGGCAGAAGAAAGATAGACACTGGATCTCGTGGAAGGGAAAGATAGTGTTGAAGATTGATGCGCCGAAGGCAACGACCAGGGTTAGGGTTCCTGACACTCAGCCACCCAGGCTGCAGGATTTCTTTAAATGGTTTTACGATAACAGCACGGGTGAAGCTATTATCAGATTAAAATGGGAAGATCGTCCTGAAATCAGATTATTTGACCCAATGGAGATCTTTTCTTTCTGTGATGAGGATCTGAGAGTGCTGTTCGAGAACAGGATAAAGCACGGGGCTGGAGATGATACGAAGACCGAAGCGAACCTGTTTGTGAAGGTCGCAAACAAAGCCCGGGGGATTCGTGCTGAACTCAGAAGTGTGAATGAAAGGCTAAGAAGAACTGATGATCAGCGTATGGATATGGATGATCTAACTAGACAGCTGGATCAATCGATTGAGAGGAGGTTCGAGAAACCGATGCAGGTTATAGATTTGGAGGCTACTGGCGAGGAGCAAACTGTAGAAAATCAGACGGAGACGACAGTTCAACATATGCCTGATACTAAGGTCGCAGATACAGAGTTTGTGGAATCTATGTTAGTGTTTAGTGAAGATGAGGTCGGATCAGAAGACGTTACAAATCCTTTGGCCGGAATTGAAGACAGGGCAGGAGCGTACGTTGAATATCTTTGAAGCCAAGATCAAGACGGAGCTAAATTAGAAGACTTCCCCAGGTGAGGTCCAACCTAGGGGGAGTATTGATAGTCACTATGTATAGGTTGGACTCACCGGCTTGTCGGTGTTACTTTTGTATGTATTTGTATGACTTGTATTTGTAGTTGTTCTAGCGAACCTACAGGCGAATCTATAGATTCGCCCGTAGTTCATGTTATCTTTTGTATTAGGTGTCGACTGGGCGAACCTGTATGTGCCCAGCGAACCTGTGTTGGTTCGCTAGATAGATTCGCTACAGCGAATCTATCAGCGAACCTAACACTGCTATATATTGTAACCTTATCCTCATCTTAATAGAACTTTTGCACATCTTTAACCAAAACTCTTATCCACTGATTGTGTTGTGTAATCGTTCATTTGAGGTGCTAGGAGCATATTCTACTTATCTTTGTAGCTTGTATACCTCATTTGTGTTGTGTAATCTCGTTATTGGGTTTGTTTGGATATTATACACTTTGCTGTTCAAATCTTGGTTATTTTGTTGTTAAACTAGTCAACATAGCACTGAAATCACGATCATTATGGACCAACACGTTCTTTTCGAGTTGCTAATGTGACACAAAGAGTCGTAAGAAGTCCTAAGTTGTCGTACGATGTAGAAAGGACTCGTACGAATTCATTAGGTTTATTATGGAGTTTTAAGGTTGCGTACGGTGTTGTAAGGTGTTGTTAGGAGTTGTAAGGCGTCCTACATTATACTAGCATTCTATTCAAGGTGATAATATGGCATACAGAGTCGTAAGATGTCTTAAGTTTTCATACGACGTTCAAAGGACTCAAACGAATTGATTAGGTTTATTATGGAGTTTTAAAGTTTTATATGTTAATGTAAGGTGTTCTTAGGAGTTTAACGCGTCCTATATTATATTTAACTTTATTATCACACCAAAAACAAATTTGATCAATAATTCAAATTTTGAAAACATCAAAAATTGTCTCATAAACCACAACATGTAATATTTAATTATACCAAAATAACGTGGTTTTCATGGTGCTAATATGGCATATAGAGGCTTAAGATGTCCAAACTTGTCGTACGATGTTCAAAGGTATCAGACAAATTCATTAGGTGTATGATGAAATTTTAAGGTTTCGTATAGTGATGTAAGGTGTTCTTACTAACGTTCTTTTCGAGTTGCTAATGTGACACAAAGAGTCGTAAGAAGTCTTAAGTTGTCGTACGATGTTCAAAGGACTCGTACGAATTCATTAGGTTTATTATGGAGTTTTAAGGTTGCGTCCGGTGTTGTAAGGTGTTGTTAGGTGTTGTAAGGCGTCCTAAATTATACTAACATTCTATTCAAGGTGATAATATGGCATACAGAGTCGTAAGATGTCTTAAGTTGTCGTACGACGTTCAAAAGACTCGGACGAATTGATTAGGTTTATTATGGAGTTTTAAAGTTTTGTATGTTGATGTAAGGTGTTCTATGTATTTTAACACGTCCTATATTATATTTACCTTTATTATCACACCAAAAACAAATTTGAACAATCATTTAAATTTTGAAAACATCAAAAATTGTCTCATAAACCACAACGTGATTTTCATGGTGCTAATATGGCATATAGAGTCTTAAGATGTCCAAACTTGTCGTACGATGTTCAAAGGTATCAAACGAATTCATTAGGTGTTTGATGCAGTTATAAGGTTTCGTAAGAGTCGTAAGAAGTCCTAAGTTGTCGTACCATGTAGAAAGGACTCGTACGAATTCATTAGGTTTATTATGGAGTTTTAAGGTTGCGTACGGTGTTGTAAGGTGTTGTTAGGAGTTGTAAGGCGTCCTACATTATACTAACATTCTATTCAAGGTGATAATATGGCATACAGAGTCCTAAGATGTCTTAAGTTTTCGTACGACGTTCAAAGGACTCGGACGAATTGATTAGGTTTATTATGGAGTTTTAAAGTTTTATATGTTGATGTAAGGTGTTCTTAGGAGTTTAACGCGTCCTATATTATAATTACCTTTATTATCACACCAAAAACAAATTTGATCAGTAATTTAAATTTCGTAAACATCAAAAATTGTCTAATAAACCACAACATGTAATATTTAATCACACCAAACTAACGTGGTTTTCATGGTGCTAATATGACATATGGAGGCTTAAGATGTCCAAACTTGCCGTACGATGTTTAAAGGTATCAGACAAATTCACTAGGTGTATGATGATGTTTTAAGGTTTCGTATAGTGATGTAAGGTATTCTTACTAACGTTCTTTTCGAGTTGCTAATGTGACACAAAGTTCGTAAGAAGTCTTCAGTTGTCGTACGATGTTCAAAGGACTCGTACGAATTCATTAGGTTTATTATGGAGTTTTAAGGTTGCGTACGGTGTTGTTAGGAGTTTTAAGGCGTCCTACATTATACTAGCATTCTATTCAAGGTGGTAATATGGCATACAGAGTCGTAAGATGTCTTAAGTTTTCGTATGACGTTCAAAGGACTCGGACGAATTGATTAGGTTTATTATGGAGTTTTAAAGTTTTATATGTTAATGTAAGGTGTTCTTAGGAGTTTAACGCGTCCTATATTATATTTAACTTTATTATCACACCAAAAACAAATTTGATCAATAATTTAAATTTCGAAAACATCAAAAATTGTCTCATAAACCACAACATGTAATATTTAATCACACCAAACTAACGTGGTTTTCATGGTGCTAATATGACATATGGAGGCTTAAGATGTCCAAACTTGCCGTACGATGTTCAAAGGTATCAGACAAATTCACTAGGTGTATGATGATGTTTTAAGGTTTCGTATAGTGATGTAAGGTATTCTTACTAACGTTCTTTTCGAGTTGCTAATGTGACACAAAGTTCGTAAGAAGTCTTCAGTTGTCGTACGATGTTCAAAGGACTCGTACGAATTCATTAGGTTTATTATGAAGTTTTAAGGTTGCGTACGGTGTTGTAGGTGTTGTTAGGAGTTGTAAGGCGTCCTACATTATACTAGCATTTTATTCAAGGTGATAATATGGCATACAGAGTCGTAAGATATCTTAAGTTTTCGTACGACGTTCAAAGGACTCGGACGAATCAATTAGGTTTATTATGGAGTTTTAAAGTTTTATATGTTAATGTAAGGTGTTCTTAGGAGTTTAACGCGTCCTATATTATATTTAACTTTATTATCACACCAAAACAAATTTGATCAATAATTTAAATTTCGAAAACATCAAAAATTGTCTCATAAACCACAACATGTAATATTTAATCACACCAAACTAACGTGGTTTTCATGGTGCTAATATGGCATATAGAGGCTTAAGATGTCCAAACTTGTCGTACGATGTTCAAAGGTATCAGACAAATTCATTAGGTGTATGTGGAAATTTTAAGGTTTCGTATAGTGATGTAAGGTGTTCTTACTAACGTTCTTTTCGAGTTGCTAATGTGACACAAAGAGTCGTAAGAAGTCTTAAGTTGTCGTACGATGTTCAAAGGACTCGTACTAATTCATTAGGTTTATTATGGAGTTTTAAGGTTGCGTCCGGTGTTGTAAGGTGTTGTTAGGAGTTGTAAGGCGTCCTAAATTATACTAACATTCTATTCAAGGTGATAATATGGCATACAGAGTCGTAAGATGTCTTAAGTTGTCGTACGACGTTCAAAAGACTCGGACGAATTGATTAGGTTTATTATGGAGTTTTAAAGTTTTGTATGTTGATGTAAGGTGTTCTAAGTATTTTAACACGTCCTATATTATATTTACCTTTATTATCACACCAAAAACAAATTTGAACAATCATTTAAATTTTGAAAACATCAAAAATTGTCTCATAAACCACAACGTGATTTTCATGGTGCTAATATGGCATATAGAGTCTTAAGATGTCCAAACTTGTCGTACGATGTTCAAAGGTATCAAACGAATTCATTAGGTGTTTGATGCAGTTATAAGGTTTCGTAAGAGTCGTAAGAAGTCCTAAGTTGTCGTACCATGTAGAAAGGACTCGTACGAATTCATTAGGTTTATTATGGAGTTTTAAGGTTGCGTACGGTGTTGTAAGGTGTTGTTAGGAGTTGTAAGGCGTCCTACATTATACTAACATTCTATTCAAGGTGATAATATGGCATACAGAGTCCTAAGATGTCTTAAGTTTTCGTACGACGTTCAAAGGACTCGGACGAATTGATTAGGTTTATTATGGAGTTTTAAAGTTTTATATGTTGATGTAAGGTGTTCTTAGGAGTTTAACGCGTCCTATATTATAATTACCTTTATTATCACACCAAAAACAAATTTGATCAGTAATTTAAATTTCGTAAACATCAAAAATTGTCTAATAAACCACAACATGTAATATTTAATCACACCAAACTAACGTGGTTTTCATGGTGCTAATATGACATATGGAGGCTTAAGATGTCCAAACTTGCCGTACGACGTTTAAAGGTATCAGACAAATTCACTAGGTGTATGATGATGTTTTAAGGTTTCGTATAGTGATGTAAGGTATTCTTACTAACGTTCTTTTCGAGTTGCTAATGTGACACAAAGTTCGTAAGAAGTCTTCAGTTGTCGTACGATGTTCAAAGGACTCGTACGAATTCATTAGGTTTATTATGGAGTTTTAAGGTTGCGTACGGTGTTGTTAGGAGTTTTAAGGCGTCCTACATTATACTAGCATTCTATTCAAGGTGGTAATATGGCATACAGAGTCGTAAGATGTCTTAAGTTTTCGTATGACGTTCAAAGGACTCGGACGAATTGATTAGGTTTATTATGGAGTTTTAAAGTTTTATATGTTAATGTAAGGTGTTCTTAGGAGTTTAACGCGTCCTATATTATATTTAACTTTATTATCACACCAAAAACAAATTTGATCAATAATTTAAATTTCGAAAACATCAAAAATTGTCTCATAAACCACAACATGTAATATTTAATCACACCAAACTAACGTGGTTTTCATGGTGCTAATATGACATATGGAGGCTTAAGATGTCCAAACTTGCCATACGATGTTCAAAGGTATCAGACAAATTCACTAGGTGTATGATGATGTTTTAAGGTTTCGTATAGTGATGTAAGGTATTCTTACTAACGTTCTTTTCGAGTTGCTAATGTGACACAAAGTTCGTAAGAAGTCTTCAGTTGTCGTACGATGTTCAAAGGACTCGTACGAATTCATTAGGTTTATTATGAAGTTTTAAGGTTGCGTACGGTGTTGTAGGTGTTGTTAGGAGTTGTAAGGCGTCCTACATTATACTAGCATTTTATTCAAGGTGATAATATGGCATACAGAGTCGTAAGATATCTTAAGTTTTCGTACGACGTTCAAAGGACTCGGACGAATCAATTAGGTTTATTATGGAGTTTTAAAGTTTTATATGTTAATGTAAGGTGTTCTTAGGAGTTTAACGCGTCCTATATTATATTTAACTTTATTATCACACCAAAACAAATTTGATCAATAATTTAAATTTCGAAAACATCAAAAATTGTCTCATAAACCACAACATGTAATATTTAATCACACCAAACTAACGTGGTTTTCATGGTGCTAATATGGCATATAGAGGCTTAAGATGTCCAAACTTGTCGTACGATGTTCAAAGGTATCAGACAAATTCATTAGGTGTATGTGGAAATTTTAAGGTTTCGTATAGTGATGTAAGGTGTTCTTACTAACGTTCTTTTCGAGTTGCTAATGTGACACAAAGAGTCGTAAGAAGTCTTAAGTTGTCGTACGATGTTCAAAGGACTCGTACGAATTCATTAGGTTTATTATGGAGTTTTAAGGTTGCGTCCGGTGTTGTAAGGTGTTGTTAGGAGTTGTAAGGCGTCCTAAATTATACTAACATTCTATTCAAGGTGATAATATGGCATACAGAGTCGTAAGATGTCTTAAGTTGTCGTACGACGTTCAAAAGACTCGGACGAATTGATTAGGTTTATTATGGAGTTTTAAAGTTTTGTATGTTGATGTAAGGTGTTCTAAGTATTTTAACACGTCCTATATTATATTTACCTTTATTATCACACCAAAAACAAATTTGAACAATCATTTAAATTTTGAAAACATCAAAAATTGTCTCATAAACCACAACGTGATTTTCATGGTGCTAATATGGCATATAGAGTCTTAAGATGTCCAAACTTGTCGTACGATGTTCAAAGGTATCAAACGAATTCATTAGGTGTTTGATACAGTTATAAGGTTTCGTAAGAGTCGTAAGAAGTCCTAAGTTGTCGTACCATGTAGAAAGGACTCGTACGAATTCATTAGGTTTATTATGGAGTTTTAAGGTTGCGTACGGTGTTGTAAGGTGTTGTTAGGAGTTGTAAGGCGTCCTACATTATACTAACATTCTATTCAAGGTGATAATATGGCATACAGAGTCCTAAGATGTCTTAAGTTTTCGTACGACGTTCAAAGGACTCGGACGAATTGATTAGGTTTATTATGGAGTTTTAAAGTTTTATATGTTGATGTAAGGTGTTCTTAGGAGTTTAACGCGTCCTATATTATAATTACCTTTATTATCACACCAAAAACAAATTTGATCAGTAATTTAAATTTCGTAAACATCAAAAATTGTCTAATAAACCATAACATGTAATATTTAATCACACCAAACTAACGTGGTTTTCATGGTGCTAATATGACATATGGAGGCTTAAGATGTCCAAACTTGCCGTACGATGTTTAAAGGTATCAGACAAATTCACTAGGTGTATGATGATGTTTTAAGGTTTCGTATAGTGATGTAAGGTATTCTTACTAACGTTCTTTTCGAGTTGCTAATGTGACACAAAGTTCGTAAGAAGTCTTCAGTTGTCGTACGATGTTCAAAGGACTCGTACGAATTCATTAGGTTTATTATGGAGTTTTAAGGTTGCGTACGGTGTTGTTAGGAGTTTTAAGGCGTCCTACATTATACTAGCATTCTATTCAAGGTGGTAATATGGCATACAGAGTCGTAAGATGTCTTAAGTTTTCGTATGACGTTCAAAGGACTCGGACGAATTGATTAGGTTTATTATGGAGTTTTAAAGTTTTATATGTTAATGTAAGGTGTTCTTAGGAGTTTAACGCGTCCTATATTATATTTAACTTTATTATCACACCAAAAACAAATTTGATCAATAATTTAAATTTCGAAAACATCAAAAATTGTCTCATAAACCACAACATGTAATATTTAATCACACCAAACTAACGTGGTTTTCATGGTGCTAATATGGCATATAGAGGCTTAAGATGTCCAAACTTGTCGTACGATGTTCAAAGGTATCAGACAAATTCATTAGGTGTATGATGAAATTTTAAGGTTTCGTATAGTGATGTAAGGTGTTCTTACTAACGTTCTTTTCGAGTTGCTAATGTGACACAAAGAGTCGTAAGAAGTCTTAAGTTGTCGTACGATGTTCAAAGGACTCGTACGAATTCATTAGGTTTATTATGGAGTTTTAAGGTTGCGTCCGGTGTTGTAAGGTGTTGTTAGGAGTTGTAAGGCGTCCTAAATTATACTAACATTCTATTCAAGGTGATAATATGGCATACAGAGTCGTAAGATGTCTTAAGTTGTCGTACGACGTTCAAAAGACTCGGACGAATTGATTAGGTTTATTATGGAGTTTTAAAGTTTTGTATGTTGATGTAAGGTGTTCTAAGTATTTTAACACGTCCTATATTATATTTACCTTTATTATCACACCAAAAACAAATTTGAACAATCATTTAAATTTTGAAAACATCAAAAATTGTCTCATAAACCACAACGTGATTTTCATGGTGCTAATATGGCATATAGAGTCTTAAGATGTCCAAACTTGTCGTACGATGTTCAAAGGTATCAAACGAATTCATTAGGTGTTTGATGCAGTTATAAGGTTTCGTAAGAGTCGTAAGAAGTCCTAAGTTGTCGTACCATGTAGAAAGGACTCGTACGAATTCATTAGGTTTATTATGGAGTTTTAAGGTTGCGTACGGTGTTGTAAGGTGTTGTTAGGAGTTGTAAGGCGTCCTACATTATACTAACATTCTATTCAAGGTGATAATATGGCATACAGAGTCCTAAGATGTCTTAAGTTTTCGTACGACGTTCAAAGGACTCGGACGAATTGATTAGGTTTATTATGGAGTTTTAAAGTTTTATATGTTGATGTAAGGTGTTCTTAGGAGTTTAACGCGTCCTATATTATAATTACCTTTATTATCACACCAAAAACAAATTTGATCAGTAATTTAAATTTCGTAAACATCAAAAATTGTCTAATAAACCATAACATGTAATATTTAATCACACCAAACTAACGTGGTTTTCATGGTGCTAATATGACATATGGAGGCTTAAGATGTCCAAACTTGCCGTACGATGTTTAAAGGTATCAGACAAATTCACTAGGTGTATGATGATGTTTTAAGGTTTCGTATAGTGATGTAAGGTATTCTTACTAACGTTCTTTTCGAGTTGCTAATGTGACACAAAGTTCGTAAGAAGTCTTCAGTTGTCGTACGATGTTCAAAGGACTCGTACGAATTCATTAGGTTTATTATGGAGTTTTAAGGTTGCGTACGGTGTTGTTAGGAGTTTTAAGGCGTCCTACATTATACTAGCATTCTATTCAAGGTGGTAATATGGCATACAGAGTCGTAAGATGTCTTAAGTTTTCGTATGACGTTCAAAGGACTCGGACGAATTGATTAGGTTTATTATGGAGTTTTAAAGTTTTATATGTTAATGTAAGGTGTTCTTAGGAGTTTAACGCGTCCTATATTATATTTAACTTTATTATCACACCAAAAACAAATTTGATCAATAATTTAAATTTCGAAAACATCAAAAATTGTCTCATAAACCACAACATGTAATATTTAATCACACCAAACTAACGTGGTTTTCATGGTGCTAATATGGCATATAGAGGCTTAAGATGTCCAAACTTGTCGTACGATGTTCAAAGGTATCAGACAAATTCATTAGGTGTATGATGAAATTTTAAGGTTTCGTATAGTGATGTAAGGTGTTCTTACTAACGTTCTTTTCGAGTTGCTAATGTGACACAAAGAGTCGTAAGAAGTCTTAAGTTGTCGTACGATGTTCAAAGGACTCGTACGAATTCATTAGGTTTATTATGGAGTTTTAAGGTTGCGTCCGGTGTTGTAAGGTGTTGTTAGGAGTTGTAAGGCGTCCTAAATTATACTAACATTCTATTCAAGGTGATAATATGGCATACAGAGTCGTAAGATGTCTTAAGTTGTCGTACGACGTTCAAAAGACTCGGACGAATTGATTAGGTTTATTATGGAGTTTTAAAGTTTTGTATGTTGATGTAAGGTGTTCTAAGTATTTTAACACGTCCTATATTATATTTACCTTTATTATCACACCAAAAACAAATTTGAACAATCATTTAAATTTTGAAAACATCAAAAATTGTCTCATAAACCACAACGTGATTTTCATGGTGCTAATATGGCATATAGAGTCTTAATATGTCCAAACTTGTCGTACGATGTTCAAAGGTATCAAACAAATTCATTAGGTGTTTGATGCAGTTATAAGGTTTCGTAAGAGTCGTAAGAAGTCCTAAGTTGTCGTACCATGTAGAAAGGACTCGTACGAATTCATTAGGTTTATTATGGAGTTTTAAGGTTGCGTACGGTGTTGTAAGGTGTTGTTAGGAGTTGTAAGGCGTCCTACATTATACTAACATTCTATTCAAGGTGATAATATGGCATACAGAGTCCTAAGATGTCTTAAGTTTTCGTACGACGTTCAAAGGACTCGGACGAATTGATTAGGTTTATTATGGAGTTTTAAAGTTTTATATGTTGATGTAAGGTGTTCTTAGGAGTTTAACGCGTCCTATATTATAATTACCTTTATTATCACACCAAAAACAAATTTGATCAGTAATTTAAATTTCGTAAACATAAAAAATTGTCTAATAAACCACAACATGTAATATTTAATCACACCAAACTAACGTGGTTTTCATGGTGCTAATATGACATATGGAGGCTTAAGATGTCCAAACTTGCCGTACGATGTTTAAAGGTATCAGACAAATTCACTAGGTGTATGATGATGTTTTAAGGTTTCGTATAGTGATGTAAGGTATTCTTACTAACGTTCTTTTCGAGTTGCTAATGTGACACAAAGTTCGTAAGAAGTCTTCAGTTGTCGTACGATGTTCAAAGGACTCGTACGAATTCATTAGGTTTATTATGGAGTTTTAAGGTTGCGTACGGTGTTGTTAGGAGTTTTAAGGCGTCCTACATTATACTAGCATTCTATTCAAGGTGGTAATATGGCATACAGAGTCGTAAGATGTCTTAAGTTTTCGTATGACGTTCAAAGGACTCGGACGAATTGATTAGGTTTATTATGGAGTTTTAAAGTTTTATATGTTAATGTAAGGTGTTCTTAGGAGTTTAACGCGTCCTATATTATATTTAACTTTATTATCACACCAAAAACAAATTTGATCAATAATTTAAATTTCGAAAACATCAAAAATTGTCTCATAAACCACAACATGTAATATTTAATCACACCAAACTAACGTGGTTTTCATGGTGCTAATATGACATATGGAGGCTTAAGATGTCCAAACTTGCCGTACGATGTTCAAAGGTATCAGACAAATTCACTAGGTGTATGATGATGTTTTAAGGTTTCGTATAGTGATGTAAGGTATTCTTACTAACGTTCTTTTCGAGTTGCTAATGTGACACAAAGTTCGTAAGAAGTCTTCAGTTGTCGTACGATGTTCAAAGGACTCGTACGAATTCATTAGGTTTATTATGAAGTTTTAAGGTTGCGTACGGTGTTGTAGGTGTTGTTAGGAGTTGTAAGGCGTCCTACATTATACTAGCATTTTATTCAAGGTGATAATATGGCATACAGAGTCGTAAGATATCTTAAGTTTTCGTACGACGTTCAAAGGACTCGGACGAATTGATTAGGTTTATTATGGAGTTTTAAAGTTTTATATGTTAATGTAAGGTGTTCTTAGGAGTTTAACGCGTCCTATATTATATTTAACTTTATTATCACACCAAAACAAATTTGATCAATAATTTAAATTTCGAAAACATCAAAAATTGTCTCATAAACCACAACATGTAATATTTAATCACACCAAACTAACGTGGTTTTCATGGTGCTAATATGGCATATAGAGGCTTAAGATGTCCAAACTTGTCGTACGATGTTCAAAGGTATCAGACAAATTCATTAGGTGTATGATGAAATTTTAAGGTTTCGTATAGTGATGTAAGGTGTTCTTACTAACGTTCTTTTCGAGTTGCTAATGTGACACAAAAAGTCGTAAGAAGTCTTAAGTTGTCGTACGATGTTCAAAGGACTCGTACGAATTCATTAGGTTTATTATGGAGTTTTAAGGTTGCGTACGGTGTTGTAAGGTGTTGTTAGGAGTTGTAAGGCGTCCTAAATTATACTAACATTCTATTCAAGGTGATAATATGGCATACAGAGTCGTAAGATGTCTTAAGTTGTCGTACGACGTTCAAAAGACTCGGACGAATTGATTAGGTTTATTATGGAGTTTTAAAGTTTTGTATGTTGATGTAAGGTGTTCTAAGTAGTTTAACACGTCCTATATTATATTTACCTTTATTATCACACCAAAAACAAATTTGATCAATAATTTAAATTTCGAAAACATCAAAAATTGTCTCATAAACCACAACGTGGTTTTCATGGTGCTAATATGGCATATAGAGTCTTAAGATGTCCAAACTTGTCGTACGATGTTCAAAGGTATCAAACGAATTCATTAGGTGTTTGATGCAGTTATAAGGTTTCGTATGGTGATGTAAGGTGTTCTTACTAACGTTCTTTTCGAGTTGCTAATGTGACACAAAGAGTCGTAAGAAGTCCTAAGTTTCGTACGATGTAGAAAGGACTCGTACGAATTCATTAGGTTTATTATGGAGTTTAAAGGTTGTGTACGGTGTTGTAAGGTGTTGCTAGGAGTAGTAAGGCGTGCTACATTACACTAACATTCTATTCAAGGTGATAATATGGCATACAGAGTCGTAAGATGTCTTAAGTTTGCGTACGACGTTCAAAGGACTCGGACGAATTGATTAGGTTTATTATGGAGTTATAAAGTTTTATATGTTAATGTAAGGTGTTCTTAGGAGTTTAACGCGTCCTATATTGTATTTAACTTTATTATCACACCAAAAACAAATTTGATCAATAATTTAAATTTCGAAAACATCAAAAATTGACTCATAAACCACAACATGTAATATTTAATCACTCCAAACTAACGTGGTTTTCATGGTGCTAATATGGCATATAGAGGCTTAAGATGTCCAAACTTATCGTACGATGTTCAAAGGTATCAGACAAATTCATTAGGTGTATGATGAAATTTTAAGGTTTCGTATAGTGATGTAAGGTGTTCTTACTAACGTTCTTTTCGAGTTGCTAATGTGACACAAAGAGTCGTAAGAAGTCTTAAGTTGTCGTACGATGTTCAAAGGACTCGTACGAATTCATTAGGTTTATTATGGAGTTTTAAGGTTGCGTACGGTGTTGTAAGGTGTTGTTAGGAGTTGTAAGGCGTCCTAAATTATACTAACATTCTATTCAAGGTGATAATATGGCATACAGAGTCGTAAGATGTCTTAAGTTGTCGTACGACGTTCAAAAGACTCGGACAAATTGATTAGGTTTATTATGGAGTTTTAAAGTTTTGTATGTTGATGTAAGGTGTTCTAAGTAGTTTAACACGTCCTATATTATATTTACCTTTATTATCACACCAAAAACAAATTTGATCAATAATTTAAATTTCGAAAACATCAAAAATTGTCTCATAAACCACAACGTGGTTTTCATGGTGCTAATATGGCATATAGAGTCTTAAGATGTCCAAACTTGTCGTACGATGTTCAAAGGTATCAAACGAATTCATTAGGTGTTTGATGCAGTTATAAGGTTTCGTATGGTGATGTAAGGTGTTCTTACTAACGTTCTTTTCGAGTTGCTAATAATGTGGGACAAAGAGTCGTAAGAAGTCCTAAGTTGTCGTACGATGTTCAAAGGACTCGTACGGAATCATTAGGTTTATTATGAAGTTTTAAGGTTGCGTACGGTGTTGTAAGGTGTTGTTAGGAGTCGTAAGGCGTCCTACGTTATACTAACATTCTATTCAAGTAGATAATATGGCATACAGAGTCGTAAGATGTCTTAAGTTGTCGTACGACGTTCAAAGGACTCGGACGAATTTATTAGGTTTATTATGGAGTTTTAAAGTTTTGTATGTTGATGTAAGGTGTTCTTAAGAGTTTAACGCGTCCTATATTATATTTACCTTTATTATTACACCAAAAACAAATTTGATCAATAATTTAAATTTCGAAAACATCAAAAATTGTCTCATAAACCACAACATGTAATATTTAATCACACCAAACTAACATGGTTTTCATGGTGCTAATATGGCATATAGAGGCTTAAGATGTACAAAATTGTCGTACGATGTTCAAAGGTATCAGACAAATTCATTAGGTGTATGATGAAATTTTAAGATTTCGTATAGTGATGTAAGGTGTTCTTACTAACGTTCTTTTCGAGTTGCTAATGTGACACAAAGAGTCGTAAGAAGTCTTAAGTTGTCGTACGATGTTCAAAGGACTCGTACGAATTCATTAGGTTTATTATGGAGTTTTAAGGTTGCGTACGGTGTTGTAAGGTGTTGTTAGGAGTTGTAAGGCGTCCTAAATTATACTAACATTCTATTCAAGGTGATAATATGGCATACAGAGTCGTAAGATGTCTTAAGTTGTCGTACGACGTTCAAAAGACTCGGACGAATTGATTAGGTTTATTATGGAGTTTTAAAGTTTTGTATGTTTATGTAAGGTGTTCTAAGTAGTTTAACACGTCCTATATTATATTTACCTTTATTATCACACCAAAAACAAATTTGATCAATAATTTAAATTTCGAAAACATCAAAAATTGTCTCATAAACCACAACGTGGTTTTCATGGTGCTAATATGGCATATAGAGTCTTAAGATGTCCAAACTTGTCGTACGATGTTCAAAGGTATCAAACGAATTCATTAGGTGTTTGATGCAGTTATAAGGTTTCGTATGGTGATGTAACGTGTTCTTACTAACGTTCTTTCGAGTTGCTAATGTGACACAAAGTTCGTAAGAAGTCTTCAGTTGTCGTACGATGTTCAAAGGACTCGTACGAATTCATTAGGTTTATTATGAAGTTTTAAGGTTGCGTACGGTGTTGTAGGTGTTGTTAGGAGTTGTAAGGCGTCCTACATTATACTAGCATTTTATTCAAGGTGATAATATGGCATACAGAGTCGTAAGATATCTTAAGTTTTCGTACGACGTTCAAAGGACTCGGACGAATTGATTAGGTTTATTATGGAGTTTTAAAGTTTTATATGTTAATGTAAGGTGTTCTTAGGAGTTTAACGCGTCCTATATTATATTTAACTTTATTATCACACCAAAACAAATTTGATCAATAATTTAAATTTCGAAAACATCAAAAATTGTCTCATAAACCACAACATGTAATATTTAATCACACCAAACTAACGTGGTTTTCATGGTGCTAATATGGCATATAGAGGCTTAAGATGTCCAAACTTGTCGTACGATGTTCAAAGGTATCAGACAAATTCATTAGGTGTATGATGAAATTTTAAGGTTTCGTATAGTGATGTAAAGTGTTCTTACTAACGTTCTTTTCGAGTTGCTAATGTGACACAAAGAGTCGTAAGAAGTCTTAAGTTGTCGTACGATGTTCAAAGGACTCGTACGAATTCATTAGGTTTATTATGGAGTTTTAAGGTTGCGTACGGTGTTGTAAGGTGTTGTTAGGAGTTGTAAGGCGTCCTAAATTATACTAACATTCTATTCAAGGTGATAATATGGCATACATAGTCGTAGGATGTCTTAAGTTGTCGTACGACGTTCAAAAGACTCGGACGAATTGATTAGGTTTATTATGGAGTTTTAAAGTTTTGTATGTTGATGTAAGGTGTTCTTAAGAGTTTAACGCGTCCTATATTATATTTAACTTTATTATCACACCAAAAACAAATTTGATCAATAATTTAAATTTCGAAAACATCAAAAATTGTCTCATAAACCACAACATGTAATATTTAATCACACCAAACTAACGTGGTTTTCATGGTGCTAATATGGCATATAGAGTCTTAAGATGTCCAAACTTGTCATACGATGTTCAAAGGTATCAGACAAATTCATTAGGTGTATGATGAAATTTTAAGGTTTCGTATAGTGATGTAAGGTGTTCTTACTAACGTTCTTTTCGAGTTGCTAATGTGACACAAAGAGTCGTAAGAAGTCTTAAGTTGTCGTACGATGTTCAAAGGACTCGTACGAATTCATTAGGTTTATTATGGAGTTTTAAGGTTGCGTACGGTGTTGTAAGGTGTTGTTAGGAGTTGTAAGGCGTCCTAAATTATACTAACATTCTATTCAAGGTGATAATATGGCATACAGAGTCGTAAGATGTCTTAAGTTGTCGTACGACGTTCAAAAGACTCGGACGAATTGATTAGGTTTATTATGGAGTTTTAAAGTTTTGTATGTTGATGTAAGGTGTTCTAAGTAGTTTAACACGTCCTATATTATATTTAGCTTTATTATCAAACCAAAAATAAATTTGATCAATAATTTAAATTTCGAAAACATCAAAAATTGTCTCATAAACCACAACGTGGTTTTCATGGTGCTAATATGGCATATAGAGTCTTAAGATGTCCAAACTTGTCGTACGATGTTCAAAGGTATCAAACGAATTCATTAGGTGTTTGATGCAGTTATAAGGTTTCGTATGGTGATGTAAGGTGTTCTTACTAACGTTCTTTTCGAGTTGCTAATAATGTGGGACAAAGAGTCGTAAGAAGTCCTAAGTTTCGTACGATGTAGAAAGGACTCGTACGAATTCATTAGGTTTATTATGGAGTTTTAAGGTTGCGTACGGTGTTGTAAGGTGTTGCTAGGAGTAGTAAGGCGTGCTACATTACACTAACATTCTATTCAAGGTGATAATATGGCATACAGAGTTGTAAGATGTCTTAAGTTTTCGTACGACGTTCAAAGGACTCGGACGAATTGATTAGGTTTATTATGGAGTTATAAAGTTTTATAGGTTAATGTAAGGTGTTCTTAGGAGTTTAACGCGTCCTATATTATATTTAACTTTATTATCACACCAAAAACAAATTTGATCAATAATTTAAATTTCGAAAACATCAAAAATTGTCTCATAAACCACAACATGTAATATTTAATCACACCAAACTAACGTGGTTTTCATGGTGCTAATATGGCATATAGAGTCTTAAGATGTCCAAACTTGTCATACGATGTTCAAAGGTATCAGACAAATTCATTAGGTGTATGATGAAATTTTAAGGTTTCGTATAGTGATGTAAGGTGTTCTTACTAACGTTCTTTTCGAGTTGCTAATGTGACACAAAGAGTCGTAAGAAGTCTTAAGTTGTCGTACGAAGTTCAAAGGACTCGTACGAATTCATTAGGTTTATTATGGAGTTTTAAGGTTGCGTACGGTGTTGTAAGGTGTTGTTAGGAGTTGTAAGGCGTCCTAAATTATACTAACATTCTATTCAAGGTGATAATATGGCATACAGAGTCGTAAGATGTCTTAAGTTGTCGTACGACGTTCAAAAGACTCGGACGAATTGATTAGGTTTATTATGGAGTTTTAAAGTTTTGTATGTTGATGTAAGGTGTTCTAAGTAGTTTAACACGTCCTATATTATATTTACCTTAATTATCACACCAAAAACAAATTTGATCAATAATTTAAATTTCGAAAACATCAAAAATTGTCTCATAAACCACAACGTGGTTTTCATGGTGCTAATATGGCATATAGAGTCTTAAGATGTCCAAACTTGTCGTACGATTTTCAAAGGTATCAAACGAATTCATTAGGTGTTTGATGCAGTTATAAGGTTTCGTATGGTGATGTAAGGTGTTCTTACTAACGTTCTTTTCCAGTTGCTAATAATGTGGGACAAAGAGTCGTAAGAAGTCCTAAGTTGTCGTACGATGTAGAAAGGACTCGTACGAATTCATTCAGTTTATTATGGAGTTTTAAGGTTGCGTACGGTGTTGTAATGTGTTGCTAGGAGTAGTAAGGCGTGCTACATTACACTAACATTCTATTCAAGGTGATAATATGGCATACAGAGTCGTAAGATGTCTTAAGTTTTCGTACGACGTTCAAAGGACTCGGACGAATTGATTAGGTTTATTATGGAGTTATAAAGTTTTATATGTTAATGTAAGGTGTTCTTAGGAGTTTAACGCGTCCTATATTATATTTAACTTTATAATCACACCAAAAACAAATTTGATCAATAATTTAAATTTCGAAAACATCAAAAATTGTCTCATAAACCACAACATGTAATATTTAATCACACCAAACTAACGTGGTTTTCATGGTGCTAATATGACATATAGAGGCTTAAGATGTCCAAACTTGTCGTACGATTTTCAAAGGTATCAGACGAAATCATTAGGTGTATGATGAAGTTTTAAGGTTTCGTATGGTGATGTAAGGTGTTCTTACTAACGTTCTTTTCGAGTTGCTAATAATGTGGGACAAAGAGTCGTAAGAACTCCTAAGTTGTCGTACGATGTTCAAAGGACTCGTACGGAATCATTAGGTTTATTATGAAGTTTTAAGGTTGCGTACGGTGTTGTAAGGTGTTGTTAGGAGTTGTAAGGCGTCCTACGTTATACTAACATTCTATTCAAGTTGATAATATGGCATACAGAGTCGTAAGATGTCTTAAGTTTTCGTACAACGTTCAAAGGACTCGGACGAATTTATTAGGTTTATTATGGAGTTTTAAAGTTTTGTATGTTAATGTAAGGTGTTCTTAGGAGTTTAACGCGTCCTATATTATATTTAACTTTATTATCACACCAAAAACAAATTTGATCAATAATTTAAATTTCGAAAACATCAAAAATTGTCTCATAAACCACAACATGTAATATTTAATCACACCAAACTAACGTGGTTTTCATGGTGCTAATATGGCATATAGAGTCTTAAGATGTCCAAACTTGTCATACGATGTTCAAAGGTATCAGACAAATTCATTAGCTGTATGATGAAATTTTAAGGTTTCGTATAGTGATGTAAGGTGTTCTTACTAACGTTCTTTTCGAGTTGCTAATGTGACACAAAGAGTCGTAAGAAGTCTTAAGTTGTCGTACGATGTTCAAAGGACTCGTACGAATTCATTAGGTTTATTATGGAGTTTTAAGGTTGCGTACGGTGTTGTAAGGTGTTGTTAGGAATTGTAAGGCATCCTAAATTATACTAACATTCTATTCAAGGTGATAATATGGCATACAAAGTCGTAAGATGTCTTATGTTTTCGTACGTCGTTTAAAGGACTCGGACGAATTGATTAGCTTTATTATGGAGTTTTAAAGTTTTATATGTTGATGTAAGGTGTTCTAAGTAGTTTAACACGTCCTATATTATATTTACCTTTATTATCACACCAAAAACAAATTCGATCAATAATTTAAATTTTGAAAACATCAAAAATGGTCTCAAAAACCACAGCGTGGTTTTTATGGTGCTAATATGACATATAGAGGCTTAAGATGTCCAAACTTGTCGTACGATGTTCAAAGGTATCAAACGAATTCATTAGGTGTTTGATGCAGTTATGAGGTTTCGTATGGTGATGTAAGGTGTTCTTACTAACGTTCTTTTCCAGTTGCTAATAATGTGGGACAAAGAGTCGTAAGAAGTCCTAAGTTGTCGTACGATGTAGAAAGGACTCGTACGAATTCATTCAGTTTATTATGGAGTTTTAAGGTTGCGTACGGTGTTGTAAGGTGTTGCTAGGAGTAGTAAGGCGTGCTACATTACACTAACATTCTATTCAAGGTGATAATATGGCATACAGAGTCGTAAGATGTCTTAAGTTGTCGTACGACGTTCTAAGGACTCGGACGAATTGATTAGGTTTATTATGGAGTTTCAAAGTTTTGTATGTTGATGTAAGGTGTTCTTAGGAGTTTAACGCGTCCTATATTATATTTACCTTTATTATCACACCAAAAACAAATTTGATCAATAATTTAAATTTCGAAAACATCAAAAATTGACTCATAAACCACAACATGTAATATTTAATCACACCAAACTAACGTGGTTTTCATGGTGCTAATATGACATATAGAGGCTTAAGATGTCCAAACTTGTCGTACGATGTTCAAAGGTATCAGACGAATTCATTAGGTGTATGATGAAGTTTTAAGGTTTCGTATGGTGATGTAAGGTGTTCTTACTAACGTTCTTTTCGAGTTGCTAATAATGTGGGACAAAGAGTCGTAAGAAGTCCTAAGTTGTCGTACAATGTTCAAAGGACTCGTACGGAATCATTAGGTTTATTATGAAGTTTTAAGGTTGCGTACGGTGTTGTAAGGTGTTGTTAGGAGTTGTAAGGCGTCCTACGTTATACTAACATTCTATTCAAGTTGCTAATATGGCATACAGAGTCGTAAGATGTCTTAAGTTGTCGTACGACATTCAAAGAACTCGGACGAATTTATTAGGTTTATTATGGAGTTTTAAAATTTTTGTATGTTGATGTAAGGTGTTCTTAGGAGTTTAACGCGTCCTATATTATATTTACCTTTATTATCACACCAAAAACAAGTTTGATCAATAATTTAAATTTCAAAAAAATATCAAAAATTGTCTTATAAACCACAACATGTAATATTTAATCACACCAAACTAACGTAGTTTTCAAGGTGCTAATATGGCATATAGAGGCTTAAGATGTCCAAACTTGTCGTACGATGTTCAAAGGAATCAGACGAATTCATTAGGTGTATTATGTAGTTTTAAGGTTTCGTATGGTGATGTAAGGTGTTTTACTAACGTTCTTTTCGAGTTGCTAATGCGGCAGAAAGAGTCGTAAGAAGTCCTATGTTGTCGTACGATGTTCAAAGGACTCGTACGAATTCATTAGGTTTATTATGGAGTTTTAAGGTTGCGTACGGTGTTGTAAGGTCTTGTTAGGAGTTGTAAGGTGTCCTACATTATACTAACATTCTATTCAAGGTGATAATATTGCATACAGAGTTGTAAGATGTCTTAAGTTGTCGTATGACGTTCAAAGGACTCGGACGAGTTTCTTAGGTTTATTATGGAGTTTTAAAGTTTTGTATAGTAATGTATGGTGTTCTTAAGAGTTTAACACGTCCTATATTATATTTACCTTTATTATCACACCAAAAACAAATTTGATCAATAATTTAAAATTCAAAAACATCAAAAATTGTCACATAAACCACAACATGTAATATTTAATCACACCAAACTAACATGGTTTTCATGGTGCTAATATGGCATATAGAGGCTTAAGATGTCCAAACTTGTCGTACGATGTTCAAATGAATCAGACGAATTCAGTAGGTGTATGATGCAGTTTTAAGGTTTCGTACGGTGATGTAAGGTGTTCTTACGAACGTTCTTTTCGAGTTGCTAATGTGACACAAAGAGTCGTAAGAGGTCCTAAGTTGTCGTACGATGTTCAAAGGACTCGTACGAATTCATTAGGTTTATTATGTAGTTTTAAGGTTGCGTACGGTGTTGTAAGGTGTTGTTAGGAGTTGCAAGGCGCCCAACATTATACTAACATTCTATTCAAGGTGATAATATGGCATATAGAGTCGTAAGATGTCTTAAGTTGTCGTACGACGTTTAAAGGACTCGGACGAATTTATTAGGTTTATTATGGAGTTTTAAAGTTTTGTATGTTGATGTAAGGTGTTATTAGGAGATTAACGCGTCCTATATAAGATTTACCTTTATTATCACACCAAAAACAAATTTGATCAATAATTTAAATTTCGAGAATATCAAAAATTGTCTCATAAACCACAACATGTAATATTTAATCACATCAAACTAACGTAGTTTTCATGGTGCTAATATGGCATATAGAGGCTTAAGATGTCCAAACTTGTCGTACGATGTTCAAAGGAATCAAACGAATTCATTAGGTGTATTATGTAGTTTTAAGGTTTCGTATGGTGATGTAAGGTGTTTTACTAACGTTCTTTTCGAGTTGCTAATGCGGCAGAAAGAGTCGTAAGAAGTCCTAAGTTGTCGTACGATGTTCAAAGGACTCGTACGAATTCATTAGGTTTATTATGGAGTTTTAAGGTTGCGTACGGTGTTGTAAGGTCTTGTTAGGAGTTGTAAGGTGTCCTACATTATACTAACATTCTATTCAAGGTGATAATATTGCATACAGAGTTGTAAGATGTCTTAAGTTGTCGTACGACGTCCAAAGGACTCGGACGAGTTTATTAGGTTAATTATGGAGTTTTAAAGTTTTGTATGGTAATGTATGGTGTTCTTAAGAGTTTAACACGTCCTATATTATATTTACCTTTATTATCACACCAAAAACAAATTTGATAATAATTTAAAATTCAAAAACATCAAAAATTGTCACATAAACCACAACATGTAATATTTAATCACACCAAACTAACATGGTTTTCATGGTGCTAATATGGCATAGGCTTAAGATGTCCAAACTTGTCGTACGATGTTCAAATGAATCAGACGAATTCAGTAGGTGTATGATGGAGTTTTAAGGTTTCGTACGGTGATGTAAGGTGTTCTTACGAACGTTCTTTTCGAGTTGCTAATGTGACACAAAGAGTCGTAAGAGGTCCTAAGTTGTCGTACGATGTTCAAAGGACTCATACGAATTCATTAGGTTTATTATGTAGTTTTAAGGTTGCGTACGGTGTTGTAAGGTGTTGTTAGGAGTTGCAAGGCGCCCAACATTATACTAACATTCTATTCAAGGTGATAATATGGCATATAGAGTCGTAAGATGTCTTAAGTTGTCGTACGACGTTTAAAGGACTCGGACGAATTTATTAGGTTTATTATGGAGTTTTAAAGTTTTGTATGTTGATGTAAGGTGTTATTAGGAGATTAACGCGTCCTATATAAGATTTACCTTTATTATCACACCAAAAACAAATTTGATCAATAATTTAAATTTCGAGAATATCAAAAATTGTCTCATAAACCACAACATGTAATATTTAATCACATCAAACTAACGTAGTTTTCATGGTGCTAATATGGCATATAGAGGCTTAAGATGTCCAAACTTGTCGTACGATGTTCAAAGGAATCAAACGAATTCATTAGGTGTATTATGTAGTTTTAAGGTTTCGTATGGTGATGTAAGGTGTTTTACTAACGTTCTTTTCGAGTTGCTAATGCGGCAGAAAGAGTCGTAAGAAGTCCTAAGTTGTCGTACGATGTTCAAAGGACTCGTACGAATTCATTAGGTTTATTATGGAGTTTTAAGGTTGCGTACGGTGTTGTAAGGTCTTGTTAGGAGTTGTAAGGTGTCCTACATTATACTAACATTCTATTCAAGGTGATAATATTGCATACAGAGTTGTAAGATGTCTTAAGTTGTCGTACGACGTCCAAAGGACTCGGACGAGTTTATTAGGTTAATTATGGAGTTTTAAAGTTTTGTATGGTAATGTATGGTGTTCTTAAGAGTTTAACACGTCCTATATTATATTTACCTTTATTATCACACCAAAAACAAATTTGATAATAATTTAAAATTCAAAAACATCAAAAATTGTCACATAAACCACAACATGTAATATTTAATCACACCAAACTAACATGGTTTTCATGGTGCTAATATGGCATAGGCTTAAGATGTCCAAACTTGTCGTACGATGTTCAAATGAATCAGACGAATTCAGTAGGTGTATGATGGAGTTTTAAGGTTTCGTACGGTGATGTAAGGTGTTCTTACGAACGTTCTTTTCGAGTTGCTAATGTGACACAAAGAGTCGTAAGAGGTCCTAAGTTGTCGTACGATGTTCAAAGGACTCATACGAATTCATTAGGTTTATTATGTAGTTTTAAGGTTGCGTACGGTGTTGTAAGGTGTTGTTAGGAGTTGCAAGGCGCCCAACATTATACTAACATTCTATTCAAGGTGATAATATGGCATATAGAGTCGTAAGATGTCTTAAGTTGTCGTACGACGTTTAAAGGACTCGGACGAATTTATTAGGTTTATTATGGAGTTTTAAAGTTTTGTATGTTGATGTAAGGTGTTATTAGGAGATTAACGCGTCCTATATAAGATTTACCTTTATTATCACACCAAAAACAAATTTGATCAATAATTTAAATTTCGAGAATATCAAAAATTGTCTCATAAACCACAACATGTAATATTTAATCACATCAAACTAACGTAGTTTTCATGGTGCTAATATGGCATATAGAGGCTTAAGATGTCCAAACTTGTCGTACGATGTTCAAAGGAATCAAACGAATTCATTAGGTGTATTATGTAGTTTTAAGGTTTCGTATGGTGATGTAAGGTGTTTTACTAACGTTCTTTTCGAGTTGCTAATGCGGCAGAAAGAGTCGTAAGAAGTCCTAAGTTGTCGTACGATGTTCAAAGGACTCGTACGAATTCATTAGGTTTATTATGGAGTTTTAAGGTTGCGTACGGTGTTGTAAGGTCTTGTTAGGAGTTGTAAGGTGTCCTACATTATACTAACATTCTATTCAAGGTGATAATATTGCATACAGAGTTTTAAGATGTCTTAAGTTGTCGTACGACGTCCAAAGGACTCGGACGAGTTTATTAGGTTAATTATGGAGTTTTAAAGTTTTGTATGGTAATGTATGGTGTTCTTAAGAGTTTAACACGTCCTATATTATATTTACCTTTATTATCACACCAAAAACAAATTTGATAATAATTTAAAATTCAAAAACATCAAAAATTGTCACATAAACCACAACATGTAATATTTAATCACACCAAACTAACATGGTTTTCATGGTGCTAATATGGCATATAGAGGCTTAAGATGTCCAAACTTGTCGTACGATGTTCAAATGAATCAGACGAATTCAGTAGGTGTATGATGGAGTTTTAAGGTTTCGTACGGTGATGTAAGGTGTTCTTACGAACGTTCTTTTCGAGTTGCTAATGTGACACAAAGAGTCGTAAGAGGTCCTAAGTTGTCGTACGATGTTCAAAGGACTCATACGAATTCATTAGGTTTATTATGTAGTTTTAAGGTTGCGTACGGTGTTGTAAGGTGTTGTTAGGAGTTGCAAGGCGCCCAACATTATACTAACATTCTATTCAAGGTGATAATATGGCATATAGAGTCGTAAGATGTCTTAAGTTGTCGTACGACGTTTAAAGGACTCGGACGAATTTATTAGGTTTATTATGGAGTTTTAAAGTTTTGTATGTTGATGTAAGGTGTTATTAGGAGATTAACGCGTCCTATATAAGATTTACCTTTATTATCACACCAAAAACAAATTTGATCAATAATTTAAATTTCGAAAATATCAAAAATTGTCTCATAAACCACAACATGTAATATTTAATCACATCAAACTAACGTAGTTTTCATGGTGCTAATATGGCATATAGAGGCTTAAGATGTCCAAACTTGTCGTACGATGTTCAAAGGAATCAAACGAATTCATTAGGTGTATTATGTAGTTTTAAGGTTTCGTATGGTGATGTAAGGTGTTTTACTAACGTTCTTTTCGAGTTGCTAATGCGGCAGAAAGAGTCGTAAGAAGTCCTAAGTTGTCGTACGATGTTCAAAGGACTCGTACGAATTCATTATGTTTATTATGGAGTTTTAAGGTTGCGTACGGTGTTGTAAGGTCTTGTTAGGAGTTGTAAGGTGTCCTACATTATACTAACATTCTATTCAAGGTGATAATATTGCATACAGAGTTGTAAGATGTCTTAAGTTGTCGTACGACGTCCAAAGGACTCGGACGAGTTTATTAGGTTAATTATGGAGTTTTAAAGTTTTGTATGGTAATGTATGGTGTTCTTAAGAGTTTAACACGTCCTATATTATATTTACCTTTATTATCACACCAAAAACAAATTTGATAATAATTTAAAATTCAAAAACATCAAAAATTGTCACATAAACCACAACATGTAATATTTAATCACACCAAACTAACATGGTTTTCATGGTGCTAATATGGCATATAGAGGCTTAAGATGTCCAAACTTGTCGTACGATGTTCAAATGAATCAGACGAATTCTATAGGTGTATGATGCAGTTTTAAGGTTTCGTACGGTGATGTAAGGTGTTCTTACGAACGTTCTTTTCGAGTTGCTAATGTGACACAAAGAGTCGTAAGAGGTCCTAAGTTGCCGTACGATGTTCAAAGGACTCGTACGAATTCATTAGGTTTATTATGTAGTTTTAAGGTTGCGTACGGTGTTGTAAGGTGTTGTTAGGAGTTGCAAGGCGCCCAACATTATACTAACATTCTATTCAAGGTGATAATATGGCATATAGAGTCGTAAGATGTCTTAAGTTGTCGTACGACGTTTAAAGGACTCGGACGAATTTATTAGGTTTATTATGGAGTTTTAAAGTTTTGTATGTTGATGTAAGGTGTTATTAGGAGATTAACGCGTCCTATATAAGATTTACCTTTATTATCACACCAAAAACAAATTTGATCAATAATTTAAATTTCGAAAATATCAAAAATTGTCTCATAAACCACAACATGTAATATTTAATCACATCAAACTAACGTAGTTTTCATGGTGCTAATATGGCATATAGAGGCTTAAGATGTCCAAACTTGTCGTACGATGTTCAAAGGAATCAAACGAATTCATTAGGTGTATTATGTAGTTTTAAGGTTTCGTATGGTGATGTAAGGTGTTTTACTAACGTTCTTTTCGAGTTGCTAATGCGGCAGAAAGAGTCGTAAGAAGTCCTAAGTTGTCGTACGATGTTCAAAGGACTCGTACGAATTCATTAGGTTTATTATGGAGTTTTAAGGTTGCGTACGGTGTTGTAAGGTCTTGTTAGGAGTTGTAAGGTGTCCTACATTATACTAACATTCTATTCAAGGTGATAATATTGCATACAGAGTTGTAAGATGTCTTAAGTCGTCGTACGACGTTCAAAGGACTCGGACGAGTTTATTAGGTTTATTGTGGAGTTTTAATGTTTTGTATGGTAATGTATGGTGTTCTTAAGAGTTTAACACGTCCTATATTATATTTACCTTTATTATCACACCAAAAACAAATTTGATCAATAATTTAAAATTCAAAAACATCAAAAATTGTCACATAAACCACAACATGTAATATTTAATCACACCAAACTAACATGGTTTTCATGGTGCTAATATGGCATATAGAGGCTTAAGATGTCCAAACTTGTCGTATGATGTTCAAATGAATCAGACGAATTCTATAGGTGTATGATGCAGTTTTAAGGTTTCGTACGGTGATGTAAGGTGTTCTTACGAACGTTCTTTTCGAGTTGCTAATGTGACACAAAGAGTCGTAAGAGGTCCTAAGTTGTCGTACGATGTTCAAAGGACTCGTACGAATTCATTAGGTTTATTATGTAGTTTTAAGGTTGCGTACGGTGTTGTAAGGTGTTGTTAGGAGTTGTAAGGCGCCCAACATTATACTAACATTCTATTCAAGGTGATAATATGGCATATAGAGTCGTAAGATGTCTTAAGTTGTCGTACGACGTTCAAAGGACTCGGAAGAATTTATTAGGTTTATTATGGAGTTTTAAAGTTTTGTATGTTGATGTAAGGTGTTATTAGAAGATTAACGCGTCCTATATAAGATTTACCTTTATTATCACACCAAAAACAAATTTGATCAATAATTTAAATTTCGAAAACATCAAAAATTGTCTCATAAACCACAACATGTAATATTTAATCACACCAAACTAACGTAGTTTTCATGGTGCTAATATGGCATATAGAGGCTTAAGATGTCCAAACTTGTCGTACGATGTTCAAAGGAATCAGACGAATTCATTAGGTGTATGATGCAGTTTTAAGGTTTCGTATGGTGATGTAAGGTGTTCTTACGAACGTTCTTTTCGAGTTGCTAATGTGACACAAAGAGTCGTAAGAGGTCCTAAGTTGTCGTACGATGTTCAAAGGACTCGTACGAATTCATTAGGTTTATTATGTAGTTTTAAGGTTGCGTACGGTGTTGTAAGGTGTTGTTAGGAGTTGCAAGGCGCCCAACATTATACTAACATTCTATTCAAGGTGATAATATGGCATATAGAGTCGTAAGATGTCTTAAAGTGTCGTACGACGTTCAAAGGACTCGGATGAATTTATTAGGTTTATTATGGAATTTTAAAGTTTTGTATGGTGATGTAAGGTGTTCTTATGAGTTTAACGCGTCCTATATTATATTTACCTTTATTATCACATCAAAAACAAATTTGATTAATAATTTAAATTTCGAAAACATCAAGAATTATCTCATAAACCACAACATGTAATATTTAATCACACCAAACTAACGTGGTTTTCATGGTGCTAATATGGCATATAGAGGCTTAAGATGTCCAAACTTGTGGTACGATGTTCAAAGGAATCAGACGAATTCATTAGGTGTATGATGCAGTTTTAAGGTTTCGTACGGTGATGTAAGGTGTTCTTACTAACGTTATCTTCGAGTTGCTAATGTGACACAAAGAGTCGTAAGAAGTCCTAAGTTGTCGTACGATGTTCAAAGGACTCATACGAATTCATTAGGTTTATTATGGAGTTTAAGGTTCCATACGTTGTTGTAAGGTGTTGTAAGGCGTCCTACATTATACTAACATTCTATTGAAGGTGATAATATGGCATTAAGAGTCGTAAGATGTCTTAAGTTGTCGTACGACGTTCAAAGGACTCAGACCAATTTATTAGGTTTATAATGGAATTTTAAAGTTTTGTATGGTGATGTAAGGTGTTCTTAAAGGTTTAACGCGTCCTATATACACCAAAAACAAATTTGATCAATAATTAAAATTTCGAAAACATCAAAAATTATCTCATAAACCACAACATGTAATATTTAATCACACCAAACTAACATGATTTTCATGGTGCTAATATGGCATATAGAGGCTTAAGATGTCCAAACTTGTCGTACGATGTTCAAAGGAATCAGACGAATTCATTAGGTGTATGATGCAGTTTTAAGGTTTCGTATGGTGAAGTAAGGTGTTTTACTAACGTTATTTTCGAGTTGCTAATGCGGCACAAAGAGTCGTAAGATGTCCTAAGTTGTCGTACGTTGTTCAAAAGTCTCGTACGAATTCATTAGGTTTATTATGGTGTTTTAAGGTTGCGTACGGTGTTGTAAGGTGTTGTTAAGAGTTGTAACGCGTCACACATTATACTAACATTCTATTCAAGGTGATAATATGCCATACAAAGTCGTAAGATGTCTTAAAGTGTCGTACGACGTTCAAAGGACTCAGACGAATTTATTAGGTTTATTATGGAGTATTATAGTTTTGTATGTTGATGTAAGCTGTTATTAGGAGTTTAACGCATCCTATATTATATTTACCTGTATTATCACACCAAAAACAAATTTTATCAATAATTTAAATTTCGAAAACATCAAAAATTGTCTCATAAACCACAACATGTAATATTTAATCACACCAAACTAACGTGGTTTTCATGGTGCTAATATGGTATATGGAGACTTAAGATGTCCAAGCTTGTCGTACAATGTTCAAAGGTATCAAATGAATTCATTAGGTGTATGATGAAGTTTTAAGGTTTCGTATAGTGATGTAAGGTGTTCTTACTAACGTTCTTTTCGAGTTGCTAATAATGTGACACAAAAAGTCGTAAGAAGTCCTAAGTTGTCGTACGATGTTCAAAGGACTCATACGAATTCATTAGGTTTATTATGGAGTTTTAAGGTTGCATACGATGTTGTAAGGTGTTGTTGGGAGTTGTAAGGTGTCCTACATTATACTAACATTCTACTCAAGGTGATAATATGGCATACAGAGTCGTAAGATATCTTAAGTTGTGGTACGACGTTCAAAGGACTCGGATGAATTTATTAGGTTTATTATGGAATTTTAAAGTTTTGTATGGTGATGTAAGGTGTTCTTATGAGTTTAACGCGTCCTATATTATATTTACCTTTATTATCACATCAAAAACAAATTTGATTAATAATTTAAATTTCGAAAACATCAAAAATTATCTCATAAACCACAACATGTAATATTTAATCACACCAAACTAACGTGGTTTTCATGGTGCTAATATGGCATATAGAGGCTTAAGATGTCCAAACTTGTCGTACGATGTTCAAAGGAATCAGACGAATTCATTAGGTGTATGATGCAGTTTTAAGGTTTCGTACGATGATGTAAGGTGTTCTTACTAACGTTATTTTCGAGTTGCTAATGTGACACAAAGAGTCGTAAGAAGTCTTAAGTTGTCGTACGATGTTCAAAGGACTCATACGAATTCATTAGGTTTATTATGGAGTTTAAGGTTCCATACGTTGTTGTAAGGTGTTGTAAGGCGTCCTACATTATACTAACATTCTATTGAAGGTGATAATATGGCATTAAGAGTCGTATGATGTCTTAAGTTGTCGTACGACGTTCAAAGGACTCAGACGAATTTATTAGGTTTATTATGGAATTTTAAAGTTTTGTATGGTGATGTAAGGTGTTCTTAAAGGTTTAACGCGTCCTATATATTATTTACCTTTAATATCACACCAAAAACAAATTTGA
Organism: Tagetes erecta; assembly: GCA_030867185.1. Lineage (NCBI taxonomy): Eukaryota > Viridiplantae > Streptophyta > Magnoliopsida > Asterales > Asteraceae > Tagetes > Tagetes erecta. The sequence continues at coordinate 21,910,394 of CM061487.1, forward strand.
TCAATAATTAAAATTTCGAAAACATCAAAAATTGTCTCATAAACCACAACATTTAATATTTAATCACACCAAACTAACGTGGTTTTCATGGTGCTAATATGTCATATAGAGGCTTAAGATGTCCAAACTTGTCGTACGATGTTCAAAGGAATCAGACGAATTCATTAGGTGTATGATGCAGTTTTAAAGTTTCGTATGGTGATGTAAGGTGTTTTACTAATGTTCTTTTCGAGTTGCTAATGTGACACAAAGAGTCGTAAGAAGTCCTAACTTGTCGTACGACGTTCAAAGGACTCATACGAATTCATTAGGTTTATTATGGAGTTTTAAGGTTGCATACGATGTTGTAAGGTGTTGTTTGGAGTTGTAAGACGTCCTACATTATACTAACATTCTTTTCAAGGTGATAATATGGCAACAGAGTCGTAAGATGTCTTAAGTTGCCGTACGACGTTCAAAGGACTCGGATGAATTTATTAGGTTTATTATGGAGTTTTAAAGTTTGGTATGTTGATGTAAGGTGTTCTTAGGAGTTTAACGCGTCCTATATTATATTTACCTTTATTATCACACCAAAAACAAATTTGATCAATATTTTAAATTTCGAAAACATCAAAAATTATCTCATAAACCACAACATGAAATATTTAATCACACCAAACTAACGTGCTTTTCATGGTGCTAATATGGAATATAGAGGCTTAAGAAGTCCAAACTTGTCGTACGATGTTCAAAGGAATCAGACGAATTCATTAGGTGTGTGATGCAGTTTTAAGGTATCGTATGGTGATGTAAGGTGTTTTACTAACGTTATTTTCGAGTTGCTAATGTGGCACAAAGAGTCGTAAGAAGTCCTAACTTGTCGTATGACGTTCAAAGGACTCATACGAATTCATTAGGTTTATTATGGAGTTTTAAGGTTGCATACGGTGTTGTAAGGTGTTGTTTGGAGTTGTAAGGCGTCCTACATTATACTAACATTCTATTCAAGGTGATAATATGGCATACAGAGTTGTAAGATGTCTTAAGTTGTCGTACGACGTTCAAAGGACTCAGACGAATTTATTAGCTTTATTATGGAATTTTAAAGTTTTATATGGTGATGTAAGGTGTTCTTAGGAGTTTAACGCGTCCTATATTATATTTACCTTTATTATCACACCAAAAACAAATATGATCAATAATTTAAATATCGAAAAAATCAAAAATTGTCTCATAAACCACAACATGTAATATTTAATCACACCAAACTAACGTGGTATTCATGGTGCTAATATGGCATATAGAGGCTTAAGATGTCCAAACTTGTCGTACGATGTTCAAAGGAATCAGACGAATTCATTAGGTGTGTGATGCAGTTTTAAGGTATCGTATGGTGATGTAAGGTGTTTTACTAACGTTATTTTCGAGTTGCTAATGTGGCACAAAGAGTCGTAAGAAGTCCTAACTTGTCGTATGACGTTCAAAGGACTCATACGAATTCATTAGGTTTATTATGGAGTTTTAAGGTTGCATACGGTGTTGTAAGGTGTTGTTTGGAGTTGTAAGGCGTCCTACATTATACTAACATTCTATTCAAGGTGATAATATGGCATACAGAGTTGTAAGATGTCTTAAGTTGTCGTACGACGTTCAAAGGACTCAGACGAATTTATTAGCTTTATTATGGAATTTTAAAGTTTTATATGGTGATGTAAGGTGTTCTTAGGAGTTTAACGCGTCCTATATTATATTTACCTTTATTATCACACCAAAAACAAATATGATCAATAATTTAAATATCGAAAAAATCAAAAATTGTCTCATAAACCACAACATGTAATATTTAATCACACCAAACTAACGTGGTATTCATGGTGCTAATATGGCATATAGAGGCTTAAGATGTCCAAACTTGTCGTACGATGTTCAAAGGAATCAGACGAATTCATTAGGTGTATGATGCAGTTTTAAGGTTTCGTACGGTGATGTAAGGTGTTCTTACTAACGTTATTTTCGAGTTGCTAATGTGACACAAAGAGTCGTAAGAAGTCCTAAGTTGTCGTACGATGTTCAAAGGACTCATACGAATTTATTAGGTTTATTATGGAGTTTAAGGTTCCATATGTTGTTGTAAGGTGTTGTAAGGCGTCCTACATTATACTAACATTCTATTGAAGGTGATAATATGGCATTAAGAGTCGTAAGATGTCTTAAGTTGTCGTACGACGTTCAAAGGACTCAGACGAATTTATTAGGTTTATTATGGAATTTTAAAGTTTTGTATGGTGATGTAAGGTGTTCTTAAAGGTTTAACGCGTCCTATATATTATTTACCTTTAATATCACACCAAAAACAAATTTGATCAATAATTAAAATTTCGAAAACATCAAAAATTGTCTCATAAACCACAACATTTAATATTTAATCACACCAAACAAACGTGGTTTTCATGGTGCTAATATGGCATATAGAGGCTTAAGATGTCCAAACTTGTTGTACGATGTTCAAATGAATCAGACGAATTCATTAGGTGTATGATGCAGTTTTAAAGTTTCGTATGGTGATGTAAGGTGTTTTACTAACGTTCTTTTCGAGTTGCTAATGTGACACAAAGAGTCGTAAGAAGTCCTAACTTGTCGTACGACGTTCAAAGGACTCATACGAATTCATTAGGTTTATTATGGAGTTTTAAGGTTGCATACGATGTTGTAAGGTGTTGTTTGGAGTTGTAAGACGTCCTACATTATACTAACATTCTATTCAAGGTGATAATATGGCAACAGAGTCGTAACATGTATTAAGTTGTCGTACGACGTTCAAAGGACTCGGATGAATTTATTAGGTTTATTATGGAGTTTTAAAGTTTTGTATGTTGATGTAAGGTGTTCTTAGGAGTTTAACGCGTCCTATATTATATTTACCTTTATTATCACACCAAAAACAAATTTGATCAATATTTTAAATTTCGAAAACATCAAAAATTATCTCATAAACCACAACATGTAATATTTAATCACACCAAACTAACGTGGTTTTCATGGTGCTAATATGGCATATAGAGGCTTAAGATGTCCAAACTTGTCGTACGATGTTCAAAGGAATCAGACGAATTCATTAGGTGTATGATGCAGTTTTAAGGTTTCGTACGATGATGTAAGGTGTTCTTACTAACGTTATTTTCGAGTTGCTAATGTGACACAAAGAGTCGTAAGAAGTCCTAAGTTGTCGTACGATGTTCAAAGGACTCATACGAATTCATTAGGTTTATTATGGAGTTTAAGGTTCCATACGTTGTTGTAAGGTGTTGTAAGGCGTCCTACATTATACTAACATTCTATTGAAGGTGATAATATGGCATTAAGAGTCGTATGATGTCTTAAGTTGTCGTACGACGTTCAAAGGACTCAGACGAATTTATTAGGTTTATTATGGAATTTTAAAGTTTTGTATGGTGATGTAAGGTGTTCTTAAAGGTTTAACGCGTCCTATATATTATTTACCTTTAATATCACACCAAAAACAAATTTGATCAATAATTAAAATTTCGAAAACATCAAAAATTGTCTCATAAACCACAACATTTAATATTTAATCACACCAAACTAACGTGGTTTTCATGGTGCTAATATGTCATATAGAGGCTTAAGATGTCCAAACTTGTCGTACGATGTTCAAAGGAATCAGACGAATTCATTAGGTGTATGATGCAGTTTTAAAGTTTCGTATGGTGATGTAAGGTGTTTTACTAATGTTCTTTTCGAGTTGCTAATGTGACACAAAGAGTCGTAAGAAGTCCTAACTTGTTGTACGACGTTCAAAGGACTCATACGAATTCATTAGGTTTATTATGGAGTTTTAAGGTTGCATACGATGTTGTAAGGTGTTGTTTGGAGTTGTAAGACGTCCTACATTATACTAACATTCTTTTCAAGGTGATAATATGGCAACAGAGTCGTAAGATGTCTTAAGTTGCCGTACGACGTTCAAAGGACTCGGATGAATTTATTAGGTTTATTATGGAGTTTTAAAGTTTGGTATGTTGATGTAAGGTGTTCTTAGGAGTTTAACGCGTCCTATATTATATTTACCTTTATTATCACACCAAAAACAAATTTGATCAATATTTTAAATTTCGAAAACATCAAAAATTATCTCATAAACCACAACATGAAATATTTAATCACACCAAACTAACGTGCTTTTCATGGTGCTAATATGGAATATAGAGGCTTAAGAAGTCCAAACTTGTCGTACGATGTTCAAAGGAATCAGACGAATTCATTAGGTGTGTGATGCAGTTTTAAGGTATCGTATGGTGATGTAAGGTGTTTTACTAACGTTATTTTCGAGTTGCTAATGTGGCACAAAGAGTCGTAAGAAGTCCTAACTTGTCGTATGACGTTCAAAGGACTCATACGAATTCATTAGGTTTATTATGGAGTTTTAAGGTTGCATACGGTGTTGTAAGGTGTTGTTTGGAGTTGTAAGGCGTCCTACATTATACTAACATTCTATTCAAGGTGATAATATGGCATACAGAGTCGTAAGATGTCTTAAGTTGTCGTACGACGTTCAAAGGACTCAGACGAATTTATTAGCTTTATTATGGAATTTTAAAGTTTTATATGGTGATGTAAGGTGTTCTTAGGAGTTTAACGCGTCCTATATTATATTTACCTTTATTATCACACCAAAAACAAATATGATCAATAATTTAAATATCGAAAAAATCAAAAATTGTCTCATAAACCACAACATGTAATATTTAATCACACCAAACTAACGTGGTATTCATGGTGCTAATATGGCATATAGAGGCTTAAGATGTCCAAACTTGTCGTACGATGTTCAAAGGAATCAGACGAATTCATTAGGTGTATGATGCAGTTTTAAGGTTTCGTACGGTGATTTAAGGTGTTCTTACTAACGTTATTTTCGAGTTGCTAATGTGACACAAAGAGTCGTAAGAAGTCCTAAGTTGTCGTACGATGTTCAAAGGACTCATACGAATTCATTAGGTTTATTATGGAGTTTAAGGTTCCATACGTTGTTGTAAGGTGTTGTAAGGCGTCCTACATTATACTAACATTCTATTGAAGGTGATAATATGGCATTAAGAGTCGTATGATGTCTTAAGTTGTCGTACGACGTTCAAAGGACTCAGACGAATTTATTAGGTTTATTATGGAATTTTAAAGTTTTGTATGGTGATGTAAGGTGTTCTTAAAGGTTTAACGCGTCCTATATATTATTTACCTTTAATATCACACCAAAAACAAATTTGATCAATAATTAAAATTTCGAAAACATCAAAAATTGTCTCATAAACCACAACATTTAATATTTAATCACACCAAACTAACGTGGTTTTCATGGTGCTAATATGTCATATAGAGGCTTAAGATGTCCAAACTTGTCGTACGATGTTCAAAGGAATCAGACGAATTCATTAGGTGTATGATGCAGTTTTAAAGTTTCGTATGGTGATGTAAGGTGTTTTACTAATGTTCTTTTCGAGTTGCTAATGTGACACAAAGAGTCGTAAGAAGTCCTAACTTGTTGTACGACGTTCAAAGGACTCATACGAATTCATTAGGTTTATTATGGAGTTTTAAGGTTGCATACGATGTTGTAAGGTGTTGTTTGGAGTTGTAAGACGTCCTACATTATACTAACATTCTTTTCAAGGTGATAATATGGCAACAGAGTCGTAAGATGTCTTAAGTTGCCGTACGACGTTCAAAGGACTCGGATGAATTTATTAGGTTTATTATGGAGTTTTAAAGTTTGGTATGTTGATGTAAGGTGTTCTTAGGAGTTTAACGCGTCCTATATTATATTTACCTTTATTATCACACCAAAAACAAATTTGATCAATATTTTAAATTTCGAAAACATCAAAAATTATCTCATAAACCACAACATGAAATATTTAATCACACCAAACTAACGTGCTTTTCATGGTGCTAATATGGAATATAGAGGCTTAAGAAGTCCAAACTTGTCGTACGATGTTCAAAGGAATCAGACGAATTCATTAGGTGTGTGATGCAGTTTTAAGGTATCGTATGGTGATGTAAGGTGTTTTACTAACGTTATTTTCGAGTTGCTAATGTGGCACAAAGAGTCGTAAGAAGTCCTAACTTGTCGTATGACGTTCAAAGGACTCATACGAATTCATTAGGTTTATTATGGAGTTTTAAGGTTGCATACGGTGTTGTAAGGTGTTGTTTGGAGTTGTAAGGCGTCCTACATTATACTAACATTCTATTCAAGGTGATAATATGGCATACAGAGTCGTAAGATGTCTTAAGTTGTCGTACGACGTTCAAAGGACTCAGACGAATTTATTAGCTTTATTATGGAATTTTAAAGTTTTATATGGTGATGTAAGGTGTTCTTAGGAGTTTAACGCGTCCTATATTATATTTACCTTTATTATCACACCAAAAACAAATATGATCAATAATTTAAATATCGAAAAAATCAAAAATTGTCTCATAAACCACAACATGTAATATTTAATCACACCAAACTAACGTGGTATTCATGGTGCTAATATGGCATATAGAGGCTTAAGATGTCCAAACTTGTCGTACGATGTTCAAAGGAATCAGACGAATTCATTAGGTGTATGATGCAGTTTTAAGGTTTCGTACGGTGATTTAAGGTGTTCTTACTAACGTTATTTTCGAGTTGCTAATGTGACACAAAGAGTCGTAAGAAGTCCTAAGTTGTCGTACGATGTTCAAAGGACTCATACGAATTCATTAGGTTTATTATGGAGTTTAAGGTTCCATACGTTGTTGTAAGGTGTTGTAAGGCGTCCTACATTATACTAACATTCTATTGAAGGTGATAATATGGCATTAAGAGTCGTATGATGTCTTAAGTTGTCGTACGACGTTCAAAGGACTCAGACGAATTTATTAGGTTTATTATGGAATTTTAAAGTTTTGTATGGTGATGTAAGGTGTTCTTAAAGGTTTAACGCGTCCTATATATTATTTACCTTTAATATCACACCAAAAACAAATTTGATCAATAATTAAAATTTCGAAAACATCAAAAATTGTCTCATAAACCACAACATTTAATATTTAATCACACCAAACTAACGTGGTTTTCATGGTGCTAATATGTCATATAGAGGCTTAAGATGTCCAAACTTGTCGTACGATGTTCAAAGGAATCAGACGAATTCATTAGGTGTATGATGCAGTTTTAAAGTTTCGTATGGTGATGTAAGGTGTTTTACTAACGTTCTTTTCGAGTTGCTAATGTGACACAAAGAGTCGTAAGAAGCCCTAACTTGTCGTACGACGTTCAAAGGACTCATACGAATTCATTAGGTTTATTATGGAGTTTTAAGGTTGCATACGATGTTGTAAGGTGTTGTTTGGAGTTGTAAGACGTCCTACATTATACTAACATTCTATTCAAGGTGATAATATGGCAACAGAGTCGTAACATGTATTAAGTTGTCGTACGACGTTCAAAGGACTCGGATGAATTTATTAGGTTTATTATGGAGTTTTAAAGTTTTGTATGTTGATGTAAGGTGTTCTTAGGAGTTTAACGCGTCCTATATTATATTTACCTTTATTATCACACCAAAAACAAATTTGATCAATATTTTAAATTTCGAAAACATCAAAAATTATCTCATAAACCACAACATGTAATATTTAATCACACCAAACTAACGTGGTTTTCATGGTGCTAATATGGCATATAGAGGCTTAAGATGTCCAAACTTGTCGTACGATGTTCAAAGGAATCAGACGAATTCATTAGGTGTATGATGCAGTTTTAAGGTTTCGTACGATGATGTAAGGTGTTCTTACTAACGTTATTTTCGAGTTGCTAATGTGACACAAAGAGTCGTAAGAAGTCCTAAGTTGTCGTACGATGTTCAAAGGACTCATACGAATTCATTAGGTTTATTATGGAGTTTAAGGTTCCATACGTTGTTGTAAGGTGTTGTAAGGCGTCCTACATTATACTAACATTCTATTGAAGGTGATAATATGGCATTAAGAGTCGTATGATGTCTTAAGTTGTCGTACGACGTTCAAAGGACTCAGACGAATTTATTAGGTTTATTATGGAATTTTAAAGTTTTGTATGGTGATGTAAGGTGTTCTTAAAGGTTTAACGCGTCCTATATATTATTTACCTTTAATATCACACCAAAAACAAATTTGATCAATAATTAAAATTTCGAAAACATCAAAAATTGTCTCATAAACCACAACATTTAATATTTAATCACACCAAACTAACGTGGTTTTCATGGTGCTAATATGTCATATAGAGGCTTAAGATGTCCAAACTTGTCGTACGATGTTCAAAGGAATCAGACGAATTCATTAGGTGTATGATGCAGTTTTAAAGTTTCGTATGGTGATGTAAGGTGTTTTACTAATGTTCTTTTCGAGTTGCTAATGTGACACAAAGAGTCGTAAGAAGTCCTAACTTGTTGTACGACGTTCAAAGGACTCATACGAATTCATTAGGTTTATTATGGAGTTTTAAGGTTGCATACGATGTTGTAAGGTGTTGTTTGGAGTTGTAAGACGTCCTACATTATACTAACATTCTTTTCAAGGTGATAATATGGCAACAGAGTCGTAAGATGTCTTAAGTTGTCGTACGACGTTCAAAGGACTCGGATGAATTTATTAGGTTTATTATGGAGTTTTAAAGTTTGGTATGTTGATATAAGGTGTTCTTAGGAGTTTAACGCGTCCTATATTATATTTACCTTTATTATCACACCAAAAACAAATTTGATCAATATTTTAAATTTCGAAAACATCAAAAATTATCTCATAAACCACAACATGAAATATTTAATCACACCAAACTAACGTGCTTTTCATGGTGCTAATATGGAATATAGAGGCTTAAGAAGTCCAAACTTGTCGTACGATGTTCAAAGGAATCAGACGAATTCATTAGGTGTGTGATGCAGTTTTAAGGTATCGTATGGTGATGTAAGGTGTTTTACTAACGTTATTTTCGAGTTGCTAATGTGGCACAAAGAGTCGTAAGAAGTCCTAACTTGTCGTATGACGTTCAAAGGACTCATACGAATTCATTAGGTTTATTATGGAGTTTTAAGGTTGCATACGGTGTTGTAAGGTGTTGTTTGGAGTTGTAAGGCGTCCTACATTATACTAACATTCTATTCAAGGTGATAATATGGCATACAGAGTCGTAAGATGTCTTAAGTTGTCGTACGACGTTCAAAGGACTCAGACGAATTTATTAGCTTTATTATGGAATTTTAAAGTTTTATATGGTGATGTAAGGTGTTCTTAGGAGTTTAACGCGTCCTATATTATATTTACCTTTATTATCACACCAAAAACAAATATGATCAATAATTTAAATATCGAAAAAATCAAAAATTGTCTCATAAACCACAACATGTAATATTTAATCACACCAAACTAACGTGGTATTCATGGTGCTAATATGGCATATAGAGGCTTAAGATGTCCAAACTTGTCGTACGATGTTCAAAGGAATCAGACGAATTCATTAGGTGTATGATGCAGTTTTAAGGTTTCGTACGGTGATGTAAGGTGTTCTTACTAACGTTATTTTCGAGTTGCTAATGTGACACAAAGAGTCGTAAGAAGTCCTAAGTTGTCGTACGATGTTCAAAGGACTCATACGAATTCATTAGGTTTATTATGGAGTTTAAGGTTCCATACGTGGTTGTAAGGTGTTGTAAGGCGTCCTACATTATACTAACATTCTATTGAAGGTGATAATATGGCATTAAGAGTCGTATGATGTCTTAAGTTGTCGTACGACGTTCAAAGGACTCAGACGAATTTATTAGGTTTATTATGGAATTTTAAAGTTTTGTATGGTGATGTAAGGTGTTCTTAAAGGTTTAACGCGTCCTATATATTATTTACCTTTAATATTGTGACACCCCGCCCGGCGGCGGAGACACCGGGCTGTCATTGGAATTGGATATCAATAGTAGGCAAAGCACATGGTATTTATTTATTACGTTCAATAATGATATAGTAAGTTTAGTACAAGAGTCTTAAATGGATACGATAAAAGTAAATAAACCGAAACAGTAAATGCAATTGTCTGATTTATTATTCTAGGTCCAAGGCAATCCTATGTCTTGGCAAAAGCAGCAAAATAATCAAAAGCATCACCTGAAACATGTGAAAATAAAGTTAGCTATTTAAAGCTAGTGAGTAAACCACAATTTGATACATAGTAATACAGAAAATCCGAGATCATCATAATATGCTGCGCAAGCTTACATGCATAGCTATTTCATATCATTCTCGACCATGACCCCTTGCACACATTGAACACATTGAACACATATTGAACACCATCATTGTATAGCAACTTGTAATCATTTGTCATGAGGAACCAACTCATGTATTAATTAACGATAACTTTTAAGCAACCGTCTCGTAACCGTCTCGATATTTAAGTTATCATTAATTATTTAGCAACTTAGGGACATGGCATAGTAATAGCAACTTGTATCATCGTATAGCAACTTGTAACATCGAATAGCATCTCGTAACATTGTAATTGTATGGACGGGTTTAAATCACCTATCGTTGTTGTACATGTAGGTGGGTTTGTCAGACCATTAGCGCTAACATTGTACCGCTGGGATTACAAAGTAACAATACTACTTTAAACTACCACATAAGTTTGCATCTTGCCCGGAACAAGACTAACATATTTTATGATCTCTGTTGGAAAATAAAATAGAAACTGGAAAACATTGTATTGTAATAGAACACGTTTCAGCCCCAAAATGTAAAAGTAAAAAAAGGGGAGCGAATTTACTCACCTTGAACTCGGGCACGAAACAAATAGTAAATAGTCTTAAATAGAACCGAGGATTGTCCAAATATTAGAATCACCTAATTAAATGACAATCCTAACTTAGTAAAACATATTGTATAGAAACTAGCAATAGAAATCAAAGGAAATTGGAATTCTAGGGTTTCGGATTGGGATTTGGGGGTTTTTCGTTAGACGACTAAAAATATATAAGCTCGTTTATTTTGAATGATAGCAATAGAAATTATAGTTATTTTGATATATAATAGAAACTTCAATTAGATATTTTTAACAATTTACGTAATGTCAAAATATATTATATAGTTTAGAAATACTCTTAAAATGTTTATATAATTTTGAATTAGATAAAATTCTATACAAAACCTTATTTGTATAATATTTATAGAATTTAATTTATACAACGTAGTGGTTTTATAAAACTAATAACGTTTGACAAGTTACATTTTTATATATGAAAAGGTTTAGGTTTTATATTATGCAAACTAGTTAAAATTAATAAAATGTATTAAAATTAATGAAAATAAAGAGTTTAGGGAGCCTGGGTTCGAACCCGGGTCTCCTGGTTCAACGGAACTATCACAAACCAGACGCGCTATGTTACTTTGTTGTTTAAAATTGGATCAGAAATGATTTTAACAAGTTTCAAATAAATCCCCCATTTAACACATAAACCCTAGAATCAAGACTCCATCGATCGCATCAGATTCACACAACGAAACCAGAAATTTGTAGAGGGGTTTTGATCAACACAATATAAGGATCATTTTCATGTGTAAAACTTACCGGATTGATGACGAAACGAGCAGATGAACTCGAAGAACAAGGGTCGACGGGTTGAAGATCAAACACTGGAATTTGAGATGATGTTGCTTGCAATTGGAATCACAGAGAGTGAAAACGTGTTCATTGGATTGTTTCCGTTGAATGAATTGGGTTTTAGTTTTGTAGAAACAGTCGAACGGGTCTCGGTTTGATTACGGGATAAATGAGATTAATTGGGTGTTAATTCGTTTGTTAAATTGAAATTGAACACTGGAGGCTGTTTCTAATCGACGTAGGTATGATTTTGGACGATACAATTTAGTTGAAACGCTTAATTTACAGAATTGATTAAAGTGGGTTTTAATGTTCGGTTTTGAAACGAGAATTAAAGGGGTAAATTGATGTTTAGGAAACGATTAAAGGTTCGAAACTTACTTAGATAGACGTTAGGATGATTATATATAAGTTGGATCGAGTTTAAAATGGTTAAAACGACGAGTTTTAAGCTTCGCCGGAGCTACGCCGTATTCCGGCGAAACACGCCGGAAATAGGATCGGAAAAACGGGGGGATGGTGGGCTGGGAAATGAATGAATTTCAAAATTTTCAATTTGGCCCTTGTAGTTTTGCTCATTATTTATATGAGCTTAAAACTTTTAATTTAAGTTTAAAAGTTTACGTTTTTCACCCAAAGTTAATTGAATCATTATTTTTAACTAATTAACTTAACCAAAATAGATCGTAATTTTTATAAAATTGACGTTTTTATATATTTACGTTGTTTTTGACGTTAAATGATTATTTTAAGACTTAATAGTATTTATCTTTAATATCTTTATTTTTTTATAAAAATATATATAATGTATATATTTACTTTGAAGATTAAATAATTGTATTTAGTATTTAATTAGTAATCGTTGAATAAAATTTTGGTCGTTATACATTAAAGACGAGGATGACGTAAGGTTCGACATATTTATATGTATATTTTTAATAACGAAACGTTCCATTTAAAGGGATAATTACGAGTACATTAAAGTTGAATAATCTCGGTTTCGAGTCGGGCATTCGGGTTCGGGTTTGGGGCAGATGTCACAAATATCACACCAAAAACAAATTTGATCAATAATTAAAATTTCGAAAACATCAAAAATTGTCTCATAAACCACAACATTTAATATTTAATCACACCAAACTAACGTGGTTTTCATGGTGCTAATATGTCATATACAGGCTTAAGATGTCCAAAACTTGTCGTACGATGTTCAAAGGAATCAGACGAATTCATTAGGTGTATGATGCAGTTTTAAGGTTTCGTACGGTGATGTAAGGTGTTCTTACTAACGTTATTTTCGAGTTGCTAATGTGACACAAAGAGTCGTAAGAAGTCCTAAGTTGTCGTACGATGTTCAAAGGACTCATACGAATTCATTAGGTTTATTATGGAGTTTAAGGTTCCATACGTTGTTGTAAGGTGTTGTAAGGCGTCCTACATTATACTAACATTCTATTGAAGGTGATAATATGGCATTAAAAGTCGTATGATGTCTTAAGTTGTCGTACGACGTTCAAAGGACTCAGACGAATTTATTAGGTTTATTATGGAATTTTAAAGTTTTGTATGGTGATGTAAGGTGTTCTTAAAGGTTTAACGCGTCCTATATATTATTTACCTTTAATATCACACCAAAAACAAATTTGATCAATAATTAAAATTTCGAAAACATCAAAAATTGTCTCATAAACCACAACATTTAATATTTAATCACACCAAACTAACGTGGTTTTCATGGTGCTAATATGTCATATAGAGGCTTAAGATGTCCAAACTTGTCGTACGATGTTCAAAGGAATCGGACGAATTCATTAGGTGTATGATGCAGATTTAAAGTTTCGTATGGTGATGTAAGGTGTTTTACTAATGTTCTTTTCGAGTTGCTAATGTGACACAAAGAGTCGTAAGAAGTCCTAACTTGTCGTACGACGTTCAAAGGACTCATACGAATTCATTAGGTTTATTATGGAGTTTTAAGGTTGCATACGATGTTGTAAGGTGTTGTTTGGAGTTGTAAGACGTCCTACATTATACTAACATTCTTTTCAAGGTGATAATATGGCAACAGAGTCGTAAGATGTCTTAAGTTGTCGTACGACGTTCAAAGGACTCGGATGAATTTATTAGGTTTATTATGGAGTTTTAAAGTTTGGTATGTTGATGTAAGATGTTCTTAGGAGTTTAACGCGTCCTATATTATATTTACCTTTATTATCACACCAAAAACAAATTTGATCAATATTTTAAATTTCCAAAACATCAAAAATTATCTCATAAACCACAACATGAAATATTTAATCACACCAAACTAACGTGCTTTTCATGGTGCTAATATGGAATATAGAGGCTTAAGAAGTCCAAACTTGTCGTACGATGTTCAAAGGAATCAGACGAATTCATTAGGTGTGTGATGCAGTTTTAAGGTATCGTATGGTGATGTAAGGTGTTTTACTAACGTTATTTTCGAGTTGCTAATGTGGCACAAAGAGTCGTAAGAAGTCCTAACTTGTCGTATGACGTTCAAAGGACTCATACGAATTCATTAGGTTTATTATGGAGTTTTAAGGTTGCATACGGTGTTGTAAGGTGTTGTTTGGAGTTGTAAGGCGTCCTACATTATACTAACATTCTATTCAAGGTGATAATATGGCATACAGAGTCGTAAGATGTCTTAAGTTGTCGTACGACGTTCAAAGGACTCAGACGAATTTATTAGCTTTATTATGGAATTTTAAAGTTTTATATGGTGATGTAAGGTGTTCTTAGGAGTTTAACGCATCCTATATTATATTTACCTTTATTATCACACCAAAAACAAATATGATCAATAATTTAAATATCGAAAAAATCAAAAATTGTCTCATAAACCACAACATGTAATATTTAATCACACCAAACTAACGTGGTATTCATGGTGCTAATATGGCATATAGAGGCTTAAGATGTCCAAACTTGTCGTACGATGTTCAAAGGAATCAGACGAATTCATTAGGTGTATGATGCAGTTTTAAGGTTTCGTACGGTGATGTAAGGTGTTCTTACTAACGTTATTTTCGAGTTGCTAATGTGACACAAAGAGTCGTAAGAAGTCCTAAGTTGTCGTACGATGTTCAAAGGACTCATACGAATTCATTAGGTTTATTATGGAGTTTAAGGTTCCATACGTTGTTGTAAGGTGTTGTAAGGCGTCCTACATTATACTAACATTCTATTGAAGGTGATAATATGGCATTAAGAGTCGTAAGATGTCTTAAGTTGTCGTACGACGTTCAAAGGACTCAGACGAATTTATTAGGTTTATTATGGAATTTTAAAGTTTTGTATGGTGATGTAAGGTGTTCTTAAAGGTTTAACGCGTCCTATATATTATTTACCTTTAATATCACACCAAAAACAAATTTGATCAATAATTAAAATTTCGAAAACATCAAAAATTGTCTCATAAACCACAACATTTAATATTTAATCACACCAAACTAACGTGGTTTTCATGGTGCTAATATGGCATATAGAGGCTTAAGATGTCCAAACTTGTCGTACGATGTTTAAAGGAATCAGATGAATTCATTAAGTGTATGATGCAGTTTTAAGGTTTCGTATAGTGATGTAAGGTGTTCTTACTAACGTTCTTTTCGAGTTGCTAATAATGTGGCACAAAGAGTCGTAAGAAGTCCTAAGTTGTCGTACGATGTTCAAAGGACTCGTACGAATTCATTAGGTTTATTATGGAGTTTTAAGGTTGCGTACGGTGTTGTAAGGTGTTGTTAGGAGTTGTAAGGCGTCATACATTATACTAACATTCTAATCAAGGTGATAATATGGCATACAGAGTCGTAAGATGTCTTAATTTTCATACTACGTTCAAAGGACTCGGACGAATTTATTAGGTTTATTATGGAGCTTTAAAGTTTTATATGTTGATGTAAGGTGTTCCTAGGAGTTTAACGCGTCCTATAGTATATTTACCTTTATTATCACACCAAAAACAAATTTGATCAATAATTTAAATTTCAAAAACATCAAAAATTGTCTCATGAACCACAACATGTAATATTTAATCACACCAAACTAACGTGGTTTTCATGGTGCTAATATGGTATATAGAGGCTTAAGATGACCTAACTTGTCGTACAATGTTCAAAGGTATCAGAAGAATTCATTAGGTGTATGATGAAGTTTTAAGGTTTCGTATAGTGATTTAAGGTGTTCTTACTAACGTTCTTTTCGAGTTGTTAATGTGGCACAAAGAGACGTATGATGTCCTAAGTTGTCGTACGACGTTCAAAGGACTCGTACGAATTCATTAGGTTTATTATGGAGTTTTAAGGTTGCGAACGGTGTTGTAAAGTGTTGTTAAGAGCTGTAAGGCATCCTACATTATACTAACATTCTATTCAAGGTGATAATAATGCATACAGCGTCGTAAGATGTCTTAAGTTGTCTTACGACGTTCAAAGGACTCGGACGAATTTATTAGGTTTATTATGGAGTTTTAAAGTTTTGTATGGTGATGTATGTTGTTCTTAGGAGTTTAACACGTCCTATATAATATTTACCTTTATTATCACACAAAAAACAAATTTGATCAATAATTTAAATATCGAAAAATCTAAAATTGTCTCATAAACCACAACATGTAATATTTAATCACACCAAACTAACGTGGTTTTCATGGTGCTAATATGGCATATAGAGGCTTAAGATGTCCAAACTTGTCGTACGATGTTCAACGGTATCAGACAAACTCATTAGGTGTATGATGCAGTTTTAAGGTTTCGTATGGTGATGTAAGGTGTTCTTACTAACGTTCTTTTCGAGTTGCTAATGTGGCACAAAGAGTCGTAAGAAGTCCTAAGTTGTCGTACGATGTTCAAAGGACTCGTACGAATTCATTAGGTTTATTATGGAGTTTTAAGGTTGCTTACGGTGTTGTAAGGTCTTGTTAGGAGTTGTAAGGCGTCCTACATTATACTAACATTCTATTCAAGGTGATAATATGGCAAACAGAGTCGTAAGATGTCTTAAGTTATGGTAGAACGTTCAAAGGACTCGAATGAATTTATTAGGTTTATTATGGAGTTTTAAAGTTTTGTATGTTGATGTAAGGTGTTCTTAGGAGTTTAACGCGTCCTATATTATATTTACCTTTATTATCACACTAAAACCAAATTTGATCAATAATTTAAATTTCGAAAACATCAAAAATTATCTCATAAACCACAACATGTAATATTTAATCACACCAAACTAACGTGGTTTTCATGGTGCAAATATGGCATATAGAGGCTTAAGATGTCCAAACTTGTCGTACGATGTTCAAATGAATCAGACGAATTCATTAGGTGTATGATGTAGTTTTAAGGTTTCGTATGGTGATGTAAGGTGTTCTTACTAACGTTCTTTTCGAGTGGCTAATGTGACACAAATAGTCGTAAGAAGTCCTAAGTTGTCATACGATGTTCAAAGGACTCATACAAATTCATTAGGTTTATTATGGAGTTTTAAGGTTGCATACTGTGTTGTAAGGTGTTGTTTGGAGTTGTAAGGCGTCCTACATTATACTAACATTCTATTCAAGGTGATAATATGGCAACAGAGTCGTAAGATGTCTTAAGTTATGGTAGAACGTTCAAAGGACTCGAATGAATTTATTAGGTTTATTATGGAGTTTTAAAGTTTTGTATGTTGATGTAAGGTGTTCTTAGGAGTTTAACGCGTCCTATATTATATTTACCTTTATTATCACACTAAAACCAAATTTGATCAATAATTTAAATTTCGAAAACATCAAAAATTATCTCATAAACCACAACATGTAATATTTAATCACACCAAACTAACGTGGTTTTCATGGTGCTAATATGGCATATAGAGGCTTAAGATGTCCAAACTTGTCGTACGATGTTCAAAGGAATCAGACGAATTCATTAGGTGTATGATGCAGTTTTAAGGTTTCGTATGGTGATGTAAGGTGTTTTACTAACGTTCTTTTCGAGTTGCTAATGTGACACAAAGAGTCGTAAGAAGTCCTAACTTGTCGTACGACGTTCAAAGGACTCATACGAATTCGTTAGGTTTATTATGGAGTTTTAAGGTTGCATACGATGTTGTAAAGTGTTGTTTGGAGTTGTAAGGCGTCCTACATTATACTAACATTCTATTCAAGGTGATAATATGGCAACAGAGTCGTAAGATGTCTTAAGTTGTCGTACGACGTTCAAAAGATTCGGATGAATTTATTAGGTTTATTATGGAGTTTTAAAGTTTTGTATGTTGATGTAAGGTGTTCTTAGGAGTTTAACGCGTCCTATATTATATTTACCTTTATTATCACACCAAAAACAAATTTGATCAATAATTTAAATTTCGAAAACATCAAAAATTGTCTCATAAACCACATGTAATATTTAATCACACCAAACTAACGTGGTTTTCATGGTGCTAATATGGCATATAGAGGCTTAAGATGTCCAAACTTGTCGTACGATGTTTAAAGGAATCAGATGAATTCATTAAGTGTATGATGCAGTTTTAAGGTTTCGTATAGTGATGTAAGGTGTTCTTACTAACGTTCTTTTCGAGTTGCTAATAATGTGGCACAAAGAGTCGTAAGAAGTCCTAAGTTGTCGTACGATGTTCAAAGGACTCGTACGAATTCATTAGGTTTATTATGGAGTTTTAAGGTTGCGTACGGTGTTGTAAGGTGTTGTTAGGAGTTGTAAGGCGTCATACATTATACTAACATTCTAATCAAGGTGATAATATGGCATACAGAGTCGTAAGATGTCTTAATTTTCATACTACGTTCAAAGGACTCGGACGAATTTATTAGGTTTATTATGGAGCTTTAAAGTTTTATATGTTGATGTAAGGTGTTCCTAGGAGTTTAACGCGTCCTATAGTATATTTACCTTTATTATCACACCAAAAACAAATTTGATCAATAATTTAAATTTCAAAAACATCAAAAATTGTCTCATGAACCACAACATGTAATATTTAATCACACCAAACTAACGTGGTTTTCATGGTGCTAATATGGTATATAGAGGCTTAAGATGACCTAACTTGTCGTACAATGTTCAAAGGTATCAGAAGAATTCATTAGGTGTATGATGAAGTTTTAAGGTTTCGTATAGTGATTTAAGGTGTTCTTACTAACGTTCTTTTCGAGTTGTTAATGTGGCACAAAGAGACGTATGATGTCCTAAGTTGTCGTACGACGTTCAAAGGACTCGTACGAATTCATTAGGTTTATTATGGAGTTTTAAGGTTGCGAACGGTGTTGTAAAGTGTTGTTAAGAGCTGTAAGGCATCCTACATTATACTAACATTCTATTCAAGGTGATAATAATGCATACAGCGTCGTAAGATGTCTTAAGTTGTCTTACGACGTTCAAAGGACTCGGTCGAATTTATTAGGTTTATTATGGAGTTTTAAAGTTTTGTATGGTGATGTATGTTGTTCTTAGGAGTTTAACACGTCCTATATAATATTTACCTTTATTATCACACCAAAAACAAATTTGATCAATAATTTAAATATCGAAAAATCTAAAATTGTCTCATAAACCACAACATGTAATATTTAATCACACCAAACTAACGTGGTTTTCATGGTGCTAATATGGCATATAGAGGCTTAAGATGTCCAAACTTGTCGTACGATGTTCAACGGTATCAGACAAACTCATTAGGTGTATGATGCAGTTTTAAGGTTTCGTATGGTGATGTAAGGTGTTCTTACTAATGTTCTTTTCGAGTTGCTAATGTGGCACAAAGAGTCGTAAGAAGTCCTAAGTTGTCGTACGATGTTCAAATGACTCGTACGAATTCCTTAGGTTTATTATGGAGTTTTAAGGTTGCTTACGGTGTTGTAAGGTCTTGTTAGGAGTTGTAAGGCGTCCTACATTATACTAACATTCTATTCAAGGTGATAATATGGCAAACAGAGTCGTAAGATGTCTTAAGTTGTCGTACGACGTTCAAAGGATTCAGACGAATTTATAAGGTTTATTATGGAGTTTTAAAGTTTTGTATGTTGATGTAAGGTGTTCTTAGGAGTTTAACGAGTCCTATATTGTATTTACCTTTATTATCACACCAAAAACAAATTTGATCAATAATTTAAGTTTCGAAAACTTCAAAAATTGTCTCATAAACCACAACATGTAATATTTAATCACACCAAACTATCGTGGTTTTCATGGTGCTAATATGGCATATAGAGGCTTAAGATGTCTAAACTTGTCGTACGATGTTCAACGGTATTAGACGAATTCATTAGGTGTATGATGCAGTTTTAAGGTTTCGTAAGGTGACGTAAGGTGTTCTTACTAACGTTCTTTTCGACTTGCTAATATGGCACAAAGATTCGTAAGAAGTCCTAAGTTGTTGTACGATGTTCAAAGGACTCGCACGAACTCATTAGGTTTATTATGGAGTTTTAAGGTTACGTACAGTGTTGTAAGGTCTTGTTAGGAGTTGTAAGGTGTCCTACATTATACTAACATTCTATTCAAGGTGATAATATGGCATACAGAGTCGTAAAATGTCTTAAGTTTTCGTACGACGTTCAAAGGACACGGACGAATATATTAGGTTTATTATGGAGTTTTAAAGTTTTGTATGTTGATGTAAGGTGTTCTTAGGAGTTTAACGCGTCGTACATTATATTTACCTTTATTATCACACAAAAAACAAATTTAATCAATAATTTAAATTTCGAAAACATCAAAAATTGTCTCATAAACCACAACATGTAATATTTAATCACACCAAACTAACGTGGTTTTCATGGTGTTAATATGGTATATAGAGGCTTATGATGTCCAAACTTGTCGAACCATGTTCAAAGGTATCAGATGAATTCATTAGGTGTATGATGAAGTTCTAAGGTTTCGTATAGTGATGTAAGGTGTTCTTACTAACGTTCTTTTAGAGTTGCTAATAATGTGGCACAAAGAGTCGTAAGCAGTCCTAAGTTGTCGTACGATGTTCAAAGGACTCGTACGAATTCATTAAGTTTATTTTGGAGTTTTAAGGTTGCGTACGGTGTTATAAGGTGTTGTTAGGAGTTGTAAGGCGTCCTACATTATACTACATTCTAATCAAGGTGATAATGGCATACAGAGTCGTAAGATGTCTTAATTTTCATACTACGTTCAAAGGATTTAGACGAATTTATTAGGTTTAATATGGAGCTTTAAAGTTTTGTATGTTGATGTAAGGTGTTCTTAGGAGTTTAACGCGTCCTATATAATATTTACCTTTATTATCACATCAAAAACAAATTTGATCAATAATTTAAATATCGAAAAATCTAAAATTGTCTCATAAACCACAACATGAAATATTTAATCACACCAAACTAACGTGGTTTTCATGGTGCTAATATGGCATATAGAGGCTTAAGATGTCCAAACTTGTCGTGCGATGTTCAACGGTATCAGACAAACTCATTAGGTGTATGATGCAGTTTTAAGGTTTCGTATGGTGATGTAAGGTGTTCTTACTAACGTTCTTTTCGAGTTGCTAATGTGGCACAAAGAGTCGTAAGAAGTCCTAAGTTGTCGTACGATGTTCAAAGGACTCGTACGAATTCATTAGGTTTATTATGGAGTTTTAAGGTTGCTTACGGTGTTGTAAGGTCTTGTTAGGAGTTGTAAGGCGTCCTACATTATACTAACATTCTATTCAAGGTGATAATATGGCAAACAGAGTCGTAAGATGTCTTAAGTTGTCGTACGACGTTCAAAGTATTCAGACGAATTTATAAGGTTTATTATGGAGTTTTAAAGTTTTGTATGTTGATGTAAGGTGTTCTTAGGAGTTTAACGCGTCCTATATTGTATTTACCTTTATTATCACACCAAAAACAAATTTGATCAATAATTTAAATTTCGAAAACATCAAAAATTGTCTCATAAACCACAACATGTAATATTTAATCACACCAAACTATCGTGGTTTTCATGGTGCTAATATGGCATATAGAGGCTTAAGATGTCTAAACTTGTCGTACGATGTTCAACGGTATTAGACGAATTCATTAGGTGTATGATGCAGTTTTAAGGTTTCGTAAGGTGACGTAAGGTGTTCTTACTAACGTTCTTTTCGACTTGCTAATATGGCACAAAGATTCGTAAGAAGTCCTAAGTTGTTGTACGATGTTCAAAGGACTCGCACGAACTCATTAGGTTTATTATGGAGTATTAAGGTTACGTACGGTGTTGTAAGGTCTTGTTAGGAGTTGTAAGGTGTCCTACATTATACTAACATTCTATTCAAGGTGATAATATGGCATACAGAGTCGTAAAATGTCTTAAGTTTTCGTACGACGTTCAAAGGACGCGGACGAATATATTAGGTTTATTATGGAGTTTTAAAGTTTTGTATGTTGATGTAAGGTGTTCTTAGGAGTTTAACGCGTCCTATATTATATTTACCTTTATTATCACACAAAAAACAAATTTGATCAATAATTTAAATTTCGAAAACATCAAAAATTGTCTCATAAACCACAACATGTAATATTTAATCACACCAAACTAACGTTGTTTTCATGGTGTTAATATGGTATATAGAGGCTTATGATGTCCAAACTTGTCGTACCATGTTCAAAGGTATCAGATGAATTCATTAGGTGTATGATGAAGTTTTAAGGTATCGTATAGTGATGTAAGGTGTTCTTACTAACGTTCTTTTCGAGTTGCTAATAATGTGGCACAAAGAGTCGTAAGGCGTCCTAAGTTGTCGTACGATGTTCAAAGGACTCGTACGAATTCATTAAGTTTATTATGGAGTTTTAAGGTTGCGTACGGTGTTGTAAGGTGTTGTTAGGAGTTGTAAGGCGTCCTACATTATACTACATTCTAATCAAGGTGATAATGGCATACAGAGTCGTAAGATGTCTTAATTTTCATACTACGTTCAAAGGATTTAGACGAATTTATTAGGTTTAATATGGAGCTTTAAAGTTTTGTATGTTGATGTAAGGTGTTCTTAGGAGTTTAACGCGTCCTATATAATATTTACCTTTATTATCACACCAAAAACAAATTTGATCAATAATTTAAATATAGAAAAATCTAAAATTGTCTCATAAACCACAACATGTAATATTTAATCACACCAAACTAACGTGGTTTTCATGGTGCTAATATGGCATATAGAGGCTTAAGATGTCCAAACTTGTCGTACGATGGTCAACGGTATCAGACAAACTCATTAGGTGTATGATGCAGTTTTAAGGTTTCGTATGGTGATGTAAGGTGTTCTTACTAACGTTCTTTTCGAGTTGCTCATGTGGCACAAAGAGTCGTAAGAAGTCCTAAGTTGTCGTACGATGTTCAAAGGACTCGTACGAATTCATTAGGTTTATTATGGAGTTTTAAGGTTGCTTACGGTGTTGTAGGGTCTTGTTAGGAGTTGTAAGGCGTCCTACATTATACTAACATTCTATTCAAGGTGATAATATGGCAAACAGAGTCGTAAGATGTCTTAAGTTGTCGTACGACGTTCAAAGGATTCAGAGGAATTTATAAGGTTTATTATGGAGTTTTAAAGTTTTGTATGTTGATGTAAGGTGTTCTTAGGAGTTTAACGCGTCCTATATTGTATTTACCTTTATTATCACACCAAAAACAAATTTGATCAATAATTTAAATTTCGAAAACATCAAAAATTGTCTCATAAACCACAACATGTAATATTTAATCACACCAAACTATCGTGGTTTTCATGGTGCTAATATGGCGTATAGAGGCTTAAGATGTCTAAACTTGTCGTACGATGTTCAACGGTATCAGACAAACTCATTAGGTGTGTGATGCAGTTTTAAGGTTTCGTATGGTGATGTAAGGTGTTCTTACTAACGTTCTTTTCGAGTTGCTCATGTGGCACAAAGAGTCGTAAGAAGTCCTAAGTTGTCGTACGATGTTCAAAGGACTCGTACGAATTCATTAGGTTTATTATGGAGTTTTAAGGTTGCTTACGGTGTTGTAAGGTCTTGTTAGGAGTTGTAAGGTGTCCTACATTATACTAACATTCTATTCAAGGTGATAATATGGCATACAGAGTCGTAAAATGTCTTAAGTTTTCGTACGACGTTCAAAGGACGCGGACGAATATATTAGGTTTATTATGGAGTTTTAAAGTTTTGTATGTTGATGTAAGGTGTTCTTAGGAGTTTAACGCGTCCTATATTATATTTACCTTTATTATCACACAAAAAACAAATTTGATCAATAATTTAAATTTCGAAAACATCAAAAATTGTCTCATAAACCACAACATGTAATATTTAATCACACCAAACTAACGTGGTTTTCATGGTGTTAATATGGTATATAGAGGCTTATGATGTCCAAACTTGTCGTACCATGTTCAAAGGTATCAGATGAATTCATTAGGTGTATGATGAAGTTTTAAGGTATCGTATAGTGATGTAAGGTGTTCTTACTAACGTTCTTTTCGAGTTGCTAATAATGTGGCACAAAGAGTCGTAAGAAGTCCTAAGTTGTCGTACGATGTTCAAAGGACTCGTACGAATTCATTAGGTTTATTATGGAGTTTTAAGGTTGCTTACGGTGTTGTAAGGTCTTGTTAGGAATTGTAAGGCGTCCTACATTATACTAACATTCTATTCAAGGTGATAATATGGCAAACAGAGTCGTAAGATGTCTTAAGTTGTCGTACGACGTTCAAAGGATTCAGACGAATTTATAAGGTTTATTATGGAGTTTTAAAGTTTTGTATGTTGATGTAAGGTGTTCTTAGGAGTTTAACGCGTCCTATATTGTATTTACCTTTATTATCACACCAAAAACAAATTTGATCAATAATTTAAATTTCGAAAACATCAAAAATTGTCTCATAAACCACAACATGTAATATTTAATCACACCAAACTATCGTGGTTTTCATGGTGCTAATATGGCATATAGAGGCTTAAGATGTCTAAACTTGTCGTACGATGTTCAACGGTATTAGACGAATTCATTAGGTGTATGATGCAGTTTTAAGGTTTCGTAAGGTGACGTAAGGTGTTCTTACTAACGTTCTTTTCGACTTGCTAATATGGCACAAAGATTCGTAAGAAGTCCTAAGTTGTTGTACAATGTTCAAAGGACTCGCACGAACTCATTAGGTTTATTATGGAGTTTTAAGGTTACGTACGGTGTTGTAAGGTCTTGTTAGGAGTTGTAAGGTGTCCTACATTATACTAACATTCTATTCAAGGTGATAATATGGCATACAGAGTCGTAAAATGTCTTAAGTTTTCGTACGACGTTCAAAGGACGCGGACGAATATATTAGGTTTATTATGGAGTTTTAAAGTTTTGTATGTTGATGTAAGGTGTTCTTAGGAGTTTAACGCGTCCTATATTATATTTACCTTTATTATCACACAAAAAAAAAATTTGATCAATAATTTAAATTTCGAAAACATCAAAAATTGTCTCATAAACCACAACATGTAATATTTAATCACACCAAACTAACGTGGTTTTCATGGTGTTAATATGGTATATAGAGGCTTATGATGTCCAAACTTGTCGTACCATGTTCAAAGGTATCAGATGAATTCATTAGGTGTATGATGAAGTTTTAAGGTATCGTATAGTGATGTAAGGTGTTCTTACTAACGTTCTTTTCGAGTTGCTAATAATGTGGCACAAAGAGTCGTAAGGAGTCCTAAGTTGTCGTACGATGTTCAAAGGACTCGTACGAATTCATTAAGTTTATTATGGAGTTTTAAGGTTGCGTACGGTGTTGTAAGGTGTTGTTAGGAGTTGTAAGGCGTCCTACATTATACTACATTCTAATCAAGGTGATAATGGCATACAGAGTCGTAAGATGTCTTAATTTTCATACTACGTTCAAAGGATTTAGACGAATTTATTAGGTTTAATATGGAGCTTTAAAGTTTTGTATGTTGATGTAAGGTATTCTTAGGAGTTTAACGCATCCTATATAATATTTACCTTTATTATCAAACCAAAAACAAATTTGATCAATAATTTAAATATCGAAAAATCTAAATTGTCTCATAAACCACAACATGTAATATTTAATCACACCAAACTAACGTGGTTTTCATGGTGCTAATATGGCATATAGAGGCTTAAGATGTCCAAACTTGTCGTACGATGTTCAACGGTATCAGACAAACTCATTAGGTGTATGATGCAGTTTTAAGGTTTCGTATGGTGATGTAAGGTGTTCTTACTAACGTTCTTTTCGAGTTGCTCATGTGGCACAAAGAGTCGTAAGAAGTCCTAAGTTGTCGTACGATGTTCAAAGGACTCGTACGAATTCATTAGGTTTATTATGGAGTTTTAAGGTTACTTACGGTGTTGTAAGGTCTTGTTAGGAGTTGTAAGGCGTCCTACATTATACTAACATTCTATTCAAGGTGATAATATGGCAAACAGAGTCGTAAGATGTCTTAAGTTGTCGTACGACGTTCAAAGGATTCAGACGAATTTATAAGGTTTATTATGGAGTTTTAAAGTTTTGTATGTTGATGTAAGGTGTTCTTAGGAGTTTAACGCGTCCTATATTGTATTTACCTTTATTATCACACCAAAAACAAATTTGATCAATAATTTAAATTTCGAAAACATCAAAAATTGTCTCATAAACCACAACATGTAATATTTAATCACACCAAACTATCGTGGTTTTCATGGTGCTAATATGGCGTATATAGGCTTAAGATGTCTAAACTTGTCGTACGATGTTCAACGGTATTAGACGAATTCATTAGGTGTATGATGCAGTTTTAAGGTTTCGTAAGGTGACGTAAGGTGTTCTTACTAACGTTCTTTTCGACTTGCTAATATGGCACAAAGATTCGTAAGAAGTCCTAAGTTGTTGTACGATGTTCAAAGGACTCGCACGAACTCATTAGGTTTATTATGGAGTTTTAAGGTTACGTACGGTGTTGTAAAGTGTTGTTAAGAGTTGTAAGGCGTCCTACATTATACTAACATTCTATTCAAGGTGATAATATTGCATACAGAGTCGTAAGATGTCTTAAGTTGTCGTACGACGTTCAAAGGACTCGGATGAATTTATTATGTTTATTATGGAGTTTTAAAGTTTTGTATGGTGATGTATGTTGTGCTTAGGAGTTTAACACGTCCTATATTATATTTACCTTTATTATCACACCAAAAACAAATTTGATCAATAATTTAAAATTCAAAAACATCAAAAATTGTCTCATAAACCACAACATGTAATATTTAATCACACCAAACTAACGTGGTTTTCATGGTGCTAATATGGCATATAGAGGCTTAAGATGTCCAAACTTGTCGTACGATGTTCAACGGTATCAGACAAATTCATTAGGTCTTTGATGCAGTTTTAAGGTTTCGTATGGTGATGTAAGGTGTTCTTACTAACGTTCTTTTCGAGTTGCTAATGGTGCACAAAGAGTCGTAAGAAGTCCTAAGTTGCCGTACGATGTTCAAAGGACTCGTACGAATTCATTAGGTTTATTATGGTGTTTTAAGGTTGCTTACAGTGTTCTAAGGTCTTGTTAGGAGTTGTAAGGCGTCCATCATTATACTAACATTCTATTCAAGGTGATAATATGGCAAACAAAGTCGTAAAATGTCTTAAGTTGTCGTACGACGTTCAAAGGATTCAGACGAATTTATTAGGTTTATTATGGAGTTTTAAAGTTTTGTATGTTGATGTAATGTGTTCTTAGGAGTTTAACGCCTCCTATATTATATTTACCTTTATTATCACACCAAAAACAAATTTGATCAATAATTTATATTTCGAAAATATCAAAAATTGTCTCATAAACCATAACATGTAATATTTAATCAAACCAAACTACGTGGTTTTCATGGTGCTAATATGGCATATAGAGGATTAACAAGTCCAAACTTGCCGTACGATGTTCAACGGTATTAGACGAATTCATTAGGTGTATGATGCAGTTTTAAGGATTCGTAAGGTGATGTAAGGTGTTCTTACTAACGTTCTTTTCGGGTTGCTAATATGGCACAAAGAGTCGAAAGAAGTCCTAAGTTGTCGTACGATGTTTAACGGACTTGCACGAATTCATTAGGTTTATTATGGTGTTTTAAGGTTACGTACTGTGTTGTAAGGTCTTGTTAGGAGTTGTAAGGCGTCTTACATTATACTAGCATTCTATTCAAGGTGATAATATGGCATACAGTGTCGTAAGATGTCTTAAGTTTTCATACGACGTTCAAAGGACTCGGACGAATTTATTAGGTTTATTATGGAGTTTTAAAGTTTCGTATGTTGATGTAAGGTGTTCTTAGGAGTTTAACGCGTCCTATATTATATTTACCTTTATTATCACACAAAAATTGTCTCATAAACCACAACATGTAATATTTAATCACACCAAACTAACGTGGTTTTCATGGTGCTAATATGGTATATAGAGGCTTAAGATGTCCAAACTTGTCGTACAATGTTTAAAGGTATCAGAAGAATTCATTAGGTGTATGATGAAATTTTAAGGTTTCGTATGGTGATGTATGGTGTTCTTACTAACGTTCTTTTCGAGTTGCTAATAATGTGGCACAAAGAGTCGTAAGAAGTCCTAAGTTGTCGTACGATGTTCAAAGGACTCGTACGAATTCATTAGGTTTATTATGGTGTTTTAAGGTTGCGTACGGTGTTGTAAGGTGTTGTTAAGAGTTGTAAGGCGTCCTACATTATACTAACATTCTAATCAAGGTGATAATATGGCATACAGAGTCGTATGATGTCTTAAGTTATCGTACGACGTTCAAAGGACTCGGACGAATTTATTAGGTTTATTATGGAGTTTTAAAGTTTTGTATGTTGTTGTAAGGTGTTCTTAGGAGTTTAACGCGTCCTATATTATATTTACCTTTTTTATCACACCAAAAACAAATTTGATCAATTATTTAAATTTCGAAAACATCAAAAATTGTCTCATAAACCACAACATGTAATATTTAGTCACACCAAACTAACGTGGTTTTCATGGTGCTAGTATGACATATAGAGGCTTAAGATGTCAAAACTTGTCGTACGATGTTCAAAGGAATCAGACTAATTCATTAGGTGTATGATGCAGTTTTAAGGTTTCGTACGGTGATCTAAGATGATATATGTTGAATAACAGTTTAAACAAGAAAACTACTCAACCCGCCCATTGAACATAGCCACTCCCAACCACCATCCGTCTCACTAAAATCTCACATCTTGAATTTTGGTTATTTTTTGAGGTGTGATTTTGTGGTAGTCGTGATCCCCAAATCCAGGGTTTGTAATGAGTTTTTAGTTATTTTTTTGCTATTAGTTTTTTTTTCTAGTTTTTTTTAATGTATACTATACAATTATATTTCTTCTACTTTTATCTATTTTTGTCTACTTTTGTTAAACTATTGATAACTTAGGGGTTTCCAAAATACCTGGACCCAAACTCAGACCTAAATTAGCTAATTAGGGTCGGGTTTAATAAGGTCAAAAAGTCTTAAAAGGGTTATTTGGGTTAACTCCACTAACCCGAATTCTAATTAGGTTCGGGTTTCGGGTTTTTTTTAGAAAGTAAAACTTTATTCGGGTTAACTAGAATAACGTTAATATCATTCAACAATTGCTAGTTATATCTATGCCATGTTTTAATTAATACGTTTTTTCTTTTGAATTTTATTTGCTACTCATTTCCATTTTTGTTTAGTTATCTGGTGGTGGAACTTATCTATGTATTGTTGAGTTTAAAACCTTTTGATTAGTACAAAATGAATGACAACTGTTTTTTGATAATTTTTTCTTTTATTGGCTATTTTTCGTGTATACTCGAGTTTACCCAAATCTGTTTCACATTTTGTTTACAATGAACAATTTCTAACTTATGAGTTACACATTGCTTTTAAGTTAGAGTTAATCACTATTTTGGTACCTAAGTTATGCATATATTCGTCATTTCAGTACCAACTTTTACTTATTGTCATTTATTGGCCTGAGTTTTTTAATTCGTTTCCGTTTCTGTACATTTGACTAATAGAGTTAACTTTTTTAATTAAGTTTTATGAAAAAGACTAAAATATCATTGGTACTAAATTGGATATTATAAGATGTTTACATTTAAATAATGATTATATATGTGTTTGTGTGTGTATATGTGTCAAAAAACATTTTAAAATAAAGTACTTATTTTTTAAATTGATCGTTTATCCAAAGCTATTTTTCTAATATCGTTAGGTACAGTATCGTACATTTTTAGACTTTTTTATATCGTTCGGTTTAATAGTGTTTGATATTTAGATTTTTTTAATATCGTTAGATTTTGTACTTCGCCTTTTTAAACGTCTTTTTTAATATCGTTTGATTTTTATTTTTTTTAG
The DNA here is from genome assembly GCA_030867185.1 of Tagetes erecta. Classification (NCBI taxonomy): domain Eukaryota; kingdom Viridiplantae; phylum Streptophyta; class Magnoliopsida; order Asterales; family Asteraceae; genus Tagetes; species Tagetes erecta. The sequence goes on from CM061487.1 coordinate 21,940,439, forward strand.
TATTGTTCAGTTTAATACCATGGGTATTTAAACGTTTTTTTCAATATCGCTTTACCATCCTCATTGTAAATGCATTTTTTTTCTCAATATCATTAAGTATAATATCATTCCTTCAATTTAACATCTTTTTTATATCGCTTGGTTTGATATGTTCTGCTCTTTTAAACGTAATTTCTTTAATATCGTTCAGTTTATTATCATTTTTTTAAATGCCAACCGATCTCTACTTTTTTAAATGTCTTTTGAATATTATTCAATTTATTACCATTCGTTTTTTAAACTTTCTTTCTAAATATATTCGTCAATAAATGTCATTTGCATTACGGTTCGTTTTTTAATTCATTTTTTTACATGTTTTTCTATCTTTTAGTACAATTATATGCATGTATGGTAAAACAACGAACACTATTTTAAATATACTTATTTACCGAATGGTATTAAAAATAAGTTTAAAAAACAGACCATATTAAAGCGAATGATACTAAAAAACGTATATAACCATATTCAAAAAAGACGTTTGAAATGAGGATACTGAAAAGTTTAAAGACCCAACACTATTAAATCAAACAATACAAAAAAAATTTAAAAAACCAAATGATACTAAAAAATACATTCAAAAAAGCGAAAGGTACAAATAATAATGATATTAAAAAACGACTAAACATTAAACACTATTAAACCGGACGAAAAAAGTGTAAAAAACGTACTTTATTACCAACCCATATTAGAAAAATAACTTTAGAAAAATGATATATTTAAAAATAAGAACTTATTGTATATTTTATAGTTTAAAATGTTTTTTTTGACATATATACATAGACACAGAAACACATATATAATCATTATTTTAATATAAACATGTTATAATATCGAATTCGGTACCAATGGTATTTTCATTTTTTCATAAAAATTTAACAAAAAAGATAATTTTGTTAGTCAAATGTACTAAAATGAAGACGAATTGCAAAACTAAAAACCATAACAGACAAAAAATAAAAGTTGGTACTAAAATTGAAATTATACGAAAATCTTAGGTACCAAAATTGAGATTTACTCTTTAAGTTATTATACATTCATATGTTGATAAGAAATTGACCAATACATAATATTTTGTTGAATGTTAATTATTAACCCGATCCTATTAACCCGAAACCCAATTAACCCTAACCCGACAAACATGAACCTTAATAGGGTCGGGTATCAGGTTAGTTTTTTATTTTCAAAAAACCCGACTAACTGACCCTATTAACGCGAAACTGATCAGGTTGACTTGATTATCACCCCTAGTTGATGTATTGTATTTGAATAGTGCGTAACCCTTAGGCTAGTTGGATTTTTTAAAAACATAAAGGACGAGAATCGTAATTTGTTCTATTTTTTACAGCAAAAGACCACTATGCCCTGATGTGAAAAACATAAATAATAATAATAATAATAATAATAATAAGAAATTACACATTTGATTCTTTAATTAATATATAAACAAATTACACAAATTGCCCCTATTTTGTTAGACATTTCATCTTTTAAAATATAATATTTAAAAAGACGAAATGACCTTAACTTGATTGATGAAATAGATGGAAGTTAGTGTAAAGGATTTATGATATAACAAACATAAGAAATAAAGGAAGTCCGATTCAGTTTTTTACATTAAAGACATAACTAGCAAAATGGTATATAAATAAAGGACAAATTAACGTGTAATTTTGTCAAATTTAGATGATTGATTACTAGTTTGATGAATGTAGGGTTTTTAATCAATTGAATATTTACTATGATGCTTTTGTTTTTGTTTTTTTATTTTGGAAATTGTTAGGGCTCATCTCATGTGAAGATTTACTTTTTTCTTTACTTGTACAAATGTTTTTGTTTAGGGTAAATGTGTTATTTCCCAAAATGTATTGGTGTATAAATAGAAAGTTGTAGGTGAGAGTGGTGTGTCCGTGAGAAAAAATGTGTCTGTGATTGTACTCGTTTTTCTCTCTGCACCATTGTACTACAACTATCTCATCATCAATACAAGTGAATTATTCAGTATGATCTCTGTGTTGATTGATTGTTGTTTTTCTTAGATCCGTGATATACAATCGTGTTAGTAGCAGTAACGATCCAATTGAACCTATCAATTGTATCAGAGCTTTCGGTATTGTGTGTTCTTCGCTATTCATCAAGCAAAAACACTCAAAACTGCTCTAATCATAATTTTCACGATATGAGTGAGTCAAAAAAATTTTTTTCATTGGGCGGGTATTATATTTGTTTTTCTATGGTCCGAATTTTGACAATTATTATGGAGTTTTAAAGTTTTGTATGTTGATGTAAGGTGTTATTAGGAGATTAACGCGTCCTATATAAGATTTACCTTTATTATCACACCAAAAACAAATTTGATCAATAATTTAAATTTCGAAAACATCAAAAATTGTCTCATAAACCACAACATGTAATATTTAATCACACCAAACTAACGTAGTTTTCATGGTGCTAATATGGCATATAGAGGCTTAAGATGTCCAAACTTGTCGTACGATGTTCAAAGGAATCAGACGAATTCATTAGGTGTATGATGCAGTTTTAAGGTTTCGTATGGTGATGTAAGGTGTTTTACTAACGTTCTTTTCGAGTTGCTAATGCGGCAGAAAGAGTCGTAAGAAGTCCTAAGTTGTCGTACGATGTTCAAAGGACTCGTACGAATTCATTAGGTTTATTATGGAGTTTAAAGGTTGCGTACGGTGTTATAAGGTGTTGTTAGGAGTTGTAAGGCGTCCTACATTATACTAACATTCTATTCAAGGTGATAATATGGCATACAGAGTCGTAAGATGTCTTAAGTTGTCGTACGACGTTCAAAGGACTCGGACGAATTTATTAGGTTTATTATGGAGTTTTAAAGTTTTGTATGTTGATGTAAGGTGTTATTAGGAGATTAACGCGTCCTATATAAGATTTACCTTTATTATCACACCAAAAACAAATTTGATCAATAATTTAAATTTCGAAAATATCAAAAATTGTCTCATAAACCACAACATGTAATATTTAATCACATCAAACTAACGTAGTTTTCATGGTGCTAATATGGCATATAGAGGCTTAAGATGTCCAAACTTGTCGTACGATGTTCAAAGGAATCAAACGAATTCATTAGGTGTATTATGTAGTTTTAAGGTTTCGTATGGTGATGTAAGGTGTTTTACTAACGTTCTTTTCGAGTTGCTGATGTGACACAAAGAGTCGTAAGAAGTCCTAAGTTGTCGTACGATGTTCAAAGGACTCGTACGAATTCATTAGGTTTATTATGTAGTTTTAAGGTTGCGTACGGTGTTGTAAGGTGTTGTTAGGAGTTGTAAGGCGCCCAACATTATACTAACATTCTATTCAAGGTGATAATATGGCATATAGAGTCGTAAGATGTCTTAAGTTGTCGTACGACGTTCAAAGGACTCGGAAGAATTTATTAGGTTTATTATGGAGTTTTAAAGTTTTGTATGTTGATGTAAGGTGTTATTAGAAGATTAACGCGTCCTATATAAGATTTACCTTTATTATCACACCAAAAACAAATTTGATCAATAATTTAAATTTCGAAAACATCAAAAATTGTCTCATAAACCACAACATGTAATATTTAATCACACCAAACTAACGTAGTTTTCATGGTGCTAATATGGCATATAGAGGCTTAAGATGTCCAAACTTGTCGTACGATGTTCAAAGGAATCAGACGAATTCATTAGGTGTATGATGCAGTTTTAAGGTTTCGTATGGTGATGTAAGGTGTTTTACTAACGTTCTTTTCGAGTTGCTAATGCGGCAGAAAGAGTCGTAAGAACTCCTAAGTTGTCGTACGATGTTCAAAGGACTCGTACGAATTCATTAGGTTTATTATGGAGTTTTAAGGTTGCGTACGGTGTTATAAGGTGTTGTTAGGAGTTGTAAGGCGTCCTACATTATACTAACATTCTATTCAAGGTGATAATATGGCATACAGAGTCGTAAGATGTCTTAAGTTGTCGTACGACGTTCAAAGGACTCGGACGAATTTATTAGGTTTATTATGGAGTTTTAAAGTTTTGTATGTTGATGTAAGGTGTTATTAGAAGATTAACGCGTCCTATATAAGATTTACCTTTATTATCACACCAAAAACAAATTTGATCAATAATTTAAATTTCGAAAACATCAAAAATTGTCTCATAAACCACAACATGTAATATTTAATCACACCAAACTAACGTAGTTTTCATGGTGCTAATATGGCATATAGAGGCTTAAGATGTCCAAACTTGTCGTACGATGTTCAAAGGAATCAGACGAATTCATTAGGTGTATGATGCAGTTTTAAGGTTTCGTATGGTGATGTAAGGTGTTTTACTAACGTTCTTTTCGAGTTGCTAATGCGGCAGAAAGAGTCGTAAGAACTCCTAAGTTGTCGTACGATGTTCAAAGGACTCGTACGAATTCATTAGGTTTATTATGGAGTTTTAAGGTTGCGTACGGTGTTATAAGGTGTTGTTAGGAGTTGTAAGGCGTCCTACATTATACTAACATTCTATTCAAGGTGATAATATGGCATACAGAGTCGTAAGATGTCTTAAGTTGTCGTACGACGTTCAAAGGACTCGGACGAATTTATTAGGTTTATTATGGAGTTTTAAAGTTTTGTATGTTGATGTAAGGTGTTATTAGGAGATTAACGCGTCCTATATAAGATTTACCTTTATTATCACACCAAAAACAAATTTGATCAATAATTTAAATTTCGAAAATATCAAAAATTGTCTCATAAACCACAACATGTAATATTTAATCACATCAAACTAACGTAGTTTTCATGGTGCTAATATGGCATATAGAGGCTTAAGATGTCCAAACTTGTCGTACGATGTTCAAAGGAATCAAACGAATTCATTAGGTGTATTATGTAGTTTTAAGGTTTCGTATGGTGATGTAAGGTGTTTTACTAACGTTCTTTTCGAGTTGCTAATGCGGCAGAAAGAGTCGTAAGAAGTCCTAAGTTGTCGTACGATGTTCAAAGGACTCGTACGAATTCATTAGGTTTATTATGGAGTTATAAGGTTGCGTACGGTGTTGTAAGGTCTTGTTAGGAGTTGTAAGGTGTCCTACATTATACTAACATTCTATTCAAGGTGATAATATTGCATACAGAGTTGTAAGATGTCTTAAGTTGTCGTACGACGTTCAAAGGACTCGGACGAGTTTATTAGGTTTATTATGGAGTTTTAAAGTTTTGTATGGTAATGTATGGTGTTCTTAAGAGTTTAACACGTCCTATATTATATTTACCTTTATTATCACACCAAAAACAAATTTGATCAATAATTTAAAATTCAAAAACATCAAAAATTGTCACATAAACCACAACATGTAATATTTAATCACACCAAACTAACATGGTTTTCATGGTGCTAATATGGCATATAGAGGCTTAAGATGTCCAAACTTGTCGTACGATGTTCAAATGAATCAGACGAATTCTATAGGTGTATGATGCAGTTTTAAGGTTTCGTACGGTGATGTAAGGTGTTCTTACGAACGTTCTTTTCGAGTTGCTGATGTGACACAAAGAGTCGTAAGAAGTCCTAAGTTGTCGTACGATGTTCAAAGGACTCGTACGAATTCATTAGGTTTATTATGTAGTTTTAAGGTTGCGTACGGTGTTGTAAGGTGTTGTTAGGAGTTGTAAGGCGCCCAACATTATACTAACATTCTATTCAAGGTGATAATATGGCATATAGAGTCGTAAGATGTCTTAAGTTGTCGTACGACGTTCAAAGGACTCGGAAGAATTTATTAGGTTTATTATGGAGTTTTAAAGTTTTGTATGTTGATGTAAGGTGTTATTAGAAGATTAACGCGTCCTATATAAGATTTACCTTTATTATCACACCAAAAACAAATTTGATCAATAATTTAAATTTCGAAAACATCAAAAATTGTCTCATAAACCACAACATGTAATATTTAATCACACCAAACTAACGTAGTTTTCATGGTGCTAATATGGCATATAGAGGCTTAAGATGTCCAAACTTGTCGTACGATGTTCAAAGGAATCAGACGAATTCATTAGGTGTATGATGCAGTTTTAAGGTTTCGTATGGTGATGTAAGGTGTTTTACTAACGTTCTTTTCGAGTTGCTAATGCGGCAGAAAGAGTCGTAAGAACTCCTAAGTTGTCGTACGATGTTCAAAGGACTCGTACGAATTCATTAGGTTTATTATGGAGTTTTAAGGTTGCGTACGGTGTTATAAGGTGTTGTTAGGAGTTGTAAGGCGTCCTACATTATACTAACATTCTATTCAAGGTGATAATATGGCATACAGAGTCGTAAGATGTCTTAAGTTGTCGTACGACGTTCAAAGGACTCGGACGAATTTATTAGGTTTATTATGGAGTTTTAAAGTTTTGTATGTTGATGTAAGGTGTTATTAGGAGATTAACGCGTCCTATATAAGATTTACCTTTATTATCACACCAAAAACAAATTTGATCAATAATTTAAATTTCGAAAATATCAAAAATTGTCTCATAAACCACAACATGTAATATTTAATCACATCAAACTAACGTAGTTTTCATGGTGCTAATATGGCATATAGAGGCTTAAGATGTCCAAACTTGTCGTACGATGTTCAAAGGAATCAAACGAATTCATTAGGTGTATTATGTAGTTTTAAGGTTTCGTATGGTGATGTAAGGTGTTTTACTAACGTTCTTTTCGAGTTGCTAATGCGGCAGAAAGAGTCGTAAGAAGTCCTAAGTTGTCGTACGATGTTCAAAGGACTCGTACGAATTCATTAGGTTTATTATGGAGTTATAAGGTTGCGTACGGTGTTGTAAGGTCTTGTTAGGAGTTGTAAGGTGTCCTACATTATACTAACATTCTATTCAAGGTGATAATATTGCATACAGAGTTGTAAGATGTCTTAAGTTGTCGTACGACGTTCAAAGGACTCGGACGAGTTTATTAGGTTTATTATGGAGTTTTAAAGTTTTGTATGGTAATGTATGGTGTTCTTAAGAGTTTAACACGTCCTATATTATATTTACCTTTATTATCACACCAAAAACAAATTTGATCAATAATTTAAAATTCAAAAACATCAAAAATTGTCACATAAACCACAACATGTAATATTTAATCACACCAAACTAACATGGTTTTCATGGTGCTAATATGGCATATAGAGGCTTAAGATGTCCAAACTTGTCGTACGATGTTCAAATGAATCAGACGAATTCTATAGGTGTATGATGCAGTTTTAAGGTTTCGTACGGTGATGTAAGGTGTTCTTACGAACGTTCTTTTCGAGTTGCTAATGTGACACAAAGAGTCGTAAGAAGTCCTAAGTTGTCGTACGATGTTCAAAGGACTCGTACGAATTCATTAGGTTTATTATGTAGTTTTAAGGTTGCGTACGGTGTTGTAAGGTGTTGTTAGGAGTTGTAAGGCGCCCAACATTATACTAACATTCTATTCAAGGTGATTATATGGCGTATAGAGTCGTAAGATGTCTTAAGTTGTCGTACGACGTTCAAAGGACTCGGAAGAATTTATTAGGTTTATTATGGAGTTTTAAAGTTTTGTATGTTGATGTAAGGTGTTATTAGAAGATTAACGCGTCCTATATAAGATTTACCTTTATTATCACACCAAAAACAAATTTGATCAATAATTTAAATTTCGAAAACATCAAAAATTGTCTCATAAATCACAACATGTAATATTTAATCACACCAAACTAACGTAGTTTTCTTGGTGCTAATATGGCATATAGAGGCTTAAGATGTCCAAACTTGTCGTACGATGTTCAAAGGAATCAGACGAATTCATTAGGTGTATGATGCAATTTTAAGGTTTCGTATGGTGATGTAAGGTGTTTTACTAACGTTCTTTTCGAGTTGCTAATGCGGCAGAAAGAGTCGTAAGAAGTCCTAAGTTGTCGTACGATGTTCAAAGGACTCGTACGAATTCATTAGGTTTATTATGGAGTTTTAAGGTTGCGTACGGTGTTATAAGGTGTTGTTAGGAGTTGTAAAGCGTCCTACATTATACTAACATTCTATTCAAGGTGATAATATGGCATACAGAGTCGTAAGATGTCTTAAGTTGTCGTACGACGTTCAAAGGACTCGGACGAATTTATTAGGTTTATTATGGAGTTTTAAATTTTTGTATGTTGATGTAAGGTGTTATTAGGAGATTAACGCGTCCTATATAAGATTTACCTTTATTATCACACCAAAAACAAATTTGATCAATAATTTAAATTTCGAAAATATCAAAAATTGTCTCATAAACCACAACATGTAATATTTAATCACATCAAACTAACGTAGTTTTCATGGTGCTAATATGGCATATAGAGGCTTAAGATGTCCAAACTTGTCGTACGATGTTCAAAGGAATCAAACGAATTCATTAGGTGTATTATGTAGTTTTAAGGTTTCGTATGGTGATGTAAGGTGTTTTACTAACGTTCTTTTCGAGTTGCTAATGCGGCAGAAAGAGTCGTAAGAAGTCCTAAGTTGTCGTACGATGTTCAAAGGACTCGTACGAATTCATTAGGTTTATTATGGAGTTATAAGGTTGCGTACGGTGTTGTAAGGTCTTGTTAGGAGTTGTAAGGTGTCCTACATTATACTAACATTCTATTCAAGGTGATAATATTGCATACAGAGTTGTAAGATGTCTTAAGTTGTCGTACGACGTTCAAAGGACTCGGACGAGTTTATTAGGTTTATTATGGAGTTTTAAAGTTTTGTATGGTAATGTATGGTGTTCTTAAGAGTTTAACACGTCCTATATTATATTTACCTTTATTATCACACCAAAAACAAATTTGATCAATAATTTAAAATTCAAAAACATCAAAAATTGTCACATAAACCACAACATGTAATATTTAATCACACCAAACTAACATGGTTTTCATGGTGCTAATATGGCATATAGAGGCTTAAGATGTCCAAACTTGTCGTACGATGTTCAAATGAATCAGACGAATTCTATAGGTGTATGATGCAGTTTTAAGGTTTCGTACGGTGATGTAAGGTGTTCTTACGAACGTTCTTTTCGAGTTGCTAATGTGACACAAAGAGTCGTAAGAAGTCCTAAGTTGTCGTACGATGTTCAAAGGACTCGTACGAATTCATTAGGTTTATTATGTAGTTTTAAGGTTGCGTACGGTGTTGTAAGGTGTTGTTAGGAGTTGTAAGGCGCCCAACATTATACTAACATTCTATTCAAGGTGATTATATGGCATATAGAGTCGTAAGATGTCTTAAGTTGTCGTACGACGTTCAAAGGACTCGGAAGAATTTATTAGGTTTATTATGGAGTTTTAAAGTTTTGTATGTTGATGTAAGGTGTTATTAGAAGATTAACGCGTCCTATATAAGATTTACCTTTATTATCACACCAAAAACAAATTTGATCAATAATTTAAATTTCGAAAACATCAAAAATTGTCTCATAAATCACAACATGTAATATTTAATCACACCAAACTAACGTAGTTTTCTTGGTGCTAATATGGCATATAGAGGCTTAAGATGTCCAAACTTGTCGTACGATGTTCAAAGGAATCAGACGAATTCATTAGGTGTATGATGCAGTTTTAAGGTTTCGTATGGTGATGTAAGGTGTTTTACTAACGTTCTTTTCGAGTTGCTAATGCGGCAGAAAGAGTCGTAAGAAGTCCTAAGTTGTCGTACGATGTTCAAAGGACTCGTACGAATTCATTAGGTTTATTATGGAGTTTTAAGGTTGCGTACGGTGTTATAAGGTGTTGTTAGGAGTTGTAAAGCGTCCTACATTATACTAACATTCTATTCAAGGTGATAATATGGCATACAGAGTCGTAAGATGTCTTAAGTTGTCGTACGACGTTCAAAGGACTCGGACGAATTTATTAGGTTTATTATGGAGTTTTAAATTTTTGTATGTTGATGTAAGGTGTTATTAGGAGATTAACGCGTCCTATATAAGATTTACCTTTATTATCACACCAAAAACAAATTTGATCAATAATTTAAATTTCGAAAATATCAAAAATTGTCTCATAAACCACAACATGTAATATTTAATCACATCAAACTAACGTAGTTTTCATGGTGCTAATATGGCATATAGAGGCTTAAGATGTCCAAACTTGTCGTACGATGTTCAAAGGAATCAAACGAATTCATTAGGTGTATTATGTAGTTTTAAGGTTTCGTATGGTGATGTAAGGTGTTTTACTAACGTTCTTTTCGAGTTGCTAATGCGGCAGAAAGAGTCGTAAGAAGTCCTAAGTTGTCGTACGATGTTCAAAGGACTCGTACGAATTCATTAGGTTTATTATGGAGTTATAAGGTTGCGTACGGTGTTGTAAGGTCTTGTTAGGAGTTGTAAGGTGTCCTACATTATACTAACATTCTATTCAAGGTGATAATATTGCATACAGAGTTGTAAGATGTCTTAAGTTGTCGTACGACGTTCAAAGGACTCGGACGAGTTTATTAGGTTTATTATGGAGTTTTAAAGTTTTGTATGGTAATGTATGGTGTTCTTAAGAGTTTAACACGTCCTATATTATATTTACCTTTATTATCACACCAAAAACAAATTTGATCAATAATTTAAAATTCAAAAACATCAAAAATTGTCACATAAACCACAACATGTAATATTTAATCACACCAAACTAACATGGTTTTCATGGTGCTAATATGGCATATAGAGGCTTAAGATGTCCAAACTTGTCGTACGATGTTCAAATGAATCAGACGAATTCTATAGGTGTATGATGCAGTTTTAAGGTTTCGTACGGTGATGTAAGGTGTTCTTACGAACGTTCTTTTCGAGTTGCTAATGTGACACAAAGAGTCGTAAGAAGTCCTAAGTTGTCGTACGATGTTCAAAGGACTCGTACGAATTCATTAGGTTTATTATGTAGTTTTAAGGTTGCGTACGGTGTTGTAAGGTGTTGTTAGGAGTTGTAAGGCGCCCAACATTATACTAACATTCTATTCAAGGTGATAATATGGCATATAGAGTCGTAAGATGTCTTAAGTTGTCGTACGACGTTCAAAGGACTCGGAAGAATTTATTAGGTTTATTATGGAGTTTTAAAGTTTTGTATGTTGATGTAAGGTGTTATTAGAAGATTAACGCGTCCTATATAAGATTTACCTTTATTATCACACCAAAAACAAATTTGATCAATAATTTAAATTTCGAAAACATCAAAAATTGTCTCATAAATCACAACATGTAATATTTAATCACACCAAACTAAGGTAGTTTTCTTGGTGCTAATATGGCATATAGAGGCTTAAGATGTCCAAACTTGTCGTACGATGTTCAAAGGAATCAGACGAATTCATTAGGTGTATGATGCAGTTTTAAGGTTTCGTATGGTGATGTAAGGTGTTTTACTAACGTTCTTTTCGAGTTGCTAATGCGGCAGAAAGAGTCGTAAGAAGTCCTAAGTTGTCGTACGATGTTCAAAGGACTCGTACGAATTCATTAGGTTTGTTATGGAGTTTTAAGGTTGCGTACAGTGTTATAAGGTGTTGTTAGGAGTTGTAAAGCGTCCTACATTATACTAACATTCTATTCAAGGTGATAATATGGCATACAGAGTCGTAAGATGTCTTAAGTTGTCGTACGACGTTCAAAGGACTCGGACGAATTTATTAGGTTTATTATGGAGTTTTAAAGTTTTGTATGTTGATGTAAGGTGTTATTAGGAGATTAACGCGTCCTATATAAGATTTACCTTTATTATCACACCAAAAACAAATTTGATCAATAATTTAAATTTCGAAAATATCAAAAATTGTCTCATAAACCACAACATGTAATATTTAATCACATCAAACTAACGTAGTTTTCATGGTGCTAATATGGCATATAGAGGCTTAAGATGTCCAAACTTGTCGTACGATGTTCAAAGGAATCAAACGAATTCATTAGGTGTATTATGTAGTTTTAAGGTTTCGTATGGTGATGTAAGGTGTTTTACTAACGTTCTTTTCGAGTTGCTAATGCGGCAGAAAGAGTCGTAAGAAGTCCTAAGTTGTCGTACGATGTTCAAAGGACTCGTACGAATTCATTAGGTTTATTATGGAGTTATAAGGTTGCGTACGGTGTTGTAAGGTCTTGTTAGGAGTTGTAAGGTGTCCTACATTATACTAACATTCTATTCAAGGTGATAATATTGCATACAGAGTTGTAAGATGTCTTAAGTTGTCGTACGACGTTCAAAGGACTCGGACGAGTTTATTAGGTTTATTATGGAGTTTTAAAGTTTTGTATGGTAATGTATGGTGTTCTTAAGAGTTTAACACGTCCTATATTATATTTACCTTTATTATCACACCAAAAACAAATTTGATCAATAATTTAAAATTCAAAAACATCAAAAATTGTCACATAAACCACAACATGTAATATTTAATCACACCAAACTAACATGGTTTTCATGGTGCTAATATGGCATATAGAGGCTTAAGATGTCCAAACTTGTCGTACGATGTTCAAATGAATCAGACGAATTCTATAGGTGTATGATGCAGTTTTAAGGTTTCGTACGGTGATGTAAGGTGTTCTTACGAACGTTCTTTTCGAGTTGCTAATGTGACACAAAGAGTCGTAAGAAGTCCTAAGTTGTCGTACGATGTTCAAAGGACTCGTACGAATTCATTAGGTTTATTATGTAGTTTTAAGGTTGCGTACGGTGTTGTAAGGTGTTGTTAAGAGTTGTAAGGCGCCCAACATTATACTAACATTCTATTCAAGGTGATAATATGGCATATAGAGTCGTAAGATGTCTTAAGTTGTCGTACGACGTTCAAAGGACTCGGACGAATTTATTAGGTTTATTATGGAGTTTTAAAGTTTTGTATGTTGATGTAAGGTGTTCTTAGGAGATTAACGCGTCCTTTATAAGATTTACCTTTATTATCACACCAAAAACAAATTTGATCAATAATTTAAATTTCGAAAACATCAAAAATTGTCTCATAAACCACAGCATGTAATATTTAATCACACCAAACTAACGTACTTTTCATGGTGCTAATATGGCATATAGAGGCTTAAGATGTCCAAACTTGTCGTACGATGTTCAAAGGAATCAGACGAATTCATTAGGTGTATGATGCAGTTTTAAGGTTTCGTATGGTGATGTAAGGTGTTTTACTAACGTTCTTTTCGAGTTGCTAATGCGGCAGAAAGAGTCGTAAGAAGTCCTAAGTTGTCGTACGATGTTCAAAGGACTCGTACGAATTCATTAGGTTTATTATGGAGTTTTAAGGTTGCGTACGGTGTTATAAGGTGTTGTTAGGAGTTGTAAGGCGTCCTACATTATACTAACATTCTATTCAAGGTGATAATATGGCATACAGAGTCGTAAGATGTTTTAAGTTGTCGTACGACGTTCAAAGGACTCGGACGAATTTATTAGGTTTATTATAGAGTTTTAAAGTTTTGTATGTTGATGTAAGGTGTTCTTAGGAGATTAACGCGTCCTATATAAGATTTACCTTTATTATCACACCAAAAACAAATTTGATCAATAATTTAAATTTCGAAAACATCAAAAATTGTCTCATAAACCACAACATGTAATATTTAATCACACCAAACTAACGTAGTTTTCATGGTGCTAATATGGCATATAGAGGCTTAAGATGTCCAAACTTGTCGTACAATGTTCAAAGGAATCAGACGAATTCATTAGGTGTATGATGCAGTTTTAAGGTTTCGTATGGTGATGTAAGGTGTTTTACTAACGTTCTTTTCGAGTTGCTAATGCGGCAGAAAGAGTCGTAAGAAGTCCTAAGTTGTCGTACGATGTTCAAAGGACTCGTACGAATTCATTAGGTTTATTATGGAGTTTTAAGGTTGCGTACGGTGTTATAAGGTGTTGTTAGGAGTTGTAAGGCGTCCTACATTATACTAACATTCTATTCAAGGTGATAATATGGCATACAGAGTCGTAAGATGTCTTAAGTTGTCGTACGACGTTCAAAGGACTCGGACGAATTTATAAGGTTTATTATGGAGTTTTAAAGTTTTGTATGTTGATGTAAGGTGTTCTTAGGAGATTAACGCGTCCTATATTAGATTTACCTTTATTATCACACCAAAAACAAATTTGATCAATAATTTAAATTTCGAAAACATCAAAAATTGTCTCATAAACCACAACATGTAATATTTAATCACACCAAACTAACGTGGTTTTCATTGTGCTAATATGGCATATAGAGGCTAAAGCTGTCCAAACTTGTCGTACGATGATCAAAGGTATCAGACGAATTCATTAGGTGTATGATGCAGTTTTAAGGTTCTGTATGGTGATGTAAGGTGTTCTTACTAACGTTCTTTTCGAATTGCTAATGTGACACAAAGAGTCGTAAGAAGTCCTAAGTTGTCGTATGATGTTCAAAGGACTCGTACGAATTCATTAGGTTTATTATGGAGTTTTAAGGTTGCGTACGGTGTTATAAGGTGTTGTTAGGAGTTGTAAGGCGTCCTACATTATACTAACATTCTATTCAAGGTGATAATATGGCATGAAGAGTCGTAAGATGTTTTAAGTTGTCGTACGACGTTCAAAGGACTCGGACGAATTTATTAGGTTTATTATGGAGTTTTAAAGTTTTGTATGTTGATGTAAGGTGTTCTTAGGAGATTAACGCGTCCTTTATAAGATTTACCTTTATTATCACACCAAAAACAAATTTGATCAATAATTTAAATTTCGAAAACATCAAAAATTGTCTCATAAACCACAACATGTAATATTTAATCACACCAAACTAACGTAGTTTTCATGGTGCTAATATGGCATATAGAGGCTTAAGATGTCCAAACTTGTCGTACGATGTTCAAAGGAATCAGACGAATTCATTAGGTGTATGATGCAGTTTTAAGGTTTCGTATGGTGATGTAAGGTGTTTTACTAACGTTCTTTTTGAGTTGCTAATGCGGCAGAAAGAGTCGTAAGAAGTCCTAAGTTGTCGTACGATGTTCAAAGGACTCGTACGAATTCATTAGGTTTATTATGGAGTTTTAAGGTTGCGTACGGTGTTATAAGGTGTTGTTAGGAGTTGTAAGGCGTCCTACATTATACTAACATTCTATTCAAGGTGATAATATGGCATACAGAGTCGTAAGATGTCTTAAGTTGTCGTACGACGTTCAAAGGACTCGGACGAATTTATAAGGTTTATTATGGAGTTTTAAAGTTTTGTATGTTGATGTAAGGTGTTCTTAGGAGATTAACGCGTCCTATATTAGATTCACCTTTATTATCACACCAAAAACAAATTTGATCAATAATTTAAATTTCGAAAACATCAAAAATTGTCTCATAAACCACAACATGTAATATTTAATCACACCAAACTAACGTGGTTTTCATTGTGCTAATATGGCATATAGAGGCTAAAGCTGTCCAAACTTGTCGTACGATGTTCAAAGGTATCAGACGAATTCATTAGGTGTATGATGCAGTTTTAAGGTTCTGTATGGTGATGTAAGGTGTTCTTACTAACGTTCTTTTCGAATTGCTAATGTGACACAAAGAGTCGTAAGAAGTCCTAAGTTGTCGTACGATGTTCAAAGGACTCGTACGAATTCATTAGGTTTATTATGTAGTTTTAAGGTTGCTTACGGTGTTGTAAGGTGTTGTTAGGAGTTGTAAGGCGCCCTACATTATACTAACATTCTATTCAAGGTGATAATATAGCATGCAGAGTCGTAAGATGTCTTA
This sequence comes from Tagetes erecta, assembly GCA_030867185.1. NCBI lineage: Eukaryota > Viridiplantae > Streptophyta > Magnoliopsida > Asterales > Asteraceae > Tagetes > Tagetes erecta. The sequence continues at coordinate 21,956,237 of CM061487.1, forward strand.
AGTTGTCGAATGACGTTCAAAGGACTCGGACGAATTTATTAGGTTTATTATGGAGTTTTATAGTTTTGTATGTTGATGTAAGGTGGTATTAGGAGATTAACGCGTCCTATATAAGATTTACCTATATTATCACACCAAAAACAAATTTGATCAATAATTTAAAATTCGAAAAACATCAAACTTGTCTCATAAACCACAACATGTAATATTTAGTCACACCAAACTAACTTGGTTTTCATGGTGCTAACATGGCATATAGAGGCTTAAGATGTCCAAACTTGTCGTACGATGATCAAAGGAATCAGACGAATTCATTAGGTGTATGATGCAGTTTTAAGGTTTCGTATGGTGATGTAAGGTGTTTTACTAACGTTCTTTTCGAGTTGCTAATGTGACACAAAGAGTCGTAAGAAGTCCTAACTTGTCGTACGACGTTCAAAGGACTCATACGAATTCATTAGGTTTATTATGAAATTTTAAGGTTGCATACGATGTTGTAAGGTGTTGTTTGGAGTTGTAAGGCGTCCTACATTATACTAATATTCTATTCAAGGTGATAAAATGGCAACAGAGTCGTAAGATGTCTTAAGTTGTCGTACAACATTCAAAGGACTCGGATGAATTTATTAGGTTTATTATGGAGTTTTAAAGTTTTGTATGTTGATGTAAGGTGTTCTTAGGAGTTTAACGCGTCCTATATTATATTTACCTTTATTATCACACCAAAAACAAATTTGATCAATAATTTAAATTTCGAAAACATCAAAAATTATCTCATAAACCACAACATGTAATATTTAATCACACCAAACTAACGTGGTTTTCATTGTGCTAATATGGCATATAGAGGCTTAAGATGTCCAAACTTGTCGTACGATGTTCAAAGGTATCAGACGAATTCATTAGGTGTATGATGCAGTTTTAAGGTTGTGTATGGTGATGTAAGGTGTTCTTACTAACGTTCTTTTCGAGTTGCTAATGTGACACAAAGAGTCGTAAGAAGTCCTAAGTTGTCGTACGATGTTCAAAGGACTCATACGAATTCATTAGGTTTATTATGGAGTTTAAGGTTCCATACGTTGTTGTAAGGTGTTGTAAGGCGTCCTACATTATACTAACATTCTATTGAAGGTGATAATATGGCATTAAGAGTCGTAAGATGTCTTAAGTTGTCGTACGACGTTCAAAGGACTCAGACCAATTTATTAGGTTTATTATGGAATTTTAAAGTTTTGTATGGTGATGTAAGGTGTTCTTAAAGGTTTAACGCGTCCTATATACACCAAAAACAAATTTGATCAATAATTAAAATTTCGAAAACATCAAAAATTATCTCATAAACCACAACATGTAATATTTAATCACACCAAACTAACATGATTTTCATGGTGCTAATATGGCATATAGAGGCTTAAGATGTCCAAACTTGTCGTACGATGTTCAAAGGAATCAGACGAATTCATTAGGTGTATGATGCAGTTTTAAGGTTTCGTATGGTGAAGTAAGGTGTTTTACTAACGTTATTTTCGAGTTGCTAATGCGGCACAAAGAGTCGTAAGATGTCCTAAGTTGTCGTACGTTGTTCAAAAGTCTCGTACGAATTCATTAGGTTTATTATGGTGTTTTAAGGTTGCGTACGGTGTTGTAAGGTGTTGTTAAGAGTTGTAAGGCGTCACACATTATACTAACATTCTATTCAAGGTGATAATATGCCATACAAAGTCGTAAGATGTCTTAAAGTGTCGTACGACGATCAAAGGACTCAGACGGATTTATTAGGTTTATTATGGAGTATTAAAGTTTTGTATGTTGATGTAAGCTGTTATTAGGAGTTTAACGCATCCTATATTATATTTACTTGTATTATCACACCAAAAACAAATTTTATCAATAATTTAAATTTCGAAAACATCAAAAATTGTCTCATAAACCACAACATGTAATATTTAATCACACCAAACTAACGTGGTTTTCATGGTGCTAATATAGTATATGGAGACTTAAGATGTCCAAGCTTGTCGTACAATGTTCAAAGCTATCAAACGAATTCATTAGGTGTATGATGAAGTTTTAAGGTTTCGTATAGTGATGTAAGGTGTTCTTACTAACGTTCTTTTCGAGTTGCTAATAATGTGACACAAAAAGTCGTAAGAAGTCCTAAGTTGTCGTACGATGTTCAAAGGACTCATACGAATTCATTAGGTTTATTATAGAGTTTTAAGGTTGCATACGGTGTTGTAAGGTGTTGTTTGGAGTTGTAAGGTGTCCTACATTATACTAACATTCTACTCAAGGTGATAATATGGCATACATAGTCGTAAGATGTCTTAAGTTGTGGTACGACGTTCAAAGGACTCGGATGAATTTATTAGGTTTATTATGGAATTTTAAAGTTTTGTATGGTGATGTAAGGTGTTCTTATGAGTTTAACGCGTCCTATATTATATTTACCTTTATTATCACATCAAAAACAAATTTGATTAATAATTTAAATTTCGAAAACATCAAAAATTATCTCATAAACCACAACATGTAATATTTAATCACACCAAACTAACGTGGTTTTCATGGTGCTAATATGGCATATAGAGGCTTAAGATGTCCAAACTTGTCGTACGATGTTCAAAGGAATCAGACGAATTAATTAGGTGTATGATGCAGTTTTAAGGTTTCGTACGGTGATGTAAGGTGTTCTTACTAACGTTATTTTCGAGTTGCTAATGTGACACAAAGAGTCGTAAGAAGTCCTAAGTTGTCGTACGATGTTCAAAGAACTCATACGAATTCATTAGGTTTATTATGGAGTTTAAGGTTCCATACGTTGTTGTAAGGTGTTGTTAGGCGTCCTACATTATACTAACATTCTATTGAAGGTGATAATATGGCATTAAGAGTCGTAAGATGTCTTAAGTTGTCGTACGACGTTCAAAGGACTCAGACCAATTTATTAGGTTTATTATGGAATTTTAAAGTTTTGTATGGTGATGTAAGGTGTTCTTAAAGGTTTAACGCGTCCTATATACACCAAAAACAAATTTGATCAATAATTAAAATTTCAAAAACATCAAAAATTATCTCATAAACCACAACATGTAATATTTAATCACACCAAACTAACATGATTTTCATGGTGCTAATATGGCATATAGAGGCTTAAGATGTCCAAACTTGTCGTACGATGTTCAAAGGAATCAGACGAATTCATTAGGTGTATGATGCAGTTTTAAGGTTTCGTATGGTGAAGTAAGGTGTTTTACTAACGTTATTTTCGAGTTGCTAATGCGGCACAAAGAGTCGTAAGATGTCCTAAGTTGTCGTACGTTGTTCAAAAGTCTCGTACGAATTCATTAGGTTTATTATGGTGTTTTAAGGTTGCGTACGGTGTTGTAAGGTGTTGTTAAGAGTTGTAAGGCGTCACACATTATACTAACATTCTATTCAAGGTGATAATATGCCATACAAAGTCGTAAGATGTCTTAAAGTGTCGTACGACGTTCAAAGGACTCAGACGAATTTATTAGGTTTATTATGGAGTATTAAAGTTTTGTATGTTGATGTAAGCTGTTATTAGGAGTTTAACGCATCCGATATTATATTTACTTGTATTATCACACCAAAAACAAATTTTATCAATAATTTAAATTTCGAAAACATCAAAAATTGTCTCATAAACCACAACATGTAATATTTAATCACACCAAACTAACGTGGTTTTCATGGTGCTAATATGGTATATGGAGACTTAAGATGTCCAAGCTTGTCGTACAATGTTCAAAGCTATCAAACGAATTCATTAGGTGTATGATGAAGTTTTAAGGTTTCGTATAGTGATGTAAGGTGTTCTTACTAACGTTCTTTTCGAGTTGCTAATAATGTGACACAAAAAGTCGTAAGAAGTCCTAAGTTGTCGTACGATGTTCAAAGGACTCATACGAATTCATTAGGTTTATTATGGAGTTTTAAGGTTGCATACGGTGTTGTAAGGTGTTGTTTGGAGTTGTAAGGTGTCCTACATTATACTAACATTCTACTCAAGGTGATAATATGGCATACATAGTCGTAAGATGTCTTAAGTTGTGGTACGACGTTCAAAGGACTCGGATGAATTTATTAGGTTTATTATGGAATTTTAAAGTTTTGTATGGTGATGTAAGGTGTTCTTATGAGTTTAACGCGTCCTATATTATATTTACCTTTATTATCACATCAAAAACAAATTTGATTAATAATTTAAATTTCGAAAACATCAAAAATTATCTCATAAACCACAACATGTAATATTTAATCACACCAAACTAACGTGGTTTTCATGGTGCTAATATGGCATATAGAGGCTTAAGATGTCCAAACTTGTCGTACGATGTTCAAAGGAATCAGACGAATTAATTAGGTGTATGATGCAGTTTTAAGGTTTCGTACGGTGATGTAAGGTGTTCTTACTAACGTTATTTTCGAGTTGCTAATGTGACACAAAGAGTCGTAAGAAGTCCTAAGTTGTCGTACGATGTTCAAAGGACTCATACGAATTCATTTGGTTTATTATGGAGTTTAAGGTTCCATACGTTGTTGTAAGGTGTTGTTAGGCGTCCTACATTATATTAACATTCTATTGAAGGTGATAATATGGCATTAAGAGTCGTAAGATGTCTTAAGTTGTCGTACGACGTTCAAAGGACTCAGACCAATTTATTAGGTTTATTATGGAATTTTAAAGTTTTTTATGGTGATGTAAGGTGTTCTTAAAGGTTTAACGCGTCCTATATACACCAAAAACAAATTTGATCAATAATTAAAATTTCAAAAACATCAAAAATTATCTCATAAACCACAACATGTAATATTTAATCACACCAAACTAACATGATTTTCATGGTGCTAATATGGCATATAGAGGCTTAAGATGTCCAAACTTGTCGTACGATGTTCAAAGGAATCAGACGAATTCATTAGGTGTATGATGCAGTTTTAAGGTTTCGTATGGTGAAGTAAGGTGTTTTACTAACGTTATTTTCGAGTTGCTAATGCGGCACAAAGAGTCGTAAGATGTCCTAAGTTGTCGTACGTTGTTCAAAAGTCTCGTACGAATTCATTAGGTTTATTATGGTGTTTTAAGGTTGCGTACGGTGTTGTAAGGTGTTGTTAAGAGTTGTAAGGCGTCACACATTATACTAACATTCTATTCAAGGTGATAATATGCCATACAAAGTCGTAAGATGTCTTAAAGTGTCGTACGACGTTCAAAGGACTCAGACGAATTTATTAGGTTTATTATGGAGTATTAAAGTTTTGTATGTTGATGTAAGCTGTTATTAGGAGTTTAACGCATCCTATATTATATTTACTTGTATTATCACACCAAAAACAAATTTTATCAATAATTTAAATTTCGAAAACATCAAAAATTGTCTCATAAACCACAACATGTAATATTTAATCACACCAAACTAACGTGGTTTTCATGGTGCTAATATGGTATATGGAGACTTAAGATGTCCAAGCTTGTCGTACAATGTTCAAAGCTATCAAACGAATTCATTAGGTGTATGATGAAGTTTTAAGGTTTCGTATAGTGATGTAAGGTGTTCTTACTAACGTTCTTTTCGAGTTGCTAATAATGTGACACAAAAAATCGTAAGAAGTCCTAAGTTGTCGTACGATGTTCAAAGGACTCATACGAATTCATTAGGTTTATTATGGAGTTTTAAGGTTGCATACGGTGTTGTAAGGTGTTGTTTGGAGTTGTAAGGTGTCCTACATTATACTAACATTCTACTCAAGGTGATAATATGGCATACATAGTCGTAAGATGTCTTAAGTTGTGGTACGACGTTCAAAGGACTCGGATGAATTTATTAGGTTTATTATGGAATTTTAAAGTTTTGTATGGTGATGTAAGGTGTTCTTATGAGTTTAACGCGTCCTATATTATATTTACCTTTATTATCACATCAAAAACAAATTTGATTAATAATTTAAATTTCGAAAACATCAAAAATTATCTCATAAACCACAACATGTAATATTTAATCACACCAAACTAACGTGGTTTTCATGGTGCTAATATGGCATATAGAGGCTTAAGATGTCCAAACTTGTCGTACGATGTTCAAAGGAATCAGACGAATTAATTAGGTGTATGATGCAGTTTTAAGATTTCGTACGGTGATGTAAGGTGTTCTTACTAACGTTATTTTCGAGTTGCTAATGTGACACAAAGAGTCGTAAGAAGTCCTAAGTTGTCGTACGATGTTCAAAGGACTCATACGAATTCATTAGGTTTATTATGGAGTTTAAGGTTCCATACGTTGTTGTAAGGTGTTGTTAGGCGTCCTACATTATACTAACATTCTATTGAAGGTGATAATATGGCATTAAGAGTCGTAAGATGTCTTAAGTTGTCGTACGACGTTCAAAGGACTCAGACCAATTTATTAGGTTTATTATGGAATTTTAAAGTTTTGTATGGTGATGTAAGGTGTTCTTAAAGGTTTAACGCGTCCTATATACACCAAAAACAAATTTGATCAATAATTAAAATTTCGAAAACATCAAAAATTGTCTCATAAACCACAACATTTAATTTTTAATCACACCAAACTAACGTGATTTTCATGGTGCTAATATGGCATATAGAGGTTTAAGATTTCCAAACTTGTCGTACGATGTTCAAAGAAATAAGAGAATTCATTTGGTATATGATGCAGTTTTAAGGTTTTGTATGGTGTTCTTACTAACGTTCTTTTCGAGTTGCTAATGCGGCACAAAGAGTCGTAAGATGTCCTAACTTGTCGTACGACGTTCAAAGGACTCATACGAATTTTAGGTTTATTATGGAGTTTTAAGGTTGCATACGATGTTGTAAGGTGTTATTTGGAGTTGTAATGTCACACCCCCAAATTCCACTAACGGAGTTTTACCGTTAGGAGTGTGACACACCATGATCCGATCATTAGTTACACCAAACGACGTACATGATTTTGAAAAGTAACGTGTTGTATTAAGTAATAAATCTTAAAATAAAAGTTTTACATTAAATGCGGAAGCGTGAATAGTAAATGAGAATCCTTTTGGTAAAAGTGATTTACAATATTTGAATTTCAATTTCAAATACAATAAATAATGTTGAGTTCTCAAATCAATGCGACCCATGAATGAATGCCCTATCCGTGAGTGTTATCTTGGAAACCTGAGATAAACATGCTAAAGTGTGTCAACATAAAGTTGGTGAGTTCACAGGTTTATAAAACTTGAAAGTAAGTTCTAAAAGCAAGTTTAGTAATTCCCTTAGTATATCAAGTAGTTAGCTAGACTACTATGCATGCTACACTAGTGTACGAAAGTGTTTACGACCGAAGCTGACAGTAATGTAAAGAAATGAACGCCTCAAGCCAATGTCTCCCAGACATGGTAAAAGATAGGACAATTAAACACCCGTTTGACCTCCAGTCATGCTAGCGCGACCAGCCCGGATGGGGTTTGTCAAACCCAGTAGTACTACTCAAAATTTTCTCGCTTTGCAATATAATTAACGGTCCAAACATAAGGCAAAAGTAATGACACTAGGTACGCATGTGATCATACTAAGAACCAAGTTTGTAAAAAGGAAGTAATGACAGCATGTTATCTCCCCCAAAGAGAGTAAAAGTAAGATTAAAAGGGGCCGTGAAACTCACCTTAGGTTGCACAGCTACAAGTAATTAGCAAAAGAAATAATAATTTCCAAGTTCGACCAAAACCTGTTTAAGTTCCACTAGTTAGGTACAAATTACTCTATCAATGTTCATGTTCGGTTTCGTGTTCCCGGTTCGGATTTGTATAATGTTAATCATCCCAAGTAAATTCACATATTAATTGTACCCTACCATTATACGATTACAACTTATATAATTATTCTATCTAGTTCATGATTCCATGCAACTTAATATTATCTCACGTTTTCACCTACCATATTTGCACAATATAACTATTACACATATCACATGCATCATGCACACTAGAATTGTCATGCACACCACAAAATCTATTAACAATGTTTTCATAGTTACCTATATATAAACACAAATACAATTCATACCATTACATGCTTATTCCATATACCTCCATATACGCATACCATTAGATACTACACATGTTATTATTATGGATCCATTTCAACACACATCTACCTACACTATTCTACACCTATAATTCTTCTTGTTGTATGTATATATTTATGTTCACCTTTATAAGGATACTCATCACATATATAAACACATTCACCTACATTCATTTCACACATTACGCATGCATTTCACTCTAATACATACATAATCAACACATACACACTACCCATCCATACACGCATTACCTATTCTGCTATATATATATACAGCCATACATATGCCTACCAAACATTGTGATTTAATTTATATATCTTCGTACATCGCTACTTGATCTCATTCTTTATATACATACATTTTATAGTTTCATATAGTACCTATACAAACACACATCCGCATAACTACATATACATCACTGCTTATATATACACATAATCAGAATCGTATTTGAACTTAACCCGCATCCCGAACGAAACCGAAACAACATACTATTTCATAACGAGATAAGTACACGGGTTATCGTGACATACCGGAACACGTACGGGAGAAGAGGTGCTCGCCAGTGGTCGTCGGACGCTACAGTGGTGGTTTATAGGGAGGGGTGGCCGGAGACAGCAGTAGTTGCTGCCGCTGCTTCCTCTTCGCTGCTATTGTTTCTGCGATGCTGCTCCTTCTTCAACAGTAAGCAGGGACGAGAGGCAAAGATGATGGCTGTGGTGCTAGCCTTTGATATGGACGATGTCGACAGGGGGCTGCTGTGGTCTGGGATTAGGGTTTCAATGCTGGTGTTGAGCAGGAAGAAAAGAGGCGACGGGTGTGGGTGCGGTGGTTTGGGTTATGTTTATATATTTACAAAACTTACACATTTGACCCTCGAGTTTCTTAAACTATTAACTTGTTTCCAAAGTTAAGTAATTTAGCTTTTAATATTTACAAAACGAACCCCAAACTTCGATAACCTATGCTTTACGAAATAGACGAAACCTAATGAACGAAACGAGGAAGATAACGAATGTTTTACGTTTAAGCCACGAGATAAATAATAATGATAATAATAATGATAATAATAATAATAATAATAATAATAATAATAATAATAATAATCATTCGAATTATTATTGGTTAACTAGAAATTTACTTTTACAAATATAATGCACTATTATTTACCATAAAATATAACAAGAATTAACAGAATGAGTTAACGATGTTAACATGAATTTACGGGTTGTCACATGTAAGACATCCTACATTATACTAACATTCTATTCAAGGTGATAATATGGCAACAGAGTCGTAAGATGTCTTAAGTTGCCGTACGACGTTCAAAGGACTCGGATGAATTTATTAGGTTTATTATGGAGTTTTAAAGTTTTGTATGTTGATGTAAGTTGTTCTTAAGAGTTTAACGCGTCCTATATTATATTTACCTATATTATCACACCAAAAACAAATTTGATCAATATTTTAAATTTCGAAAACATCAAAAATTATCTCATAAACCACAACATGTAATATTTAATCACACCAAACTAACGTGCTTTTCATGGTGCTAATATGGCATATAGAGGCTTAAGAAGTCCAAACTTGTCGTACGATGTTCAAAGGAATCAGACGAATTCATTAGGTGTATGATGCAGTTTTAAGGTTTCGTATGGTGATGTAAGGTGTTTTACTAACGTTATTTTCGAGTTGCTAATGTGGCACAAAGAGTCGTAAGAAGTCCTAACTTGTCGTATGACGTTCAAAGGACTCATACGAATTCATTAGGTTTATTATGGAGTTTTAAGGTTGCATACGGTGTTGTAAGGTGTTGTTTGGAGTTGTAAGGCGTCCTACATTATACTAACATTCTATTCAAGGTGATAATATGGCAACAGAGTCGTAAGATGTCTTAAGTTGTCGTACGACGTTCAAAGGACTCGGATGAATTTATTAGGTTTATTATGGAATTTTAAAGTTTTGTATGGTGATGTAAGGTGTTCTTAGGAGTTTAACGCGTCCTATATTATATTTACCTTTATTATCACACCAAAAACAAATTTGATCAATAATTTAAATTTCGAAAACATCAAAAATTATCTCATAAACCACAACATGTAATATTTAATCACACCAAACTAACGTGGTTTTCATGGTGCTAATATGGCATATAGAGGCTTAAGATGTCCAAACTTGTCGTACGATGTTCAAAGGAATCAGACGAATTCATTAGGTGTATGATGCAGTTTTAAGGTTTCATACGGTGATGTAAGGTGTTCTTACTAACGTTATTTTCGAGTTGCTAATGTGACACAAAGAGTCGTAAGAAGTCCTAAGTTGTCGTACGATGTTCAAAGGACTCATACGAATTCATTAGGTTTATTATGGAGTTTAAGGTTCCATATGTTGTTGTAAGGTGTTGTAAGGCGTCCTACATTATACTAACATTCTATTGAAGGTGATAATATGGCATTAAGAGTCGTAAGATGTCTTAAGTTGTCGTACGACGTTCAAAGGACTCAGACGAATTTATTAGGTTTATTATGGAATTTTAAAGTTTTGTATGGTGATGTAAGGTGTTCTTAAAGGTTTAACGCGTCCTATATATTATTTACCTTTAATATCACACCAAAAACAAATTTGATCAATAATTAAAATTTCGAAAACATCAAAAATTGTCTCATAAACCACAACATTTAATATTTAATCACACCAAACAAACGTGGTTTTCATGGTGCTAATATGGCATATAGAGGCTTAAGATGTCCAAACTTGTCGTACGATGTTCAAAGGAATCAGACGAATTTATTAGGTGTATGATGCAGTTTTAAAGTTTCGTATGGTGATATAAGGTGTTTTACTAACGTTCTTTTCGAGTTGCTAATGTGACACAAAGAGTCGTAAGAAGTCCTAACTTGTCGTACGACGTTCAAAGGACTCATACGAATTCATTAGGTTTATTATGGAGTTTTAAGGTTGCATACGATGTTGTAAGGTGTTGTTTGGAGTTGTAAGACGTCCTACATTATACTTACATTCTATTCAAGGTGATAATATGGCAACAGAGTCGTAAGATGTCTTAAGTTGTCGTACGACGTTCAAAGGACTGAGACGAATTTATTAGGTTTATTATGGAGTTTTAAAGTTTTGTATGTTGATGTAAGGTGTTCTTAGGAGTTTAACGCGTCCTATATTATATTTACCTTTATTATCACACCAAAAACAAATTTGATCAATATTTTAAATTTCGAAAACATCAAAAATTATCTCATAAACCACAACATGTAATATTTAATCACACCAAACTAACGTGCTTTTCATGGTGCTAATATGGAATATAGAGGCTTAAGAAGTCCAAACTTGTCGTACGATGTTCAAAGGAATCAGACGAATTCATTAGGTGTATGATGCAGTTTTAAGGTATCGTATGGTGATGTAAGGTGTTTTACTAACGTTATTTTCGAGTTGCTAATGTGGCACAAAGAGTCGTAAGAAGTCCTAACTTGTCGTATGACGTTCAAAGGACTCATACGAATTCATTAGGTTTATTATGGAGTTTTAAGGTTGCATACGGTGTTGTAAGGTGTTGTTTGGAGTTGTAAGGCGTCCTACATTATACTAACATTCTATTCAAGGTGATAATATGGCATACAGAGTCGTAAGATGTCTTAAGTTGTCGTACGACGTTCAAAGGACTCAGACGAATTTATTAGGTTTATTATGGAATTTTAAAGTTTTATATGGTGATGTAAGGTGTTCTTAGGAGTTTAACGCGTCCTATATTATATTTACCTTTATTATCACACCAAAAACAAATTTGATCAATAATTTAAATATCGAAAAAATCAAAAATTGTCTCATAAACCACAACATGTAATATTTAATCACACCAAACTAACGTGGTATTCATGGTGCTAATATGGCATATAGAGGCTTAAGATGTCCAAACTTGTCGTACGATGTTCAAAGGAATCAGACGAATTCATTAGGTGTATGATGCAGTTTTAAGGTTTCGTACGGTGATGTAAGGTGTTCTTACTAACGTTATTTTCGAGTTGCTAATGTGACACAAAGAGTCGTAAGAAGTCCTAAGTTGTCGTACGATGTTCAAAGGACTCATACGAATTCATTAGGTTTATTATGGAGTTTAAGATTCCATACGTTGTTGTAAGGTGTTGTAAGGCGTCCTACATTATACTAACATTCTATTGAAGGTGATAATATGGCATTAAGAGTCGTAAGATGTCTTAAGTTGTCGTACGACGTTCAAAGGACTGAGACGAATTTATTAGGTTTATTATGGAATTTTAAAGTTTTGTATGGTGATGTAAGGTGTTCTTAAAGGTTTAACGCGTCCTATATATTATTTACCTTTAATATCACACCAAAAACAAATTTGATCAATAATTAAAATTTCGAAAGCATCAAAAATTGTCTCATAAACCACAACATTTAATATTTAATCACACCAAACTAACGTGGTTTTCATGGTGCTAATATGGCATATAGAGGCTTAAGATGTCCAAACTTGTCGTACGATGTTCAAAGGAATCAGACGAATTCATTAGGTGTATGATGCAGTTTTAAAGTTTCGTATGGTGATGTAAGGTGTTTTACTAACGTTCTTTTCGAGTTGCTAATGTGACACAAAGAGTCGTAAGAAGTCCTAACTTGTCGTACGACGTTCAAAGGACTCATACGAATTCATTAGGTTTATTATGGAGTTTTAAGGTTGCATACGATGTTGTAAGGTGTTGTTTGGAGTTGTAAGACGTCCTACATTATACTAACTTTCTATTCAAGGTGATAATATGGCAACAGAGTCGTAAGATGTCTTAAGTTGTCGTACGACGTTCAAAGGACTCGGATGAATTTATTAGGTTTATTATGGAGTTTTAAAGTTTTGTATGTTGATGTAAGGTGTTCTTAGGAGTTTAACGCGTCCTATATTATATTTACCTTTATTATCACACCAAAAACAAATTTGATCAATATTTTAAATTTCGAAAACATCAAAAATTATCTCATAAACCACAACATGTAATATTTAATCACACCAAACTAACGTGCTTTTCATGGTGCTAATATGGAATATAGAGGCTTAAGAAGTCCAAACTTGTCGTACGATGTTCAAAGGAATCAGACGAATTCATTAGGTGTATGATGCAGTTTTAAGGTATCGTATGGTGATGTAAGGTGTTTTACTAACGTTATTTTCGAGTTCCTAATGTGGCACAAAGAGTCGTAAGAAGTCCTAACTTGTCGTATGACGTTCAAAGGACTCATACGAATTCATTAGGTTTATTATGGAGTTTTAAGGTTGCATACGGTGTTGTAAGGTGTTGTTTGGAGTTGTAAGGCGTCCTACATTATACTAACATTCTATTCAAGGTGATAATATGGCATACATAGTCGTAAGATGTCTTAAGTTGTCGTACGACGTTCAAAGGACTCAGACGAATTTATTAGGTTTATTATGGAATTTTAAAGTTTTATATGGTGATGTAAGGTGTTCTTAGGAGTTTAACGCGTCCTATATTATATGTACCTTTATTATCACACCAAAAACAAATTTGATCAATAATTTAAATATCGAAAAAATCAAAAATTGTCTCATATACCACAACATGTAATATTTAATCACACCAAACTAACGTGGTATTCATGGTGCTAATATGGCATATAGAGGCTTAAGATGTCCAAACTTGTCGTACGATGTTCAAAGGAATCAGACGAATTCATTAGGTGTATGATGCAGTTTTAAGGTTTCGTACGGTGATGTAAGGTGTTCTTACTAACGTTATTTTCGAGTTGCTAATGTGACACAAAGAGTCGTAAGAAGTCCTAAGTTGTCGTACGATGTTCAAAGGACTCATACGAATTCATTAGGTTTATTATGGAGTTTAAGGTTCCATACGTTGTTGTAAGGTGTTGTAAGGCGTCCTACATTATACTAACATTCTATTGAAGGTGATAATATGGCATTAAGAGTCGTAAGATGTCTTAAGTTGTCGTACAACGTTCAAAGGACTGAGACGAATTTATTAGGTTTATTATGGAATTTTAAAGTTTTGTATGGTGATGTAAGGTGTTCTTAAAGGTTTAACGCGTCCTATGTGATATTTACCTTTAATATCACACCAAAAACAAATTTGATCAATAATTAAAATTTCGAAAACATCAAAAATTGTCTCATAAACCACAACATTTAATATTTAATCACACCAAACTAACGTGGTTTTCATGGTGCTAATATGGCATATAGAGGCTTAAGATGTCCAAACTTGTCGTACGATGTTCAAAGGAATCAGACGAATTCATTAGGTGTATGATGCAGTTTTAAAGTTTCGTATGGTGATGTAAGGTGTTTTACTAACGTTCTTTTCGAGTTGCTAATGTGACACAAAGAGTCGTAAGAAGTCCTAACTTGTCGTATGACGTTCAAAGGACTCATATGAATTCATTAGGTTTATTATGGAGTTTTAAGGTTGCATACGATGTTGTAAGGTGTTGTTTGGAGTTGTAAGACGTCCTACATTATACTAACATTCTATTCAAGGTGATAATATGGCAACAGAGTCGTAAGATGTCTTAAGTTGTCGTACGACGTTCAAAGGACTCGGATGAATTTATTAGGTTTATTATGGAGTTTTAAAGTTTTGTATGTTGATGTAAGGTGTTCTTAGGAGTTTAACGCGTCCTCTATTATATTTATCTTTATTATCACACCAAAAACAAATTTGATCAATATTTTAAATTTCGAAAACATCAAAAATTATCTCATAAACCACAACATGTAATATTTAATCACACCAAACTAACGTGCTTTTCATGGTGCTAATATGGAATATAGAGGCTTAAGAAGTCCAAACTTGTCGTACGATGTTCAAAGGAATCAGACGAATTCATTAGGTGTATGATGCAGTTTTAAGGTATCGTATGGTGATGTAAGGTGTTTTACTAACGTTATTTTCGAGTTGCTAATGTGGCACAAAGAGTAGTAAGAAGTCCTAACTTGTCGTATGACGTTCAAAGGACTCATACAAATTCATTAGGTTTATTATGGAGTTTTAAGGTTGCATACGGTGTTGTATGGTGTTGTTTGGAGTTGTAAGGCGTCCTACATTATACTAACATTCTATTCAAGGTGATAATATGGCATACAGAGTCGTAAGATGTCTTAAGTTGTCGTACGACGTTCAAAGGACTCAGACGAATTTATTAGGTTTATTATGGAATTTTAAAGTTTTATATGGTGATGTAAGGTGTTCTTAGGAGTTTAACGCGTCCTATATTATATTTACCTTTATTATCACACTAAAAACAAATTTGATCAATAATTTAAATATCGAAAAAATCAAAAATTGTCTCATAAACCACAACATGTAATATTTAATCACACCAAACTAACGTGGTATTCATGGTGCTAATATGGCATATAGAGACTTAAGATGTCCAAACTTGTCGTACGATGTTCAAAGGAATCAGACGAACTCATTAGGTCTATGATGCAGTTTTATGGTTTTGTATGGTGATGTAAGGTGTTTTACTAACGTTCTTTTGGAGTTGCTAATGTGGTACAAAGAGTCGTAAGAAGTCCTAAGTTGTCGTACGACGTTCAAAAGACTCGTACGAATTTATTAGGTTTATTTTGGAGGTTTAAGGTTGCGTACGGTGTTGTAAGGTGTTGTTAAGAGTTGTAAGGCGTCTTACATTATACTAACATTCTAATCAAGGTGATAATATCGCATACAGAGTCGTAAGATGTCTTAAGTTGTCGTACGACGTTCAAAGGACTCGGACGAATTTATTAGGTTTATTATGGAGTTTAAAGTTTTGTATGGTGATGTATGTTGTTCTTAGGAGTCTAACACGTCCTATATTATATTTACCTTTATTATCACACCAAAAACAAATTTGATCAATAATTTAAATATCGAAAACATCAAAAATTATCTCATAAACCACAACATGTAATATTTAATCACACCAAACTAACGTGGTTTTCATGGTGCTAATATGGCATATAGAGGCTTAAGATGTCCAAACTTGTCGTACGATGTTCAGCGGTATCAGACAAATTCATTAGGTGTATGATGCAGTTTTAAGGTTTCGTATGGTGATGTAAGGTGTTCTTACTAACGTTCTTTTCGAGTTGCTAATGTGGCACAAAGAGTCGTAAGAAGTCCTAAGTTGTCGTACGATGTTCAAAGGACTCGCACGAATTCATTAGGTTTATTATGGAGTTTTAAGGTTACGTACTGTGTTGTAAGGTCTTGTTAAGAGTTGTAAGGCGTCCTACATTATACTAACATTCTATTCAACGTGATAATATGGAATACAGTGTCGTAAGATGTCTTAAGTTTTCGTACGACGTTTAAAGGACTCGGATGAATTTATTAGGTTTATTATGGAGTTTTAAAGTTTTGTATATTGATGTAAGGTGTTCTAAGGAGTTTAGCGCGTCCTATATTATATTTACCTTTATTATCACACAAAAAACAAATTTGATCAATAATTTAAATTTCAAAAACATCAAAAATTGTCTCATAAACCACAACATGTAATATTTAATCACACCAAACTAACGTGGTTTTCATGGTACTAATATTATATAGAAGCTTAAGATGTCCAAACTTGTCGTACAATGTACAAAGGTATCAGAAGAATTCATTAGGTGTATGATGAAGTTTTAAGGTTTCGTATAGTGATTTAAGGTGTTCTTACTAACGTTCTTTTCGAGTTGCTAATGTGGCACAAAGATGTCCTAAGTTGCCGTAAGACGTTCAAAGGACTCGTACGAATTCATAAGGTTTATTATGGAGTTTTAAGGTTGCGTACGGTGTTGTAAGGTGTTGTTAAGAATTGTAAGTCGTCCTACATTATACTAACATTCTATTCAAGATGATGATATTGCATATAGAGTCGTAAGATGTCTTAAGTTGTCGTACGACGTTCAAAGGACTCGGACGAATTTAATAGATTTATTATGGAGTTTTAAAGTTTTGTATGGTGATGTATGGTGTTCTTAGGAGTTTAACATGTCCTATATTATATTTACCTTTATTATTACACCAAAAACAAATTTGATCAATAAATTAAAATTCACAAACATCAAAAATTGTCTCATAAAACCACAACATGTAATATTTAATCACACCAAACTAACATGGTTTTCATGGTGCAAATATGGCATATAGAGGCTTAAGATGTCCAAACTTGTCGTACGATGTTCAAATGAATCAGACGAATTCATTAGGTGTATGATGTAGTTTTAAGGTTTCGTACGGTGATGTAAGGTGTTCTTACTAACGTTCTTTTCGAGTTGCTAAAGAGTCGTAAGAAGTCCTAAGTTGTCATACGATGTTCAAAGGACTCATACAAATTCATTAGGTTTATTATGGAGTTTTAAGGTTGCATACTGTGTTGTAAGGTGTTGTTTGGAGTTGTAAGGCGTCCTACATTATACTAACATTCTATTCAAGGTGATAATATGGCAACAGAGTCGTAAGATGTCTTAAGTTATGGTAGAACGTTCAAAGGACTCGGATGAATTTATTAGGTTTATTATGGAGTTTTAAAGTTTTGTATGTTGATGTAAGGTGTTCTAAGGAGTTTAACGCGTCCTATATTATATTTACCTTTATTATCACACCAAAAACAAATTTGATCAATAATTTAAATATCGAAAAAATCAAAAATTGTCTCATAAACCACAACATGTAATATTTAATCACACCAAACTAACGTGGTATTCAT
Organism: Tagetes erecta; assembly: GCA_030867185.1. Taxonomy (NCBI): domain Eukaryota; kingdom Viridiplantae; phylum Streptophyta; class Magnoliopsida; order Asterales; family Asteraceae; genus Tagetes; species Tagetes erecta. Next base: position 21,974,074 of record CM061487.1, read on the forward strand.
GGTGCTAATATGGCATATAGAGACTTAAGATGTCCAAACTTGTCGTACGATGTTCAAAGGAATCAGACGAACTCATTAGGTCTATGATGCAGTTTTATGGTTTTGTATGGTGATGTAAGGTGTTTTACTAACGTTCTTTTGGAGTTGCTAATGTGGTACAAAGAGTCGTAAGAAGTCCTAAGTTGTCGTACGACGTTCAAAAGACTCGTACGAATTTATTAGGTTTATTTTGGAGGTTTAAGGTTGTGTACGGTGTTGTAAGGTGTTGTTAAGAGTTGTAAGGCGTCTTACATTATACTAACATTCTAATCAAGGTGATAATATCGCATACAGAGTCGTAAGATGTCTTAAGTTGTCGTACGACGTTCAAAGGACTCGGACGAATTTATTAGGTTTATTATGGAGCTTTTAAGTTTTGTATGTTGATGTAAGGTGTTCTTAGGAGTTTAACGCGTCCTATAGTATATTTACCTTTATTATCACACCAAAAACAAATTTGATCAATAATTTAAATTTCAAAAACATCAAAAATTGTCTCATGAACCACAACATGTAATATTTAATCACACCAAACTAACGTGGTTTTCATGGTGCTAATATGGTATATAGAGGCTTAAGATGACCTAACTTGTCGTACAATGTTCAAAGGTATCAGAAGAATTCATTAGGTGTATGATGAAGTTTTAAGGTTTCGTATAGTGATTTAAGGTGTTCTTACTAACGTTCTTTTCGAGTTGTTAATGTGGCACAAAGAGACGTAAGATGTCCTAAGTTGTCGTACGACGTTCAAAGGACTCGTACGAATTCATTAGGTTTATTATGGAGTTTTAAGGTTGCGTACGGTGTTGTAAAGTGTTGTTAAGAGCTGTAAGGCATCCTACATTATACTAACATTCTATTCAAGGTGATAATAATGCATACAGCGTCGTAAGATGTCTTAAGTTGTCTTACGACGTTCAAAGGACTCAGACGAATTTATTAGGTTTATTATGGAGTTTAAAGTTTTGTATGGTGATGTATGTTGTTCTTAGGAGTTTAACACGTCCTATATAATATTTACCTTTATTATCACACCAAAAACAAATTTGATCAATAATTTAAATATCGAAAAATCTAAAATTGTCTCATAAACCACAACATGTAATATTTAATCACACCAAACTAACGTGGTTTTCATGGAGCTAATATGGCATATAGAGGCTTAAGATGTCCAAACTTGTCGTACGATGTTCAACGGTATCAGACAAACTCATTAGGTGTATGATGCAGTTTTAAGGTTTCGTATGGTGATGTAAGGTGTTCTTACTAACGTTCTTTTCGAGTTGCTAATGTGGCACAAAGAGTCGTAAGAAGTCCTAAGTTGTCGTACGATGTTCAAAGGACTCGTACGAATTCATTAGGTTTATTATGGAGTTTTAAGGTTGCTTACGGTGTTGTAAGGTCTTGTTAGGAGTTGTAAGGCGTCCTACATTATACTAACATTCTATTCAAGGTGATAATATGGCAAACAGATTCGTAAGATGTCTTAAGTTGTCGTACGACGTTCAAAGGATTCAGACGAATTTATAAGGTTTATTATGGAGTTTTAAAGTTTTGTATGATGATGTAAGGTGTTCTTAGGAGTTTAACGCGTCCTATATTGTATTTACCTTTATTATCACACCAAAATCAAATTTGATCAATAATTTAAATTTCGAAAACATCAAAAATTGTCTCATAAACCACAACATGTAATATTTAATCACACCAAACTATCGTGGTTTTCATGGTGCTAATATGGCATATAGAGGCTTAAGATGTCTAAACTTGTCGTACGATGTTCAACGGTATTAGACGAATTCATTAGGTGTATGATGCAGTTTTAAGGTTTCGTAAGGTGACGTAAGGTGTTCTTACTAACGTTCTTTTCGACTTGCTAATATGGCACAAAGATTCGTAAGAAGTCCTAAGTTGTTGTACGATGTTCAAAGGACTCGCACGAACTCATTAGGTTTATTATGGAGTTTTAAGGTTACGTACGGTGTTGTAAGGATTTGTTAGGAGTTGTAAGGTGTCCTACATTATACTAACATTCTATTCAAGGTGATAATATGGCATACAGAGTCGTAAAATGTCTTAAGTTTTCGTACGACGTTCAAAGGACGCGGACGAATATATTAGGTTTATTATGGAGTTTTAAAGTTTTGTATGTTGATGTAAGGTGTTCTTAGGAGTTTAACGCGTCCTATATTATATTTACCTTTATTATCACACAAAAAACAAATTTGATCAATAATTTAAATTTCGAAAACATCAAAAATTGTCTCATAAACCACAACATGCAATATTTAATCACACCAAACTAACGTGGTTTTCATGGTGTTAATATGGTATATAGAGGCTTATGATGTCCAAACTTGTCGTACCATGTTCAAAGGTATCAGATGAATTCATTAGGTGTATGATGAAGTTCTAAGGTTTCGTATAGTGATGTAAGGTGTTTATACTAACGTTCTTTTCGAGTTGCTAATAATGTGGCACAAAGAGTCGTAAGCAGTCCTAAGTTGTCGTACGATGTTCAAAGGACTCGTACGAATTCATTAAGTTTATTATGGAGTTTTAAGGTTGCGTACGGTGTTGTAAGGTGTTGTTAGGAGTTGTAAGGCGTCCTACATTATACTACATTCTAATCAAGGTGATAATGGCATACAGAGTCGTAAGATGTCTTAATTTTCATACTACGTTCAAAGGATTTAGACGAATTTATTAGGTTTAATATGGAGCTTTAAAGTTTTGTATGTTGATGTAAGGTGTTCTTAGGAGTTTAACGCGTCCTATATAATATTTACCTTTATTATCACACCAAAAACAAATTTGATCAATAATTTAAATATCGAAAAATCTAAAATTGTCTCATAAACCACAACATGTAATATTTAATCACACCAAACTAACGTGGTTTTCATGGTGCTAATATGGCATATAGAGGCTTAAGATGTCCAAACTTGTCGTACGATGTTCAACGGTATCAGACAAACTCATTAGGTGTATGATGCAGTTTTAAGGTTTCGTATGGTGATGTAAGGTGTTCTTACTAACGTTCTTTTCGAGTTGCTAATGTGGCACAAAGAGTCGTAAGAAGTCCTAAGTTGTCGTACGATGTTCAAAGGACTCGTACGAATTCATTAGGTTTATTATGGAGTTTTAAGGTTGCTTACGGTGTTGTAAGGTCTTGTTAGGAGTTGAAAGGCGTCCTACATTATACTAACATTCTATTCAAGGTGATAATATGGCAAACAGAGTCGTAAGATGTCTTAAGTTGTCGTACGACGTTCAAAGGATTCAGACGAATTTATAAGGTTTATTATGGAGTTTTAAAGTTTTGTATGTTGATGTAAGGTGTTCTTAGGAGTATAACGCGTCCTATATTGTATTTACCTTTATTATCACACCAAAAACAAATTTGATCAATAATTTAAATTTCGAAAACATCAAAAATTGTCTCATAAACCACAACATGTAATATTTAATCACACCAAACTATCGTGGTTTTCATGGTGCTAATATGGCATATAGAGGCTTAAGATGTCTAAACTTGTCGTACGATGTTCAACGGTATTAGACGAATTCATTAGGTGTATGATGCAGTTTTAAGGTTTCGTAAGGTGACGTAAGGTGTTCTTACTAACGTTCTTTTCGACTTGCTAATATGGCACAAAGATTCGTAAGAAGTCCTAAGTTGTTGTACGATGTTCAAAGGACTCGCACGAACTCATTAGGTTTATTATGGAGTATTAAGGTTACGTACGGTGTTGTAAGGTCTTGTTAGGAGTAGTAAGGTGTCCTACATTATACTAACATTCTATTCAAGGTGATAATATGGCATACAGAGTCGTAAAATGTCTTAAGTTTTCGTACGACGTTCAAAGGACGCGGATGAATATATTAGGTTTATTATGGAGTTTTAAAGTTTTGTATGTTGATGTAAGGTGTTCTTAGGAGTTTAACACGTCCTATATTATATTTACCTTTATTATCACACAAAAAACAAATTTGATCAATAATTTAAATTTCGAAAACATCAAAAATTGTCTCATAAACCACAACATGTAATATTTAATCACACCAAACTAACGTGGTTTTCATGGTGTTAATATGGTATATAGAGGCTTATGATGTCCAAACTTGTCGTACCATGTTCAAAGGTATCAGATGAATTCATTAGGTGTATGATGAAGTTTTAAGGTATCGTATAGTGATGTAAGGTGTTCTTACTAACGTTCTTTTCGAGTTGCTAATAATGTGGCACAAAGAGTCGTAAGGAGTCCTAAGTTGTCGTACGATGTTCAAAGGACTCGTACGAATTCATTAAGTTTATTATGGAGTTTTAAGGTTGCGTACGGTGTTGTAAGGTGTTGTTAGGAGTTGTAAGGCGTCCTACATTATACTACATTCTAATCAAGGTGATAATGGCATACAGAGTCGTAAGATGTCTTAATTTTCATACTACGTTCAAAGGATTTAGACGAATTTATTAGGTTTAATATGGAGCTTTAAAGTTTTGTATGTTGATGTAAGGTGTTCTTAGGAGTTTAACGCGTCCTATATAATATTTACCTTTATTATCACACCAAAAACAAATTTGATCAATAATTTAAATATCGAAAAATCTAAAATTGTCTCATAAACCACAACATGTAATATTTAATCACACCAAACTAACGTGGTTTTCATGGTGCTAATATGGCATATAGAGGCTTAAGATGTCCAAACTTGTCGTACGATGTTCAACGGTATCAGACAAACTCATTAGGTGTATGATGCAGTTTTAAGGTTTCGTATGGTGATGTAAGGTGTTCTTACTAACGTTCTTTTCGAGTTGCTAATGTGGCACAAAGAGTCGTAAGAAGTCCTAAGTTGTCGTACGATGTTCAAAGGACTCGTACGAATTCATTAGGTTTATTATGGAGTTTTAAGGTTGCTTACGGTGTTGTAAGGTCTTGTTAGGAGTTGAAAGGCGTCCTACATTATACTAACATTCTATTCAAGGTGATAATATGGCAAACAGAGTCGTAAGATGTCTTAAGTTGTCGTACGACGTTCAAAGGATTCAGACGAATTTATAAGGTTTATTATGGAGTTTTAAAGTTTTGTATGTTGATGTAAGGTGTTCTTAGGAGTTTAACGCGTCCTATATTGTATTTACCTTTATTATCACACCAAAAACAAATTTGATCAATAATTTAAATTTCGAAAACATCAAAAATTGTCTCATAAACCACAACATGTAATATTTAATCACACCAAACTATCGTGGTTTTCATGGTGCTAATATGGCATATAGAGGCTTAAGATGTCTAAACTTGTCGTACGATGTTCAACGGTATTAGACGAATTCATTAGGTGTATGATGCAGTTTTAAGGTTTCGTAAGGTGACGTAAGGTGTTCTTACTAACGTTCTTTTCGACTTGCTAATATGGCACAAAGATTCGTAAGAAGTCCTAAGTTGTTGTACGATGTTCAAAGGACTCGCACGAACTCATTAGGTTTATTATGGAGTATTAAGGTTACGTACGGTGTTGTAAGGTCTTGTTAGGAGTAGTAAGGTGTCCTACATTATACTAACATTCTATTCAAGGTGATAATATGGCATACAGAGTCGTAAAATGTCTTAAGTTTTCGTACGACGTTCAAAGGACGCGGATGAATATATTAGGTTTATTATGGAGTTTTAAAGTTTTGTATGTTGATGTAAGGTGTTCTTAGGAGTTTAACACGTCCTATATTATATTTACCTTTATTATCACACAAAAAACAAATTTGATCAATAATTTAAATTTCGAAAACATCAAAAATTGTCTCATAAACCACAACATGTAATATTTAATCACACCAAACTAACGTGGTTTTCATGGTGTTAATATGGTATATAGAGGCTTATGATGTCCAAACTTGTCGTACCATGTTCAAAGGTATCAGATGAATTCATTAGGTGTATGATGAAGTTTTAAGGTATCGTATAGTGATGTAAGGTGTTCTTACTAACGTTCTTTTCGAGTTGCTAATAATGTGGCACAAAGAGTCGTAAGGAGTCCTAAGTTGTCGTACGATGTTCAAAGGACTCGTACGAATTCATTAAGTTTATTATGGAGTTTTAAGGTTGCGTACGGTGTTGTAAGGTGTTGTTAGGAGTTGTAAGGCGTCCTACATTATACTACATTCTAATCAAGGTGATAATGGCATACAGAGTCGTAAGATGTCTTAATTTTCATACTACGTTCAAAGGATTTAGACGAATTTATTAGGTTTAATATGGAGCTTTAAAGTTTTGTATGTTGATGTAAGGTGTTCTTAGGAGTTTAACGCGTCCTATATAATATTTACCTTTATTATCACACCAAAAACAAATTTGATCAATAATTTAAATATCGAAAAATCTAAAATTGTCTCATAAACCACAACATGTAATATTTAATCACACCAAACTAACGTGGTTTTCATGGTGCTAATATGGCATATAGAGGCTTAAGATGTCCAAACTTGTCGTACGATGTTCAACGGTATCAGACAAACTCATTAGGTGTATGATGCAGTTTTAAGGTTTCGTATGGTGATGTAAGGTGTTCTTACTAACGTTCTTTTCGAGTTGCTAATGTGGCACAAAGAGTCGTAAGAAGTCCTAAGTTGTCGTACGATGTTCAAAGGACTCGTACGAATTCATTAGGTTTATTATGGAGTTTTAAGGTTGCTTACGGTGTTGTAAGGTCTTGTTAGGAGTTGTAAGGCGTCCTACATTATACTAACATTCTATTCAAGGTGATAATATGGCAAACAGAGTCGTAAGATGTCTTAAGTTGTCGTACGACGTTCAAAGGATTCATACGAATTTATAAGGTTTATTATGGAGTTTTAAAGTTTTCTATGTTGATGTAAGGTGTTCTTAGGAGTTTAACGCGTCCTATATTGTATTTACCTCTATTATCACACCAAAAACAAATTTGATCAATAATTTAAATTTCGAAAACATCAAAAATTGTCTCATAAACCACAACATGTAATATTTAATCACACCAAACTATCGTGGTTTTCATGGTGCTAATATGGCGTATAGAGGCTTAAGATGTCTAAACTTGTCGTACGATGTTCAACGGTATTAGACGAATTCATTAGGTGTATGATGCAGTTTTAAGGTTTCGTAAGGTGACGTAAGGTGTTCTTACTAACGTTCTTTTCGACTTGCTAATATGGCACAAAGATTCGAAAGAAGTCCTAAGTTGTCGTACGATGTTTAAAGGACTTGCACGAATTCATTAGGTTTATTATGGTGTTTTAAGGTTACGTACTGTGTTGTAAGGTCTTGTTAGGAGTTGTAAGGCGTCTTACATTATACTAGCATTCTATTCAAGGTGATAATATGGCATACAGTGTCGTAAGATGTCTTAAGTTTTCATACGACGTTCAAAGGACTCGGACGAATTTATTAGGTTTATTATGGAGTTTTAAAGTTTCGTATGTTGATGTAAGGTGTTCTTAGGAGTTTAACGCGTCCTATATTATATTTACCTTTATTATCACACAAAAATTGTCTCATAAACCACAACATGTAATATTTAATCACACCAAACTAACGTGGTTTTCATGGTGCTAATATGGTATATAGAGGCTTAAGATGTCCAAACTTGTCGTACAATGTTTAAAGGTATCAAAAGAATTCATTAGGTGTATGATGAAATTTTAAGGTTTCGTATGGTGATGTATGGTGTTCTTACTAACGTTCTTTTCGAGTTGCTAATAATGTGGCACAAAGAGTCGTAAGAAGTCCTAAGTTGTCGTACGATGTTCAAAGGACTCGTACGAATTCATTAGGTTTATTATGGTGTTTTAAGGTTGCGTACGGTGTTGTAAGGTGTTGTTAAGAGTTGTAAGGCGTCCTACATTATACTAACATTCTAATCAAGGTGATAATATGGCATACAGAGTCGTATGATGTCTTAAGTTATCGTACGACGTTCAAAGGACTCGGACGAATTTATTAGGTTTATTATGGAGTTTTAAAGTTTTGTATGTTGTTGTAAGGTGTTCTTAGGAGTTTAACGCGTCCTATATTATATTTACCTTTTTTATCACACCAAAAACAAATTTGATCAATTATTTAAATTTCGAAAACATCAAAAATTGTCTCATAAACCACAACATGTAATATTTAGTCACACCAAACTAACGTGGTTTTCATGGTGCTAGTATGACATATAGAGGCTTAAGATGTCAAAACTTGTCGTACGATGTTCAAAGGAATCAGACTAATTCATTAGGTGTATGATGCAGTTTTAAGGTTTCGTACGGTGATCTAAGATGATATATGTTGAATAACAGTTTAAACAAGAAAACTACTCAACCCGCCCATTGAACATAGCCACTCCCAACCACCATCCGTCTCACTAAAATCTCACATCTTGAATTTTGGTTATTTTTTGAGGTGTGATTTTGTGGTAGTCGTGATCCCCAAATCCAGGGTTTGTAATGAGTTTTTAGTTATTTTTTTGCTATTAGTTTTTTTTCTAGTTTTTTTTAATGTATACTATACAATTATATTTCTTCTACTTTTATCTATTTTTGTCTACTTTTGTTAAACTATTGATAACTTAGGGGTTTCCAAAATACCTGGACCCAAACTCAGACCTAAATTAGCTAATTAGGGTCGGGTTTAATAAGGTCAAAAAGTCTTAAAAGGGTTATTTGGGTTAACTCCACTAACCCGAATTCTAATTAGGTTCGGGTTTCGGGTTTTTTTTAGAAAGTAAAACTTTATTCGGGTTAACTAGAATAACGTTAATATCATTCAACAATTGCTAGTTATATCTATGCCATGTTTTAATTAATACGTTTTTTCTTTTGAATTTTATTTGCTACTCATTTCCATTTTTGTTTAGTTATCTGGTGGTGGAACTTATCTATGTATTGTTGAGTTTAAAACCTTTTGATTAGTACAAAATGAATGACAACTGTTTTTTGATAATTTTTTCTTTTATTGGCTATTTTTCGTGTATACTCGAGTTTACCCAAATCTGTTTCACATTTTGTTTACAATGAACAATTTCTAACTTATGAGTTACACATTGCTTTTAAGTTAGAGTTAATCACTATTTTGGTACCTAAGTTATGCATATATTCGTCATTTCAGTACCAACTTTTACTTATTGTCATTTATTGGCCTGAGTTTTTTAATTCGTTTCCGTTTCTGTACATTTGACTAATAGAGTTAACTTTTTTAATTAAGTTTTATGAAAAAGACTAAAATATCATTGGTACTAAATTGGATATTATAAGATGTTTACATTTAAATAATGATTATATATGTGTTTGTGTGTGTATATGTGTCAAAAAACATTTTAAAATAAAGTACTTATTTTTTAAATTGATCGTTTATCCAAAGCTATTTTTCTAATATCGTTAGGTACAGTATCGTACATTTTTAGACTTTTTTATATCGTTCGGTTTAATAGTGTTTGATATTTAGATTTTTTTAATATCGTTAGATTTTGTACTTCGCCTTTTTAAACGTCTTTTTTAATATCGTTTGATTTTTATTTTTTTTAGTATTGTTCAGTTTAATACCATGGGTATTTAAACGTTTTTTTCAATATCGCTTTACCATCCTCATTTTAAATGCATTTTTTTTCTCAATATCATTAAGTATAATATCATTCCTTCAATTTAACATCTTTTTTATATCGCTTGGTTTGATATGTTCTGCTCTTTTAAACGTAATTTCTTTAATATCGTTCAGTTTATTATCATTTTTTTAAATGCCAACCGATCTCTACTTTTTTAAATGTCTTTTGAATATTATTCAATTTATTACCATTCGTTTTTTAAACTTTCTTTCTAAATATATTCGTCAATAAATGTCATTTGCATTACGGTTCGTTTTTTAATTCATTTTTTTACATGTTTTTCTATCTTTTAGTACAATTATATGCATGTATGGTAAAACAACGAACGCTATTTTAAATATACTTATTTACCGAATGGTATTAAAAATAAGTTTAAAAAACAGACCATATTAAAGCGAATGATACTAAAAAACGTATATAACCATATTCAAAAAAGACGTTTGAAATGAGGATACTGAAAAGTTTAAAGACCCAACACTATTAAATCAAACAATACAAAAAAAATTTAAAAAACCAAATGATACTAAAAAATACATTCAAAAAAGCGAAAGGTACAAATAATAATGATATTAAAAAACGACTAAACATCAAACACTATTAAACCGGACGAAAAAAGTGTAAAAAGCGTACTTTATTACCAACCCATATTAGAAAAATAACTTTAGAAAAATGATATATTTAAAAATAAGAACTTATTGTATATTTTATAGTTTAAAATGTTTTTTTTGACATATATACATAGACACAGAAACACATATATAATCATTATTTTAATATAAACATGTTATAATATCCAATTCAGTACCAATGGTATTTTCATTTTTTCATAAAAACTTAACAAAAAAGATAATTTTGTTAGTCAAATGTACTAAAATGAAGACGAATTGCAAAACTAAAAACCATAACAGACAAAAAATAAAAGTTGGTACTAAAATTGAAATTATACGAAAATCTTAGGTACCAAAATTGAGATTTACTCTTTAAGTTATTATACATTCATATGTTGATAAGAAATTGACCAATACATAATATTTTGTTGAATGTTAATTATTAACCCGATCCTATTAACCCGAAACCCAATTAACCCTAACCCGACAAACATGAACCTTAATAGGGTCGGGTATCAGGTTAGTTTTTTATTTTCAAAAAACCCGACTAACTGACCCTATTAACGCGAAACCGATCAGGTTGACTTGATTATCACCCCTAGTTGATGTATTGTATTTGAATAGTGCGTAACCCTTAGGCTAGTTGGATTTTTTAAAAACATAAAGGACGAGAATCGTAATTTGTTCTATTTTTTACAGCAAAAGACCACTATGCCCTGATGTGAAAAACATAAATAATAATAATAATAATAATAATAAGAAATTACACATTTGATTCTTTAATTAATATATAAACAAATTACACAAATTGCCCCTATTTTGTTAGACATTTCATCTTTTAAAATATAATATTTAAAAAGACGAAATGACCTTAACTTGATTGATGAAATAGATGGAAGTTAGTGTAAAGGATTTATGATATAACAAACATAAGAAATAAAGGAAGTCCGATTCAGTTTTTTACATTAAAGACATAACTAGCAAAATGGTATATAAATAAAGGACAAATTAACGTGTAATTTTGTCAAATTTAGGTGATTGATTACTAGTTTGATGAATGTAGGGTTTTTAATCAATTGAATATTTACTATGATGCTTTTGTTTTTGTTTTTTTATTTTGGAAATTGTTAGAGCTCATCTCATGTGAAGATTTACTTTGTTCTTTACTTGTACAAATGTTTTTGTTTAGGGTGAATGTGTTATTTCCCAAAATGTATTGGTGTATAAATAGAAAGTTGTAGGTGAGAGTGGTGTGTCCGTGAGAAAAAATGTGTCTGTGATTGTACTCGTTTTTCTCTCTGCACCATTGTACTACAACTATCTCATCATCAATACAAGTGAATTATTCAGTATGATCTCTGTGTTGATTGATTGTTGTTTTTCTTAGATCCGTGATATACAATCGTGTTAGTAGCAGTAACGATCCAATTAAACCTATCAATTGTATCAGAGCTTTCGGTATTGTGTGTTCTTCGCTATTCATCAAGCAAAAACACTCAAAACTGCTCTAATCATAATTTTCACGATATGAGTGAGTCAAAAAAAATTTTTTCATTGGGCGGGTATTATATTTGTTTTTCTATGGTCCGAATTTTGACAATTGTGGTGAAACCAAAAAAAAATTTTCAAGGGGGAGAATTATTCAACAAATTTTGGGAAAAATATTTTTTAACACTTTGAGATCAAGGGTCAAAATGCCAATGTCTGAAGAATTCAAGTCTGCACAGCGTATGTTTGACTCATTTGTTGCCATGAAGAAAGAAAAGTTGTCGGGTCTCATTGATAGATTTATATCTATTGCAAGTAATCTAAAAAAGCATGATCCTGAACTCACAAATTCAAAGGCTTCTTGACTCTCTTCCACCAGAATGGAGTCTTCAGGTTAAAACGCTTAAGAAAGAGAGAAGGTTTTCAGATTACAAGCTGTTGGATGTCATCAACAAGCTAAAATCTTCTAAGTTGGATATTAAGATAAAAGAATTTTTTGAAGCAGTGATCCAACCACAAACCAACACACCGAATGTTGCTCTCATTTCATCTATGATTAGCAAATCTGATTACAAACCGTTTAAGATGATTGAAAAGTTAAAATCGATGGTAGCCAATTCTGATTCTCCTGCTGAAATCGAGGAAACTCTGAAAGAAAATAAGTTGCAGGTTAGTTATGATGATAATATGGAAGAAGAGGATTAGAAATGGCAATAAAACATTAACTCTGAGAGTCAGTCAGTTTATGGAGAGGACTGGGAGAAATGTTTTTATTGATGATAAGATTAAGATTGGAGAGGTTCAGAGTCAAATCAACTATGATTTAATAACAAAGATTGTGGATGTTCAAAAAGGGAAAAGTAAATGTAAGCGGAATGTGAAGAAAGTTTGAAAGGTGATGAAGGAAAGAAGGAAGCTGAGGATGAAGAGATGATGAAGGTAAAGGAAGAGGAACGCAAAAGAAACACAAGGGTATGCAACTGTGACAAAGCCCTTGCTGTTGAAAAAGTCATTATGGGACTTCCTTATGAGGTAATTCAGGACATGTGTTCATCTGCATGCAAAATCCGTCTTTTTGGTGTTTATAAAGCTAATAAAATGTTGTTAACAAATCAAGCTGAATTAACCACCATAAATACAAAACTTAAGAAAAATGAAGTTTCTTTTTCGATAAAAATCAATGAAGCTTTGGCTGAAATTGATCTTTTGAAAAGAAATCTTTATGAACGAAATGTTAAATTAAATCTTTTAAGTGAAAGACTCATATTATCACAGTTTGAATCCACAAAACTTCAAACAAAACTTGATAAGTGGACTGTTGCTAGTATGAATATGAATGAGCTTGCTTCAAAACAAAGGGAGGCTAGGGTAAAAGATGGGGTTGGGTATGACACAGAGGTTCAAACGGTTTTTCCGCCTCCATTCACTGTGTGTCATTCACCAACACCTAAACCTCATCCAAAAAATGATTTGTTTGAACAAGAATCTAATAGTTTGCATGCAGGTTTAGAGGGAGTTAATCTGAAGGAGGTGCGAGATGATTATGATTCTTTGACTGGTATGGGATATAGTCAAACGGGTACTGACAGTCAAGCTAATGATTGCTCAATTCCTGTTGTTTCTAATCCTGTAACGGTAGCTTCTACTAATTTCTTTGATAAGTTTAAAGTAGGTGAAATTCCTATCTTTGAGCCTGTCAAGAATGTGAAGGAAGAGATTGTTCAGGAATTACCTAATCATCAAGCTCCAATCACATCAACACATCCGATTCCTATCAATCAAGATCCGCTGGAAGTAGAGGTACTTATTGAAGACTGGACAAGTTCAGACGATGAATCAATGACAAAGGAGAGTCTTGGAGATTCAAAGATTAAGATGTTATCTACAACTGTCAAATCTGAAATGATTCCAAAACCGGAATCAAGACAAATCAGGATCTCACTCCCAGCTACAAAACAAGTCAGTCATCCTCAAAAGAAGAAGTCTTCACATCTATCCATCATATCTCAAGTTTGTAAAAGACTTGAGAAAAAGCAAGTGAAGATCTCATCTAACATCCAAAAAAGCAAAAGACAAGTCAGTCAACCGTCTGCAACTAAACAAAAGAAGTCACAAGTTTCTCAATAAGTAGCATCAAGCTCAAAGAAAGCTCCACTCCCATCTGCTCCACACGAGCCACTCAAGCATCAAAAGCCATTCAAGGCTTGCTTCAAGTGTGGAAAGGGTGATCACGTGATTAAGAAATGCCCAAAAGGACATGCTTCGGACGGTAAAGGCAAAACAAATTGCTTTTCCGGATCAGAGTCTTTAAGGAATATTCCAGATGGTAAAGGCAAACAAGTTTGCTTTTCCGGACATCAAGATAAAAATCATACATCTTTGAATGCTCGGAAGACGAATATTCCATCTCAACCTTCTCATGTAAAGCCGGTTTCACATGATTCAAAGATAAATATGACAAAATCATCAAAGCCAAATTCTTATTCCTCGGGACTTGAACTGAAAATAATTTCCAAATTTAGTTCTATCAAATCGAAAATGTTTGAATCAAAACAAATTTGGCCAATTAAAAAGAGAGAGGAAAAGATAATTGATACAAGAACAGGTTATGTGCATAGACATGTGTCTTACACTGATGAAAATGGAACGCTCGGGAGGACTGTTAGTAATCCGGTTTACTGATAGAAAATGTTCCTTATTTAAATTTTGAGGCGGAGCAAACATGTTATGGTTCGGGTATCTTATCCATATTATGGATTTTTCTCTGATTTTTTACATATCTAATTTTACAATCACTGCATTTTTTTATAGTTCCTTTTTAATCTTTTGATAGACTAATATGGAAGGCGTTTCTTTAGTAATTTCTATTTTATATATAGTAGATAGTAAAAAAAAATTAAAATTAAAATTTTTTTTTTAAAAAACAAAAAAAAGGTGCGGCAGTCTAACTTTTTTACTTGTATTTTTTATCAGGTTTTCACTTTCTTTTGAGGTCGCTCTTGAGTCTTTTGAAAAATTTCAATTTTGTGCTAAAATAGAAATTTTGGGGGACTAATATCTCAAATGATAATGTACTGAATATCTTTTGTCCAAAATTAATTTGTGTAAATATTTTATGTCCTTTACAGGTTTCGGGTTTGTGTGGAAAGCGTCCGAAGGAGGACGTTGATTTGTGTGATGATATGTCAATAGGCTCAGCTCGAATATATGTAAACAGCAACTCTGTGATTAAACTAAATTCAAAGAGCTCGGTGATAAGGACCATTTTCACAGACATTGGCCTGCACAAAGTAATAAGTTTTGACAAAAAAAGGCTGAGAGTATTTGATTGTTGCTTGATTTTCCCCAAATCCAAACCCTTTAGCCTTAGCCCTGAATGACGCTTTTAGTTAGCTCTTCAGAATCTTATTTCATGCTTATCTCCTCTGCTATGCGGAAGCATTGACCTGGAGTGATGATCTTTTCTGTTATATGTGAATATAGACCTGAAGCTCTTATCAGCACGCTCAGATGATCATCTCCTCTGTTATATGTAAACTAGGAGGAAACCCGCGCGATGCTGTGAAAGCGACACAATACATTACGGTAGTCATTTTCGGTGGTTATCTTATTTCTGTAATATTTTTCAATAGTCAGGTTTTTTTTACCAATATCTTATATTAGTAGCATCATTGTAGTCGATATATGTCATAAGCGTTACACGTCTAGGTAACTAATACACTAAAAATAGCAAGTGCTTCAAGAAATCATTGATGAGATAAAGTACTTCAAGAGAGCCGGCTATTTTACAATGACCACATTTTGCAACACGACACGTGTAAAATGAACATATATGGACCGGTTCGGTGTCATCTCCAAATCCCGGTTCAACCGGTCAAATCGAACCGAGTCTGAAAACATTGCTCACCACCTTGTTCACGTTAACAAATATTGTAAATTTTTATCAAGGCAAAAATTCTATTAGTTTGCGTGCCCACAATTAAATTCTATTGGGTTGGATGGGTTAAAAGATTTTCGAGCTAACATAACCAAATTCTTTTTGACCCATTTTACCACCTTTAGTTTTTGCTCTTTCACACTATTGAATTTCTTACACCCAACACACTACATAACATATTCATTTGACCCATTTCTTTTCAACACACAATACACACATATAACACATGGAATAGGCACGCACATACCCAACTATTTCAATCAACAACCACCCAAATATTATTGTAAAATAGGGACTTTAAAATTGTTTCTATTCTTCATAAATTCAGAGCTGTACTAACAAACAACACACACACACACAACTCTCCACAACACAGACACAAATTCAAATCCGTATTAACAAAGAACACAAACACATTTCTTACACTGCATAAATTTCTATATGTGTTAACAAAAAAATACATACAAACACAACACATAACATACATTGAACACAAACTCAAATCCGTATTAACAAAGAACACAAACACATTTCTTACACTGCATAAATTTCTATATGTGTTAACAAAAAAATACATACAAACACAACACGTAACATACATTGAACACAAAATACACAGTAGCACCTTTTAACATAGTACACACAAGCACTCATTGGCAAATAATAAACACACACATAACATATTACATATAACAAACAAGTTAAATACCGAAGAAAGTTTAGAATGTTACATGACAATAAAAGCTCTCAATCATAATGAAACACATAACACACATTGAAGAGTTAGAAACTACAAGCATACCTCTTACGGGTTAAGAGCGGGGATGAATCATAACAACCGGAATCAAATTAACGTGAAATGAAATACACAACGTAAATTAAAACTGAAAAACTTTA
Source organism: Tagetes erecta (assembly GCA_030867185.1). NCBI lineage: Eukaryota > Viridiplantae > Streptophyta > Magnoliopsida > Asterales > Asteraceae > Tagetes > Tagetes erecta. Next base: position 21,990,658 of record CM061487.1, read on the forward strand.
AATTAAATTAACCATAACGTGAAATCAAATAGCAATTACCAGAGGTCTCATTCTCAAAATTCAATACATTAATTTAGTGTAGAAGGTGCGACTTATAGCAGAGATTTGAGTTTTGAATTTAGGAAATTCACTAAAGAGCATGTCTAGTTAAGCTAGGCACATAGGTAAATGACGTTATTCTCGCCACATCCATCGTTGGTTGAACCAAAAATGCAGTCAATAGACACCTTGTAAATTGTTGTGTCCAAAAGAACCTAAAAGTGAAATAGAAAATTGTTATTAGTTGTTGTCCATATAGACTAATAAAAGCGGTCAAAGCCTTTGTAATCCCCTAACCAAGATGATGTAAAAATTAAGTCCACAAGTCATTATAAGCTGCTATCTAAATAGACCAAAAATACAGTAAAAATAATTTTATTTTGCTAGCCAAAAGGGACCTAAAACTGGAGTCCATAATCATCATAAACTATTTTTCAAATAGCCAAAAACTGAAGTCAAAATACTTATAAGAAGCGAATGTCAATGCTATACAATTGGAAACATTATGTTTTACCTTTTTTTAGCATTGAAGGTCATTTAGCTACTTTATTTAACAACAAACAACCCTACAAACCTCTCTTAAACCTACAACCATCAATAGAAAACATGACCTAACCACATATTGTTTAGCTACTTTCTAGAGTACACACAAACATACCTAGTTAAGAACATCCAAGTCAGCAATAGGGGAATTTTCATACAAATGTAGTATAGATATAGACATGAACTCATAGACTGTAGTAGACCTGCAACCTTTCTGTTTTGCAGCTTCAGATAACAGTCAAACATATGACGTAAAAGAATAATCAGCGAAAATGTTTTTTTTGTTTACAAGATTAGTGATTACCCCCCCCCCCCCACACACACACACACACTCAAAAAGGACCAATTTGTAGTTGCAACAACACCAAACAGCAGCATATTGCTGCTATCATGGGGCTGTTGCTAGCCCACACAAGCCACTTTTGGTTTTTTTACCCATAATCTTAAAGATACTTATATGCACTTCGTTCCTAGCATTTACCTTATCAACGCTTCACAGAATTCAATCCTTTGCTGCCCTTTATATGCCTCATGTTCACCTCTTTCTGCTGAATAAACTTAGATTTGCTACAAGGATTAAAAAAATAGTTACCTTAAAATTGAAAAGCTAGGAGCATGTGAAGCAATGGATCTGATAGGAAGAAGGATTTGAGAAACCTTAGCAGCCTTGTATATAACAGAACTGCTATGTGTGCAGTTTTGGCTTATGAATAGAACAGAAACAAACAGCACCCTTGTAACAAAAAAAGAAACATCAGCAGCCTTGTAATAGAACAGAAACAACAGTAGTATATAAACCATATCCGCTATGTAACAGCTGCATATCAGAAGCCTTGTAACAGATTAAAATCGCAACAACCTTGTAACAGAACAGAAACCGCAGCAGACTTGTAACAAATCAGAAACCATAGCAGGCTTGTAACAAAACAGAAACAACATTCAGGACACAAGGTCTACGCAATGAAGTGAATCAAAAAATTATAACTTGTGTATGTACGCACTGAAAATCTTACACACACATCTCACAAAATGACATAACTAAATACAACTAATATAAAGTGAGACAATACTTTCTCTGAGTAAGTAGTTCAATTTTACCCATTAGCATCAGATTACACCCCTACCCCCACTCCACATTCAAAACAATTTGGTGATGAAACAACGTGGTTTAAATTTTCTGTCAAAAGCAGTTTACTTTTTATAAAAATTCAGTGTGTAAGTATGATTTTTATGATTTATAACCTTTTTTTGTTCAAAAAAGCAGTTTCTTTTTCTTAAAAACAATCTGCATTTAGTTGTTTTATGTATTGATTGATAAAAAAACATTTGGTGATGTGCAGAAACATATAACAAAATGATCAAAAATAAATTCACACATTCATACAAGATAAACACAAGAAACAAGAAGTGCTTGCAGTACCAAATGCTAGACTGCTTACCAACTTTAGAAGTGCTTGTAGTACCAAATGCTAGTTTGATTATGCACCAAAAGTGGAGTACTTGAACTACTAAAAGCTAGAGTGTTGTAGAACCAAAACCTGGTATGCTTGAGCAACATCAAACACATGGGTGTTGTTGCACCAAATTCAGGCAGCCATGATGCTCTAAAAGGTGAGGAGCCAAAAATATTGCTTTCAAATGTAGGTTGCAGTTGTTGAAATGAGCTTCCTAATATACTTGAGTTTGTAGTGGATTCAAAGCCACCAAATCCATGCTTCTGCCCAACCACTAATGAACCTGTGAATAAGAAGTAGACTAAAATTAAGGCTCTAATCTATTTAGTATTAGAATATTAGAATCAGGCTATAGTTATATTTGCAAATGCCATTAGGTTCATAATGAGATTCAAAACCAACATATAGACCATAATCATATTTGCAAACGCCTTTAGGATTGGTATGGTTAAACGCTAATACAAAATTACTCAATGCTTACCCATCTAAATCTTCATCAAAATAGTCATTAGGTTGCGACGTATAATTGGCTTCAAACAAGACCATAACTGTCTTACCTGCAAGTAGTAGGACCACCCAAAACTCAAAGACGGACTCTTTTCCTTTCAAATGATCAAATCAAAGAATTTTACCTCCCCACATATGTATCAAAGTTTATTCCCCCATTCTGTTACATATATAGTAGGTGATAGTACATTGCCTTTGATTCAACTTTTGTCTTTAGTTTTTCAGCAAAGGACCAACATTCTGATTCAACAAAATAAAACAACTAAGCAACCATGTATAGAATAGAAAAAAAATCACATAAAACATCTACAAAGCAACCCAAATAAAAGGCAAATTTAATAAACCAAAACTATGAACTATGAGTTTCATAATTGAAAGCAATACTATGAATTTACATACAAAGATTGGCAATGATAGAGGTTGATCCAAAAATCCAATATATAACCAAACATTCTTACTGGAGCAATACAATTCCTGAAATAAGATTATGAAAACTAACCTGCTTTCAAATATGTATAACAGATCTTCAAGCTGATTATGACTTTCATCTATTTGATTCCTCATATATTACACAATGAATATGTATAGAATCTAACCTCAGTCGACTCGGATTTGGTTGAATCGCTTGATAGATGAATTGAGCGTGGATGAAGAGTAAGGATGACGATTTAAGAATGAAGATTCAAAAACAGATTCCAATTAAGAACGATTTCATAACGAAAATACAAATCAAACCTTATATTCAGATCAAGATGCAACACTACGATCCATGGTTAAGAGTAAGGGATATTAATGTCTTCTAGAATTAGGGTTCTTGGAAGGAGGCAACTTATTTAAGGTTTAGTAACACGAGATCCAAAATCAAGGGTGATTTAAGTTTGGAGATTTGTAGGTTGAAGAAGAAGCAGGCAGATATTAAGAGAGGTAGAAGAAGCAGGCAATTTTGAATTTTGAAGAAGCATGCAGAAAGAAGAAGCGGCCCGGGTCTCATTATTTAGGTTTGCAAGTGTGCTTATGCTTTAAAATTTATACGGGTTATACGTTTTTCAACATTAAGGAAATTGTAAAATGATAAGTTTGCCCATCCTATTTGCTTATTAAAGTAGTATAGATATAGATATAGACCTGGAGCGCTCATCATCTGCAACCCACAATGCTAAGCTCACAACGTTTCTACATCAAGATTGTTGTTTGACGCTTCAAAAGATGACGCTCATAACGTTTCAACATCAAGATCGTTGTTGATGCCCTAAACCTTACTCCACATCACTCCCAAATATTACATTCACAATGATTATTAATTGATCATTGTCTATGTCCATCAAATTAATAAAATCTCGTTAAATCATCTTAACTCAATAAGCCATGATGTCAAAACAAGTTACTTTGCTAAATGTTTGTGCAAACCAAGTCGCCCGAGTTTCTTCAAATCGAACGAAAAACATGATAAGATCGTCACAAGTTGTTTGTCGAAAGGAACAAGGCATGAGTTTAAATGGACAAACATATTGACAATCTTGCCAAGTCTATGTTTTTCCGGATGGTCGCTCGAAACACATTCTCTGATTTCCTTCATAAAAATTTCGTTTATTATCCTTATTTTATGTTTGGGTTCTTGAGTCTTGTTGGTCGTGTGTACCTTATGGGATGTGTTCTCTTTGTCTAAAATATTTATGATCTTGTCGGACTCGTCGTCTCATTTTCGAATTTTTAATTTTTTTTATTATTTAAAAAAACAAAACAAAAAAATGTGTTCGTTAGATTTTATTAGTTTATTAAAAAAGTCCAAAAAATTTTCATTTTAAATTATTTTCAAGTCTTCCATATTATATTATTAAAATATAATCATTTTCACATGCATTTCACGGGAAATCGCACACACAAACAGACACGGGTTCGCTTGTCTTCATACACAAATAAACATGGATTTATTTTTGTTAAATGATATGATCTTCTCGAGATTTTGTTTGTGATTGTGTTACAGATATTTGCTACAAATGATGGCCGATCATCAGTTGAGCAATGCACCTGACCAGAGAACCTGTTCCTCAAAGTTTTTCAAAAGATACCGAGCTTGGAATCCTCCTCCTACATCTTCTGAAGCATTCAAGAAAAGATTGTTGGAAAGCAGTTTCGGTTTTTATGAAATGATGCATGCAAAATGGGCGAGCGTGTGAGATAAAGATTTTCAGGAACATAATTTGGCAAGCATCAGTCTTGGGGGAGTTCTGTTGGAGCAGAAATTAAGACTGAAGCTTACCAAATTGAAGATCTAACAGTATTGACATATCGTTGCTGAACGCGATGCAAGACATTGATAATAGATAAAGATTTTCAGCGACATAATTTGGCAAGCATCAGTCTTGGGGGAGTTTTGTTGGTGCTGAAATTAAGACTGAAGCTTACCAAATTGAAATCTAACAGTATTGACAAATCGGTGTTGAACGCGATGCAAGACGTTGATAATAATAGACTATGGGGGAGTATTGTTGGACCTGAATTGTAGTCTAATATTATCAACACAATCAAAGTCAACAAAAGTCAACGTCAACGGTCAAAGTCAACGAAAAAGTCAAGACGACGCATTCGGGACGAAGATTAGAGACAAGACGTTGAAGATGACGGAGTTTGATAGTTATTAAATATATTTTGTGTCAACAAAATATATTTAATCGTTTTCGTCTTTTTAGTATTTTATGTAATATATATATTTTGTCTTTATGACAAAATATATATTAGACTAAACACTAGGGTTTTATTTGTATTATTTCTTACTTGTCATGTTTTAGTCTAAGTCTAGGGTCCTAATTGTCATTAGTCCTAAGTGTCATTAGGCTATAAATCGTAAATGGCAATTAGGGTTTTGGGGGCTTGAATGAGCTAGTGATTGAGGGTTTCCATTGTAAACAATGTTTTTTGCAATCCATTTTATATATCAAATCTGAGTTTTTGTTAGTGTTCTTGAGTGTTCATCAATATTTTTATCATATTTTACCATTTTGATCCAATTCTTCACCAAATTATGATTCAAATCTGATTGGGACCAACATCATTGTTATCAGAATCATGATCATCACTTCCTTCTTTATTAGAATCATCATCATCTTCACTATCATTTGAATTCTGAGCATCTGGAAGATCATCCACTATATCCAAAGGATCGAACGGATCGTCCTGAGATATATGGTAGTATTCAACACTAATATCTTTTTCATTATTCGCTATATCTCGCATATAGTCGAATAAAACTACATCTTCTATCACTCCTATACTCATCTTTCGATATGATGCAACATTCATATCATCAGTTTCAAACGTACCAGCAACTCCGTTCTCTTTGATAGCCGGATGAGCTTTATTAAAAACCAGTTGCAGAAACCTCGGATACATGAGAAATTTAAATCTTCTACCCTTCTGAATATTAAATATAAACCCTTTCATGATCCACTTCGCTATTAAATTTCCAATTCATGGAAATAACAACGATTGGAGAAGTAATATCTGATGGAAATGTGTCAAATCTAGCACTTCTTCTCTAAAGACAGTGTTGGATGACATAGCAAAGTAATTTCCACTGCTTACTCAATCGAGCTCTCACAAACTGCTGCTTAGGGAATACAGGTGGATAACCCATATTGATGAAACATTCCTAGCACTCAGCATTTGTGAATTCATCCAATTCTCCATCTTTATTTTCATCCAAAAGCAGTGCGTCTCCAATTGATTCTTCAAAAACTGTCACTTGCAACTATTTTGTAATGTAGCCTCGAACAACAGAACGACCTTCATCATGGTGATCACCTCAGCAGTCTTCCAGAATCCTTTTATCAACCTCATGTATACAATAGGCTTTGCACACATGGCATACACATTCTTTATTCTGCAAAGAAAACGTATCATCTGTTGGTATCCTACTGCTTCAGGAATAGATTCATCAAGCATAGCCATGATGTTGTGCTTTGGCTCATACTTACGAATATTCATCTGAAATCAGTTACAATTGTGTCAGTGATCAACAATATGAATAAATGATCAATAATCAGGAATAAGTGATTAAGTGTAGCAAAATATAATGTAACAATTCATGGTTGTATGATTTTTGATACATTAATTAAAAACAATTTGAGATGATCATCTTGTTTAAAACTTGTAATTTTAATAACATATACACCAACTATTATATCAAAATTTGATCATCGAACACTTCAAACTTGTTTTTAAGATTGATTTAATACTTTTGATGAAAAACGACTTGATTGAACACATGTTTTTAGCATCAGTTTAATATACTTAAAACATTTTCATGAAGTCTTGTTGTTCACATCAGTTTCTTGTTTCAATGTTTATCAATGGCATTTCATATATTCAAATTTTATCATTGAATGAGTGAATGTTGATGATTGATGATGATTAAAATGATGATTATGAGTGATTAACAGTCCAATTAAGGTTTCTAACAACTTGATTTCAGTTTTAGACAACAAAGTCAAAGTGTCAATTCATTTTAAAAGATATTGTTCATCAACGATCAGTCGATTTAAGGTTTAATGATGATGAAATATGATGAAGATGATGTTTGATCATGGTGTAAATACCTCTATCAATCTCAAAATCTTGATACAGGACACAAGATTGAACAGGGGTATCGAATGATTTAGAGAGAAAAAGGATGTGTGGTCGGATGATGTTATGAAGAAATGATGTTAAGTGTTTTGAAAGAGGGTATAAATAGGATGATGCTGAGTCGGCTGAATTAGGTTTAAAGAATGAGACGGGTAAAACTTTTTCAGACGGGTCAACATAAACCTAAATACCTTGGACGAGTCAGTCACTATTTGGACGGGTGAGACCCTGTTTGGTCGTGTGAAACACTGTTTGGACGGGTGACAAAGGGTAGGCATGTGAAAATGATGAAACAAAGACATTTTAACCCAAAACACACTTAGTCGTGTCACACACTGTTGAGACGTGTCAACCACTGTTGAAACGTGTGAACATTTATTCAGTCAGTCATCATATGAAACAATGAGAGGTGTCAAGACTTGGTCGTGTGATGCACTGTTGAGACGGGCCATAAACTTGGTCGTGTCAAAATTTGTATCACAACATAATTCATCACAAGTCTTAGAAGGGTCAAACACTGTTGAGACGTGTCAACAGTTGAGTCGTGTCAACTGTTGAGTCGTGTCAACATTTGAATCAATTAAGCACATTTTAATATGGGACAACTACACCTTGACTTTTTTTAACACGACTGCACAGTAACTTTGACGGTTCAACACTTTTTCTCCTGTTGACTTTTTCTTCGAATCAATTAAGCACATTTTCTTCGATTGTTGACTTTTTCTCCTGCATTTATTGCACCTGCACACTTTTGACAATTAATAAGACATGACATCCTTAACTAGGGTTTGTGCAATTAATTTTCAATCATGAATTAGGGCAACAAATTTAATTTTCACCAACAAATATCAACAATTAAATTTCTTTAATTTTCATCAATTTTCATTCAATTTTTTTTATTTTTTGGTTTTTACAAAATTTTTTGCACAACCGAATATTCCAATATCCCGAAGCATTTTTAATGAATATAAATCACAGGACCTTGGGTTATTTATCATGGACAAAACTTTTGCATTCAATATCACTTGATCCTTTCATTCAACACTTCATTTTTGGAATATATATATTTTTTTAATTTTTCTGAATTTCCTTATTTCCCCCCATAAACTTGAAATTTCTTGAAATTTTTAAGTTTACAAAGGATGTCGTTGAGCAATTAAAGAATCCACATGCCTACACACACAAAGCATACATAGAATTAAATACAAATGCAATGCAATAAATTTATAGACTGCAGTGAGATCATACCAAACATTATCTGAACATGTTTTAGAGTTTTAGAATAGACATTTGAGTTGTGTTTGGTTGAGTGATGATATGAGTACATACCAATTAGCTCGTGTTGGCACACTTACTTTTTCAGTAACATGATGAGATTAAGGTTCGATTAAAATGACTTATGACCCACATGTATACTATATCAATCTATTTCCTTATCAACAACAAACCAGAATCACTTGTAACAAAAACCTAGTTACTTACAACATAATCAGTGTGGAATGGGTTTTTTTATCTTATTGGGATTTGGTCTACTTTGGGACTTCTTTTGGAATTCCTTTTTGGAATTATCTTTTGCTTATGTTCCCTTTGGGAATCTTCTAAAATTCCATTTTGGAATTTTGGTGATGGTCCATCTTTGGGACTCTTTTCTGTTCCACTTTGGGAATCTTTTGCTGCACCTTGTAGCTCGAAAGAGACTTCATGTAAGACTTTAGGTATGTGGATACCACAACAAAGAAGCTCACAGATGCGGTTTATCACACTGAATTATATTGCATCATTACCAGATTATGTTTAAAGAACATCACTATCAGTTCATCAAAAGATATATATTTAAACATGTATGACAATGGAACTTAACACAAATATCATTAAGCTTTATATTTGTCAACAATGAACCTACTTTTTCAACTTAATTGCATGAGCCATCTTGCACATCAATTAACACTTATCTGTCTTTATTGTTGAAAATAATGCATCCGATAATACCTAGTGTATCAATCATTTCTCACTTTTGCAAATCAGATTCTTATGACATGATGTTTCTTTTCTCTTTTTCATGCAAGCACACAATGCATAAACAAAAAGACATGGGAAACAATAAATGACAATGACTTATTATATTTTTGGATTTTATCTTTTCTGATTTTATATTTTGTTTTCTTGAAAAGAGAATTAATCATGATTGATTAATCCTATGGATTGAATTAAATATTCAAACCGTCCTGACAAAAAGGATTTTGTGAAAAGACCTGCCAATTGTTTGTCAGTATGAACTTTAATCAAAATTATTAAGCCTTTTTCAGAGTTGTCTCTGAGAAAATGATATCGAATTTCGATGTGTTTTGTTTTTGAGTGTTGAACAGGATTAGCAGTAATGAACATTGCAACAGTATTGTCTATGTAAATAGGAGTTTTGAGAAAATTAAACTCATATTCAAGCAATTGATTTTGTAACCACAAAACTTGAGAACATCCCGCAGATGCAGCAATGTACTCTGCTTCAGTAATGGATACGAAAACATTGGTATGCTTTTTGCATTGCCAAGAGACTAGACGAGGACCCAGAAACTGACATCCACCTGTGGTTGATTTCCTGTCAAGAGCACAACCACCATAATCACTATCAGAATAACTATATAATTCAAAATTGCCTTCATAAGAATACCATAAACCGAGATTAGGTTTCCTTTGAGATATCTGAATATATGTTTGACTACGATCAAGTACGACTCCTTAGGATCTGATTGATATCTGGCACATACACATACAACATACACGATGTCTGGTCTTAATGCAGTAAGATACATCAGTGAACTGATCATTGATCTATAAAGTGTGTGATCAACATTTTTGCCTTCTAGATCAGGTTGGATCTTGCAGTTGACATCAGAAGGAGTTCTAATAGTCTGACAATCTTGCAGCTTGAATTTCTGCAACAGTTTGTCAACAAACTTTGATTGATTGATGAAAATTCCATCTGCTGACTGTTTCACTTGCAATCCAAGGAAGAAATTGATTTCTCCCATCGAACTCATCTGAAATCTGGACTTCATGATTTCCTCGAACTCTTTGCACATGGGCGAACTTGTTGATCCAAAGATGATATCATCCACATACACTTGAACACATAGAAGATCTTCATTATCCCGCTTCATGAATAACGTTGGATGAATCTGACCTCTTGTAAAACCATGTTCTAGCAAATGTTTAGATAACATCTCGTACCAAATTCTTGGAGCTTGATGTAGACTGTATAAATCTTTGCTCAATTTGTATACACGATGCAGATACTCAGGGTCTTTAAATCCTGGAGGCTGCCTGATGTATACATCATTGGTAATTGGTCCATACAAAAAGGCACCTTTAACATCCATTTGATACACTTCAAACTTCATGAATGAGGCATATGCAAGAAAAACACGAATTGCTTCAAGTCGAGCGACTAGAGCAAACACATCTTCATAATCAATACCTTCTTCCTGAGTGTATCCCTGTGCAACTAGTCTCGCTTTATTTCTGACAACAATGCCACGTTCATCTGGCTTGTTTGTATACAACCGTCTTGTGCAAATAGCATTTTCACCTTTAGTTAAGTCCACTAATTTCCATACTTCGTGCTTTCTGAACTGAAGAAACTCCTCTTGCATTGCTTCTATCTAGCTGTTATCTTGCAGAGCTTCTGAAATGTTCTTCAGTACCACTTGAGAAAGAAAACATGAGTAAAGACAGATGTTAGCTTGTTCGGTCTGACTTCTCATCGTTCTTTGATTCAACGGACCTATAATCTGAGAGATAGGATGATTACTGTGAACACGAGAAGTTGGAATGTCTTCGCCTTGTATTTGTGTCTCCATATTAGATTCATTCAGATTTAGTAGATCTTGCAGGATTGTTGAAGTGTGCGGAGTAAAATTAGGAACTTGTTCTGGTGAATTGATGAAGTAATCGAGAGATTCCGGAGTAACTTCATCATTCAGATCTAATGATGGTTGATTATTAACAGATCCACCATCATTAGAAGAATTTTGCTGATTTGAAAGATCTGCTTCATTGTTTGATTCCTAAGCTTCTTGAGAAACAGATGGACCTTGGGAATGATAGGATGATTCAACATGCGGATCACGAAAAGACATGAATGGATACTCATAATTGAGATTATCATCGTCATCATTGTCTAAATCGTCACTGAAAGATCCTAAATCTCCTGGTACCTGCTTTGATTTTCCTAAAAAATCAAACGGGTTAGAGTTGAAAGATTTGGATAACGAATCAAAATCAAATAACCCGTTGAGACCATGAGCCGCTGATGGAAAGGAGTTTTCTAAAAACTATACATTTACAGACTCAAGGACAACATTAATACGTCTATTAAACACACGATATGCTTTAGACATTGATGAATATCCAAGAAAGAAACCATCATCGGATTTTGACTCAAATTTTCCGAGATGGTCACTTAAATTTAGAATCGTAGCAGTACAACCAAAAGCTTTCAAGTAAGAAATATTTGGTTTCCTCCCAAGCAATAACTCGTAAGGAGTTTTATGTTTATCCTGAACCAATAGTGTCCTATTTTGTACAAAGCAGTCGGTAGCAATTGCTTCGTCCCATAATGTGATCGAAAGTTTAGCATATGGTAGCATGGATCTTGCTGCTTCAATTAGTGTCCGATTTTTCCGTTCCGCAACTCCATTTTGCTGAGGAGTTCGTGGAGAACTAAACTGACATGCAATCCCCTTTTCTGCACAAAACGAATCCACATTAATATTTTTAAACTCGGTTCCATTATCACTTCTCAAGATGTTTACTCTTGATTCCAATTGGTTTTCAACTTTAATAATAAATTCTATTAACAACTCAGCAGTTTCAGATTTTGCATGCAAGAAATAAACCCAAGAAAATATTGTAAAAATGATCAATGATGACTGAACAGTAAGATTTCTTTCCAATACTCAGGACATTTGTTGGTCCGAATAGATTCATATGAAGCATCTATAGAGGTTTGAAAAGTGAGTTTTCGAGCTTGGACTTAAAAGATATTCTATGCAGTTTTCCTTCCAAACATGCTGAGCAGTGATTAGTTGTAGAGAATTTCTTTGAAGGTATTCCCACAACGTGATTTCCGGAAACCAGTTTGTTCATGTTTCTGAAATTTGAATGGCCCAGCCGTCTATGCCAAAGCTGACTCTCATCATTTGTTGCATGAGTAATAAGACAAGTTGTTTCTGTTTCAGCATCAATCTGAGACATATCAAGTTTGTATAATCTCGATCTCTTGGAGCTTTAACCACAACCCACTCATTAGCAATCTTGAAACCTGGTTTGAGTATACAACAAAAAGAGTAATCAAATAGAGTTGAATTTGATTTATCACTAATTTGGGAAACACTTAGCAAATTAAAGTTTAACTGGTCACAATAGTTGACTTTATCAAAGCTAATAATCCCATTGGATACAGTTCCTTCTCGAGTAATTTTCCCTCCAAATGGAACATGAGTACCATTTGTATACTTAAAATCTTGAAGCAAGGCATGATTGCCTGTCATATGCCGGCTGCACCCACTGTCAACAAAACATGAGTTGACAGGTCTTCTTGGGCGAACCTACATTTAAGCAATCACATAGTTAGTTCGGTCAACCCAGGCCCACACGGTCTTGGGTTTACCAAATCTATCTACAACAGTAACTCGTTGATATTGAAAATTATTCAAATTTGGTTCATTCAAATGATTGGCTTGAAAATTAATTCTACCACCGGTTTGGATCGACTGCTTTCTTCTTAAAGCATGATACCTCTCCTCTAACTTAGGATCAAGATTGTTTTCATTTTTTTCAACACCAATCATCACAGCTCTCGGTGTAAATCTGTTAACCTGAATCTGCCTTGCTGGCATTTCATTGAATTCAAAATTGCTTCTTCTGAAAGGTCTAGAATCAAGAGAACGACTATTTGTTTAATTTTTAAAACGAAAAGATTGTTTTCGTTGAAAGTTTGGAGATCTAGTAATTTCTCTTGATGAGGTTTTCCGGAAGAAACAATCAGACATGTCATGATTACGTCTTTCACAAATTTTACAAAACTTGTTATAAAAACATTCCTCTGATGAATGATTTCTTTTGTTGCATTAATAACAATACCTGTTAAAGAAACATTCAGCAGTTGCATGATTATAACAATCACAAATCTCACAGTATCTTTTGCTGATGTTGAACAACCGATTATTAACTTTTAATGTTGTACCAACACGTGGTTAATCCACAGTTTTGTTTGTTTTCAAGTTAACTTGGTTCTTCTTTGGAGATTTTGTTTGTGAATTTGATTTGTTATTACCAGTTTGAGGTTTTGGTTTTGAAGCAGGTTTTGATTCTGAAACATCTTTCTTAGTCCCCTTCTTAGATTCAAATCATTTAACAACAAAATTCTTAGGACCTGAACCTGTTTTCAGATCAGAGAGATATTTGATCTTTGAATTTGTTTGGTTACTTTCAGATGAATTCATATCAAATGTTCCAGCTGACACAAACTTTACTGGTTTTAACTTTGACACATTCTTTGGTACAGATTTGACAGATTGAGCTTTAGTGATGTTTGAATTGTTCTTTGTTGGCATGACCTTTTTACCTTTGTCTTGCTTAGTTTCAGATTGATTGGTTAACTTCTTTGATTTATGTGATTTTGAAGTTGAAGCACCATCATTCCTCACATGTGCATGTTGATGAATCTTGGCAATAGCAAGTTCTTTCTGTTCTTGCTTCCATTTCAGATATGTTGGATCATTATATCTTGAGAATTCTCATCATTGCTCATAGTCTTTGTTGTTTCTGAAATCAATGCTGGATATTCAACAACTTACTCAAGGACAGGACTTGATTCTTCACTTGCCTCATCATCGGCCTCGACAAGCACAATTTCTCCTTCGTTCACACTCTCGGTTAACAAATCAGAACTTTCATATTCAGATTTACTTCTTTGAATTTCTCTGAATTTTTCTTCATTCTTAGGTGAGTGATCAAATTGATTAAAGTTCTCAGGTAAAGTGTTGGTTATTGAATTAGGCATTGGTTCATGTGTGAAACCCAACCCTTCTTTCACTTACTAGTTTAGCTAAAATAGCTTTCGAACTTTCATTTTGGTTAAATTAACCTGAGTTGCTGCATGAGCAATCTTTTCCAATTCAAGTACTTTGGTCATTTCTTCAAGTTGTTTGGTTACAATTTCAAGTTCTTTGAGTGTTTTTTTCCATGAATTCTAAAGTGAGATTATCTTATCATCTGAAATTTTGTGATCAAGTTTAAGTTGTTCATGAAGTTTTTCATGTTTACTTAATTTATCACCAATTTTAAATGAATGATTTCGATAATGCTCCACCTGTTTAATGCATTCTACGAAGCACAACCTGTTTTTATCATCTGGAATTGGAACATAATTCAGGGGTAATTCAGAACTAACCTTTGGTTATCCAGATTCAGCAGATGAGAAAGACTCTTCAGATGTAGCCATAAGTGCAATTTTAGCTTCTAATTCTTCAGTTGGATCAGCTTTTGCACTGCAATCATATTCATTTGTTACATGGCTGTCATCACTAAGAACTTTGATATCACCTTCCTCAGACCAGTCTTGTTCTTCAATTTCACAAACCATTGCCAAACTAGAAGTAAGATCAGTAGTAAATTGTTCCGCATAAGTACTCCAGTCATATCCTTCCTTGAAACTGACCACAAGAGCTTTGTTCTGATCTTCTGGTTGTTTACCTTCATCTTTGAGTTCTGGCATGGGAAGAATCTGATATGGTGAGATTGAGGTTGCATGTAAATTGGTGAGCTTGTTTGGTATGAAGAATCAGTATAAAAGCTAGCACCGACAAACAAATCACTCTCATCTTCTGATTTAATACCATCTTGAACAAGAAAGGCATTCTCAACCGTATTTGAAGGATTTACCACAAATTTATATTGAGCATGAGAACCAGATCGATCAGTGTTCTTTGAACTTCACCAATTTCAATTTCTTCTATTTTTGCAATAAGAAGATCTAAGTCCATAAGAAACTTTTAAGTGTGTTTTAGAAGTGTCACTGTTTGTTTCCACAAAGATGGAAGAACACAAAATAATCTGTCATTCAAATCTTGAAGATCTGTCTTAACTCCAACGTTTGTCATCTCAGTAGTTACATGCACAAATCTATTCATCATCTGATGGACAGTCTCTCTAGATATATGCTCAAACAGTTCCAATTGTCTCTTTAGTTTATGCTTCTTGAGACTTTTGATATGTTCTCCTCCTTCACAGTTTGATTTCAGTGCTTTGAACAATGTGTAGCCAGTCTGATAAGCATCCAATCTTGAAAACATTTGAAGTGGCAACCCTTTACACATTAAGGATTAAGCCTTACTGTCATTTTTCACTTTTCATAAGTCTTCTCCTTGCAAATCATCCTCAGGATAAGGTTCAGTTGAATCTTTTGTGAAAGTGCTTACACTATTAGGAACAGTCTGAACAGGAATATGTGGACCTTTATCAACTGACTTCCACAAATCATTGTCAATGGAGCACAAATGATGTTTCAACCTAATTGTCTAATTCTTGAAATCTGCACGGTTAACTAACCTAGGAACACGATTATCTGAATCATCAATATGAGCCATTTTAAATTTGTTAAAATTATATTTTTTTTGTATTTTTGTTAATTTTTTAAAAAGATAAACGACTTACACATTAAAACTTAGAATTAATTTGAGTAAATAAAAGTTGATATGACAAAACAGTGATTCTGATAATGATGCTTGAAGATGACACGACTAAACAGTCACATGGCGGAACAGTAGAAAATTTTGAAGTCACACAACTAAACAGTAAGAGGTCACACGACTGAATAATAGCTAAATTCTTGACCCGGCTGACAAACTTGACACAACTAAACAGTAGCTTCACCCGGCTGAATAGTTACACTGCAGAAAAAATATTCACCAAGATTTTTCCAAAAATCTTGTCCAAAAACTAAGTTCTAAGACGACTAAATCATAAAAAATCCTTCACACAGCTGAACAGTAAGAGGTCACATGACTGAATAGTAGCTAAAAGCCTTCACACGTCTCAACAGTAACCAAGATTTTGTCCAAAAACTAAGTCCTGAGACGACTAAATCATAAAAAATCAGTCACACGACAAGAACATCTTCAAAAGATTTATGAACATTATCATCCAAATTTTCAACAATTCTTCAAAATTTGTTCAGTTTGTCCAAAAATCATACACAAGCTTTATAATCACTCGATTAACAACCCTATGTATCAATCAATCTCAAACATCATCTTTTGATTATAAATTAGTGAAATTTTCGATCGAACAATGTTTTTCTTAATTTCCTTAATTCTACAGATCTGATCTATTCTGATTGAAATTAACACCGATGTTATGAATTAAAAACTTTTTGATGGAGAAAACGAATCAGAATTCACTAACAGATCGTGAAAATCTTGATTAGAGCAGTTTGAGTGTTTTTGCTTGATGAATAGCGAAGAACACACAATACCAACAGCTCTGATACCAATTGATAGGTTCAATTGGATCGTTACTGTTACAAACACGATTGTATATCACAGATCTAAGTAAAATAACAATCAATCAACACATAAATCATACTGAATAATTCACTTGTATTGATGATCAGAGAGTTGTAGTACAATGGTGCTGAGAGAAAACGAGTACAATCATTTCTCACGGCCACACATATTCTCACCTACAACTTTGTATTTATACACCAATACATTTAGGGAAATAACACATTTACCCTAAACAAAAACTTTTGTACAAATAAATATCAAAGTAAATCTTCACACGAGACGAGCCCTAACACTCTATATTACTTAACTCATTCAATGACACATGTATGTTTTAAATTCATATAGTGTCATTTGGTGTAACTAATGACTTGGATCCTGGTTTTGTCACACGCCTAATGGCTACACCATTTGTGGTAATAAGCACAAGGACTTTATTGATGATTGAATGCTTGTGCATTGGTTATTATGTGAACATTTCAACACTTATGTGCATATGTGTTCTAGATGGCTATATAAGGTGAGTTCTATGCCCGCTTTTTAAACATTTTCGACGAGAAAACATACAAATATTTTTACAGAGCCAACGGGAAACTAGTTTACAACGGCTTCGGACGGGCTGCATTTTTATGCCTTCGAGCAGGGCCTTCGGGCAAGATTCTATCGGCTTTCGGGCTACAATTTTATGCCTTCGGGCAGGGCCTTCGGGAACCACTTTGTGCCTTCGGGCGAGGCCATCTAAGGCTGCATTTTATACCTTCGGGTAGGGCCTTAGGGCACAACTGTTAAATTGCCAACTTGGGCAATCTTTTGGATAAATAATATTTTTTGTTAAGGGCTTATTTTATAGAGCATTAACATTCTTATAAAGTCCTTTTCTTGAATCGAGATTATTTATATGCCAATGATAGGTTCAATAGGATCGATATTGCTCAATGATCAGAATGAAATAAGCACACAAACACAGTTCAATCAACAACACAATTCATTACTTAATAATTCTCTTTGTATTGATGATCAAAGCAAAGTTGTAGTACAAAATGCAGGAGAATGCAATCACACACAGTTAACTCTCTCTCTAACGTGTAAATGTGATCTAGACTCTCTCTCTCTAACATTCTCTTACTACATGCTTTATGAAACAATACATTAGGGAATATACAAAATTAACCCTAAACTATACAAAATGTATAAAACAAAGTACAAAGTAAATCTTAACAGAAATAAGCCCTAACAGTACCCCCCCTAAGATTTATCTTTGAACTTCAAAAAATCTTCAGTTTTCAACACTTGCTCTTTCAGCATGAATCTCTCACCATTCTTCTGGTTCATCTTTAACATCCAGCAACTGTTTTCCTTTATGATCTTCTTGTTCTTTTAAAGCTTCCTCAATACAAGACTTGAACTTTTCTGCAATCTTTGCTTGTCTCGGCTTTGATTCATTTGTGAGGATGGCACAGGCATTCATGCGTTTCAGAGTATCAAGAGTTAGACCTGCAAAATCAATATTAACATAAAATTCATAAGGCATTTCTTGCCCTTTTGCTTGCACTTCTAATGTACCCTTCGCAGTTACACGCATAAATTCGATCTCTGGAATATCAACCCTCACAAGGTTAGCACTGAGTAATGCCTTCCTTAGTCGGATTTTCTCAGAAGCAGCAGCAATAACTTCGATCATTACCATAAATAATTTCCGATCAGCTTCAGCCAATTTATCTTTGCACTTCTCCATTGTGTAACTTCTCAGATGATCGATGTAAGATGGATGTAGCAGCTTCAGCTCGAACGTGCTAAATAATGTGATCATGTCCTGATCCCAGTCATCCAAATTACGTACCAATTTCAGCTCAAAAGTTTCCCGATTGTAGAAAAACTTCAGAATTGGTTTTGTTGCTTGTGTACCATCAATCACTTTCAAACCAGGATCTGTCACCTTGTCAAAATACTCATCAGAGAACTCTTCTAAGTACATATCCCGAAGTATCAGCTACTTCTGTTTCTTCTTCTTCGAATCCAAATAGATTTTATCTTCTTGCTGCCCTCTGAACTCTAAATACTTTGGCATGCGGCTAATCCCGGCATCCAACAGCATAGCACATTTGTCACCACGCTCTGCTCGCGTGTGATTAATCAATCTCAACTTATGCAGCTCTTTCAGATCTTGCACCGGCAACTTGAATATGCTTGAGTAATAATGATAGACATCACACAATCCATTCACCCTTTTGATCAAAAATGCGTCAAAAATCTCATCATATTTCCACGCTATGATCTTCACATTCTTGGACTTTTCCAGCACGATCATAGAATCAAGCAGTTCAGCAACGGACTGACCCTTACTCAGCAGTGATCTCACAACATCACCTGCTGTGGCAGATTTATGCCATGATTCTAGTACATCCATTGGAATGTTGTATGACTTTACCTCACTTGGAAACATGTCTATCAACTCTTTTCTCTTCTTGTGTGCATCTTCTGGTAAAGCCATCACAGTTATCTCCTTGGGTTCGAGTACTTTGTACCTCTTTGTCAGCTCATAGTATTGCGGGTTGTTGTAATCCAGGAAAAACATGCGATTGTACATCTTCTCAGTCTTCATAAAACTTGTCACAATCTTCTTCAGTGATTCATGTTTCAATCTCTTCAATGTTTTGTATGGATAGTTCCTCGAACTAAGCCAATCACGCATATTTCTACTTGTCATTTCTTCTGGATCTTAATGATACAGTTCTTCCGGAGGAAGATCATCAATATTCAGGCTCTCTTGCAATGGCGTCCATTCACCCATTTCCACAACAAATTCTTTCTTATCTGCAGTCACTTTATCCTGCGCATTTAAACACTTTTCATATTCTTCATTAATTTGACCCACTGTCAGCCCATTCAGATACACTGGATTATACTTCATCTTTTCTAGATAAGCAAATCGTTCAAGAAGATCAACTGGTATCTCATCGTCAGGATTAGCCTCAGGTTCAGAGTCAGTGAAATCTATATCATCCAGATCATCAAGTGCCTCAATCATTGGTGCAGTTTCAGTTTGAACCGGCTCAAACTGAAATGCTTCTTCAGTAACACTTTGCACATTCTCAGCAACTTCAACCACCTCTGGCACTTCACTTGCCACTACAGATTCAGATTGAATCGGCTCAATCTGAACTGTTTTATCAGTTTCAACATCTTTCACAATCTCATCCACCTTCGCCACCTCAGATACTTCTGTTTCAGTTACAGATTCAGATTGAATCGGCTCAATCTGAACTGTTTCTTCCATTCTTGCTTTCTTCGCAACTACCTCTTCTTCAGTATTCTCAGCCACATCATCCAACTTACGTTTTCCCTCAGCTTTGTCAAGATTGACAGGATCAGCAGCTTCATCGGGAATAGAAATTGGTGTATCAATCTGTATGCCCACATTCTTCGTACCTCGAGCTCTAGTATAATAAACCTTAACTTCTTGAGTGGGCTCGACAACTTCCATTACATCTTCTGAAAATTCTTTATCAGACGTTGAATCAGACTTCTTTGATTTGGTTTCTTCTAACCACTTCTCCAACATCTCCTTCTCAGCATTAAGCGTATGGCATTCCGCAGATAACTCTTTGTAATCATCTTTCAGCTTCTCATGCTCATCCTTCAAATTCACATAATCAGCATCTAATGCTTTGAATGTTTCCAGATTCTGATGATGAGTAGCCCAAAAGTCTTCTAATCTCTTCTTCTTCCTTTCATTAGATGCTTTCAACTGTGCATTAGCATCCAAGAGTTTGTTTACCATCTCTTCTAACTCAACAATTTTCTCTTTATCTTTGTTCATATTAACACTTGAACCAACTTTTGGTGAAGACTCCAAAGGTTGTTCAATGTTTTCAGCTGCTTTGGGGGATATGGCAATATCAATAGAAACAGGAACACTCACACAAGCATCAGTATCATCGACTGTCTGTGCCACAATCTCTACTTCTGCTGCAACTTCTTGAGCAATCTGTACAATGTCCACCATCTCAGACACATTTACATTTTCAAATACATTCGGTTCCTCCACAATAATAGGATCAATCACAGGTTTCAATCTTCGTGATCTAACATACTGCAATGTGATATCCTTAAGAACTTCAACAATCCTTTCTTCTACAGCTTCAACCTCGGCAGGTTCATCAATCACAGCTGGTTCTATAACCTCAACATTTTCTGTTTCAATTTCCATTGGTTCATCAACCTCAACATTCTCTGCCTCCTCAGAAACTGATTCAGCATCATCATCACCATTTTCATCATCACCACCATTATCACTATCACTACTATCATCATCTCCTTCATCCTCATCATTTTCAGACTCATTCTCATCTTCTGGATGACGAGCAAAGTACTCATCATCATCCAACAAGTTATCAGGCACCTCATCAACTAGGTCCTGTGGATTCACTATCTCTCCATGTGATATGTGATGGTATACTACCTCAATATCCTCCACATTATTTGCTATATCCCGCAAATAGTCAAATAGTTCAACACTTTCAACTCCTCCAATACTCATCTTCCTGTATGATAAATCATTCATGTCCTCGGTATACAATATTCCTCCAACAAAACCTTCTTCTCTGATGATAGGATAAGCCAAGTTGATCATGAGTTGCAAGAATCTCGGATACATGAGAAACTTGAACCTTTTCCCTTTCACCAAATTGAATACAAACCCTTTCATAATCCACTTCGACATGTTAAAAGGCTTGTTTTCAGCAATAGCAATAATTGGGGATGCAATGTCAGAAGGGAAGTTATCAAACCCAACACTCCTTCTAGACATGCATTGCTGTATCACATAACAAAGCAATTTCCACTTCTTCCCCAGTCTAGCTCTGACAAACTGCTGCTTAGGAAATATGGGAGGATGACCCATATTGATAAAACAAGCTTGGCACTCAGCAGTTGTCAACTCATCAGTTGCACCAGCTTCATCATCATCAATTCTCAAAGCTGTTCTGATAGACTCCTCAGAAACAGTCAATTGCATTTCTCTGGTGATATTTCCTCTAACCACTATCACACCATCTTCACCAGTTACAACCTCAGCTGTTCTCCAAAAGCTCTTGATGAGTCTAGCATATATCACAGGCTTTGCACACATAGCATACACATACTTTGTTCTTCTAATGAATCTGATCATGTCTCTATACCCCTCTGTTTCTGGTATAGATTCATCCAAGCATGCAACCAGATTATGCTTAGGCTCAAATTTCAGATTCTCCATCTGTTTAAAAACAAAAACAAGACATATGAGTTAGATTTTTCATTCATTAATCAGATTTGTATAAGTATTTAAACAGAAAGTTATAATGTAGAACAATCACATGATCAATTTATCACCTAAGTTAAACTATCAATCAGATTTTCACCATTTTGATTAAGTTAACTTTTGGAAATTAATGATCATATGATATTTTACACTTAACAGTTAAAACACTTAAGAACATAAATCTGAAATTTGTATGATGAAGTGGAATAACATGTTTTAGCTCAGTTTTAACATTGATTTGTCACTTCTTAACACACATTTCATCATTTTGAAGTTAAAGCTTAAGAACATTCAACAGGTCATCAATGGCGGTTCGACAGTTATGAGCAATTTTAAGTTGATTCAGTTGATTTTAAGGAATTTTGATGCAAATTAATGACAAATTGTTGATAATCGACAGTTTTTACACTTAAAACAACATTCGATTTCAGTTTTAACACGCAAAATCAAAGTGTCGATTCAGTGATCAAAGTACTGTTCATCATCATTTTTCGTTTTAACGATCGATTTGCAGGTTTATCAAGGTCGAATCACTTAAAATATACCTTATTCAATCAATCAAACTTGTCACAGATCAAACGATTGAATATGATAATCAACGGTTTATGTGCAGGAGATTTTGCTTGAAAAACTTGGTGAAAAATGATAAGTGTTGTGAAGAGGCGGGTTTTTATATGATTGAAAAATTAGGTCAAACTTATTGGGACGGGTCAACAAATTGGGACGGGTAAACAAATAAGCCCAATAAGCCTGGACGGGTCATGCACTGTTGAGCCGCGTCATGCACTGTTAGGACGGGTCAAGGTCTTGGGACAAGTCACAACATGGGACGGGTCAACATAAAAACATGTAAACACTTGGACGGGTCAATCACTGTAGAGACGGGTAAAACACTGTAGAGACGGGTAAGAGTTAGGAACAACTACACCTGTTTTGGTTTTACCCATCACCCGGCTGTATAGTGGTCTGCTAACATCACCCGACTTGCATAAATACTTCTTGTTCATTACCCGGCTGCATAGTGATACCTTCATCACCCGGCTTGTATAAAAACAACTTTTCTTCATTACCCGGCAACACAGTGGTACTTACTTACCCGGCAGCATAGTGTTATTCACTTACTCGGCTGGTAACAACACTTCATTACCCAGCTAAATAGACTTCTGATATCTTCATCCGGCTTCAATTCTTCTTTTCAATCACCCGGCTGATATCAGACAACACATTTACCCGGCTAAATAGTCTTCTTCATTACCCGGCTAAATAGTGCCTTCTGATATCTTTGCCCGGCTTCAACACTTAAGCGATTTTTCTCATTTTTCTCCGTCTGTTGTCTTTTCAACTGCATTTATTGCACCTGCAAACATTCTCGACATATTAATTAGACAAGACATCCTTATTAGGGTTTGTCACATTAATTAATCAACAACATTATTTAGGGAAACAAATTAATTCAATTAAAATCCATTTTTCATTTTCTTTAATTTTTCTTCAAAAATGTTTTTGCACAACCAAAATTTCTATATCCCGAAGCAATTTTCTAAAGCAAATCACACGACCTTAGGTTTGTTTTTAACATCTTCAATACACTACTTGCTTTCATTAACCACATGATCCTTACTTCAACACACTTATTTCAAAATTTTTTTGGCTTTTTGGAAATATTTTTTCTTCTTCATTTATTCTCCCCCTAAACTTGAAATTTCTTAAAATTTTTAAGTTTAACAAGGATGTCGATGTGTCAATAAAGAATCCATATGCCTGCACACACAAAGCACACACATTAAATTTAAAGACATATGCAAATGCAATGAATCAAAATATCGCAGTGAGATCATACCACACATTATCTTAACATGTTTTGCAAGTTTTGAATAGACATTTGACTTCTGTTTGATTGAGTGATGATATGAAAACATACCAATTAGCTCGAGTTAAAACACTTACTTTTTCAGTATCATGATGAGATTAAGGTTCGATTAAAATGATTTATGTGACCCTCATGAATACATATGTCAACATATTTCCTCATCAAACACTACTAAGATGCATATTGCACAAAAATCTGGTCACTTACAGTCATACACAGTGTGGAATATGGGTTCTATTCGGATTTGGTCCACTTTGGGACTTCTTTTGAATTCCTTTTGGAATTTTTCATTTCCTATTGTTCCCCTTGGGAATCTTCTGAATTCCTTTTTGGAATTTTTGTTTGGTGATGGTCCACATTTGGGACTCTTTTTGTTCCAACTTTGGGAATCTTTTGCTGCACCTTGAAGCTCAAAAGAGACTTCGTGTGAGACTTCAGGTCTGTGGATACCACAACAAAGAAGCTCACGATGCGGTTCATCACACTGAATAGACTGCATCGTTACCCGATCATGAACAACTATCATCACAAGCAATGCATCAAAAGAAATATATCTAGACATGTATAACAAAGGAACTTAACACAAAGATCATTAAGTTTATATTTGTCAACAATGAACTTACTTTTTCAGTCTAATTGTCTGAGCTTTCTCGCACATCAATTAACATTCATCAGTCTTTATTTTTTTTTATAAAAAAATGTAACAAATAATGTCTAGTGTAACTATCATTTCTCACTTTTTGCAATATAGATTCTTATGACATGATATTTTCTTTTCTTTTTGTTTTTTTTTATATTCTTTTTTTTTTGCTTTTTCTTATCATGCACACACACAATGCAAAAACAATAAAATAAAAGACAAAGGAATCAATACTTGACATCAACTTATTATATTTTTTACTTTTATATTTTCTGATTTTTGTTTAGTTTTTCAAAAATTAGAATTAATCATGGTTGATTAACCCTATGGATTGAATTAAGAATTCAAACCGCCCTGACAAGAAAGATTTTGTGAAAAGATCTGCCAGTTGTTTGTCGGTATGAACTTTAATCAAAATTATTAAACCTTTTTCAGAGTTGTCTCTGAGAAAGTGATATCGAATTTCGATATGTTTGGTTTTTGAGTGTTGAACATGATTAGCAGTAATGAACATAGCAGCAGTATTGTCTATGTAAATAGGAGTTTTGAGAAAGTTAAACCCGTAGTCAAGCAATTGGTTTTGTAGCCACAAAACTTGAGAACATCCTGCAGATGCAGCGATATACTCTGCTTCAGCTGTGGATATAGAAACGTTGGTCTGCTTTTTGCATTGCCAAGAAACAAGTCTAGGACCCAGAAATTGACATCCACCAGTAGTCGATTTCCTATCAAGAGCACACCCACCAAAGTCACTATCAGAATAACTATATAACTCAAAATTGCCTTCATAAGGATACCATAACCCGAGATTCGGTTTCCCTTTAAGGTATCTGAAAATACGTTTAACAGCAACCAGGTGCGACTCTTTTGGATCAGACTGATATCCTGCACACACACATACAGCATACATAATGTTTGGCCTTGATGCAGTAAGATACATTAGTGAACCAATCATTGATCAGTACAGTGTTTGATCAACGGATTTGCCTTTTGGATCCGGTTGTATCTTGCAATTCACAAAAGATGGCGTTCGAATAGTCAGACAATCTTGCATCTTGAACTTTTTCAGCAACTTCTCAATAAACTTTGATTGGTTGATAAAAATCCCGTCTGCTGACTGTTTTACTTGTAATCCAAGAAAGAAATTAATCTCCCCCATTGAACTCATCTGAAATCTTGACTTCATGATTTCTTCAAACTCTTTGCACATGGACGAACTGGTTGATCCAAAGATGATATCATCCACATACACTTGAACACATAAAAGATCTTCATTTTCCTGCTTCATGAATAAAGTTGGATCAATCTGACCTCTTGTAAAGCCATGTTCTAGCAAATGTTTAGATAGCGTCTCGTACCATATCCTTGGAGCTTGATGTAGATCATATAATGCTTTGCTCAATTTGTATACACGATGTGGATACTCAGGATCCTCAAAACCAGGAGGTTGTCTGACGTACACATCATCGGTAATTGTTCCATACAGAAAAGCGCCTTTAACGTCCATTTGAAACACTTTAAACTTCATAAAAGAGGCATAAGCTAGAAAAACGCGAATAGCTTCAAGTCGAGCGACCGGAGCAAACACTTCCTCATAGTCAATACCTTCTTCCTGAGTATAACCTTGTGCAATAAGTCTGGCTTTGTTTCTCACCACAATGCCACGTTCATCTGGCTTGTTCTTGTACAACCATCTTGTACCAGTCGCATTTTCTCCTTCAGGTAACTCCACTAATTTCCAAACCTCTTGTTTGCGAAATTGAAGTAACTCCTCTTGCATCGCTTCAATCCAACTGTTATCTTGTAACGCTTCTGAAATGTTCTTCGGAACCACTTGAGAAAGAAAACATGAATAAAGACAAACGTTTGCTTGTTCAGTCTGACTTCTCATAGTTCTCTGATTCAACGGCCCAATAATCTGAGAAAGAGGATGATTCCTGTGAACTCGATGAGTTGAATTGAATCTCCTTGAACTTGCGTCTCCAGATTAGACTGATTCAGATTCGGTAGATCTTGTAGAATTGTAGACGTATGCGGAGTGAAATTAGGAACTTGTTCTGGTGAATTGATGAAGTAGTCAAATGATTCTGGAACGACTTCAACATTCAGATCTGATGATGGTTGATTCTGAACAGATCCACCATCATTAGGAGAAACTTGCGGATTAACATCATCATCAAGATTGTTTGAATCTTGATCTTCTTGAGAACCAGAAGGACCCGGAGCTTGACTTGATGCCCCATGATCAGGATTATGAAATGACATGAACGGATACTCAGAATTGATATTGCTATCATCGTCATTATCAGAATCATCACTGAAACATCCCAAGTCTCCTGATTCTTTTCTTGATGTTCCTGAAAAATCAAACAAGTTAGGATTGAAAGATTTTGATAAAGAATCTAAATCAAACAACCATTCGGGACCATGAGCTACTGACGGAAACGAATTTTCTAAAAACTTTACGTTAATAGTTTCAATAACAGTGTTTGTTTTGCTATTAAAAACCCGATAAGCTTTAGAAACAGACGAATAACCAAGGAAAAATCCATCGTCAGATTTTGACTCAAATTTACCGAGATGATCACTTAAATTTAGAATCGATACAGGACAACCAAATGCTTTCAAGTATGAAATATTCGGTTTTCTTCCAAACAATAACTCATAAGATGTTTTATTTTTATCCTGAACCAATAATGTCCTGTTTTGTACAAAACACGCAGTAGCAATAGCTTCGTCCCAGAAAGTGATAGGGATTTTGGCGTCTGCGAGCATGGATCTTGCAGCTTCAATCAGTGTTCGATTTTTCCGTTCCGCAACCCCGTTTTGTTGAGGCGTTCTTGGAGCACTAAATTGTCGCGCAATTCCTTTTTCTGCACAAAACAAATCGACATTAGAGTTTTTAAACTCGGTTCCATTATCACTTCTTAAGATTTTCACTTTACAATCCAACTGATTTTCAACTTTGATGATAAATTCTTTTAACAACTCAACAGTTTCAGATTTAACAAGCAAGAAATAAACCCAAGAAAATCTAGTAAAATCATCAATGATGACAAAACAATAAGACTTCTTTCCGATGCTTTGAACATTTGTTGGTCCGAAAAGATCCATGTGTAGCATCTGCAAGGGTTTTGAAATGGAGTTTTCTGGCTTGGACTTAAAAGACATTCGATGTTGTTTTCCTTTCAAACATGCTGGACAGAGATCAGTTGTAGAGAATTTCTATGCCAAAGCTGACTCTCATCATTTGAGGCATGCACAATGAGACATGTGGTTTCAGTTTCAGCAACAATCTGCGACATATCAAGTTTGTATACATCACGGTCTCTTGGAGCTTTAACCACCACCCACTCATTGTCAATCTTAAAACCTGGTTTGAGTATGTAACAGAAAGAATCATCAAATAATGTTGAATAAGATTTATCACAAATTTGAGATACACTTAGCAAATTAAAGTTCAACTGTGCACAGTAGTTGACTTTATCAAAGCTAATGACCCCATTTGACACAGTTCCTTCTCCAGTTATTTTACCACCAGCATCTCCTCCAAATGCAACATGTGTACCATTCTTTAGCTTAAAATCTTGAAGCAAGGCATGGTTGCCTGTCATGTGCCGGCTACACCCACTATCAACGAACCATGAGTTGATAGGTCTTCTTGGGCGTACCTGCATTTCAACAATTACTTAGTTAGTTTGGTCAACCCAGGCCCACATGGTCTTGGGTTTTCCGAATCTATCTGTAACAGTAACTTGTTGATAATGAAGATTTTGAAAATTTGTTTCATTCGAGAGATTTGGTTGAAAACTGTTTCGCCCATTGGCTTGAATCGATTGCTTTCTTCTTAAAGCAGTAAACCTTTCCTCTAACTTAGGATCAAGGTTATTTTCAAATTTCTGATTTCTCACCAACAAAGCTCTCGGCTTAAAACTGTTAACCTGCACATTTCTTGATGAAAAGTCATTAAAACTAGAATTGTTTCGTTTGAAAGTTCTCAAATCAGGAGAATGACTTTGGTTAAATTTTTGAAAACCAAACGATTGATTTCTTTGAAAATTTGGAAACGGAGTCATTTCTCGTGATGAGTTTTTCCGAAAGAAACAATCCTTTGTATCATGATTTCTCCTTTCACAGATATCACAAAATTTGTTATGAAAACATTCTTCTGAAGAATGATTTCTTTTGTCACAGTAACTGCAGTACCTGTTAAAGAAACATTCAGCAGTTGCATGATTATAACGATCACAAATCTCACAATGTTTCTTGCTAATCCTAAAGAGCCGATTGTTAACTTTTGATGTTGAACCCACTCGTGATTCATTATCAGTTTTGTTCGATTTTAGATTAACTTGATTCTTTTGTGGAGATTTTGTTTGTGATTTTGATTGCTTGGGACTTTGATTCGATTTTAAACCATCTTGTTTGGTTACCTTCTTTGGTTCAATTCTTTTATCACTGACAGCGGAAGACTTAGGACATGAACCTGTTTTCAGACCAGAGTTAGATTTGATTGAAGAATTGATTTGGTTACCATAAGATCCATTCATATCGAAAGTTCCTGCAGACACAAACTTGATTGTTTTACCTTTTGACACTTTCTTCTTGACAGGTTTAACATTATCAGTTTTAACCGTTTGAGCTTTGGCGTTGTCATTCGATTTCATGACACTTTTACCTTTTGATTGTTTTGTTTCAGATTGATTGTTCATTACATTTGATTTCTGCATCTTCGCAGTTGAGACTTCAGCCTTCTTCACAGCCTTCTTCACAGCATTCTTCTTGATCAGTTGATCAGCAACTTTCGCTTTCTGCTCATTCTTCCATTTGATGTATTCTGGATCATTGTATCCTGAAAAGTCACCTTCATCCTTCACCTTTTCTTCTGTCTTCGGATTTAGTTCAGGATATTCAACAAGTTGAATAAGAACATGCTCAGATTTGTTGCTAGCTTCATCATCAGCTTCAACTGTCATGTCATCTTCTTCTTTCAAACTTTCAATCAACACTTCAGATCCTTCGGATTCGGATTTACTTCTTTGAATTTCTTTGAATTTTCGTTCATTTTCAGGTGAATGATCAAATTCATTGAAGTTTTCAGGTAAAGTTTGTGTGATTGATTTAGGCATTGGTTCATGAGTAAAACCTAACCCTGTTTTGTTTTTGTTACCTCTTTCACTCACAAGTTGTTTTACCATTGTTTTACAGCTTTTAACCTTTGTTAATTCAACTTGTGTGACTGCATGAGCAACCTTTTCTTGTTCGAAATTTTTGGTCATTTCTTCAAGTTGTTTGGTTACAAGTTCCAGTTCCTTTAAGGTTTTGTTCCATGAATCTTTAAGTGACAATATCTTCTCATCAGCAATTTTGTGATCAATTTTAAGTTGTTCATGAATTTTCTCATGTTTGCTTAATTTGTCACCAATTTTAAATGAATGAGTTCGATAATGTTCCACTTGTTTTATGCATTGTTCAGAACATAACCTTTCTTTCACATCATTAGGCAAAGGAACATAGTTAGGGGGTAATTCGATACTAACCTTTGGTTGTTCAGTAGATGATGAAGACTCATTGGATGTAACCATCAGCGCAATTTCTGGTTCAGATTCTTCAACAGGATCAGCCGTTGCACTCCAGTCATATTCCTCAGAATCTTCACTCACAGTATCAATCACTTTACCATCCCCTTCTTCAGACCAGTCTTCTTCAATTTCACAGACTAACGCCAAACTTGATGTAAGATCAGATGTAAACTGTTCTGCATAAGCACTCCAATCGTATCCATCTTTCACACTAACCACTAGTGCTTTAGTCTGATCTTCTGGCTTCTTGCCTTTATCTTTAAGTTCTGGCATGGGAAGACTTTGATATGGCCTCTGATTGAAACGTTGATTCCTGTTTTGATAGCTTGAAGACTGTTGCGAGCTTTGACCTTGACCTTGATTCTGTCCACTTGAACTTGCTTGATCATTGTAGTTCTGATTCTTAGGAGCCTTGCATTCCCTTGAAAAGTGACCATAGCAGTTACAGTTGAAACATCTGGCCTTCGATTTGTCAAATCCAACAGTTTTGTTTGCATGAGGCTTGTAGCTTCGGTTAACATATGCATGTTTCTGCGTTCTATATGCAACCATCACCATTTGCCAATTTAGATCCATTTCCTCAACATCATCAGGATCCATTTCAAATAGATCTTGAAGCACAACGTCCATTTGACTCAAGTGACTTCCTTGATAGGCTTGAAAGCTTGCCATGAAAGCAGTAAAGGCAGTCTTGGTCTCGTCATCTTGTAACAAGATGTTCATTACATCTTTCACTTTTGCTTGAACAGTCGAACTTTGATTTTCTGCTTGATTCTTCAGATTCTGACTTTGACTTTGAGTTCTCGGTGGAGATTGAGGTTGAGAATAAGTTGGTGAGTTTGGAATGTATGACGAATCTGTATAAAAACTTGCACCAACAAATAAGTCACCCTCATCATCAATCTTTGCAGATTCTTGAGCCAGAAAAGCATTCTCCACAATGTTTGAAGAATTCACAACAAATTTGTATTGTGCATGTGAACCAGTTCTATCAATGTTTCTAGAACTTTCATCAATCTCTACTTCCTCAATCTTTGCAATGAGCAGATCCAAATCCATCGGAAACTTTTCAGTATGCTTAAATAACGTCACAGTTTGTTTCCATGAAGATGGAAGAGCACATAATAATCTGTCATTCAGGTCTTGAAGATCTGTTTTTGCACCCACATTGGTCATTTCAGTAGTAAGATGAACAAACCTATTCATCATCTGGTGCACAGACTCTCCAGCAATATGTTCAAATAACTCCAACTGTCTCTTCAACTTTTGTTTCTTGAGACTTCTAAGTTGTTCACCTCCTTCACAGATGGACTTCAAAGCTTTGAACAATGTATAACCCGTTTGATAAGCATCCAACCTTGACAAAACTTGTAGTGGCAGTCCCTTACACATCAAAGAATATGCTTTGCTATCATTCTTCACTTTTCTTAAGTCTTCTGCTGATAAATTATCCTCTGGATAAGGTTCAGTAGAGTCTTTGGTGTAGGTACTTGCACTATCCGGAGTTGTCTGTGTAGGTATGTGAGGACCCTTATCAATTGACTTCCAAAGATCATTGTCTATCGAGCAAAGATGATGCTTCAGCCTAATCGTCCAATTCTTGAAATCTGCACGATTGACAAGTCTAGGAACACGGTTATCAGAATCATCATTAGGTGCCATTTTAAAAAATTTAAGAAAAATATTTTTGTGTTTTTGATGATTTTTGAAAAAAAAAACAGTTAATATACTAAAAATAAAGACAAGTAAATAAATGACAAGATAAGATAACAAGTTTTGAAACAGCTGAAAAAGGATCACACGGCTGAACAGTGAAAATTTCTTCTTCACCCGGCTGAACAGTAGCTTTGTTCTTTACCCGGCTAAGAATAACTTCACCCGTCTAAACAGTTGACCCGGCTTAACAGTTGTAATTCCTCAACACTTGTAGTCTTTACCCGGCTGAACAGTTAGCCGGCTGAACAGTTTTAACTTCATACGGCAAATAACTTGACCCGGCTTGGAATCTTGACACGGCAAAAAGGCTTTACACGGCTGAACAGTTGATCACCCGGCAGAGTAATTGTTTACCCGGCTACACAGTTGTCGATCACCCGGCTGAATTTGTTAATCACCCGGCGGAACAGTGTATCACCCGGCACAACAGTTCTTGATCCGGCTGAACAGTACACCTTTTTCTCGTCAAATTCTTTACCCGTCTAGCACAAAATCCTTTACACGACTGCACAGGACCTAATTTGTTCACAAATCTAAGTCCAAAGGAAATTTTCTAAGTCAAAATTATCACCCGGCTAGTTAATCTTCAACCAGTTCATACTGTTCATCATCTTCGTCAAACGAATTTTCTGGGTTTGAACAAAAACTTGTTCAATTTCTTCAAAAATCACACACAATCTGTGAAATGATCCGATTATCAATCCCTAATCTCAATCAATCCAAAACATGATCAAATTTTGATGAATTTGAGTAAAATTCGATCGAACAGTAATTTTTTCTTATCTTCTTAATTCCTCAGATCTGATGATAATCTTATGAAATTTGCATAATCGTTGTGAATTAGAAGTGATTGTGATGATCAATCACAGCTAAAAACAGCAACAGATCATTCAGATCACGATTTTTGAGCAATATTGATGTGTTTTGCTTGATGAATAGCGAAGAACACAATACCAACAGCTCTGATACCAATTGATAGGTTCAATAGGATCGATATCGCTCAATGATCAGAATGAAATAAGCACACAAACACAGTTCAATCAACAACACAATTCATTACTTAATAATTCTCTTTGTATTGATGATCAAAGGAAAGTTGTAGTTCAAAATGCAGGAGAATGCAATCACACACAGTTAACTCTCTCTCTAACGTGTAAATTTGATATAGACTCTCTCTCTAACATTCTCTTACTACATGCTTTATGCAACAATACATTAGGGAAAATACAAAATTAACCCTAAACTATACAAAATGTATAAAACAAAGTACAAAGTAAATCTTAACAGAAATAAGCCCTAACAGCCAACTTCGGCATAACGAGGAAAATCGAGTTGTAGTACAGATTCGGTAGATCCCACCATTATTTGGGGAGCTAGGTGGTGCAAATTGTCCTTTACCCATTTGGTTATCCGTAGTGATGGCAACAAGGCAAGTTAAGTAATATTCAGTTTAATCTCGACGTGCTGGTGTAGTAAGCAAGGTGGTCTTGCAAACCAACAATAGTATATTGATTTGTCAGGAAACTTATGTTTTATATATATTGTTAAATAAACTCATTGAACTTACCAACATTATGTGTGGACTCTTTTTAGTTTGTTTTCTCAAGTATTTAAGGAACACAAGCACGATTAGCGCGTGCATGCATCATTAGGTCTACATGTTTTCAAGAATTTTATTTGTTATTAACCTTATCTGTATTAAATACTTTTCAATGCATTTACTTTACTCATCTGTCGTTAGGCTACCGCAAGCTTTTAAACAATTACTCTGTATTAATTTTCTCATTCAATGAGACATGTATGTTTTAAATTCATATAGTGTCGTTTGGTGTAACTAATGACTTGGATCCTAGTTTTGTCACACGCCTAATGGCTACACCATTTGTGGAAAATGGAGGGTGTGACAGATTGGTATTAGAGACATTGGTTATAGCGAACTAGTTTGCATTGCGTTGTATTCTAGACTATAACTGTACACTGCATTAGTTACACTGGTGTGAACTTATTTGTGACCCATATACATGAGTAATCAACTTGTATTATTTGAACTTTAGGGCAATTTTTTTTCTTGCTATGTTAGTAAGCTTGAACTAAATATGCATTTATTTTGGTTTATGTGCTAGTCTTCTGAGCACAAGTTTGTTTAACACTCCAACTAAGCTGTATCTTCCTTTTTAAAACCCTGAAGTTTGGTTTATATCAAAATCTAAATTTTTTTATAACACTTGAGTCAGGATTAACTGTAGCTAGCTATGAATTTTATTCATTAGAGTATGCATGAGACACGTTTGGTTGTGACTTTGTTAAAACATTTTTCCATTTTAGGCTATTTTTTTTTCTTTTAGGGCTTTGTTAGGGAAACATTTTTATTGCATTACAGTTTGAAACTTACATTATTATGGCAACTAACCGATGTAATCTAGAGTTTCATGAACCCACTTTTTTAAACGATTAATGGGACTAGGTTGTTGTCCAAAAGCTAAAGTATACTAAGGTCTTGATTTGATAATTGGGTGACCAACTATATGTTACTAGACGTCACTTATTATGTGACACCTTCATCTACTATAACATGATAGTTTATACGAATTAATTTGTTGTGACTTGTTACTTATTGTGTGATCCACTATGTGTTGAAACATGCTACATTGCGACCTACTTGCTGGATGTTTTCATTACTTATGATTACTATATGCTCACTACATGTTGCTAGCAGACTTACATGGATAACTAGCATGAGAGCATAGGATACTTGACATATGATTTCCCTTAGATACATCACACTGAGCAAAAACATGTAGCACATTTGCCTTATGCTAGTTGTAAGCACACCATACCTCTTTGATGCGTCTAATATTCGGAATAAGCTAACATATCTTATAGATAAGAACAAAACAATAAGCATGATAAGACTTAAGATTAATGTTAGAACATATAGATTAGCATTTAGTTTATCTTTGTATCTCATCTTTTATGTATAGTCTAAGGAATTTTGATGTAATTGCTTCTAGCAAGTTGTATTGGTCTATAAATAGCATTTTGTATCTCTTTAGAAAAGAGCTTTTTCCTTCTCTATTGTAATTGTTGTTTTGATCAATACAAAGAGAACTTCTGAGTATTTACA
This sequence comes from Tagetes erecta, assembly GCA_030867185.1. Classification (NCBI taxonomy): domain Eukaryota; kingdom Viridiplantae; phylum Streptophyta; class Magnoliopsida; order Asterales; family Asteraceae; genus Tagetes; species Tagetes erecta. Next base: position 22,025,618 of record CM061487.1, read on the forward strand.
TTTTATGTTGAATCGAATCATACTTGTGTGCTGTGAAATTTTCTTGTTTGGATCATAACGTTTGCTGCAGATTATAGGTCTAAATCCTGTCACATCAAGTGGTATCAGAGCTTTTGGCTCATATCTAAGTTGTGTTCATCCCATCGAACACTGTTTGATCGAAAATTTGCATCAGATCTACGATTTTTATCAGATCAATTGAATCGAAGCTGTGTTTCATCATCATAAACATAGATCGAAGCTCAATTGAGAAGAAATTCAAGCAAAAGTTAAGAAAATCATCAGATCTAAGAGTTTTTAGTGTTCATAAGCTATCGACCTAAAAACTTTTTCATCAACAACAATTACGATGAGAATCGGGGAAAATTGTGATCGGGGATCATTGATCTAATCATTATCAATCTATTCAGAAGAAATTTCATCAAAAACAACATCAAAATCATGAAATTAGAAATCGGAATGCTTATGAATCTTTTGATTTGGATCTGAGTGTTTGTGGAAAATTTCAGAAAATTTATCTAAGTGTTCATCCGTTTGACAACTGCTCGTCCGTTTGAGAACTGTTCATCCATTTGAGTACTGTTCAAGCAGTTCAGTTAGGACTTAGTAAAAAATAGTGTTTCTCACGTGTACTGTTCATCCATTTGACCACTATTCACCCGTTTTAAGTTCAAAATGTTTCTAAGTCTTTTTCTGCCCGTTTTACAAGTTTCTGTCCGTTTCACTCTATTCCAATTCACTAAGAATTCTCTAAGTGTTTTGTCCGTTTCATACAAGTTTAATTTCATCCGTTTTGCAAAATATTATAAGTGTTTTGTCCGTTTCATACAAGTTCAATTTCATCCGTTTTGCAAAATATTGTAAGTGTATTGTCCGTTTCTTACAAGTTCAATTTCATCCGTTTTGCAAAATGTTCTAAGTTTCTTTCCATTTCATTCATATGTCTGTTTTACTTTTGTGTTAAGTAATCTTTGTTCTTTCACGTACTTTGTTTATATTTAAAAAATCAAAAATACAAAAAATATTTGTTTCATTCATACATCATGGCACTCGATGATTCTGAGATAAGTGTTCTAAAGTTGAAGATCGATCAGATTTCAAGAACTAGACAATTCGATTAAAGCTTCATTTGAACTCAATTGATTCCGATCTAGGAAATCTATAGCAAAAGGTCCTTTCATTCATACTCGATCAGTTGGTCCAGATACTAACGGTGCAGCATACACTAAAGAGTCAACTACACCTTATCTAGAAGATGACTTGGAAGGTGAAGATTTGAAGAAAGTAAAGAATGATATCAAAGTATACTCACTTATCTACGAAGGCTTACCTCTTCAAGTGTTAATTCGTCTTGAAAACTACCAAACTGGATATACTCTTTTCAAGGCACTTAAAGTTATTTGTGATGGAGGGGAAGAATTGCAATCTTTGAAGAAGCAAAAGTTGAAGAGACAACTTTAACTATTTGAGCACATATCAGGAGAATCTGTCCATCAAATGATGAAACGTTTCATGCAATTAACTCAAGAAATGTCAACTGCTGGAATTAAGAATGATTTGAAGTATCTGAATGATCGATTGTTGAATGCTTTACCATCAAGCTGGAAGCACACATTTATGATATTAAAGCATACTGAAAAAATTTCGATGGATATGGACATTCTCATTACCAAAATTGAATCTGTTGAAATCAACGAGAGTTCAAGAAATAATGGTCGTGTTGTATCATCATCTCAATACAAATTGGTGACTTTGCCAGCAAACACAAGTGATAATGCCTTTGTGGTTCAAAAGGAAGAAATGAGTGAAGATGGAGATTTATTCATAGGAGCTAGTTTCTTTGCTGAATCACTTTACTCAACTGCACAACCTACACAATCAACAACTAAGTCACAGTCTACTCAATCTCAAGCTACTCAATTTGTGAAATCAAACCAAAATCAGCCTGAGAATCCTAATCTTAACTCTGTTAATTCTTGCAAAGTGAATGGTGTGATTAACATTTTATTGCTGGATGATGAAACGAAGAATGATTTTACTACTTTTATGGCAAGTTTTCAAGCATATCAATCTAGTCATCTTACTAACTTAGAATTTATTTTGCAAGATTAGTTCGAGATGGATCCGAATGATGTAGAGGAAATCGATCTCAGTTGGTAAATGGTAATGGTGGCATACAGCACTCAAAAGCATGCGTATGTGAACATAAATTTTAAAGCCGGTGCAAACCAACCTGTTTGATTTGACAAATCAAAATCAAGATGCTTTAACTGCAATAGTTATGGTCATTTCTCAAGAGAATGCAAAGCTCCAAAGCAACATCAATCCGGAGGACAATCAAATTCAAACAGTTTTTCAAATCAAGCAAACGCAAGCACCTCAAACTTTCAACTGAGACCTCAGCAAACATTTCACAAGCAATATCAAAGTTTACCCATGTCTAGTGCCATAGAAGATTTAAAGAAGATCGAAGACCCAAACAAGGCATTTGTTGTAAGTATCAAGGATGGATATGATTGGAGTGCATATAAGGAACAGTTTACTGCTGATCTTACATCTAATCTGGCATTAGTCATTGAATTTTGTGAAGAGGATTGGTCGGAAGAAAGTGATCCTAAACTTAATAATGTTGAAAAGTAAGATAATGAATATGACTGGAGTGACAAATCAGATGTGATTGCTGAAATCCAAATTGAAGAAATAAATCAAGTTGAAGATGTTAATCTGACTGTGGAATGCAATAAGAATGAAGAAGTTGCACTCATGGCTCAATCAGAACAGATAAAGGTTGAATCCTCGTCCTCTGAATATGAAAAAATCTTCAAATTATGTTCCTCTACCTGAAAAGATCTTTTCCATACAAGGGTCTTGGAAGAAATCACTTGAAGAAATTGAATCTTTAAAACATCAACTGTCTGAACTTTCAATGAATCTTGAAAATGAGAAAAATTGCTCACGTAGTAACACAAGTCGAATTGACAAGGTTAAAAGTTGTAAATCAATAGTCAAACAAATGATGAGTGAGAAAGGAAACAAGAACAAAACTTGACTTGGTTTTACACATGAACCCATGCCAGAATCAATCACTAACACTCTACCAGAAAATTTCAACACCAAAGACCATTCACCTGAAAATGAAGCAAGGTTGAAAGAATTTCTCAAAAAGAAATCGAATTCTAAAAGTCAAGCTGATGAAAGTGAAGTTGAAGTGTTTATCGAAACTGATCAAGCCATGATTCAAGATGGTTATCCTGTGAAGATAAAGTCTTATCATCCAAGGAATATAATAAAGCAAGTGTATGTTGCCAAAGGTTCACAAGTAATTGTTGAAGACAATCAGAGAAATAAGGAGCAATCAAAGTTGGAAAGTTCATCAAATGCTAACTCATCATCAGATTATGGTTTCAATAATCCTGAGTTCATCAAGTGGTAGAAGGAAATGCAGAAGCAGAAGGGAAGCGTTGAAATTCAATGTCAAAGCAAAAGCTCTAGTCCTTCAGTTCTAAAGAAATCTTCAAGAAGTTCAAAATCTGAACTAAATCCGAAAAAGAATCAACAACAAAACAACAAATTTTTAAAACCTGTTAAATTTTTTTTAGCTCGTAAATTTGATATGAACAAATTCGAATATAACTAATCTAACTCAAAGGTCAAACCAGTCTCTGGTCCGGAAGCAGGTACGAGATCAATGTCTTCCACTGTATGTAAAAAGTATGAATCAATGAGGGTGTATCCAAATTTATCCAAATAAAAAACCATCAACAAACATCAATCATTAAAACAGCACGTTAACCAAAAATCCCCTAAAACTGAATCGATATCAAATTCTAAATTTGAATCAAAATTTAGGGTTAAGCGAGAGTTGTTTAAGGCACACCAGAAATATTGTGATACTAGGTTAGAACCCGCGTGTTCACGCGGGATGGATCAATAATTCATATTACACATGAAAGAAAACAATGCATATTAATTTTAATATGTAAGACTTTGCTTAGCATTTGATAATTCATATTATACATGAAAGAAAACCTGTAACATGTAGGTATTAACAATGAATTTACAAATTGTTTCCTTGATTTTTTTTATCAAGTTCATTTCACTATGAGTCTCACTCAACGCAGGCACTTCAAGTTAAGCCTAAACTGTGAAAAGGAAATGATTATATTCAACCATATGTAGTTTAATTAGCTATTGATTAGTTATTTGTTTCTTAGTTGATCAGTTGAATAGTTATTTGAAGTTGAGCCTCCATTTTTACTTATAAGTTTTATCAGTTAAATAGGTTTTTTTAACAAGAATTGTATATATACTAAATCAAATAAATTACAACACCCGTCACTTGTGGGGTTAGAACCCAAGACCTGTTGCTCCAAACACAAGTGTTACTCATGGGGCACTAATCCCATTGACCACCGGTTAAATAGTTAATTCCATTTAAGTAGTCAACATGTTTGAACATGAAATGGTATAGTGATAGGTTCAATTGGATCGATACTGCTCGAAATCAGAATGATCAACGCACAAACACAACAATTCAATCAGCAACACAATTCATTACATAATAATTCTCTGGTATTGATGATCAAAGCAATAGTTGTAGTACAATAGTGCAGGAGAATACAATCACACACAAAGTTCTCTCTCTAACGTGTAAATCTGTGATCTAGACTCTCTCTCTAACATTTACTAGCAACATGCTTTATGCATCACTACTTAGAGATATTACAAACTATACAAACTTGTATAAACAAAGTACAAAGTAAATCTTCTAACAGGAACGAGCCCTAACAGTACTCCCCCTAAGATTTACCTTTGGACTTTAATAAAAAATCTTCAGCTTTAAATCTTTTCTCTTTAATCTCTAATCTCTCTTGAATCAATATTCTTCATTCAGATTCTTCTTTCACATTCAGCAACTCTTTTCCAGTATATTCTTCTTGCTCTTTGATAGCTTCTTCAATGCATGACTTAAACTTTTCAGCTATCATGGCTTGTCTCGGTTTTGACTCGTTGGTGAGAATATCACAAGCAGCCATCTGTTTCAGCGTTTCCAAAGTGATACCTGCAAAATCAATATTAGCATAAAATTCGTACGGCCTTTTCCTTCCTTTGGCCCGTACTTCTAAGGTTCCCTTAGACGTAATCCTCATGAACTCAATCTTTGGTATGTTGATATTCACAAGGTCATCATTGAGTAATGCTTTCCTTAATCGGATCTTTTCGATGGCAGCTCCGATAACCTCAATCATTATTTCAAATAACTTCCTATCAGCTTCAGCAATCAGATCCTTCATCTTTTCCATCTTGTGGCTTATCAGATGATCAATATAAGATGGATGCAACAATTTGAGCTCAAACGTACTGAATAAGGTAATCATGTCTTGATCCCAGTCATCCAAATTACGAACCAACTTCAGCTCAAACGTCTCTTCATGGCAGAAAATTTTTAGAATAGGCTTCGTCTTCTACGAACCATCGAATACCTTCAATCCCGGATTGGTAACTTTGTCAAAGTATTCGTCTGAAAATTCATCTAAGTACATATCATGAAGGATCAACTTTTTCTTCTTCCTCTTCTTCTTATTCAAATAAGCCGTATCTTCTTGTTTTCCACAAAATTCCAAGAATTTAGGCATTCGGCTTATTCCAGCGTCCAACAACATTGCACACTTATCACCACGCTCAGCTCGGGTATGATTTATCAGTCTAAGTTTGTGCAATTCTTTCAAATCTTGAACCGGAAGTTTGAAGATACTAGAATAATAGTGATAAACATCACATAATCCATTAACCCTTTTGATAAAAAATGCATCGAATACCTCATCATACTTCCATGCAATGATCATTACATCCTTGGACTTTTCCGGTACGATCATTGAGTCGAGAAGATCAGCAACGGATTGACCTTTACTCCGCAGTGATCTTACGATATCAGCTGTTGTGGCAGCTTTATGCCATGACTCACGTACATCCATAGGAATGTGATATGCTTTCATTTCTCTTGGAAACATATCAATCAGTTCTTTTCTCTTTTTGTGCGCATCTTCGGGTAAAGCCATCAATGGAATCTCCTTCGGTTCCAATACTTTGAACCTTTTGGTTAGTTCAAAATACTGTGGATTATTGTAATCCAAAAAGAGCATACGGTTATGCATATTTTCACCATAATCTTTTTCCAAAAAGAGCATATTTTCAAAGACTCCTTCTTCAACCTCTTCAGCATTTTATATGGATAGTTCCTTGACTGTAACCATTGACACATATCAGTAGAAGTCATATCCTCTGGATTTTGATGATATAAATCTTCCGATGGAAGATCATCAATATTCAGGCTTTCTTGTAGAGGCGTCCACTCACCTGGTTCAACCACAAATTCTTTATCATCACCATCAACTCTATCTTGAGCATTCACACATTTTTCATATTCCTCGTTTATTTGACTGACTATAAGTCCATTCAAATAAACAGGATTATACTTCATCCTTTCCAGATAAGCAAAACGTGCATCAAGATCAATAGGAATATCTTCGCAGAAATTCACTTCAGTTTCAAACCCAGAGTGACCAGCTTCTTCACTTATATCCAGCACTTCAGTTGCTTGTACAGTTTCAGCTTGAACCGGGTCAACCTGAACTGCTTCCTCGGTTTTAGCTTTCTTCACAGATATATCTTCTTCAACAATCTCAGTCACTTCATCAAGTTTACGTTTTCCCTCCGCTTTGTCATAAGTAACAACAGCAGTAGCATCATCGGGAATGGGAACTGATATATCAATCTTTTCTCCCACTGCCTTAGATCCTCCTGATCTAGTATAGTAAACCTTTATTTCTCTAGCAGTATCGGTTACTTCTACCACTTCATCAGAGAAATCTTTGTCAGATGCAGGTCCCGATCTTTTTGGTTTTGTCTCTTCAAGCCATTTTTCCAACATTTCTTTCTCAGCATTTAAAGTATTACATTCAGCATAAAGCTCTTTGTAATCATCTTTGAGTTTTTCATACTCAGCATCAAGCTCATTGAAGATCTTCATGTTTTTCAGATTAGTTTCTCTAAACTCGTTCAATCTGACCTTTTTCCGTTCATTTGAAGCCTTCAATAGCTCATTCTCATTCTTCAATTCTTCTACCAACTTCTTCAAACTATCAATCTCTTTGTCTTTTTCTATCAACACATCTATTGATACAACTTTTGGCGAAGACTCCATCAGTTCAGTTTCTTGAGGTGCAGGAGATGATGATGTGGCAATATCTACTGGTTCAGGAACATTGAAACCAGCTTCAGTATCATCAACTGTCTGTGCCACAGACTCCAGTTCAGCAACAATCTCTTGTGCAATCTGAACAACATCAATCTGTTCAGGCACACTAACTTCTTCAATACTAACCGGCTCATCTACAATAATATGTTCAACAACAGTCTTAGATCGTCGTGATCTGGTGTAGCAGACTGTGATGTCCCTAGGAGCATCAAGAACAACTAATTCCGTTTCCTTCTCTGCTTCATCAGATTCGGATTCAACTTCACTCTCATTATCACTATCAAAGCATTCTCATCTTCATTGTTATCATCATCATTATCACCACTATCATCCTCATCATTGTCTCCTTCATCTTCTGGATGTCTAGCAAGATACTCATCATCATCCAAAAGATTGTTTGGAATCTCATCAATAAGATCTAATGGGTCTAGTACTTCACCTTGAGAAATATGATATTATATTCCTCCAATATCTTCTTCATTGTTTTCTATATCTCGCATATAGTCAAACAGTTGCACATTCTAAACATTCCCAATACTCATCTTTCTGTAAGATAGAGCATTCATATCTTCAGTGTACAAAATTCCTCCTTCAAATCCTTCTTCACGTATCACAGGATGAGCATCATTGATGAGTAACTGTAAAAATCTGGGATACATCAAGAATTTGAATCTCTTCCCTTTAACCAAGTTGAATATAAATCCCTTCATAATCCATCTTGACATGTTAAAAGGTCTGTTCATAACAATTGCAACAATTGGTGATGCAATGTCAGATGGAAAGTTATCAAATCCAGCACTTCTTCTTGATAAGCATTGCTGAATCACATAAAAAGCAACTTCCATTGTTTGCCCAATCTTGCTCTAACAAAATGTTGTTTAGGAAATACAGGAGGATGTCCCATATTCATAAAGCATGCTTGGCATTCAGCAGTTGTGTATTCATCAGGAGCACCAACTTCTTCGTCATCTAATCTTAGTGCAGTCATGATAGACTCTTCAGACACAGTTATCTGTAACTGTTTGGTAATATGACCTCTCACAACAGATACACCTGCTTCATCTGTAATAACCTCTGCTGTAATCCAAAAACTCTTGATCAATCTAGCATATACAATGGGTTTGGCACACATTGCATACACATATTTAGTTCTTCTTAGAAATCTGATCATATCTCTATACCCATCAGCTTCTGGTATAGATTCATCCAATACAGCAACCAGATTGTGCTTTGGTTCAAACTTGAGGTCATTCATCTTATTCAATCTCTAAAACTTGTTACAGATTCAAAGATTGAATATGATATACGGTAATTTGATGTTCAGGGGATTTGCTTGAAAGTGATTGTGAAAAATGATAAGTGTTTGAGAAGAGGCGGGTATTTATATGTGAATGAGCTGGCTCAAAAATTAAACTACCACATAAGATTGCATCAAGCCGCGAACTAGATTAACATATTAAATGATCTCATTTGAAAATAGAAACAAAGAAACGAAAACCGAAAGCATTGTATAGTAATTGAACATATTTCAGCCCCAAAAGGTAAAAGTAAAAAGGGGAGTGAATTTACTCACCTTGAAATGTGAAAGTAACCGAAACAATAGAAACGCAACAATAACGAACCGAGGGTTGCCCAAATATTAGTATCACCTAATTAATTGGGAAAAACCCTAACTTAGAAACGAAACAATAATATAGCAACAAGAATCAAAACAAGATAAATCTAGGGTTTCGGATTTGGGATTTTAGGGTACAAATTGGAAATTAGGGTTTTAATTTACGAATTAGGTTTTTGTACAAAACGTTATAGTATTTTTGTATGGTAAATATTTTATACGATTCCATTATCGTTTTCTACTAAACAAAACATTTGTATAATTTTAAGATACATAATTACATGTAATTTTGTTATTAGTATATATATTTGAATTTATAAGTTTTGAAATTATAAAAATGTATTTAGTTTTGAAAGAATGTTATTTGGATTTATGAACATATGGTTTAATGTTTAAATGGGTAGAATATAAGTTTTAAAATCCTAAAAAAATGTATTTAATATAAAAGATGTTACTTGGGTTTATTTAGAAGACATAATAAAGTGCTTAGAATGTATAAAATTGAGTTGAATAAAAAGTGGGCAAGGAGAATCGAACCTGAGGTCACACGCACACAACATAAGCCACAAACAGTGAACTAGATTTGTTTTTTTGTAATTTGTTTGATTTTTAATTGTTTTATCTTATATAACACAACAATCACCATTTTCAATACAAGCCCTAGAAACAACAATCCCCAATTGATCTTGATTCTGTTAATCCAATACAAATTGATCATAGGGCTTTTGATCCTCATTAATTCACGATCATTTTGGTGTATGAAACTTACTTGGAACATAACGAATTGATATGGATATGGTAGAGACTAAGATTCGGCTGTTTATGATGATTTTCAAGAATCTGGAACTGATAAGAGATGAAATTGATGTGTTAGAGAGTTGTATATGATCGAGGGGAATAAAACGAGTGTAAACGTTACCATAAATGATGTCCAAAAGGTGAAGAACGATGCAGTCGCCGGAATGTAGTTTTTGGTCGATTGATTTATGAATTGCAGAGAAAGAATAAGTGTTATTTTGATTGTAATGAGTTAGTCGAGTAATAGGGAACGATTTGGAAGGTTTAGTTACTGATTTGGTGTCTAAATACAGAATTGTGAATTTTTGGTTTGATCTTGAAATCAATCAGCGCGTTTAAACTGCTGTCAACGCGTTTTGGGGTGTTAAATGGTTCGAAACAGGTCAAGGAGATGATTTAGGAAAGTTTTCGGCTGATTGAAATGGTTTAATTCGCGTGTATTTGGCTTGCCGGAGTCGTAACTTTCCGGCCAAAGTGGCCGGATATAAGCTGGTCGGAAACGGGTCTGCGATGGGGGGGTTTGGGTTGGGTTTTGACAGTTACACAAGCAGCCCCTGCAGTTTGAAGTTGTTTAATTTAAGTTTTAAGCTTTTAATTCAAGTTTCAATAATTACACTTTTAGCCCAAAGTTAGTTTTATACATTATATTAACTAATTAACTCAACTACGTTAACTTGTAACGTTTATATAAGTGACGTTTATATATATTTAGTTCGTATTTGACGTTAAGAGACTATTGCTAGACTTAGAAGCGTTTTTGTTTAATAGTTTCTATAAAATCTCTTTTATAGTACATTTTTGGGATTTATTATTGCGAATAGTATTTATTTGGTAAACATAGATAATTCGCGACATAAATATGGACGATTAATTAAGATAGGAATAACGTATAAATCCGTTACACTTATTCATAACAATAATGATGAGCGTTACATCTTTTTGAAATAAATACGAATACAATTAAAATTAGAAAATCTCAGGCTCGAGTCGGGTATTCGGATTCGGGTTCGGGGTAGATGTCACAATTTTCTTGGGTTTATTTCTTGCATGTTAAATCTGAAACTGCTGAGTTGTTAAAAGAATTCATTATCAAAGTTGAAAATCAGTTAGAATGTAAAGTAAAAATCTTAAGAAGTGATAATGGAACCGAGTTTAAAATTACTAATGTGGACTCGTTTTGTGCAGAAAAAGGAATTGCTAGACAATTTAGTGCTCCACGAACTTCTCAACCAAATGGAGTTGCCAAACGGAAAAATCGAACACTAATCGAAGCAGCAAGATCCATGCTTGCAGATGCCAAAATCCCTATCACATTCTGGGACGAAGCTATTGCTACTGCCTGCTTTGTACAAAACAGGACGTTATTGGTTCAGGATAAACAAAAAACGTCTTATGAGCTATTGTTTGGAAGGAAACCAAATATTTCATATTTGAAAGCGTTTGGTTGTCCTGTGTCGATTTTAAATTTGATCGATCATCTCGGTAAATTTGAGTCAAAATCTAACGATGGTTTCTTCTTAGGATACTCATCCTTGTCAAAAGCTTATCGAGTTTTCAACAGCAAAACAAATGTTTTTATTGAAAATATCAACGTTAAGTTTTTAGAAAATTCTTTTCTGTCAGTGGCTCATGGTCCCGAATGGTTATTTGATTTATATTCGCTATCCAAATCTTTCAACTCTAACTTATTAGATTTTTCAGGAAAATAGAAGAAGGAATCAGGAGACTTAGGATTTTCCAGTGATGATTCAGTCAATGACGACGATAATGATCTCAATTCTGAGTATCCTTTCATGTCATTTCACAATCCTAACAATGTATCTCCAAATCAAGATCCGGGTCCATCAGGTTCTCAAGAAGATCTGGAATCAAACAATCTTGAAGATGTTTTGAATCAGCAAAATTTTCCTAATGATGGTAGATATGTTCATACTCAACCATCATCAGATCCGAATGTTGAATTTGTTCCAGAAACATTTGATTACTTCATCAATTCACCACAACAAGTTCCTAATTTTACTCCGCATACTTCTACAATTCTACAAGATCTACCGAATCTGAATCAGTCTAATCTGGAGACTCAAGTACAAGGTGAAGAAATTCCAACTCACCGAGTTCATAGGAATCATCCTATCTCACAAATTATAGGTCCTTTGAATCAAAGAACCATGAGAAGTCAGACTGAACATGCAAACGTTTGTCTTTATTCATGTTTTCTTTCTCAAGTGGTACCGAAGAACATTTCAAAGAAGCTGCAAGATAATAGTTGGATTGAAGCCATGCAAGAGGAGTTACTTCAGTTCATAAAACAAGAAGTTTGGAAATTAGTGGACTTACCTGAAGGAGAAAATGCTATTGGTACAAGATGGTTGTACAAGAACAAGCCAGATGAACGTGGCATTGTGGTCAGAAATAAAACCAGACTAATTGCACAAGATGGTTGTACACTCCAACTCATCGTGAAATCCAAATTTCAGATGAGTTCTATGGGGGAGTTTAATTTCTTTCTCGGATTGCAATTGAAACAGTCAGCAGACGGAATTTTCAACAATCAGTCAAAGTTCGTTGACAAACTGTTAAACAAATTCAAGTTGCAAGATTGTCAGACTATTCGAACTCCATCTGATGTGAACTACAAAATCCAACCTGATCCTAAAGGAAAATCTGTTGATCAAACACTTTACAGATCGATGATCGGTTCTCTGGTGTATCTTACTGCTTCAAGACCAAACATCATGTATGTTGTATGTGTGTGTGCCAGATAGCACAAGATCCTAAAGAGTCGCACCTGATTGCTGTCAAACGTGTATTCAGATACCTTAAAGGGAAACCTAATCTAAGGTTATGGTATCGTAATGAGGAAAATTTTGAATTACATATTTATTCTGATAGTGACTTTGGTGGTTGTGCTCTTGACAGGAAATCAACCATAGGTGGATGTCAGTTTCCGGGTCCTCGCCTAGTCTCATGGCAATGCAAAAAAGCAGACCAATGTTTCTGTATCCATTGCTGAAGCAAAGTACATGGCTGCATAGGCAGGATGTTCTCAAGTTTTGTGGTTACAACATCAATTGCTTGACTATGAGTTTAACTTTCTCAAAACTCCTATTTACATAGACAATACTGTTGTTATGTTCATTACTGCTAATCCTGTTCAACACTCAAAAACAAAACATATCGAAATTCGATATCACTTTCTCAGAGACAACTTTGAAAAAGGTTTAATAATTTTGATTAAAGTTCATACCGACAAACAACTGGCAGATCTTTTCACAAAACCATTTTTCTCAGGTCGGTTTGAATTCTTAATTCAATCCATAGGGTTAATCAACGATGATTAATTCTATTTTTATGAAAATCAAAATACAAAATCAGAAAATGTAAAATCCAAAAATATAATAAGTCGATGTCAATCATTGATTCCTATGTCTTTTTATTCTTACATTGTGAGTGTGCGTGAAAAAGAAAACAAAAAGAAAGAAAAATCATGTCATAAGAATCTATATTGCAACACGTGAGAAATGATAGATACACTAGACATTATCTTTTACATCATTTCTATAATAAAGACCGATAAGTATTAATTGATGTGCGAGACAGCTCAGGCAATTAGACTGAAAAAGTAAGTTCATTGTTGACAAATCTAAACTTAATGATCTTTGTGTTAAGTTCCATTGTTATACATGTCTAAATATATATCTTTTGATGAATTTTTTGTGATGTTATTTGAACAAAATCGGGTAATGATGTAATCTATTCAGTGTGATGAACCGCATCGTGAGCTTCTTTGTTGTGGTATCCACAGACCTGAAGTCTCACATGAAGTCTCTTTCGAGCTTCAAGGTGCAGCAAAAGATTCCCAAAGTTGGAAGAAAAAGAGTCCCAAATGTGGAACATCACCAATCAAATTCCAAAATGGAATTCAGAAGATTCCCAAGGGGAACAATAGAAAATATAAAATTCCAAAAAGGAATTCAAAATAAGTCCCAAAGTGGACCAAATTCAATTAGAACCCAAATTCCACACTGTTTATGTTTGTAAATGTCCAGGTTTTTTTGCAACATGCATTCGGGTTGTTGTTGATAAGGAAATATGTTGACATATGTATACATGTGGGTCACATATGTCATTTTAATCGAACCTTAATCTCATAATGATACTAAAAAAGTAAGTGTGTCAATTCGAGTTAATTGGTATGTTTTCATATCATCACTCAATCAAACATAAGTCAAATGTCTATTCAAAACTTGCAAAACATGTTCAGATGATGTATGGTATGATCTCACTACGATATATTGATTCATTGCATTGCATATGTATTTATTTTAATGTGTGTGCTTTGTGTGTGCGGGCATATGGATTCTTTATTGACACGTCGACATCATTTTTAAACTTAAAAATTTCAAGAAATTTCAAGTTTAGAGGGAGAAATAAATGAAGAACATATGCAAAAATATATTAAAAACCAAAAATAGCAAGAAATAAGTTGGAAAACAATTTTTAAGAAAAGAAAAATCATGTGTTGAATGTAAGGATCAAGTGGCTAATGAAAGTAAATGTGTTGTTTATGGTTAAAAATGAACCTGGAGTCTTGTGATTATTTTTGTTTGAAAAATGCTTCGGGATATAGAAATATTGGTGGTGCAAAAATGTTTGCAAAATGCCATTTTGAAGAAATTAAAGAAAAAATGAAAAAAGAATTTTTTGAATGAATTTATTGGATTAAATTTGTTGCCCTAATCATACTTGAAAAATTAATTGCAGGTACAATAAATGCAGTTGAAAAAGTCAACAGTCGAAAAAGTGAAGAAAATTGCTAAGTGTTGAAGAAAATGATGTTACTGTGTAGCCGCATGATGCTTATCTAGCCGGGTGATCAAGTTTTTTAACTAGCCGGGTGATGATATGTTTATCTTGCCGGGTGAAGAATTTGAAGCTACTGTGTAGCCGGGTGATAGAATGTTATGATGTCGGGTGACAAGATTTCAATGTCACTATGCAGCCGGGTGACCAAATTCTTAAGTCACTATGCAGCCGGGTGATGAAATCACATGTCATTGTGAAGCCGGGTAAAGAAGACAATGCTACTGTACAGCTGGGTGATGGGTAAAACAAAGCCAAGGTGTAGTCATTCCAAATTTTGTGTGTATCAAAATATGACACGAATATGTCATGACCCGTCTCATGTCTACATCATGAACCTGTGTTAAACAAGTGTTGACATGTCTCAACTGATGTTGACACGTCCCAACAGTTGTCTGACCCGACCAAGCATCTACACAAAGAAAATTTAATGTGTAGACACTCTGACCCGTCCCAACAATTTTGACACGGCTCAACAGTTCTTGACCCGTCTCAATAGTGTGTGACCCGACTAAGTGTTTCTACATGTTAAATGTGTATGTTCATATGTTGACCCATCTCAAAGCTTTGACGCTTCCCAACAGTAACATGACCCATCTAAGGCTATTGGGCCTAAATTTTTGACCCGTCCCAAATTTTTGACCTAGTTTTTGAGCCGACTCATCTACATATAAATACCCTCTTCTTGACAAACACTTATCATTTTTCACAATCACTTTCTAGCAAATACTCTGTGTTTCAAATCGTTTTATATCATATTCAATCAACGATTCTGTAACAAGTATTAGAGATTGAATAAGGTATAATCATCATGATCAAACATCTTCGACACCACTGTTGTTCTAAAAAATCGAAATATTGATGATGAACAGTAACCGAACTTAATCGACACTTTGATTATCTGTGCAAAAACTGAAATAGATTGTTTTAATAGGTTAAATTAATTTTTAATCACCAACATTCATCCATTAATCAACATCAAAACATCTAAAATCGACTGAATGAAAGAAAAAGTTTCAAACAGGGTCGAAACCGCCATTGATGAACATTGAATCATGTTCATGGTCTTGATCAAAATGATATAAAACATGCTTTTTGATGATCAACCGATGATAAAACATGAATATAAATCATTAAAATCAACATCATTCATCAACAACAAATTTGTGATCAAAGTGACTAAGTGTTAGTGTTCATAAAAATTGTTTTAACAGTTAACAATAGACATTGTTACACAAGGTTTTTGAACAAATGATGATATCAATTGTTTTAGAATCAATGAGTTTAAGTGTACTATTGATTGTTACATTTTTCCATTAACTGTCTCATTACACAAATGTTGATTACTAATCATTCTTGATTTCTAATACTTATGTCTCTGTTTTCAGATGAATACTCTCAAATATGAACCAAAGCACAACATTGTGGCTCTGCTGGATGAGAATATTCATGAAGCTGAGGGTTATCAAGAAATGATCAGATTTCTCAGAAGAACAAGCTATGTCTATGCAATGTGTGCAAAACCGATTATTTATTCAAGACTTATCAAATCTTTCTGGAGAAAAGCTGAGGTAATTATAAATGAGGTCGGTGTATCTGTTATCAGAGGATTTATTACCAGACAGTTGCCATTAACTGTTTCTGAGGAGGCTATTAGAGATGCATTGTTT
This sequence comes from Tagetes erecta, assembly GCA_030867185.1. Taxonomy (NCBI): domain Eukaryota; kingdom Viridiplantae; phylum Streptophyta; class Magnoliopsida; order Asterales; family Asteraceae; genus Tagetes; species Tagetes erecta. The sequence goes on from CM061487.1 coordinate 22,041,822, forward strand.
TTAGATGATGAAGATGCTAATGCACTTGATGAGTTTACAACTGCTTAATGCCAGGAGTGTTTTTATCAATATGGGATACCCTCCTATATTCCCTAAGCAGCAGTTTGTAAGAGCTAGACTGTGCAAGCAATGGAAATTGTTATGCTATGTTATACAGCATTGCTTATCCAGAAGAAGTGCTAGATTTGACAATTTTCCATCTGATATTGCATCCTCCATTGTTGCAATAGCCACAAACCGACCATTCAATATGTCAAGATGGATAATGAAGAGATTCATCTTCAATTTAGTGAAGTGGAAGAGGTTTAAATTTCTGATGTAGCCAATTTTCTTACAACTTATCATCAATGAAGCATATCCGATGATTAAGGAAGAAGGAGTGAATGGTGGTATGTTTGTTACTGAGGACAAGAATGCTGCATCATACAGGAAGATGAGCATTGGGAATGTGGCAGATGTAGAGATGTTTGACTATATGAGGGATATTGCCAATAATCAAGAAGACATAGCTGCTGAATATCATCATTTGGCTCAGGGATAAATATGATCCTTTAGACATCGTGGACGATATTCTAGATGCTCTTCTGGATGATGATGACGAAAGTAATGATGGAAATTAAGGTGAGTCTAATGATGATAACAATGATGATGATGATGATGATAATGGTGATGAAGATGATGAAGATGATAATGATGGTGATAACGGAGATGAAGAATTATCTGATAAGGCTGATGATGATTCTATGTCCGATGATCATCATGAAGAAGAAAATGTTGAGGCTGATATAGCAGAAACAGAACCAGTTATGAATGTTTCTGTGTGGGAACCATTTGTTGAAGAAACAGTTTGTCAGAATGAACCGATTGATGTAATTCATATTGCACAAGAAGTAATGGCTGAAGCTGAGTCTGTGGCACAGGCAGATGATGAAGTTGAAGTTTTTGTGCCTGTTCCTGAGCCTATTGTTATTCCCACAACCTCTACTCCTGCAACTGAACATGCTGAACAACCCATGGGGTCTTCACCTAAGGTTGGTTCAGATGTTGATATGAATGAAGAAGAAGATGATGTTTTTCATTTAAAGAGGATGATAGCCAAGCTATAGATGAAAATGCTCAATTAAAGGCGTCCAATGAGCGATAGAAGAAGAGATTAGCTGAGTTCTGGACTATGCATCAGAAAAATTCTAAAATCTTCAAAGAGTTAGATGAAGAATATGAGAATCCTAAAGTTGATTATGAAGAATGGTATGCTGAATGTAATACTTTGAGAGCAGAAAAGGAAGTACTGGAAAAATGGATGAAGGAGAATGAAATAGAAATTTCTGAATCAGATAAAGACTTTGCTGTTGATAAAGACGTTGGAGTGTCTTAGACTCCTAGGGACGCCACAGTCTATTATACTAGATCATGATGTTCTAAAACTGTGACAGAACCAATTGTTGAATCAGTCCCTATTCCTGATGATGCTGCTGCTATTGTTCCATATGACAAAGCGGAGGGAAAACGTAAGTTGGATAAAGTTCCTGAAATTTTTGAAGAAGATAATGTGTCAAAGAAAGCTAGAACCGAGGAAGCAGTTCAGGTTGAGCCGGTTCAAGCTGAAGCTGTTAAAGAAATTGAATTGGTTGATATATCGGGTGAAGTTGGTACAACAAAGTCTGATACTGAAGTTGATGTAAATGAAGAGATTCCGATCGATCTCGATGCATGATTTGCTTATTTAGAACGGATGAAGTACAATCCTGTTTATTTGAATGGACTCACTTTCAGTCAAATAAACGAGGAGTACGAAAAGTGCATCAACGCCCAAGATCGAGTGGACGGAGATAACAGAGAATTTGTGGTTGAACCGGGTGAATGGACACCATTACAAGAAAGCCTGAACATTGATGATCTTGCTCCGCAAGAACTATATCATCAAAATTGTTAGGGCTATTTCCTAGGTTAAGATTTACTTTGTATTTGTTTATATGTTTGTGTATAGTTTAGGGTCTATTTTGTTATATTCCTTAAACTTGTAATTGTTGCTAAAAGCATGAAGTGAGAGAGTGTGAGGAGAGAGGCTAGATCACATTATTCACGTAAGAGAGAGAACTTAGTGTGTGTGATTTATTTTCTCCTGCACTTGTATTACAAAAACTGCTTTGATCATCAATATACAAAGAGAATTATTAGTATGAATTGTATTGGTGATTGAATTGTGTTTGTGTACATGTTATTCTGATCATTGAGCGATATTAACGATCCAATTGAACCTATCAATTGGTATCAGAGCTTTCGGTATTGTGTTTTTTCGCTGTTCTTAAGCAAAACACTACAATATTGCTCAAATATCATGATCTGAATGAATTGTTCGTGTTTTTAGTTGTGATTTATCATCGCAATCACTCCTAATTCACAACGATTGTGCAAATTCCATCAGATTATCATCAGATCTGAGGAATTAAGAAGATTGAAAAAGTTACTGTTCGATCAAATTTTGCTCAAATTCATCGAAATTTGAGCATGTTTTGGATTGATTGATATAAGGGATTGATAATCGGACTATTTCACAGCTTGTGTGTGAATTTTGAACGAATTGGACAAGTTTTTGACAAAACCCAGAAAATTCTCATGGAGAAGATGATGAACAGTATGAACTTGGTTGAAGATTAACTTGCCGGGTGATTAAATTTGACTTAGACAATTTCCTTTGGACTTAGATTGAAGAACAATTAGGTCCTGTGCAGCCGTGTAAGGGAATTTGTGCTTGTCGGGTAAAGAATTTGACGAAGAAAAAGTGTTACTGTTCAGCCGGATCAAACACTGTTGTGCCGGGTGATACACTGTTACGCCGGGTGATTAACAAAATTCAGCCGGGAAATCATCAACGGAGTAGCCGGGTGATTAACAACTGCCGTGTGATCGAGTACTGTTCAGCCGGGTAAAGCTTTTTGCCGTGTCAAGATTCTGCCGGGTCAAGTTATTGCCGTGTGAAGTTATTTCTTGTTGCCGGGTAACTGTTCAGCCGGGTCAAGAACAAAAGTATTACAACTGTTGAGCCGTGTGACTGTTTAGCCGTGTTAAGACTTTTTCTCTGCCGGGTGAAGAACAAAGCTACTGTTTAGCCGGGTGAAGAAGGATTTTCACTGTTCAGCCGTGTGACTCATTTTTAATTGTTTTTAATACTTGTTTCTTATCTTGTCTTTAATTACTTGTCTTTATTCTAGTATTTTAATCATTTCTTTTCAAAAATTAACAAAAACCAAAAATATTTTCTTTAAAAAAAATCTTAAAAAAAAAATTTTAAAAATGGCACCTAATGATGATTCTGATAACCGTGTTCCTAGACTTGTTAATCGTGCAGATTTCAAGAATTGGACAATCAGACTGAGACATCACTTATGCTCCATTGACAATGATTTATGGAAGTCAATTGAAAAGGGTCCTCATATTCCAACTCAAACTGCTCCAGATAGTGCAAGTACCTACACCAAAGATTCTACTGAACCATATCCAGAGGATAATTTGTCAGCAGAAGATTTGAGGAAAGTAAAGAATGATAGCAAGGCTTATTCTTTAATGTGCTAGGGACTGCCACTCCAAGTTTTGTCGAGATTGGATGCATATCAGACTGGTTATACATGCTTCAAGGCATTAAAGTCGATATGTGAAGGAGGAGAACAATTGAGAAGTTTGAAGAAATCAAAGCTGAAAAGGCAATTGGAATTGTTTGAGCACATTAATGGAGAAACAATACACCAGATGATGAACAGGTTTGTTCACTTAACTACTGAGATGTCAAACCTCGGAGTTAAGACTGACCTTCAAGACTTGAATGATCGTTTGTTATGTGCTTTGCCATCATCATGGAAGCAAACTGTTACTTTGTTAAAACATACTGAGAATTTTCCAATGGATTTAGATCTACTTATTGGAAAGATTGAAGAAGTTGAGATTGACGAAGGATCAAGAAATACTGATAGATCAAGCTCACAAACTCAGTATAAGTATGTGGTAAATCCTGCCAATACTGTGGAGAATGCATTTCTTGCACAAGATGCAATAAAGTTTGAAGAAGAGGGTGATTTATTTGTTGGTGCAAGTTTTTACACTGATTCATCATATTTTCCAAGTTCACCAACTTATTCTCAACCTCAATCTCCACCAAGAGCTCAAGTTCAAAGTCAGAATCTGAAGAATCAAGTTGACAGTCAAAATTCAAATGTTCAAGCTAAAGTGAAAGATGTAATGAACATTCTGTTGCAAGATGACGAGACAAAAACTGCCTTCACAGCGTTTATGGCAAGTTTTCAAGCATACCAAGGAAGTCACTTAAGTCAAATGGACGTGGTCCTTCAAGACTTATTTGAGATGGATCCAGTTGACGTTGAGGAGATGGATTTAAACTGGCAAATGGTAATGGTTGCATATAGAACGCATAAGCATGCATATGTTAACCGAAGTTACAAGCCTCATGCAAACAAAACTGTTGGTTTTGACAAATCAAAGGCCAGATGTTTCAATTGTAACCAGTATGTTCATTTTTCAAGAGAATGCAAAGCTCCCAAGAATCAGAATTTCAATGACCAAGCTAGTTCAAGTAATCAAGGTCAAGGTCAAAGCTCACAACAGTCTTCAAGCTATCAAAGCAGAAATCAACGTTACTTTCAGAAACCATATCAAAGTCTTCCCATGCCTGAATTAAAAGATGAAGGAAAGAAACCAGAAGACCAAACAAAGGCACTGGTAGTAAGTGTAAAAGACGGATATGATTGGAGTGCGTATGCAGAACAATTCACTTCTGATCTTACATCAAGTTTGGCACTGGTATGTGAAATTGAAGAAGACTGGTCTGAAGAAGGGGATGGAAAAATGATTGAAGATGTAAGTGAAGATTCTGAAGATTATGACTGGAGTGCAAAGTCTGATCCTGTTGAAGAATCTGAGTCTGAAGTTGCGCTAATGGCTACTGCCAATGAGTCTTCATCTTCTACTGAACAACCAAAGGTTAGTAATGACTTACCCCCTAACTATGTTCCTTTACCTGCTGATGTGAAAGAAAGGTTGTGTTCTGAACAATGCATTCAACAAGTAGAACATTATCGAACTCATTCATTTAAAATTGGTGATAAATTAAGTAAACATGAAAAACTTCATGAACAACTTAAAATTGATCATAAAATATCTGATGAGAAGATTTTGTCACTTAAAGAATCATGGAACAAGACCTTAAAGAAACTGGAATTGGTAACAAAACAACTTGAAGAAATGACAAAGAACTTTGAACAAGAAAAAGTTGCACATGCAGTCACTCAAGTTGAATTAACAAAGGTTAAAAGCTGTAAAACCATGGTCAAACAACTCATTAATGAAAGAGGTAACAAAACCAAAACCGGTTTGGGTTTTACTCATGAACCAATGCCAAATTCTATCACACAAACCTTACCGGAAAACTTTAATGAATTTGATCATTCACCTGAAAATGAAAGAAAATTTAAAGAAATTCAAAGAAGTAAATCCGAGTCTGAAGGTTCTGAAGTGTTGATGGAAAGTTTGAAAGAAGAAGATGGTGAAACAACTGAAGCTGATGATGAAGCAAGCAACAAGTCTGATAACAAATCAGAGCCTGTTCTGATTCAACTGGTTGAGTATCCGGAACTGAATCCTAAGCCAGAAACAGTGAAGGATGAAGGTGAATTTTCAGGATACAATGATCCTGAATAAATCAGGTGGAAGAAAGAACAAAAGGCGCAAGTTGCTGATCAGTTGATTAAGAAGCAAGAAGTGAAGAAGGATGAAGTTTCAACCGCAAAGAAGCTGAAATCGAAAGTAATAACCAATCAATCTGAAACGAAACAGTCAAAAGGCAAAAGTGTCTTAAAATCGAATGATAACACCAAAGCTCAAATGGTTAAAACTGACAAGGTCAAACCTGTCAAAAAGAAAGTGTCAAAAGGTAAGACAATCAAGTTTGTGTCTGCAGGAACGTTTGATTTGAACGGATCTTATGGTAAACCAATCAATTCTCCAATCAAATCTAACTCTGGTCTGAAAACAGGTTCAGGTCCTAAGTCTTCCGCTGTCAATGATAAGAGAATTGAATCTAAAAAGGTAACCAAACAGAACAGTTTAAAATCGAACCAAAGTCCCATGCAATCAAAATCACAAACAAAGTCTCCACAGAAAAGCGTTAATCTAAACCGAACAACCATGATAATGAATCACCATTTGGTTCAACATCAAGAGTTAACAATCGGCTCTTTAGGATTAGCAAGAAACATTGTGAAATTTGTGATAGATATAATCATGCAACTGCTGAATGTTTCTTTAACAGGTACTGCAGTTTCTGTGACAAAAGAAATCATTCTTCAGAAGAATGTTATTATAACAAATTTTGCGATATTTGTGAAAGAAGGAATCATGACACAAAGGATTGTTTCTTTCGATCAAACTCAACAAGAGAAATGACTCCGTTTTCAAACTTTCAAAGAAATAAATCAATTGGTTTTCAAAATATGAATCAAAGTCATTCTCCTGTTTTGAGAAATTTCAATCGAAACAATTCTGTTTCTAACTTTTCATCAAGAAATGTGCAGGTTAACAATTTTAAACCAAGATATTTAATGGTAAGAAATCAAAAGTTTGAAAATAACCTTGATCCTAAGTTAGAGGAAAGGTTTAGTGCTTTGAGAAGAAAGCAATCAATGCACGCCAATGGGCGAAATAACAGTTATCAGCATCAAAATCTCTTAAATGAAACAAATTTTCAAAATGTTCAATATCAACAAGTTACTATTGCAGATAGATTCGGAAAACCCAAGACCGTGTGGGCCTGGGTTGACCAAACTAACTAAGTAATTGTTGACATGCAGGTACGCCCAAGAAGACCTATCAACTCATGGTTTGTTGATAGTGGGTGTAGCCGGCACATGACAGGCAACCATGCCTTGCTTCAGGATTTCAAGCTGAAAAATGGTACACACGTTGCATTTGGAGGTGATGCGGGTGGTAAAATAACAGGAGAAGGAACCGTATCGAATGGGGTCATTAGTTTTGATAAAGTCAACTACTGTGCACAGTTGAACTTTAACTTACTAAGTGTATCTCAAATTTGTGATAAATCGTATTCAACTTTATTTGATGATTCTTTTTGTTACATACTCAAACCAGGTTTCAAGATCGACAATGAATGGGTAGTGGTGAAAGCTCCAAGAGATCGTGATGTATACAAGCTGGATATGTCGCAGATTGATGCTGAAACCGAAACTACTTGTCTCATTGCGCATGCTTCAAATGATGAGAGTCAGCTTTGGCATAGACGACTGGGCCATTCAAACTTCAGAAACATGAATCGTTTGGTGACTGGAAATCACGCTATAGGAATACCCTCAAAGAAGTTTTCTACAACTGATCTCTGTCCAGCATGTTTGAAAGGAAAACAGCATCGCATGTCTTTTAAGTCCAAGCCAGAAAACTCCATTTCAAAACCCTTGCAGATGCTACATATGGATCTTTTCGGACCAACAAATGTGCAAAGCATTGGAAAGAAGTCTTACTGTTTTGTCATTATTGACGATTTCACTAGATTTTCTTGGGTTTATTTTTTGCATGTTAAATCTGAAACTGCGGAGTTATTAAAAGAATTTATCATCAAAGTTGAAAATCAGTTGGATTGTAAAGTGAAAATTTTACGAAGTGATAATGGAACAGAATTTAAGAACGCTAATGTTGATTTGTTTTGTGCAGAAAAAGGAATTGCTAGACAATTTAGTGCTCCAAGAACGCCTCAACAAAATGGGGTTGCGGAACGGAAAAACCGGACACTGATTGAAGCTGCAAGATCCATGCTTGCAGATGCCAAAATCCCTATCACATTCTGGGACGAAGCTATTGCTACTGCATGTTTTGTACAAAACAGAACATTACTGGTTCAGGATAAACAGAAAACATCTTATGAGTTGTTATTTGGAAGAAAACCGAATATTTCTTATTTGAAAGCATTTGGTTGTCCTGTAACGATTCTAAATTTAAATGATCATCTCGGGAAATTTGAGTCAAAATCTGACGATGGATTTTTCCTCGGTTATTCGTCTGTTTCTAAAGCTTATTGGGTTTTTAATAGCAAAACAAACACTGTTATTGAAACTATTAATGTAAAGTTTTTAGAAAATTCGTTTCCGTCAGTGACACATGGTCCTGAATGGTTATTTGATTTAGATTCGTTATCAAAATCTTTCAATTCTAACTTATTTGATTTTTCAGGAAAAGCAAGGAAAGAATCAGGTGACTTGGGATGCTTTAGTGACGATTCTGATAATGACGAGGATGGAAATCTCAACTCTGAATATCCGTTCATGTCATTTCATAATCCTGATCATGTCAAATCCAGTCAAGCTCCGGGTCCTTCTGGTTCTCAAGAAGATCAAGAATCAAACAATCTTGACGATGATGTGAATCCGCAAAGTTCTCCTAATGATGGTGGATCCGTTCAAAATCAACCATCATCAGATCCGAATGCTGAAGTTATTCCAGAATCATTTGATTACTTCATCAATTCACCGGATCAAGTCCCGAATTTCACTCCGCATGTATCCACTATTCTACAAGATCTACCGAATCTGAATCAGTCTAATCTGGAGAGTCAAGTGCAAGGAGATGAGATACCAATTCATCGAATTCACAAGAAACATCCTGTCTCTCAGATTATTGGGCCGTTGAATCAGAGAACTACAAGAAGTCAAACTGAGCAAGCAAACGTTTGTCTTTATTCATGTTTTCTTTCTCAAGTGGTGCCGAAGAACATTTCAGAAGCGTTGCAAGATAATAGTTGGATTGAAGCCATGCAAGAGGAGTTACTTCAATTTCGCAAACAAGAGGTTTGGAAATTAGTGGACTTACCTGAAGGAGAAAATGCGATTGGTACAAGATGGTTGTACAAAAACAAGCCAGACGAACGTGGTATTGTTGTGAGAAACAAAGCAAGACTCATTGCACAAGGATATACTCAAGAAGAAGGCATTGATTATGAAGAAGTGTTCGCTCCGGTCGCAAGACTTGAAGCCATACGCGTTTTTCTTGCATATGCTTCCTTCATGAAGTTTAAAGTATTCCAAATGGACGTTAAAGGCGCTTTTCTGTATGGACCTATTACAGATGACGTATATGTCAGACAACCTCCGGGTTTTGAAGATCCTGACTATCCTCATCGTGTATACAAGTTGAGTAAAGCACTATACGGTCTACACCAAGCTCCGAGAATCTGGTATGAGACATTATCTAAGCATTTACTAGAACATGGATTCACAAGAGGACAGATTGATCCAACTTTGTTTATGAAGAGAGAGAATGAAGAACTCTTATGTGTTCAAGTTTATGTGGACGATATTATCTTTGGATCGACCAGTACGTCAATGTGCAAAGAATTTGAGGAAATCATGAAGTGCAGATTCCAGATGAGTTCTATGGGGGAGATTAACTTCTTTCTTGGATTACAAGTGAAACAATCAGCTGACGGAATTTTCATCAATCAATCAAAATTTGTTGAGAAGTTGTTGAAGAAGTTCAAGATGCAAGATTGTCATACTATTCGAACTCCATCTGATGTGAACTGCAAGATACAGCCGGATCCGAAAGGCAAATCCGTGGATCAAACACTATACAGATCAATGATCGGTTCACTGATGTATCTTACTGCATCAAGGCCAGACATCATGTATGCTGTATGTGTGTGCGCAAGATATCAGTCTGATCCAAAAGAGTCGCACCTGGTTGCTGTGAAACGTATTTTCAGATACCTTAAAGGGAAACCGAATCTTGGGTTATGGTATCCTTATGAAGGAAATTTTGAATTATATAGTTATTCTGACAGTGATTTTGGTGGGTGTGCTCTTGACAGGAAATCGACTACTGGTGGATGTCAATTTCTGGGTCCTAGACTTGTCTCTTGGCAATGCAAGAAGCAGACCAACGTTTCTGTATCCACAGCTGAAGCAGAGTATATCGCTGCATCTGCAGGATGTTCTCAAGTTTTGTGGCTACAAAACCAACTGCTTGACTACGGGTTTAACTTTCTAAAAACTCCTATATACATAGATAATACTGCTGCTATGTTCATTACTGCTAATCCTGTTCAACACTCAAAAACCAAACATATCGAAATTCGATATCACTTTTTAAGAGACAACTCTGAAAAAGGTTTAATAATTTTGATTAAAGTTCATACCGACAAACAACTGGCAGATCTTTTCACAAAATCATTTTTGTCAGGCCGGTTTGAATTCTTAATTCAATCCATAGGATTAATCAATCATGATTGATTCTATTTTTCGAAAACAAAACAAAAATCAGAAAATTTAAAAGCCAAAAATATAATAAGTTGATGTCAAGTATTGATTCCTTTGTCTTTTATTTTATGTTTTGCATTGTGTGCTTGCATGAAAAAGAAAATAGAAAAGCAAAAACAAAATATAAAAGCAAAAAGAAAACAAAATATCATGTCATAAGAATCTATATTGCACAAAGTGAGAAATGATAGTTACACTAGACATTATTTGTTACATCATTTTTAATAAAGACTGATAAATGTTAATTGATGTGCTAGACAGCTCAGGCAATTAGACTGAAATAGTAAGTTGATTGTTGACAAACATAAACTTAATGATCTTTGTGTTAAGTTCCTTTGTTATACATGTCTAGATATATATCTTTTGATACATTGCTTGTGATGATAGTTGTGCATGATTGGGTAACGATGTAGTCTATTCAGTGTGATGAACCGCATCGTGAGCTTCTATGTTGTGGTACCCACAGACCTGAAGTCTCACACGAAGTCTCTTTTGAGCTTCAAGGTGCAGCAAAAGATTCCCAATGTTGGAACAAAAAGAGTCCCAAATGTGGACCATCACCAACCAAAAATTCCAAAAAGGAATTCAGAAGATTCCCAAGGGGAACGATAGGAAAGAAAAATTCCCAAAGATGGAATTAAAAAGAAGTCCCAAAGTGGACCAAATCCGAATAGAACCCAGATTCCACACTGTGTATGACTGTAAGTGACCAGGTTGTTGTGCAATATGCATTCAGGTAGTGATTGATAAGGAAATATGTTGACATATGTATACATGTGGATCACATATGTCATTTTAATCGAACCTTAATTATCATCATGATACTGAAAAAGTAAGTGTGTCAACTCGAGCTAATTGGTATGTTTTCATATCATCACTCAATCAAACATAAGTCAAATGTCTATTCAAAACTTGCAAAACATGTTCAGATAATGTGTGGTATGATTTCACTGCGATATTTTGATTCATTGCATTGCATATGTCTTTATTTTAATGTGTGTGCTTTGTGTGTGCAGGCATATGGAATCGTTATTGACACATCGACATCCTTGTTAAACTTAAAAATTTCAAGAAAATTTCAAGTTTAGGGGGAGAATAAAATTGAAGAAAAATATATCTACAAAAATCCAAAAATATTTTTGAATAAGTGTGTTTTGAATGAACAAGATTATGTGGTATGAAAAGCAAAAGTATTGGATGTGTTAAAAACAAACTCAAGGTCTTGTGAATTGTTTTATGAAATTGCTTCGGGATATAGAAAAATTGGTTGTGCAAAAACATTTGTTTTTGAAAATCAAAGAAAAAGAAAAATGAATTTAATTGAAGATTTAATGTTATTGACTTGTTTAATGTTGTTGATAATTAATGAGACAAATTGTTAGGGTTATTTCCTGTTAAGATTTACTTTGTATTTTTGTTATTGTATATGTTTGTATAGTTTAGGGTTTATTATGTATTTTCCTTAAACTTGCATTTTGTTTGATATAGGCATGTAGTGTGCGTGTGTTAGGCAGAGCGACTTTTACACTGTTAGAGAGAGAATTAACTGTGTGTAATTTGTTTCTCCTGCACTTTTGTACTGCGAATTGCTTGATCATCAAATACAAAGAGAATTTATGAGTATGAATTGTGTTTGTGATTGAATCGTTTGTTTGTACTTGTTGTTCTGATCATTTGAGTGATATTATCGATCCAATTGAACCTATCAATTGGTATCAGAGCTTTCGGTTTGTGTTCTTCGCTGTTTCTAAGCAAAACACATCAATATTGCTCAAAATATCATGATCTGAATGAATTGTTGGTGTTTTTAGGTGTGATTTATCATCATAATCACTCTAATACACAGCGATTGTGCAGATTCTATCAGATCATCATCAGATCTGAAGAATTAGGAAGAATAGAAAAAGTACTGTTCGATCAATTTTTGCTCAAAATTCATCGAAGAATGAAGATGTTTTGGATTGATTGATATAAGGGGTTGATAATCGGACTATTTCACAGCTTGTGTGTGAATTTTGGACAATTTGGACAAGTTTTAGACAAAACCCAGAAAATCTTCATGAAGAAGATGATGAACAGTTGAGTTTGGTTGAAGATTAACTTGCCGGGTGATATTATTGACTTAGACATTTTCCTTGGACTTAGATTTTGTGAAGAAATTAGGTCCTGTACTGCCGTGTAAAGGAATTTGTTTTAGACGGGTGAAGTTTTTGACTTGTAAAAGTTGCTACTGTTCAGCCGGATCAGACACTGTTGTGCCGGGTAATACACTGTTACGCCGGGTGATAGAGAAAATACAGCCGGGTAAGCTCAACTGTGTAGCCGGGTAATTAACAAAGTGCCGTGTGACCAAGTACTGTTCAGCCGGGCAAAGACTTTTGCCGTGTCAAGATTCTGCCGTGTCAAGACTTGTTGCCGTGTGAAGTTTTTCTTGCTGCCGGGTAACTGTTCATCCGGGTGAAGAACAAAGTATTTTTCAACTGTTTAGCCGGGTAACTATTTAGCCGGGTGAAGACTTATTTCTGCCGGGTGAAGAACAAACACTGTTTTGCCGGTTGAAGAAGGATTTTCACTGTGTTGCCGTGTGACTTTATTTAGTTGTTTTTTAATACTTGTTTCTTATCTTGTCTTTAATTTCTTGTCTTTTTATTAGTATTTTAATCACTTCTTTTCAAAAATTAACAAAAACCAAAAATATTTTCTTTAAAAAATTGTTAAAAATGGCTCCTAATGATGATTCTGATAACCGTGTTCCTAGACTTTTGAATCGTGCAGATTTCAAGAACTGGACCATCAGGCTGAGACATCATTTGTGTTCTATTGACAATGACTTATGGAAATCAATTGAGAAGGGTCCTCACATTCCAACACAGACACAACCAGATAGTGCCAGTACCTATACTAAAGATTCTACTACACCTTATCCAGAGGATAATCTGTCAGCTGAAGACTTGAGGAAGGTAAAGAATGATAGCAAGGCCTATTCGTTGATGTGCAAGGGGTTGCCATTACAAGTTTTGTCTAGATTGGATGCATATCAGACTGGTTATACATGCTTCAAAGCATTAAAGTCGATATGTGAAGGAGGAGAGCAGTTAAGAAGTTTGAAGAAATCTAAGCTGAAAAGACAACTGGAATTATTTGAACACATCAATGGAGAGACAGTACACCAAATGATGAATAGGTTTGTGCATTTAACTACTGAAATGACAAATCTCGGAGTGAAGACTGAACTTCAGGACTTGAATGATCGTTTGTTAGGTGCTTTACCATCATCATGGAAACAAACTGTTACCTTGTTGAAACATACTGAGAAATTTCCAATGGAACTTGACTTGCTTATTGGAAAGATAGAAGAAGTTGAGATTGATGAAGGATCTAGAAACACTGATAGATCAATGTCACAAACTCAATACAAGTATGTGGTAAATCCTGCCAATACTGTGGATAATGCTTTTCTTGTGCAAAATACAACAAAGTCTGAAGATGAGGATGACTTATTCGTTGGTGCAAGTTTCTATACTGATTCAGCATATTTTCCAAATTCACCAACTTATTCTCAACCTCAATCTCCGCCAAGAGCTCAAGTTCACGTCCAAAGTCAGAATATGAAGAATCAATCAGAAAATCAAAGTTCAAATGTTCAAGCCAAGGTGAAAGACGTCATGAATATTCTGTTACAAGATGACGAAACAAAAACTGCCTTTACTGCTTTTATGGCAAGTTTTCAAGCGTACCAAGGTAGTCATTTAAGTCAAATGGATGTTGTTCTTCAAGACTTATTTGAAATGGATCCAGTGGATGTTGAGGAAATGGATCTTAACTGGCAAATGGTTATGGTAGCTTATCGTACTCAAAAGCATGCATATGTCAACAGAAGCTACAAACCTCATGCAAACAAGACTGTTGGATTCGACAAATCTAAGGCCAGATGCTTTAACTGTAATCAGTATGGTCATTTCTCAAGAGAATGTAAAGCTCCAAAGAATTTTAATGACCAAGCGAGTTCAAGCAATCAAGGTCAAGGTCAAAATTCTCAACAATCAACAAGTTATCAAGGCAGAAATCAACGTTTCTTTCAGAAACCATACCAAAGTCTTCCTATGCCTGAATTAAAGGATGAAGGAAAGAAGCCAGAAGACCAAACAAAGGCGTTGGTTGTAAGTGTGAAAGACGGGTATGATTGGAGCGCTTATGCAGAACAATTCACGTCTGATCTTACATCAAGTCTGGCATTGGTATGTGAAGTAGAAGAAGATTGGTCAGAAGAAGGGGATAGTAAGATGATTGAAGATGTGAGTGAAGATTCAGAAGACTATGACTGGAGTGCAAAATCTGATCCTACTGAAGAATCTGAGTCTGAACTTGTGCTGATGGCTACTGCCAGTGAGTCTTCATCATCCACAGAACAACCAAAGGTTAATACTGACCTGCCCCCTAACTATGTTCCATTACCTGCTGATGTCAAGGAAAGGCTATGTTCTGAACAGTGCATTCAACAAGTAGAACATTATCGGACTCATTCATTTAAAATCGGTGACAAATTAAGCAAACATGAGAAAATTCATGAACAACTTAAAATTGATCACAAAATTGCTGATGAGAAGATTTTGTCACTTAAAGAATCTTGGAACAAAACCTTAAAGGAACTGGAATTGATAACCAAACAACTTGAAGAAATGACAAAGAACTTTGAACAAGAAAAAGTCGCACATGCTGTCACTCAAGTTGAACTAACAAAGGTTAAAAGCTGTAAAACCATGGTTAAACAACTCATCAAAGAAAGAGGTAATAAAACCAAAACCGGGTTGGGTTTTACACATGAACCGATGCCAAATTCAATCACTCAAACCTTACCGGAAAACTTTAATGAATTTGATCATTCACCTGAAAATGAACGAAAATTTAAAGAAATTCAAAGAAGTAAATCCGAGTCTGAAGGATCTGAAGTGTTGATTGAAAGTTTGAGAGAAGAAGATGGAATGACAACTGAAGCTGATGATGAAGCAAGCAACAAATCTGAAAACAAAGTTGAGCCTGTTCTAATCCAACTTGTTGAATATCCAAAGCTTAATCCCGAACCAGAAACACCGGTGAAGGAAGAAGGTGAATTTTCAGGGTACAATGATCCTGAGTACATCAAGTGGAAGAAGGAACAAAAGGCGCAAGTTGCTGCTCAGTTGGTTAAAAAACCAGAAGTGAAAAAGGCTGAAGTTTCGAGTGTTAAGAAGCAAAAATCGAAAACAATGAACAATCAATCTGAAACGAAACAGTCAAAAGGCAAAAATGTCTTAAAATCGAATGATAACACAAAAGTTCAAAGTGTTAAAACTGACAAAGTTAAACCTGTCAAGAAAGTGTCAAAAGAAAAGAAAATCAAGTTTGTGTCTGCAGGAACGTTTGATTTGAACGGATCTTATGGTAAACCAATCAATTCTCCAATCAAATCTAACTCTGGTCTGAAAACAGGTTCAGGTCCTAAGTCTTCCGCTGTCAATGAAAAGAGAATTGAAAACAAAAAGGTGACCAAACAGAACAGTTTAAAATCGAACCCAAGTCCCATGCAATCAAAAGCACAAACAATGACTCCACAGAAAAACGTTAATCTAAAACCGAACAACTATGATAATGAATCACGTTTTGGTTCAACATCTAGAGTTAACAATCGGCTCTTTAGGATTAGCAAGAAATATTGTGAAATTTGTGATAGATATAATCATGCAACTGCTGAATGTTTCTTTAACAGGTACTGCAGTTTCTGTGACAAAAGAAATCATTCTTCAGAAGAATGTTATTTTAACAAATTTTGTGATATCTGTGAGAGAAGAAACCATGACACAAAGGATTGTTTCTTTCGATCAAACTCGACTAGAGAAATGACTCCATATTCAAATTTTCAAAGAAATAATTCATATGGTTTTCAAAATATGAATCAAAGTCATTCTCCGGTTTTGAGAAACTTCAATCGAAACAATTCTGTTTCTAACTTTTCAAGGAATGTGCAGGTTAACAGTTTTAAACCAAGAGCTTTAATGGTTAAAAATCAAAAGTTTGAAAATAACCTTGATCCTAAGCTAGAGGAGAGGTTTATTGCTTTGAGGAGAAAGCAATCATTGAACGCCAATGGGCGAAGTTATCAGCATCAAAATCTTTTAAACGAAACAAATTTTCAAAATGTTCAATACCAACAAGTTACTATTGCAGATAGATTCGGAAAACCCAAGACCGTGTGGGCCTGGGTTGACCAAACTAACTGAATGTTTTTGTTGAAATGCAGGTACGCCCAAGAAGACCTATCAACTCGTGGTTCGTTGATAGTGGGTGTAGCCGGCACATGACAGGCAACCATGCCTTGCTTCAGGATTTCAAACTGAAAAATGGTACTCATGTAGCGTTTGGAGGTGATGCGGGTGGAAAGATAACAGGAGAAGGAACAGTATCCAATGGGATCATTAGTTTTGATAAAGTCAACTACTGTGCACAGTTGAACTTTAACTTACTAAGTGTCTCCCAAATTTGTGATAAATCTTATTCGACTTTATTTGATGATTCTTTCTGTTATATTCTTAAGCCAGGTTTCAAAATTGACAATGAGTGGGTAGTGGTTAAAGCTCCTAGAGATCGTGATGTATACAAGTTGGATATGTCGCAGATTGACGCTGATACTGAAACAACCTGTCTCATTGCCCATGCTTCAAATGATGAGAGTCAGCTTTGGCATAGACGGCTGGGCCACTCCAACTTCAGAAACATGAACCGTTTGGTAACTGGAAATCACGCTGTGGGAATCCCATCGAAGAAATTTTCCACAACTGATCTCTGTCCAGCATGTTTGAAGGGCAAACAGCATCGGATGTCTTTTAAGTCCAAGCTCGAGAACTCCATTTCAAAACCTTTGCAGATGCTACATATGGATCTTTTTGGACCGACAAATGTTCAAAGCATCGGCAGAAAATCTTATTGTTTAGTTATCATAGATGACTTCACTAGATTTTCATGGGTTTATTTTTTGCATGCGAAATCTGAAACAGCTGAATTATTGAAAGAATTTATCATTAAAATTGAAAATCAATTGGAATGCAAAGTTAAAACTTTAAGAAGTGATAATGGAACTGAATTTAAGAATGCTAATGTTGATTTATTTTGTGCAGAAAAGGGGATTGCTCGTCAGTATAGTGCTCCAAGAACGCCTCAACAAAATGGGGTTGCGGAACGGAAAAACCGGACACTAATTGAAGCTGCAAGATCCATGCTCGCAGATGCCAAAATCCCTATCACCTTTTGGGATGAAGCCATTGCTACTGCGTGTTTTGTACAAAATAGAACATTATTAGTTCAAGATAAACAGAAAACTTCTTATGAGTTGTTGTTTGGAAGAAAACCAAATATTTCTTACTTGAAAGCATTTGGTTGTCCAGTTTCGATTCTTAATCTAAATGAACATCTCGGGAAGTTTGAGTCAAAATCTGACGATGGATTTTTCCTAGGATATTCGTCTGTTTCTAAAGCTTATCGGGTTTTTAATAGCAAAACAAATACTGTTATTGAAACTTTCAATGTCAAGTTTTTAGAAAATTCGTTTCCGTTAGTGGCTCATGGTCCCGAATGGTTATTTGATTTGGATTCGTTATCTAGATCTTTCAGTTCTAACTTATTTGATTTTTCAGAAAACGCAAGGAAGGAATCAGGTGACTTAGGAAGCTTTAGTGACGATTCTGATAATGACGAAGATGGAAATCTCAATTCTGAATATCCATTTATGTCTTTTCACAATCCTGATCATGTCAAATCCAGTCAAGCTCCGGGTCCTTCTGGTTCACAAGAAGATCAAGAATCAAACAATCATGAAGAAAATGTGAATTCACAAATGTCTCCTAATGATGGTGGATCCGTTCAAAATCAACCATCATCGGATCCGAATGCTGAAGTTATTCCAGAGTCTTTTGATTACTTCATCAATTCACCGGATCAAGTCCCGAATTTCACACCGCATACTTCTTCCATACTTCAAGATCTACCAAATCTGAATACTTCTAATCTAGAGACTCAAGTGCAAGGAGGTGATATTCCTATTCATCGAATTCACAAGAAACATCCTGTCTCTCAGATTATTGGGCCGTTGAATCAGAGAACTACAAGAAGTCAGACAGAGCAAGCAAATGTTTGTCTTTACTCGTGTTTTCTATCTCAAGTGGTGCCAAAGAATATTTCAGAGGCGTTGCAAGACAACAGTTGGATTGAAGCCATGCAAGAGGAATTGCTTCAGTTTCGCAAACAGGAAGTTTGGAAACTTGTGGACTTACCTGAAGGAGAGAATGCGATAGGTACAAGATGGTTGTACAAAAACAAGCCAGACGAACGTGGCATTGTTGTGAGAAACAAAGCAAGACTGATTGCACAGGGATACACTCAAGAAGAAGGCATAGATTATGAAGAGGTGTTTGCTCCGGTCGCAAGACTTGAAGCCATACGCGTTTTTCTTGCTTATGCTTCCTTCATGCGTTTCAAAGTATTCCAAATGGACGTGAAAGGTGCTTTTCTGTATGGACCGATTACGGATGACGTGTATGTTAGACAACCTCCGGGTTTCGAAGATCCAGACTATCCTCATCGGGTATACAAGTTAAGTAAAGCTCTTTACGGTCTACATCAAGCTCCTAGAATTTGGTACGAGACATTATCTAAGCATTTACTAGAAAATGGATTTACAAGAGGTCAGATTGATCCAACTTTGTTTATGAAGAGGGATAATGATGATTTATTGTGCGTTCAAGTGTATGTGGACGATATTATTTTCGGATCAACTAGTGAGTCAATGTGCAAAGAATTCGAGGAAATTATGAAGAACAGATTCCAGATGAGTTCTATGGGGGAGATTAATTTCTTTCTTGGATTACAAGTGAAACAATCAGCTGACGGAATTTTTATCAATCAATCAAAGTTCGTTGAGAAGTTGTTAAAAAAATTCAAGATGCAAGATTGTCAAACAATTCGAACTCCATCTGATGTAAATTGCAAGATTCAACCGGATCCAAAGGGCAAAGCAGTTGATCAAACACTATACAGATCAATGATCGGTTCTCTGATGTATCTTACTGCATCTAGACCAGACATCATGTACGCTGTGTGTGTATGCGCCAGATACCAGTCAGATCCAAAAGAGTCGCATCTAGTTGCTGTGAAGCGTATATTCAGATATCTCAAAGGGAAACCAAATCTTGGGTTATGGTATCCTTATGAAGGAAATTTTGAATTATATAGCTATTCTGACAGTGATTTTGGTGGTTGTGCTCTTGACAGGAAATCGACTACTGGTGGTTGTCAATTTTTGGGTCCAAGGCTTGTCTCTTGGCAATGTAAGAAGCAGACCAATGTTTCTGTATCCACAGCTGAAGCAGAGTATATCGCTGCATCTGCAGGATGTTCTCAGGTTTTATGGTTACAAAATCAGTTGCTGGATTACGGGTTTAATTTTTTGAAAACTCCTATTTACATAGACAATACTGCTGCTATGTTTATAACTGCTAATCCTGTTCAACATTCTAAAACCAAGCACATCGAAATTAGATATCATTTTTTAAGAGATAACTCTGAAAAGGGTTTAATAATTTTGATTAAAGTTCATACCGACAAACAACTGGCAGATCTTTTCACAAAATCATTTTTGTCAGGCCGGTTTGAATTTTTAATTCAATCCATAGGATTAATCAATCATGATTGATTCTATTTTTCGAAAAACAAAAGAAAAATCAGAAAATATAAAAGCCAAAAATATAATAAGTTGATGTTAAGTTTTGATTCCGTTGTCTTTTATTTTATGTTTTGCATTGTGTGTGTGCATGAAAAAGAAAATAGAAAAGCAAAAACAATATATAAAATCAAAAAGAAAAGAAAATATCATGTCATAAGAATCTATATTGCAAAAAGTGAGAAATGATAGTTACACTAGACATTATTTGTTACATCATTTTTAATAAAGACTGATGAATGTTAATTGATGTGCGAGATGGCTCAGACAATTAGACTGAACAAGTAAGTTGATTGTTGACAAACATAAACTTAATGATCTTTGTGTTAAGCTCCATTGCTATACATGTCTAGATATATATCTTTTTGATACATTGCTTGTGATGATAATTGTGCATGATCGGGTAACGATGCAGTGTATTCAGTGTGATGAACCGCATCGTGAGCTTCTTTGTTGTGGTATCCACAGACCTGAAGTCTCACACGAAGTCTCTTTTGAGCTTCAAGGTGCAGCAAAAGATTCCAAAATGGAACATAAAGAGTCCCAAATGTGGACCAACACCAAACAAAAATTCCAAAAAGGAATTCAGAAGATTCCCAAGGGGAACGATAGGAAAGAAAAATTCCCAAAGATGGAATTAAAAAGAAGTCCCAAAGTGGACCAAATCCGAATAGAACCCAGATTCCACACTGTGTATGACTGTAAGTAACCAGGTTCTGTGCAATATGCATTCAGGTAGTGATTGATAAGGAAATATGTTGACATATGTATACATGTGGGTCACATAAGTCATTCTAATTGTACCTTAAATATCATCATGATACTGAAAAAGTAAGTGTGTCAATTCGAGCTAATTGGTATGTTTTCATATCATCACTCAATCAAGCATAAGTCAAATGTCTATTCAAAACTTCCAAAACATGTTCAAGTAATGTGTGGTATGATCTCACTGCGATATTTTGATTCATTTGCATTGCATATGTATTTACTTTAATGTGTGTGCTTTGTGTGTGCAGGCATTTGGAATCATTATTGACACATCAACATCCTTGTTAAACTTAAAAATTTCAAGAAATTTCAAGTTTAGGGGGAGAATAAATTTAAGAAAAATATCTACAAAAAATCCAAAAATATTTTGTTTTGAATAAGTGTGTTTTGAATGAACAAGATTATAAGTTATGAAAAGCAAAGGTATTGGATGTGTTAAAAACAAACCCAAGGTCTCGTAATTTGTTTTTAAGAAATTGCTTCGGGATATAGAAAAATTGGTTGTGCAAAACATTTTTTGAAAAAGAAAAAAAATTGACTCTTAATTGAAAAAGTAATTTGTTGCAATGTTTAATGTTGTTTGATAATTAATATGACAAACATTCTTTTTAAGGATAACTTGTCTAATTAATATGTCGGAGAATGTTGCAGGTGCAATAAATGACCGTTGAAAAAGTCAACAGACGAGAAAAGTGAAGAAAATTGCTTAAGTGTTGTAGCCGGGTAAAGATATCAGATACAACTGTGCAGCCGGGTAAAGAACTGTTCAGCCGGGTAAAGTTGTAAGTCTGATACTTGCCGGGTGATTAAGGAAATGGTGAAGATATTGTGACCACTGTACAGCCGGGCAAATGATCATGTCAAATACAGCCGGGTGAAGGTCATTGATATCTTGCCGGGTGACAAGTATATACTATACAGCCGGGTAATGAAGAAACTTTGTTGCCGTGTAAAGGTATGATACTATGTTACCGGGTAATGAAGAAGTGTGTTGCCGTGTGAAGAAGGATGTCTTGTGAAGAAGAAGAAGGTTGCCGTGTAAAGAAGAAAGCAAGCCGGATGAAGAAGGATAGCAACTGTGTTGCCGGGTGATGAAGAAAAGTTGCCGGGTGATGTTTTGATACAACTATTTTGCCGGGTGATGAATAAAATCCATCAGGTGTAGTTGTTCCTTAACCCTTACCCGTCACTACAGTGACTCACCCGTATCTACAGTGCTTGACCCGTCAAGTGATTTTCACGTGTTGGTGACTTGTTTTTATGTACTTGACCCGTATCTACAGTACATGACCCGTCACTACAGTACTTGACCCGGCAAGGCTTATTGGGCCTATTTTACTTGCCCGTCACTTTTGTTGACCCGGCACTTAAAAGTTTGACCTAATTTTGACGATACAAATACCGCCTCTTCACAAACACTTATCATTTCACACACTTTCACTTTCACCAAACACTCTGAACTTCAAATCGCCATTGTTATCATAGTCAATCTGTTGCTCTATAACAGGATTAATAGATTGATTAAGGTAGTGTTTCTGTGTTTTTGACCTAAATCGACCTGAAAATCAACTGTTTAAAGGAAAAACGATGATGAACAGTGTTTTGAACTTGAATCGACACTTTGATTTTGAGCATAAAAACTTAAATCGAATGTTGTTTTAGGGTTAAAATTTGTCGATCATCAACATTCAATCATTCATTTGCACTAAAACACCTTAAAACCAACTGAACAAGTGAAATGGACTTAACTGTTAAAATCGCCATTGATGAACTTTGAAGCTTTTAAAAGTTAAACATCAAAACGATGAAATGTTTGTTTTAAAAGTGATTTAACTTGCTAAAACTGAACCAAAACATGTTAAATTTTTCATCATAAAATGTATCAAAATTTTGTGTAAGTGATTAACTGTTAAAAGTTTAAAACATGAAACATAACTTTAAAAATTCAATGTTGTTTGATTAAAATGATGAAAATCAGGTTATTAGAACAATTTAGGATTTAAAATGTTTATGTTAATGTTTTGCCTTTTAACTTTGAGTTAAACACTTAATAAAATTTTTGATATGATTATAAAGAACCTAATACATTTGCCTTGTTTTGTGTTTGTTTTGTTTTTAACAGATGGAGCATCTCAAATTTGAACCTAAACATAATTTGGTAGCATGTTTAGATGAGTTACTTCCAGAGACAGAGGGCTATAGAGATATGATTCAGTTTATCAAGAGGACGAAGTATGTATATGCTATATGTGCCAAACCGGTCATATATGCAAGGCTGATTAAGAGTTTCTGGAGATCAGCAGAGGTTGTGAGGAATGAGAATGGTGAAGTTATGATTAGAGGACATATCACAAGGGATTGGGTACTAAATGTGACTGAAGATGCCATTAGACAAGCTCTGAGGATAGATGAGGATGAGGTTGGCATGATAGATGAGCTGACTATGGAAGAATGCAAAACTTGTTTTGTAAACATGGGTCATCCACCTGTGTTTCCAAAATCACAGTTTTTCAGAGCTAAATTGGGGAAGAAGTATAAGCTGCTGTGTTATGTTGTGCAGCAATGCATGTCTAGAAGGAGTGCTGGGTTTGATAATTTTCCTTCAGACATTGCATCACCAATAGTAGCAATTGCAGAGAACAAACCATTCAACATGTCGCGATGGATAATGAATGGGTTTGTATTTAACTTGGTGAAGGGCAAGAGATTCAAATTTCTGATGTACCCAAGGTTTCTGCAATTGATGATAAACATTGCCTATCCAATAATCAGGAGTGAAGGTTATGCTGGAGGCATGTTGTACACTGAGGACATGAACGATCTCTCTTACAAAAAGATGAGTATCGGGAATGTGCCTGACATTGGTTTGTTTGACTATATGCGAGATATTGTCAACAATGAAGAAGAAGTAGATGGAGTGTATTATCACATATCTCATGGTGAGATTGTGAATCCATTGGACCTTGTGGATGAGGTGCCAGATAACTTATTGGATGATGACGAGTACTTTGCTCGTCATCCAGAGGATGAAGAAGATGAAGGTGATGACAGTAATGATGATGGTGGTAATGATGCTGAATCTGAATCTAATTCAGAGGAGGTTGAACCAACAAAGACTGAGATAGAGGTTGTTGAGCCTATGGTTGTAGAAGAACCTGCTGAGGTTGCTTCTGTGATTGAAGAAGTTGTTTCTGAGATTCCAAAGGATGTATCGGTAAAGTATGTTCGAAAGAAGAAGAAAACAATAGAAAAACCAGAAGAGATTGATGTTCTACAAATAGCTCAGACAGTAATGGCCGAAGCTGAATCTATTGCACAGATAGAGGAAGTGGATGCAGGCGTTACTGATCCCATTATTGAGTCTATTCCCACCATGTCACCACAAACTATTGAAAACATTGGACAAGGTTTGGAGTCTTCACCAAACGTTGGGCCAAGTGTTGATGAGATATATGAAGAAAAGGAGAAACGGATTGCTGAATTGGAAGAAATTGTTGAAAATTTGATCAAGGCGAATGATTTGTTAAAAGCTTCCAATGAACGTAAGAAGAAAAGGTTTGATGAGTATTAGGATATTCACAAGCAGAATTTGGAAATATTCAAGAAGTTAGATGAAGATCATGTGAATCTGGTTGATGAACATAGGAAGCTAAAAGATGATCATGAGAAGCTGAAGGAGGAATATGAAAACCTGAAGTATGACTATACTGAGGTTAAGGCTGAGTGTAACACTTTGGAGGCTGAGAAAGAAATGCTTGAGAAGGAATTGGAGGATATGAAACCAAAGAAGGCTGGCTCATCACTATCAGACAAAGATTTTTCTGATGATATAGTTGAAGTGACTGGAGCTGAAGTGCCAAAAGTTTACTTAACTAGAGCGCGAGGTGTGGCAAATGCTGGAATCTTGGTTGAATCACCAATTATTGTTCCCGATGAAGCTGTGGCTGAAACTGTCAATATGGAGAAAGCTGAGGGAAAGAGGAAACTAGATGCAATACCAGAAATATTTGGTGATGAAGAAAGTTCTAAAAGGGCGAAAGTTGATGAACCAGTGCAGATTGAGCCGATTCAATCTGTAGCTGTGATTGAGACTGAAAAAGCAACTGGAGATGAGATTACAAAGTCAGGACAGATTGAGCCGATTCAATCTGGTTCTGTTGCTAAAACTGAAGAGTTTGTTGCTACTGAAAGTGAAAAAGAAGCTGGTTCAGAAGACACAGTTCAGTTTGAGCCGATTCAAGCTGAAGCTGTTGAAGTGGAAAGTGGGCCTGAAATAGTATCTGAAGTTGTTAGTCAATTTGAGCCGATTCAAACTGACGAAGCACCCATGATTGAAGCGTTAGATGATTTGGACATTGATTGGACTGAGTCTGAGGATGAAGCTGAGCCAGAGCCTGTACAAAACATTGTTGAAGAAGTGCCAGATGATTTAGATCAGAGGTTTGCCTATCTTGAAAGAATGAAGTACAATTCGGTGTATTTGAATGGGTTGACGGTAACTCAGATTAATGAAGAGTACGAGAAATGCATGATTCATCAAGATAAGGCTGAAGCAGATAAGAAAGAGATTGTTACTGAGATGGGTGAATGGACTCCAATGCAGGAAAGTCTAAACATAGAAGATCTGCCACCAACTGAGCTACATCATCCAAATCCGGACGAAATGACTGCTTATGAGATGCGGAGTTGGTTAAGTTCGAGGAATTATCCGTATAAAACTTTGCAGAGGTTGAAATCTGGATCTTTGAAGAAGATAGTGATCAGCTTCATGAAGACAGAAAAATTGTACAATCGGATGTTTTATTTGGACTACAACAACCCACAATATTTTGAGCTGACAAAGAGATATAAAATTCTGGGTCCAAAAGAAATTCCTGTGATGGCGCTGCCTGAAGATGCTCATAAAAAACGACACGAACTGATGGATATGTTTCCGAGCGAGGTTAAATCGTACAACATACCGATGGAAGTACGTGAAACTTGGCATAAGGCAGCAACACCTGGAGATGTGGTTAGATCATTGATGAGCAAAGGACAATCAATTGCTGAGTTGTTAGATTCTATGATTGTGCCTGAAAAGAACAAGAAAGTTAAAATAATTGCCTGGAAATATGATGAAGTCTTTGACGCGTTTATGATCAAGAGAGTAAATGGTTTGTGTGACGTTTACCATTACTACTCGAGTATATTCAAGTTGGAGGTTCAGGACCTGAAAGAGTTGAACAAGTTGAGGCTAATTAATCACACGCATGCTGAGCGTGGTGATAAATGCGTGATACTTCTTGATGCTGGTTTGAGTAGAACTGCAAAGTTTCTCGACTTTAGAGGTCAACAAGAAGACACTGCATATGTACAAGCAAAGAAACAGAGAAAGAAGAAGAGATTAGTGGTGACCGAGGATATGTACTTAGAAGAGTTCTCGGACGAATATTTTGATAAAATCACAGATCCTGGATTGAAGGTGATAAATGGAAGTCAAATGACAAAGCCAATACTGAGAGTATTTTACAATCAGGAGACGTTTGAACTAAAGCTTGTTAGAAACTTGGAGAACTGGGATGAAGACATGATTACGCTTTTCAGTACGTTTGAATTGAAATTGCTGCATCCGTCGTATATTGATTTTTTGAGAAGTTATAGGATTGAGAAGTGCAAAGATGCTCTTGCTGAGGCTGATCGAAAATTATTTACAGTGATGATTGAAGTAATTGCTGCGGCTTCAGAAAAGATTCGTGTGAGAAAGGCACTACTAAATTCTAATCTCGTGATGGTTGATATACCAGAGATAGAATATATGCGGATCAGTAGAAAGGGTACATTGGAGGTGAAAGTTCAAGGCCAAGAAATGCCATTTGAGTTTTATGCTAATATCGATTTTGCAGGTTTAAATCTGGATTCGCTTAGACGCATGAATGCTCTACCAATTCTGACAAATGAATCCAAGCCTCGACAAGCTAAGATCGTTGAGAAGTTCAAATCTTGTATTGAAGAAGCTCTGAAAGAAAAAGAAGAATATAAAGGCCGAGAATTGCTGGATGTGAAAGAGGAACCTGAAGATTGATGCTGATAAACGAAGAAAAAGATTGAAGTTTTTGAAGATCCAAAGATAAATCTTAGGGGGAGTACTGTTAGGGTTATTTCCTGTTAAGATTTACTTTGTATTTTTGTTATTGTATATGTTTGTATAGTTTAGGGTTTATTATGTATTTTCCTTAAACTTGCATTTTGTTTGATATAGGCATGTAGTGTGCGTGTGTTAGGCAGAGCGACTTTTACACTGTTAGAGAGAGAATTAACTGTGTGTAATTTGTTTCTCCTGCACTTTTGTACTGCGAATTGCTTGATCATCAAATACAAAGAGAATTTATGAGTATGAATTGTGTTTGTGATTGAATCGTTTGTTTGTACTTGTTGTTCTGATCATTTGAGTGATATTATCGATCCAATTGAACCTATCACAAATTCTTTTTAAGGATATCTTGTCTAATTAATGTGTCGAGAATGTTTGCAGGTGCAATAAATGCTGTTGAAAAAGTCAACAGACGAGAAAGATGAAGAAAAATTGCTCAAAGTGTTATAGCCGGGCAAAGATATCAGACACAACTGTTCTGCCGGGTAATGAGTATACTGTTCAGCCGGGTAATGTTGTGATTTTGATACAAGCCGGGTGATTAAGAAAAAGGTGAAGATATTATGACTACTGTACAGCCGGGCAATGATCATGTCAAATACAGCCGGGTGAAGGTCATAGATATCTGCCGGGTGACAAGTGTTTACTATACAGCCGGGTAAAAGAGAAATCTTCTTGCCGTGTAAGTGTATAACACTGTGTTGCCGGGTAATGAAGAAAAGCATGCCGGGTGATATAGAAGACAACTATGTTGCCGTGTGAAGAAGAATGCATGCCGTGTGAAGAAGAAAGCATGCCGGGTGATAGTGAAAGCAACTATGTTGCCAGGTGATGAAGAAAGCAAGCCGGATGAAAGAAAAGCAACTGTGTTGCCGGATGATGAATAAAGGTTGCCGGGTGATGTTTTGAAGACTACTATACTGCCGGGTGATGAATAAAACCCATCAGGTGTAGTTGTTCCTAACCTTTACCCGTCACTACAGTGACTTACCCGTCTCTACAGTGTTTGACCCGTCAAGTGTGTTTCACATGTTGTGACTTGTCCCAACAGTACATGACCCGTCACAACAGTGCATGACACGGATCAACAGTGCTTGACCCGGCAAGGCTTATTGGGGCTTTTATGTTTACCCGTCCCTTTTGTTGACCCGGCACCTCAAGTTTGACCTAATTCTTAAACGATATAAAAACCCGCCTCTTCACAAACACTTATCATTTTTCACATTCACATTCAAGCAAACACTCTGTACTTAAATCCTTTGATTATCATATTCAATCGTTTGTTCTATAACAAGTCTGATCGATTGAATAAGGTATTGGTTATGTGTTTTGTTCTTGATAAACCTGCAAATCGACCGATAAAATGAAAAACGATGATGAACAGTGTTTTTGATCATTGAATCGACACTTTGATTGAGTGTGTTAAAACCAAAATCGAATGTTGTTTTAAGTATAAAATCTATCGATCATCAACAATCAATCACTCATTTGCACTAAAACACCTTAAAACCAACTGAACCAATCAAAATTGTCATAACTGCTAAAATCGCCATTGATGAACTTTGAAGCTCTTAAATGTTAAACATCAAAATGATGAAATGTTTGTTTAAAAGTGATTAATACTTGCTAAAACTGAACTAAAACATGATAAACAATTTCATCATACAAACGTCAAATTTGTGCTTAAGTGTTAAACTGTTAAATTGAAAAATGTTGTATAATCATTAAAATTCAAAGTTTGTTTGATCAAAATGATGAAAATCAGTTTGTTAGATCAATGTAGGGTTAAAATGATTATGTGAATGTTTTTCTTCTTAACTTTTGTTCATACACTTATGAAAAATTTGATATGTTTTTAATGAAGAATCTAACACATTTGTCTTGTTTATGTTTTGTGTTTGTTTTGACAGATGGAGAATCTAAAGTTTGAGCCAAAACACAATTTGGTGGCATGTCTAGATGAATCTATCCCTGAAACTGATGGTTACAGAGATATGATCAAGTTTATAAAGAGGACAAAATATGTATATGCTATGTGTGCCAAACCGGTCATATATGCAAGGCTGATTAAGAGCTTTTGGAGAACAGCAGAAGTGATCAGAGATGATAATGGTGTTGCTGTTGTTAGAGGAAATATTTCTAGAGATATGGTGTTGACAGTGTCTGAAGAAGCAATCAGAACTGCCTTAAGGATAGATGATGATGAAGTGGGAATGAATGATGAGTTGACCATGGCAAAGTGTCAATCGTGTTTTGTTAATATGGGACATCCACCTGTATTTCCAAAATCACAGTTTTATAGGGCAAAGTTGGGAAAGAAGTTTAAATTGTTATGCTATGTTGTCCAACAGTGCATGTCAAGGAGGAGTGCAGGTTTTGACAATTTCCCATCTGACATAGCATCCCCGATTGTTGCCATAGCTGAGAATAAACCATTCAATAAGTCAAGATGGATCATGAATGGATTTGTTGTCAATTTGGTAAAGGGCAAGAGGTTTAAGTTTCTCATGTACCCGAGATTCTTACAACTGATGATCAATATTGCCTATCCTATCATCAGAACTGAAGGTTATACTGGAGGTATATTATATACTGAGGACATGAACGATCTATCTTACAGAAAGATGAGTATCGGGAATGTGCCTAATGTGGATTTATTTGACTATATGAGAGATATAGCAAATAATGAAGAGGATGTTGAAGGTGTTTATTATCATATTTCTCATGGTGAGATTGTAAATCCTCAGGATTTGGTGGATGAGATGCCTGATGATCTACTTGATGATGATGAGTACTTTGCTCGTCATCCAGAGGATGAAAATGAGTCTGAGAATGAAGAAGAAGATGATAGTGATGATGGTGAAAATGGTGACAGTGATAGTGATGATGGTCAAGATGATGATAATGATGATGGTGGTAATGAAGGTGCTGAATCTGAATCTGATTCAGAGGAGGGAGAGATTGTTGAAATAACTGAACCAATGGAATTGGAGTCTGAAAATGTAGAAGTCATTGAGCCTGTTGTGATAGAAGAACCTGTTGAGGTTGCTTCTGTTGAAGAAGAAGTAGTTTCTGAAATTTCAAAGGATATTACTGTTCAGTATGTTAGAAGAAAAAGGTCGAAACCAGTAATAGAGTCTGTGACTGTAGAGGAACCGAATGTGATTGAGACTGAAGAGATAGATATAATTCAGATTGCTCAGGAGGTAATGGCCGAAGCTGAAACTATTGCACAGATAGTTGAAGAAGCTGATGCTGGCATTACTGATCCTATCTCTGTTGATATACCCACCACATCATCCCCCGTTGCAGAAAACATTGAACAAGGTTTGGAGTCTTCACCAAAGTTTGTGTCAAGTGTTGATGAAACAGAGAATGAGAAAAAGATTGCTGAGTTAGAAGAGATGGTACAAAAGTTGATAGAAGCAAATGAACTGTTGAAAGCTTCGAATGAGAGGAAAAAGAAAAGGTTTGAAGAATTTTGGGATATTCATAATCAGAACTTGAAAACTTTCAAAGAGTTGGATGCAGATCATCTCAAATTGAAGATTGAGCATGATGAATTGAAAGATAAATATGATAGATTGAAAGAGGAGCATGATAATCTGAAGTATGATTATACTGAGTTGAAAGCTGAATGTAATACGTTGGAGGATGAAAAAGAAATGTTGGAGAAATGGCTAGAAGAATCCAAACCGAAGAAATCTGGTTCAACATCTGATAAAGATTTTTCAGATGAAGTTGTTGAAACGACTGAAGCAACTCAAATACCAAAAGTTTATCTGACTAGAGCTCGAGGTACTACAAATGTTGGTATAAGGGTGGAATCTCCAATCATCATTCCCGATGAAGCTGTTGCTGAAACTGTCAATACTGACAAAGCTGAGGGAAAAAGGAAGTTAGATGCTATACCAGAGATTATGGGTAATGAAAGCAGTTCGAAAAAGGCAAGGATTGATGAGACAGTGCAGATTGAGTCGATTCAATCTGTAGCTGTAGTTGAAACTGAGATAGTTGATGAGATTGTGACTGAAGCTGAAATTGCTGAACCAGTTCAGATTGAGCCGATTCAATCTGAAGCTGCTATTGTTGAAGAAGTGTCTGAAACTGCTGGAATTGTTGAAAAAGTGCCTGAAGTTGTTGAAGTAATGGAGAATGTGCCTGAAATTGTACCTGAAGTTGCAAGTCAGTTTGAGCCGGTTCAAACTGACAATGCACCTATGATTGAAGCTTTAGATGATTTGGACGATATAGACTTCACTGAATCTGAAAATGAAGCTGAGCCAGAAACTAATGTTGATCAAGAGATTCCAGATGATTTAGATCAAAGATTTGCTTATCTTGAAAAGATGAAGTATAATGCTGTGTTTCTGAATGGATTGACTGTGAGCCAGATAAATGAAGAATATGAAAAGTGTATGATTGCCCAAGACAAAGCCGAAGCTGATAAAAAGGAATTTATTATTGAGATGGGTGAATGGACTCCATTGCAAGAAAGTTTGAATATAGAAGACTTGCCTCCAACTGAATTGTATCACCAAAATCCGGAAGAAATGTCAAGTACAGAAATGCGTAGTTGGTTGAGCTCAAGAAATTATCCGTATAGGACTCTGAAGAGATTTAAATCTGAGTCATTGAGGAAAATTGTTGTTAGCTTTATGAAGACCGAAAAAATGTACAATCGTATGTTTTATTTGGACTACAACAATCCTCAATACTTCGAGCTGACAAAGAGATATAAAGTTCTTGGACCGAAGGAGATACCGGTGATGGCTTTACCTGAAAATGCTCACAAGAAAAGGCATGAATTAATGGATATGTTTCCAAGTGAAGTCAAATCTTATAACATACCGATGGATGTTCGTGAATCATGGCATAAATCAGCCACAGCAGGTGACGTTGTGAGGTCACTGCTGAGCAAGGGTCAGTCAATAGCTGAACTGCTTGATTCAATGATTGTGCCAGAAAAGAACAAGAAGGTGAAGATTATTGCATGGAAATACGATGAAGTGTTTGATGCTTTTATGATAAAGAGAGTTAATAGTTTATGTGACGTATATCATTACTACTCTAGCATTTTTAAGTTGGAAGTTCAAGATTTAAAAGACCTGCACAAACTCAGGTTGATAAATCACACGCATGCTGAGCGTGGTGATAAGTGCGCAATGCTGTTAGATGCCGGGATAGCCAGACCACCGAAGTATCTTGATTTCCGAGGACAACAAGAAGATACTGCTTATGTGCAAGCGAAGAAAGAAAGAAAGAAGAAGAGATTGGTTGTCAGTGAAGATATGTATTTGGAAGAATTTTCGGATGAGTATTTTGATAAGGTGACCAATCCAGGACTGAAAGTGATAGATGGTTCGCAAATGACGAAGCCTATACTTAGAGTTTTCTATAATCAAGAAACGTTTGAATTGAAGCTTGTTAGAAACTTGGAAGATTGGGACAAAGATATGATTACTTTGTTCAGTACCTTTGAGTTGAAGCTGCTACATCCATCCTACATAGATTTTTTGAGAAGTTACAGAATGGAAAAATGTAAAGATAAACTTGCTGAAGCTGATAGAAAATTGTTTGTGGTGATGATAGAAGTGATAGCTGCTGCAACTGAAAAGATTCGAGTGAGGAAGGCACTGCTTAATTCTAATCTCGTGAGGGTTGACATACCAGAGATAGAATTTATGAGAGTATCTGGAAGAGGAACTTTGGAAGTGCAAGTCAAAGGACATGAGATGCCTTTTGAATTTTATGCTAACATTGACTTTGCAGGTTTAAATCTGGATTCTCTAAGACGCATGAATGCCTGCCCAATTCTGACTAACGAGTCCAAGCCGAGACAAGCAAAGATTGCTGAAAAGTTCAAGTCTTGCATAGAAGAAGCTCTGAAAGAACAAGAAGAATACAAGGGAAGAGAATTGCTGGATATCAAAGACGAACCAGAAGATTGGTAGAAAGAGATTGATGCTGAACAAAGAAGAAAAAGATTTGAAGATTTTGCTGAAGATTCAAAGATAAATCTTAGGGGGAGTACTGTTAGGGCTATTTCCTAGGTTAAGATTTACTTTGTATTTGTTTATATGTTTGTGTATAGTTTAGGGTCTATTTTGTTATATTCCTTAAACTTGTAATTGTTGCTAAAAGCATGAAGTGAGAGAGTGTGAGGAGAGAGGCTAGATCACATTATTCACGTAAGAGAGAGAACTTAGTGTGTGTGATTTATTTTCTCCTGCACTTGTATTACAAAAACTGCTTTGATCATCAATATACAAAGAGAATTAGTAGTATGAATTGTATTGGTGATTGAATTGTGTTTGTGTACATGTTATTCTGATCATTGAGCGATATTAACGATCCAATTGAACCTATCAAAAATCCTGAGGAGATGACCATGGTGGATATGAGGTCATGGCTCCAGTCTAGAAATTATCCATATAAGACATTGAAGAGGTTGAAGAAAGAATCTCTGAAGAAGATTTTTGTCAGTTTCCAAGAAACTGAAAAGATGCATAATCGAATGTTCTTCTTGGATTACAATAATCCACAATACTATGAACTTTCAAAAAGGTTCAACGTATTAGAGCTAAAGGAGATACCGCTGATATCCTTGCCACAAGATGCTCATAAGAAAAGGCAAGAATTGATTGATATGTTTCCCAGTGAAGTTAAGGCTTACCACGTACCGATAGATGTACGAGAATCATGGCATAAAGCTGCCACAGCAGGTGATATTGTGAGATCACTGCTGAGCATAGGTCAATCCGTTGTTGACCTGCTTGAATCAATGATCGTGCCGGAAAAATCCAAGGACGTGAAGATCATTGCATGGAAATATGATGAACTGTTTGATGCATTTATGATTAAGCGTGTGAATGGTTTGTGCGATGTTTATTATTACTACTCGAGTATCTTTAAACTTCCAGTTCAAGATCTCAAAGAGTGGCACAAACTAAGACTGATTAATCACACAAGGGCAGAAAGAGGTGAAAAATGTGCTATGTTGTTAGATGCTGGGATTAGTAGAATGCCCAAGTTTCTTGAATTTCGTGGCCAATAAGAAGATAGTATATATCTGGATCATAAGAAAAAGAAGAAGAAGGTATTGATTGTGCGTGACATGTACCTCGAAGAATTTTCAGATGAATATTTCGATAAAGTGACTGATCCAGGATTGAAAGTGTTCGATGGTTCGCAAAAGACGAAGCCAATTCTGAAGTTTTTCTATCACGAAGAAAGATTTGAGCTAAAGTTGGTTCGTGACTTAGATGATTGGGACAATGGTATGATTACATTGTTTAGCACCTTTGAGCTCAAGTTGTTGCACCCATCATACATCGACCATATGCGATGTCATAAAATGGAGAAGGCAAGAGATTCGTTGGCTGAAGCAGACATAAAGTTATTCGAAATTATGATTGAGGTGATTGGAGTTGCTACAGAAAAGATCAGATTAAGGAAAGCATTACTCAATGCCAACCTTGTGAAGATCAACATTCCGGAGATCAAGTTTATGCGGATTACATCCAAGGGAACATTGGAAGTGCGTGCAAAAGGAATGAAGAAGCCTTATGAGTTTTATGCTAACATTGATTTTGCAGGTATTACCTTGGATACGCTTAAACAAATGGCTACTTATGATATACTCACCAATGAGTCAAAGCCAAGACAAGCTAAGATAGCAGAAAAGTTCAAGTCTTGCATCGAAAAAGCCATTAAAGAACAAGAAGAATTTGCCGGAAAGCAGCTGCTGAAAGTGAAAGTAGAACAAGAAGAGTTCGAGTGATTAAGTTGCTGATTCAAAAGAGAGATTGAAGTTCAAGAGAGAGATTAAAGATTAAAGACAAAGTTTTTGGTTTGAAGATCAAAGATAAATCTTAGGGGAGTACTGTTAGGGCTCGTTCGTGGTTGAAGATTTACTTTGTTCTTAGTTTATACAGGTATGTATAGTTTAGGGTTAATTTTGTATTATCCCTAAGTGTTGGATGCATAAAGCATGTTGCTAGTGAATGTTAGAGAGAGAGTCTAGATCAAGAATACACGATATAGAGTGAAACTTTGTGTGTGTGATTGCATTCTCCTACACTTTGTACTACAACTATTTGCTTTGATCATCAATACAAGAGAATTATTTAGTAATGGATTGTGTTGTTGATTGAATTGTTGTTTTCGTACTTAGATCATTCTACTTTGTGGCAGTATCGATCCAATTGAGCCTATTAGAAAATTTTTGATTTTTCAAAAGTTGGGTTTTTTTTATGAAAGTTAGGTTTGGTATGATTCTAAATATAGCTAAAATATTGTGTTTTATGTGACCATATGTTGATTTTTTCAAAAATTGATTTTTTGATCAAAATTGGTTTTGGTGTGGTTATATCGGTAAATGTTATGAATATTTTTGAGTTTTTTCGAAAGTTGATTTTTTGATCAAATTTTTTTTGTGTGATTATATTAGTAAATGTTGTGGTTTTATGTGAAAATTTTTGATTTTTAAGAAATCTGATTTTTCTAAATCAACTTGCTTATTAGAGAGATTTTATAGGTAAATGTTGTGGTTTTATATGAAAAATTTTTATTTTTTGAAAAGTTTATTTTTTGATAAAAGTTGGGTTTGGTGTTTTATATATATGTAAAATATTGTGGTTTTATGCGAATATTTGTTGATATTTTTGAAAGTTGAACTTTTGATAAAGTTTGTTTTTCATGTGATTTAATAGGTAAATATTGAGGTTTTATGTGAAAATTTTTTTATTTTTTCAAAAGTTGTTTTTTTGATAAAAGTAGGGTAGGTGTGATTATATAAAGCTAAAATGTTGTGGTTTTATGCGGAGATTTATTGCTTTTTTGATTAAATTAGTTTTTTGTGTGATTATATAGGTAAATTTTATGGTATTATGTGAGAATTTTTAATTTTTTTGAAAGTTGATTTTTGATGAAAGTTAGGTTTGTTGTTATTATTATATAGTTAAAATGTTGTGGTTTATGTGAAAAATTATTATGTTTACGAAAGTTGATTTTTTGATAAATTTTTTTTGGTGTGATTATATAGGTAATGTTATGGTTTTATGTGAAAATTTTTTATTTTTTCAAAAGTTGATTTTTTGATGATTGATGGATTTGGTGTGATTAAATATAGGTAAAATGTTGTGGTTTATGTCATAATATCTTGATTTTTTGAAAGTTGATTTTTTGTTTAAATTTGTTTCTGGTGTGATTATATAGGTAAATGTTATGCTTTTATGTGAAATTTTCAATTTTTTCAAAAGTTGATTTTTGATCAATTTTGTTTTTTTTTTTGTGATTTTATAGGTAAATGTTGTGATTTACGTGAATATTTTCGATTTTTCAAAAGTTGAGTTTTTTTATGAAAGTTGGGTTTGATGTGATTATAAATATAGCTAAAATGTTGTGTTTTATGTGAACATTTGTTGATTTTTTCGAAAGTTGATTTTTTAATCAAATTTGTTTTTGATTTGTTTATATGGATAAATGTTGTGATTGTATATAAATATTTTTGAGTTTTTTCGAAAGTTAATTTTTTGATCAAATTTGTTTTTTGTGTGATTATATAAGTAAATGTTTTGGTTTTATTTGAAATTTTTTTATTTTTAAGAAAATTGATTTGTTTTTTAATCAAATTTCTTATTAGTAAGATTTTATAGGTAAATATTGTGGTTCTATGTGAAAATTTTTTATTTTTTCGAAAGTTGATTTTTTTTATAAAAGTTGGGTTTGGTGTGATTATATATATGTAAAATATTGTGGTTTTATGCCAAAATTTGTTGGTATTTTTGAAAGTTGATTTTTTGATCAAATTTGTTTTTCGTGTAATTTAATAGGTAAATATTGTGGTTTTATGTGAAAATTTTTTATTTATTCAAAAGTTGGGTAGGTGTGATTATATATTGCTAAAATGTTGTGGTTTTATGCGAAATTTGTTGCTTTTGTATTAAATTTGTTTTTTTGTGTGATTATATAGGTTAATTATGTGTTATTATGTGAAAATTTTTTATTTTTTCGAAAGTTGGTTTTTGATGAAAGTTTGGTTTGCTGTGATTATTATATATAGTTAAAATGTTGTGGTATTATGTGAAATTTTTTTATGTTTTTGAAAGTTGATTATTTGATCAAATTGTTTTTGGTGTGATTATATAGGTAAATGTTGTGATTTTATGTGAAAATTTTTGATTTTTTCAAAAGTTGATTTTTTGATGATAGATGGATTTGGTGTGATTAAATATAGGTAAAATGTTGTGGTTTTATGTTACAATGCTCGGTTATTGGTCTTCTGTTTTGGTCCGGATTCACATATGTGTGGTCTGAATTTTACGAACATGGGAGTAATAAGGTGGGTAATGTTGAAAAATTGCCCTGACAAGGTACATGGACCACGTCGGCTAAGGATGGTGTGACTCCTAAAGATTCTAGGGTTTTGGCTAAAAACCCAAATGTGGTTCATGCGTCTAAGGATGGTTTGAACCCTCATGCGGCTGAAGCGTCTGAGTCATATCAAGGTCACCCGGCTGCTGGGTCTCACACGGTCGAGATGATTCAGGCTTCTAAGGCGTCTCAAGTGCATCAGCCGTCCCTAGAGCCTAACCCGTCCCAAGTTCACCCGGCTAATGAGTATCACACCGCTGCGTTTTCTCACCCGACTGTTGCACATCACGCGACTAAATTGAATCAGTTGCCTAAGGTTTCTCATACGTGTAAGGATCTTCATGCGTCCGATGTTAATGTGAGTAAAGAGTCTCACGCTGCTAATCTTTTGGTTGATAATATGGGCATGAAAGATAATTTAAACATAAGAGAGTCGAGTACAAGTAAAAACTCCTATACGGATATGGTACAAGCGAAACCAGAAATAACAGCAGCTTCTGTTAATTTTCGTTACATGGTCAAGGATGAACAGAAGCTAGGGTTTGATGTAGTGTTACCAAAAGAAATTGTTCGAATGGTTTGTAATAAGCTTGAATTTACTTTATATGGATATTTTCTGGGAGATAGGGTAGCGTATCCTGTGGTTGAATACTTTGTGCGCACAAACTAGAAAAAATTTAGCTTGCAGAAATCTATGATGAACGCAAATGGATTTTTCTTCTTTATGTTTAATGATAAGAAGGGGATAATGGATGTGATTGAATCAGGTCCTTGGTTGATCCGAAACAAGCCTATTATTCTAAATGTGTGGTCACCTACCACTAAGCTACAAAAGGATGATATCAAGAGTGTGTCTGTTTGGGTGAAGTTACATGATGCCCCGTTGGTAGCTTATACGGATGTTGGGTTGAGCCTTATTGTATCGCAAAATGGAACCCCCAAATTGCTGGACTCATTTACAAGTTCTATGCATGGGGCAGATGTAGCTTTGCCAGAGCATTGGTTGACATCTCAGCTGACACTGGATTCAAGGAGGAAATAAACATTGCTGTTCCTGAGCTGGAGGATGATACGTTTGGGTCGGTGAAGGTCTCGGTTTAGTATGACTGGAAACCTCCTAGATGGGGTCACTGTTGCGTTTTTGGTCATGATGACGATGGGTGCCCTAAGCAACCTCATCAAGTGAAAAATCTAATTGCCAGAGAGGAGGGTGATGGCTTCAAGGTGGTAAAGGGTAAGAAGGCTGCTAAAAGAAACGAGGTTGACTTAAAAAAGCCACAGTTTGAATACCGCCCAGTTACTAGTAGAGCGAATGATGTT
Organism: Tagetes erecta; assembly: GCA_030867185.1. Classification (NCBI taxonomy): domain Eukaryota; kingdom Viridiplantae; phylum Streptophyta; class Magnoliopsida; order Asterales; family Asteraceae; genus Tagetes; species Tagetes erecta. Next base: position 22,080,493 of record CM061487.1, read on the forward strand.
CCTCACCAGTGACAATGTTAGCAAACAAGAGTGATAACGTGGGGACAAATAATGGTCAGAATATGAGAAAGTCTGGCATAGTCTCTTCAAACCCGTTTGATGTTTTATTTGAGGAAAACGTGGTAGAAACTACTAGGAATGATGAAAAGGGGTGGGGAGAAAGGAGGAGACCATTTAGATTCGGATTCGGAGGTGGATGACGTTCTTGAATTAGAGACTGGGATGGCTAGGTTTATGAAGACCGAGACCCAAGGGGTCTCCACTACTATTAAAGGGGCAAGCACTCCTTCTACATCGGGTGTCAATGGTTAGTCTAGCATCCTGGAATATTAGGGGGTTGAACCGCCCGCTAAAACAAAAGGAGGTTCGTCAGGTTTTAAAGGATAATAAGCTTAGTTCGTGTGCCATTTTGGAGTCTCATGTGGAGCTGTCGAAGCAAATGGGGGTATGTAAGAGTGTTTTCAAGAAATGGGACTGGACTTCAAATGGGAATATGTGTTCTAAGGGTTCCTAGATCATTCTAGGGTGGGATCCGTTCTTCATGGATGTTATGGTGTTAGCTCAATCCGGTCAAGTCGTTAATACTCAGATTATTTTTAAGCAGGACCAAAGAAGGATTTTTATGTTCTTTAATTTATGCAGCCAACTATTACGCAAATAGAAGAGGGTTGTGGGCTAGCTCGTGTATGCTTAAATTGGTTGTTAAGGATGAGCCTTGGGTGATTATGGGGGACTTTAATTCAGCCCTGTATTTACATGATGCATCATATGGGTCATCAAATGTTACTATTGGCATGCACGAGTTTAAGGAGTGTGTGATTCAAATTGAGATGTTTGATGTTAATAGCTCGGGTATGCATTTTACGTGGAACCAGAAGCCAAAGAATGGTTGGTGTGTGTTCAATAAGATTGATAGAATCGTGGCGAACACTCAGTTTACTGACTTATTCCCTGCTTCTTGTGGCGAAAACTCCTCTGAAAACCTGTAATTTCAAGTTAACACCATTAATTATCCGTTAGTTATTTAGTTATATTTTGATAATGAGTAAAATTGTTTTGTAGTTAATAAAAGTTAACATTTTAAGTGTTATTAACCTTTTTATTAAAATATTAAAATAAAGAGGTGCAAAGTGCAAACATAAAAACGAATCACCCAACCCTAATAAACCCACCCACCCTCTCTCGACACTTTGTCTCAAGTCTGCCGTAACAAAGAAACCTCACACATGCATCATCGATCTTCCAATTCGCACCCACGTCTCTGATTAGCAGCAAGACTCTGAAACGTTCCCCAACCGGTTATCTTCACTCTTGTCTGTGTTGTTCGATGTAGGTGACAAAGTGGTGGTGTTTGGGCTACTTTAATGGTGGCGGCGTTGTGAAACAATAACAACAACAGCAACGAAGGCGCTTTAACACTAGTGATGGTGGTTGTTGTACACGACGATGGTGTTTGGTGCTGGATGGTATCGTAATTGCGGCAACAGAGAAGGTGGTGTTATACCACCATAGAAGGGGCAACGACGGGATAGGTTCGGGTTGTTGGGGGCTGCTATATGTGATGGTGATGGTGATGGTTGTGATGATATTGTGGTATAACAGCAACGGCTGGGTCTTGATGACTGGCAGACCCTGGTGGTTGTTGCAGTGATATTTGGTGGTTATGGTGGGTCGGTGGTGTTGTGTGTGGTGTTAATGGTAGTAAACAACAAAGACATCAGCAACTGATTTTAGTTGTTCATTTGGCAAAAACAGCGACAATAATGGTGGTCTAGGGTGGGAGATAGATGGTTGTTTGGTATTAGTGGTGGTGGTTAACGATTGTGGCGCTAGGTTGTAGGTGGACGATGATGGGTCGTGGTGATTGAGGAGGCTTTGGGCTGGTTCATATTAATAAGCACCGAGAGATGAGCGCTCGGTATCTAGATGTTGGTTTGGTTGTATATTTGTAGCTTGAATATCTTTGTTGATAAGGGTTGTATACGAACTAGTGTCCGGGTAAGAGTTGAGTGTGTTTGGACAAGTCATCATAAGTGAAAGGTGCTCAACGTAGAATCGAGAGGAAAGCGAGCCGAAAACCAAACGAACTTGAGAACGTGAACCTACGGTAAAGGTATAAGCTAGAAATAGCAATGTTATATTTAATAAATTTTGAACGCGTGTTGAGCTTAAATATAAAATGAAAGTGAAATAGTACACAAATTGTGAACCAAAGCAAGTGATAAGCTAGTAATTATTTTATGAATATATGACGTCACAACCCCATTATATAAATACATTGTTTGTTTATAGGAGAATACGACACAGGCACAAACTATAAAAGTAAAACACAATAGCAATAAGTGAGACAAGGCTATTATTATTATTATATTTATTATTATTATTATTATTATTATTATTATTAATCTTATTATTATTATTTTTTTCTTATTATTATTTTGAATAATAAACTGCAACACGAGTACCTTTAAAGTATAAATATATATAATCATAGTGAATGATATATAGAGATAATTATGAGGATCATCCAACGTTTCATCATTGTTACTAACAAACCGTATATCAAAGAATAAATGCACATATTAAGCAAAGTCATGACAACCGCTAGTATTCGAACAACAACCATAGATGCAACAAGACTGTAATAATAATCGATCAACACTCTAATTATTACACAAAGCTCAACCGCGTGTTTAATAACCATAGTGCTAATACTTTATATTACTTATTATGTGTACAATAGCGATTCTATTGATGATTGAATGCTTGTGCATTGGTGCTTATGTGAACATTCCAACACTTATGTGCATACGTGTTATAGCTGGCTATCTAAGGTGAGTTCTTTGCCCGTTTTTAAATATTTTTTGGGGAGAAACATACAAAAGTTTTTACAGAGCCTTCGGGAAACTATTTCACAGCGCCTTCGGGCAAACTGCATTTTATACCTTCGGGTAGGGCCTTCCTGGCAAGATTCTAACGACTTTCGTGCTGCATTTTTTGCCTACAGACAGGGCCCTTCGGGCAACACTTTATGCCTTCGGGCGGGGCCAACTAAGGCTGTATTTTATACTTTTGGGTTGGGTCTGCAGGCAAGTTTCGGTAAAAGTATAAATGCCTACGGGCAGGTTTTGGTAAAAATATAAATGCATACAGGCAAGTATTGGTAAAAATATAATAGCCTACGGGCATGATTTTATTAGGGATTATAGTGCTTTACACGAATTGGAACCACATTCAAGTCCTTTTAAAAGTTCGAGGTTGATTAATATATCTTAGTGATAGTTCATGTATAGGTTGGACTCACCGGCATGTCTGTGTTACTTAGTTTTGTTATATATTTTTCAGTTTTTGTACTAGCGAACCTACGTGCGAATCTATAGATTCTCCCGGAAGTCTAGATATGTGTAGATATTAGTTCAGATCTGTCGCCGGGCGAATCTGTTTTGTGCACGGCGAAGTTGATAGGATGGCATGACAGATTCGCTGTCAGCGAATCTGTCAGCGAACCTATGTATGCACTATATATTGTAATGTTTTCTCATTTCAATACAAGTTTTTGCAAGTTTATCAAACCCTAATTGTGTGTGTGTGACGGCTGAGGTGCTAGGAGCTTATTATTATCATCATTGTAGCTTGATTACCTCATATTTGTGTGTTTTGATCTTTGTTATTAAGTGTTAAGAGTATTTGGATGATGTTTCATTGAATCTTAGTGTGTTTTGTTGTTTATTAATCATAATAGCACTGAAATCATGATCTGATGGACCAACAATATGGTATCAGAGCCTTAGTGCTCTTGATTGTTTGATCATTGAGATTTTTGTGTAGTTTTTGGGGTTTTTGTGTCAAAACACTGTTTGATTCATTTCGGGACTGTTTATTGTGTTTTCGTGTTGGAATTTGCTTTGGGTTTGTCATATTTGGTACTGGGAAGCTTCAGAAACAAACGGATCTTAAATTGGTGGTGTTTTGAGGCTGTTTTGGTTGATTTTGGACTCGGAAAGTTTTTCTGTAAGTCAGCGAACCTAGACATTCATCCAGCGAACCTATGGATCATCCAGCGAATCTATAGTGTATTTGGGATTTGGAAATTTCTGTTTCTGATTAGCGAACCTGTCATACTTTTGAACGAAAGTTCAGCTGTTTGATTCTGTGTGCAAGCGAATTTGTGCAGAATCTAATTTTGGGCACTAAAGTTTGTTCTGTGGGCGAAGCTGTCCAGCGAACTTGTGTTCATTGTCGATTGAATCTGTCATTCTGCCGAGCGAATCTATTGAGCGAATCTGTTGTCAGCGAACCTGAAATCTGTTTGAAATTATGACTACATCAACCATAAACATGAATGATCTGGAGAGTGTCCAACCAAACAGGCCACCGAGGCTTGTGACTGGTGAAAATTTTGAGGATTGGAAGCGTTGTTTGAAGGCGTTTTTCTATTACACTGACTATAATCAATGGGAATCGATTGTTAATGGCCCTCACATGCCAAAGAAGGTTGAAGGAACTGTTACTTTACCAAACAATGATCCAAGTACCTACACTGAGGGTGATATCAAGCTGCTTGATCGTGATAAAAAGGCCCTTGGAGCCTTGATACTCTGTCTACATCAAGACATTTACAATAGGTTCGCTGAACACACAACGCAAAAAGTCTGTATGATGCGTTGTGTGAGTTCTATGATGGTAATGAGGATCTGAAGTTGGACAGAAAAGCTCAAGCTGAGAAAGAATTTAATTCATTTGTGGGGTATAAGCAAGAAAGTCTGACTTATATAACCAACCGTTTTCTATCTGTATCAAGCAATTTGAAAAAGTATGATGAGAAACTGAGAAATTATGAGCAAGTTACAAAGCTTTTAGATTCACTTCCCCCTCAGTGGAGTCTTCAGATCAAATTGTTGAAGCAAGAGAGAAACTTTCATGACTTTAAACTGATGGACGTGATAAACAAGCTAAAGTCATTTGATCTTGATGTGAAGAGGAGAGAATACAATCAGTCATGAAACTTCCTAATGTTCCTCCTCAGAATGCTACACTTATTACATCCGCTGCAAACTCACATATTTATGGTGTTGCATCTGGAGGATCATCAAGTTTTGGATCTGTTAAATCTGATAGTGCTTCTACAAGTGTTGGTTCAAGCTTAAATGCATCTGTCACTACTCAGATTCAATCTGGCACAATGGCTTTGTTTGGGATGTTTGTTCATAGTTATGAAGCTCTGGTTGCAGGAGAATTGAAAGGAAAAGGAATGACAGTTGAAGATATGTATCAGGTGGATCCTGATGATCTTGAAGAAACTGACATTCAATGGCAAATGGCAATGCTCACTCTTCGTGCTAGAAGATTTATGGAAAGAACAGTCGAAGGAATTTTAGGAATCAGGGTCAGAACAACAAACATGGGTACGATAAAGGGAAGTTGAGGTGTTACAATTGCAAGCAATTGGGATACTTCAAGAGGGAATGTCCTTTACCAATCGTCACTGAACCTGTAAATTCTGGAAATTCTAGAACTGTTCCAATTCAAGAAAGAGCTGAGGAAGTTAAACCGAGAAAAGAAACTGCACTGCTCACCAACTTTGATTAGAGTGCAGAGATTGAAGAAACAAAGGAAGAAATTAATCATGCTTTGATTGCTGAGATTGTTAAGGAGGCTGCTCTTGATGATAGCTATATTGATTTCTTTGATCCTTTCAAAGAATTTTATGGTGAAAATGGTGAGAACTCTGATGAAGCTGCTGAGTCAAAGTTGAAATGATTGAAGAAGGAAAGGTTTTGAGTAAGGTTGTTGAGTTTGAGGTTGATATGGGAAAGAATTTTGATGAAGCTGTTCATTCTGGGTTTGTGTGTGAAGCTGTTGTTAAAAAGGATGAGAAGGTTTTTGGAACTATTGATGATGGAATGAAGAATGCTGGAGAATCAATGCTGAAAATGGAAGCTATGATCGAAAAGGCCAAACATGAAGCTGTGGATGAGAACAAAAGGAGCACTCCTTATTGCCAGTGTGATCGTGCTCTTGCTGCTGAAAAACTGGTAATTGGTCTTCCTTATGAAGTTATAGAAGATATGTGTTCATATGCATGCAAAATTCGTTTGATTGGCATATATAAAGCTAATAAATTATTAATGTCAAATGAAAACGAATTGAAGAAAATTAACAAAGAGCTTAAAGAGAACGAATCAAAATTTTTTGTTAAATTAACGGAGGCTTTAAAAGAAAACGAACATTTGAAAAGATCTCTTTTGGAAAAGAACTGTGAAATAAACTATTTGACTGAGCAAGTCGCTCTTGCTGAGTTTGAGACAAGAAAAGTCAAAAATAAACTGGAACAATGGACGATTTCAAGCATGAAAAGGGAGGATCTCTGCAAGAAACAACGAGGGGCTAGAGTTAAGACCGGTTTGGGTTATAACAATGATGCACAAGTGTATCCTTCGAATGAGTTGATACAAGAGATAATACAGAATGATACTAACAGCTCTATTGCAGATTTTAGTGGAGTAAATCTTAAAGAGGATCGAGAGGACTATGCTTATGGTGGGAGTACTGGCCTTGGTTGTTCTAGCAGTACTAATTGTCCTAATTCTGATTCAAAGAAGTCTGTTGAAGACAGTAGATTAATTAATTTTGTTACATTCAGACAATTTTATTTGTAATAGTAATTTAGGATGCTCTACTTCAAACATTAATCTGTTGAACGATGATGTGATTGAAAATGTTTGTGTGAATGAAAAAGATGAACTTTCAGGTCATGTCTCTGAAAGTCAAACAAAAACAAACTGTTTTGAAAAGTTCTTTTCTCATCAAATTCCATCTTTCACACCTGTGAGGATTTCAAAACCTAAAGACAGGGAATCATCTTGCACATCCATGAACCACATTGATAAATCTAAATATGAATCTGAAAAGGTAAAAGTCACAGCAGGTAAATCAAAAGAGCCTTATGACTATTATAGTGATTGTAATTCTCAATTATGTGATTGTGATGAAGAGATTGAAATAGATAGAATTCTTGTTTCTAAAGTTTCCAAAGTAGGTTTGAAATCTCATTGCTTTAAATGTGGAAATGATGATCATACTGTCAAGCAATCTCCTAAGTTAGTTACAAATAGTTCAGGGCAGAAATCTTTTGGAAAAAGATTGAATACGTTTGTAAATATTTTTTCTGTAAATCTTCTTCTGTCCAGCGACCTAAGTACACTAAGGCTTGGGTCCCAATTTCAAAAGTCTAATTCTTATTTGAAATATGTCAGGAACATTCCCCCGCCGTTGTAAATAGTCATTGGCACATTGATAGTGGATGTTCCAGACATATGACTGGGTTGAAGGACCTGCTGACAAATTATCAGATTATTAATGGTGGATATGTTGCTTTTGCGGGAGACAAGAAGGGTGGAAAGATGATTGGTCAAGGAGAAGTCTCGAATGGTTCACTAACCTTGGAAGACGTTAACTATGTTCCTGAATTGGCATTCAATCTTCTTAGCGTATCATAAATCTGTGATAAGAATATTCATGTGCTATTTCTTCCAAATGAATGCCTGTTCTTGAAGCCAGAGTTTACTATTCCTGAAGAATTGGTGATCATGCGAGCTCCAAGGCGAAATGATACATATATGCTAAATATGGGATCAAAAGAATCTACTTCCACCGTGACCTGTCTTCTATCTAAAGCTTCATTTTTTGAATCTTTCCAATGGCATAGACGTTTAGGGCACATTAATTTTAAAATACTAAATAAGTTGGTTGAGAACAATTTGGTCAGGGGTCTACCACTTAAAGACTTTTCTGTGGTAGAGAAATGCATGGCTTGTGCTAAAGGAAAGCAGCACAAAAAGCCACATAAACTCAAAATTGAAAATTCTATCTCACAACCCCTCGAATTGTTACATACTGACTTATTTGGTCAAATAAGTGTCAAATCTATTGCTAAGAAATCGTATTGTTTGGTTGTCACAGATGATTACTCAAGATACACTTGGGTGAGATTCCTGGCGAACAAGAGTGAGACTGCTGAAGAGTTGATGAAGCTAAATCCATTTATTAAAGTTCTTGGAAAGCGAAAGGTTCAAGCCATCAGAAGTGACAATGGAACGGAATTCAGAAACCATATCTTCAATTCTTTCTGTGAACAGCGGGGTATTCTTAGATAGTTCAGTGCTGCACGAATGCCACAACAAAATGGTCTTGCTGAAAGGAAGAATCGAACTTTTGTGGAGGCCGCTAGAACTATGCTGATTGAGTCAAAGCTTCCTATTATCTTCTGGGCCGAGGCAGTCAATTGTGCAGCTTATGTCCTGACTCGGGTACTGATTGTCAAAGACAAGATGAAGACATCGTATCAGCTGTTTCGTGGAATTAAGCCGTTGATCGATTTTCTGCGCCCCTTTGGATGCTCTTGTACTCTTTTGAATACTCAAGATCAGAAAACGAAGTTTGGGGCTGTTTCAGATGAATGCTTCTTTGTGGGATACTCGGGCACAAAAAAACGTATCGTGTTTATAACTAGTGAACACGGATTGTGCAAGAGTCCTACTATGTTGATTGGCAAGAATCTAACTACAAATATTGGTTGTGAGCCCGCATGGTTTTACGATTCCACCACTGTTTTCAACTCATTTAATATTCCAAACTCTGACGATGATGACATCATTCCTCATACTCCAGTTACAATTATTAACCATCAACCTCAACCACCATAATCACCACAACCTTCTGTCACTCAAATACCTCCAACCACATTTGACATTCCTCCACCTCCCCCACCTCTAACTGCTTCCTTTCCTCCATCTGATATTCCATCATCATCCACTTCCATCCCAACCTCTTCCACCAATGTAATTCCTACAACTACAAACGTTCCATCCCAACTATCTAATCAAGCATCCTCATCACAATCTAACCAAATGTTTTTCAACACAAACTTCAAAACCATAAAAGATCATCCTCATGATTATATCATAGGATCAATCACCGATGGTGTGAGAACTCGGAGTCAGAGTGGTTTGATTAATGAGTGTCTCTATGCTGCTTTCTTATCACAAGTCGTTCCGAAGAATTATAAACAAGCACATGAAGATCCTAGTTGGGTTGATGCCATGCAAATAGAATTACAACAATTCAGGAAGCTAAAGGTTTGGGAACTTGTTGATCTTCCTCCAAATAAGTGCCCTATCAGTACTAAGTGGGTATTTCGGAACAAGCCAGATGATCGCGGTGTTGTTATTAGGAACAAGTCTAGATTGGTTGTTCAGGGATTCGCTCAAGAAGAAGGTATTGACTACACTGAAGGTTTTGCTCCTGTTGCTCGTCTTGAAGCCATTAGAATCTTTCTTGCACATGCTGCTAACAAGAACTTTAAAGTCTATCAGATGGATATGAAAATGTGCATTTCTATACGAAGATATTGATGAGGAGATCTACGTATGTCAACCACCGGGTTTCGAGGACCCAGTTTTTCCTTCAAAGGTGTACAAGCTTGATAAGTCTCTATATGGGTTGCATCAAGCTCCACGAATCTGGTACGAAACTCTGACACAGTCCTGCTCAGCAAAGGTTTCTCTCGTGGGACTATAGATATGACATTGTTCAAGAAAGAGGTTAATGGTGAGATGTTGATTGTTCAAGTGTATGTGGATGATATAATCTTTGGATCGACTAATGAGGAGCTGTGTAGAGATTTTGAGAAAGTTATGATGGATCGTTTTGAAATGACTATCATGAGGGAGATGTGTTTCTTCTTGGGGCTGCAAGTGGAATAGAAGCCTGATGGAATCCTTATCCACCCAGAAAAGTACATCAAAGAAATCCTTACAAAGTTTCGCATGGCCGATTCTTCTCCTGAATTGATTCCCTTCACTGCTCAAACATGCCAAACTTCTGATGATAATGGGATCCTGTGGATGCTCATCGATACCGCTCGATGATCGGATCTCTCATGTATCGGACTGCAAGCCGACCAGATATTACATTTGTTGTGTGCTACTGTGCTCGTTTCAAAGCCAACCCCAAAGAGTCACATGAAAAAGCTGTTAAACGCATTTTTCGTTACCTTAAGGGTTCCTCTCGTTTGGGACTTTGGTACCCAAAAGGTGGGAACTTTGATTTACATGCTTTTTCTGATAGTGATCATGCTGGTTGCAAGATAAACCGAAAATCAGTCACTGGTGGATGTCAATATCTCGGTGAATGTCTTGCTTACTGGCAAAGCAAGATGCAAACAACTGTCTCCATGTCCACAAGAGAAGCTGAATACAATGCTGCTTCAAGCTGTTGTTGCCAAGTGCTCTGGATTCAGCACCAGATGATGGATTACGGCATCAACTTCCTTCATACACCACTCTTTTGTGACAATGAAGCTGCTGTTGGAATTGCCAAGAATCCCATTCATCACACACGAACCAAGCACATTGAAACAAGGATTCATGCCATACGTGACGCACAGGAAAAGGGGTTCATTAATATCATTCCTATTGAAACCAGAAAGCAAAAAGCAGATCTTTTCACAAAAAAAATTTGACAAACCACGTTTTTATGAACTGATTTCTATGCTGGGATTGATATCTTTATGAAAACCTTGTCTAAGAAAATTGGCTTTGTAATTATGTAAATTATGTAAATATCTTTTTCATTTTCTTCCTTGAGAATCCGAGAGTCACATATTTCTTCGCTCCTTCTTTTAATTTTACTTTGTTTTTTTATTTTATTTCTTCTCTTTGTCATGTATATATATTAAGAAAATCTGAAAAACAAAAATTTCTATTAGATAGCTATAGTATAAAAATTTTGGGGGAAATAATAAAGATTAACTTTTCATAGTTTTTCAAATTTTGCTATTTCAGGATCCCCGTTAAAATTGATATTGAAGAGACGTTGAAGGAGGTCAGAAGTATTATGTTTGGGATATGTTAGATAGGCTCAGCCCGAAAACAAAGTAAACAGTGATTGTGTAGCCAAACATAGTGTTCAAGAACTCGGCAATGAGGATTATCTCCTTGACATGATTGGTCTGCACAAAGATACAAGTCCTGTCAAAAATGGGTTGAGAGCGTCAAATCTTTGCCTTGATTTCCCTGAAAAATCCCAAATCACCCACACCCTAGCCCTGGATTGAGCTTCTAGTTAGCAAAAACAAAATAAAAAGCTGTTAGTGTTGCTCTTCAGAAAAGCCTCTGAGTGAGTTATTCGTTAGCTCTTCAGAAAGTATTGAGTCGAAGTGCTTAACTCCTCTGCTTTGTGTGAACAATGACCTGAAGTTGGTAAATCTTCTCTGTTATACGTCGGTATAGACCTGAAGATTCACCGAGCATGCTTAAATGTTTATCTCCTCTGTTATACGTCAGTATAGACCTGGAGCTCTAACCATTTGAGTTTCCCAAATAATAAAATCGCAATGTGTTCAAAAGAATCATTGTCGAAAAGCTCCACTCCCAAAATGCAAAATTGCAGAAAGTCAAAAGAGGTTCATAAAATTGATCAATATTCAAGATTTGATCCAAGAAATTCAAGCAAAGTCAATCATATTGCTCTATAAACCCTGATGATAGGAAAAGTTCTTTTACCAAGATTTCTGTGGAGACCGAGTTGCCTGAGCTTCTTCATTCAAACCACAACATGATAAATGAAGCTGCAGATCGCTTGTTGAAAGGAATAAGGCATGGGTTTAAATGGACAAACATATCTGCAATCCCTCCAATCTATGATTCTCCGGATTCTGCTCGAAAAACATCAGGAAATATATATATACATATACATATATATATATATATATATATATATATATATGTATATATATATATATATATGTATATATATATATATGTATATGTATATATATATGTATATGTATATATCCTTTCTTTAGTTTACTGTTTAGTTTTACTTCATCTTTTATTATTATTTTTCTTTTTAGCTTATCTTTTTCAATTAAAATTTTGTTCTAGAGCGTTAAAATTGTGGGGCTTTTTCATGGATTCGTAAGGGAATTCAAACTTAGGAAAATCCAAAAATATTTTCTTTTTTCATCCCAGTGAAGCTATCAGCGAACCTACAGGTTCGCCCGAAAATGATTTAAGTCGCTTGACTTTTTAGCTCCGAGCGAATTTGAGGTTCGCCCGGTTGCAATTCCAGCGAATCAATGTGTATATATATGTTGACCTGCAAAACCTTTTCACACATTCGCTGCAACTGTTGACCGGGTCGTTTTCAAGTGATCTCTCGTTCGAATCTTGCTCACCGCTTTTCTTTACAAATTGAACTGCTTTTAATTCATTCTGGTATGTTATACATTCACCTTAATCATATTTTTTTCGTTAACAGTGTTTTAATCGTCTCAATCTACTCGAACCCATTAAAATTTAATTAATGTTTGAACTGAGGAGTGTTTATTTGATTGACAAATTAATATGTTCGTCTTGTGATTAATTGCATGATTGTGTGTTCTTGTTGGCTTATCTTATTGATTCTGCCCGTTTTTCAGTTTCTAGGGTTCCAGCGAACCTAGTGTTCGTCTGGCGAACCTGAACGAAAGTTCAAAACTTTTGAGCGAATCTATGCCGACATGCCGCCCGTGCATCACCATAGATTCGCCCGACTGTTTCTAGCGAACCTATACATTCGCCCGACCATTGTGTCATATTTCCATGCCGGCGAATCTATAGGTTCTGGTGTCAAATCTCAGGTTCGCCTATTCAGCGAACCTGATAATGTCAGCGAATCTATTAACTGTTTCAAATTTATGTTTCTGATCAACTTCCGTTTCGGTTTCAGGCACAATGTCTACGTTATTCTTCGAGAAGAAGCATAACATGTGTGCTTTATTAGACGAAAATCATGAGAAGGCCACTGGATACAAGGACTGCATCAGATGGTTGAAATCTTCTCAAATTCACTATGCCATATCACATTCACCGACCATATATGAGTTGCACATTCGTGATTTTTGGAGGACTGCAGTGTTAAATGTTGCTAGGCACCCATCTAGAATATGTTCAAAGGTTAATGGTCACGACATCGATTTTACTGAAGCTGATCTGGCTAGGATTTTGAGGCTGGAAGGAGATGTCGGAGATGAGATTAAGATGTCTGCTGAGGAGGTATATGGTGCATTGAGGACTGCTGGTTATGAGGGTCCGATGCTGGGGGAAAAGAAGATGGAGTTTGTGAAGTCCTATCTGATCAAGGAATGGAGATACATTGGTCATGTTTTTATTATGTGCCTTGATCACAGAAAAGGTGGTACTGACGGTTTGAACCTTGATTGGGCTAGGGCAATGGTGCTATTTTGCAAGGAGCAAAAAGCAAATCTCGCAAAGTTAATCTACAATTACATGCTTGAGAACATTCATGCTGCAAAAAGGGATAAATGGCTACTGTATCCTCAGTTTGTGCAGATGATCCTCAACGACAAAAAGCCCGATTTTCCAGTCGTTGGTGAAACTCTGAAGATTTGGTCGATGCATTCGAGAATCTTCGGCGACTGCAAATCTGTACGATCAGACTGCGTTGGAAGAATATCATACTTAAGGGAAAATATGTACCCAGCTGACAGATGGGTACATATTCAGAGATTGATTGAAATTGAAAGAAAGAGAGTGGGGGAGAATGTTGAGGTTGTAGAAAAGAAGTTGAAGAAGAGAAAACAATATGCTAAGGAAAAGGATTACTCTTTGGATAAAGAAATTGGTGAAGTGTAGGCTGAATTGGATGCTGATAGGAAGCGGAAAACTGTGTGGAAATCTGATACTTCGGGTCAATCTGAAAGGAGAACTAAGCAGAAGCATGAAGTTCCGGTGACATCTGCTGAATCTGTTACTGGATTAAAGTTTGAGTTAGAGGATTTGAAAGTCAAATATGCTGATTTGGAGAAGAGAGATAAAGAAAAGGGGGATGTGATTAAGGGGATGGCCAGGATGTTAAAAGACCAGCAATGTCTATTAGTTCGGGTATTCAAGGAGTTGAATAGTTTAAAAGAAAAGGATGGGTCTTATCCGACGATGTCTAAGCAGGAACTGACTGGCTTAACGAATGCTGCAAAGTATCCGTTAATGCATTATGGGGTTGAAGCTGAAACAGAAATGAAGGATGCCGAAGATGTTTTCAATGAGGATATGGGGATTGATCTAAATGCATTCTCTGGGCCCATGGTTGTTCTTGGTTCAAAAGTAGATGTTGAAGGTGAAGAAGAGATTGATGATGATCCGGAAGATGAGCCTGAGTTGTATAATGTTGAAGATAGGGATGTCACATATTTATTCGAGCACACCGATCTTGACAAATCCGAATGGTTCAAGAAAGATGATGCTGTCATTCCCGAAGTCCCTATCTTTCAACACCTGGATGAGCTGAAAACCTCGCAGATGGATAGGCAGGTAATTACGTGGAAATACAACAATGAATTCGATGCATATATGGTTAAAAGGAGAGGGGGTGACATTTGTTATATCAAGAACCGGAAGCACTTTGCTACACTGCCAAGATGGGATCTACGTAGATTGGATGAACTCCCTCTGCTGGGCAAGGACGATAGTGGCAGAGCAAGTGCGTTCGAGGTTACAATCGGAAGGGATGCTGAGAATGATTTCAAAGATTTTGGGTATCAAAAACCAAAGAGAATGAGGTCGAAGAAAGACAGACATTGGGTTTCGTGGAAAGGTAAGGTTGTGCTGAAGCTGAGTGCTCAAAAGATTATGAACCGGGTCAGAGTTCCTAATACTCAGCCACCTCGACTACAAGAATTTTTTAAATGGTTTAACGATAATAGTACTGGTGAAGCTATTATCAGATTGAAAGGGGAAGATCGTCCTGAAATCCGATTGTTTGACCCAATGGAGATCTTCTCTTTCTGTGATGAAGATCTGAAGGTTTTATGTGAAAACGAGATCATGCACGGGGCAGGAGATGATACGAGAACTTAAGCCAACTTGTTCGTGAAAGTTGCCAATAAAGCCCGAGGGGCACGTGCTGAGTTAAGGAAAGTTAATGAGAGGCTGAGAATGTCTGATGATCTCAATATGGAGTTGGATGATCTATCCAAACAGTTAGATGAGTCGATTGCGCAGAGGTTTGAAAAGCCAGTTGAATTGGATATGCTTGGTGAGGAACCGACTGCTGATATTCAGGGGAAGACTACTGGTGTTGATTTTCCTGATATTGATGTCACCAAAGCACTGTTTGTTGATTCATTTATGGATTTGGGAGACATTGATGAGGCCGGATCTGAAGACGTTACAAATCCATTGGCCGATATTGAATCGAGGGCTGGAGCATTCATTGAGCATCTGTGAAGCCGAAAAAGACGGAGCTTAACTAGAAGACTTCCCCAGGTGAGGTCCAACCTAGGGGGAGTATTGATAGTTCATGTATAGGTTGGACTCACCGGCATGTCTGTGTTACTTAGTTTTGTTATATATTTATCAGTTTTTGTACTAGCGAACCTATAGATTCGCCCGGAAGTCTATATATGTGTAGACATTAGTTTAGATCTGTCGCCGGGCGAATCTGTTTTCTGCCCGGCGAAGCTGATAGGTTGGCATGACAGATTCGCTTTCAGCGTATCTGTCAGCGAACCTATGTCTGCACAAGTTTTTGCAAGTTTATCAAACCCTAATTGTGTGTGACGGCTGAGGTGCTAGGAGCTTATTATTATCATCATTGTAGCTTGATTACCTCATATTTGTGTGTTTTGATCTTTGTTATTAAGTGTTAAGAGTATTTGGACAATGTTTCATTGAATCTTAGTGTGTTTTGTTGTTTATTAATCATAATAGCACTGAAATCTTGATCTGATGGAATAACACTTAGCGGGGAAATTCGAGTAGTACTACTGGGTTGCGGCGACACCCCACCCTTGACTGGGCGTCGTGTGGTGCAAATTCTCCTTAAAGGTTATGGGTCATCCTGGTTAGTTGGCGACAATGCAAAAGTAACGCTTAGCTTTCTTCTCGACGTGTTGACAAGCAATAAGCATACGGTCTTGCAAATCGTCAAATAAAATGGATTTTTTTGTTTACCTGTGTTATGAACGGTACCTTTTATTCATATACAAATCTCATTGCTGGGCCATTGAAATTTCAAAAACATGAACAAACTGGTGTCAGGAAATCATGCTGTGGGAATAGCGTCAAGAAATTCGCTACAACTGATCACTGCTTAGCATATCTGAAAAGGAAAATAGCATAGAATGTCTTTTAAGTCAAAGCTGGAAAACTCAATTTCTACACCTTACAGATGCTTCATATGGATATTTTCGGACCAACAAATGTTCAAAGCATCAGAAAGAAATCTTATTGTTTAGTCATCATTGATGATTTTACTAGATTTTCTTTGGTTTATTTCTTTCATGCAAAATCTAAAACTGTTGAGTTATTAACATAATATATTATTAAAGTTGAAAACCAATTGGATGCTAAAGTAAAAATCTTGAGAAGTGATAATGGTACCGAGTTTTAAAAATATTAATGTGGCCTCATTTTGTGCAAAAAAGGGGATTGCGTGACAATTCAGTGCTCCACGAACTCCTCAGCAGAATGGAGTTGCAGAACGCAAAAACAAGACATTAATTGAAGCTGCAAGATCCATGTTAGCAGATGCTAAACTTTCCATCACATTCTAGGATGAAACAATTGCTACTGCCTGCCTTCTTTGTTCAAAACAGGACCCTATTGGTTCAGGATAAACATAAAACTCCTTACGAATTGTTATTTAGGAGGAAACCGAATATTTCTTATTTGAAAGTGTTTGGTTGTCCTGTCATGATTATAAATTTAAGTGATCATCTCGGTAAATTTGAGTCAAAATCTGATGACGGTTTCTTTCTTGGATACTCATCAATGTCTAAAGCATATCGCGTGTTTAATAGACGTACAAATGTTATCCTTGAAACTGTAAATGTGAAATTCTTAGAAAATTCTTTTCCATCAGTGGCTCATGGTCCCAGCTGGTTATTTGATTTAGATTCATTATCCAAATCTATCAATTCTAACTTGTTTGAATTTTCAGGAAAATCAAATAAGGAACCAGGAGATTCAGGATCTTTCAGGGACGATTCAGACAACGATGATGATGATAATCTCTGTTCTGAGTATCCGTTCATGTCTTTTCGTGATCCGCATGTTGAATCTTCAACTCACTCACAAAATTCATCTGTTTCTCAAGAAGCTCAAGAATCAAACAATAAAGCAGATCTTTCAAATCAGCAACACTCTACTAATGATGGTGAATCTGTTCATAATCAACCATCATCAGATCTGAATGTTGAAGTTATTCCAGAATCTTATGATTACTTCATCAATTCACCAGAACAAGTTCCTAATTTTACTCCGCACACTTCTACAATGCTGCAAGATCTACTGAATCTGAATCAGTCTAATCTGGAGACACAAATACAAGGTGAAGAAATTCCAACTCACCGTGTTCACAGGAATCATCCTATCTTTCAGATTATAGGTCCTTTGAATCAAAGAACTATTTGAAGTCAAACATGCAAATATATGTCTCTACTCATGTTTTCTTTCTCAAGTGGTACCAAAGAACATTTCAGAAGCGTTGCTAGATAACAGCTAGATAGAAGTAATGCAAGAGGAGTTACTTCAGTTCAGAAAGCAAGAAGTATGGAAATTAAAGGACTTACCTGAAGGAGAAAATGCTATAGGTACAAGATGGTTGTACAAGAACAAGCCTGATGAATGTGGCATTGTTGTGAGAAATAAAGCCAGACTAGTTGCACAAGGTTACACTCAAGAAGAGGGTATTGACTACGAAGAATTGTTTGCTCCGGTCGCTCGACTAGAAGCTATTTACGTTTTTCTAGATTATGCCTCATTCATGAATTTCAAAGTGTACCAAATGGATTTAAAAGGCGCATTTTTGTATGGACTAATTACCGATGATGTGTACGTTAGGCAACCTCCAGGATTTGAAAACCCCGAGTATCCACATTGTGTATACAAACTAAGCAAAGCTTTATACGGTCTACATCAAGCTCCAAGGATTTGATACGAGACATTATCAAAACATCTACTCGAACATGGTTTTACCAGAGGTCAAATTGATCCAACTTTATTCATGAAGCAGGAGAATGAAGATCTACTATGTGTTCAAGTGTATGTAGATGATATTATCTTCGGATCAACAAGTTCGTCCATGTGCAAAGAATTTGAGGAAATCATGAAAGCCAGATTTCAGATGAGTTCTATGGGGGAGATCAGTTTCTTCCTTGGATTGCAAGTTAAACAGTCTGCAGATGGAATTTTCATCAATCAATCAAAATTTGTTGACAAATTGTTAAAGAAATTCAATATGCAAGATTATCAGACTATTAGAACTCCAACTTATGTGAACTGCAAGATCCAACCCTATCCAAAAGGCAAATCTGTTGATCAAACACTTTACAAATCAATGATCGGTTCGCTAATGTATCTTACTGCATCAAGAACAGACATCATGTATGTTGTATGTGTATGTGCCAGATATAAGTCTGATCTTAAAGAGTCTCACCTCATTGCTGTCAAACGTATATTCAGATATCTCCAAGGGAAACCTAATCTCGGTTTATGGTATCCTTAGGAAGGGAATTTTGAATTATATAGTTATTCTGATAGTGACTTTGGTGGTTGTGTTCTTGACAGGAAATGAACCATAGGTGGATGTCAGTTTCTAGGTCCTCGTCTAGTCTCTTGGCAATGCAAAAAGCAAACCAATGTTTCCATATCCACTGTTGAAGCAGAGTACATCGCTGCATCTGCTGGATGTTCTCATTTTTTGTGGTTACAAAATCAATTGCTTGACTACGAGTTTAACTTTCTTAAAACTCCTATTTACATCGACAATAATGCTGCAATGTTCATTACTGATATTCCTATTCAGCACTAAAAAACAAAACATATTGAAATTCGATATCACTTTCTCAGAGACAACTCTATAAAAGGTATAATAATTTTGATTAAAGTTCATACCGACAAACAACTGGCGGATCTTTCACAAAATCCTTTTTGTCAGGACGATTTGAATTTTTAATTCAATCAATAGGATTAATTAACCATGATTAATTCGCGTTTCAAGAAAACAAAATACAAAATCAAAAAATTTAAAATTCAAAAATATAATAAGTCGTTGTCATTTAGTGTCTCTCATGTCTTTTTATTTATGCATTGTGTGTGTGCATGAAAAAGAAAAAGAAAAAGAAAAAGAAATGAAAATCATATCGTAAGAATATGATTTGCAAAAAGTGACAAATGATATATACACTAAGTATTATCTGATTCATCATTTTCAATACTGATAAGTGTTAACTGATGTGCTAGACAACTCAGGCAATTAAACTGAACAAGTAGGTTCATTGTTGATAAACATACAACTCAATGATATTTGTGTTAAGTTCCATTGTTATACATGTCTAAATATATCTCTTTTGATGAAATACTAGTGGTGTTACTTTAAACATAATCGGGTAACGATGCAATATAATTCAGTGTGATGAACCGCATTGTGAGCTTCTCTGTTGTGGTACCCACAGACCTGAAGTCTCACACAAAGTCTCTTTTGAGCTTCAAGGTGCAGCAAAAGATTCCGAGAGATGGAACAGAAAAGAGTCCCAAATGTGGACCATTACCAAAATTCCAAAATGGAATTCGGAAGATTCCCAAAGGGAACGCAATCAAAAGATAATTCCAAAAAGAAATTCAAAAAGAAGTCCCAAAGTGGACCAAATCTCAATAACATAGAATAATCCAATTCCACACTGCTTATGTTGTAAGTGACCAGGTTTTTGTTATAAGTGCATTCTGGTGGACTTTGGTAAGGAAATAGATTACCATATGTATACATGTGGGTCACACATGTCATTTTAATCGAACCTTAATCTCATCATGTGACAGAAAAAGTAAGTGTGCCAACTCGAGCTAATTGGTATGTTATCATATCATCACTGAAACAAACACAAGTCATTGCGATTTCTAGATTCATTGCATTGCATTCGTATTTACTTTTAATGTGTGTGCTTTGTGTGTGCAAGCGTGTGGATTCATTAATGCCACAACGACATCCTTTGTAAACATAAAAATATAGAGATAATTCAAGTTTATGGGGAGAAATTCGTTAGAAATTATATCTTGAAAAGAAAAAGGAAAAAATTAGAAAAATATCAGAAATCAAGTGTTGAATGAAAGGATCAAGTGATTTATGAAAGCAAAAATATTGTTTATGATAAAAACAAATCCAAGGTCTTGTAATTATTTTTCATTAAAATGCTTCGGGATATTGAAATATTGGTGGTGTAAAATTTTAGTGAAAAACTGACTTAATGAAAATGATGAGGAAAAATAAAAATTGTTGATGAAAAGTGTTTTAATGAGAATTTTAATTTGTTGCCCTAATTCATGATTGATAATTAATTGCATAAACCCAATTAAGGTGTCTTGTCTAATTAATTTGTCAAGAATGTGTGCATGTGCAATAAAAGAAGTTGAAAAAGTCAACAGTCGAAAAACGAGAAAATTGATAAGTGTTGGAACTGTTCATGATACAGTAAAGCCGGGTTAAACAAGTCAAGGTGTAGTCGTTTCATGACTAATGTGCTTTATTGACCAAATGTTGTCACGACTCAATAGTTGACACGACTCATCTATTGACCCGTCTCAACAGTGTGATATGTTAAAGACTTGTGATCAATTGTTGACACGACCAAGTTATGACCCGTCCCAACAATGTATCACATAACAATGACTTGACCCGTCTCAAAATTCACTTGATGAACATGTGTGAACAAATGTTGACACATCTCAACAGTGTTTGACACGTCCCAACAGTTGTTTGACACGACCAAGCCTTTTTATGAAAAATCATTTAACTGTACAAACACTTTGACCCGTCCCAACAATGTTGACACGACTCAACAGTGCTTGACCCGTCTCTACAGTGTGTGACCCGACTAAGTGTTTTTACATGTTTAAAATTTTTGATCATCACTTGACCCGTCCAAAAGGGTTTCACCCTAACCCAACAGTACATGACCCGTCCAAGGGAATTGGGCCTGAGTTGACCCGTCTGAGATTTTTGACCCGTCCCAAATCTAAACCGTAGTTCAGCCGACTCATCATTCATATAAATACCCTGTTCACAACTCTTAACATCATTTTTCACTAAAAACTATCACACAATCATCACCATTTACTGATAGGTTCAATTGGATCGTTAATATCGCTCAATGATCAGAATGATTCATACACAAACACAGTTCAATCATAAACACAATTCATACTAATAATTCTCTTTTTGTATATTGATGATCAAAGCAGTATTGTAATACAAGTGCAGGAGAAAATAAATCACACACACTAAGTTCTCTCTCTTACGTGAAATTGTGATCTAGCCTCTCTCCTCACACTCTCTCACTACATGCTTTTAAGCAACAATTACAAGTTTAAGGAATATAACAAAATAGACCCTAAACTATATACAAACATATAAACAAAATACAAAGTAAATCTTAATCTAGGAAATAGCCCTAACAGTACTCCCCCTAAGATTTAACTTTGAATCTTCAGCAAAATCTTCAAATCTTTTTCATTTTGTTCAGCATCAATCTCTTTTACCAATCTTCTGGTTCATCTTTGATATCCAGCAACTCTTTTCCTTTAAACTCTTCTTGTTCCTTCAGTGCTTCTTCTATGCAAGACTTGAACTTTTCTGCTATCTTTGCTTGTCTTGGCTTGGACTTGTTAGTCAGAATTGGGCAGCCATTCATGCGTCTCAGAGAATCCAGATTTAAACCTGCAAAGTCAATGTTAGCATAAAACTCATAAGGCATCTCCTTCCCCTTGACTTGTACTTCTAAAGTACCCTTTCCACTAATCCTCATAAATTCTATCTCTGGTATGTCAACCCTCACGAGATTAGAATTGAGCAATGCCTTCCTCACTCGAATTTTCTCAAATGCAGCAGCTATCACTTCTATCATCACCACAAACAATTTTCTATCAGCTTCAGCCAGTTTATCTTTACATTTCTCCATTTTACAACTTCTCAGAAAATCGATATATGATGGATGCAGCAGTTTCAGCTCAAAGGTACTAAATAACGTAATCATATCTTTATCCCAATCTTCTAAATTCCGAACAAGCTTCAACTCAAAAGTTTCTTGATTGTAGAAAACTCTAAGTATTGGCTTCATTGCTTGAGATCCATCGATCACTTTCAATCCTGGATTGGTCACCTTATCAAAATACTCATCCGAAAATTCTTCCAAGTACATGTCTTCACTAACAACCAATTTCTTTTTCTTTCTTTCTTTCTTCGCTTGCACATACGCACTATCTTCTTGTTGACCTCTGAAGTCAAGATAATTTGGTGGTCTGGCTATCCCAGCATCCAACAGCATTGCACATTTATCACCACGCTCAGCATGCGTGTGATTTATCAGTCTTAGTTTGTGCAGCTCTTTCAGATCTTGAACTTCCAACTTAAAAATGCTAGAGTAATAATGGTATACATCACATAAACCATTAACTCTCTTTATCATGAATGCATCAAACACCTCATCGTATTTCCATGGAATAATCTTTACCTTCTTATTCTTTTCTGGAACAATCATTGAATCAAGAAGTTCAGCAATCGACTGACCCTTGCTCAGCAGTGACCTCACAGCGTCACCTGCTGTGGCTGATTTGTGCCATGATTCACGTACATCCATAGGTATGTTATATGACTTAGCTTCACTTGGGAACATATCCATCAATTCTTGTCTTTTCTTATGAGCATTTTCTGGTAACGCCATCACCGGTATCTCCTTCGGTCCAAGATTCCAAGAACTTTGAATCTTTTGGTCAGCTCATAGTATTGAGGATTGTTGTAGTCCAAATAAAACATACGATTGTACATTTTCTCCATCTTCATGAAACTGACAACAATTTTCCTCAACGACTCAGATTTCAATCTCTTCAGAGTCTTGTACGGATAGTTCCTTGAGCTCAACCAATCTCTCATGTTCCTACTGGACATCTCTTCTGGATTCTGGTGATACAATTCAGTTGGAGGCAAATCTTCTATATTCAAACTTTCTTGCAATGGAGACCATTCACCCATCTTAATAATAAATTCTTTTTCATCAGCTTCGGCTTTGTCTTGGGCAATCATACACTTTTCATACTCTTCATTTATCTGGCTCACAGTTAACCCATTCAGAAAAACTGCATTGTACTTCATCTTTTCTAGATAAGCAAATCTTTGATCTAAGTCATTTGGAATCTCTTGATCAACATTAGTTTCTGGCTCAGCTTCTGGTTCAGACTCAGTAAAATCAATATCATCCAAATCATCTAAAGCCTCAATCATTGGTGCATTGTCAGTTTGAACCGGCTCAAACTGACTTGCTTCTACTGTGACAATTTCAGGCACTTCTTCAACTTCAACAGCTTCAGACACTTTTTCAACAGTTTCAGCAGTTTCAGGCACTTCTTCAATAACAGCAGCTTCAGATTGAATCGGCTCAATCTGAACTGATTTAGCAATTTCAGCTTCAGACACAGTCTCATCAACTATCTCAGTTTCAACTACAGCTACAGATTGAATCGGCTCAATCTGCACTGTTTCATCTACTCTCGCCTTTTTACTGCACCCTTCATCACCCATGATTTCTGGAACAGCATCTAACTTCCGTTTTCCCTCAGCCTTGTCAGTATTGACAGTTTCAGCAATAGCTTCATCGGGAATGATGATTGGAGATTCCACCCTTATGCCAACATTTGTTGTGCCTCGTGCTCTAGTCAGATAAACTTTTGGTACTTGAGTCGCTTCAGTCATTTCAACCACTTCATCTGAAAAATCTTTATCAGATGTTGAACCAGATTTCTTCGGTTTGGTTTCTTCCAGCCATTTCTCCAACATCTCTTTTTCATCCTCCAATGTATTACATTCAGCCTTCAAATCCTTGTAATCATACTTCAGATTCTCATGTTCCTCCTTCAACTTTGCATACTCAGCCTTCAACTCATCATGTTCAATCTTCAATTTAAGGTGATCAGCATCCAATTCTTTGAAGGTTTTCAGGTTCTGATTATGAATATCCCAAAATTCTTCAAACCTTTTCTTTTTCCTCTCATTTGAAGCTTTCAACAGTTCATTTGCCTCTAACAACTTTGTCACCATTTCTTCAAGTCCGACAATCCTTTTCTTATCTTCATTCTCAACAACATTTGACACAACTTTTGGCGAAGACTCCAAAACTTGTTCAATCTTTTCTGTACTTTGGGATGATGTGGTGGGTATATCAACAAGAATAGGATCAGTAACGCCAGCATCAGCTTCCTCAACTATCTGTGCAATAGTTTCAGCCTCGGCAATTACTTCATGAGCAATCTGAACTACATTTATCTCTTCAGGCTCACTCATCACTTTCTCCACAACAGATTTAGATCTTCGAGATCTAACATACTGTTTTGTGATTGGCTTTGCAACTTCAACAGCCACTTCTTTTTCAACTGAAACAACCTTAACAGGTTCTTCTATCACCATTTGTTCAATAACTTCAACATTTTCTGTCTCCAAATTCATTGGTTCACCAGCTTCAATAATCTCTGCCTCCTCTGAAATAGATTCAGCATCATCATTACCATCATTTTCACCATCATCTCCACTATCAGCACTTTCTTCACTATCATTATCTTCATCATCTCCATTATCATCATCATTATCATTATCTTGACCATCATTACCATCACCATCAATCTCTTCATCTTCTGCATGACGAGCATTATACTCATCATCATCTAAAAGATTATCAGGCACCTCATCAACCAGGTCCTGAGGATTCACTATCCCACCGTGAGAGATATGATGATAAACACCTTCAATATCTTCTTCATTATTTGCTATATCTCTCATATAGTCAAATAAGTCCACACTAGGCACATTCCCGATACTCATCTTTCTGTAAGATAGATCGTTCATGTCCTCAGTATATAATATACCTCCAACTACACCTTCTTCTCTGATGATTGGATAAGCAACATTTATCATCAGCTGCAAGAATCTCGGGTACATGAGAAACTTGAATCTTTTCCCTTTTACCAGATTAAACACAAACCCATTCAAAATCCATCTTGACATGTTAAATGGTTTGTTTTCAGCTATAGCAACAATTGGAGATGCTATATCAGATGGGAAGTTGTCAAAACCTGCACTCCTCCTAGACATGCACTGTTGGACAACATAGCATAACAGCTTCCATTTCTTTCCCAATCTGGCTCTATAAAATTGTGACTTTGGAAATGCAGGAGGATGTCCCATATTTACAAAGCACGATTGACACTCAGCCATGGTCAATTCATCATTAGCTCCAACTTCATCATCATCTATTCTCAAGGCTGTTCTGATGGCTTCTTCAGACACAGTCAACACCAACTCTCTAGTTATGTTATCTCTAACAACAACAACACCACCATCATCTCTAATAACCTCAACTGTCCTCCAAAAGCTCTTAATCAATCTAGCATATATGACCGGTTTGGCACACATAGCATATACATACTTGGTCCTCTTAATGAATCTCATCATATCTCTGTAACCTTCAGTTTCAGGGATAGACTCGTCTAGACATGCCACAAGATTGTGCTTAGGTTCAAACTTGAGATTCTCCATCTGTTAAAACAAAAACAAACACAAACAAAACAAATGTGTTAGATACTTCATTAATACATATCAAAATTTTCATAAGTGTTTGAACAAAAGTTAGAAAGAAAAACATTCACATAATCATTTTAACCCTAAATTGACCTAACAAACTGATTTACATCATTTTGATTAACACAACTTTGAATTTTAATGATTATACAACATTTTTCAATTTAACAGTTAATCACTTAAGGCATAATTTTGACATTTGTATGATGAAGTTGTTTAACATGTTAATCTTAGTTTTAACAATGATTTGTTAATGTTCAACACAGACTTTGTCAGTTTGAAGTTAACACTTAAGAATATCAAACAGGTCATCAATGACGGTTTTAATAGTTATGACAATTTTGATTGATTAAGTTGGTTTTAAGGTGTTTTGGTGCAAATGAATGATTGATTCTTAATGATCGACAGGTTTTACACTTAAAACAACATTCGATTTTGGTTTTAACACACACTATCAAAGTGTCGATTCAGTGATCAAAAACACTGTTCATCATTGTTTTTCATTTTATCGGTCGATTTGCAGGTTTATCAAGAACAAATCACAAGGACAATACCTTATTCAATCGATTACACTTGTTACAGAACAACGACTGAATATGATAATCAAAACGATTTAAGTACAGGGGATTTGCTTGAAAGTGAATGTGAAAATTGATAAGTGTTTGTGAAGAGGCGGGTTTTTATATCGTTAAAAATTAGGTCAAACTTTGAGGTGCCGGGTCAACAAAATGGGACGGGCAAGCTTAAAAAGCCCAATAAGCCTTGACGGGTAAAGCACTGTTGAAACGGGTCATGCACTGTTGTGACGGGTCAAGTACATAAAACAAGTCACAACCATGTGAAAAACACTTGACGGGTCAAACACTGTAGAGACGGGTAAGTCACTGTAGTGACGGGTAAAGGTTAGGAACAACTACACCTGATTGGTTTTATTCATCACCCCGCAGTATGGTAGTCTTCAAAACATCACCCGGCAACCTTTCTTCATCACCCGGCAGTATAGTAGTCTTCAAAACATCACCCGGCAACCTTTCTTCATCACCCGGCAACACAGTTGCTTTTCTTTCACCCGGCATGCTTTCTTCTTCAACCGGCAACACAGTTGTCTTCTATATCACCCGGCATGCTTTTCTTCATTACCCGGCAACACAGTGTTATACTCTTACACGGCAAGAAGATTTCTCTTTTACCCGGCTGTATAGTGAACACTTGTCACCCGGCAGATATCTATGACTTCTTCACCCGGCTGTATTTGACATGATCTTTGCCAGGCTGTACAGTAGTCATAATATCTTTACCCGGCTTCACTTTGTTTCTCAATCACCCGGCATGTATTAAACTCACAACTTTACCCGGCTGAACAGTGTGTTCATTACCCGGCTTAATAGTGTTATGATATTCTTTGCCCGGCTATAACACTTTGAGAATTTTCTTCATTTTTCTCGTCTGTTGACTTTTTCAACAGCATTTATTGCACCTGCAAACATTCTCGACACATTAATTAGACAAGATATCCTTAAAAAGAATTTGTCACATTAATTATCAACAACATTAAACAAGTCAATAAAATTAATTAAATTCATTTTTCTTTTTCTTTGATTTTCAAAAACAATGTTTTTGCACAAACAATTTTTCTATATCCCGAAGCAATTTCTGAAAATCACCTTGCAAAACCTTGGGTTTGTTTTTAACACATCCAATACTTTTGCTTTTCATACCACATAATCTTGTTCATTCAAAACACTTATTCAAAAATATTTTTGGATTTTTGTAGATATTTTTCTTCAATTTATTCTCCCCCTAAACTTGAAATTTCTTGAAATTTTTAAGTTTAACAAGGATGTCGATGTGTCAATAATGATTACATATGCCTGCACACACAAACCACACACATTAAAATAAAGACAAATGCAATGCAATGAATCAAAATATCGCAGTGAGATCATACCACACATTATCTGAACATGTTTTGCACGTTTTGAATAGACATTTGACTTATGTTTGATTGAGTGTTGATATGAAAACATATCAATTAGCTCGAGTTGACACACTTACTTTTTCAGTATCATGATGATATTTAAGGTTCGATTAAAATGACTTATGTGACCCACATGTATACATATGTCAACACATTTCCTTATCAATCACTACTTAAATGCATATTGCACAACAACCTGGTCACTTACAGTCATACACAGTGTGGAATCTGGGTTCTATTCGGATTTGGTCCACTTTGGGACTTCTTTTTAATTCCATTTTGGAAATTTTCTTTTCCTATCGTTCCCCTTGGGAATCTTCTGAATTCCTTTTTGGAATTTTTGTTTGGTGATGGTCCACATTTGGGACTCTTTTTGTTCCAACTTTGGGAATCTTTTGCTGCACCTTGAAGCTCAAAAAAGACTTCGTGTGAGACTTCAGGTCTGTGGGTACCACAACAAAGAAGCTCACGATGCGGTTCATCACACTGAATAGACTGCATCGTTACCGGATCATGCACAACTATCATCACAAGCAATGTATCAAAAGATATATATCTAGACATGTATAACAATGGAACTTAACACAAAGATCATTAAGTTTATGTTTGTCAACAATCAACTTACTTGTTCAGTCTAATTGCCTGAGCTGTCTAGCACATCAATTAACATTCATCAGTCTTTATTTAAAGATAATGTAACAAATAATGTCTAGTGTAACTATCATTTCTCACTTTTTGCAATATAGATTCTTATGACATGATATTTTCTTTTCTTTTTGCTTTTATATTTTGTTTTTTTTGCTTTTCTATTTTCTTTTTCATGCACACACACAATGCAAAACATAAAGTAAAAAGACAAAGGAATCAAAATATGACATCAACTTATTATATTTTTTGATTTTATATTTTTTCGATTTTTGTTTTGTTTTTCGAAAAATAGAATCAATCATGATTGATTAATCCTATGGATTGAATTAAGAATTCAAACCGTCCTGACAAAAAAGATTTTGTGAAAAGATCTGCCAGTTGTTTGTCGGTATGAACTTTAATCAAAATTATTAAACCTTTTTCAGAGTTGTCTCTTAAAAAGTGATATCGAATTTCGATATGTTTGGTTTTTGAGTGTTGAACAGGATTAGCAGTAATGAACATAGCAACAGTATTGTCTATGTAAATAGGGGTTTTGAGAAAGTTAAACCCGTAGTCAAGCAATTGGTTTTGTAGCCACAAAACTTGAGAACATCCTGCAGATGCAGCGATATACTCTGCTTCAGCTGTGGATACAGAAACGTTGGTCTGCTTCTTGCATTGCCAAGAGACAAGTCTAGGACCCAGAAATTGACATCCACCAGTAGTCGATTTCCTGTCAAGAGCACAACCACCAAAGTCACTATCAGAATAACTATATAATTCAAAATTGCCTTCATAAGGATACCATAACCCAAGATTCGGTTTCCCTTTAAGGTATCTGAAAATACGTTTCACAGCAACCAGGTGCGACTCTTTTGGATCAGACTGATATCTTGCGCACACACATACAGCATACATAATGTCTGGCCTTGATGCAGTAAGATACATCAGTGAACCAATCATTGATCTGTATAGTGTTTGATCCACGGATTTGCCTTTCGGATCTGGCTGTATCTTGCAGTTCACATCAGATGGAGTTCGAATTGTCTGACAATCTTGCATCTTGAACTTCTTCAACAACTTCTCAACGAATTTTGATTGATTGATGAAAATTCCGTCAGCTGATTGTTTCACTTGTAATCCAAGAAAGAAATTAATCTCCCCCATTGAACTCATCTGGAATCTAGACTTCATGATTTCCTCAAATTCTTTGCACATTGACGCACTGGTCGATCCAAAGATAATATCGTCCACATAAACTTGAACACATAAGAGTTCTTCATTCTCCCTCTTCATAAACAAAGTTGGATCAATCTGTCCTCTTGTGAATCCATGTTCTAGTAAATGCTTGGATAATGTCTCATACCAGATTCTCGGAGCTTGATGTAGACCATATAGAGCTTTACTCAACTTGTATACACGATGAGGATAGTCAGGATCTTCAAAACCTGGAGG
Source organism: Tagetes erecta (assembly GCA_030867185.1). Taxonomy (NCBI): domain Eukaryota; kingdom Viridiplantae; phylum Streptophyta; class Magnoliopsida; order Asterales; family Asteraceae; genus Tagetes; species Tagetes erecta. Next base: position 22,110,233 of record CM061487.1, read on the forward strand.
TTGTCTAACATATACATCATCTGTAATTGGTCCATACAGAAAAGCGCCTTTAACGTCCATTTGGAATACCTTAAACTTCATGAAGGAAGCATATGCAAGAAAGACGCGTATGGCTTCAAGTCTTGCGACGGGAGCGAATACCTCTTCATAATCAATGCCTTCTTCCTGAGTATATCCCTGTGCAATGAGTCTCGCTTTGTTTCTTACAACAATGCCACGTTCGTCTGGCTTGTTCTTGTACAACCATCTTGTACCAATTGCATTCTCTCCTTCAGGTAAGTCCACTAATTTCCACACCTCTTGTTTGCGAAATTGAAGTAACTCCTCTTGCATGGCTTCAATCCAACTATTATCTTGCAACGCTTCTGAAATGTTCTTCGGCACCACTTGAGAAAGAAAACATGAATAAAGACAAACATTTGCTTTCTCAGTTTGACTTCTTGTAGTTCTCTGATTCAACGGCCCAATAATCTGAGAGACAGGATGTTTCTTGTGAATTCGATGAATTGGTATGTCACCTCCTTGCACTTGACTCTCCAGATTAGAATGATTCAGATTCGGTAGATCTTGTAGTATAGTAGAAGTATGCGGAGTGAAATTCGGGACTTGATCCGGTGAATTGATGAAGTAATCAAATGATTCTGGAATAACTTCAGCATTCGGATCTGATGATGATTGATTCTGAACAGATCCACCATCATTAGGAGAATTTTGCGGATTCACATCATCTTCAAGATTGTTTGATTCTTGATCGTCTTGAGAACCAGAAGGACCCGGAGCTTGACTGGATTTGACATGATCAGGATTATGAAATGACATGAACGGATATTCAGAGTTGAGAGTTCCATCCTCGTCATTATCAGAATCGTCACTAAAGCATCCCAAGTCACCTGATTCTTTCCTTGCATTTCCTGAAAAATCAAATAAGTTAGAATTGAAAGATTTTGATAACGAATCTAAATCAAACAACCATTCGGGACCATGTGCCACTAACGGAAACGAATTTTCTAAAAACTTTACGTTAATAGTTTCAATAACATTATTTGTTTTGCTATTAAAAACTCGATAAGCTTTAGAAACAGACGAATAACCAAGGAAAAATCCATCGTCAGATTTTGACTCAAATTTCCCGAGATGATCATTTAAATTTAGAATCGATACAGGACAACCAAATGCTTTCAAATATGAAATATTCGGTTTTCTTCCAAACAACAACTCATAAGATGTTTTCTGTTTATCCTGAACCAATAATGTTCTGTTTTGTACAAAACATGCAGTAGCAATAGCTTCGTCCCAGAATGTGATAGGAATTTTGGCATCTGCGAGCATGGATCTTGCTGCTTCAATCAGTGTCCGGTTTTTCCGTTCCACAACCCCATTCTGTTGAGGCGTTCTTGGAGCACTAAATTGTCTAGCAATTCCTTTTTCTGCACAAAACAAATCTACATTAGCGTTCTTAAATTCAGTTCCATTATCACTTCTTAAAGTTTTCACTTTACAATCCAACTGATTTTCAACTTTGATAATAAATTCTTTTAATAACTCAGCAGTTTCAGATTTAACATGCAAGAAATAAACCCAAGAAAATCTAGTGAAATCGTCAATAATGACAAAACAGTAAGACTTCTTTCCGATGCTTTGCACATTTGTTGGTCCGAAAAGATCCATATGTAGCATCTGCAAGGGTTTTGAAATGGAGTTTTCTAGCTTGGACTTAAAAGACATGCGATGCTGTTTTCCTTTCAAACATGTTGAACAGAGATCAGTTGTAGAGAACTTCTTTGAAGGTATTCCCACAGCATGATTTCCAGTCACTAAACGATTCATGTTTCTGAAGTTTGAATGGCCCAGCCGTCTATGCCAAAGCTGACTCTCATCATTTGAAGCATGCGCAATGAGACAAGTAGTTTCGGTTTCAGCATCAATCTGCGACATATCCAGCTTGTATACATCACGATCTCTTGGAGCTTTAACCACCACCCACTCATTGTTAATCTTGAAACCTGGTTTGAGTATATAACAGAAAGAATCATCAAATAAAGTTGAATACGATTTATCACAAATTTGAGATACACTTAGTAAGTTAAAGTTCAACTGTGCATAGTAGTTGACTTTATCAAAACTAATGACCCCATTCGATACGGTTCCTTCTCCTGTTATTTTACCACCCGCATCACCTCCAAATGCAACGTGTGTACCATTTTTCAGCTTGAAATCCTGAAGCAAGGCATGGTTGCATGTCATATGCCGGCTACACCCACTATCAACGAACCACGAGTTGATAGGTCTTCTTGGGCGTACCTGCATTTCAACAATCACTTAGTTAGTTTGGTCAACCCAGGCCCACACGGTCTTGGGTTTTCCGAATCTATCTGCAATAGTAACTTGTTGATATTGAACGTTTTGAAAATTTGTTTCATTTAAGAGATTTTGATGCTGAAAACTGTTGTTTCGCCCATTGGCGTGCATTGACTGCTTTCTTCTTAAAGCAATGAACCTTTCCTCTAACTTAGGATCAAGGTTATTTTCAAACTTTTGATTTCTAACCATCAAAGCTCTTGGTTTAAAACTGTTAACCTGCACATTTCTTGGTGAAAAGTTAGAAACAGAATTGTTTCGATTGAAATTTCTCAAAACCGGAGAATGACTTTGATTCATATTTTGAAAACCAAATGACTGATTTCTTCGAAAATTTGAAAATGGTGTCACTTCTCTTGTTGAGTTTAATCGAAAGAAACAATCCTTTGTGTCATGGTTTCTTCTTTCACAAATATCACAAAATTTGTTATAATAACATTCTTCTGAAGAATGATTTCTTTTGTCACAGAAACTGCAGTACCTGTTAAAGAAACATTCAGCAGTTGCATGATTATATCTATCACAAATTTGACAATGTTTCTTGCTAATCCTAAAGTGCCGATTGTTAACCTTTGATGAAGAACCAACTCGTGATTCATTTTCAGTTTTGTTTGGTTTTGGATTAACATTCTTTTGTGGAGACTTTGTTTGTGATTTTGATTGCATGGGACTTTGGTTCGATTTTAAACTGTTCTGTTTGGTTACCTTTTTGGATTCAATTCTCTTATCATTGACAGCGGAAGACTTAGGACCTGAACCTGTATTCAGACCAGAGTTAGATTTGATTGGAGAATTAATTGGTTTACCATAAGATCCGTTCAAATCAAACGTTCCTGCAGACACAAACTTGATTGTTTTACCTTTTGACACTTTCTTTTTGACAGGTTTAACATTTTGAGCTTTGGTGTTGTCATTCGATTTTATGACACTTTTACCTTTCAGTTCTTTTGTTTCAGATTGATTGGTCATTACTTTCGATTTCTGCTTCTTCGCGGTTGAAACTTCAGCTTTCTTCACTTCTTGCTTCTTGATCAACTGATCAGCAACTTGCGCCTTTTGTTCTTTCTTCCACTTGATGTATTCAGGATCATTGTATCCTGAAAACTCACCTTCTTCCTTCACTTTTTCTTCCGTCTTCGGATTCAGTTCCGGATACTCAACGAGTTGAATCAGAACAGGCTCTGATTTGTTGCTAGCTTCATCATCAGCTTCAGTTGTCACACCATCTTCTTCTTTCAAACTTTCCATCAAAACTTCAGAACCTTCAGACTCGGATTTACTTCTTTGAATTTCTTTGAATTTTAGTTCATTTTCAGGTGAATGATCAAATTCATTAAAGTTTTCCGGTAAAGTTTGAGTAATTGAATTTGGCATTGGTTCATGAGTGAAACCCAACCCGGTTTTGGTTTTGTTACCTCTTTCACTTATAAGTTGTTTAACCATGTTCTTACAACTTTTCACTTTTGTTAGTTCAACTTGTGTGACAGCATGAGCAACTTTTTCTTGTTCAAAGTTCTTTGTCATTTCTTCAAGTTGTTTTGTTACCAGTTCCAGTTCCTTTAAGGTCTTGTTCCATGATTCTTTAAGTGACAAAATCTTCTCATCAGAAATTTTATGATCAATTTTAAGTTGTTCATGAAGTTTTTCATGTTTACTTAATTTATCACCAATTTTAAATGAATGAGTTCGATAATGTTCTACTTGTTGAATGCATTGTTCTGAACATAACCTGTCTTTCACATCAGCAGGTAATGGAACATAGTTAGGGGGTAAGTCATTACTAACCTTTGGTTGTTCAGTGGATGATGAAGACTCACTGGATGTAGCCATTAGTGCAATTTCAGACTCAGATTCTTCAACAGGATCAGACTTTGCACTCCAGTCATAATCTTCAGAATCTTCACTCACATCCTCAATCATTTTTCCATCCCCTTCTTCAGACCAGTCTTCTTCGATTTCACACACCAGTGCCAAACTTGACGTAAGATCAGAAGTGAATTGTTCTGCATATGCACTCCAATCATAACCGTCTTTTACACTCACTACCAGTGCCTTTGTTTGATCTTCTGGTTTCTTTCCTTCATCCTTCAATTCCGGCATGGGAAGACTTTGGTATGGTTTCTGAAAGTAACGTTGATTTCTTTGTTGATAGCTTGAAGACTATTGTGAGCTTTGACCTTGACCTTGATTACTTGAACTAGCTTGGTCGTTGAAATTCTGATTCTTAGGAGCTTTGCATTCCCTTGAAAAATGACCATACTGGTTACAGTTGAAACATCTGGCCTTTGATTTGTCAAAACCAACCGTCTTGTTTGCATGAGGCTTGTAGCTTCGGTTAACATATGCATGCTTCTGCGTTCTATATGCAACCATTACCATCTGCCAGTTTAAATCCATCTCCTCAACGTCAACTGGATCCATCTCAAATAAGTCTTGAAGGACCACATCCATTTGACTTAAGTGGCTTCCTTGATATGCTTGAAAACTTGCCATAAAAGCTGTGAAGGCAGTTTTTGTTTCGTCATCTTGCAACAGAATGTTCATTACATCTTTCACCTTGGCTTGAACATTTGAACTTTGATTGTCTACTTGATTCTTCAGATTCTGACTTTGAACTTGAGCTCTTGGTGGAGATTGAGGTTGAGAATAAGTTGGTGAACTTGGAAAGTATGATGAATCAGTATAGAAACTTGCACCAACAAATAAATCACCCTCTTCTTCAAACTTCAATGCATCTTGTGCAAGAAAGGCATTCTCCACAGTATTGGCAGGATTTACCACATACTTATATTGAGTTTGTGAGCTTGATCTATCAGTATTTCTTGATCCTTCGTCAATCTCAACTTCTTCAATCTTTCCAATAAGTAGATCTAAATCCATTGGAAATTTCTCAGTATGTTTTAAAAGAGTAATAGTCTGCTTCCATGATGATGGCAAAGCACATAACAATCGATCATTTAAGTCTTGAAGGTCAGTCTTAACTCCGAGGTTTGACATCTCAGTAGTTAAGTGAAGAAATCTGTTCATCATCTGATGCACTGTTTCTCCATTAATATGCTCGAACAACTCCAATTGCCTTTTCAACTTTGATTTCTTCAAACTTCTCAATTGTTCTCCTCCTTCACATATCGACTTAAGTGCCTTGAAACATGTATAACCAGTCTGATATGCATCCAATCTCGACAAAACTTGAAGTGGCAATCCCTTGCACATTAAAGAATAAGCCTTGCTATCATTCTTCACTTTCCTCAAGTCTTCTGCTGACAAATTATCCTCTGGATAAGGTTCAGTAGAGTCTTTGGTGTAGGTACTTGCACTGTCTGGAGCAGTCTGAGTTGGAATATGAGGACCCTTTTCAATTGACTTCCATAGATCATTGTCAATTGAGCATAAGTGATGTCTCAGTCTAATTGTCCAATTTTTGAAATCTGCACGATTAACAAGTCTAGGAACACGGTTATCAGAATCATCATTAGGTGCCATTTTAACAATTTTTAAAAAAAAAAAAACTTTTTGGTTTTTGTTAATTAATTTTTTTTTTTAAAGAAACAGTTAAAATACTAAAATAAAGAAGTAATTAAAGACAAGATAAGAAAACAAGGATTAAAACAACTAAAATGAGTCACGCGGCTGAACAGTGAAAATCCTTCTTCACCCGGCTAAACAGTAGCTTTGTTCTTCACCCGGCAGAGAAAAAGTCTTTACACGGCTAAACAGTTACACGGCTCAACAGTTGTAAAACTTGTGTTCTTGACCCGGCTGAACAGTTACCCGGCTGAACAGTTGCACTGCAACAAGAAATAACTTCACACGGCAGATAACTTGACCCGGCTTGAATCTTGACACGGCAAAAAGCTTTACCCGGCTGAACAGTTGTCGATCACACGGCAAGGTTGTTTACCCGACTACACAGTTGTTGATCACCCGGCTGAAATTTCTTAATCACCCGGCGTAACAGTGTATTACCCGGCACAACAGTGTTTGATCCGGCTGAACAGTAACACTTTTTCTTCGTCAAATTCTTTACCCGACAAGCACAAAATCCTTTACACGGCTGCACAGGACCTAATTGTTCACAAATCTAAGTCCAAAGGAAATTGTCTAAGTCAAATTTATCACCCGGCAAGTTAATCTTCAACCAAATTCATACTGTTCATCATCTTCTCCATGAGAATTTTTCTGGGTTTTGTCAAAAACTTGTCCAATTCGTTCAAAATTCACACACAAGCTGTGAAATGGTCCGATTATCAATCCCTAATCTCAATCAATCCAAAACATGATCAAATTTTGATGAATTTGAGCAGAATTCGATCGAACAGTAACTTTTTCAATCTTCTTAATTCCTCAGATCTGATGATAATCTGATGGAATTTGCACAATTGTTGTGAATTAGGAGTGATTGCGATGATAAATCACAACTAAAAACAACAACAATTCATTCAGATCATGATATTTGAGCAATATTGATGTGTTTTCCTTGATGAATAGCGAAGAACACAGTACCAACAGCTCTGATACCAATTGATAGGTTCAATTGGATCGTTAATATCGCTCAATGATCAGAATGATTCATACACAAACACAGTTCAATCATAAACACAATTCATACTAATAATTCTCTTTTTGTATATTGATGATCAAAGCAGTATTGTAATACAAGTGCAGGAGAAAATAAATCACACACACTAAGTTCTCTCTCTTACGTGAAATTGTGATCTAGCCTCTCTCCTCACACTCTCTCACTACAGCTTTTAAGCAACAATTACAAGTTTAAGGAATATAACAAAATAGACCCTAAACTATATACAAACATATAAACAAAATACAAAGTAAATCTTAATCTAGGAAATAGCCCTAACATTTACTCAAATCCTCTCATATATGTTTCAATCTTGAGATTTATATGAAGTGTCTAAGATTGAAAAGGTATTTACACCATGATCGATCATCATCGTCATCATTAAACATCATTTCGTCCGATTAATTCAAAGTTTGATGATGAACAGTAAAAATCAACTGAATCAACACTTTGATTTTGTACCTAAAAACTGAAATCAAATGGGTAAATAGGTTAATCTAACTGTTAATCACCAACAATCATCTGTTGAATCATCTTACATCACCTAATATGAACAAAATCATGGACCAAGTTTGAAAAATTCAAAACTACCATTGTTAACCATGAACATCAAAGAATGTTATTGTGTATTAAATGTCATTAACCTTGATTCAGAGGTTAATTCGATACTAAAACATGACTTTGATCCATCAACACAAAATCATTCATGAACAAAATTTTGATATAAGTGTTTAAGTGTGACAAGTTAAAATATGATCTAACAGTTGACTATGTCATTTATGAACAAGGGTTTTAAACAAAATGATTATATCAAATTGCTTTTAATCAATGTATTAAATGTACTAAGTATAATTGTTACATTATGTCACTACACTTAAATTACTTGTTGCATAAATTTGATTACTTTTCATTTCTGATTTCTAACACATAGGTATCTGATTTCAGATGCATTCTCTCAAGTATGAGCCTAAGCATAATATTGTGGCTATGCTGGATGAGTCTATTCCTCAAGCCAATGGATATCAGGAAATGATCCTCTTTCTTCGCTGAACTAAATATGTTTATGCCATGTGCGCAAAGCCTATTGTGTACATGAGGTTGATAAAGAATTTCTGGAAGTCAGCTGAGGTAGTTACCAATGAAGAAGGAGTGTCTGTGGTTCGTGGTCATATTACCAGACAGTTATAAGTGACTGTGTTTGAAGAATCTATACGTGATGCTCTATTTTTGGATGAAGATGAGATTGAAGCTTTAGATGAGTATACGACTGCTGAATGTCAACAATGCTTTGTGAATATGGGACATCCCCCTATATTTCCAAAACAGCAGTTCGTAAGAGCGAGGTTGAGCAAACAATGGCAACTACTGTGCTATGTTATCCAACATTGCTTATCAAGACGGAGTGCTGGGTTTGATACTTTTTCGTCTTATATTGCTTCACCAATTGTCGCTATAGCCATGAATAGAAGATTCAATACGGCTAAATGGATAATGAAGGGCTTCATTTTCAATTTGGTAAAGGGTAAAAGGTTCAAATTTCTCATGTATCCGAGATTTTTGCAACTAATTATCAACGAAGCCTATCCATGGATCAAAGAGAATGGGATAAATGGAGGAGTATTTGAAACTGATGACATGAATGCTTCATCTTACAGAAAGATGAGCATGGGAAATGTAGAAGAACTTTCTCTGTTCGACTATATGCGAGATATAGCGAATAACGAAGAAGACATTAGTATTGAGTATCATCATATTGCCCAAGGTGAATTGTTTGATCCATTGGAGATTGTAGATGAGATTCCTGATTTACTGGAAGATGCTGATACTGATGATGATGAAAGTCAGGATGATGAGACTGACGAAAATGATAGTTCTGATGAAGAAAGTTCAAGTGAAAATTATGATAATGATAGTGGGAATGGTGGTGATGAGATAGGAAATGAACCAGATACGAACGAAGAAGTTATGATTGAGAATATTTTTGCTAATGAACCAGTTGAGGATGTTTTTATTAAAGATGTGATTGTGCAAGAACATGTTATTGAAGAAGAAGTAGAACCAATTGATGTTCTACAAATTCCACAAGAAATTGTTGCAACTGAAGCTAAGTCTGAGGCTGAATATGAGAAGCTCAAGGAGGATCATGAAGAGCTTCAAGCAGAATGCAACACTCTCAAAGCTGAGAAAGAAGTGTTAGAAAAGTGGCTAGCAGAGAAAGAAACTGAATCTTCCGAATCTGATAATGATTTTTGTGAAGAAGAGGACGTTGGAGTGTCTGAAACTCCAAGGGACATTACTGTTCACTATACTCGATCAAGAAGATCAACTAGAGTGACTGAACAAACTGAAGTATCCGTCCCTATTTCTGATGATGCTGCTGTTATTGTTATATCTGACAAAGCGGAGGGAAAACGTAAGTTAGATGAGCTGCCAGAAATTACTGAAGCAAATGCTGTGAAAAAGAAGGCACGAACCGAGGAGATTGCTCAGGATGAGCCGATTTAGACTGAAACAATCAAGGAGATTGAAACAGTCGATATTTCTACTGAAGCTTGTCCGTCTGTGATTGAGCATGAAGTTTCCTTAGTTGAGGATATTCCTACAGATCTTGATGCAAGATTTGAATGGACTAACTGTTAGTCAAATAAACGAAGAATATGAAAAATGCATAACTGCTCAAGAATTTGTGGAAGGAGATGTAAAAGAATTTGTGGTAGAACCGAGCGAGTGGATACCCTTACAAGAAAGTCTAAATATTGATGATCTTCCACCTGAAGAACTCTATCATCAATATCCGGAGGATATGACTACCGGTGATATGAGGTCGTGGTTGCAGTCAAGAAATTATTCGTACAAAAGCTTAAAGAGGTTGAAGTCACAATCGCTGAGAAAACTTGTTAAAAGCTTTCAAGCTTCAGAGAAGATGCAGAACCGAATGCTTTTTCTTGACTACAACAATCCACAATACTATGAACTTACCAAGAGGTTCAGGGAATTAGAGCCCAAGGAAATTCCTCGCATGTCATTGCCAGTTGATGCTCACAAGAAGCGAAAGGATCTAATCGATATGTTTCCAAGTGAAGTGAAGTCATACAATGTTCCGATAGAAAACAGAGAATCTTGGCATAAAGCTTCTACAGCTGGAGATGTAGTGAGATCGATGTTGAACAAAGGACAATCTGTGGTTGTTCTTTTGGATTCTATGATTGTTCCGGAGAAAAACAAAGATGTGAAGATATTTGACATGCGAGGAATTTGACCATTGCGTGGAAATATGATGCGATATTTGACGCATTCTTGATCAAGAGAATTAATGGATTGTGTGATGTATATCACTATTACACGAGCATCTTCAAGCTTCCTGTTCAAGATCTAAAAGAGCTTCACAAGTTACCATTGATGAATCATACTAAGGCTGAAAGGGGAAACAAGTTAGTGATGCTTCTTGATGCTGGCATAAGTCGGATGCCACAATATTTGCAAGTTCGTGGACAACAAGAATATTGGACCTGAAGTTTAGTCTAATATTATCAACACTGTCAAAGTCAACAAATGTCAACGTCAACGATCAAAGTCAACGCAAAAGTCAACACGACGCGTTTGGGACGAAGATTAGAGACAAGACGTTGAAGACAACGGAGTTTAATTGTTATTAAATATATTTTGTGTCAACAAAATATATTTAATCATTTTCGTCTTTTTAGTATTTTTATGTAATATATATATTTTGTCTTAATGACAATATATACTAGACTTAAACTTTAGGGGTTTATTTGTATTATTGCTTATTTGTCATGCTTTAGTCTAGGCTCCTAATTGTCATTAGTCCAAAGTGTCATTAGGCTATAAATAGTAAATGGCAATTAGGGTTTTGGAAGCTTGAATGAGCCATTGATTGGGGTTTTCCACTTTGTAAATCTGATGCAATCAATACAAGATCAAATCTGAGTTTCTCATTGTGTTCTTCATGTTCTTCATCTAGTTCATAAATACTTTATCATTTTGATCCAAATCTTCACAAAATTACTGATTCATTAGTGTTTTGGGACCAACAAAGAAGATAATGCATATCTAAGATAATTATGAGGAATATGTACTTAGAAGAATTCTCGGATGAGTATTTTGATAAAGTGACGGATCCCGGACTAAAGGTCTTTGATGGCTCGCAGAAAACCAAGCCAATTCTTAAGTTCTTTATACACAGAATAATGATTCAATGCTTACCAAAAAGCACAATCTGAATGTACAACTCATGGAGCTTACTGACAAACTGAACAGATCACAATCTGATCTTGAGAACATCAAAGAAGTTGAACAAGCAAAGTCTTCCGAACAAGAAAAAAATGAGAGATTAGTGTCAGCCGGATTTGTTGGATCACAATCTTCTCAAGAATCAAAGACACAAGAGGTTCAAACAAAGAAGAAAAAGAAGGTTAGCAGAAAGAAAAGCAAAGCCAAGAAGAACAAGACAAAGGCCGCTTCATCTGATTCTACACCATAGCCTCCTTCTACTTCAAAGCCTCAAGATTTCGAATCCTCGAACGATTCAAATAGTAACATCTACTATTTAATCTGTGACTCTGAAACTCATCATATCTCCAATTGTATCTACAATCAAGGTGTCTTTCCTTATGGCTCAAAAGGTGACAAGTTCAAGACTCCAGCTCCTTCAAGCATGATTCAACAAGATTCAGAGGTCAAAGCTCCTTAAAAACAACAAGATTCAACTTCAAAGGCTTCTCAAAATAAAAGAAAGAAGTCTCCTTTCAAGGCTCATCAGAAGTACTGTGAGATATGTGAAATGTACAATCACATGACATCCGAGTGTTGCTACAACAAATTCTGCATCAACTATCAGATGTACAACCACGACATAAAAGAATGTTGGTTCAACAAGTATTATTCCTTCTGTGACATGGTAAATCATAACACATCTGAGTGCTTCTACAAGCCGAGAAGGTCAGTCCAAAGAAGTTCATCACGTGCATACCCTTCCACGTATTTTTCTCTCAAAAGATCTCATCATAGACATTTTTTTTTTGATGAAAATCACCATGTCAATGATTCTTGGACACCAAAGTTTGTTAGAAACAAAAAGGGATATCATGATTTAAATGATAAAATGATTCCAATAGTGAATCAATCTTTGAATAAGAAATATAATCAACAAAACTTGTTTTTAAAGGAATTCATAATCTGTTTGAAAATGACTATAATTACTCTTTTGACAAACAATTCATAAAAGAAGATGAAGGTACAAATTACATTGTATCATCAAAACCACCACCTGAAGTATTCCTTGCACTTATGAGAATATCTCTTATGTTGAGGAATTTGGACGACCCAAAACCGAAATGGTTTGGGGCACTACCTCTAACTAATTTGTTAGTGTGGTAGGGACATTTTTGGAGGCCGGTCAAACAAAGAAAAGAAGACCGTGGCTGATCCCTTATCATGATAAGATACCGAATCTTGTTCATGATGTTTTCGATGCAACTGACATCAAATGGAGTTGGAAACAAAAAGGAATCATTGCTGGAAATTAAAAAAAACATTTTCAAAAATCAAACGATGATGGCTGTGCAAGAAACAACCGATGTTTCAATTTGTCTGCTTAGATTAAGTATATTGCATGCACTCTTCATTCGTTGATAACATATCTGCCATTTTCTTTTTATTATACTTTCAATTTTCGTAGAAATTTAAAGTTTAGGGGTAGAAAACCATTAAAAAAATGATAAAACCAGAAAAAATCCAAAAATATGTTGAATCTACTTGCACGTACATGAGAAATGATAGTACACTAGGTTTATACAATGCATCATTTTCAATAATAAAGACTGAAGCGTGAAAAATTGATGTGCGAGATAGCTCAGACAAGTATACTGAACAAGTACATTCTGTCACACCCCCAAATCCACTAACGGAGTTTTACAGTTAGAGGCGTGACAAACCAGGATCTGTTCATTAATTACACCGAACGACTCTATATGAGTTTTGAAAAACCAAACGTTAAACCATTAAATGTGGTAGTTTAAGCGACAATCAGAGTATTTAGTTTTTCAGTTATGCGGAAGCGTAATAAATAAGTAAGTTCAAGCAACCCAAACCATGCAGAAGTTAAATGCGCAAAAAGACGCGCCCGACACAAGACACGTATTGAAAAATAGTTTACAAATCCCAACACAAAGTTTGTAATGCAAGAAATGTTTTAAATGTTTGCGAGGACGCCATGCCATGCCCTACGTGCATTGTACCTCAGTGACCTGAAACAGTGAAAGACTAACAAGTGTCAACACGACGGTTGGTGAGTTCACAAAGTAGTATAAACAAGTAATTCAGTTGCAAGCAGATTATTAAATTAAGTATGTCATTGTAGGTAGCTAATCTACAGCACATGTCCTTAGAGGCGTAATGTATCTGACCGAAGCTGACGTATGTACACATTAAGTGCAGTTTGCCTGTTCGTACATCCCAGCAGGATGCACTGTAAGTATGTTAGGTCATTCAACACCCGTTCGACAGGTCCTTCTGTCGTGCTAGCGCGACTAGCCCGGGTGGGGTTTGTCAAACCCAGTAGTACTACTCAAAATTTCCCCGCTATTTCACAAATACTAACGATCAATTAGGTATCCATGAGGTCTTTCATGAACAAAATAAAAGTGCTCTAATCCAGACATGCGACATACAGAATTCATTAATCCGTAAAAGTAATCGTTCGTGTTCGGCCCATAAAAGGGTAAAATAGTAAAAGTGTAGTTTAGTGAAACTCACCTTAAGTTGCACAGCAAAAATAGTTAACAGCACACACAGTATATAATACGGCAACCTAAATAACAATAGGTCGATTAATGTGCGTTCATGTAGGGTCATAGTACCCTATGAATCCAAACGGTCAACAGTTTATGCAAGTGTGGTTTAGTTTCACTTTTTGACCACGTTTGACTTTTTGTCCAAGTTTGACTAAGTTTGACTTTTAGTTGACTTTTGGTCCAAGTTTGACTTTTAGGTCCAAGTTTGACTTTTAAGTCCAAGTTTGACTTTTAGTTGCCTTTTGGTCCAAGTTTGACTTTTAAGTCCAAGTTTGACTTTTAGTTGACCCGAGTTGACCCACGACCCGTTGGTGATTTGTTAGGTGTAAACACTTTACATTTGGTGTATTTGACTAAATCACATTCGCATACCACATCACACTTCACGTATTCAACAAATAGAAGTTTCAATTTCACAAAAGTTTCCGTTATAGGAAAGTCGAACCTTTAAAGCATGCGTGCCTATTTCAACATCCTTAGCATGTCAACTATTATACAAATACCATAGCACGTTATACAAATCATCAACACTTATCATTACTTTGTAGTTCTTAATATACAACACATTGGCAAGCATGGTCATTTCTAGGCATAATATAGTATTTACATGCTTTGTGCAACTAGCAAAGTAACAATTTTCATCATGGCATCTTAACTAGTAGCATACACCATTTAGACTTCAACAAAAATAATTTTAAACAATCGTTCTACGAACCAACTAGCATCTACCAAAGTACGCTCATGACCAAGACATGTTTTCTAAGTACCACATGCTTACAAACATTCAAATGCAAGTCTAATCACATATATATACTCGAAATTGCTAAACATGCTTCCTAGTCAATTTCCATGTCGAAAAGTTTCTACATTTAGCAAGTGTCCCAAGCCAAATCGAATTCATACGTTCAAGTAACCAAAATTCGTCTAACACATCTTCTAAACATGCTAGTAAGCCCGTAACAATCACTAGACGTCCATAACATGCAATCTCACATGACCACTAATACAAAAGTTACTATTTTTAGTAATCTAAGATAACAATCATGCAATTTCACAATCAAGCAATCAATCTTCATCCGAATCACTATCTAAATACAAATTCAATCCCATTTTATACGAATCATGCATGTATCATCAAATCTCATCACCTTTCTACCAAACCCTAATTCCATAAACACATTTTTTTTTCTATTTCATCATCTAACCGTCCAAATATCAAATAACACATAACTAATATCCCAATTTCACAACACAAACATCAATTGGCCATTTTGGATGAACTAGGGTCCTCAATACATGTGATTTTCGCAATATATAATAACAATTAACATAACCACTTACTAGTATTTCGTTTACTACTTCAATCAATCACCCGAAATCACCAACAATTGAACCAAGAAGCAACAAAATCGATTTTTGTGTGTGTGTATGTGTTGCGGCAGCATGTCAAGGAGAAAGAGCAGCCCAAAAACGTTTTTTTTGTTAATTAGGTTTAGGGTTTTGTCAAATTTTGTTAACTATTGTTAAGTGTTGAGTTGGGTTGGGCCTTGGGCCATCCATGGGTCACATGGATGATCCACGGGCCCCGTTTCGTTTCGGTTTTGCAAACACAATGAAAATCTTTCCCAAATATTCATTTTTGTTTCATGATGGTTACCGAAATCCGTAAATGGTTAAAACCGGTAAAATACGCGGTTACACGAAAATTCAATAATTAAACACACATAATAGTTAAAATGTCTTATTGTTGTATTTGTATTCATTTAAAATCACCAACGCCCGGGTATTAACTCGTGTGGTCGTTTCGTATGTATATTTGCGTAACAGTTTGCACATTTAATTTGTCAAATTAAATGAAAGATATAGTTGCATTAACGTGACTAACAGAGTTTAACTAACGGAGTTAACATGAATTTGTCAGGTGTCACATAATCCCCTTATTGAAGGAATTTTCGTCCCGAAAATTGGATACGGTCATAAAAATGGGTATGAAAATGAAAGAATTCAGAGGTTAGAATTTCGAGTTGTTACATCATCCCCTTGTTGAAGAAAATTTCGTCCCGAAATTTTAAATAGTACCTCGAGTGATAAGAAGAGTTTATTCAAACAGATGCGGGTACTTTTGTTTCATTTGGTCTTCTCGTTCCCAAGTGAAATCGGGTCCACGCTTGGAATTCCATTTTACTTTAACGATAGAAATTTTACTGTGTTTTAAAGTTTTGACCTCTCTATCCATGATTTCTATTGGTTCCTCGATAAATTGTAATTTGTCATCGATTTGAAGTTCCTCCAAGGGTACAATGAGTGTGTCATCAGATAGACACCTTTTAAGATTTGAGACATGGAAAACGTTATGCACATTTTTGAGTGAGTCGGGTAAGTTCAATTCGTAGGCTACCGGCCCGATCCGTTTTGTAATTTCAAATGGCCCGACGTAACGAGGATTCAGTTTTCCCCGCTTTCCAAAGCGGACCACACCCTTCCAGGGTGAGACTTTGAGTAACACCTTGTCACCAACATTGAATTCCACTGCTTGTCTGTGCAAATCAGCATAACTCTTCTACCTATCACGTGCAGCTGCCATGCGATTTCGTATCTGCACAATTTTCTCAGTAGTTTCACGCACAAGATCAGGCCCAAACAACTGGCTATCGCCAACTTCGGCCCAACAGATTGGAGATCGACATTTCCGCCCATACAAGGCTTCGAATGGTGCTGCCTTGATGCTAGTGTGATAACTGTTATTATACGAGAACTCCACTAGCGGTAAGTGATTCTCCCAACTGCCACCAAAATCCATCACACAAGCCCTGAGCATGTCCTCGAGAGTTTGAATTGTACGTTCGCTTTGACCGTCCGTTTGAGGATGGTAAGCCGTACTCAGATCAAGACGTGTACCGAAAGCCTTTTGCAAAGACCCCCAGAATTTAGATGTGAATTGGGCCCCACGGTCAGAAATAATAGACATCGGCACCCCGTGCCTAGAAACAATTTCTTTGATATAAATTCGAGCAAGCTTTTCCATTTTATCGGTTTCCTTGTAGGGAATGAAGTGAGCAGATTTCGTTAAGCGGTCCACGATTACCCATATGGCATCGCAACCGGAAGGTGTTCGAGGCAATTTGGTTACAAAGTCCATGGCGATTTGTTCCCATTTCCAAACAGGAATTTCTAGTTGTTGAAGCATACCCTTAGGTTTCTGGTATTCCACCTTAACCTTGGAGCATGTAAGACACTTGTTCACGTATGTGGCAATGTCGGCCTTCATGTTCGGCCACCAGTACAGTTGTTTCAGATCAAGGTACATCTTTTCAGAACCAGGATGCACAGAGTAACGGGATTTATGGGCTTCATCCATGACGAGTTCCCTTAGGTCGCCAAAAACTGGAATCCACATCCGATTTTCCACACACCGAATGCCATCAGGCTTCGTTTCAAATCGTTTTTCCATCCCCCGAAGAGACTCAGATTTTAGATGTACCTTCTTGAGCGCCTCAAGTTGAGCATCACGGATTTGATCGGGTAAGCTGGTATGAATAGTGAGCTGAATAGCCCGGACACGTCGAGGTTTCAAAGTCTCTTTACGACTGAGAGCGTCGGCCACCACGTTAGCCTTGCCCGGATGGTACATTATGGCACAGTCGTAATCATTCAGGAGTTCGACCCACTGGCGTTGACGCATATTCAACTCCTTCTGGTCAAAAATATGTTGTAAACTTTTATGGTCGGTGAATATGGTACACTTGGTGCCATACAGATAGTGCCTCCAAATTTTCAGAGCAAAGATCACGGCTCCTAACTCGAGATCGTGAGTTGAATAGTTTTTCTCGTGGATTTTCAATTGGCGCGAGGCATACGCGATGACCTTTCCACGTTGCATTAATGTGACACCCGAGAATTTCGGATTAACTTCGTTACCTAAATCACGTTAATTCCATTAATGCCACTATACTCTACATTTAATTAGTTGAATTAAATGTGCTACTTGTTACGCAAACAGTTACACGTAACGGAAATTTAGAGAATTAGAAAATCACGGGAGTTAATACTCGAATGTTGGTAAATTAATAAAATAATAATTCCGAACAACTAAATAAATATAAATTTAGTGAATTTATATTATATGTGACTTACATGTTTAATTTCGTAAACTTTTGTGAAATCGTATGTTTTACGTGTGTTAACATTGTAATCAAGATTAGTGAAATTTATAAAATAAAGGTTGATAATATAATTAGAGGGATCTTTCTTGTTATTTTGCAAACTCCAATTAAAAGGGGATCCATGGATCATCTAGGAGATCCATGGGTAATCCAAGACCCACCATTTAGTCAAATAAGTATATTAGTTAAACCAAAACCCTAATCCTTCTAGACAAAAGAAAAAAAAACTTCATAGCCTCCACACATAGTCCACACATAATCACTATGATTTTCTTGGCTTTTGATCAAATTTGTGGTGATTTTGCTTGCTATTTGGAGTTTTAAACAATTTACAAGTAAGTTTTCATCTTAAAACCTTCCTACATGTTGTGAAATCTTCATAAAGAAAGACCTAGTTCATCCAAATCCTTCAATTGGTATTTTGTATGTGAAATTGGGTATTGATTGTTAGTTTATATGAAGTTTGATGAAATTGTAATCATTAGAAACTAGGGAATGTTATAAAATTTCATGCTTTTGTTTTTGGAGAAACTAGTGTGATATGGGTTTACTAGAACATGAAATGTTTATGCTTGGATCGTTTTTATGTTCTACCTATGCTAAGAAACCATTTAGATTTCGTTTTTGACAAAACCGTTGATGACAAAATATTGACAGATTCGTAACATGATCTTTCTTGGACTGCAACTTGTTGAAAACCCAACCAAAATGAGTCATTCTTGATGCTAGATTGTAGTTTAAGAAGTCTAGTTTTCAGAAAACTAAACCAATGAATTTTTTGAGAAGAATAAGTTAGCCTTTTTGATTTTATAAAAACAGATGTCAAATCTGAAAATCTGGGTAGAAAATGGGTCAACTTCAAAAGGGAATAACTTTATAACAACAACGTATTATTGGATGATTTTTACACCAAATTAAACCTTAATGTCTTAGCTTTCTGTATTGGTAAATTTTGTATTTTTATTTTACTTTTGGTTGTCCAAATCTTATAAAACATTAAAGTGTGCAATCAGATGCTTTTTCTGACCTTTATGTAAAGATGTATTTTTAATAAATAGTTGATTTGGGTTTCAAGTAAAGTATATAAAATAAGAAACGAACTCAAGACAACATTGCATATGTAGGTGAAATTTGAGACTTGTAAATGTTAGTTTGTGTTGGTTTTTATACAAAATAAAAAGGTCAACAAAGCTGAAAAATCTGAATAATGGACTTGCTATGTGTTTCACTTGTGTTATGGGTGTAACTTGTCAATTGGACATATGATGACTTGATGATAACGTTTTCATGATATTAGGTTCATAAGTAAGTAATATGAATGTTCAAATATGCATAGTCATAGATGGACAACTTGATGATTTTGAACGTGATCACCTAAACTTGTTAAAGTTAGTAGCATTATTGAAACGTGTGTTGAGAACTTCCATAAGGAGCATGATAGACATTATATGTGAGTTATGTGATGTTTATATGGCTACTTTTGATAGTGTTGGATTTACTCAAAATGTACTCTCGGATATGACTTCATAAAAATAGTAATTTTACTAAAAACCAAGTTTGATTCTTCAACATATGTATTATGTGTTAGACTTCGATTGCTCTCATTGTCTAAGTGAACATAAACAAACATGAATACAATTAAAAACTCAACCACGGGTTGTTGGGTCAACAAAAGTCAACTGGGGTCAAAGTGAGTCAAAAGTCAAACTTTTTAACCCACAAGTAAACAATTGAATTGTTTGGATGCGTAGGGTTTTACATACCTGCACAAACACACACTTATAGACTTATCATGTAGTAGGAATGTTGTGTTTGCTTTTACCTGCTGATGCTTGAAGCTGTGCACCCGAAGGTGAGTTCACTGAACCGTACTTTTACTATCTCACCCTTTTATGGGCTGAGAACACGAACGATTACTTTTACGGATTTACAAATTCTGTATGTCGCATGTCTGGATTAGAGCAACTTTTATTTTGTTCATGAAAGACTTCATGGATACCTAGTTGACCGTTAGTATTTGTGAAATAGCGGGGAAATTTTGAGTAGTACTACTGGGTTTGACAAACCCCACCCGGGCTAGTCGCGCTAGCACGACAGAAGGACCTGTCGAACGGGTGTTGAATGACCTAACATACATACAGTACATCCTGATGGGATGTACGAACAGGCAAAATGCACTTAATGTGTACATACGTCAGCTTCGGTCAGATACATACGCCTCTAAGGACATGTGCTGTAGACTAGCTACCTACAATGACATACTTAATTTATATATCTGCTTGCAACGAACTTACTTGGTTTTGTAACTATTATGTGAACTCACCAACCGTCGTGTTGACACTTGTTAGCCTTTCACTTTTACAGGTCACTGAGGTACAACGCACTTAGGACATGGCATGGAGTCACCACTTTTCATTTAAACATTTTCTTGCATTAAAAACCATGTTTGAGTTTAATAACTATTTGAATTGCATCCTTGTAATGGGCGCGAGTTTTGCGCATTTGGTTTCTATTTAATATTTTTGACATTATATTTCGATTACGCTTCCGCAAACTTTCAAACGTAACTCTGTATTAAATTTTCTCATTTAATGAGACACGTATGTTTTAAATTCATATAGTGTCGTTTGGTGTAACTAATGACTGAGATCCTAGTTTGTCACACATTTAACGCTAAAACTCCGTTAGTGGAATTTGAGGTGTGACAATTAAAACACAACCAAGGCCTTGAACTGAGGCATCGCAATACACCACACAGTCTTCTGTCCCCTCAGGTAGAGACAAGATGGGTGCACTGCAGAGTTTTTGCATAAGTAATTGGAACGCAGCTTCTTGCTGATCACCCCACTGATACACCGTACCCTTATGGGTTAATGCAGTCAGTGGCTGTGCGATTTTTGAGAACCCTTCGATGAAACGGCGGTAATAACCCGCGAGCCCAAGAAATTGACGAACTTCCGTCTGAGTTTTTGGAGGTGCCCAATTTTTAATTGACTCGATTTTGGAAGAATCGACGTGGATACCACTTTCATTGACTACGTGTCCAAGGAATTGGACTTCTCGAATCCAGAAATCGCATTTACAGAATTTTGCATAAAGTTGTTCCTTTTTCAGGAGTTCATGAATCAATCGCAAGTGTTCCGCGTGGTCCTCCTTGCTTTTGGAGTATATTAAGATATCGTCAATAAGAACCATTACAAACTGATCAAGGTAAGGTTTACAGACACGATTCATAAGATCCATAAAGACCGCTGGTGCATTGGTTAAGCCAAATGGCATGACTGCGAATTCGTAGTGACCATAACGGGTTCGGAAAGTTGTTTTTGTGATGTCCTCCTCGCGGACTCTCAACTGGTGATAGCCCGATCGGAGATCAATTTTGGAATAAAAACTCGACCCTTGCAACTGGTCAAAAAGGTCGTCAATACGAGATAAAGGATGTCGATTTTTTACGGTCAATTTATTCAGTTCCCGATAATCGATGCACATGCGGAAAGTCCCGTCTTTCTTTTTGACAAAAAGTACAGGAGCTCCTCACGGAGATGAACTGGGTCTAATGAAACCCTTCTCAAGAAGCTCTTGGAGCTGCTTAGATAATTCTTGCAACTCGGCCGGAGCGAGACGGTACGGAGTTAATTCAATTTGGAACTCAACTTGACGCTGAGGGGGTAAATCGGGTAAATCTTCAGGAAAAATGTCCGGAAAATCACAAACGACAGGAATTTCGTCCAACCTTTTCAGTTCAGATGGGGTTTCGGTGACATGGGCCAAGAATGCAAAATGACCCTTACGTAGACACTTTTGAGCTTTCATGAAAGAAATGATGCCAACCACTGCACCACTCTTCTCACCTTGAACGGACAAGATCTCTCCACTAGGAAGAGGGATTCGAACGATCTTCTCGCTACATATAATCTCTGCTTGGTTTTTGGATAACCAATCCATGCCGATGACGGCATCGAAACTACCAAGTGAAATTGGCATAAGATCAATATCTAGCAAGTGACCAAACAGTCCTAGTTTACAACGTTGCAAGACATGAGTGACATCGATTTTCTTACCATTAGCAATTTCAACAGTATAATTTTTATCGAGTTGGGACGGTTCGACCCCTAAGAGTTTACCAAAATCAAGGGAGACGAAGCTTTTATCGAAACTACCAAGTGAAATTGGCATAAGATCAATATCTAGCAAGTGACCAAACAGTCCTAGTTTACAACGTTGCAAGACATGAGTGACATCGATTTTCTTACCATTAGCAATTTCAACAATATAATTTTTATCGAGTTGGGACGGTTCGACCCCTAAGAGTTTACCAAAATCAAGGGAGACGAAGCTTTTATCAGCCCCAGAGTCGAAAAGGATATTAGCAAAACAGTTATTGATAGGAAATTTGCCAGAAACAACATTAGAGTCATTGATAGCCTGACCTTTTCTGAGTGTGAAAGCACGACCCTTAGCACCAGCACCACTACCCTCAGCCTTGTCCTTGCCCTTGTCCCCACCGTTACACCATTTTTCAGTTTCGGGCACTCAGTCCGGTAGTGCCCCTTTTGTCCACTAACTCCCCCCTACAATCTTTTGCCTCATGACCAAGTTTTCCACATCGCAAACACACAATCCTGTTACAAACCCCATTATGATGCCTATGGCACTTGTTACATTTCGGTAAATCCCCCTGATATCCACCCTTACTCGGACTTGCATTTTACGAAGAGGGTTGATAATTCCTTGACTTGTCAAATTTCTTATTCTGTTGATACGATGTGTAATGGGAGCTTGTTCCTGAGTTGTTGTTGTTATTGTCATTCCACTTTCTCTTCCCATCCGACCCCGACGACGTAGTCCCTTTCTTTTTGGGTAACGTCCCCTGTTCTATAGCTTGTTCTACCAATCGATGTGTGAGTCGGATCGCATCCTGAATGGTTTCAGGTCTTGATGAAGTAACCAATCCCTGAATCTGTGGTGGCAAACCCGAGATGTAGAGTTCAATCCTCTTATAATCCTCGTCCACCATATTTGGACACAACGTAGCAAGTTCGTGGGACCTAGTGGTATAGGCCTCCACTTCGGACCCTTCCATCTTCAAGTGATAAAATTCGGTTTCAAGCTTTTGTATTTCATCCCGGGGACAGTAATCCCGCTTAATCAGCTGCTTAAACTGTTCCCATGTCACGGCATTAGCTGCCTCCAACCCCATGTGTTGCGTTTCCCTGTTCCACCAAGTTAAAGCCGGCCCACTAAGGGTCCCGGTAGCAAAGTTCACATTATTTTCGGGAGCACAACCACTCCTAGCAAAAACCGCCTTTACCTTTTCGATCCACCTATTCAATCCCACCGCCCCTTCAGTCCCATTGAAGTGGTGCGGTTTACAGTCCAAAAATGTTTTGAAGGTACAAACTGGTGGTGCTGGTACAAAAGAGTTTTGGAACCCAATTACAAACTATAGGTTAAAATGGTACAATGATGTAAAATAACTAGGAGAAAAGAAAAAGAAAGAAAAGGAAATTTCACAGTTTTCGGATTTACCAGGTGCTGGTTGGGCCTGGGCCTGAGCTTGGGCCTGGGCTTGAGCCTGAGCCTGGTTGGCCATTGCCGCAGCCACATGCTGTTGGATCAAATCGGCCAATTCGGCATGTGTCATGTTAACGTTCCCAGCCATCTTCAAATTCACAACATACAACAATGAATAAGTACCCAACAAGTTACTATCATCCATGTATAAGTAAACAGGAAATCAACACAACCAAACATCCAAATTCAAATAATAACACTTGATAAATAAATTGCAATTTCTCACAAAGTACTATTCAAACATCATATTCCAAAATTTTTCAGTTTTTGTGGGAAACAACCCTTCCCACTAAGTCATGAGATAGAGAAAATAAACAAGGCAAAAGAAGATAGATAGATAAATAAAAAAATTTAGGACGAGATCACGGAGCCTGCATCATCATCACTATCGGTACCGGGGTCCTCCACTGGTTCCTCCTCCGGGTCTTCCTCTTGCGCCGCCGCCTGCGCCAACTGCGCTTCCATATGTGCTATGAGGTTCAGAAGAGCATGCCGATCCTTCGCACCCCTTGCCTCCAATGTCGCAACTCTCTCGGCTAACAGCTGCTGAGCCTGCCGCGATTGCTGCAGCTCCTCCCTCCACATCTCCGACTCCCGACGCCAGGTACACTGGGTTGCCGCTAGAGCGGCTATTGCTCTTTCATTAGAGCAATCGAGAGTGGGCAAAACAGATGAAGGATCATAGTTTGGATACGGGACACGAGGGTGCGTTTGAGGAACGCTCTCCTCCTGCCTAAGGCTAGCAATGTAGGCCGGGTAGTAATCCCAGTCATAGGAAGTAGGGAGGACGGCGAATGGTTGATCCCAGTTGGTCTCCTCGGTCTCGATGCGGGGCCATTCGCGACCATGGTAAGGAAGAGAATAGGGTAAAGGGCGCTTACGCGAGGAACTAGCAGGCGCTTTAGATGTCGATGACATTCCTGAAATTAAGTATATGTGTTCATGTAACTACCAGGTAAAGCAGTCATAAGTAATGTACTCGGTGCAACTAATGCAGTGTACAGTTATAGTCTAGAATGCAATGCAATGCAAACCTAGTTCGCTATAACCAATGGCTCTGATACCAATCTGTCACACCCCCAAATCCACTAACGGAGTATTACCGTTAGAGGCGTGACAAACCAGGATCTAGTCATTAATTACACCGAACGACTCTATATGAGTTTTGAAAAACCAAACGTTAAACCATTAAATGTGGTAGTTTAAGCGACAATCAGAGTATTTAGTTTTTCAGTTATGCGGAAGCGTAATAAATAAGTAAGTTCAAGCAACCCAAACCATGCAGAAGTTAAATGCGCAAAAACACACGCCCGACACAAGACACGTATTGAAAAATAGTTTACAAATCCCAACACATAGTTTTTAATGCAAGAAATGTTTGAAATGTTTGCGAGGACGCCATGCCATGCCCTACGTGCATTGTACCTCAGTGACCTGAAACAGTGAAAGACTAACAAGTGTCAACACGACGGTTGGTGAGTTCACAAAGTAGTATAAACAAGTAATTCAGTTGCAAGCAGATTATTAAATTAAGTATGTCATTGTAGGTAGCTAATCTACAGCACATGTCCTTAGAGGCGTAATGTATCTGACCGAAGCTGACGTATGTACACATTAAGTGCAGTTTGCCTATTCGTACATCCCAGCAGGATGCACTGTAAGTATGTTAGGTCATTCAACACCCGTTCGACAGGTCCTTCTGTCGTGCTAGCGCGACTAGCCCGGGTGGGGTTTGTCAAACCCAGTAGTACTACTCAAAATTTCCCCGCTATTTCACAAATACTAACGGTCAACTAGGTATCCATGAGGTCTTTCATGAACAAAATAAAAGTGCTCTAATCCAGACATGCGACATATAGAATTCATAAATCCGGAAAAGTAATCCTTCGTGTTCGGCCCATAAAAGGGTAAAATAGTAAAAGTGCGGTTTAGTGAAACTCACCTTAAGTTGCACAGCAAAAATAGTTAACAGCACACACAGTATATAATACGGCAACCTAAATAACAATAGGTCGATTAATGTGCGTTCATGTAGGGTCATAGTACCCTATGCATCCAAACGGTCAACAGTTTATGCAAGTGTGGTTTAGTTTCACTTTTTGACCACGTTTGACTTTTTGTCCAAGTTTGACCAAGTTTGACTTTTAGTTGACTTTTGGTCCAAGTTTGACTTTTAGGTCCAAGTTTGACTTTTAGTTGACTTTTGGTCTAAGTTTGACTTTTAAGTCCAAGTTTGACTTTTAGTTGACCCGAGTTGACCCACGACCCGTTGGTGATTTGTTAGGTGTAAACACGTTACATTTGGTGTATTTGACTGAATCACATTCGCATACCACATCACACTTCACGTATTCAACAAATAGAAGTTTCAATTTCACAAAAGTTTCCGTTATAGGAAAGTCGAACCTTTAAAGCATGCGTGCATATTTCAACATCCTAAGCATGTCAACTATTATACAAATACCATAGCACGTTATACAAATCATCAACACTTATCATTACTTTGTAGTTCTTAATATACAACACATTGGCAAGCATGGTCATTTCTAGGCATAATATAGTATTTACATGCTTTGTGCAACTAGCAAAGTAACAATTTTCATCATGGCATCTTAACTAGTAGCATACACCATTTAGACTTCAACAAAAATAATTTTAAGCAATCGTTCTACTAACCAACTAGCATCTACCAAAGTCATCTCATGACCAAGACATGTTTTCTAAGTACCACATGCTTACAACCATTCAAATGCAAGTCTAATCACATATATATACTCGAAATTGCTAAACATGCTTCCTAGTCAATTTCCATGTCGAAAAGTTTCTACATTTAGCAAGTGTCCCAAGCCAAGTCTAATTCATACGTTCAAGTAACCAAAATTCGTCTAACACATCTTCTAAACATGCTAGTAAGCCCGTAACAATCACTAGACGTCCATAACATGCAATCTCACATGACCACTAATACAAAAGTTACTATTTTTAGTAATCTAACATAACAATCATGCAATTTCACAATCAAGCAATCAATCTTCATCCGAATCACTATCTAAATACAAATTCAATCCCATTTTATACGAATCATGCATGTATCATCAAATCTCATCACCTTTCTACCAAACCCTAATTCCATAAAGACATTTTTTTTTCTATTTCATCATCTAACCGTCCAAATATCAAATAACACATAACTAATATCCCAATTTCACAATACAAACATCAATTGGCCATTTTGGATGAACTAGGGTCCTCAATACATGTGATTTTCGCAATATATAATAACAATTAACATAACCACTTACTAGTATTTCGTTTACTACTTCAATCAATCACCTGAAATCACCAACAATTGAACCAAGAAGCAACAAAATCGATTTTTGTGTGTGTGTATGTGTTGCGGCAGCAGGTCAAGGAGAAAGACCAGCCCAAAAATGTTTTTTTTTTGTTAATTAGGTTTAGGGTTTTGTCAAATTTTGTTAACTATTGTTAAGTGTTGAGTTGGGTTGGGCCTTGGGCCATCCATGGATCACATGGATGATCCACGGGCCCCGTTTCGTTTCGGTTTTGCAAACACAATGAAAATCTTTCCCAAATATTCATTTTTGTTTCATGATGGTTACCGAAATCCGTAAATGGTTAAAACCGGTAAAATACGTGGTTACACGAAAATTCAATAATTAAACACACATAATAGTTAAAATCACCAACGCCCGGGTATTAACTCGTGTGGTCGTTTCGTATGTATATTTGCGTAACAGTTTGCACATTTAATTTGTCAAATTAAATGAAAGATATAGTTGCATTAACGTGACTAACAGAGTTTAACTAACGGAGTTAACCTGAATTTGTCGAGTGTCACACATTCCATGCATGATGATTTAACTAAATTCTAATGAGTTTTTGTGGTTGAAACATCTTAGTGCATGTGAAACGTTTATATAAATCAAATAGATATCTTGTGACGTAACCGATATACATCGGGTAATGATGCAGTCTATTCAGTGTGATGAACCGCATCTATGAGCTTCTCTGTAGTTGTATCCACAGACCTGAAGTCTTACATGAAGTCTCTTTAAGAGCTTCAGGGTGTAGGAAAAGATTCCCAAAGTGGAACCGAAAAGAGTCCCAAAGTGGACCATCCCCAATCAAATTCCAAAAAGGAATATAAAAGAAGATTCCTAAAGGGAACACAACAAAAAGATAATTCCAAAAAGGAATTCCAAAAGAAGTCTCAAAGTGGACCAAATCCAAATAGATAGAACCTTATTCCACACTGTTTATGATTGTAAGTGACCTGAAGTGTTAAGCTGCTCATAAGATGTTTAAATGAAGTGCATAACTTTCTAATGTGCCAGTTATGGGTCACTCAAAACTTATTCCTAATCAACCTAATTGATCATAAAGAATAAAAAAAGTAAGTGTGTCACTTCGAGCTAATTGATTTGTTTAAAAATTCATCACTCAATTACTTCACAATTCAAATGTCTATTCTCAAGAATTGCAAAATATGTGTTGGATAAATTGCTGGTATGATCTCATTGCAGGTTGAAGATTCATAAATGTAAAGAGAAAATTCAAAAAAATATCAAAAACATTGAAAAATTCACAAACACCAAAAAGATTGTCATTTTAATTTTTTTCTTTTGTTTTGGCAGTTTAACATGTGTTATAGATGTAGGAGTTGTTCATCGAGCAATATCTCATCCGATTGAGAACTTAATCTTTACATGATGATAAATGCACATTATTGCCTGAGTTTTATTTTTTTTCTTTGAGTTGCAGGAACAGTTTCCATTGCAGAACAAGCTTCGGGACTTGAAGATGTTCCTGTTCAAGCCTGATTCCAGTCCAAAGATCTCCAAGTTAGTTTGCTGAGTGTTAAGAATCCTCCTTTTATTATCTCATACACAGATCCCGTTAACCTATAAAGCAAAAGTTAAGGGGGAGTATTCTAAGTCAAAGAAGTTTTCTCATTGTGCTTAATTGCACGTGTTTAGGTGAAATGTAAGGCGAATGGTATAGAGTATAAATACCATCACCTAGGTCATTTGTGAAAGAGAGTTGTCGGCATTTTATTCACTATCCTTTGTAACCTTTCATTGATCTAATACAAGAAACTATTCATATTATCATCATCTTCATCATACCTTGCATTGATCTTCATCAACATTCATCAATACGTGATTAGTGAGTTTCCGCATCACTGATTACAAACAACATCCCCAAACAATCTCAGATCTAGATCCAAGCTCGGGTCATCTCGAACTACCAAAATCAACATACGAAAAAATAAAAAACAACAACATTTACCTATATAATCACACCAAAAATAAATTTGCCCAAAAAATCAACTTAAGAAAAAATAAAAAAATTTCATATAAAACACAACAATTACCTATATAATCACACCAAAAAAAAATTTGAAAAAAAAATCAACTTTTGAGAAAATAAAAAATTTTCACATAAAACAACATTTACCTATATAATCTTACCAAAAACAAATTTGATTAAAAAATAAACTTTAAAAAATTCAATAAATTTTCACATAAAACCACAACAGTTTAACTATATTTAATCGCACAAAAACAAATTTGATCAAAAAATCAAGTTTTGAAAAAATTAAAAAATTTTACATAAAACAACATGTACCTATATAATCTCACCAAAAACAAATTTGATCAAAAAATCAAAATTTGAAAAAATAAAAAAAATTCACATAAAATCACAACATTACCTATATAATCACACCAAAAACAAATTTGACCAAAAAATCAACTTACGAAAACATAAAAAATTTTCATATAAAACAACAACATTTACCTATATAATCACACCAAAAACAAGTTTGCCCAAAAAATCAACTTACGAAAACATAAAAATTTTCATATAAAACCACATCATTTACCTATATAATCACCTTAAAAACAAATTTGATCAAAATATCAATTTTCAAAAACATAAAAAATTTTCATATAAAACGTCAACATTTACCTATATAATCACACAAAAAACCTATTTGATCAAAAAATCAACATTTGAAAAATAGTAAATTTTCACATAAAACCACAACATTTACTTATATCACAGAAAAAACAAATTTGATCAAAAAATCAACTTTCAAAAAATCAACAAATTTTCACATAAAATCACAACAGTTTACCTATATTTAATCACACAAAAAACAAATTTAATCAAAAAATCAGCTTTTGAAAAAACCAAAAATTTTCACCTAAAACCACAACATTTACATATATAATTACACTAAAAACAAATTTGATCAAAAAATTAATTTTCGAAAACATAAAAAATTTTCATATAAAACCACAACATTTACTTATATAATCACACCAAAAAAAAATTTGACCAAAATATCAATTTACGAAAACATCAAAAATTTTCATATAAAACCACAACATGTACCTATATAATCACACCAAAAACAAGTTTGCCCAAAAAATCAACTTACAAAAACATAAAAATTTTTCTATAAACCGCAACATTTACGTATATAATCACACCAAAAAACAAATTTAATCAAAAAATTAACTTCCGAAAATATATACAGCTTTCACATAAAACCACAATATTTACTACTATAATCACACCAAAAACAAATTTGCCCAAAAAATCAACTTACGAAAACATAAAAAAATCTTTCTCTTCTAATACATCGCTAACCCATCTCACCACATCGCGCCACATGTCACCACCACGTTTATCCTCAACTGCTATGCGGATTTGGGTTTAACCCGGTTTGTTTTTAACCCGTTTCCGATACAATTGTCGGATCCAATATAACTTCCTGTTTCTTCTTTTCTTCTCCTCATTCACACTCGTGTAAACCCTAAAACCAAAACCGCCATTCATCACGCAACAATCTTTCAACTAATTATTTTAACGCCTATCATTCGATTAAATCTCTACAACTTCGATCAAAAGCTTTCATGAATGATTTCATAAGAAAAACATATCATAGGTTGGTTGATAATCCATCCCACTCTCAATCAATCATCAATTAACCGATCATCAGCAATTTATCCATCCATTCAGGTAAGGTTCTTTATATGCTAATGGATTTGATTCAACGTTTTAAGTTTTTGATAACAATTTTTTCATCTAATCATTAACATGTTGTTGATTCGCTTCAATGATTGAACAGGGTAACGTTTTATGAATCGTACGCATGGGTGATGTATGTACCGTACATACTTCGATCATTATGTGTGGTAGTTTTTCTTTACTTGTCTATTTATCTGTTCGTATTGATTCCACAATAGAAGATCTGCTCTTGATTCATCGTTTAAAAACTGTAAGTTTAGTTTCACTATTTTAAATCCATAGATTTGTTCATGAAAATCATTCAATCTATTCATTCAGAGTTTTGTCTATTTGTTTTCTCTTGGTTTTTATTCATTGATTTGACAATGATAAGGCAACGGGATTAATTACATTTTATGTTTGTGACAATCATTTTCATGCTTACAAGACTTGCTTCCCTTTTTGCTTCTCCTGATGTATGATACCATGATTAAAATTGTCTTGGTTAATAATTTATTTGATGAACATTTCCTTTCATGGTTGTTATAGTTTATAATTTTGAAATTGTTTTATATCGTTTTGAATAACAACCATTTGATTTGTTTCATACTCTATGTATTTTACTTTTTTTGCAGGGTCAACGTATTATGCCACCAAATGTGACAAGGCCACATACAACCAAACCTTGGTAATGTTGTTGTCCAACTAATAGTTACAAATGGGCGTTTTGAATAAGCGATCACGGATTATGATCCTAATAGCAAATGATTCTTTACCAACTAATGCATGTGAGTAACACATAACTGTTTGTATAATTGTTCATACATTGAATAGATGACTCCAGTTATTCGATGCAATTTGTTTTATTTCTGATGTTCTATGTATGTGTAAAACCAAAACAGAGGTAAATCAATATTTATGTGTTGTTTCTTCAGTCACATTATTTATCTGCACTTCAACCAATTGTATCTGGGTAATTCGTTTCAATATTAACATTGTGTTTCGTTTTTTCTTCGTATATGTTAACTGGAGTTGCATAAAGTATGTGTTTTAAGAACCAACCCTCTCCAGATTAGGAAGAAGCATATATGATTTGTTGAAGGAATTGGATTTCCAATTAAATATATGTAAATCATTATCTTGCTCTCTATTGCATATTTTGCTTATAAAGGCTAAAAATAGTCGTTTAAACTATTTAAAGTTGTTACACAGGTTTCACACTTAA
Organism: Tagetes erecta; assembly: GCA_030867185.1. Taxonomy (NCBI): domain Eukaryota; kingdom Viridiplantae; phylum Streptophyta; class Magnoliopsida; order Asterales; family Asteraceae; genus Tagetes; species Tagetes erecta. Next base: position 22,141,982 of record CM061487.1, read on the forward strand.
TGAAAATAATCTGCAAAATGATTCTATAAGTTACCTCAACTCTTTCCATTGTATTACAAAAATTGTTTATATAATGTAAGTTTATAAATGATTCAGTAAGGAACACTTCAGATGCTCTATTTGTCATCAAGTTAAAAGCAACTGTGAGCATTTTTAGTGAATTTGAAGATGCAGCGAAAAGTGTGACAAAGACTAGGAGGTTTATATGGATGAAAAAAGGTAAGAAGTTTGATAAGAACATATTTATTTTATTTTAGCAGCAAATAAGATTCTTATGGTCTGCAGTTTTGCATATGTGCAGCTATTCATTTTGTTCCAATAATATTCTTTTTGGCAGCTTTATAAAACAAGGTGTGCCCTCTTTCTCACATACACGATTGCTTAACTTGGAATTTCTTGCAAATCAAAACGCAAAACTGTGATTTGCATGAAGATCTCACTGAAAACTACGGACATCATGATTAAACCATGTTTGTTTGTTTTTCTTTTGCTGGAGAGGTATTGTTTTTGGATCTTTTCTCTTCATGTCACCATTACCAAGTGATCCAGTTTAAAGTTAAAGTACCTATATTTCTATGATATGATATTTGATTCAGCAAGAAGGACCAAGTGAAGATGAGAATCATAGTTAAATGAGTAAAACAAACGTATCATGATTTCAGGAATTAAATGAGTAATAATTTTTATTTTTCATCTTACTATTATTTATCTTACTTTTTAGGTATTAGCTTATTTTGGATGCATACCGCTTTATACTAAACGGAGTCAAGATCATATGGATGTAGCAGCATGTTGTTTTTTTATGCTTTTTAAGAAGTGAAGTCAAGATATTTAGTGCTCTAAGTGGGGAAAAGTATGTAAGGATTTATGAATCATATCATAAACTGCGTATATTTTTGTGATGGTTTGTTATGCATGGTTAACATTACATATGTATAGTGGCAATGGAAATTTGGTGTTTAGTGAAAATACACATTTTATGTTGCTGATGATGTTGATGAAACTGTGGTTAGTCGTTCACTTGAAAAGCCTGCTAAGTGAGCATGGTTATATCTAGCTTTATTTTCAATTAAGTTTGGCAATTGTATTAGAGGTAAAAGTTATAACCATTTAGGTGGGTGGAAGCCCATGCATTTGATTTGTTAATTTTTATTGTTATTTTGATGCAGAGAATATATGTAGTTTTATTTGCTCATTCATGATACTTTTGTTAACTTTTATACAAGATAAAGAGGATCATGCTACAAACAAGACAACAAATGTCTACAAGGAAATCTTTAGAAATACGTAGTTTAACTTTTTTAATGTGATCATACTATTTTGGAATGTTAGTATTCTCATGATTTTCTATATTTTTATGTTAGCATAGTTTTTTCTCAATTCTTTCGTATTATCATATTTTACGTTGCATTGTCAAGGTTAATTCTATTTTCAATAATAGAACATATAATTATATTGTACTGTTTCATCCCATGGGTACCCACGGGTGTTAACCTAGTTTCATATAAAACCACAACTTTTACTTATATAAACACACCAAAAACAAATTTGATCAAAAAATCAACCTTTAAAAAATTAAAAATTTCACATAAAACCACAACATTTACCTATATAATCACACCAAAAACAAATTTAATCAAAAATTAACTTTTAAAAAAATAAAAAATTTTCACCTAAAACCACAACATTTACCTATATAATCACACCAAAATAAAATTTGACCAAAAATATAAACTTACGTAAACATCAAAAATTTTATATAAAACCACAACATTTAACTCAACAAAAATATATTTGATCAAAAAATCAACTTTTGAAAAAACCAAAAATTTTCACCTAAAACCACAAATTTACATATATAATCACACTAAAAACAAATTTGATAAAAAAATCTACTTTTGAAAACATCAAAAAATTTCAATCAAAACCACAACATTTACGTATATAATCACACCAAAACAAATTTGATTAAAAAATCAACTTTTGAAAAAATCTAAAATTTGCACATAAAACCACAATATTTACCTATATAATCACATCAAAAAAAATTTGATCAAAAAATCAACTTTTGAAAAAATCAAAAATTTACACATAATAACACCAAAAATAATTTGATCAAAAAATCAACTTTTGAATAACAAAAATTTTCACCTAAAACCACAACATTTATCTATATAATAACACTAAAAAAAATTTTATCAAAAAATCAACTTTTGAAAACATAAAAAATTTTCATATAAAACCACAATATGTACCTATATAATCATACCAAAAACATATTTGATCAAAAAATCAATATCTGAATAATAGTAAATTTTCACATAAAACTACAACATTTACCTATATAATCTCACCAAAAATAAATTTGATCGAAAAATCAATTTTTGAAAAAATCAAGAATTTTCACATAAAACCACAACATTTACCTATATAATCACCCAAAAAAAAATTTTCTAAAAAAATCAACTTTCGAAAACACAAAAAATTTTCCTAAAAACCACGACATTTACCTACATAATCACACCAACCAAACTTTAATAAAAAAATCAACTTTTGAAAATATCAAAAATTTTCTCATATAAACACAACATTTACCTATATAAACACATCAAAACCAATTTGATAAAAAATCAACTTTTGAAAAAACAAAAAAATTTCACTTAAAACCACAATATTTACCTATATAATCACATAAAAAACAAATTTGATCAAAAAATCAACTTTTGAAAAAATAAAAAATTTTCAAATAAAACCACAACATTTTAGCTATTTTTAATCTCACAAAACCCAACTTTCATCAAAAAATTAACTTTCAAAAACATAAAAATTTTTCACATAGAACCATAACATTTACGTATATAATCACACTAAAAACAAATTTGATCAAAAAATAAAATTCCGAAAATATAAAAAATTGTCACATAGAACCACAACAAGTAATATATAATCACATAAAAAACAAATTTGATCACAAAATTCAACTTTCAAAAAATTAACAAATTTTCGCCCAAAACCACAACATTTTACCTATATTTAATCACACCAAACTAAACTTTCATCAAAATATCAACTTTCAGAAAATAAAAAAATTTCACATAAATTCACAATATTTACCTATATAATCTCAACAAAAACAAATTTGCCCAAAAAATCAACTTTTGAAAAATTCACAACATTTACCTATTAAATCACACAAAAAACAAACTTGATAAAAAAAAACAACTTTTGAAAAAATCAAAATTTTCACATAAAACCACAACATTTACTTATATAATCACACAAAAAAAATTGATTAAAAATTAACTTTTGAAAAAATCAAAAATTTACACATAATAACACCAAAAAAAATTTGATCAAAAAAAACTTTTGAAAAACCAAAAATTTTCACCTAAAACCACAACATTTACCTATAAAATTACAACAAAAAAATATTTTGTTGGACCTGAATTGTAGTCTAATATTATCAGCACAGTCAAAGTCAACAAAAATCAACGTCCGGTCAAAGTCCACGTAAAAAGTCAAATGGCGCGTTAGAGACGAAGAACCGAGTCAAGACGTTGAAGTTGTTTTATGTCTAGGATCGTTAATGTAATAAATATATTTTGTGTCAACAAAATATATTTAATCTAGTTTTAGACATGTTTTAGCCTTTTAACTTGTTATTTTTTAATTAGTCTAAGTGTAGAGACTATTAGTGTAATTAGCATGTTAAGCACTCACTATAAATAGTAAAGTGCAAATAGGGTTTTAAGGGGCTTGAATGAGCTAGTGATTTGGGGGTCTTCCATGTAAACAACATTTTATGCAAATCAAAATGGATCAAATCTGAGTTTTATTGATTGTTCTTATCATTGTTCATCTCGTTCATCATATTTTATCCTTTTTGATCCAAATCTTCAACAAATTTCTGATTCACTAGTGTTTTGGGACCAACAATTGGTATCAGAGCCAAACGGAGATCCAATTCAGTCATATTTTTGAAGATTTTGTTACTGAATTAAAGAATTTAGAAGAAATTTTAGAGAGAGAAAGTAGATCTGGAGGGTTTCTAGAGAGAGAAACCAGATCTGCGTTTTGAATCTTCATCCAAATCCTCAGATCTACAACATTTCGTGGTAGATCTTCATTTATAATCAGCAAAAACATCATTTCCACTTCAAAAATTACAAGAAATCAGAAGAAAAAGAGCAGATCTGAGATTTTATCTCACACACAGTGTGTAAGATCCCACATCGGTGGGGAGGAGAACTAAGCACTGCTTTATAAGAGTGTGGTAACCTCCCCTACCATGACGCGTTTTAAAACCGTGAGGGGCGGCGCCTGAGGGCGTTTCGGCTGCCAAAGCGGACAATATCATGGTGTGACGGGCTGGGATGTTACAGATGGTATCAGAGCCAGTCGTCAGCCGATGTGCCAGCGAGGACGCTGGTCCTCCAAGGGGGGTGGATTGTAAGATCCCACATCGGTGGGGAGGAGAACTAAGCACTGCTTTATAAGAGTGTGGTAACCTCCCCTACCATGACGCGTTTTAAAACCGTGAGGGGCGGCGCCTGAGGGCGTTTCGGCTGCCAAAGCGGACAATATCATGGTGTGACGGGCTGGGATGTTACAGATGGTATCAGAGCCAGTCGTCAGCCGATGTGCCAGCGAGGACGCTGGTCCTCCAAGGGGGGTGGATTGTAAGATCCCACATCGGTGGGGAGGAGAACTAAGCACTGCTTTATAAGAGTGTGGTAACCTCCCCTACCATGACGCGTTTTAAAACCGTGAGGGGCGGCGCCTGAGGGCGTTTCGGCTGCCAAAGCGGACAATATCATGGTGTGACGGGCTGGGATGTTACACAGTGTGTGTGTGTTCTTGGTGTTCTTCAAATCTTCAAATCTGCAAGATCAGCGAATCTAGTTAATATCTGAACGAAAGTTCAAAATTCTGAGCGAATCTATACCAAGCTTTTGCATAGATTCGCCCGTTGTTCTTAGCGAACCTATAAGTTCGCCAGACACTTTAAAGCCAGCGAACCTACAAGTTCTTGCAACATACCTTGCACAACCATCCAGATCTGAGCAAACCTATCATTTCTTGACACTTTTCTACACCAACAGTTTACAAAAACAAAACCATCAAACACAACCATTACTTTCAGATCTATACCTAAACCATACCCACAAAACCAAACAAACCACCATAACCAAATCATTACAAGATGTGTGTTTTAATTTAAAAAAAAACACATCACGGATCTAAACAAAAACCACTACACAACCATAACCAAACCTAACCATACCACAATCATAAACAACCAAAACCGTCCACATCAACCTTAACCCTGCAACAGATCTTACCATACAAGATCATTTTCTGACGTCTACAACAATCGCCACCGCAATCATCATTTCAAACTTCGAATCCAACCAGAAAAGATCTGAAACGTGTTTTTTGTTGTACGTTGTAGTCTGAGCTTAAACAAATTCGAAGAAACAAAAAAAAAGGAACGAGTAAGGTCAAGAACAGATCTGTGTTACTGTGCTGTATGTTGATGTTGTGATGTTGTTGCTGTCGAGTAAGAGAGAAAAGAGAACAGTAAAAGGATAAAAGAAGAAGCAGCAGATCGAACTTGTTCGTGTGTGTTGTGGTTGTTGTTTCGAACCAGAATTAAAAAAAAAAGGAAAGCAGCGGCTGGTGAACTAGAACAAGTTGCAGCAGCTGATCAGTCTGTGTGTGCTTGTGTTTGTTGTTGTTGTTAGTTTGTGATGTGTTTCGGGTCAGAGAGAGATCGTGAGAAAGAGATGGTTGTGTGTTCTTGAAGTGTTGAGAGAGATCAAAGAACAAGAGAGTGTGTTTGTGCTGCTGCTAGTGTTGAAGTGTTCTTGTTGTTTTGAGAATTTTTTTGAATCTTCATCTTAAGCGGCTGATTGTTTAAAAAAAATAGGAAGAAAAGGTTAGGGTTAGGGTTGGTTATAAAGATAATGGGCTGAAAACAACTGGGCCGATTTTTTTAAGAGTGGGCTGCGGTGTTGGGTTGCAAATTTGGGTTGACAAATTGGACCTGTCATATTGGTTAAGAGATTTACACAATGGGTCGTTTGTTTTGACAAACGTTTTTAAAGTTTGATAGTTAACAATGCCGGGTTTTCAAAGTTAAAATTTAATGGACGTTTTAATTAAACTCGTCATTAAATTTTGAAAAGTGACGTCATTGGCCGGGTGTTTATTTTGTCAATCTTTGGGCCAAAATTTTTCATTTAAGTTGAAAAAGTTTTATCATTGGCTGGGAGTTCTAGTTTTAAAATTTTTGGGCCGTGTTTTTAATTGGTTCGTCTTTTTGGCCGGGTTTTTATATTGTCAGTGGCCGGGACTTTCTAAAATTTATTTTTAGGCCAAATTTTAAACGGGTTTTCGATTAAAAAAAATGGCTTATGCAGAACTTTTTAAATCCTTCGAATCTGATGATCTCACCATGGCACAAAGCCGGTTTGATAATTTTGTAGTTTTAAAGAAAGAAAGGATGCCCGTGTTTCTTGATCGATTTGTGATGGTGACAAATAACCTGAAGAAGCATGATCCAAAACTCGGAAATCATGAACAGGTTCAGCGATTGCTTGTTTCTCTCCCACCAGAGTGGAGTTCACATGGAAAATCGATTAGAAGAGAAAGAGGATTTATTGATTACAAACTAGTGGAGGTGATGAACAAACTAAAAGAAATGGAGTTGGATATCAAACGTCGTGAGTACGATGAAGCGATGTCTCTGAATTCAAAGATCACCTTAATCTCCAAAGAGAAACCAGAAGAGATATCAGTTTCTACCTCCAATTTCAAAGGTTTACCGAAACCTGAAATTGAAAAGGTACAAGGAGCGGTTAAGCAGACATCAGTGGGTAAAGATGGAGCAGAATTAAATGATAAAGCTTATGATCCTGAGAAGGAGGAGGAACAAAAGACAAATACTAGAGTCTGCAACTGCGAGAAGGCTCTTGCTTCTGAACAAATCATCATGGAGCTTCCATACGAGACAGTTCAGGATATGTGTTCTTCTGATTGCAGAACTCGTTTATTTGGTATTTATAAAGCTAACAAACTGTTAATCGAAAATGAAAAATATTTGACTCGGGTAAATAAAGAACTTAAACTTAACGAGTCAAAATATTTTGTCAAATTAAGAGAAGCTTTGAAAGAAAATGAACATTTGAAAACGAGTCTTTTAAAAAGAAATGTGGAAGTCAATATGCTAACTGAACGTGTCGCCCTGGCTGAGTTTGAAACCAGTAAGTTGCAAATGAAACTCGAAAAATGGACAATTTCGGGGATGAAACTTGAGGATTTAATCAAAAGCCAACAGGGGGCTCGTATTAAGACTGGGTTGGGTCATGAAGATAAGGCTTTTGTATATCCTCCTCCCAGCACTTATTGTTACTCTCCTACACCAACTCCACACCCGACCAATGAGTTGATTCATGAAATAATTCAGAAAGATACTGATAGTTTGTATGCAGGATTGGAGAATGTGAATCTTAAAGAGGTGCGAGATGATTATGATTCTTCGACTGGCATGGGATATAGTAAAACGGGTACTGACAGTCAAGCTAATGATTGCTCAGTTCCTGTTGTTTCTAATCCTGTAACGGTTGTTACTTCTAATTTTTTTGATAAGTTTAAAGCAGGTGAAATTCCTACGTTTGAGCCTGTCAAGAGTGAGAAGGAAGAGTTAATTCAGGAATCAACTAATCATCAAGCTGCAACTACATCTACACACTTAATTCCCGTCAATCAAGATCCGCTGGAAGCAAAGGTACTTATTGAAGACTGGACAAGTTCAGATGATGAATCAAAGACAAAGGAGAGTCTCGGAGTTTCAAAGATCAAGATGTCATCTGCAACTGTCAAATCTGAAATGCTTCCAAAGCCTGAATCAAGACAAATCCGGATCTCAGTCCCAGGTGCAAGACAAGTCAATCTTCCATCCAAAGCTCAAAAGAAGAAGCCTTCACCTCTATCCATCATATCTCAAGTTTGTAAAAGACTTGAGAACAAGCAAGTGAAGATCTCATCTCCCATCCAACAAAGCAAAACAAAAATCAGGCAACCGCCCACAACTCAACATAAGAAGTCACAAGCCTCTCAACAAGTTGCATCAAGCTCGAAGAAAGCCCCACCCCCAGCTGCTCCACATGGGCCAGTCAAGCATCAAAAGCCATTCAAGGCTTGCTTCAAGTGTGGAAAGGATGATCATGTGCTTAAGAAATGCCCAAAAGGACATGCTTCAGACGGTAAAGGCAAATAGGTTTGCTTCTCCGGATCAGTGTCTAGAAAGAATCCTCCACGTGGTAAAAGTAAACAGGTTTGTTTATTTGAATTTCAAGTTAATAATCATACATCTTTGAATGGTCGGATGACGAACATTCCATCCCTACCTTCTCATGTGAAGCCGGTTTCACATGATTCAAAGATGAATGTGACCACATCATCAAAACCAAATTCTTATTCCTCGGGGCTTAAACAGAAAATGATTTCCAAATTTAACTCTTTCAAATCGAAAATGTTTGAACCAAAACAAATTTGCCAAATTAAAAGAAAAGAGGAAATGGGAATAGATACAAGAACAGGTTGTGTGCATAGACATGTGTCTTACATTGATGAAAATGGAACACCCAGGACTACGATGGCCTGGGTTCCCCTTTCTAACTAATCTGTTAATGAGTGCAGGAGCATTTAAGGAGGATTGTTAGTAATCCGGTTTACTGACAGAAAATGTTCATTATTCAATTTTGAGGCGGAACAAACAGGTTATGGTTCTGGTATTTTATCCACATTCTGGATCCTTCTTTCGATTTCACAGTCGCTGCATTTTTCTTGATATCTCATTTATAATCTTTTGATAGAGTAATATGGAAGGCGTTTCTTTCGTAATTTCTATTTTATATATTGTAAATAGTTAAAAAAAAGGGGGAGTCTAACATTTTTACTCGTATTTTTGATCAAGTTTTCACATCCATTTGAGGTCGCTCTTGTGTCTTTAAAAAATTTCAATTTTGTGCTGAAATAGAAATTTTGGGGGAGTAATATCTCAAATGAATGTAATGAATATCTTTTGTCCAAAATTCGTTCTGTGTAAATATTTTGTGTCTTTTGAAGGTTTCAGGTTTGTATGGAAAGCATCTGAAGGAGGATATTGATTTGTGTAATGATGTGTCAATAGGCTCAACCCGAATACAATTAGACAGCAATTCTGTGATCAAACTAAATTCAAAAAGAGCTCGGTGATGAGGAGTAACTTTCACAGACATTTGGCCTGCACAAAGTAATAAGTTTTGACAAAAATGGGTTGAGAGTGTCAAATCTTTGCCTTGATTTCCCCAAATATCCCAAATCACCCTCACCCTAGCCTTGAATTGAGTTTCTAGTTAGCAAAACAAAATAAAAGCTGCTAGTGTTGCTCTTCAGAAAAACCTCTGAGTGAGTTACTTGTTAACTCCTCAGAATGTATTGAGTCAAAGTGCTTAATTCCTCTGCTATACGGAAGTATTGACCTGGAGTTGGTGGATCTTCTCTGCTATACGGAAGTATTGACCTGAAGATCCACCGAGCATGCTCAAATGTTTATCTCCTCTGTTATACGTCAGTATAGACCTGGAGCTCTAACCATTTGAGTTTCCCAAATAATAAGTCGCAATGTGTTCAAAAGAATCATTGTTGACAAGCTCCACTCCCAAAAATGCAAAAATGCAGAATGTCAAAAGAGGCTCATAAATTGATCAATATTCAAAATTTGATCCATGAATTTCAAGCAAAGTCAATCATATTGCTCGATAAACCTGATGTTAGGACAAGTTACTTTGCTGAATGTCTGTGGAAACCAAGTCGCCCGAGTTTCTTCAAATCGAACCAAAACATGATAAGATCGTCACAGGTTGTTTGTTGAAAGGAACAAGGCATGGGTTTAAATGGACAAACATATTGACAATCTCGCCAAGTCTATGTTTCTCCGGATGGTCGCTCGAAATGCATTATCTGATATCCTTCATGAAAATTTCTTTTATTATCCTTATTTTATGTTTGGGTTCTTGAGTCTTGTTGGTCGGGTGTACCTTTTGGGATGTGTTCTCTTTGTCAAAAATATTTGTGATCTTGTCGGACTCGTCCTCTCATTTCCGAATTTTTTAATTTCTAGTTAAAAAAAAATTCAAAAAAGATTTTCATTTCAAATTATTTTCAAGTCTTCCATATTATGCTATTAATATGCTATCATTTTCACATGCATTTCACGGGAAATTGCACACACAAACGAACACGGGTTCGCTTGTCTTCATACACAAATAAACACGGGTTTATTTTGTTTAATGAAATGATCTAATGAGAAATCTCGAGATTTTTTTCTGTGATTGTTGTGTTACAGATATTTGCTGTAAATGATGGTCGATCATCAGTTGAGCAAAGCACCTGACCAGAGAACCTGTTCCTCAAAGTTTTTCGGAAGATACCGAGCTAGGAAGCCTCCTCCTACATCTACTGAAGCACTCAAGAAAAGATAGTTGGAAAGCAGTTCCAGATTTTACGAAAGGATGCACGCAAAATGGGGGAGCACACAATATGGGGGAGCTTGTGACATTAAGGATCTTCAGCAACAAACTTTGGCTAGCCTCAGTCTTGGGGGAGTTTTGTTGGAGCTGAAATTAAGACTGAAGCTTACCAAATTGAAGATCCAACAGTATTGACTTATCGGTGCTGATTGCGATGCAAGACATTGATAAAAATAGACTATGGGGGAGTATTGTTGGACCTGAATTGTAGTCTAATATTATCAACACAGTAAAAGTCAACAAAAGTCAACGTCCGGTCAAAGTCCACGTAAAAAGTCAAATGGCGCGTTAGAGACGAAGAACCGAGTCAAGACGTTGAAGTTGTTTTATGTCTAGGATCGTTAATGTAATAAATATATTTTGTGTCAACAAAATATATTTAATCTAGTTTTAGACATGTTTTAGCCTTTTAACTTGTTATTTTCTAATTAGTCTAAGTGTAGAGACTATTAGTGTAATTAGCATGTTAAGCACTCACTATAAATAGTAAAGTGCAAATAGGGTTTTAAGGGGCTTGAATGAGCTAGTGATTTGGGGGTCTTCCATGTAAACAACATTTTATGCAAATCAAAATGGATCAAATCTGAGTTTTATTGATTGTTCTTATCATTGTTCATCTCGTTCATCATATTTTATCCTTTTTGATCCAAATCTTCAACAGATTTCTGATTAACTAGTGTTTTGGGACCAACATATTTGATCAAAAAATCAATATCTGAAAAATAGTAAATTTTCACATAAAACCACAACATTTACCTACATAATCACACCAAAACCAAATTTGATCAAAAAATCAACTTTAAAAAAATCACCAAATTTTCAATAAAACCACAACAGTTTACCTATAATTAATCACACAAAAACAAATTTGATCAAAATATCAACTTACGAAAAAATCTAAAATTTTCACATAAAAGCACAACATTTACCTATATAATCACATTTAAAAATAAATTTGATCAAAAAAATAAACTTTCGAAAAAATAAAATATTTTCACATAAAATCACAACATTTACCTATATAATCACACCAAAACCAAATTTGACCAAAAATATAAACTTACGTAAACATCAAAAATTTTTATATAAAACCACAACATTTAACTCAACAAAAATAAATTTGATCAAAAAATCAACTTTTGAAAAACCAAAAATTTTCACCTAAAACCACAAATTTACATATATAATCACACCAAAAACAAATTTGATAAAAAAATCTACTTTCGAAAACATCAAAAAATTTCATACAAAACCACAACATTTACCTATATAATCACACCAAAAACAATTTTGATTAAAAAATCAACTTTTGAAAAAATCTAAAACTTTTTCATAAGACAACAACATTTAACTATATAATCACACCAAAAATAATCTTGATCAAAAAATCAACTTTTGAAAAAACAAAAAATTCTCAAATAAAATGTCACACTCCGACCGATTGCGGAATCACCGAGGCGGACGAAAGGAAATGATTGTTCATAGCTCATGGTACTAAAATAATTCAAATATTATTAATATCAAATTCAAAATTATCCATGAAAAATAATAATCAAATAATCCAACAAACAAACCGAAACGAACAAACTGATTTATTTAATAATTAACCAAGTCCATGATCCTAAATCTGAGGCATCTTCTAAACTTCTTTTCCTGAAATCATGTGAAAAATAAATAGTCAGCTAAAGGTTAGCTGGTGAGTATACATAGGTTTGGATACATATAATTATAATGAATAAAATTTCAATTCACATGTCATGTTAATACTATAAAACTGCAAAGTGCACACATAAAATAAACATTTACGCAATCAAACACTAAGTGACTGACTAGACTTAAAATCCTACGGATTAAGTCATTAATGAATATATAACCGGTCCTCAATCACCCACTGAGCAAAAGCATGAATATATATGTGGGGTGGGTTTGTCAGGTCAACAGATCTATTATTGATTAACGGCGGTTTGATTAATGTCTATCATATAATAAACACAATGCAAGTAGAAACATAACATGAATTGAATGAATTTAATAATGAGTAAAATGTGTAAAAACTGATTTTAATATATCACATGAGATCACCACAAAGCAATAAACACAAAAAGGGGCTACGTATACTCACATGGTAATTAAATGATGAGTTAAATAAATAGAAACTTGAATAATGCCCCGAGACCCTCCTTAGCGATCACCTAAGGAAACGAGTCCTAAGTTAGGATAAATAAACTCTAGGTGATTCAAAAATCTAGGGTTCTAATAGGGATTTGGGATTTCTAAATATTAGTAATGATTAAATGAATATTAAATACTTAATAAATATATAAAGATAAATTTTATCATAGGTGAAACAAATGATAAATTATTAAATATGATACTATTAATAAGATAACTAAAAATCTTAATTTAATTACCTTTTAAACATAAAATAGTTATCGAAATAATTACCGACAATAAATTAATACATAATAGACCTTTATAACGTTCTTAAATAATTGAATACTAGCCTTTTATACCTTTATAATATTCATAGTCATAAATGTCCATATATGTATATATATATTTTAAAAGAAAACTCTTTATTGTAAAATAATTACATTTTTATGAGTCTTATACATTTAATGTTTATATATTATTGTAAAATAAATACATGTTTTTATAAGTGTTATATATTTTGTATTATGCTTTAATATCAATTCCAAAACGTTTTTAAAAAATATATTACCTTACACTAATCCAAAAATAATTAATTGATAAAAATATAGTATAAAAGTATTTACAAAAACCTTGTAATAAAAATAGTTAAAAATATGTCACAGGCCAGGTTCGAACCCCTGAACTCAGGTTCCTTACAATACACGCCCACCACTGAACCAAACGTGTTTACTGCTTCAAATCCAAATCAAAATTTATTTACACAGTTTAAATCCCTTACACCTAAATCCTATATGAACCCTAAATCAAAATCACCCAAATCGAACCTCAATCTGAATATATAAATCGAATCGATCATAACTACGATAATCAGTGTATAAAAACGAACACAAGGATGGTTTTAATTACCTGATTTGGTGATTGGTCGATGATAAGTACCAAGAACAGAGGACAATGACAGTGATGATCAATAGATGATTATGTGTGTGTTAAAGGTGAAATTGATAATGCAGATAGATTGTAACATCCGGCCCCTCATACCACCAATATTGTCCGCTTTGCTACATCAGAGCTCACGGATTTGCTTTTGGGTTGCCCGGGTGAAACCTTCCCAGGATGGTCACCCATCCTGAGATTGCTGTCATCCGAGCACGCTTAACTGTGGAGTTTTCCACTCATCCACTAGCATTAAGCCCCAAAACGCGTTGTTGGTATTTGAGGTCGGACATTCCTTATAAATCCCAGATCTCTCCTACCCACGGCAGATGTGTGATTTGCCTAGGGTGTTACATAGATGAAGTGATGTCGTGCAACTGTGTTGAGTATATATAATTGTTTGAAACAGGTAGATAACTATCGATCGAACTCAAGTTAGTTGCAGTTGAAAATTGAGATAAAAACCAACGATTTCGTGCAGTTTTTGTTAATTAAACTTAATGATCAAGTCTTAAAGGATCAGAGGTAGATTTAGATAGGTTTAATTCAAGTTTTTGTGATCGAATTGGTTGAAATCAGTTCCGAACATACCGAGATAAATGGGTTTTGATTTGTGTGCTATTAAACGATCGTTTTTGTGAAGATTTGAGTTCGAATCTCATGGATAAGAGATAGGAACTATTAAACGTGTGACAACCCGTAATTTTAGGTTAACACCGTTAACTCTTCTTCGTAAAATTTTGTTAATTCTCATCATGAATGACTCGCTTGCTTCGTTAATTAAGTATATATATAAGTTCAGGGTTTGTTTGGTAATTAATAATAAAGATTAATATTATTAAGTGTTGTAACTTAAAAAAAAATTGAATAACTTATCAAAGTGTAGGGATACAAAGTGTAAAAATTGAACTAAAACCCAAACCCTAAAACCCACCCTCGCCTCCTCTTTGCCCTTGTCTCATTCCCTGTCGCCTGCACCAAGAAAACGAATACCAGCAGCAAACTAGTTCTCGTCGTCTCTTCCACTCGGTAAGCAATCGCACAACACCTCTCTCTGTCGTCGCCATAATCAGACCAAAGTTAGGAGCTGTGCCCCCCCCCTCGATCACCTCTTCCTCGTCATCTCCGGTGAGTTCGAATGTGTGTTTTCGAGTAAGGTTTCGAATGTGGTTAACAGATTATGGATGATTGTATGTAATTGTATGCTTAGGTGTTGTTGTATATGTGTGAGTGTGTATGTATGAATTTACAACAGTGTATGTATCGGATGTTTTTATGTATGTATATAGTGGCAGCCATAGTGTGATTTGTATGCCTGCACATTTTGATGAAACTGCTGTAACACGATAGGTAAGCAACAACAAGTGTTTGTATGTGTGTTTGTATTGAACCATGGTATGTGTAGGTATAGTTACAATAGGAAATAGTAGTAATATGTGTAATTGTCTATATGTATGTATCAATGCAAGACATATGTTACTTGTATACCGTGTGCAAGTGATAATAACATCTATATGTGTGATAGCAACATCTATATTGAGGTGTATGTAAGTATGTATATATATGTATGAACCTGGAAAGGTATGCGAGTATGTATAAGTTGTTGTGTGAAATTAGTATTCTTGTATGCGTAGAATCAGAATGTATATTATGTGTGTATGGGATACATGTATGTAGGTATAGCAGCAAACAACAGCCGTATGACTAATGTATTATGTGTGTATGAATATGTGTGGTAGATATGTATGATAACAAGCATGACTAGCAAGAAAACAAATGTATTTATGTGCATGTACAGTATGTATGTAGGTATATATATTCAATAAAGACAGCAACAACATAAATGAATCTTGATATGTATGTGTGTTTCCGTATGTATGCATGTCTGTAGTATATAGTACAAGTATTGTATGTGTGGTATGTGTTGTACGCACTTTATGTAACGTGTATAATGTATGAAAATTGTGTATCGAATGTATTGTATGAACTATATGTATGCTCGGGTATAAATTGTATGAACACATGTATAGTTACATAAATGAATGAATGTACCGGTTTGATCATGTATGTGTGATGTTTAGTTAATGTTTAGTTAGTGAAAGTTGTCAATATATGTACATCTGTAATGTGTATGATTTCATAATAAACAACGGCAAATAAATTATGGGTATGCAATATGTGTTGATAATATGTATGAGTAGTAAACATGGTATGGGTATTGCATTGATAGTCTAAATTGGATGTATACAATGTGTATGAAATGATGAGTATGTGATTTCATGAGTATACGTGAATTAGAGATATACATATGTATAAGTACGAGTTCTAGTGAATAATGAGTATGTAATTATGAAACCAGGTCGTAGAGCGGTCTAGTTTCTTTTGTTGCATTGTGCTGGTTGTTTTTGTTGTGCGCTTCAAAGATGAGTTCTTTGCCCGCTTTTAAATATTTTTCGGAGAGAAAACATACAAATGATTTTAAAGAGCCTTCGGGCAATTATTTTACAGCGCCTTTGGGCGGTCTGTATTTTTATGCCTTCGGGCAGGGCCTTCAGGCAAAACTTTATGCCTTCGGGCGGGGCCAACTAAGGCTGCATTTTATACCTTCGGGTATGGCCTACGGGCAGGTTTCGGTAAAAGTATAAATGCCTACGGGCAGGTTTCGGTAAAAGTACAAATGCCTACGGGCAGGTTTGGTAAAAATATAAATGCCTACGGGCAGGTTTGGTAAAAATATAAATGCCTACGGGCAGGTTTGGTAAAAATATAAATGCCTACGGGCAAGATTTTATTAGGGCTTATAGTGCTTTACACGAATTGGAACCACATTCAAGTCCTTATAAAAGTTCGAGGTTGATTAATATATGATAGCGGGGAAATTTGAGTAGTACTACCGGGTTGCGACGGCACCCACCCTTGACTGGGAGTCATGTGGTGCAAATTGTCTTTAAATGGTTATGGGTCATCCTGGTTAGATGACGACAAGGCAAAAGTAACGTTTAGCTTTCATCTCGACGTGTTGACAAGCAATAAGCATTCGGTCTTGCAAACCGCCTAATAAAATAGATTTTGTTTAACTGTGTTATAAACGGTATCTTTTATTTATATACAAAACTCATTGAACTCACCAACATTATGTGTTGACCGTTTTAGTATGTTTTTCTCAGGTGGCTAGGAGCTGTGCACGTAGGACATATCATGCATGAGTCGTTTTATTTTATTTTGAATAGTTATTTACATTGTTGGTTTAATGAAAATAAATGTATGTTTTGTGCTAGACTATTGAGCACATGTTTTATACTGGTATCATGCTAGACTGTTGAGCACAAGTTTATTTAAATAATGGGTTTGTTTGAAAGCTTCCGCTAAACTTTGAATACTTACATTTTTATACCCTGAGTTTTGTGTTAATGTCTAAGTTAAACTTTTATTTAAAACATTGAGTTAGTGTTACCGTAACTAATGGCTTGAGATCCTGGTGTGTCACACGCCTAACGGATACCTCGTTTGTGGAAAGTTGAGGGTGTGACAAAACGAGTCAAAACTGTGTGGATTTGATTGATTTAGAAGATGCTGGAGTAGCCGGAGTCACGCCGGAGCCGACGCCGGGAAAACGGGTTTGGGGGGATTGGTTTAAAATACTACAATTACCTCATTGTACTTTGAATAACTGATTAGTTTAGTTTAAAGGTTTTTCTTGTGTTTTATAAATTACACATTCAACCCTCAACTTTAATTTTAACTAAATAACCAACTAACTAACAATCTAAGACATTTATATAAATGTTTCTTGTTAGTTTAAGTATATTTTATAAAAAATTATTATATATCATATCTTTGGTAATTAAATGATTACTATAAAGAGATTATATTAACGTAAACCTTCATTTCATAATCAACCAAATGATTACAATATTATTCGACGGTTTGGTTTTACATAAAAGAAAAGCAAAAGAAAAGAATCGGGCCGAATGTCACATAAAACCACAACATTTACCAATTTAATCACACTAAAAACAAATTTGATCAAAAAATCAATTTTCAAAAAATCAAAAAATTTCATACAAAACCTCAACATTTACCTATATAATCACACCAAAAACATCTTTGATAAAAAAATCAAGTTTTGAAAAATAATAAATTTTCACATAAAACCACAACATTTATCTATATAATCACACCAATAACAAATTTAATCTAAAAATCAACTTTCAAAAAATCAACAAATTTTCACATAAAACCATAACATTTTACTTATATTTAATCACACCAAAAACAAATTTGATCGAAAAATCAACTTTTGAAAAAAATAAAAAATTCTCATATAATGCCACAACATTTACCTATATAATCACACCAAAAACAAACTAAATCAAAAAATCAACTATTGAAAAAATAAAAAATTTTCTCATAAAAGCACAACATTTACCTATATAATCACACCAAAAATAAATTTTGCCCAAAAAATCAACTTAGGAAAACTCAAAAATTTTAATATAAAAAAAGTAGTTACCTATATAATCACACCAAAAACAAATTTGATCAAAAATCAAATTTTGAAAAAATCAAAAATTTTCACATGCAACATTTGGTGAGTCTATTTGAAGATGTCACTTTCCAAATATAAGTGAATGAAGATATCGAGCACCATCACGAGCAAACACGGGTGAAGACGTTCATTATTTGTATTTGACGCTAGAATATTTGTGTAATCGTTTTGTGCTTAAATGCACGTTTGTGCTTAATCGCACGTGTTTAGTTGAAATGTAAGGTGAATGGTATAGACTACAAATACCATCACCTAGGTCATTTGTTTATTAGAGTTGCATGCTTTTCATTCCATATCCTTTGTAACCTTCATAGTGATCTAATACAAGAACCTATTCATATTATCATCATCTTCATCATACCTTGTATTGATCTTCATGAACATTCAAGCATAAATACGTGATTAGTGAGATTCGCCATCACTGATTGCAAACAACATCCCCAAACAATCTCAAATCTAAATCCAAGCTCAGTTCATCTCGAACTATTTACATTTATCTATATAATCACACCAAAAACAAATTTGAACAAAAAATCAACTTTTAAAACAATAAAAAATTTTCACATAAAACCACATCATTTACCTATATATAATCACACCAAAAAGATTTTAATCAAAAAATCAACTTTTGAAAAAATCAAAAGTTTTCACATAAAACACAACATTACCTACATAATAACACCAAAAACAAATTTGATAAAAAAATCATCTTTCGAAAAAATAAAAAATTTTCACATACAACAACAACATTTACCTATATAATCACACCAACAAAAATTTTGATTAAAAAATCAACTTTTTATAAAATTAAAAATTTTCAAATAAAACCATAACATGTAATATATAATCACACTAAAAAAAATTTGATCATAAAATCAACTTTCAAAAAATTAACAAATTTTCACACAAAACCAAAATATTTTACCTATATTTAATCACACCGAACCAAACTTTCATCAAAAAATCAAATTTTGAAAAATTAAAAATTTTCACATAAAATCACAATATTTACCTATATAATCTCACCAAAACCAAATTTGATTAAAAAATCAATTTTCGAAAAAATCAAGAATTTTCACATAAAACCACAACATTTACCTATATAATCACACCAAAAAGATTTTATAAAAAATCAACTTTCGAAAACATAAAAAAATTTCATATAAAACCACAACATTTACCTATATAATCACACCAAAAATAAATTTGATCAAAAAATCAACATTTGAAAAAATCAACAAATTTTCACATAAAACCACAACATTTTACTTATATTTAATCACACCAAACTTCATCAAAAAATCAACTTTTGAAAAAATCAAAAATTTTCACATAAAACCACAATATTTACCTATATAAACACATCAAAAACAAATTATACTATTTTGAAAGTAAAACTTCATGAATAGTAGCAATGGCAGTTTCGTAATTTTGGTTGTGGTGGAAGGGCATTTCTGTCCATTTGATTATGTGTTATAAGTTGAAATTACTCTCTTTGGTTTCTCATTTTAACCGGTGCAAATCTGCAACCCCGCCGCCTCTGGTGGTCTTATGTGACGGCGGTGATGGTGGCAATGGTACTGGTTTACGGTAACACATTTGATGGTTTTCGATTGTCAGTGGTTTTAATAAAACCATAAAGTCATCATCATTTGTTTTGTTTTTTAAAAATGAAACGTTGTGTTAAAAAAAGAGTATATGTTATTTGGAACTAGATATGTATCCAGTAATTAGATTTGTCGACAAATGAACTGCAGTTATAAAACAAAAAGCTCGGGCAACGCGCGAGCAATGAATACACCTAGTTTGATCAAAAAATCAACTTTTGAAAAAAAAATTTCAACTTAAAACCACAACATTCCAAAAACAAATTTGATTAAAAAATCAACTTTTGAAAAAATAAAAAATTTTCTTATAAAACCACAACATTTTAGCTATTTTTAATCTCACCAAACCCAACTTTCATCAAAAAAATTAACTTTCGAAAACATAAAAAAATTTCACATAGTACCACAACATTTACCTATATAATCACACTAAAAACAAATTTGATCAAAAAATAAAATTTCGAAAACATAAAAAATTATCACATAGAACCACAACATGTAATATATAATCACACCAAAAACAAATTTGATCACAAAATCAACTTTCAAAAAATTAACAAATTTTCGCCCAAAACCACAACATTTTACCTATATTTAATCACACCAAAGCAAACTTTCATAAAAAATCAAAAATAAATTTTTTTACATAAAATCACAATATTTACCTATATAATAATATCAACAAAAACAAATTTGATCAAAAAATCAATTTTTGAAAATATCAAATAGTTTCACATAAAACCACAACATTTACCTATATAATCAAACAAAAAAACATTTTAATAAAAAAATCAACTTTTAAAAAAACCAAATATTTTAACATAAAACCAAAAAATTTACCTACATAATAACACCAAAAGTAAATTTGATAAAAAAAATCAACTTTCGAAAAAATAAAAAAAATTTACATAATACCACAACAGTTAAAAAATCAACTTTCGAAAAAATAAAAAATTGTACATAATACCACAACAGTTACGTATATAATCACACAAAAAACAAATTTGAAAAAACAATCAACTTTTGAAAAAATAAAAAATTTTCATATACAACCACAACATTTACCTATATAATCACACAAAAAACAAATTTAATCAAAAATCAACTTTTGAAAAAATCTAAAATTTTCTCATAATACCACATCATTTACCTATATAATCACACCAAAAACAAATTTCATCAAAAAATCAACTTTTAAAAGATCAAAAAAAATTTCACATAAAACCACAATATTTTACCTTTATTTAATCACTCCAAACCAAACTTTCATCAAAAAATCAACTTTTGAAAAAATAAATATTTTTCACTTAAAATCACATTATTTACCTATATAATCTCACTAAAAACAAATTTGATAAAAAAAATCAGTTTTCGAATAAAAATTTCGTATAAAACCACAAAATATACCTATATGATGATACCAAGAACAAATTTTATCAAAAAATCAACGTTTGAAAAAATAAAAAATTTTCACATAAAACCATAACATTTACATATATAATCATACCAAAAACATATTTGATCAAAAAAATAACTTTCGAAAAAATATAAAAATTTCACATAATACCACAACATTTACCTATATAATCACAACAAAAACAAATTTTCACAAAAAATCAACTTTTGAAAAATAAAAAATTTTCACATATTATCACAATATTTACCTATATAATCACACCAAAAACAAATTGATCAACAAATCAACTTTTGAAAAAATCAAAAAATTTCACATAAAGCACAACATTTACATATATAATCTCAATTACAAATTTGATCAAAAAAACAACTTTTTAAAACGTCAAAAATATTCATATAAACCACAACATTTACCTATATAATCACACCAAAAACAAATTTAATCAAAAAATCCACTTTTGATAAAATTACAAATTTTCACATAAAACCGCAACATTTTATCTATATATAATTACACCAAACCCAACTTTCATCAAAAACTAACTTTTTAAAAAATAAAAAATTTTCACATAAAACCACAATATTTAACTATAAAATGATACTAAAAACAAATTTGATCAAAAAATCAACTTTGAAAAAATCTAAAATTTTCACATAAAACCACAACATTTACCTATATAATCACACTTAAAACAAATTTGATAAAAAAATCAACTTTCAAAAAATCAACAAATTTTCACATAAAACCACACCATTTTACAATATTTAATCACACCAAACCAAACTTTCATCAAGGAATCAACTTTTGAAAACATCAAAAAAATTTTACATAACACTACAACATTTACCTATATAATCACACCAAAAACAAATTTGATCGAAAAATCAACTTTCAAAAAAGTAAAAAAATTTTACATAAAACCACAACATTTACCTACATAATAACACCAAAAGCAAATTTGATCAAAAAATTAACTTTCGAAAAAATAAAGTTTTTTTTACATAATATCACAACATTTACATATATAATCACACAAAAAAAAAATTTGAACAAAAAATCAACTTTTGAAAAAATAAAAAATTTTCACATACAACCACAACATTTACCTATATAATCACACCAAAAACAATTTTGATCAAAAAATCAACTTTTGAAAAAATCTAAAATTTTCACATAAAACAACATCATTTACCTATATAATCACACCAGAAACAAATTTGATCACAAAATAACTTTCAAAAAATTAACAAATTTTCTCCCAAAACCACAGCATTTTTCCTATAGAATAAAGTGCAATTTGAGTACTTGAGCCATACTCCAACTTGCACTATGAGTACCTAAGTTTTAATTTTAACCAAATGAGTACCTAACCTTTCCAAATTTCGCAATTTGAGTACATAGAACTAACAAATGTTAGTTAAGTGTTAACTCATAAGGCTATTCTGGTCATTTCTTATACATTGTTAGGATTCAGTTAGTAATTTTAGTTTTTGTTGTCTCACTAACAATAAACAAATAGAACGTAGTTTTCTAAACCCTAAAATATACGTTCCACATGCTTCGAAAATCAGATAGAAGCTGATTTTGTTCGAAGCTTCTATTTGATGTCCGAGCGTGTGAAACATAGATTTTCGGGTATAAAAAACGTCACTCTACTTGTTTATTGTTAGCAAGACTTTTAAAAAATAAAATTATTAATTTAACGCTAACATTAGATAGGAAATGACCAAAATAGCCCTATGAGTTAACAACTTAACTAACATTTGTTAGTCATAGGTACTCAAATTGCGAAAATCAGAAAAGTTAGGTACTCAATTAACTAAAATTAAAACTTAGGTACTCATAGTGCAAGTTGGAGTATAGCTCATGTACTCAAATTGCACTTTATTCTTTCCTATATTTAATCACACCAAACCAAACTTTCATCAAAAAATCAACTTTGGGAAAAATAAAAAATTTTCACATAAAATCTCAATATTTACCTATATAATCTCAACAAAACCAAATTTGATCAAAAAATCAATTTTCGAAAATGTCAAATAGTTTCACATAAAACCACAACATTTACCTATATAATCACACTAAAAACCATATTAATAAAATAATCAACTTCTGAAAAAACCAAAAGTTTTAACAAAAAACCATAAAATTTACCTACATAATAACACCAAAAGCAAATTTGATCAAAAAATCAACTTTCGAAAAAATCAAAAATTTTTACATAATACCACAACAGTTACGTATATAATCACACAAAATTTTTTTTTAAAAAAAATCAACTTTTGAAAAAATAAAAAAATTTCATATACAACCACAACATTTACCTATATAATCACACAAAAAACAAATTTGATCAAAAATCAACTTTTGAAAAAATATAAAATTTTCACATAAACCACATCATTTACCTATATAATCATACCAGAACAAATTTGTTCAAAAAATCTGATAGGTTCAATTGGATCGATACTGACACAAATCAGAACGATCTAAGTACAAAAACAACAACTCAATCAACAACACAATTCATTACTAAATAATTCTCTTGTATTGATGATCAAAGCAAAATCATTGCAGTACAAAGTGCAGGAGAATACAATCACACACTCTCGCTTTCTCTTTCTTAAGTGTATTGGTGATCTAGACTCTCTCTCTCTAACACACACTAGCAACATGCTTGATACATCACTACTTAGGGAAAATACTTAACCCTAAATGTACAAATTAGTACAAAATAAGAACAAAGTAAATCTTAAACACGGAACAAGCCCTAACAGTACCCCCCCTAAGATTTATCTTTGGTCTTCATTCAAAATCCTTCAGCTTTAATCTTTTCTCTTTATCTCTCTTGAATCAAACATATAATCATTCAAATACTTCATTTTTAACTTCAGCAACAAACACTGGTTTTTCTTTCAATTGTATTTGTTCTGCAATTGCGTCTAAAAGAGCCTTTGAAAATTTATTCCTCAACTAATGATGTGCTGGTTTGTTTTCATTGATCATTATCTTTTGTTTGGACATTCGAATCAGTGTATCAAAGGTTAATCCTGCAAAATCAATGTTAGCAAATATAACATGTGGTTCCTTATGATCAGAGGATACAACTTCTAATGCTCTTTTGTTGTAATTCTCATGTAAGCAATGTTCTGGATATCTCGGCATTCCAGATTTGAAAAAGCAATTGCTTTGCGAAAAGAAATCCTTTCCATTGCTGCAGCCAGAGCATTTATAATTCCAACAAAATACTTTCTGTCATTCTCAGCAACATCATCTTTAACTTTCTCCATCTTGTAACTTCTCAAAAAGTATATGTAACTTAGATGAAGAAGTTTCAGCTCAAATGCACCAAATATCTCAATGCAATCTTCAGACATATCTTCTAGATTTCTCACAAGCTTTAGCTCTTTTTCTCTTCATGATAAAATACTTTAAGAATCGGCTTGGTTTGTTGTGTTCCATCAAATACTTTCAAACCCGGCTTTGTGATTTTCTCAAAGAATTTATCACTAAGCTCAACCAAGTACATCATCATCATTCGGATTAGGCATTCTCTTCTTCTTCTTCTTTTCAAAGAAATAGGTTGAGTCTTCTTGTTGACATCTAAACTCAAGAAACTTTTTATCTCGATTTACTCCAACATCAATCAGATTTGCTAAGCCTTCACCACGTGCAGACTTAGTTGGATTGCGCAGTGGCAGTTTAGCCAATTCTTTCAAATCCTGAACAGGGAGTTGCAGGATTGAAGTATAGATATGATAAACGTCACACAGTGCATTCACCCGCTTTACTAAAAAGACATCAAATGCTTCATCATATTTCCAACCAACGATCTTCACTTCTTTATCACTTGATGGAATGATCATGGCATCAAGCAACTCAGATATGGATTGGCCCTTTTGTAACACACTTCTTACCATATCACCAAAAGTTTGTGTTGTGTCTATGGATCGTTGTACTGCTTCTGTCACTTCATACGCTCCAGAATGAGTTTCTGGAAACACCCTGATAAGTTCTTTCCTTTTATCGTGACTTTCGATGCTCAGAGACATACTTACAATCTCTTGTGGTTTCAGAATTCGTGTTCTCTTGGTCAGTACACTATATTCTGGATTCTCCATGTTTAGAATCATCATAATTTCTGCATCTTCTCAGTAACTTGAAACATTCTGACAAAATTTTTCATTGTTTCAGCACCTAGCACACTTAACTTTTTCCTTGGATAATTCCTTGATAGCAACCAGTCTTTTAATTCAAAGAATCCCATTCTTTCGGGATCTTTATGATTTAATTCCTCTACAGGAATTTCATCCACTATAATTGCTTCAGATCATGGATCCCATTCACCTTGTTCAAGAGTTGTTTCATTTAAATCTACAGGAAGTGAGGTCTGAGCAGCTACACATTTAGCGTACTTCTCACATACTTGAGTGACTGTTAATCGGTCCAAAAATACCCGATTATATTTCTTCTTCCTCAAAAATCCAAATTTTTCTTCAACATCCAAAGGAATATCATCAATGTGTGGTACATTAACGGTTTTCATTAATGGTCCTGCTTCATCATGAATATCAATCATCATTGCCTCGTTTACACTTTCAGCTTGAACTGGCTCAACCTGAGCTACTTCCTCAGTTCTAGCTTTCTTGACAATAATATCCTTTTTTATGATTTCAGGAACTGCATCCAACTTATGTTTTCCCTCCGCTTTGTCATATGAAACAATAGCAGCAACATCATCGGGAATAGGGACTGATTCAACAATCGGTTCTGTCAAAGTTTTAGATCGTCGTGATCTAGTATAGTAACTCTGACGTCCCTAGGAGTCTCAGACACTCCAACGTCTTCATCAGCAATAAATTCTTTGTCAGATTCAGAGCTTTCAGTTTCCTTTTCTTTCAGCCAATTTTCTGATAGGTTCAATTGGATCGATATTGCTCGATGATCAGAACGAAACAAGTACACAAACACAGTTCAATCAGCAACACAATTCATTACTTAATAATTCTCTTTGTATTGATGATCAAAGCAAATTGTAGTACCAAAAGTGCAACAGAATGTAAATCACACGCAGTTAACTCTCTCTCTAACGTGTAATTGTGATCTAGACTCTCTCACTAGTTTTCTTACTACATGCTTTATGCAACAATACATTAGGGAAAATACAAAATTAACCCTAAACTATACAAAATGTATAAACAAAGTACAAAGTAAATCTTAAACAGAAATAAGCCCTAACAGTACTCTCCCTAAGATTTATCTTTGGACTTCAAAAATCTTCAACAGTTTTCATCTTTTGCTTTTTCAGCTTCAATCTCTCACCATTCTTCTGGTTCGTCTTTAACATCCAGCAACGGCTTTCCTTGATATTCTTCTTGTTCCTTCAAGGCCTCCTCAATGCAAGACTTGAACTTCTCAGCAATCTTGGCTTGTCTTGGCTTTGATTCATTCGTCAAAATGTCACAGTCTTTCATTCTTTTCAGCGAGTCCAAGTTAATACCTGCAAAGTCAATGTTAGCATAAAACACATGCGGTTTCTTTCTTCCTTTGACCTTCACCTCTAATGTACCCTTGGACGTCACCCTCATGTACTCGATCTCCGGTATATCAATCTTCACAAGGTTAGCATTAAGTAATGCCTTCCTTAATCGGATTTTCTCAGTAGCAGCCCCAATCACCTCAATCATGAAACAAATAGTATTCTATCTTCTTCAGCAACAGGATCTTTCAACTTTTCCATCTTGATGTTCCGAAGATAGTCAATGTAAGATGGATGAAGTAGTTTGAGCTCAAACGTACTAAATAAGGTAATCATATCCTGATCCCAATCATCCAAATTACGAACAAGTTTAAGCTCAAAAGTCTCCTGATTGTAAAATACCTTCAAAATGGGCTTTGTCGCTTGAGAACCTTCAATCACTTTCAACCCCGGATCTATGACTTTATCAAAATATTCATCTGAGAACTCTTCTAAATACATGTGTCGCAATACCAACTTCTTTGGTTTCCTCGTTTTCTTCATCTGAACATATTCATTGTCTTCTTGTTGTCCTCTAAACTCCAAAAACTTCGGCAAACGGCTCATCCCAGCAACTAGTAGCATCGCACATTTATCACCACGCTCAGCATGCGTATGATTGATCAATCTCAGTTTATGCAGTTCCTTCAAATCTTACACTTGCAGCTTGAATATACTTGAGTAATAATGATAAACATCGCACAGACCATTAACTCTTTTTATCAAAGACGCATCAAACACTTCATCATATTTCCAAGCGATAATCTTCACATTTTTGGACTTGGCTGGCACGATCATTGAATCAAGTAGTTCAGCAACTGACTGACCCTTACTCAGCAGTGATCTGACAACATCACCTGCTGTGGCAGACTTGTGCCATGATTCTCGTACATCCACTGGAAGGTTGTAAGATTTCATCTCGCTAGGAAACATATCAATCAGCTCCTTCCTCTTCTTATGTGCATCTTCTGGTAAAGCCATCACAGTTATCTCTTTGGGTTCGAGCACTTTGTATCTCTTAGTCAGCTCATAGTATTGCGGATTGTTTTAATCCAGGAAAAACATTCTGTTATGCATCTTTTCCGTCTTCATAAAACTCACCACTATCTTTTTCAGAGATTCTCGTTTCAGCCTCTTCAACGTTTTGTATGGACAGTTCCTCGAACTCAACCATTGACGCATGCTAACAGTAGTCATCTCTTCCGGATCTTGATGATATAATTCTTCAGGTGGAAGATCATCAATATTTAAACTTTCTTGTAGAGGCGTCCACTCACCCATTTCTACAACAAACTCTTTCTCATTGGCAGTCACCTTATCTTGCGCATTCAAACACTTCTCATATTCTTCATTTATCTGACTAACTGTGAGTCCATTCAAGTAGACTGGATTATACTTCATCTTTTCTAAATAAGCAAATCGTTCAGGAAGATCAACAGGTATCTCATCATCTGGATTAGCCTCAGGTTTAGAGTCTGTAAAGTCTATATCATCTAAATCATCGAGTGCTTCTATCATCGGTGCAGTTTCAGTTTGAACCGGCTCAAACTGAAATGCTTCTTCAGTAACAGTTTCTTGCACATTCTCAACTACTTCAACCACTTCAGGCACTTCAGCTGCCACTACAGATTCAGATTGAATCGGCTCAATCTGAACTGTTTTATCAGTTTCAATTCCCTTTACTATCTCAGTCACCTTCGCCACCTCAGACACTTCGGTTTCAATTACAGACTCAGATTGAATCGGCTCAATCTGAACTGTTTCTTCCATTCTGGCTTTCTTAGCAACAACCTCTTCTCCAGTAATCTCAGGCACAACATCCAGTTTGCGTTTTCCCTCAGCTTTGTCAAGATTGACAGGATCAGCAGCTTCATCGGGAATTGGAATTGGTGTATCAATCTTTTCACCCACATTCTTTGTTCCACGAGCTCTAGTATAATAAACTTTAACGTCTTGTGAAGGCTCAGCAACTTCAATCACATCATCTGAGAAGAGTCTTTATCTGATGTAGAACTAGATTTCTTTGGTTTGGCTTCTTCCAACCATTTCTCAAGCATCTCTTTTTCAGCATTCAGAGTATTGCATTCTGCATATAACTCTTTATAATCCTCTTTCAACTTCTCATGATCATCCTTCAAATTTTCATGATCAGCATCTAATTCTTTGAACGTTTCCATGTTCTTCTGATGATTAGCCCAAAATTCTTCCAACCTCTTTTTCTTCCTTTCATTTGATGCTTTCAATAACTCATTGGCTTCCAACAACTTGGCTACCATCTTTTCCAACTGAAGAATTTTCTCCTTTTCTTCATTCACACTTGAACCAACTTTTGGTGAAGACTCCAAAGGTTGTTCAATGTTTTCAGCAGCTTTGGGGGATGTGGCAATATCAACGGTTACAGGAATACTCACACAAGCATCACTGTCATCGACTGTCTGTGCCACAGTCTCTACTTCTGCTATAGCTTCTTGAGCAATCTGGACAATATCTATCATTTCAGGTACACTGACATCTTCAAATACACTTTGTTCCTCCTCAACAATAGGATCAATCACAGTTTTTGATCTTCGTGATCTGACATACTGCACTGTGATATCCCTACGAGCATCAATACTAACCTCTTCTACTGCTTTTTCAACCTTAACAGGTTAATCAGTCACCATCTCAATCTGTTCATCAACCTCAACATTCTCTGCCTCCTTAGGAACTGATTCAACACTTTCTTCTTCCATACAACCATCATTTCCACTCTCATCAGATTCCTCATCACTTTCACTGTCATCCTCTTCTTCATCTTCTGGATGACGAGCAAAGTACTCATCATCATCTAATAGATTATCAGGCACCTCATCAACTAGGTCCTGAGGATTCACAATCTCTCCATGTGATATGTGATGATACACTATCTCTATATCCTCATCGTTGTTTGCTATATCTCTCATATAAGCAAACATTTCTACACCTTCAACTCCTCCAATACTCATCTTCCTATATGATAGATCATTCATGTCCTCAGTGTAAAAAATTCCTCCACTAAATCCTTCTTCTCGAATATTTGGATAAGCAACATTGATCATAAGTTGCAAGAATCTCGGATACATGAGAAACTTGAACCTCTTGCCTTTCACTAAATTGAACACAAACCCTTTCATGATCCACTTCGACATATTGAAAGGTTTGTTCTCTGCAATAGCAACAATGGGAGATGCAATGTCAGGAGGGAAGTTATCAAAACCAGCACTCCTTCTAGACATGCATTGTTGTATCACATAGCATAGAAGTTTCCACTTCTTTCCCAGTCTAGCTCTGACAAACTGCTGTTTAGGGAATATGGGAGGATGACCCATATTGATGAAGCATGCTTGGCACTCAGCAGTTGTCAATTCATCATTTGCTCCTATCTCATCATCATCTATCCTTAGAGCAGCCCGGATAGATTCATCAGACACAGTCAATTGCAACTATCTGGAAATGTTTCCTTTAACCACTGTCACACCATCTTCATTAGTAACCACCTCAGTTGTTCTCCAAAAACTTTTGATGAGTCTAGCATATATGACTGGCTTTGCACACATTGCATACACATACTTGGTTCTTCTGATAAATCTAATCATATCTCTATACCCCTCAGTCTCTGGTATAGATTCATCCAAACATGCAACCAGATTGTGCTTAGGCTCAAATTTCAGATTCTCCATCTGTTTAAACAAAGACAAGACATATGAGTTAGATTTTTCATTCATAAATAACAAATTTTCATAAGTTTTTAAACATAAAGTTACAATGTAGAACAATCACATGATCAATTTATCACCTAAGTTAAACTATCAATCAGATTTTCACCATTTTGATTAACATAACTTTTGGAAATTACTGATCATACAATATCTTACACTTAACAGTTAAAACACTTAAGAACTCAAATCTGAAATTTGTATGATGAAGTTGAATAACATGTTTTAGCTCAGTTTTAACATTGATTTGTCACTTCTTAACACATATTTCATCATTTTGATGTTAAAACTTATGAACATTCAATAGGTCATCAATGGCGGTTCGACAGTTATGAGCAAATTTTAGTTGATTCAGTTGATTTTAAGAAATTTGATGTGAATTAATGAATGATTGTTGATGATCGACAGTTTTTACACCTAGTACAACATTCGATTTAAGTTTTAACACCCAAAATCAAAGTGTCGATTCAGTGATCAATTACTGTTCATCATCATTTTTCGTTTTTACGAACAATTAGCAGGTTTATCAAGGTCGAATCATGCTAAGTATACCTTATTCAATCAATCAAACTTGTTACAGAACAATCGATTGAAATAAAATATGAACGATTTTGAGTACAGGGGTTTTTGCTTGAAATTGTTGGTGAAAAATGATTAAGTGTTGTGAAGAGGCGGGTATTTATATGGTTGAAAAATTAGGTCAAACTTATTGGGACGGGTCAACAATTTGGGACGGGTAAACATTTAAGCCCAATAAGCCTGGACGGGTCATGCACTGTTGAGCCGCGTCATGCACTGTTGGACGGGTCAAGTACTTGGGACGGGTCACAACTTGGACGGGTCAACATAAAAACATGTAATAGCACTTGGACGGGTCAACCACTGTAGAGACGGGTAAAGCACTGTAGAGACGGGTAAGAGTTAGGAACAACTACACCTGTTTTGGTTTTACCCATCACTCGGCTGTATAGTGGTCTTCTATCATCACCCGGCCTGCACAATAATTTCTTGTTCATTACCCGGCTGCATAGTGATATTCTTCATCACCCGGCTGTATAGAAACAGCTTCTCTTCATCACCCGACAACACAGTTGTCTTACTTACCCGGCTGCATAGTGTCAACACATCATCACCCGGCTGTATAGTAACATATAACTTGTCACCCGGTAGATATCAACATGACTTCTTTACCCGGCACAATAGTGACTTGTTCATTACCCGTCTGGTAACTTATCACTTCATTACACAGCAATACAGTAGTCATAATATCTTCACCCGGCTATCTTCTCTTCTAATCACCCGCCTGACATCGATCAACACACTTACCCGACTGAATAGCAATCTTCATTACCCTGCTAAATAGTCTTCTGATATCTTCACCCGGCTTCAACACTTAAGCGATTTTTCCCTTTTTCTCCGTCTGTTGACTTTTCAACTGCATTTATTGCACCTGCAAACATTCTCGACATATTAATTAGACAAGACATCCTTATTAGGGTTTGTCACATTAATTAATCAACAATATTATTTCGGGCAACAAAATTTAATTCAATTAAAATTCCCTTTTTCATTTTCTTTGAAAATAAAGTTTTTGCACAACCAAAATTTCTATATCCCAAAGCAATTTCTTAAAAACACATCACAAGACCTTGGGTTTGTTTTTAACACATCTTTTTAACAAATCCAATACATTTGCATTTCATACCACATAATCTTGTTCATTTAAAACACTTATTCACAAAAAAAGTTTGGATTTTTGTAAATATTTTTCTTCTTCATTTATTCTCCCCCTAAACTTGAAATTTCTTGAAATTTTTAAGTTTAACAAGGATGTCGATGTGTCAATAAAGATTCCATATGCCTGCACACACAAAGCACACACATTAAAATAAAGACATATGCAAATGCAATGAATCAAAATATTGCAGTGAGATCATAGCACACATTATTTGAACATGTTTTGCAAGTTTTGAATAGACATTTGACTTATGTTTGATTGAGTGATGATATGAAAACATACCAATTAGCTCGAGTTGACACACTTACTTTTTCAGTATCATGATGAGATTAAGGTTCGATTAAAATGACTTATGTGACCATCATGAATACATACGTCAACATATTTCCTTATCAACCACTACTTGAATGCATATTGCACAATAACCTGGTCACTTACAATCATAAATAGTGTGGAATTTGGGTTTTATTTGAATTTGGTCCACTTTGGGACTTCTTTTGAATTCCATTTTGGAATTTTTCATTTCCTATCGTTCCCCTTGGGAATCTTCTGAATTCCTTTTTGGAATTTTTGTTTGGTGATGGTCCACATTTAGGACTCTTTTTGTTCCATCTTTGGGAATCTTTTGCTGCACATTGAAGCTCAAAAGAGACTTTTTGTGAGACTTCAGGTCTGTGGATACCACAACAAAGAAGCTCACGATGCGGTTCATCACACTGAATAGATTGCATCGTTACCCGATCATGAACAACTATCATCACAAGCAATGCATCAAAAGATATATATCTAGACATGTATAGCAAAGGAGCTTAGCACAAAGATCATTAAGTTTAGATTTGTCAACAATGAACTTACTTTTTCAGTCTAATTGCCTGAGCTGTCTCGCACATCAATTAACATTCATCAGTCTTTATTAAAAATGATGTAACAAATAAGGTCTAGTGTAACTATCATTTCTCACTTTTTGAAATATAGATTCTTATGATATGATATTTTCTTTTCTTTTTGCTTTTTATATTCTTTTTGTTTGCTTTTTCTTTTTCATGCACACACACAATGCAAAACTTTAAAATAAAAGACAAAGGAATCAATACATGACATCGACTTATTATATTTTTGACTTTTATATTTTCTGATTTTTGTTTGGTTTTTCAAAAATTAGAATTAATCATGGTTGATTAACCCTATGGATTGAATTAAGAATTCAAACCGCCCTGACAAGAAAGATTTTGTGAAAAGATCTGCCAGTTGTTTGTCGGTATGAACTTTAATCAAAATTATTAAACCTTTTTCAGAATTGTCTCTGAGAAAGTGATATCGAATTTCGATATGTTTGGTTTTAGAGTGTTGAACAGGATTAGCAGTAATGAACATAGCAGTAGTATTGTCTATGTAAATAGGAGTTTTGAGAAAGTTAAACCCGTAGTCAAGCAATTGATTTTGTAGCCACAAAACCTGAGAACATCCTGCAGATGCAGCGATATACTCTGCTTCAGCTGTAGATACAAAAACATTGGTCTGCTTTTTGCATTGCCAAGAAACAAGTCTAGGACCCAGAAATTGACATCCACCAGTAGTCGATTTCCTGTCAAGAGCACACCCACCAAAGTCACTATCAGAATAACTATATAATTCAAAATTGCCTTCATAAGGATACCATAACCTGAGATTCGGTTTCCCTTTAAGGTATCTGAAAATACGTTTAACAGCAACCAGGTGCGACTCTTTTGGATCAGACTGATATCTTGCACACACACATACAACATACATAATGTCTGGCCTTGATGCAGTAAGATACAACAGTGAACCAATCATTGATCTATACAGTGTCTGATCAACAGATTTTCCTTTTGGATCCGGCTGTATCTTGCAATTCACATCAGATGGCGTTCGAATAGTCTGACAATCTTGCATCTTGAACTTTTTCAGCAACTTCTCAACAAACTTTGATTGGTTGATAAAAATCCCGTCTGCTGAATGTTTTACTTGCAATCCGAGAAAGAAATTAATCTCTCCCATCGAACTCATCTGAAATCTTGATTTCATGATTTCTTCAAACTCTTTGCACATGGTCGAACTGGTTGATCCAAAGATGATATCATCCACATACACCTGAACACATAAAAGATCTTCAGTTTCCCGCTTCATGAATAAAGTTGGATCAATCTGACCTCTTGTAAAACCATGTTCTAGCAAATGTTTAGATAACGTCTCGTACCAAATCCTTGGAGCTTGATGTAGACCATATAAAGCTTTGCTCAATTTGTATACACGATGTGGATACTCAGGATCCTCAAAACCTGGAGGTTGTCTAACGTACACATCATCGGTAATTGGTCCATACAGAAAAGCGCCTTTAACGTCCATTTGAAACACTTTAAACTTCATAAAAGAGGCATAAGCTAGAAAAACGCGAATAGATTCAAGTCGAGCGACCGGAGCAAACACTTCCTCATAGTCAATACCTTCTTCTTGAGTGTAACCTTGTGCAATAAGTCTGGCTTTATTTCTAACCACAATGCCACGTTCATCTGGCTTGTTCTTGTACAACCATCTTGTACCAATCGCATTTTCTCCTTCAGGTAAGTCCACTAATTTCCAAACTTCTTGTTTGCGAAATTGAAGTAATTCCTCTTGCATCGCTTCAATCCAACTGTTATCTTGTAATGCTTCTGAAATATTCTTCGGCACCACTTGAGATAGAAAACATGAATAAAGACAGATGTTTGCATGTTCAGACTGACTTCTCATAGTTCTCTGATTCAGAGGCCCAATAATCTGAGATAGAGGATGATTCTTGTGAACTCGATGAGTTGGAATTGAATCCCTTTGAACTTGCGTCTCCAGATTAGACTGATTCAGATTCGGTAGATCTTGTAGAATTGTAGACGTATGCGGAGTGAAATTAGGAACTTGTTCTGGTGAATTGATGAAGTAGTCAAATGATTCTGGAACGACTTCAACATTCGGATCTAATGATGGTTGATTCTGAACAGATCCACCATCATTAGGAGAAACTTGCGGATTCACATCATTATCAAGATTGGTTGAATCTTGATCTTCTTGAGAACCAGAAGGACCCGGAGCTTGACTGGATACTCCATGATCAGGATTATGAAACGACATGAACTGATACTCAGAATTGAGATTGCTATCATCGTCATTATCAGAATTATCACTGAAACATCCCAAGTCTCCTGATTCTTTTCTCGATGTTCCTGAAAAATCAAACAAGTTAGAATTGAAAGATTTTGATAACGAATCTAAATCAAACAACCATTCGGGACCATGAGCCACTGACAGAAACGAATTTTCTAAAAACTTTACGTTAATAGTTTCAATAACAGTGTTTGTTTTGCTATTAAAAACTCGATAAGCTTTAGAAACAGACGAGTAACCAAGGAAAAATCCATCGTCAGATTTTGACTCAAATTTACAGAGATGATCACTTAGATTTAGAATCGATACAGGACAACCAAATGCTTTCAAGTATGAAATATTCGGTTTTCTTCCAAACAATAACCCATAAGACTTTTTATTTTTATCCTGAACCAATAATGTCCTGTTTTGTACAAAACACGCAGTAGCAATAGCTTCGTCCCAGAATGTGATAGGGATTTTGGCATCTACGAGCATGGATCTTGCAGCTTCAATCAGTGTTTGATTTTTCCGTTCTGCCACACCGTTTTGTTGAGGCGTTCTTGGAGCACTAAATTGTCGCGCAATTCCTTTTTCTGCACAAAACAAATCGACATTAGAGTTTTTAAACTCGGTTCCATTATCACTTCTTAAGATTTTGACTTTACAATCCAATTGATTTTCAATTTTGATGATAAATTCTTTTAACAACTCAGCAGTTTTAGATTTAACATGCAAGAAATAAACCCAAGAAAATCTAGTGAAATCATCAATGATGACAAAACAATAAGACTTCTTTCCGATGCTTTGAACATTTGTTGGTCCGAATAGATCCATGTGTAGCATCTGCAAGGGTTTTGAAATGGAGTGTTCTGGCTTGGACTTAAAAGACATTCGGTGCTGTTTTCCTTTCAAACATGCTGGACAAAGATCAGTTGTTGAGAATTTCTTTGAAGGTATTCCCACAGCATGATTTCCAGTCACTAAACGATTCATGTTTCTGAAGTTTGAATGGCCCAGCCGTCTATGCCAAAGCTGACTCTCATCATTTGAAGCATGCGCAATGAGACATGTGGTTTCTGTTTCAGCATCAATCTGCGACATATCAAGCTTGTATACATCACGGTCTCTTGGAGCTTTAACCACCACCCACTCATTGTCAATCTTGAAACCTGGTTTGAGTATGTAACAAAAAGAATCATCAAATAATGTTGAATAAGATTTATCACAAATTTGAGATACACTTAGCAAATTAAAGTTCAACTGTGCACAGTAGTTGACTTTATCAAAGCTAATGACCCCATTTGACACGGTTCCTTCTCCAGTTATATTACCACCAGCATCTCCTCCAAATGCA
Organism: Tagetes erecta; assembly: GCA_030867185.1. Lineage (NCBI taxonomy): Eukaryota > Viridiplantae > Streptophyta > Magnoliopsida > Asterales > Asteraceae > Tagetes > Tagetes erecta. The sequence continues at coordinate 22,178,704 of CM061487.1, forward strand.
ACATGTGTACCATTCTTTAGCTTAAAATCTTGAAGCAAGGCATGGTTGCCTGTCATATGCCGGCTAAACCCACTATCAACAAACCATGAGTTGATAGGTCTTCGAGGGCGTACCTGCATTTCAACAATTACCTAGTTAGTTTGGTCAACCCAGGCCCACATGGTCTTGGGTTTTCCGAATCTATCTGTAACAGTAACTTGTTGATAATGAAGATTTTGAAAATTTGTTTCATTCGAGAGATTTGGTTGAAAACTGTTTCGCCCAACGGCTTGATTCGATTGCTTTCTTCTTAAAGCAGTAAACCTTTCCTCTAACTTAGGATCAAGGTTATTTTCAAATTTCTGATTTCTCACCATCAAAGCTCTCGGCTTAAAACTGTTAACCTGCACATTCCTTGATGAAAAGTCATTAAAACCAGAATTGTTTCGTTTGAAAGTTCTCAAATCAGGAGAATGACTTTGGTTAAATTTTTGAAAACCAAAAGTTTGATTTCTTTGAAAATTTGGAAACGGAGTCATTTCTCTTGATGAGGTTTTCCGAAAGAAACAATCCTTTGTGTCATGATTTCTCCTTTCACAAATATCACAAAATTTGTTATAAAAACATTCCTCTGAAGAATGATTTCTTTTGTCACAATAACTGTAGTACCTGTTAAAGAAACATTCAGTAGTGACATGATTATAACGATCACAAATCTCACAATGTTTCTTGCTAATCCTAAAGAGCCGATTGTTAACTTTTGAAGTTGAACCCACACGTGATTCATTATCAGTTTTGTTCGGTTTTAGATTAACTTGATTCTTTTGTGGAGATTTTGTTTGTGATTTTGATTGCTTGGAAACTTGGTTCGATTTTAAACCATCTTGTTTGGTTACCTTCTTTGGTTCAATTCTTTTATCATTGACAGCGGAAGACTTAGGACCTGAACCTGTTTTCAGACCAGAGTTAGATTTGATTGAAGAATTGATTTGGTTACCATAAGATCCGTTCATATCGAAAGTTCCTGCAGATACAAACTTGATTGTTTTACCTTTTGACACTTTCTTCTTGACAGGTTTGACATTGTCAGTTTTAACAGTTTGAGCTTTGGGTTTGTCATTCGATTTTATGACACTTTTACCTTTTGATTGTTTTGTTTCAGTTTGATTGACTGTTAAATTTGATTTCTGCACCTCTCCATTTGAAATTTCAGCCTTCTTCACTGCATTCTTCTTGATCAGTTGATCAACAACTTTCGCCTTCTGTTCATTCTTCCACCTGATGTATTCAGGATCATTGTATCCTGAAAATTCGCCTTCATCCTTCACCTTCTCTTCTGGTTTGGGATTCAATTCAGGATATTCAACAAGTTGAATCAGAACAGGCTCTGATTTGTTGCTAGCTTCATCATCAGCTTCAACTGTCACGGCATCATCTTCTTTCAAACTTTCAATCTTTCAATCAACACTTCAGATCCTTCGGATTCGGATTTACTTCTTTGAATTTCTTTGAATTTTCGTTCATTTTCAGGTGAATGATCAAATTCATTGAAGTTTTCAGGTAAAGTTTGTGTGATCGAGTTAGGCATTGGTTCATGAGTAAAACCCAACCCTAGTTTGTTTTTGTTATCTCTTTCACTCACAAGTTGTTTTACCATTGTTTTACAACTCTTAACCTTTGTTAATTCAACTTGAGTGACTGCATGAGCAACCTTTTCTTGTTCGAAATTCTTTGTCATTTCTTCAAGTTGTTTGGTTACAAGTTCCAGTTCCTTTAAGGTTTTGTTCCATGATTCTTTAAGTGACAATATCTTCTCATCAGCAAATTTGTGATCAATTTTAAGTTGTTCATGAATTTTTTCATGTTTGCTTAATTTGTCACCAATTTTAAAACAATGAGTTCGATAATGTTCCACTTGTTTAATGCATTGGTCAGAACATAACCTACTTTTAACATCATCAGGCAAAGGAACATAGTTAGGGGGTAGTTCAGTACTAACCTTTGGTTGTTCAGTGGATGATGAAGACTCATTGGATGTAGCCATCAGCGCAATTTCTGGTTCTGATTCTTCAACAGGATCTGCCTTTGCGCTCCAATCATACTCTTCAGAATCTTCACTCACAGTATCAATCACTTTACCATCCCCTTCTTCAGACCAGTCTTCCTCAATTTCACAAACTAATGCCAAACTGGAAGTAAGATCAGATGTAAACTGTTCCGCATAAGCACTCCAATCATATCCGTCTTTCACACTAACCACCAGTGCTTTAGTCTGATCTTCTGGCTTCTTACCTTCATCTTTCAGTTCTGGCATGGAAGACTTTGATATGGCCTCTGCATGAAACGTTGATTCCTGTTTTGATAGCTTGAAGACTGTTGCGAGTTCTGACTTTGACCTTGATTTTGTCCACTTGAACTTGCTTGATCATTGTAGTTCTGATTCTTAGGAGCCTTGCATTCCCTTGAAAAGTGACCATAGCAGTTACAGTTGAAGCATCTGGCCTTTGATTTGTCAAAACCAACTGTCTTGTTTGCATGTGGCTTGAAGCTTCGGTTAACATATGCATGTTTCTGTGTTCGATATGCAACCATCACCATTTGCCAGTTTAAGTCCATTTCCTCAATGTCATCAGGATCCATTTCAAAAAGATCTTGAAGTACGACATCCATCTGAGACAAATGACTTCCTTGATAAGCTTGAAAGCTTGCCATGAAAGCAGTAAAGGCAGTCTTGGTCTCGTCATCTTGTAACAAGATGTTCATTACATCTTTTACTTTTGCTTGAACAGTCGAACTTTGATTTCTGCTTGATTCTTCAGATTCTGACTTTGAACTTGAGCTCTTGGTGGAGATTGAGGTTGAGAATAAGTTGGTGAATTTGGATTGTATGACGAATCTGTATAAAAACTTGCACCAACAAATAAATCACCCTCATCATCAGTCTTAGCAGCATCTTGTGCTAGAAAAGCATTCTCCATAGTGTTTGAAGGATTCACAATGAACTTGTACTGAGCATGTGAACCTGATCTGTCAGTATTTCTCGACTTTCATCAATTTCAACTTCTTCTATCTTTGCAATGAGCAAATCCAAGTCCATTGGAAACTTTTCAGTATGTTTCAGTAGAGTCACAGTTTGTTTCCATGAAGATGGAAGAGCACATAACAATCTGTCATTCAAATCTTGAAGATCTGTCTTTGCACCAAATCTATTCATCATCTGGTGCACAGATTCTCCAGCAATATGTTCAAACAACTCCAATTGTCTCTTTAGTTTCTGCTTCTTGATACTTCTCAACTGTTCTCCTCCTTCACAGATTGATTTCAATGCTTTGAACAATGTGTAGCCAGTTTGATAAGCATCCAACCTTGACAACACTTGAAGTGGCAATCCCTTACACATCAAAGAGTAAGCCTTACTGTCATTCTTGACCTTTCGTAAGTCTTCAGCTGATAGATTATCTTTTGGATAAGGTTCAGTAGAGTCTTTGGTGTAGGTACTTGCACTATCAGGAGCAGTCTGAGTAGGAATGTGAGGACCTTTATCAATTGACTTCCAAAGATCATTGTCAATAGAGCATAGATGATGCTTTAATCTGATTGTCCAATTCTTGAAATCTGCACGATTAACCAATCTAGGAACACGGTTATCAGAATCATCATTAGGTGCCATTTTTTAAAAATTTTAAATTTTTTTTTTGTTTTTGATGATTTTTGAAAAGAAACAGTTAAAATACTAAAATAAAGAAAAGTAAATAATGACAAGATAAGAAAACAAGGTTTGAAACAACTGAAAAAGGATCACACGGCTGAACAGTGAAAATTTCTTCTTCACCCGGCTGAACAGTAGCTTTTCTTCTTCACCCGGCTGAGAAAATTCTTCACCCGTCTAAACAATGACCCGGCTTAACAGTTGTAAGTCTTCAACACTTGTAGTCTTCACCTGGCAGAACAGTTACCCGACTGAACAGTTGTACTTCACACGGCAGACAATCTTGACCCGGCTTGAACTTGACACGACAACAGGCTTTACACGGCTGAACAGTTGATCACCCGGCAGAGTAATTGTTTACCCGGCTAAACAGTTGACAATTCACCCGGCTGAATTTGTTAATCACCCGGCTGAACAGCTTATCACCCGACACAATAGTTCTTGATCCGGCTGAACAGTACAACCTTTTTCTCGTAAAATTCTTTATCCGTCTAGCACAAAATCCTTTACACGGCTGCACAGGACCTAATTTTTCTCAAATCTAAGTCCAAATTATCACCCGGCTAGTTAATCTTCAACTAGTTCATCCTGTTCATCATCTTCGTCAAACGAATTTTTCTGGGTTTATCAAAAACTTGTCCAATTTCTTCAAAAATCACAACCAATCAGCGAAATATACCGATTATCAATCTCCAATCTCAATCAATCCAAAACATGATCAAATTTTGATGAATTTGAGCAAAATTTTGATCGAACAGTAACTTTCTATTTCTTCTTAATTCCTCAGATCTGATGATAATCTGATGGAATTTGCACAATCGTTGTGAATCAGAAGTGATTGCGATGATAAATCACAACTAAAAACAGCAACAGATCATTCAGATCATGATTTTGAGCAATATTGATGTGTTTTTGCTTGATGAATAGCGAAGAACACAATACCAACAGCTCTGATACCAATTGATAGGTTCAATTGGATCGATATTGCTCGATGATCAGAACGAAACAAGTACACAAACACAGTTCAATCAGCAACACAATTCATTACTTAATAATTCTCTTTGTATTGATGATCAAAGCAAATTGTAGTACCAAAAGTGCAGGAGAATGTAAATCACACAGTTAACTCTCTCTTTAACGTGTAATTGTGATCTAGACTCTCTCACTAGTTTTCTTACTACATGCTTTATGCAACAATACATTAGGGAAAATACAAAATTAACCCTAAACTATACAAAATGTATAAACAAAGTACAAAGTAAATCTTAAACAGAAATAAGCCCTAACATTTTCTAACACTTCCTTTTCTGCTCGTAAAGTGTTACATTCTGCATGTAACTCTTCAAAACACACAGTTAACTCTCTCTCTAACGTGTAATTGTGATCTAGACTCTCTCACTAGTTTTCTTACTACATGCTTTATGCAACAATACATTAGGGAAAATACAAAATTAACCCTAAACTATACAAAATGTATAAACAAAGTACAAAGTAAATCTTAAACATAAATAAGCCCTAACATTTTCTAACACTTCCTTTTCTGCTCGTAAAGTGTTACATTCTGCATGTAACTCTTCAAAATCATTCTTCAGATTTTCATATTCTTCATCCAACTTCTTGAAAGTCTTAGAGTTTTTCTGATGCGTAGCACAGAACTCAGCAAGTCTTTTCTTCTTCCTTTCATTTGATGCTTTTAACTTAGCATTCTCATCCAGTAACTTGGCTACCATCCTCTTTAGATGAAAAACTTCATTCTCTTCTTCCTACATGTCAACATCTGACCAACCTTAGGTGAAGACCCCATGGGTTGTTCAGCATGTTCAGTTGCTGGAGTAGAGGTTGTGGCAATATCAACAAGTTTAGAAACAGGCACAATAACTTCTACTTATCATCTGCCTGTGCCACAGACTCAGCTTCAGTTATTACTTGTTTAGCAATCTGTATCACATCAATCGATTCATTCTGAAAACCAGTTTCTTCAACAAGTGGTTCATTAACAAAAACATTTACTACATCTTCTTTTACATTTTCAATCACATCTTCTTCAACATTTTCACTACCATTATTTCCATCTTCTGAATCATCACTGTCTGTCTCAGTATGATCAGATTCATCTCCATCATTATCAACATCAGTACCATCATCACTTTATCATCTTCATCATCATCTTCTGATCTGTCATCACTTTCATCATTATCCCCTTCTTCTTCTTCTGGATGTCTCTAAAAATACTCATCATCATCCAACAGATTATCTGGAATCTCATCCACAAGCTCTAATGGATTGTTTAGTTCACCTTGGTTGATGTGATGATATTCAAGTGCAATATCTTCTTCACTATTTGCTATATCTCATATATAGTCAAATAGTTGCACATCCTCAACATTCCCAATGCTCATCTTTTGATAAGATGAAGCATTCATGTCTTCAGTATACAACATTCCACCTACAAATCCTTCTTCTCTAATCACAGGATACGCATCATTGATCATCAATTGCAAAAACCTTGGGTACATGAGGAATTTGAATCTCTTCCCTTTCACAAGATTAAAGACAAATCCCTTCATAATCCATCTTGCCATGTTAAATGGTCGATTTGTGGCAATTGCAACTATTGGAGATGCAATATTTGATGGAAAGTTGTCGAATCCAGCACTTCTTCTAGATAAGCAGTGTTGTATGACATAACAGAGCAATTTCCATTGCTTGCTTAATCTAGCTCTAACACACTGCAGTTTAGGAAATACAGGGGAATGTCCCATATTTACAAAACATTCTTGAACTTCAGCAGTTGTCAGTTCATCAAGTGCATTGGCTTCATTTTCATCAAGATGTAAGGCTGTTCTGATTGCTTCTTCAGATACAGCCAGTTGTAATTCCCTGGTGATATTTCCTCAAATTACAGACACAACAGCTTCATTAGTGATTACCTCAGCAGTTCTCCAGAAAGATTTAATCAGACGTGCATACACAATGGGTTTGACACACATTGCATATACATACTTTTTTCTTTTGAGAAAATGAATCATCTCTTGATATCCATCTACTACAGGAATAGAATCATCCAACAAAGCCACAATGTTATGCTTTGGCTCAAATTTGAGGATATTCATATGAAAACAGAGACATAAGTGTTAGACATCAAAATGATAAGTACTCAATATTTTTGTAGAGTAACTAGTGTAATGAATCAAGATAACAAACAATAGAACATTTAACATATTGATTTAAAAACAGTTTGATGATATCATTTTTTTCAAAAATCATGTATATCAGTGTCCTTTTAGCTGTTATCTCCAATTTCAAACATATTACACTTAGTCACAATGATCACGAACTTTTATTGATGAGAAAAGTCAATTTGATAGATTAAACACATGATCTAGTATCAGATAATCATTTGAGTTTCATTTCATTTTGACCAAAAACAAACATTTCGTTCATGGTCATCAATGGCGATTTCGACCCTGTTTTGAAACATTTTATTTGATTCTGTTGATTTTAAGTGTTAAGACATGTTTTGATGAATGCTTATTGATGATTAGTAGTCAACTACACCTAAAACAACATTTGATTTCAGGTAAGTCCACTAATTTGCAAACTTCTTGCTTTCTGAACTGAAGTAGCTCCTCTTGCATGGCTTCAATCCAACTGTTATCTTGCAACGCCTCTGAAATGTTCTTCGATACCACTTAAGAAAGAAAAACATGAATAAAGACAAACGTTTGCATGTTTAGTCTGAATTCTCATGGTTCTTTGATTTAAAGGACCTATAATCTGAGAGATAGGATGATTCCTATGAACACGGTGAGTTGGAATCTCCTCACCTTGTACTTGTGTCTCCAGATTAGATTGATTCAAATTCGGTAGATGTTGTAGAATTGTAGAAGTATGAGGAGTAAAATTAGGAACTTGCTCTGGTGAATTGATGAAGTAATCAAATGTTTCTGGAATAACTTCAACATTCGGATCTAATGATGGTTGATTATGAACAGATCCACCATCATTAGGAGAATTTTGCTGATTCAGAACATCTTCATGATTGTTTGATTCCTGATCTTCTTGAGAGTCTGATGGACCTTGCTCTTGGTTTGGAGATACAATGTTAGGATTATGAAATGACATGAAAGGATACTCAGAATTGAGATCATTATCGTCGTCATTGTCTGAATCATCACTGAAACATCCTAAGTCTCCTGATTCCTTCTTCGATTTTCCTGAAAAATCAAATAAGTTAGAGTTGAAAGATTTGGATAGTGAATCTAAATCAAATAACCATTCGGGACCATGAGCCACCGACGAAAAGAGTATTCCAAAAACTTAACATTGATAGTTTCAAGGACTACATTTGTTTTTCCGTTATAAACCCGATAGGCTTTCGAAACAGATGAGTATCCTAAAAAGAAACTATCGTCAGATTTTGACTCAAATTTACCTAGATGATCACTTAAATTTATAATTGATACAGGACAACCAAATGCTTTCAAGTATGAAATATTCGGTTTCCTTCCAAACAATAACTCATAAAACGTTTTATGTTTATCCTAAACCAATAAAGTCCTGTTTTGTACAAAGCAGGCGGTAGCAATAGCTTCGTCCCAGAATGTGATAGGGATTTTGGCATCTGCTAGCATGGTTCTTACTACTTCAATTAGTGTCCGATTTTTCCGTTCTGGAACTCCATTCTGTTGAGGAGTTCTTGGAGCACTAAACTGACGTGCAATTCCTTTTTCTGCACAAAATGAGTCCACATTAGTGTTTTTAAACTTGGTTCCATTATCACTCTCAAGATTTTTTTACTTTAGATTCTAACTGATTTTCAACTTTGATAATGAATTCTTTTAACAACGCAGTAGTTTCAGATTTAACATGCCAGAAATAAACCCAAAAAAATCTAGTAAAATCATCGATGATGACTAAACAATAAGATTTATTTCCCATGCTTTGAACATTTGTTGGTCCGAAAAGATCCATATGCAGCATCTGTAAGGGTTTTGAAATGGAGTTTTCTATCTTGGACTTAAAAGACGTCCGGTGCTGTTTTCCTTTCAAACATGCTGGACAAAGATCAGTTATAGAGAATTTCTTCGAAGGTATTCCCACAACATGATTTCCAGTCACCAGTTTTATCATGTTTCTGAAGTTTGAATGGCCCTGCCGTCTATGCCATAGCTGACTCTCATCATTTGATGCATGCGCAATGAGACATGTGGTTTCGGTTTCTGCATCAATATGAGACATATCAAGTTTGTACACGTGTCGATCTCTTAGAGCTTTAACGACAACCCACTCATTGTAAATCTTAAAACCTTGTTTGAGTATGTAACATAAAGAATCATCAAATAATGTTGAATATGATTTGTCACAAATTTGAGATACACTTAGCATATTAAAGTTCAACTGGGCACAGTAGTTGACTTTATCAAAGCTAATAATCCCATTTGACACGGTTCCTTCACCAGTGATTTTTCCACCAGCATCTCTTCCAAATGCAACATGTGTACCATTCTTTTGCTTAAAATCTTGAAGTAAGGTATGATTGCCAGTCATATGTCAGCTGCACCCACTATCAACAAACCACGAGTTGACAGGTCTTCGAGGGCGCACCTGCATTTCAACAATTACTTAGTTAGTTTGGTCAACCCAGGCCCACATGGTCTTGGGTTTTCAGAATCTATATGTAACAGTAACTTGCTGATAATGTAAGTTATTAAGATTTGATTCATTTGAGAGATTTAGTTGAAATTTATTTCTTCCACTGGCTTGGTTTATTTGCTTTCTTCTTAAAGCTGAAAACCTTTCCTCTAACTTAGGATCAATGTTGTTTTCATTTCTTTGATTTCGAACCATCAAAGCTCTTGGTGTGAATCTATTAACCTGAAAGTTTCTTGATGAAATTTCATCAAATCCAGAATTGATTCTTTTGAAAGATCTCGAATCAGGAGAATGACTTTGATTTGATTTTTGAAAACCAAAAGATGGATTTCTTGAAAAATTTGGAAAACGAGTCATTTCTCTTGATGAGGTGTTTCGAAAGAAACAATCTGTAGTATCATGATTTCTCCTTCCACAAATGTCACAGAACTTGTTATAAAAACATTCTTGTGAAGAGTGATTTCTTTTATCACAGTAATCGCAGTACCTATTAAAAAAACACTCAGTAGTAGCATGGTTATAACGATCACATATCTCACAATATTTCTTACTAATCTTGAAGAGCCTACTGTTAACCTTTCGTTTTGAACCAACATGTGATTCAATAACAAACTTGTTCAGTTTAAGGTTAACTTTGGTTCTTTTGTGGAGATTGTTTTTGTGACTTTGGGTTCTTGTTATTAGATTGTGTTTTTGCTTTGGGAACATGATTCGATTTTGAAACATCCTGCTTAGTTACCTTCTTGGATTCAAATCTTTTATCATTGACAGCGGAAGTCTTAGGACCTGAACCTGATTTCAGACCAGAGTTAGATTTGATCTTTGAATTTGTTTGGTTACCATGAGATGAATTCATATCAAAAGTTCCAGCTGACACAAACTTGATTGGTTTTATTTTTAACACTTTATTCGTTACAGATTTTACAGATTCAGCTTTGACAACTTGAGCTTTGGTATTGTCATTTGATGTTATGACATTTTTACCTTTTGATTCTTTCATTTCAGATTGATTGTTTAACAGTTTCGGTTTCTGAATCTTAGCTTTTGAAACATCATTCTTCTTTACTGTTTCCTTTTGAAGCAACTTGTCAGCAACACGAATTTTCTGCTCCTTTTTCCACTTGATGTATTCTGGATCATTGTATCCCGAGAATTCTGCTTTATCCTTTACCGTTTCTACTGGTTTTGGATTCAGTTCTGGATATTCAACAACTTGCACCAGAATAGGATCAGATTTGTTATTGGCCTTGTCATCAGCTTCAACAGTCACACTTTCATCTTCTTTCAAACGTTCAATCAACACTTCAGATCCTTTGGATTCAGGTTTACTTCTTTGAATTTCTTTGAATCTTTGTTCATTTTCAGGTGAATGATCAAATTCATTGAAGTTTTCTGGTAAAGTGTTTGTGATTGATTTAGGCATTGGTTCATGTGTAAAACCCAACCCTGTTTTGTTTTTGTTTCCTCTTTCACTTACCAGTTGTTGTACCATTGTTTTACAACTTTTCACTTTTGACAATTCACTTGTGTTACAGCATGTGCAACTTTTTCTTGTTCAAAGTTCTTTGTCATTTCTTCAAGATGTTTGGGTACAAGTTCCAGTTCTTTCAAGATTTTGTTCCATGAACCTTTAAGTGACAATATCTTATCATCAGAAATTTTGTGATCAATTTTAAGTTGTTCATGAAGTTTTTCATGTTTACTTAATTTTTCATCAATTTTAAATGAATGATTTCGATAATGTTCCACCTATTTGATACATTCTTCAGAACATAACCTGTTTTTCACATCATCTGGCATAGGAACATAATTAGGGGGTAATTCGATACTAACCTTTGGTTGATTTGACTCAGCAGATGAGAAAGACTCTTCCGATGTAGCCATAAGAGCAAACTCTTATTCAGATTCTTCAGTTGGATCTGAATTTGCACTCCAATCATGTTCTTCTGAATCTTGACTGAAATCATTAACCACTTGAAAATCTCCTTCTTCAGACCAGTCTTTTTCCTCAATTTCACAGATAAGTGCCAAACTTGAAGTAAGATCAGCTGTAAATTGTTCCGCATAAGCACTCCAGTCGTATCCGTCTTTGACACTAACCACTAGCGCTTTGTTCTGATCTTCAGTCTGTTTACCTTCATCTTTCAGTTCTGGCATTGGAAGACTTTGATATGTCTTCTGAACGAGTCGTTGATTTAAGTTCTGATAACTTGAAGACTGTTGTGAATTCTGACTTTGACCTTGATGGTGATTCTGTCCACTTGAACTCGCTTGACCATTAAAATTCTGATTCTTAGGAGCTTTACATTCCCTCGAAAAATGACCATAGCAGTTTCAATTGAAGCATCTAGCCTTTGACTTGTAAAAACCAACGGTCTTGTTTGCATTTGGCTTGTAACTACGGTTAACATACGCCTGTTTCTGAGTTCTGTATGCAACCATAACCATTTGCCAGTTTAAGTCCATCTCTTCAACGTCCTCAGGATCCATTTCAAATATAGGTCTTGAAGAACAACATCTAATTGAGTCAAATGACTTCCCTGATAAGCCTGAATGCTTGCCATGAATGCAGTGAAAGCATTCTTAGTCTCATCATCTTGTAACAAGATGTTCATGACATCTTTTACTTTTGCTTGAACTGTTGTACTTGAACTTTTTACTTGAGACTTCATTGGTTGATTGAACTCTTGGTGGAGATTAAGGTTGAGTGTAAATTGGTGAACTTGATTGATACGACGAATCAGTGTAAAAGCTAGCACCAACAAACAAATCACTCTCCTGATCAGATTTAATAGCATCTTGAGCAAGAAAAGCATTCTCAACTGTATTTGAAGGATTCACCACAAACTTATACTGAGCATGGGAACTTGATCTGTCAGTATTTCTTAAACTTTCATCGATTTCAACTTCTTCAATCTTTGCTATAAGTAGATCTATGTCCATTGGGAACTTCTCTGTATGCTTCAGCAAAGTCTCTGTTTGTTTCCATAAGGATGGAAGAGCACACAATAATCTATCATTCAAGTCTTAAAGATCTGTTTTGATACCAACATTTGGTCATCTCAGTTGTTAGATGCACAAATCTATTCATCATCTGGTGTACAAATTCTCCAGAAATATGCTCAAACAGTTCTAATTGTCTCTTTAGTTTCTGCATCTTGAGACTTCTTTGTTGTTCTCCTCCTTCACAAATCGATTTCAATGCTTTAAATAATGCGTAGCCAGTTTGATAAGCATTCAGTCTTGACAACACTTGAACTGGTAGCCCTTTACACATTAAGAAATAAGCCTTATTATCGTTCTTGACCTTTCGTAAGTCTTCACCTTGTAAATTATCTTCAGGATACGGTTCAGTTGAATCTTTTGTGTAAGTGCTTGTACTATCAGGAGCAGTCTGAGTAGGAATATGAGGCCCTTTATCAATAGACTTCCTCAAATCATTATCAATAGAGCATAGATGATGTTTCAATCTGATTGTTCAATTCTTGAAATCTGCACAGTTAACTAACCTTGGTACACGATTATCTGAATCATCAATAGGTTAAAAGAAAATACTTTTGTGTTTTTGTTGATTTTTGAAAAGAAATAGTTAAAATTTTAAAAATGAAAACTAATTGTTAAATAAAGAAATAAGATTTGATGTGACTAAACAGTAACAAATTAAGACAATAAAGTTTGAAGTAACACAACAAATCACACGGATGAACAGTGAACACTTCACACGGCTGAACAGTGAATTTTTCTTCTTCACCCGGCTGAACAGTACAAATATGAAGTCACACGTCCGAACAGTTGCAAGTCTTCAAACCATAAAAATCTTCACACGGCTGAACAATGTCACCCGGCTGACTAGTCACACGTCTGATGAATGTCACAGGGCTGAACAGTGATGAATTTGACACGGCTAATCTTGACACGGGTGAATAGTAATCACTTGTCTGAATAGTATCAATTTTTCACCTGGCAAGAACTTGACACGGCAGAAAAAATGATGACCCTACTGAACAGTAACAAGATGACCCGGCTGTATAGTAAGTTGATGATACGACTGAATAGTTACAACACAGGTAATAATGTTTTTACCCGGCTGTGCAGTTGTTCACCCGACACAACAGTACACAGTTTTTACTTGAAAATTCTTCACCCGTCTAGACAAAATTACTTCACACGGCAACACAGGATCCTAATTTATTCAAAAACTAAGTCTAGAGATTTGTCTAAGTCAAAATTAATCACTCGTCTAGTACATCTTCATCCTGTTCATTAACATCTTCATACAAATTTTACTGAATTTTAAGAAAACTTGTCCAAATCGTTCAAAAATCACACATAAGTTGTGATTTATACCGATTATCAGTCCTCAATATCAATCAATTCCAAACATGATCAATTTTTTTTGTGAATTTTTTAAAAAAATGATCGAACTATATTTTTCACTTTTCTTCTTAATTTCTCAGATCTGATGAAATCTGATGGAATCTGCACAATTCTTGTGAATTATAAATGATTATGATGATGAATCAAATCTAAAAACATCAACATCGCATTGAGATCATGATTTGAGCAGTATTGATGTGTTTTTGCTTGATGAATAGCGAAGAACACACAGTACCAACAGCTCTGATACCAACTGATAGGTTCAATACTTCAATTGGATCGATACTTCCACAAATCAGAACGATCTAAGTACAAAAACAACAACTCAATCAAAAACACAATTCATTACTAAATAATTCACTTGTATTGATGATCAAAGCAAAATCGTTGCATTACAAAGTGTAGGAGAATACAATCACACACACTTGCTTTCTCTCTCTTCAGTGTATTGGTGATCTAGACTCTCTCTAACACACACTAGCAACATGCTTTATACATCACTACTTAGGGAAAATACAAAATTAACCCTTAACTGTACAAACTATTACAAAATAAGAACAAAGTAAATCTTAAACACGGAACGAGCCCTAACAAAATCAACTTTTAAAAAATAAAAAAAATTCACATAAAACCACAATATTTTACCAGTATTTAATCACACCAAACCAAACTTTCATCAAAAAATCAACTTTTGAAAAAATAAAAAATTTTCACATAAAATCACATTATTTACCTATATAATCTAACCAAAAACAAATTTGATCAAAAAAATCAGTTTTCGAAAAAATCAAAAAATTTTCATATAAAACCACAAAATATACCTATATGATGATACCAAGAATAAATTATCCTATCTATTGAAAGACGGATGAAATTAAACAGTAATTTAGGGTATTTTAGTAACTTCCTTACTTTAAGCACGTGTCTTTTCTGCCTTTATTTGCCTGATGCGTGTAACTGTAACAAGAGGATAAAGAGAGAAACAGAGGAGCTGCCATTGCCATCATCATCAGCACAATAGTCAGGAAGCAGCATTGTTCAATGACGAGCCAACACAAGTGGATGTTGTGGTGGATATGTTGATATCAGTTGTTGGGATTGGAAATGAGCTGGTGGCGATTAGGGTTTTGCTGCGAGGAGTCCAGTTGCCAGGTGGGGTTGATGCAGATGGTGATGCCTCATGTTGTGGTCAATGATCAAAGTTGACAGTGTTGGGGATCTTCTTACACTGTTGACGGTACAAACTTTCAATTCCATGATGTTAGGTAAGGTAATACAGTGAATCACTTCTGTCGTTTGATGTTATGTTGGTGGATCTGTTGTGGTTTCTTCGTAATTGTGTTTGCCTGTATTCTGCTTCGTTGATTGGTCTTTTGAAAACAAAGCCTACAAATGAAGAAGGGGATGGTGTCGGGTAGGGTTCGATGGTGGTTTAGAACGGTGATGGTAGAGATTGTAGAAATGTTGCTTGATTAGTTAATTGGTTATGATGATCTGTTATTTAATTGATTTATTATATATTCTTATTGTTGTATAAATTGAAGTGGGAACAATGTGTTAGTGTGAAAAAACAGAGCATGGGTTTCCAAGAACCTGGTTGTCCAGTTAGATGGAATAAGTTTGATGATGGTTTCTTTTCTTCTTCTGAAACAAACCCATATTGAGAAGTTTCAATCTTTATAACGGGTAGCTTCTTTTTGTTTCATTTGTATGCTCTAAGTTTCAATCTTCGCCGTGTCTAATTTTTCAACTTGATCAACATTATTTTGTTGTTTTAGGTTCATATCATGAATACTTATAATGTTGGTGAGTCTTGACTGCACCTCCAAGGCTGCTGAACATATCAATAAGGTCTCTTTAAACATATTTTATTGGCTTTTAAATATAATAATAATAGCAGCAGCCTAATAGCAGCGATATAAAGCTTTTGACAAAGATAAAGACTAGATATGAAGCAAGATATTGGTGCAGACTTTTTCAAAAAGACAAGGGCAACTAAAAACTGAAATGTGAATCAAGCTTTTGGTGAAGAAGGAAGTAAGAAAGTAAGCCTGAAACTCAAGGACAATGTGGAAAACAGAAGGCTTACAAAAGGCTTTCGAAAACAAGAAACATGATAACGTGCACCAAAACAAATTCTAAAGAGGAAAATAGTCCCAAAAACTAGACAACATGTAATGTAGTCAACGAATGCAATCTCATTGTATATTAAAGTAGCAATATAAATAGCAACTATCTAGCAATGTATGCCACCACGAAATGATATAGCCCGTGAACAACACGATAAAATGATAATAATCCAGCCGCCGCAACGCGTGGCTCTGACAAAATATCTAGTTTTATCAAAAAATCAATGTTTGGAAAAATAAAAAAAGTTCACATATAACCCTAACATTTACCTATATAATCACACAAAAAACATATTTGATAAAAAAAATCAACTTTCTAAAAAATCAAAAAATTTTCACATAATACCACAACATTTACCTATATAATCACACGTAAAACAAATTTTCACAATAAATCAACTTTTGAAAAATAAAAATTTTTCACATAAAATCACTATATTTATCTATATAATCACAGCAAAAACAAATTGATCAACAAATCAACTTTTGAAAAATAAAAAAATTTCACATAAACCACAACATTACCTATATAATCACAATAACAAATTTGATCAAATACAACTTTTTAAAACGTCAAAAATATTCATATAAACCACAACATTAACCTATATAATCACACCAAAAACTTATTTGATCAATAAATCAACTTTCAAAAAAACCAAAAAATTTCACATAATACCACAACCTTTACCTATATAATCACACCAAAAACAAATTTAATAAAAAAATCCCTTTTGATAAACTTACAAATTTTCACATAAAACCACAACATTTTATCTATATATAATTACACCAAAAATTTTCACATAAAACAATAATATTTACCTATATAATGATACTAAAAACAAATTTGATCAAAAAATCAACTTTGAAAAAATCTAAAATTTTCACATAAAACCACAACATTTACCTATATAATCACACTTAAAACAAATTTGATAAAAAAATCAACTTACAAAAAATCAACAAATTTTCACATAAAACCACACCATTTTACAATATTTAATCACACCAAACCAAACTTTCCTCAAGAAATCAACTTTTGAAAACATCAAAAAATTTCACATAACACTACAACATTTACCTAAATAATCACACCAAAAACAAATTTGATCGAAAAATCAACTTTTGAAAAAATCAAAACTTTTTACATAAAACCACAACATTTACCTACATAATAACACCAAAACCAAACTTTCATCAAAAAATTAACTTTTGAAAAAATAACAATTTTTCATATAAAATCACATTATTTACCTATATAATCTTACCAAAAACAAATTGGATCAAAAAATCAGTTTTCGAAAAAATCGAAAAAATTTCATATAAAACCACAAAATATACCTGTATAATGATATCAAGATCAAATTTTATCAAAATATCAACGTTTGAAGAAATCAAAAATTTTTACATAAAACTACAACATTTACCTATATAATCACTCCAAAAACAAATCTGATCAAAAAATCAACTTTTGAAAACATTAAAATTTTTCATATAAAAACACAATATTTACCTATATAATCATATCAAAAACAAATTTGATCAAAAAATCAACTTTTTAAAACATCAAAAATATTCATATAAAATAACAACATTTACTTATATAATCACACCGAAAATATATTTGATCAAAAAATCAACGTTCGAAAAAATAAAAAATTTTCACATCATACCACAACATTTACCTAAATAATGACACCAAAAAAAAATTCAATAAAAAAAATCTACTTTTGATAAAATTACAAATTTTAACATAAAATCACAACTATCTATATATAATTACACCAAACCCAACTTTCATAAAAAACTAACTTTTTAAAAAATACAAAATTTTCACATAAAACCACAATATCTACCTATAAAATGATACTAAAATCAAATTTGATCAAAAATTCAACTTTCGAAAGAATCTAAAATTTTCACATAAAACCACAACATTTACCTATATAACTGGACTTAAAACAAATTTGATCAAAAAATCAACTTTCAAAAAATTAACAAATTTTCACATAAAACCACACCATTTTACAATATTTAATCACACCAAACCAAACTTTCATCAAGAAATCAACTTTTGAAAACATTAAAAAATTTCACATAACACTACAACATTTACCTATATAATCACACCAAAAACAAATTTGATCGAAAAATCAACTTTTGAAAAAATAAAAAATTTTCACATAAACCACAACATTTACCTATATAATCATACCAAAAACAAATTTGATCAAAAAATCCATTTTTACGAAAAATAAAAAATATTCACATAAAACCACAACATTTAGCTATTTATAATCACGCCAAACCCAACTTTCATCAAAAAATTAACTTTCGAAAACATAAATAATTTTCACATAAAACCACAACATTTACCTAGATAATCACACCAAAAACTTATTTGATGAAAAAAATTATATTTCGAAAACATCAATAATTGTCACATAAAACCACAACATGTAATATATAACCGAGTTAAATGCAATTTGCACCCCTGTGGTTTATATTCAAAGTCACTTTGCATCCCTGTTTGAAATATTATACTGCTTGCACCCCTATGGTTTTAAAGCGGGTCATATGCACCCCTATCTATATTTGACCGTGATAAAGCAGGATTTAAGATCTACAAATCTGCAACAATTGATCACGATCACACGAGACAATTCCACACAGTATGCAATCAATCAACAACAATAGCAAATACTCATAAACTTCAATTGTATTGATCAATAGCACTTTTACAACGGATGAAAATGGAAAAGCTCTCTCACAAAGAGATACAATATGCTATTTATAGACGAATACAAAATATCTAGAAACTATTTACACAGTACGTCCCTAGACTAATAAAAAAGATAAATTACAAAGTTAATTTAAATGCTAATCTATTATATCTAAGAATACTCCCCCTTAGATTTGCATATGGGTTAGACTTCAATAATCTTCTGGTTCTTCTTTTATGTCGAGTAGAGGCTTTGAGGCATGATCTTCTTGATCCTTCATGGCTCGAGCGATGTATTCTTTGAACTTTTCTGCAATTCTTGTCTGCTTCAGCTTTGATTCATTCGTCAAGATATCGCACTCTAACATTCTCTTTAGTCCAAGGACATACTTGCAAGTGTGACATTAGCATAAAAATAGAAAGGTTTCTTCACATTTTTAGCTCGAACTTCAAGTGTTCCTTTTAATGTAATGCGCATGAAAACAATGTTCTTTATCTCAATCTTTACTAAGTTATAGCATATAACAATGCTTTCCTTACTGTAATTTTCTCCGTGGCTACACCAATCACTTCAAACATAATTTCAAATAATCTTCGGTCTGCATCCACTACTTCACCTTTCAACTTTTCCAGTTTTTGGTTTCTCAGATATTCAATGTAGCTCGGGTGCAACAGCTTTAGTTCGAATGTTCCAAAGATTGTAATCATTTCATTCACCCAATCATTCATGTCTCGAACAAGCTTTAACTCAAAAGTTGCTTCATGATAAAAAGCTTTCAAAATAGGCTTCGAACTCTGAGAACCGTTAAACACCTTAAATCCTAGATCAGTTACCTTGTCAAAGTATGGATCACAAAACTCTTGTAAGTACACATCATGAAATGGAGTTTTGGTTTTCTTTTTCTTCCTTTTCTGATCAAGATATGCACTATCTTCTTATTGTCCTCTAGTTTGTAAAAACTGTGGCATTCTACTAATACCAGCATCGAGAAGCATCACCAACTTATTACCTCTATCAACTTTGGTGTGATTTATCAGATGTAGTTTGTGCAACTCCTTCAAATTCTGAACTTGTAATTTGAAAATAGTTGTATAATATTGATAAACGTCCCAAATGCCATTCACTCTTTTGATCAAAAATGGCATCAAATATTTCATCGTATTTCCATGCCACAATCTTGACATCCTTCGTCATATCAGGAATAATCATTGAATCCAATAATTCTGCCACAGATTGTCCTTTGTTCAATATTCAATAATGATCTAACAATAACACCATCTCTTGATTCTTTGTTCCATACTTCCCGTGTCTCCAATAGAACATTGTAAGCTCCGGTTTCACTAGGAAACATTTCAATCAATTCTTGTCTCTTTTTGTGAGCATCAACAGGTTTTGACATCAAAGGGATCTCTGCTGGTAAAAGCACTCTGAATGGTTTTGATATCTCCAGATACTATGGGTTGTGATAGAACAAGAAGAACATTCTTTGATGCAGTTTTTCAGATGCTTGAAAACTACGTACCAGTTTTGTAACGCCCGCCTTTCGGCAAGTACCACAGTTGGCATACATAAGAATAAACACAACCATATAATTAGTAATATCTATAATGCAGCGGAATACTTGTTTAAAACATCATTACATTATCATAAATTGTCTTAAAAACTTCTTAAACATTACAAAATATAAATTCGATCTTTAAAACGTCTTTTCTTCAATGCCAGTCTTCAACAAGCCTCTAGCTCTTGCCCATGCCAAGCAGCTCTCTTATTCATCTAACCTGCACATCAATCTAACATGCATACAAAAGTCAGCTACGCTGAGTGAGTTCTAGTTTTAAAACATCATTAAGAACTTTCCATATCTTTCATGTATTACACGTAAATAGTATCATCATATTGTACTTCACATTCATATAGCACATAACGTAATATCTTTGTCTGTTCGTAAGTCATCATCATGCTCTCTTTGATCACAAGAGACCCACTTAGTGGTTCTTAACTGGTTTTATCAGATCCACAGTAGGATTCTTAACTGGTTTTATCAGATCCCCATTAGGATTCTTAGCTGGTTTAATCAGATCGCCAGTAGGATTCTTAGATGGTTTTATCAGATCCCCAGTAGGATTCTTAACTTTGTTAAGGCAAACATTCGTTTATATATATAAGTATATAGTTACTTATTCTTACGTCATCATCATAGTTCACGTATTATCACCTAACAGTCCATGAAACATCTCGGTATGCATGTTAGCCTCAAAAACGTATTTAAAACGAAATGGAACTGAGGTCTAGAACTCACCTGGTTCTTAGGTGATCTTGCTTGTTTGGACAAGGTTAAGGTAGTGGTATTGATGCACGATCTCCATTTAAGTTATTATGGAAAATCTTCATTTTTACTTTAGTTTCGCAAACAGTTTTGCAAATGTGAAACTTAGTTTCGCATGCTTCTTCAGCAGCACCTTCACTTGCAGTTTCGCAAGGCTCTTGCCCAACTTTCGTTGGGACTTATGCACACTTCAGACATACAACTTCAGATTTCAGACACATGAGACATTATAGTTTCGCAAAGGTGACACTTAGTTTCGCAAATGTGACACTCAGTTTCTAAAAAAGAACACTAGTTTCGCATTATGAATGCACAATTTCACAAAAGGGGGTTTCAACTCGTTTTCAACCCAAAATCCTTGTTTTTCAACCAAATCTCAAAATTTTTACGTCCAAACCTTGTTTTATCATTTATATGACCAAATCTAAGCTTTTTCCATGATTTAAAACATAAAAATGCAACCGTTATTGGTTTTTTTGAAACCTTTGAAAACCTTAAAAACTCCATTATTGGCCATATTCGTTTTGTGTTATGAAAACATGTTTTGGGGAATGATTTTACCTTGATTATCTATTGTTTAACACCTTTTAACTTCAAATCAACCCTTCGATTTACAAAAATCTTGGTTTTCTTTCTTCTTGCCTTAGTTTTCTTCAAAAATGGAAATTGTGTGTGTGTTTTTTATGGTATAGAGATTGCAAGGAGGTGGATGGTGGCTGGAAATGTGGATTAAATAGTAGGGTTTCCATATTGGGTAGGGTTTTAGGTGGGCTTTGGGCCTTAATTAGGTAATTAGGCTATTTTAGATAAATCTCCTAACTAATCCACTTACCATTTTGGGCCTAATTCATTCTTTCACCCTTAATGGCCCATAATTACATCATAACCTCTTCATTAATCATTCCCTTTTTCTAATTAACAAGTAATTAGTCATTACGTTTTACATTCTCGTACATTTATAATCATTTTTGTTCTTCGTCGTATTTTTCATAATCACCACATTTATCGTAAACATAGCATATATCATAAGTGTCATACATCATTTTAATCATAATCATGTAAATGCACATCTATATAAGCATAATCACGTAAAGATGCCTTACCATGAAAATCGGGGTGTTACAAGTCTCCCCTCCTTATATAGGTTTCATCCCAGAAACCTTCTAATCACGAAATAACGCGGGGTGATTCTTTCTCATTTCGCTCTCTAACTCCCACGTAACATCCGAACCTCTCCTATGTCTCCATTGAACTTTTACCTGCTTCACGATCTTATTCCGTAATCGTTTTTCCTTTTCATCTAATATCGCTACAGGCTGTTCTACGTAGTTCAGCTGCTCAGCAATTTCTAGATCATCATACGACATTGTCATACTTTTATCAGCTAAACATTTGCGCAAATGCGACACATGAAAGGTGGGGTGAATCCTACTCAATTCTTCTGGGAGATCCAATTGATAAGCAACGTCTCCTACTCGTGCAATAATTCTAAACGGCCCGATGAATCGAGGGCTTAACTTTCCTCTCTTCCTAAATCGAATGGTTCCCTTCCATGGGGACACTTTTAGCATGACTTTGTCCCCCCTTGGAACACAATATCCTTTCTGCTTCTATCGGCATAAGACTTTTGTCTGTCTTTAGCCGCGTTCATACTCTCTTTAATCCTTTCTAATTTCTTTGTTGCGGCCTTGACTACCTCCAAACTTCCGAGCTTTCTCTGGCCAATTTCTGCCCAGCATACGGGAGTCCTACATCTCCTTCCGTACAACATTTCATACGACGGCATCTTTATACTAGCGTGATAGCTGTTGTTGTAGGAGAATTCTACCAAATGCAGATGGCTGTCCCAGCTACCACCAAATTCGAGCACGCAGGCTCTAAGCATATCTTCCAGCGTTTGGATCGTTCTTTCCGACTGTCCGTCGGTCTGCGGGTGATAAGCTGAACTAATATGGAGCTTTGCTCCAATCTCTTCATGAAATTTCTTCCAAAATTTTCACGTAAATCGGGTGTCCCTGTCGGACACAATGGACACCGGCATTCCATGCCTCGCCACAACCTCTTTGATAAATATCTCGGCTAATTTCTCTGAACTTATTGCCTCCTTTATTTGTAGGAAGTGAGCACTCTTTGTCAACCTGTCCACAACCACCCATATAGCATCATACCCCTTAGGAGTTCGTGGTAATTTCGTAATAAAATCCATGGTGATGTGCTCTTACTTCCACTCAGGTATTTCCAACAGCTTAATCTTACCATAAGGTTTTTGATGTTCCGTCTTGACTTGAAGGCAAGTCAGTCACTTACTTACATACGCTTCTACCTCTCTTTTCATACTAGGCCACCAATAATCCCTCTTCAAATCCTGGTACATCTTTGTCCCTCCTAGATGGATTGAGTATCGGGACTTATGTACTTCATCAAGTATACCTTTCCGTATCTCCCCGAATCGGGGTACCCATACTCTATCGTATATCATCCTCACACCATAAGTGTTCTCGGTCAATTCTATGTCCTTTCCAACCATTCTTTCTATCTTAATCTGATCCTTCTTTTGGGCCGCTATTTGAGCCCTCCTGATCTCTTCCATGACTCCAGGTGTAATAATCAGCTGGCAAGCTCTAACCCGAACCGGTTCATGTTTTTCCTTTCTACTCAAGGCATCGGCCACTACATTGGCCTTTCCTGGATGGTAATGAATCTCACAGTCATAATCCTTGATCAACTTCAACCACCTTCTCTGTCTCATATTTAGATCTTTCTGCTCAAAAAAATACTTCAAACTCCTATGATCGGTGTACAATGCCCACTTCGTTTCGTATAGATAATGTCTCCATATCTTCAAAGCGAAAACAACTGCCGCAAGCTGAAGATCATGAGTCGGGTAGTTCACCTCATTTTCCTTCAACAGCATCGATGCGTAAGCGATTACTTTTCCTCGCTGCATAAGCACGCATCCTAAACCTTGTCGTGACGCATCATAATAAACCACTAGATCGTCATTCCCTTCATGTAACATTAGTATGGGGGCTTCGGTTAACCTTTTTCTCAATTTATTAAATGCTTCTTGCTGATCTTTCCCTAATCAAATACTACCTTCTTTCTTGACAACGTCGTTAGCGGGGAGGCTACCATGGAGAAATCTTGAATGAATCTTCTATAATAACCTGCCAAACCCAAGAAACTATGGATCTCGGATGGCGTCTTGGGAATTTCCCTCTTCATAATTGCCTCAATCTTCGATGGGTCAACCATGATCCCCTCATGGTTTATGACATGACCCAAAAACTGAACTTCTCGTAACCAAAAGGCACACTTCGAGAACTTAGCATACAATTTCTCATTCTGCAGCATCTCTAACACTTCCTTCAAATGACACGCATGGTCGCCTTCATTCTTTGAGTAAATCAAAATGTCGTCGATATATACAATAACGGAGCTATCCAACATTGGTCGACACACGCGATTCATCAAATCTATAAACGCGGCTGGCGCGTTTGTCAGTCCGAAGGACATGACCAAGAACTCATAATGTCCGTATCTCGTGCGGAATGCTGTCTTCGGTATATCTTGCTCTCTAATCTTCAACTGGTGATAACCGGAACGAATGTCTATCTTTGAAAACCAACTTTCACCTTGCAGCTGATCGAATAAGTCGTCTATCCTGGGCAAAGGGTAACGATTCTTCACAGTCAACTTGTTCAATTCCCTATAGTCGATACACATCCTCATGCTTCCATCTTTCTTTTTATCAAACAACACTGGCGCTCCCTAGGGAGAAGTGCTTGGTCGGATAAAGCCTTTGTCTAGCAACTCCTTCAGTTGCGTCATCAATTCTTTCATTTCATTTGGGGCTAAACGATATGGTGCTTTCTCCATGGGTTGTGCTCCCGGCACTAGGTCAATCTGGAATTCAATCTCTCTGTCGGGTGGTGTTCCGGGAAAATCTTCAGGAAATACATCCGGGAAATTGCAAACTATCGGCACATCTGACAATTGCTTCGGTTCCTCCTCTACATCCTTAACATATGCTAGAAACGAGTTGCAGCCCTGTTGAATTAGTCGGTTTGCTTTCGTCATAGAGATCACACAAGGAATCTTACTTTCCTGGTCAACATACACAGTTACGGGGCTTCCATCGGGAGTTTTTAAACAGACTAACCTTTTACGACAACCTATGTTGGCAGCGAATTTGGACAACCAATCCATCCCCAATATCACGTCGAATCTACTCAAGGTCATAATACATAGGTCCGCAGGGAAACTATTTCCTAATAAAGTAACGGTGCAACTTTCTATCATTTGATCGACTCTACTAGCACTAGAATCAAATAACACAGATGCACAAATGTTGTTGACAAGAAACGTACCTGAAACGACCTCTGGCTCCTTCCTCGCTTCCTTCCTGGTCATAGTAAAAGCCCTAGCGGCAGCCTTCGACTTATCTTCCCCTTTGTTGTCCCCAATGTTCACACGCCAATCCCTACTCATATGACCCTGCTTACCACATCGGCTGCATTTGACAGTCGCCTTACATTCAAAGGCACGATGCCCGACTTCCCACACTTCTAACACAGTACTGACCCCATCATGCATTCCCCCGAGTGGGGTTTGCCACATTTTCCACAGTCTCTTCCACCATTCTGGTTACGAACTACTGCCTGATTCGCCTCAACCTTTGCCCTTTTGTTGTCATACCCCCTTCCATCATTCCTAAACCTTTTTCCCGACTGATTTCGGGAATTATCCCAATGCTTTGGTTTCGCATCCATCACTCCTTCAGCAGCCACATTGTCATATACAATCCCAGCCAAATCCACAACCGACTCAAAAGTACCCGGCCTGTGGGCATTCACGTGCGTGTGCACCCTGGGTGGCTGTGACACCCCGCCCGGCGGCGGAAACACCGGGCTGTCATTGGAATTGGATATCAATAGTAAACAAAGCACATGGTATTTATTTATTAAGTTTAATAATGATATAGTAAATTTAGAACATAAGTCTTAAATGGATACGACAAAAGTAATAAAACAGAAACAATAATTGCAAAGTCTTTTTATTATTCTAGGTCCAAGGCAATCCTATGTCTCGGTAAAAGCAGCAAAACAATCATAAGCAACACCTGAAATATGTGAAAATAAAGTTAGCTATTTAAAGCTAGTGAGTAAACCACAGTTGATAAATAATAGTATAGAAATCCGAGATCATCATAATATGCTGCGCAATCCCACATGTATAGTAATTTCGTAATATCACCCTACCAGGACCCCTAGAATAGAATAGCACACCAACCACAATAGAACCCATAGTATCTCGTTTAGCCATTTGTCATGAGAACCACTCATGTAATAAATAATGATAACTTTTAATAACCGTCGTTTACCGTCTCGATATATAAGTCATCATTTAGCAATTTAGGGACATGGCATAGTATAGCATCATAGCATAGCAACATAGTATAGCAACATAGCATCTCGACATAGTAAACATGGAATTAGAAAGGCCGGGTTTAAATCACCTATCGATGTTGTACAAGCAGGTGGGTTTGTCAAACCATTAGCGCTAACATTGTACCGGTGGGATTACAAAGCAATAAAACTACTTTTAACTAACACATAAGATTGCATCAAGCCGCGAACTAGATTAACATATTTGTATGATCTCTTTTAGAAAACGAATAGAAAACGCAATATAGTAAAAGACATATTTCAGCCCCAAAATAGTAAAATGGAAAAAGGGGAGTGAGTTTACTCACCTTGAAACTCGGGCACGAAACAAATAGTAATTAGTCTGAATTGAAACGAGGATCGTCAAAATATTAGAATCACCTAATTAAATGACAATCCTAACTTAGTACACATATTGTATAGAAACCTGAATAGAAACAATAAGAATCTAAGAAAATTATGGTTTCGAATTGGGATTTGGGGGTTTCTCGTTAAACGTCTAAAATATACAAACTCATGTAATCATAACGATGGAAATAATAGTAATGGTACTAATAATATTTGAGAAAAATGGATATTCTAATAATATATACTTTCAACAATAATCTATTTGATGTCAAAAAAAGATATTACTTTCTTGAAATTCTTTAAAACTTCTATCACCATTTTTAATATATAAAAAGTCCATGTATAAATCTTATGTTTATAAACTATAAGTATTAAAATAAATTTTTATTAGGATTTTTAAAGTGTTAAAAATAATTGTAATATTTGAATTTATAAAACAATGTTTATAATAAATCATAGTTTTATTATATTTCACAAGATGTTGGCATTTTGTAATATATATGATTTGGTATTTCTTTTAGGTTTAAGATAATGACGAAAATGGTTTGTTAATGAAAAATGATTTTGGAAATAGTTGAAACAAAATGAAACAACAAACAATAAGGTGCCTGGGTTCGAACCCAGGGCCTTCCTGTTCACAATCAACGTACAAACCAAATGCTCTACACCACCTTTTTGGTTATAAGTTTGAACAGAAATTATTTTAATATGTTTAAACCCTAAATCCCAAATCATATAAACCCTAGAAACATCAATTCAGAAAATTCATCGGATTGAAGCATAGAAATGTAAAATCGATAGAGGGGTTTTCATCTACTCATCATAAGGATCATTTTATATATAATAACTTACTTGATTGGTGAAGAATCGAATCGGTGGGTTGAAGAACATGGTGCGTCGGGTGAAGAATCAACGACTTGATTTAGATAATTTTGATTGAAATTGGATTAAACAGAGAGTAGGAGCGATGTCGTAGGAGTGATTTAGCCAACGAAACGACTTGCAACTTCTGTTTCAATGAGGTGATCGGGTACGGTTTCAACGTTTTGATTAAATTAGTTTAATTGATGGCATTTAGAACAACTAAGCTTGAATTGATTATGATAGTATACTCAAAATCACTGCCGAAACGTTTTAGTTACATCAATTTGACAAATCACGCGTTAATTTAATGACCGGTTAAGTGGGTTTTATGTAACGGTATTGAACATGGATTTAGAATAGGAATTGGTTGATTAAATGGTATTAAAATGGTGGCTTCGAGTTCGATTCCTGTTTTGAAACATAATACCGATGTTTAATTAGCTTGCCAGCAACTGAAACCACATTTTAGAAACCTCGCCGGAGATGGCCAGATTCCGGCAAGGTGGCCGGAAATGGGAATCGGATTCACGGGCTGCTTTCAAAGGGAGGGGGGTTGGGTTTGATATTTACACATTTAGCCCTCATAGTTTATGATGTTGTTTTAATTTGGAATCAAATCTTTAATATGAGTTTGGAATTCAACACTTTTAACCCAGAGTCAATTACAACTTTATTTTAACCAACTAACTTAACAATTTAACTTGTAAACCCCGAAAATTGATGTTTTTATCTACTTACGATATTTTTGATAATAGATTATCGTTTTTAGACTTAATAACAAAAATCTTGATATTATTTATAAAATCTTTCCTTATAAATTACAATTTATATATTTTGGAACCATTTATTATAAATAAAAGTTAAATGAGTAAATTAGAATATTAACTCATGAATAGTAAGTTCGGTTACTTTTATTGATATATGATGACATATTCAATTATAATAATAATGAACGTTACATCTTAATGAATTTACATACGAAATTATTAAAGACAAGGGGATTCGGGTTCGATTCGGGCATTCGGGTTCGGGTTTGGGGCTGATGTCACAGTCTCCCCTCCTTTTAGAAATTTCGTCCCGAAATTTTACTCAAATCGAAACAAAAGATGATGCGAATAGAAGAGGATACATAGCTTTCACGTGGTCCTCACGTTCTCAAGTAAATTCAGGTCCACGCCTTAAGTTCCAACGAACTTTGAACGGTCCACATAGATACTGTCAAGATATTTGTTATTATGAGAGAACTAAATCAACGGAAGATGAGCATTTCGATTGAAACCCGATTTTAAATATTCGAGATTAAGAAATTCTTTATTTTTAGTTTATTTTGGATCATTGATAGTAGTCTATTTAACTCTATCGAGTTCTAAGTGTTCGGGTGAATTAATTGAATAGAGATTCGAATACATATTATTTGCTATCCAAGATATGGATTTAAATAATTTAGATGAATAACGGGAATAACCATGATTAGCAGGACCGATGGAACGAATGAAATAACTTTATGTATAGTTAAGTGAATAGAAGAATAAGATGAATTAGCCGCAATTAGTAAAATGAGTAAATAAGTCGAGTGATATTCAAAATAAATAATCATGGTCCAAATCCACAAGTTATCCATAACATTGCGCTTTCCATCATAAATGTACTTACGTTATTTAGCTCTTTTGATTTAAACGAGATTACGTTAGCCTCAAGGAGTTGAATTAGAATACACAAACTCAAACACTAGATGATGATAATGACAAATGGTAATCTGTGCAAACCATTGCTTTCGACCACGTGACAAAACTTGCTATGGTTTCCATGCACCAACTTTCATAATTCCGTGTGCACCCGTAATTACTTTAGTTTTTGCATGGACCACACAGTTCATTCGATCACGTACGAGTCAAATGTACACAATTTCTATGTTAAGATAATGATACACATAGGTTCCGCGATTATATTCGATGGCATTCAGTTCTCGTGAAGTATTGTTTGAGATGATACACAAATTAACGATTCGAGAGAATTAAGTTAATAGATAGTTATTGCTCTTGTAAATAGTATTGTTGACTGTCATAGCTAGTCAAATTCGAGTACAAGAATTTTAGCAACTTAAGTTTTTTGAAAACCAACTTCATGTGCGTAAGATGTAGATGTCGATTGTTCATGGTATTGCCAAGTTCATAAGCATTAGATGATGAAATAATCTAGTTTATTAAGATCTTTAGAAAATGAAGATTCGATGCTATGGGTAATCCAATTTATAGTTCAACTATAGAGATCACTCAGTTCATAATGGATTCGATGTTTATTTCCTTTAGGTTCGTATGAAACATAAGTTTAGGTAAACCAGGTGTACAGGTTATGGGAGTAAACAAGATTATAAGATATGAGGTGGTTTCACGATAGTGCGTTTTAAAGGAATTAATAATAAATTTATAAAAAGTTGGAAGTTTTATCTTTATTATGAATAAGGGGATTGATTTTGAAAATAATTAAACAGTACAGTCAAAGTTTCGAGTATTTGGTATTGGAAAACATAAGTCATGACGTTTGTTGCAAGCTTTTGTATCATATTTGAGGAATGTGAAAGTATTATGAAATCGTTACAATAACCAATCCCTTTCTTAAAGAAATCATTTATCATAATTTTTATTTTAAATATATTTTTATTTGGAAAAAAATAGAGAAATCACTTTAATACAACTACTTATTGGTGGGTAGTTTTACAAAAACCGCAAACAAGACATGGTATTTTAGGTGAAGAGTTTATATGTAGGACATGTTGGGTTTGGAAGAGTTTATAGAAACGAGATGTAGCGAATTTCATTATTGGTCATATATACAAAAGAAATACTTTAGTTAAATGAGTTTAGGACTAGTTGTAGTGAGTACACGTTAAGTTTTGGATAACGAATTTATGATTAGCGTCTCTTAATGGTGGATTAGAAGCTGGATTAGAATCTTATGATTAGATGAGTAGTTTAAACAACATTTGAGTATTTGAAATCAAGTTGGGATACTTTGGGGGTAAACGTTCGATTCGTAACTCAAACGAATGGGTTGACATGCCAAAATAGTAAATCTTTTACGAGATTCCAAGAATCATGAATTAAGTCTTTAATTTGGGATTCGATAACTGAATTGAGATTAGAACCTTAGATTTGGCATTTGGTATTTGTTTTGAAGTTTTGATAATTTGATTGAGGTTAGTCAAATATCTTAGTTTTGATTTAAAACGTTTGGGCCGTGGTAGTATTAGCGAGTCGTTAACGTCTTGTTGCCATTCTATAGGATAAGATAGTAAAAGAATTTCATGAGACATAAGAAAACTGTTGGATAACACAAGCTGTAATGGAACTTTTGGATTGAATAGAACGAATAATTATACTTCGAATTTTTCATAGAATTTTAGAACACATAGCATAGTAGTCACTTGGAAATCATTGAAATGTAAATAAGCAAACTTGGAATAACATTTGAAATAATATAGAAACTCATTGAAATAATTTGAAATCATAGAAAATGATAATCATAGAATCCATAAATAAATAGAACTTGAAAGCTTATGAATGTGTCTTGGTTTTGACACTTAAGACTTATCAAAGTGCTAAGTTCGTTTTCAACGTATTCAAGAAGGCGTGCTTTAGCTTATAGGGTTACACTCATCTCGTCCATCCCCAGGTAAGCATACAGATCTCTTGAAGAGATTTATACAAAATGCTTTGCCTTAGACAGGATGTCCGTGATACAGGCGTTCCCCCTTCCGGATTGCACACGCTCCTACGTTTCAAACTTACTCAAGACGATGACGAGATTCCACAAAGAGAAAGATCCTAATCACACAGACGAGTCTCTTGTAGCTCCTTCGCGAAGTCGGATAAGAAATAAGATAAGGAAAAAGCATAGAAAGGTTCATGAAAAGGGAATGAGGAAATAAGTTCTGGAAGAGTTTTCTAAGTACAAACTATTTGCACTAAGGACTCTTAGGTTATAGTCTAGGTCGGTATGTTTCTAATACCCTATCCTAGTTCCCTATAACCATGGCTCTGATACCAAACTGTGACACCCCGCCCGGCGGCGGAAACACCGGGCTGTCATTGGAATTGGATATCAATAGTAAACAAAGCACATGGTATTTATTTATTAAGTTTAATAATGATATAGTAAATTTAGAACATAAGTCTTAAATGGATACGACAAAAGTAATAAAACAGAAACAATAATTGCAAAGTCTTTTTATTATTCTAGGTCCAAGGCAATCCTATGTCTCGGTAAAAGCAGCAAAACAATCATAAGCAACACCTGAAATATGTGAAAATAAAGTTAGCTATTTAAAGCTAGTGAGTAAACCACAGTTGATAAATAATAGTATAGAAATCCGAGATCATCATAATATGCTGCACAATCCCACATGTATAGTAATTTCGTAATATCACCCTACCAGGACCCCTAGAATAGAATAGCACACCAACCACAATAGAACCCATAGTATCTCGTTTAGCCATTTGTCATGAGAACCACTCATGTAATAAATAATGATAACTTTTAATAACCGTCGTTTACCGTCTCGATATATAAGTCATCATTTAGCAATTTAGGGACATGGCATAGTATAGCATCATAGCATAGCAACATAGTATAGCAACATAGCATCTCGACATAGTAAACATGGAATTAGAAAGGCCGGGTTTAAATCACCTATCGATGTTGTACAAGCAGGTGGGTTTGTCAAACCATTAGCGCTAACATTGTACCGGTGGGATTACAAAGCAATAAAACTACTTTTAACTAACACATAAGATTGCATCAAGCCGCGAACTAGATTAACATATTTTTATGATCTCTTTTAGAAAACGAATAGAAAACGCAATATAGTAAAAGACATATTTCAGCCCCAAAATAGTAAAATGGAAAAAGGGGAGTGAGTTTACTCACCTTGAAACTCGGGCACGAAACAAATAGTAATTAGTCTGAATTGAAACGAGGATCGTCAAAATATTAGAATCACCTAATTAAATGACAATCCTAACTTAGTACACATATTGTATAGAAACCTGAATAGAAACAATAAGAATCTAAGAAAATTATGGTTTCGAATTGGGATTTGGGGGTTTCTCGTTAAACGTCTAAAATATACAAACTCATGTAATCATAACGATGGAAATAATAGTAATGGTACTAATAATATTTGAGAAAAATGGATATTCTAATAATATATACTTTCAACAATAATCTATTTGATGTCAAAAAAAGATATTACTTTCTTGAAATTCTTTAAAACTTCTATCACCATTTTTAATATATAAAAAGTCCATGTATAAATCTTATGTTTATAAACTATAAGTATTAAAATAAATTTTTATTAGGATTTTTAAAGTGTTAAAAATAATTGTAATATTTGAATTTATAAAACAATGTTTATAATAAATCATAGTTTTATTATATTTCACAAGATGTTGGCATTTTGTAATATATATGATTTGGTATTTCTTTTAGGTTTAAGATAATGACGAAAATGGTTTGTTAATGAAAAATGATTTTGGAAATAGTTGAAACAAAATGAAACAACAAACAATAAGGTGCCTGGGTTCGAACCCAGGGCCTTCCTGTTCACAATCAACGTACAAACCAAATGCTCTACACCACCTTTTTGGTTATAAGTTTGAACAGAAATTATTTTAATATGTTTAAACCCTAAATCCCAAATCATATAAACCCTAGAAACATCAATTCAGAAAATTCATCGGATTGAAGCATAGAAATGTAAAATCGATAGAGGGGTTTTCATCTACTCATCATAAGGATCATTTTATATATAATAACTTACTTGATTGGTGAAGAATCGAATCGGTGGGTTGAAGAACATGGTGCGTCGGGTGAAGAATCAACGACTTGATTTAGATAATTTTGATTGAAATTGGATTAAACAGAGAGTAGGAGCGATGTCGTAGGAGTGATTTAGCCAACGAAACGACTTGCAACTTCTGTTTCAATGAGGTGATCGGGTACGGTTTCAACGTTTTGATTAAATTAGTTTAATTGATGGCATTTAGAACAACTAAGCTTGAATTGATTATGATAGTATACTCAAAATCACTGCCGAAACGTTTTAGTTACATCAATTTGACAAATCACGCGTTAATTTAATGACCGGTTAAGTGGGTTTTATGTAACGGTATTGAACATGGATTTAGAATAGGAATTGGTTGATTAAATGGTATTAAAATGGTGGCTTCGAGTTCGATTCCTGTTTTGAAACATAATACCGATGTTTAATTAGCTTGCCAGCAACTGAAACCACATTTTAGAAACCTCGCCGGAGATGGCCAGATTCCGGCAAGGTGGCCGGAAATGGGAATCGGATTCACGGGCTGCTTTCAAAGGGAGGGGGGTTGGGTTTGATATTTACACATTTAGCCCTCATAGTTTATGATGTTGTTTTAATTTGGAATCAAATCTTTAATATGAGTTTGGAATTCAACACTTTTAACCCAGAGTCAATTACAACTTTATTTTAACCAACTAACTTAACAATTTAACTTGTAAACCCCGAAAATTGATGTTTTTATCTACTTACGATATTTTTGATAATAGATTATCGTTTTTAGACTTAATAACAAAAATCTTGATATTATTTATAAAATCTTTCCTTATAAATTACAATTTATATATTTTGGAACCATTTATTATAAATAAAAGTTAAATGAGTAAATTAGAATATTAACTCATGAATAGTAAGTTCGGTTACTTTTATTGATATATGACGACATATTCAATTATAATAATAATGAACGTTACATCTTAATGAATTTACATACGAAATTATTAAAGACAAGGGGATTCGGGTTCGATTCGGGCATTCGGGTTCGGGTTTGGGGCTGATGTCACAGTGGCAGCCCTTGGACATAACACTTAATCCTTCTTTGTTTCGTTTCAACCAAATAAGGCACCAGTTGTGCCATCTCATTGAACTTCGTGGTGTACTCCAGGTGGCTCATAGTTCCTGCGGTCAAATTCAGGAATTCCCTCTCAACTCGATCAACCTCATAGTGCGGGCAAAACCTCTTAATCATCAATTTCTTCAAATCCTCCCATACCATCTCCCTGATCGCCTTCCTTCCCTTGGACTGTTTCACAATAGTCACCAGTAAATTGCAACCCCAGTAAACGAGTGGGCAGCAAATTTCACAGCTTGATCAACCCTACACTCGCTGATATCAATCACAGCCTCCATCTCACTTAGCCACTCTAGGGTGGCAACCGATCCTTTCTTCCTGTCAAAAGTAGGGGGCCTGCACCTCTGAAAGGCACCATAATTACACCCCTTCCCATCATCCTCAAAATCTGAGTCGTTAGACAACTCAATCTCTCTTTCTTAGCGGGTTTCTTCTTTTCAGTCTTCTTCATTTCTTTCATCATATCCTTTAGAACCGACGTCATAACAATAGTTAGGACCTGGTGCACATCGTGTGCCACAGCGTCCTACAAATTATGTTCAAGCTCGGGGGTTGGTGTGACCTCAGCTTCGATCTCGGGATCGGTCTCAAAACTCTTCTTTATGGGCCTTCTCCCACGGTTCCCTTCAGGAACCTTCGTTTCCTTAGCGTTAGCAGCCTTGGCAGAGCTTCTAGTTACTCTCTTGGGTGCCATTTCTCATTTCCTATAAGATTCAAACACTCACGTTCATCAGCCAGAGTAATTCAAGACGTGATAAGTACTGTAAGTTCCTAATTACAGTGGCCAGTTGTTATTAACTACTTACTTTACTGCTCACGTTCTAAACATACCCCTCCTGAGTCCCGTCAGTATTCAAACCTAGTCTAGTTCACATAAAGCATACAAGAGCATTTAAACACGTATAAAGCACGTAACATGTATAGGGACTAAACCTATTCATCTACTTTCATAATACCTGTTCGTAACACACTAAATTTCTACAGGCATCTCAATTACTATCCTATTGCCTACAGGCACAGTTCATCGTCACGTTACATCATCATTAGTGAAATCTATAATGCAGCGGAATACTTGTTTAAAACATCATTACATTATCATAAATTGTCTTAAAAACTTCTTAAACATTACAAAATATAAATTACATCTTAAAAACGTCTTTTCTTCAATGCCAGTCTTCAACAAGCCTCTAGCTCTTGCCCATGCCAAGCAACTCTCTTATTCATCTAACCTGCACATCAATATAACATGCATACAAAAGTCAGCTACGCTGAGTGAGTTCTAGTTTTGAAACATCTTTAAGAACTTTCCATATCTTTCATGTATTACACGTAAATAGTATCATCATACTGTACTTCACATTCATAGAGCGCATAACGTAATATCTTTGTCTGTTCGTAAGTCATCGTCATGCTCTCTTTGATCACAAGAAACCCATTTAGTGGTTCTTAACTGGTTTTATCAGATCCCAGTAGGATTCTTAACTTGTTTTATCAGATCCCCAGTAGGATTCTTAGCTGGTTTCATCAGAACCCCAGTAGGATTCTTAGCTGGTTCTATCAGATCCCCAGTAGGATTCTTAACTTTGTTAAGACAAACATTCGTTTATATATATAAGTATATAGTTACTTATTCTTACATCATCATCATAGTTCACGATTATCACCTAACAGTCCATGAAACATCTCGGTATACATGTTAGCCTCAAAAACGTATTTAAAACGAAATGGAAGTGAGGTCTAGAACTCACCTTGTTCTTAGGTGATCTTGCTTTTTTGGACAAGGTTAAGGTAGTGGTATTGGTGCATGATCTGCGTTTTGAGTGTATACTTAAAATTATTCAGATGGAATCTAAGAAATTAGTCGTATGGCAACTGTTTGTCCGTTTTGTGTTATAAATCGTCCAACACTTAGAGTAATTTTCACTAATCAATGAAACAGATACAACTTCTCTTATATTCATGTTTGTCCGTTTGATGATGACATTTCCCACACTTATCTTTTTCAACATGAACACTATTTGTCTGTCTTGAGAACATCAATCTTCAAGACTTAGAAAGTTTTATCAACAATCTGACGTATGCACTGTTTATCCATCTGGACACTGTTTGTCCATATAACACATATATGTTAGACTTAGAAAAATTTGACTTGAATAAACTTGAGACATCTGAAAATTTATATCATTTTCTCAATGATGTGACATGAGATCTTCCTTGAATGTCAATTGATGATGTGACACCTGCCATGATTTATACTAAACATGTTAGTATTAATTCATCAATTAATTACGAATTTTGAATTAAATCATTTCCAATTAATGATTTTTCATATTTTCACAAAATTTGGCCAATTTAAGACATAAACAAATGTATCTTATGTCGGTAAGCACGAAACATTTACAAAATATTTTTCAATCAACATTTTAGGTATTTTCAACACTTTTCTATATTTTCACACACTTATTACAACATTTTCAACATTTGTGCTAGATCATTTCAGCAACTTCCGGTATATCTGTTCACCTTACATCGATCATATCAATCATTTCTCAAGACATCTGAAATTCTTATTCGAATTCTTTTTGATATTTTTGATATTTTTAAATGTTTTTTATATTTTCAAATGTTTTTGATATTTTCTTATAATATGTTCCCCTAAACTTATGACCTAGAAGAAGTTATAACTTTCAAATACATGTTTTGCAAGTTTTGACTAGACATATGAATTGTGAAGAAATTAGGTGATGAATTGTTGAACAAATCAATTAGCTCGAAGTGACACACTTACTTTTTCTATTCTTGATGATCAATTAGGTTGATTAATAAGTTTTGAAAGACCCATACCTTGCACTTTAGAAAGTTATACACTTCATCTAAATATCATGAGAACAACTCAACATGTCAGGTCACTTACAATCATACTCAATGTGGAATAGGGTTCTATTTATTTGGATTTGGTCCACTTTGGGACTTCTTTTGGAATTACTTTTTGGAATTATCTTTTGCTTGTGTTCTCTTTGGGAATCTTCTGAATTCCTTTTTGGAATTTGATTGGTGATGGTCCAACTTTGGGACTCTTTTCTGTTCCACTTTGGGAATCTTTCACTGCACCTTGAAGCTCGAAAGAGACTTCATGCAAGACTTCAGGTTTGTGGATACCACAACAAAGAAGCTCACAGATGCGTTTCATCACACTGGATAGATTGCGTCATTACCCAATGTAGATTGGATGCTTCATGAGATATCTCTTAGATTTGTATAGCCAAGACTTATGCACTTGATATGTTTCAACCACAAAAACTCATTTGAATTTAGTTAAATCATCAAAGAATGTACTTGTTCAGTATAATTTTCTAAGTCGTCTCGCACGTCAATATTCACGCATCAGTCTTTAATGATTAAAATGAAGTGTCAAATAACCCTAGTGTATATCATTTCCCATTTTAGGCATTTCAGATTGGTTATTCTATTTTTTTGTATTTTTAATGATGACACACACACATGCAAATCATATAATGATTTAGTGTTATTCTAATAAAACTCAATAATATCCTCAAAAATCTTAGTTTTATGTAGATGATTATTGAAAATTTTGTTTTTGTTTTTTTTAAAATTTTTATTAAAGACATGATTTATTCATGGTTGATTAAACCAATGGATTGAATTAAAAATTCAAACCGACCAGGTTGGAAAGACTTGGTAAACAAATCTGCCAATTGATTGTTAGTGCGAACTTTTATCATATATTGAAGCCCTTTTTAGAATTGTCACGGAGAAAATAATATCGAATCTCGATATGTTTGGTTTTAGAATGTTGATCGGGATTAGTTGTTATGAACATCGCAATAGTGTTGTCGATGTAGATAGGTGTTTTTAGAAAATTAAAACCATAGTCCAAAAGCTTATTTTGCCACCACGGGACTTGAGAACATCCCGCCGAAGCTGCAATGTACTCAGCTTCTGCTTTTGATAACGATACATTCGTTTGTTTCTTGCATTAACATGAGTCTTAAAGAAGTAGTTTTGCTAGGGCTCTTGTTGAGATTTCAGTTGATATGGGTCCTAAAGAAGAAATCACTATTGCAGTTCCAGATTTGGAGGGTGATGGTTTTGGGTCGGCTACGGTTTCTGTAGAGTATGAATGGAAACCGCCTAGATTTGGTCATTGCTATGTGTTTGGTCATAATGATGATGGTTGCCCGTTACAGGTGAAGAAGGTGATCAAACCGGTTGCCAATGTGGATTATGAGAGTTTCAAGGATGTGAGGAATAAGAAGACTGTAAAGAGAAACGAAATTCAAATTAAGAAGCCGTAGTTTGAATACCGTCCAATGAATAAAAAGTTATGAAAGACCATGTAGACATTGCTACAAATGTGGGCAGGCGTAAAGAAGATAGGGTGAAGTTGAAGGCTTCAGTTGTGGATAATTTCATAACTACTAATCTGTTTGGAGTTCTAGTGGATGAGGTGGATAATAACACTGGGGAGGATAGTTTGAAGGGTAAGTTGGATACTGGAAATTATCAGGTGGACTCGGACTCTAAGGTTGATGAGGTTCTTGATGTGGATAGCGGAATGGCGAGATTTGTGAAAAGTGGTGCGCATGGGGTTACATCCAAAGGGGCAAGCACTCCTTCTTCTTCAGGTCTTAATGGTTAGTATGGCTGCGTGGAACATTAGGGGGTTGAACCACTCTCTAAAGCAAAAGGAGGTTCGTCAGGCCATTAGGGATAATAAGTTGAGTCTTTGTGCCATCTTGGAGTCTCATGTGGAGTTGGATAAACTAATGGGGGTTTGTAAAAATGTGTTTAGAAACTGGGATTGGACGTCTAATAGGAAATTTTGTTAGAAGGGGTCTAGATTTATTTTGGGTTGGGACCCTCTGATTACGGATGTTGTGGTTCTCTCTCAAACTGATCAGGTTATGCATTTTCAGATTTTCTTTAAACTTGACTAGTAGGGTACCCGCGCGATGCGGCGGCACTGATGCGGCATCGACGACCATTTATAATGCGATATCTAGTTCTATTAGTTATTTAATATTCTTGTTGTTTCTATTAGATAATATTTTGTAAGCTTTGTTATTCGTATATCAGCGTAGTCTATGTATAACATAAGCTTAACAAATCACAATTAAGTAAAGAGCAAACACAAAAATAAAAAACAGTAAACATTGTATTGGTGTGTTCATGCTTTTTCATAAACCTTACACATCTCCTTTCAAAGTTTTACAACAACCATTCCTCATAATAACTAATTGCTCAAATTATTACAACTTAAATTAAACGAGCCAAAGTATATTGTTTTAAATTAAAATTGTTCAACAGGTGATTTAATTAAACAATAGTCTTTATAGTTAAAATAGATTTTCGAAACCAAGAATGGTTACGAAAAAATAGAACAATATTAAATGCCTACATCAATTTACTCTAAGTGCAAAACAACTGAGAAAAACTTCTGTTTAATTTACATCAATATACTCTAAGTGCAGAACAACTTAGCTAAAATAAAATCATATATTTTAGATTACAACAAATGCATTTTCTTACACATCATTTAAACCGGGATGCACAACTTCTCCATAGTGAATCACTAATCCATTCTTGACTTTTTGCATTCATTTGTTTAAAAAAAAAGATGTGATGCCACCACGATTAATCTCACCTGCCCATTTTCAGTTCAATAATAACTACAAAATTGACATAAAAATTCGTCAACTTTAAAACATGTTACAAATATCTAATTCTAAACTTTATGACTTTTATTTGACTTTTGAAGTCCTATTTAAAGCTATTTTTTTGAGTTTGAAAACATTTGTTGTAATACATTATGGCAAAAGTACACTAGACATACAGAAGCAAGTCACTTCCGCCCTTCTCGGCCACTTTCTAGAAATATATAACATACTTCCCGCAATAGCGGCCAGCTAAAATTACTTGCATAAACAGCAACAAAAGCAACATAAAGAACCTGCACAACAACAAAGATAAGCTTAAAATCACATGCATATACTACAACTAAAATTAGATTCATATACAAAAAAATATTTAACATAACCCTATACAAGAATCACAAACCAATCCTAAATTCAGACAAACAAACAAAACAATCATAAAATCACACAAATAAACTATACAATCATAAATTCACACAGGCAAATTATATAAATGAATACTCTGCATATCAAAAAGAAGCCTAAATTGTACATTAGTGCAAAAAATTGTTTAATTCTTCTGTTGGATTGTGGGAAATAATGTTGTGTACTTGATCAACAGCTGAAAACCAAAGTTGTATAAAACCAAATTATTACCTCTGATGAAGCCATTTTAGATTAATGCTTAAAGCAAAACCAATCAATACAGAGATGATAAACTCACACAAACACGCACTTGAAAGTGGAAACCATGACTGCCACTAAACAAAACTGTTGCATCAAGTTGAGTATGCATGTTGTGTTTTTGGTTTATTAACAAAGGTTAAAATGATAATTTACTAAACACTTCTAAAACCACGACTTTAAAATCAAGCTACCAACAACCCACCAATAGTTTACATCCAAGTAAAAGCATGATCACATTATCACAAGGGATTTTTAGTTTCATTTTCTTGCAGTCCTCTATGTAGTGTTTTTGCCCATTATTGATCATTTTGAGTTTGTAAAACTGCTAGTGGTACGTTTGTAAAAATGTTAAAACCTACAAAGGGAACTATAGAAAACTTACAAGTTACTTGTGTGCCTCCTTTGATGACAAGAATTTGATTAAAACCTGAATCGGCAACTAACGGCACCTTCTCTCGTACCTTGATACCATCAACTTTACTACTGAACAATCGAAGTTCATTCAAGTCATTGTTTTGAAGGCCTATGGACTACGCGAAACCCCTGGAAATACATGCGCATCTTCAACTTAATCTATAACCTAAAAAAAAAACAACTTACAATATCACAAGTTTATGTAAAAAAGTTATACAAATATTATCAGCTCTCATGTTCGTTCAAGTTCAACCAAATTCAGCCTCCTTCCTACTTGACTCTTGAAGAACAAAAATAATTTGGTTTACATTATAAGATAAAACTATTTCTAAGCCTAAAATTATTATAATACGAACATGACCCATTATCACTCACAACACAACAACAAAGTGATGTGCAATAGCAAAAACCGTTTTGTTTCAAGTTAAAACCCAAAACACAGTGATTAATGAAGTAAGGCAGATTTCAAAACACACAAACATGACCCATTATCACTCACAACACAACAACTTTATATAAGCAGCAACAACTGTTTAACCGCTCCCCCCCCCCCACCCACACATAGTTTATACATGCCTTCATTGTTTATACACACAACACAACACAACCAAACACATTCATAAGCATAAGCAAGTTCATACATACATTCATAAGCAACAACATATAAACATTCGTAAGCAACAACATATAAACATTCGTAAGCAACAACATACATTCATACATACAACACAACATCAATAACAAGTTTTTGTTGTTTCAAAAACACACACACACACACATATAACATACACCTTCATAATACACACTCATACACAAAAATTGAACAAAATGACACTTTTTAACAATTTTTCAGTTTTTACAGCACAAGCACACAACACATCAGCAACAAGTTTTTAACCCCCGCCCCACCCCCCAACACACACACATTCATACACACACAACACATTTAGATTCAAACAGCAGCAGATTCAAACATCATCTGTTTTTTTAAAAAAATAAATTTTTAAGTGTGTTGCTGCTGTATATCATACCAACATAAAAACACAGTTTTACCTATAATCAGCAGCAGCAACTTTTTTGTATTTTTGGGAATTCATTATCACTCAGACACACAACAATGTTATATAAACAGCAACAATTGTTTAGCCCCCCCACCTACACATAGTTTATACATGCTTTCATACATACAACACAGCAGCAGCAGCAACAAGTTTTTGCTGTTTCAAACACACACACATACACAACACAGTTACAACAACAAGTTTCATACGCATACACACAGGTGAAGCTGCTGTTTATTGTATGAAGGTGTGTTTTTTTTGAAGTCTTTATCATACTAACATACACATTCAGATTCAAACAGCAGCAGATTAAACAACAGCATGTTAAATGGCCCAAACACACACACACACACATACATATTTTAAGTGTGTTGAAGCTGCTATTTCAAACACACATACATATATGTGTTGATGCTGTTTCAAAAACTCAAAGTTTTATACATGCTTTCATACATACAATACAGCAGCAGCAACAAGTTTTTGTTGTTTCAAACACACACACACATATACACAACACAGCAGCAGCAACAAGTTTCATACACATACACACAGGTGAAGCTGCTGTTTATTGTATGAAGGTGTGTGTTTTTTGAAGTCTTTATCATACTAACACACACATTCAGATTCAAACAACAACAGGTTAAATGGCCCAAACACACACACACACACATACATATTTTAAGTGTGTTGAAGCTGCTGTTTCAAACACACACACACACACATATGTGTTGCTGCTGTTTCAAAAACTCAAAGTTTTATATGCAAAAATGGCCCATTTACACAACACACATTCATTTATAGTTAGAATAGAGGTAAGGTAGATTTCAAAACACATAAACATGACCCATTTACACAACACACATTCATGTATAGTTAGAATAGAAACAACAACGTTGAATAAAACACACAAATTTTAACTCCCCCCCCCCTGCCATAAAAAAAACAATTAAGAAGTACATACCATACCTGCCCTAAAAAAACACGCAAACTGGCATCACACCCTACACATCAGACCGAGTTTAGCCTGTTCAGACAAACACAAAGAAGCAACCTGGTTAACAGCAGATTATGTGCAGCATCTAGTGATCTTTTTAGCTTCAAACATGAATACACTCATGTTCATCATGTTTCATGCATGTTATATGAGGTTTACTATATGAGGTTTCCTAAATAGAGAAACAAACAAAGAAAAAGTACTCATTATAAAGTTTCTGCACATTTTGAAGTGACTGAAAAAATGGAACATGAACTTGCAAAACAACAATCAAGTTAAAGGAACAACACATTTTCAACTGAACTATTAAAAAGCATGCACAATAGCAGAAAATCACAATTCTAGTAGCAACAACTACCTTATTCTCCTACCCCCACCCTTTGATATTCAAGTCGACATGTCCCCAACTGCTACAAAAATAGCTTCCCCTTTAGGGAGTGATTTAAAGATACCAGCCAATCTGCATCATAACTCCACTTCAAATTAGCTAAAAGTTCAAAGAATTAACACAATCCAATGGTTGTAACATAATGATGCATACATGTAAATACAAGCAAGAATGTGAATCTTGACCCAAATGTAACTTGACCCAAATGTGACCATACTACTTTCCTTGTCAGCTAGGATTTCAACATCACCCAATGTACATTTTTATAACACTCATATTCAACATCATTTTCATCATCCTCTAGAATACAAAAATTGGGGATAAAATTAGGGCAGAATTTGCTCTTCAAATAGATGAAGAGAAAGTGAGAAACAAAAACAGGGACCAATAATCACATTTGCTCTAAATTACAAATAATTAAAATAGTATTGTAACTAACAGAGCTATAGCAAAAAAATCACATTTTAATCCTTGGATGTCCAGAAGAACAAACCACGCTAAACTAATCAAATAACATTATGGTTACCTGTGATGAAGAGACACATGATGTTGATGTAGTTGGCTGAAGAACTTTCTACAAAGTGATGCTACTTGAGAAGATATGCATCTGCAGGTTGTGAAGTTCATTCAATAATTTCGATCAATGTTCTAACGGGAAACATGAACTTCAATAAATGAAATAGGTAAGTAGCCATACCTGGGTTGTAAAAGACCAAGGTCAAATCACATTAAGTAGACACCTAAAGAAGATGCCTGCTGAAACGATCTGCACCGCTCCTCAACTATCCTTGTCCCCCTTTTGTTCTGGATCTTATTCACGGCGTCATAGCTTGAGGTTATAAGGGTCACCGAGGAGGCCGTTTTTGCCTGTAATGACCTCTTGTCGTCACAACACTACCAAAATACACAACCACAACCTTGAATGCCAACGTAGTTGCTGCAACCATCATGGCGAATAACCATCTTGGGCGAGTGTCTGAGCAGGCGGTGAAAGAAAAGGAAGGAGGTAGTGATTTTGAATTATGAAATGGGTTTTAGGGTTTGAATTATGAAATGGGTTTTAAACTTTGTAGAATTTTTAAGGAATTTATTAAATTACCATTTTTCCTATCCTAAATGTGTATTAATGTAGTATAGATAAGAGGAGGTTGTTTTGTTCCTTAATTTATGCTGCTAATTA
This sequence comes from Tagetes erecta, assembly GCA_030867185.1. Lineage (NCBI taxonomy): Eukaryota > Viridiplantae > Streptophyta > Magnoliopsida > Asterales > Asteraceae > Tagetes > Tagetes erecta. Next base: position 22,223,589 of record CM061487.1, read on the forward strand.
TTATGCTCATCGAAGGGATTTGTGGTCTAGCTTATGCAGACACAGTCTGGTGGTCAAAGGGGAGCCGTGGGTCTTGATGGGGGATTTTAGTTCGACTTTGTTCTCTCATGATGCATATGTGGGGTCGCCAAATTCTACTATTGGCATGAGAGAATTTATGGATTGTGTTAACCAGATAGAGATGATTGATGTTAACAGTTCTAGTATGCACTTTACATGGAACCAAAAACCCAAGCAGGGTAAAGGGGTGTTCAAAAAGATTGATAGGATTATGGCAAATGTCAGGTTTACTGATATCTATCCTTCTGCTAGTGCTATTTTTCAATCGAATGGTATTCTGATCACTCCCCTTGTGTCCTTAGAATCCCGGAAGTGGATCGGAGTAAACCGCCTCCATTTAGATTTCCAAACTTTCTTACTTATAAACCGGAATTCAAAGATATTGTGGCTGGTATTTGGGGTAATGATATTGGTGGTGTGCATCAATTTAGAGTGGTGAAAAGGCTTAAACTTCTTAAACCCCCTCTAAGGAGTTTATTATACAAGCAGGATAACCTTCAAAATAAGGTCTCTAATATTCGCAACCAGCTTGATCAAACTTAACGTTTGATTGATGAGGATCCAATGGACCCAGGGTTTACGGGTGAGGGAGACTGAGCTTCTTGCAGCCTTTCACGAGGCTAGCCTGGATGAAGAGAGATTCTTGAAGCAGAAAGCGAAGGTGCATTGGTTGGCGGAGGGGGATGCTATTACCAAATTCTTTCATAATACTTTGAAGTGTAGAAACCATAGAGCTCGGATCGATGTAATTACTGATAGCAATGGTGTTCTACATGTGGGGAAGGAGGTCCCCAAAGCTTTTGTCAATCATTATGTGGGATTTCTGGGAAAGGAGGATGTTTCTGTTATTCCCATAACTCCGGGGTTATTTGATGCCCAAATTGATAAGGTTATGTCTTTTGATATGATTCGAGAGGTTTCAGCATATGATATTAAAAGGATTATGTTTCCTTTTGTGATGATAAAGCCCCGGGGCCAGATGGGTTTACTGTTGCGTTCTATAAGAAGGCTTGGGATAGTGTGGGTAATGATGTATGCCTTGCTGTGCAGGACTTCTTCCGTGAGGGAAAGTTACTTATCGAGATGAATCATACGCTGATTGCTCTTATCCCCAAGGCTTGGATAATATTATTAGTTACAACCAGTCTGATTTTATCACTGATAAGAGAATATCAGATAATATTCTTTTGACCTAGGAGCTTATGCACAGATATCACCGTGATAGTGGGCCTCCCAAATGTGCTTTCAAAGTAGATATCTAGAAAGCTTATGACACTGTGGAATGGAAGTTCTTGAAGGAGATTTTATTGGGGTTCGGTTTTCATCCTGTGATGGTTAACTGGATCATGATATGTGTTACCACTGTCTCGTTCTCGATCTCTGTGAATGGTAATTTGTATGGGGATCCGATGTCTCCATATCTTTTTACTATGGTTATGGGGATCCTTACTTTGGTTTTAGGGAGGGCGGTTTCTCTGGATTCGTCTTTCAGGTTCCACAACAGGTGTGAGAAGCTCCTATTGATTAATTTTTGTTTTGCTGATGATTTATTTCTGTTTGCTAGAGGTGATTTGAACTCAGCTTAGGTTATTATGAAGTCTTTGAGAGAGTTTGCAGGTATGTCTGTGTTGAATCCGAGCAACCAGAAGAGTACTATCTTTTTCTGTAATGTTCCTGAGCAAAATCAAATCTAGTATCCTGAATATTATGCCTTTTGTGGAGGGTAAGTTGTCGGTTAGGTATTTGGGGCTTCCTTTTGTGGCGTCTAGATTAAGGGCGGTGGATTTTCGGGTTATGATTGAGAAGGTTGAGAATTGTATTGGTGATTGGAAGAACAAGATGCTTTCGTTTGCTGGAAGGTGCCAACTCATCAACTCAGTTGTCTATTCTCTTAATGTGTTTTGGTCTTCCGTGTTTATTCTTCCTGTTCATATTATGAATGATACTGAGGCTAGGATGAGAGACTTCTTGTGGGCTCGGGGTCCATTGAAGAAGAGTCGCGTAAAATTCTCTTGGAAGGATGTTTGTGTGCCTAAGAATGAAGGTGGTCTTGGTATTAAATGCATTAGATAGGGATATGAATAAAGCCTTGATGTCATATCATATTTGGAGAATTATCTCTAACCGTGATTCTATTTGGGTTGACTGGATCCAGCAATATAGGTTCAAGGGGAGGAGTATTTGGAGTGTGGCGGTTCCTAGAGACTGTTCTTGGGGTTGGAGGAAGATTCTGCAACTTCGGCCTGTTATTCGCAGATTTATTTGGTCTAAAGTATGGAATGGTTGTAACATCTCGGTCTGGTATGATCTTTGGTTTGAAGGGGGTCCGCTTATTGAGTTCCTATCTTATAGAGACATTAGAAATGCAGGGTTATCTTTGGAGGCTAAAGTGTGTGATGTGTGTGTGGATGGCGTGTGGAGATGGCCTGATTCTTGGTTAAATGCTCATCTGGTTCTTAATCAGGTAATATGGATGCAGTTATGTCCGGATACTCAGGATCAAACTTTCTGGAAATCGGGTTCGATTATGCGCTCGTTCTCCACGAAAGAAGTTTGGGATTGTATTAGATTACAGAGCCCTGTTGTTGATTGGGCTAAAGGGGTTTGGTTCTCACAATGTATTCCGAAGCACGCTTTTCTTCTGTGGTTGGTCATGAAGGAGAGACTACTTACTCAGGATAAGATTGTGTCTTGGAATTTGTCTAGGAGGGGGAATATGAATATGATGTGTTGTCTATTATGTTGCAGGATTATTGATTCCCATGATCACTTGTTTTTTGATTGTCCTTATGCGGCCAAAGTCTAGGAAGCTATAAAATCTGTAGCTAATTTGCAGCACTTGTCTAACCACAGACTTGATTATATCTCTTGGATTAGGACGACTAATACGAATTTGATGTTTCATGTGGTTGGTAAACTATGCATTGCAGCTTTCTATTTTGTATGGCAGGAGAGGAATTACTGGTTATTCAAGAACCAAACGCGGCCGTCCGAAGTGATAGCAGAAGAAATTCGCAATACGGTTCGATGTAAGTTGATAGGTCTTAAGTTCAAGAACACGACACGTGTATGGAATACTCTAATGGAGTGGAAGATTGATCGAGTAAAAGACTTGATGGATGCATGCTGATTTTCTAGTGTGGTTGTTACGTTTGAGTTAATTTGGTTTGGCTTGTGATTATGGTCCTTTGTTGTTTTCCTGGCTTGTTTTTGCTTTGGTGGTGTAGTACATACATTCATGGGCATGTCCCATGTTTGAACTAGTATGGTGCTTTGCCATGCTACTTGTTCTTATGTTTTCAAGTTAATATATAGAATCACCGGGGTAACCCTTTTACCAAAAAAAAAGACGTGGTCCTAAAAATTGACAACCTCCAGTTGTTTATTTACGATCAAGAGCACATCCACCATAGTCACTATCGGAATAACCATGTAGCTCAAAATTTCCTTCATATGGATACCAAAGACCAAGAGCTAGTTTTCCTTTCAGATAACGAAAAATTCGTTTGACAGCGACTAAGTGAGATTCTATGGGACTAGCTTGATAGCTAGCACAAACACATACTGCGTACATGATATCTGGCCTTGACGCTATGAGATACATTAAAGAACCAATCATTGAACGATATAAAGTTTGATCCATAGATTTTCCTTTCAGATCTGGTTTTATCTTCGAGTTTGCATCAAATGGAGTTCTGACTGTTTGACAATCTTGCATTTTGAAATTCTTGAGTAATTTGTCAACAAACTTTTCTTGGTTGATGAAGATACCATCATCAAATTGCTTGAGTTGAAGACTAAGAAAGATGTTTATTTCACCGGTCGAACTCATCTGAAATCTTGCCTTCATAACTTCTTCAAAATCTTTGCTCATGCTCCGGCTTGTGGAAATGAAGATAATGACATCAACATACACTTGTACACATAACAGATCATTTTTCTCTGTTTTGATAAACAGTGTAGGATTAATATGACCTCTAGTGTAACCATGACCAGTGAGATGTTTCGACAATGTCTTGTACCAAATCCTTGGAGCTTGATGTAATCCATAAAGAGCTTTGTTTAGCTTATACACGTGATGTGGAAACTCTGGATCTTCGAAACCCGGAGGTTGTTTAATATAAACATCATCAGTGATAGCTCCATATAAAAATGCTCCTTATACATCCATTTGATACACCTTAAATTTCATGAAAGATGCATAGGCTAAGAAGACACATATTGCTGCTAATCGAGCGACCGGAGCGAATACTTCTTCATAATCAATGCCTTCCTCCTGTGTGGATCCTTATGCAACAAGACAAGCTTTGTTTCTGATAACAATGCCTCTTTAATCATGTTTATTTTTGAAAAGCTATTCTGTTCCTATTGTAGATTCTCCTTCAGGTAACGCCACCAACTTCCATACTTCCTGTTTACGAAACTGTAACAATTCTTCTTGCATTGCCTTGATCCAACTGTTATCTTTAAATGCTTCCATGACATTCTTTGGAACGAATTGAGATAAGAAACATGAGTATAAGCAGACGTTGGCTTGGAATTTGCTTCTAGTCATGCGTTCATCCAATGATCCAATAATCTGAGAAATGGGGTGATTCCTATGAATGCGATGATTAGGAATTTCATCTCCCTGAATATTGACTTCCAGATTTGAATGATTCATGTCCGGTTGATCATCTAACAATGAAGATGTATGCGGTTGAAAATTTGGAACTTGAGAAGGTGAGTTGATAAAATAATCCAGACTATCATTATACCTTTCACTATAAGAATCTAACGATGAGTATGATTGAATAACTTCTGGTCCATCATTAGGAGAATGATTTGATGCTTCAGGAACATGACCTTGAGTAACATTTTTTAGAATCTGAGATTGAGCTTGATGTTGATCACGATCTTCATTAACATCTTCAAATGATAGAAACGGATAGAATTGATTTGAATCATACGAGTCATCATCTGAATCATCACTGAATGATCCGAGATCACCTCCTTGCTTTGATTTTGTGCCTGCATGAGAAAAAATTTATCATTTAGTGAATCTGATAATGAATCAATATTAAATAACCGTTCAGGACCTTGTGCAATAGATGGGAAGGAATGTTCAAGAAATTTAACATTTGTTGTTTCAATCACAGTATTGGTTTTTGAATTGTAGTCTCGAAAAGCTTTTGACAGTGATGAATAACCAAGAAAAAAATCCTTCATCTGTTTTAGCATCAAATTTTCCTAAATAATCACTTAGATTCAAAATTGATATAGGACAGCCAAATGATTTTAAGAATTCAGTATGAGGTTTTCGTCGAAAAAGTAACTCATAAGGAGTTTTGTTTTTGTCAGATACAAGCAAGGTTCTATTTTGTACAAAACACGACGTCGAAACTGCGTCATCTCAAAAAGTAATTAGAAGTTTTGCATCTGCAAGCATTGATCTGGCAGCTTCGATTAAAGTGCGATTTTTCCTTTCAGCTACTCCGTTCTGTTCTGGAGTTCTGGGTGCACTAAATTGCCTTGAAATGCGTTTGTCTGCACAAAATGAATCAACATAAGCATTCTTAAACTCAGTTCCATTGTCACTTCGAATAATTTTTACTTTACAATTCAACAAATTTTCAATTCTAATGATAAACTCTTGTAAAATTTCACCGGTTTCAGATTTAGAGTGTGGAAAGAAAACCCAAGTGAATCTTGTATAATCATCAATGATGACCAAACAATATGATTTCTTCCCTATACTTTTCACATTGGTTGGACCGAACAAATCCATATGCAACATTTGTAAAGGTTGAAAATTTGAGTTTATCAGTGCTTATCTTCACGAGGTGCCCCTTCGAGTCAATAGTTTTCACGAGAGTAATAAGCACCAAGTTGATGAAATAAGATAAGTGTGACAATATGGAGAAGGTTTAAAAGTTTAATAAAGAATTTATCACCAACAGAGTATCGAGGGGGGGAAGAATATTCCTCGGATAAGGACGGTTTAATCATTGCCTAACTAGTCAACGATAAACTCCAGACAACGTTTCTCGGATCCCGAAAATGAATCCTTAATATGATAGGAATGAGAATCCAATTCAAGAATAGATATTAGGTCTACCGTTAATCCATACTAAAAGAGTGCAAGTCTTCCTAAGGGAATAAGTATAATGAATCACACATAAGGTAGCATGTATAGGAACATGTATAAGCCTAATCTAATTTAACTAATGTGCAATGTGAGTGTAACTAATGCAAATGCTTAAAGTTATAGACTATATGCAATGAAATGCTAGTTCCCTATAACTTATGGCTCTGATACCAATCTGTCACACCCTCAATTTTTCACAAACGGGGTATCCGTTAGGCGTGTGACATACCAGGATCTCAAGCCATTAGTTACAGCAAACACTGACTCAACGTTTTAAATAAAAGTCCTTGTTAAGATAATAATCCAAAGCTCAGAGTTTAAAATGAAAAGTTTCAAAGTTTAGCGGAAGCAATTCGAAAACAACCCCGTACTCAAAATCCAAGTACGTAACATAATGGGTCAAACCAACCGAAGTTATAAAAATCCGTGCATAAAGTTAGCACAACCAAACTACCGTTTCAAAACCAACAATAGTTTAAATAATAATAATTTAATAAATGATGACCAATGCATGCAAGTGTCCTACTCGTGAGCCTTCCTAGATTCCTGAGAAAAACATACTAAAACGAGTCAACAAATAATGTTGGTGAGTTCAATGAGTTTATTTAAACAAAATAAATAAAACATAAGTTTTCCTTGATAAATCAATATATATTGCTGGTTTGCAAGACCTCCTTGCTTACTACACGAGCACGTCGAGATTAAACTGAACGTTACTTTACTTGCCTTGTCGCCATCACTACGGGTGACCAAATGTTTAAAGGACAATTTGCACCAACTAGCTCCCTGCTAGTGGTGGGGTCTGCCGAACCCGTAGTACTACTCAAATTTCCTCGTTATGCCGAAGTTGGCATATAAATAATCTCGACTAAAGAAAAGGACTTTATAAGTATGATAATGCTCGGTAAAATAAGCCCTTAACAATAATATTATTTATCCCAAAAGATTGCCCAAGTTGGCAATGTAAAGTTTTGCCCGAAGGCCCCACCCGAAGGTGTAAAACGTAGCTAAGTTGGCCCCGCCCGAAGGCATAAAGTTTTGCCCGAAGGCCCCACCCGAAGGTGTAAAACGTAGCCGTAGTTGGCCCTGCCCGAAGGCAATAAGTTTTGCCCGAAGGCCCTGCCCGAAGGCATAAAAATGCAGTCCGCCCGAAGGCGCTGAAAAATAGTTACCCGAAGGCGTTGTAAAAACATTTGTATGTTTTCTCCCCGAAAAAGTATTTAAAAGCGGGCAAAGAACTCACCTTTGAAGCGCACAACAAAAGTAACAGCAAAAATGTCACAAAAGAACCTAAACCGTCTTGCGACCTGTTTAATAGTTAATTGTTAATTATTAGCTATTTATATTTATACAAACATATATATACTTATGTACACATATCCATGTAGCACATTTCATGCATCCTATCACTAGTTTGACCCGACTCACATTATCCAGCGCGTGGCTCATATACTTTTCATACTTGCACTTCGTGCCATGTATTCATACCAAACAAACTACCTTTACATACCTATCCATTTATAAACTCCATGCTTCACATACAACACATACCATATGCCCACAACATATTATGCATGCAATACCTACACCACGTATACTACGCATACATGCATACGCTAAGACATACATTAATTTGCCTACATATATATTCATCTAATCCATATTTGATATGCTGCGTCACTTCCATATACATCTACATCACATACAATTTACACATGTATATACTTTTGCTGCTATTTTCAAATTCACTTACATACATGCTGCATATACAATCGACCATTCCTACATACATATAACCGTTTTATGAACTATCTGCACCTACGGATGTCAATACAGCACACACATAATATCGCATACACATACTTATAACTGAACATACATGTATAATACAAACTTACACGATTAATTTCTATACCGGCACATATCCAATCTACTGTTTCTATTATACATGTGCTACATCTATTCCTCCATGCTCATACAATATACATATTTACGTACATGTTATTCATGCAACCCATATAATTAGTACATCGATCTATTTTGTACCCAAATACATACTCATCGCCCCATACTGCACATAGCATCCATACATAATAGCGCATACTTGCATCAATTATTATTGCTCATAGATATGTGCTGATACAACATATATACGTACAATAGATACATACTAATACAACACACATAAACAACACACATGGATACCGGTTCCCGTTTTATATACACATACACATGTACATGCTAATTACACAACCGATATACATACGTACTTACGTACCATAGCACATACGCCCGAAACTTATTAACATATGATGATACACCGCTGCATATAAATACAACCACACATACATCTAATCGGTTTATGTCACATGTTTGTGGTTCGCGAAAACATACCGGAGTTGACGAAAGAGGTGATCGAAGAACGGGGATTTCGGCTGCTGCTTTCGGGACTCTTAACGACTGTTAATCAACATGAGACGGCGAGGGGGGGTGGTGTACAGGTTGCCTGAGGCGAAGAAGAAAGGAGGCGGGTGTTTTGTTTTGCTCGATCGGCCATGAAGGAAGGGGAAAGTGTTTGCCTCGATGATGCAGGTCATGCACCGATGATGATGATGATTTGTAATTTATGTGGGAGGGTCGGTTAGGGTTGGGATTTTAGTTTAAAACTATACACTTTACACCCTTCTAATATGGTGGAGTTTTTAGTTAGTTTCAATAAGTATTAAGCTACTTTAATAAATTACAAAACTAATCTCATACTTTATATAATTTAATTGCGAACGAGAGAGCGATTTATGATAGAAAATTTAACGGCATATAATAGAAATGAGTTAATGGTGATAGCCTGAAATTTACGGGTTGTCACAGTATGTCTGAGACGTCTATGCCAAAGTTGGCTTTAATCATTTGTTGCTTTAGCAATCAAACATGTTGATTCTGCGTTTTGATCAATTTGTGACATGTCAAGCTTGTAGATGTCACGATCTCTATTTGCTTTGACAACGACCCAATCTTCACTGAATTTTAGTGGGAGACACCAAATAATGTTAGAAATGATTTATCACAGATTTTCGATACACTTAGTAGATTAAAGTTCAACTGGGCACAGTATTTGACTTTGTCAAAACTAATAATTCCATTTGAAATAGTCCCTTCGCCTGTGATTTTTCCTCCTGCATCTCCTACAAATGCTACATGTGTTCCATCTTTTTCTTTGAAATCTTTCAGTAAGGCATGATTGCCTATCATATGCCGGCTACACCCATTATCCACATACCATGTGTTAATAGGTCTTTTTGGGCGTACCTGCATTTATGAACACAGTTAGTTAGAAATGTCAACCCAAGCCGAAATAGTCTTGGGCTTGCCATTTTTGCCAATGACAGTGATCTGTTTCTAATGCATGTTGCTTAGATCACATTGATTATTTTTTAGAAAATGGTATTGTTTTTCCAATTCAGAAAGTGATTTGGTTTTTGTTACCTTTTTATCAGATTTATTCAGTTTAATAGATCTTGGTACAAAAGTATTCTTGTGTTAGACCTTCTTTAGAACATCGCAAGAATTTGCAACAATAGATTTGCTCTTTCTGACACTTTTCGATCCTAAAGACAGTAATTTTTGTGAATTGTGAAAAGCTATTTGTTGGTTCCTTTGAAATTTACCGTATTGAGGAGAATTGTATCGGAAGTAACAATCTGATGTGTTGTGATTCTTTTCATCACAAATAACACAATATCTTTTGAAGTAGCAGTCCTCAGTAGAATGATTTCTCATATCATAGATGTGACAGTATTTGTTAAAAAAACATTCATTCGTACTGTGATTGTACATATCACAAATATCGCAATATTTTTGATGTTTTTTGAACAATTCCCGATTAGCCTTTACTTTTGAATTTGATTCATGGTGAGAGAATTTTTTACAATTGCGACTGCTGTTTTCTTGATCTACCTAATTGGTCAAGGAAGCTTTTCTGATGGTATGCCTCTAGGAATTTCTGGTACTTTTAACTTCATGTTTGTATTTCAGGCTAAACACAACATCCTTATGCACCCATTTCACATGCTAGGCGTAGCTGGTGCATTCGGCGGCTCCCAATTTAGTGCTATGCATGGTTCCTTGGTAACCTCTAGTTTGATCAGGGAAACCACAGAAAATGAATCTGCTAATGAAGGTTATAGATTCAGTCAAGAAAAAGAAACTTATAATATCGTAGCCGCTCATGGTTATTTTGGCCGATTGATCTTCCAATATGCTAGTTTCAACAACTCTAGTTCTTTACATTTCTTCCTAGCTGCTTGGCCTGTAGTAGGTATCTATGTTTGCTGTTGGTTTTTGATTTTGACGAATTTGGATTAAACCTCATTGATTCAAACTTTTTGTGTACAGCGGAAGACTTTGATCCCGAACCTGCTTTCAGATCAGAAATTTGTTTGATCTTTGAGTTTGATTTGTTAAATTCAAAGTTGTTTAAATCGAATTTTCCAATAGAAACAAAGTTAACAGGTTTTAAAAACTTGTTGTCTTGATAGTTCATTTTTAATTTAGAATCTGATTTGAAACTTCTTGAAGATTTCTTTGAAGGACTGAAATTCTTGATTTGTCGTTGACGATCACCAACAAATTGCTTCTTCCTCTCATCATTTTGCCACTTGACAAACTTAGGATTTTTTAATCCATAATCTGATGAAAAGTGATCATTTGATGACTTGTCAGACTTTGGTCATTCTTCCTTGCTTGAAAGAATTCTTCAAAAATTCTGACAGCCTTTTGCAACATAACCTTGCTTCGTTCGATTTCTCGGATGATAGGACTTTATCTTCACCGGATGACCATTTTGAATGTTTGCTTGATCAACCTCAATAAACACTTCAACTTCACTCTCTTCTTCTTGATGCTCGTCATCTGATTTCTTTATGAGAAATTCTTTCAATCTTGCTTCATTTTCGATCATTGGTATTAAAGTTTTCCGGTAGAGTGTTAGTGATTGATTCTGGAATGGGTTCATGTGTAATCCAAGTCCAGTTTTTTTTGTTTCCTCTTTCACTAACCAGTTATTTGAACATTGTTTTACAACTTTTAACCTTTGTCAATTCAACTTGTGTTAAAGCATGAGCAATTTTCTCATTTTCGAAATTCTTTGAGAGTTCAGATTGTTTATGTTTTAATGATTCAATTTCTTTAAGTGATTTCTTCCAAAGACTCTTGTATAGACAAGATATTTTTTCAGTTGAAATTTTATGATCATCTTTAAGTTTGTTATGTCGCTTTTCTTCTTTTGACAATTTGTCGCAAATTCTAAATGAATATGATCTATAATGTTCAATTTGCTCGGCACACTTTGGTGAACAAAATTTTTCATTTACTGTTTCAGGTAAAGGAACATAATTCGATGGTTTTTCAGACTCAGACGATGAAGAATCTACCTTTATTTGTTCTGATTGAACCATGAGAGCAACTTCTTCATCTTTATTTCCTTTTCCTGACAAATTATTATCGTGACCCTAATTCATTTCTTCAGCTTCAATTTCAGGAATTGGGTCTGATTTGTCACTCCAATCATATTCATCATCTTCTTCTTCAACACAGTAGACTTTGGATCATTTTCTTCAGACTAATTTTCTTCAACAACTTTAGCAACCAATGCAAGATTTGTCATTAGATCAGATGTGAACTGTTGGTCCCAAAATACTATTGAATCAGTAATTTGATGAAGATTTGGATCAAAAAGATAAAATATTGATGAACATGTTGAACAAGAATAAGAACACTCAATAAAATCCCATTTGATCCATTTGATTTGCATTAGATTTTGTATACATGGGAAGCCCCCAAATCTAGCTCATTCAAGCTTACTAAACCCTAATTGCACTTTACTATTTATAGCCTAATGACACTTTAGACTAACGAGACTTAAGACCCTAGACTATAAATAAAACATGACAATTAGGAAAATACAACTAAATCTCATAAAAGACTAAAATTAAATTAAATATATTTTGTTGACACAAAATATATTTATTAACTATTAAACCTGTAATCTTTTACCTCTTCAACGTCTTGTCTCTAATCTTTGTCCGGAACGCGTCATGTTGACTTTTGCGTTGACTTTGACCGGTGATGTTGACTTTGTTGACTTTGACTGTGTTGATAATATTAGACTACAATTCAGGTCCATCATGAAATCTTCAGCATAAGCACTCCAGTCATAACCATCTTTGACACTTACAACCAATGCTTTATTCTGATCTTCTATTCGTTTTCCTTCGTCTTTTGATTCTGGCTTTGGAAGAGAATGCTGAAAAGTTGTTTGATGAGGACGTTGATTCCAATTCTGATAAATTTGACTTTGTAGTGGATTCTGATTTGACTTTGAACTTGATTTGAGCTGTTAGAGCTTGGTTGATTGTTATAATTCCATGGTTCCTTGTACTCTCTTGAAAATGACCATAGCTCTTGCAGTTAAAGCGTCTTGCTTTTGATTTGTCAAATCCGATAGTCTTGTTTGCGCTTGGCTTCAAACTGTGGTTTACATATGCATGTTTCTGAGTGCGATATGCGATCATTACCATATGCCAGTTTTAGTCCATCTCTTCAACATCGCTTGGATCCATTTCAAATAAGTCCTGCAAAATATATTCCAAATTAGTTAGATGACTTCCCTGAAAAGCTTGAAAACTTGCCATGAAGGTTGTAAAAGCATTCATTGTTTCATCATCCTGCAATAAAAAATTAGTAACATCATTAGCTTTGCAAGATTTATCAGAGTTTCGAGAAGAAGTTTCAGACTGATTTTGTTTAAAAGATTGAGAGGGTTGAGATTGAGTAGATTGTGATTGATTGTTGCTTGTGTAGATTGAACATTTGAATATAGTGATTCTGCAAAGAAAGCAGCTCCTACAAACAACTCTCCTTCTTCACTCAATTCTTCGTTTTGAACAGCAAATGCATTATCACTTGTGTCTACTGGAGAAGTCACAAATTTGTACTGAGATGACGATAAGACATGACCGTTATTCCTTGAACTTTCATCGATCTCCACAAATTCGATTTTGATAATTAACATGTCCATGTCAATAGGAAATTTCTCAATGTGTTTCAACAATGTAACAGTGTGCTTCCAGCTTGATGCTAATCCATTCAACAGTCGATCATTCAAATCTTTCAGATCATTCTTAATTCCAGCAGTTGACACTTTTTGGGTTAGTTTCATGAATCGATTCATCATTTGATGTATAGATTCTCTAGATATATGTTCAAACAGTTCAAGTTTTCTCTTCAACTTTTGCTTCTTCAGTTATTGCAATTCTTCCCCTCCATCTCAGATAACCTTGAGTGCCTTGTAAAATGTGTATCCAGTTCGATAATTTTCAAGACGACTAAGAACTTGAAGTGGTAAGCCTTTGCACATAAGTGAGTATGCTTTGATGCCATTGTTAACTTTCTTCAAATCTAGATCATCTTCCAATTATGGTGTTGTTGTTTCTTTTGTATAGGCAACACCATTTGTATCTGGACCAACAGATTGAGTAGGAATGAATGGACCTTTTTCTATAGATTTCCATAGATTGGAATCTACTGAATTCAAATGAAGCTTTAGTCGAATTGTCCAATTCTTGAAATCTGATCGATTTTTCAACTTTGGAACACTTTTCTCAGAATCATCAAGTGTGATGATGTATAAATGACATCCATTTGATACACTCTGAACTTCATGAATGAGGCATAAGCAAGAAAATGCGAATTACTTCAATTCTAGCGACCGGAGCAAGCACTTCTTTATAATCAATACCTTCTTCTTGAGTGTATCCCTTTGCAACTAGTCTCGCTTTATTTCTGACAACAATGCCACGTTCATCTGGCTTGTTCTTATACATCCATCTACTGCCAATAGCATTTACTCCTTCAGGTAAGTCCACTAATTTCCATACTTTTGGCTTTCTGAATTGAAGTAACTCCTCTTGCATTGCTTCTATCCAATGTTATCTTGAGAAAGAAAACATGAGTAAAGACAGATTTTGGTTTGTTTGGTCTTACTTCTCATCGTTCTTTGATTCAACGGACCTATAATCTGTGAGATAGGTGATTCCTATGAACACGAGAAGTTGGAATGACTTCACCTTGTATTTGTGTCTCCAAATTAGATTCATTCAGATTCGGTAGATCTTTCAGGATTGTAGAAGTGTGTGAAGTAAAATTAGGAACTTGTTCTGGTGAATTGATGATGTAATAGAGAGATTCCGGAGTAACTTCACCATTCGATCTGATGTTGGTTGATTATGAACAGATCCACCATCATTAGGAGAATTTTGCTTATTTGAAAGATCTGGTTCATTATTTGATTCATGAGCTTCTTGAGAAACGGATGGATCTTGTGAATGATTGAAAGATTCAACATGCGGATCACGAAAAGACATGAACAGATACTCAGAATTGAGATTATCATCGTCATCATTGTCGGAATCGTCACTGAAAGATCCTAAATCTCCTAGTTCCTTCTTTGATTTTCCTGAAAAATCAAACAAGTTAGAGTGTAAAGATTTGGATAACGAATATAAATCAAATAGCCAGTCGGAACATGAGCCACAGATGGAAAGGAGTTTTCTAAAAACTATTGTTGATATATATTGATCAACAGACTTACAGTTTTTAGAAAAGATGTGCGAACAGATTTTGGATGATGTGCGGACTGAAGTTACTTAGAGATGTGCGGACAGATTGTTATCCGCACATCAACTTAAGTTTTTTTCTTTTTGATTGTAAACACGTGTATTGCCTAGAGATATTCTCTCGATCAATACAACTTGCATTTATTAGTAATCTTTGTGTTGAATTGTTTGTTTTGTTGATTATAATCATGATTGATGAATATATATTAGCAGATTAACATGCTCGTGACCTGATCCAGATTCACAACTGTACGTTTACAGATTGAAGGACAACATTAGTGCGTCTATTAAACACATGATATGCTTTAGAAGTTGATGAATATCCAAGAAAGAAACCGTCATTTGATTTTGACTCAAATTTACCGAGATGGTCACTTAAATTCAGAACCGTAACAAGACAACCAAAGGGTTTCAAATAAGAAATATTTGGTTTCCTTTCAAACAATAACTCGTAAGGAGTTTTATGTTTATCCTGAACCAATAGTGTCCTGTTTTGTACAAAGCAGGCATTAGCAATTGCTTCGTCCCAGAATGAGATAGGAAGTTTAGCATCTGCTAGCATGGATCTTGCTGCTTCAATTAGAGTCTGATTTTTCCGTTTCGCAACTCCATTTTGCTGAGGAGTTCGTGGAGCACTAAATTGACGCGCAATACCCTTTTCTACACAAAACAAATCCACATTAACAATTTTAAATTCGGTTCCATTAGCACTAAATTGATTCCAATTGGTTTTCAACTTTAATAATAAATTCTGTTAACCAATTCGCAGTTTCAGATTTTGCATGCTAGAAATAAACCCAACTAAATCTTGTAAAATCATCAATGATGCCTAAATAGTAAGATTTTATTTCCAATACTCTGGACATTTGTTGGTCCGAATAGATCCATATGAAGCATTTGTAGAGGTTTGGAAATTGAGTTTTCAAGCTTGGACTTACAAGACATTCGATGTTGTTTTCCTTTCAAACATTCTGAGCAGTGATCAGTTGTAGAGAATTTCTTCGAAGGTATTCCTACAACATGATTTCTAGACACTAGTTTGTTCATGTTTCTGAAATTTGAATGGCCCAGCTGTCTATGCCAAAGCTGACTTTCATCATTTGATGCATGTGCAATAAGACAAGTTGTTTTGGTTTCAGCATCAATCTGAGACATATCAAGCTTTTATACATCTCGATCTCTTGGAGCTTTAACCACAACCACTCATTAGCAATCTTGAAACCTGGTTTCAGTATATAACCGAAAGAATAATCAAATAGAGTTGAATTCATTTATCACAAATTTTGGAAACACTTAGCAAATTAAAGTTCAACTGGGCACAATAGTTGACTTTATTAAAGCTAATTATCCCATTGGATACGGTTCCTTCTCCAGTGATTTTCCCTCCAAATGCAACAAGAGTACCATTTTTATGCTTAAAGTCTTGAAGCAAGGCATGATTGCTTGTCATATGCCGGCTGCACCCACTGTCAACAAACCATGAGTTGACAGGTCTTCTTGGGCGAACCTGCATTTCAACAATCACTTAGTTAGTTCGGTCAACCCAGGCCCACACGGTCTTGGGTTTTCCAAATCTATCTACAACAGTAACTTGTTGATATTGCATATTAGTCAAATTTGTTTCATTCAAATGATTGGCTTGAAAATTAATTCTATCACCGGTTTGGTTCGGCTATTTTTTTCTTAAAGCATGATATCTCTCCTCTAACTTAGGATCAAGGTTGTTTTCATTTCTTTGAGGACTAACCATCACACCTCTCGGAGTAAATCTGTTAGCCTGAAACTGCCTTGCTGGCATTTCATTAAACGCAAAATTGATTTTTCTGAAAGGTCTCGAATCAAGAGAACGACTGTTGGTTGGATTTTAAAAACCAAAGTATTGATTTTGTTGATAGTTTGGAAATCTAGTCATTTCTCTTGCTGAGTTTTCCGGAAGAAACTGTTGGACCTGAATTGTAGTCTAATATTATCAACACAATCAAAGACAACAAAGTCAACGTTAACGGTCAAATTCAACGCAAAATTCAAGACGTCACGTTGATTAGAGACAAGACGTTGAAGACGACGGATTTTTATTGTTAACAAATATATTTTGTGTCAACAAAATATATTTAATAGTCTTCGTCATTTTACTATTTTATGTAATATATATATATATATATTATATATATATATATGAGTGAGGTTCACCTACATAGTGTTATAAATCTAAGAAGGCTAAGAAGCAATAAAAGATTGACATGTGGCATCTAGGAAAATTAAGAGAGGGGGTATTTTAGTCATGTCCACTTTTTTAAATATTCTCTCTCCACATGCAAGTCACATGTCAATTCCCCCACTTTTTTAAAACGTTTATAACTTTTACATACGACATTATTTTTTTAAAAAAATTACACCATAAAAAACGAGAATTTTTTTCTCTTTAAAACGCGTATAATATTGATATATAAAAAACGAACTTTTTTTTCACAATTTTTCAGTTCATTGTGTCTAACGTCAGGTCATTGTGTCTTCCGTCAGGTCATTGTGTCTTTCATCAGGTCATTGTGTGATTGTGTCATCCATAAGATTGTTGTGTCATTCATCGGGTCATTGTGTAATCTTATTTGACAAGTATTACACAATGATCTAATAATAATTACACAACAACACAAAAAGTATTTCAAAGATCTTGCTCTCACATCATCCTTCTTAAAAAATAAATAAACAAAACTTAAAAAAACTACTATTTTCTCATTGTGTCTTTTTTCATTGTGTCTAATTTAAAAAATTAAAAAAACGGTAATTTTTTTAATTTTTTTTAATTTTTCGTTTATTTATTTTCTGAAAGAGGAATACATGGGGAACAAGGTCTCCGAACCACTTTTTTCAAATTTGATTTATATTGTGAGTTATAATTTTTTTAAAAGTGTCATTGTGTCTTTGTTTACCATTGTGTCATTCTCACACTTTGTAACAAAAAATGACGTTGTCTTTGAACATTTCTCAAACACATATTAACAATTTGTGACACGATGATAATTTCTAAACACATAATATGACACAACAAATATTTATAATAAGATGATATTATATAATGACTTAAGAATGAACCGATAAAAGTGATATTTCACTAGTTATAATATAACACAATCACATGATATTACACAAAGACTAGACAAGTGCCGAAATTTTTTTTTATTTTTTATATATCAATATTATACGCGTTTTAAAGATAACAAAACGCTTGTTTTTTTGGTGTAATTTTTTTAAAAAAATAATATCATATCCAAAAGTTATGAAAGTTTTAAAAAAAGTGGGGGAATTGGCATGTGCCTTGCATGTGGAGAGAGAAAGTCAACAAAAGTGGCTATGACTAATGTACCCTTCCATCAATATCTTTTCCTACAAATTGATCTCAACCATCAAAAGAGAGATCTAAAGGTCATAAATCCTTCTTAGCCTTCTTAGATTTCCAACACTATGTAGGATAACTCTCCTCATATATATATATACAAAATATATATTAGACTAAACATTAGGGGTTTATTTGTATTAATTTCCATTTGTCATGTTTTAGTCTAAGTCTAGAGGTCCTAATTGTCATTAGTCCAAAGTGTCATTAGCTATAAATAGTAAATGACAATTAGGGTTTTGTAAGCTTGCATGAGCTAGATATGGGGTCTTATCACTTATTGTAAATCTGATGCAAATCAAATAGATCAATTTGAGGGTTTTCATTGTGTTCTTCATTGTTCATCAATATTGTTCATATTTTTATGTCATTTGATCCAAATCATCAACAAAAATATTGATTCAAATCTGATTGGGACCAACAGAAACAATCAGACGTGTCATGTGACAACCGACATTTTTGGTTAACTCCGTTAACACAACTTCGTTATTGTCGTTGATTCTGTCACATTTTACGTGTCAGTTATTGCACAATATGATTTAATGGTTTAAACGCAATGGATTTCAAGTAAATGGGCTTGAAAGCCCAATAAGATATTTAAGGCCAATTAAAGGCCCAATACGTTATAATGAGATATTATATTATTCATTATTATAAAATATATTGATTAGATACATAAGAGTTCAAATAAATTTATTCGATAACAAAAGAACGTATTTAAATGTGAAACGCGTATTTGATGAAACACGTTCAAACAAAATAAATTATAAATCAAGGAAATGATATTTGGAAATGATTTAGAATATAATGAAAGAAATGTAAGCTTTGACGGAGGTTCGGGATAGAAACAATACAAGAAACGGTGCGTTACACACATTAGTTATGTAACAAGCCCACAAGATAACCCTAACTATAAAAACCCTAGTATGGAACTTCCTCTCATTTTTGCAAAACCTAATTTACTCATCCCTCCCTTGTGCAGCCGCCACCCCCCTCAACAGCCACTTTCCGGCCGTTTTCCGGCCAGCTCCGACATCCCCATGGAGCGTATTATATATCAAAATCTTCGACTCGATGAGATGGTTCCAATGATAGTAAATGTGTCTTCTAACTCGCAGGGACGAAGAAGTTATAGGCCGTTAAAGTCTTGCGGCGGCTATGGGTTTCATGTGTGTTATTCGTTTCCGGCCGATTTCTGGCCTTCTCTGGCAGTTTCCCTGGCACGTATTATATATCAAAATCTTCGTCTTGACGAGACGATTCTGACGGTGGTAATGGCATTCTCTGAAACGCTACGGTTTGAAAGTTATGGTCAGAAAGAGTGCAGCAGCAGTGGTGACGGGTTAAAGCTCTTAATGTGGTGGTGTTGGGGTTGTGCTACGATGATGGTTATGTTACAGTAGCAGGTTTTGGTGTTTCATGGTTGTGATAAGTGGTGGTTGGTGATGGTACTAGTGTGTTTCAATGATGGTCTATGGGGGTCGATGATGGATGGCGGTGATTGTTGGAGATGAATGGTGTTTCTTGGAGGTTCTAGTTGATATGTGTATGGATGGAAGAAACCGGGTCTTGGACAAAGAATGTGGGCGGATTTGGAAAACGGAAGTGAAACGGTATATTACACAAATTATTAGTATTACATTTTATAAAAAAAAAATCGATCGTGTTGAGCTTGAATATAAAATTGAAAGGGAGTAGTATATATACACAAATAGTGAATCGAACAAAGATATGAACTGAGTACTTGTTTTATAAAGATACGATGACACGAACCTATTATATAAGTAGATCTTTCACAATGAGACAATGCGACAATAAGCGAAACAAGTTGAATATTGTTACTAATAATAATAACTCGTGACATGAGACCATTATACACACACATACTTGTTACATGTATACAAATATGATTGATTTGATATTAATTCATACATGGTATTATCGCCTCCTTAATTCTTTGGATCATCTCATTTAGTGAGAACAAGCAACAATATGTAATTATATTTACAAAGAACAATCCAGCATCCTAAATGTAAAAGTTTCTTATCAATTGAATGATAGTTCGTTATTCAAATAAAGATATCACAAACGCTATTTATGAAATTTAGCAAGTAGTACATGACAAATACTTATATCACATACATGTGTGTATGCACGAATACATATATAGAATATATGTACAACTAAATACTTACTGTTTGCAAATTATAAATATCTAAGTGATGAGAATACTTGAATAGAAACATAGATGCAACCGAACAACAATATGAATAATTATTATACTTAAAGTAATACAAAGAGCTCAACCGCACGTGTAGAACAACATTGTATTATATTAAAGATTATTATCTTGTGTATCAATAGGGATATTTTTGGTGAATTCATGTGCTTGTGCTTGCGTGAGCTTTACAACATGAACATAGATACATGTACTTGCTGGTTACTGAGGTGAGTTTCACGACCCTTTTTACTTTTACTTACTCTTTTTTGGGGAGATAACATGCTGTAATTACTTCTTTTACAATCTTGCTTCTTAGTATGATCACATGCGTACCTAGTGTCAGTACTTCTGCCTTACGTTTGGACCGTTAATTATATTGCAAAGCGAGGAAATTTTGAGTAGTACTACTGGGTCTGACAAACCCCATCCGGGCTGGTCGTGCCTGCATGACTGGAGGTCAAACGGGTGTTCAATTGTCCTATCTTTTACCGTGCCTGGGAGGCATTGGCTTGAGGCATTCATTTCTTTACATTACTGTCAGCTTCGGTCGTAAACACTTTCGTACACTAGTGTAGCATGCATAGTAGTCTAGCTAACTACTTGATATACTAAGGGAATTACTAAAGTTGCTTTTGGAACTTACTTTCAACTTTTATAAACCTGTGAACTCACCAACTTTATGTTGACACATTTTAGCATGTTTATCTCAGGTTTTCAAGATAACACTCACGGATAGGGCATTCATTCATGGGTCGCATTGATTTCAGAAATTAACTTTACTTATTGTATTTGCATTTTTACATTCAAATATTATAATATTTTACATAATAGATTCTCATTTACTGTTTACGCTTCCGCATTTATTGTAAAACTTTTATTTAAATTTTATTACTTAATACAATACATTACTTTTCAAAATCATATACGTCGTTTGGTGTAACTAATGATCGGATCCTGGTGTGTCACACTCCTAACGGTAAAACTCCGTTAGTGGAATTTAGGGGTGTGACATGTCATGATTACGTCTCTCACAAATTTCACAAAATTTGTTATAATAGCATTCTGCAGAGGAATGATTTCTTTTGTTGCAGTTTTCATAGTACCTGTTAAAGAAACACTCAGCAGTTGCATGGTTATAACGATTGCATATCTCACAATAAGTTTTGCTGATTTTGAACAACCGATTGTTAACTTATGATGTAGAATCAACATGTCATTCTCTCACAATTTTGTTTGTTTTAAAGTTAACTTGGTTCTTCTTTGGAGATTGTATTTGTGAATTAGGTTTGTTATTACCAGTCAAACATTAATTCTTCTGGTATTTCTGATGCAAATAAAGTTGATTTAGTTGGTCAAAGTTGTTCAAATGAAAACATCAAAGTCAAACAAGTTTTCAAACCAAAACCAAATCTATATTCTCAAGAACCAAAGAAATCACAAAGTTTGAAAACTGAATTCTATGAAAAGAACACAAGGCTTTGGTGTGAAAGGTGCAAAATGACTAATCACAATACCAAAGATTGTTACTTTTCAAAGTATTGTCAACTTTGTGATATGCATAAACATAATATTTGTAGTAATCACTTTGGAAATTGACCTTAAACAAATTACGGATATCCGAATTTTCAGATACGGAATCGAATAACTATCCGAATATCCAAAAATTATAATCTTTATAAATTTTTGTGTAGTTTTGTTTGAAATATGAATAAACTAAACCTGCTTACAACCAATTTCATCAAAAATTTCAAATACCAAACTACAATCTTAAAAATAAGAACATTTCAAAAGTTGCTGACTTGCTTTGCTTAATTCAATCACCGCAGATCTTAAAACTACTAATTATCTCATCAATCTCTTCCAAGTTCCAACTTCCATGCTAATCTAAAAATCATATATACGAAATTTCGGATGTGACAACCCGTAAATTTTAGGTTAACACCGTTAACTAATTTTCGCTCTTTCTATTAAAATGGTTATTATAAACCTCTCTTTCATCATGTAAGTTAAATTAGATAAAGTTCAAGGTTTAATTTAGTAATTGATAAAAGATACTTATTAACTTTTGAAATAAAATAAATAACCTACCAAACTAGAGGGTTTATTATGTAAAATTGTATTTACCCCCCCCCCCCCCAACACCCAAACACACATTACGTCTTCAATCTTCTTCTTCTTCTCAACATATGATTCAACAAAACAAATTTCAAAATCTTATGTTCATAAGAATAAATCTAATGAGCTTCCAAGTGAATTGAATGATAGGTTTGAAGTGTTAATGAATCAATATGTTAAACTCAAATCTGATATGTTGACTACATTTGGTTTGCAATGTGCGCATCAAACTATTATTGATGAATTTGGAAAACCCAAAACCACTATGGTTTAGGTTGATCGTTCTAACTGATTTTCTTGATTGTGCAGGCACATCCACCTAGAGCTAAAGATAGTTTATGGATTGTGGATAGTGTATAGTGGTTCCTCAAGACACATGACAGGAAATCAACAGTTACTCGATCAATATCAATCAAAGAAAGGATCATATGTTGCATTTGGTGATGGTGGAGGTTGGAATACTGGTGAAGGAACTGTCAGCAATGGATCGTTGAGTTTAGATGTCAATTATTGTGAACAACTTAAGTACAATTTGCTGAGTGTTACACAAATTCGTGACAAGTCATACAAAACAATGTTGGAGACAAATTCTGTAACATATTGAAACCTGGATTTCAAATACCTTAAGAGTGGATCCAAAGAAAGCTCAAAGACATAACAACATATACATGATTGACATGAGTTCTATGTCTGACATCAATCAAGAGACATGTTTGCTTTCAAAAGCATCCAATGATGAATAAGTTCTTTAGCATCGAAGTCTGGGTCACACTCATTACAAAAATATGAATAACTTGGTTAAGCATGATCATGTAGTGGGAATACCCCAAAAGATGTTTTTTGTCATTGATAAGTGTTCTGCATGCTTAAAAGGAAAACAACATCGAAAATCTCACAAGACAAAGATTGTAAATTCAAATGTTACACCTCTTAAACTTTTACACATGGACCTCTTTGGCCCTATAAATGTTTTAAGTCACTCAAAGAAACAATATTGTCTTGTGGTGATTGATGATTTTTCCAGATTCACTTGGGTATTCTTTTTGTACAGAAATAGTGAAACTGCAAAGATCTTGAAAACTTTCATTACTAAAATTGAAATACAATTTGATATAAAAGTCAAAGTAATGAGAAGTGACAATGGTACAGAATTCAAAAATGAAGTGTTTATGAAGTGACAGGACATTGATTGAAGCTGCAAGAACAATGCTAGCTGATTCAAAACTGCCTATTACCTTTGGGCAGAAGCTGTGTCAACTGCTTGTTTTGTTCAAAACAGAAGTCTCATTGTCAAAGATCATAACAAAACACCATATGAATTGTTGTTTAACAGAAAACCTCCAATTGGTTTCTTTAGATCATTTGGTTGTCTTGTGTCTGTGTTGAATACCTCTGACCGATTAGCTAAATTTGATGCAAAAGCAAGTGATGGTTTCTTTGTAGGATATTCATTACAATCTATTGCATATAGAGTTTACATTTCAAAATACAACATTATTGAGGAATCAATGAATGTTGAGTTTCATGAAAAATCTTTTTCTAAAATTATAAATGGTCTAGCTTGGTTATTTGACATAGATGCTTTAACTAATTCATTGAATTCTAATTCAGTTGATGATTCTGCAGGTTATAGCTCAGGGGGAGAATCAGATGATGAAGTCATTATACCATTTCCCTCAAAGTACCCCGGTCTATCAAATCCAGATATTCATGCAAATTTTTATGATTGTATTCCACCAACAGATCCTACTGCTGAAAGTGATGAATTGATAACTGATGATGGATATAATTATTTTCATAATTCACCACATGAATCTGATCCATCCATTCAAACCACAACCATTCAAGACTTCAATTATACAAATCTGGAAAATGAGGTGATTGTTGACTCTGTTCCTATCTCAAGGACTCTTAAAAGCCTCTCTTAATCTAATATAATTGGAAGTTTGAATGAAAGGGTAACAAGAAGTAAGAGTACAAATGAAAATATTTATCTTTTCTCATGCTTCTTATATCAAACAGTTCCAAACAACATTTCTGAGGCACTTAAAGATTCAAGTTGGATAGAAGCTATGCAAGAGGAGCTTCTCCAATTTCAAATTCAGAATGTTTGGACATTGGTTGATTTACCTGATGGACTCTATATGCCATTGGTACTCGTTGGTTATTTCGAAATAAATCAGATGAACGAGGCATTGTCATTAGAAATAAAGCTAGATTGATAGCTTAAGGATACACACAAGAGGAAGGTATTGATTATGAAGATGTGTTTGCACATGTGGCAAGACTTGAGGCTATCAGATTATTTCTTGCATATTCTGCATACATGAACTTTACTGTGTATCAAATGGATGTCAAATGTGCTTTCCTATATGGTGTTATTAATGAAGAAGTGTGTTCAACAACCTCCTGGATTTGAAGACAATGAATGTCCTTACAAAGTGATGAAACTTGACAAAGCTCTTTATGGCTTACATCAAGCACCACGAAAGTGGTATGAAACCTTGTCATCACATCTGATGCAAAATGGTTTTAAAAGAGGCAGGATTGATCAAACTCTCTTCCTTAAACGAAAGAACAAAGATCTTCTCTTAGCTCAAATTTATGTTGATGACATCATTTTTGGATCCACAAGCAAAGAGATTTGCACAGAGTTTGAATCTATCATACAATCAAAATTTCAAAAGAGTTCAATGGGTGAAATAAATTTCTTTCTCGGATTACAAGTTACTCAAGCAAAAAAAGGAATTTTCATACATCAAGAGAAGTACATCAAGTAGATTCTTAAAAAATTCTCTTTTGAAGATGTTTAATCCATAAGAACACCACTTGACAAAGCTCACAAGTTGGAGCCTGATGAAAGTGGAAAACCGGTGGATCAAACATACTATTGATCATTAATTGGCTCTTTGATGTACTTGACTGCAAGTAGACCTGATATCATGTTTGCTGTTTGTTTGTGTGCTTGATATCAAGCAAATCCCAAAGAATCCCACCTTCAAGTTGTCAAGAGTATATTCAGATATCTCAAAGGAAAAAACTACACTGGGTTTGTGGTATCCTAAAGAGGGAAATTTTGAATTACATGCTTACACTGATAGTGATTATGGGGGATGTAATCTTAACAGAAAATCAACTTCTAGGGGATGTCATTTTTGGGTCCAAGGTTTATTTCATGGCAGTGTAAGAAACAAACCAATGTTTCTGTATCTACTGCAGAGGCCGAATATATTGCTGCATCAGCATGCTGCTCACAAGTCCTTTGGTGTCAAAACCAACTGCTGGACTACTGGTTTAACTTCTTGAAAACCCCAATCTATATTGATAATACTGCAGCAATCTTTATCACAAGTAATCCAGTACAACACTCTAAAACCAAACACATAGAAATCAGATATCATTTTTTACGTGATAATTCTGAAATAGGTTTAATAGTGTTAGTACATGTAAGTACTGAAAACCAATTGGCTGATCTTTTTACAAAGGCCTTTGATCAAGGCAGATTTGAATATCTGGTTACCTTGATCATTTGGTATAGCCATCTAAATAAATAAATAAATAAATAATAAAAATAATAATAATAATAATAATAATAATAATAAAGGTGGCAGGAGTACAAATTAAAAGATGAATGTTTGGTTATGCAATATAAGAGAAATGAGTTTAAATCACATCTTGGTCTTTTACATATGTTTCAAAATTAATAAAGACTGACTGATCATAATGCTTAGTGTTGGTATGTTGAAAAACAGTAAATCTGAAAAGTAAACATCTTGGTGATAAAACTAAAAGTTCTTTATGTATAAGTTGTGTTAAGTTCCATCTAAGGGCATTGGTGGAGTGTTCACTTTTCTGATAGACTGCTTGTAAAGTTACTTACACATATCAGGAAATGATGCAATAGAATACGTGTTGAGCAAACATATGTGAACTTCTTTGTTGTGGTGCCTACAGACCTGAAGTTTTACACGAGGTCTCCTTTGTTGTAGTGATCTACAGACCTGGAACACCTCAAGATGTACAAAAGATTCCAAAGAGGAACAATACCAAGTGTCAAAAGATTCCCAAAGTGGAAAAAGTGTCAATTCCAAAAATTTGAAAGTAAAGAAGATCCCAAAGGGAACACCACCAAATAATTTATAACCCAAAGCTTCACGGATTACATTGTAAATGACCTGATTGTTAAAGTGCTTGCTTGTATGTAGTTGAAGAGAGTGGAACTTCTAAGATGTTT
The DNA here is from genome assembly GCA_030867185.1 of Tagetes erecta. Lineage (NCBI taxonomy): Eukaryota > Viridiplantae > Streptophyta > Magnoliopsida > Asterales > Asteraceae > Tagetes > Tagetes erecta. Next base: position 22,250,412 of record CM061487.1, read on the forward strand.
CTAAGTGTCGATCACATACTTGACATACTTAATCAAGGCAAAACATATTAAAGTATCACTAAGTGTTTTAAAGTAAGTTTGTTATAAGCTATATGCCCATCTTAAATATTGAAAAATTGTCTATGTCTATTCAAAACTTTCTTTTATTTTGTGTGAAGATTATTTATGTGATATGATCTCTTTGCTTACCTACATTTGTTCTCAAAAGGTACTTTTCTGTGAATCTGAAACAAAATAAAGGTGGGCTATGATCATATTTGTGATTGGTTCATAATTGTTCATATGAAAAGTTCAAATTTTTTTCTCTAAGAAAATTAAAACTTTAGGGGGAGAAAATGACATATTCAAATTGTCATACTCAAATGATTTATGATTTGTGAGAAAACTAGATTGACTGGATGTGGTATTATGAATATCGATTGAAAGTGTGCAAATCATTTCATTTGAAAATTTGATCTCTTGCAGTGTACAATTATACATGTCATGAAATGACCAAAAAGACCAAATTAAGTGTGTCAAAGATGTTTTCTATATAAACAAATCAAGAGTTTTGAGCACATGAAAGTAAAATTTGGATCTTAAAATTTCAAGATGTGTGGACACTGTTATCCGCAGATCAAGATATGCGAACACTGTTGTCCACAGATCAGTTGAAACTGTCAAGATGTGTGGACACTGTTATTCGCAGATCAAGATATGCGAACACTGTTGTCTGCAGATCAGTTGAAACTGTCATTCGCAGATCAGCTGAAATCACTGTCATTAATGTTCATATATTTGTCATATTTGTCCTATTGCTACTGATCATATGAACTAATTCTGTGAATTGTTTGTGTGCAGATGTGCAAGGAAAGATTAAATGGGATTTGAGGAAAATTGTAACAAGTACAAAGAACTGTTACCCATTGATCAATTGATGATCTATGAGTACTGTTCAACGTACAACATTAAGAAAGATGAAAAGAATTTTAAAACTGTCTATGTGTTTGAAAGATGTGCGGATGGTACTGTAGCAAGCAAATCAATGTGATGTGCGAATGACACTATTGTCCGCATATCGAACAAAATTAAATATTTCAATATTAGGTTATAAATCATAAATGTTGATTTATATCTTAATATGTTAATCTTTGAAGAGTGTACTTAATTTGAAGGATGTGCGAACAACAGTACAAAACTGTTTAGTTACTTTTGTACGCATATCAAATACTGTTTTCCGTAGGTGACAAAATTGTTTTATTTTGAAACAAATTTTGATATCAAAACAATGAGAATCACAGGTAAATGTGTTTTAACTAAAAGAAAAAGTCATAAAACTCATTTTACATGAGAAATGAATGAAAACTGATATGATGTGCGAAAAACCTATTGTCCACATATCTTTTAAATTTTGTTTTAAAATTTTAACAAGTGTGGAAATAGTATATAAACACTTCAAAACCCTCAAACGGTTCATTTCAGACACTAAGTACAGTCGAAAGAAGATTTTCACACATTTCACAACAAATAACAAAATCAATAATCTAAACATAATAATCATACCAATTTTATATAAAAAATAACAAGTGTATCTTTTTGGGTAAGAATCAATCAATATGTTTGTAATTTCACTGTTCACCGTAAAGCAATCAAATCGACAAATAAAATTGACAAATTTGAAATTGAAGTTTGATTTAAACATGAATGTTGTTAATCAATAAGTGTTTAAATGTGATTATCATCTGTTTATCATCACTAACATCTTAAAATTTTAAGCATAAAACTTGATCAACTTTGACCTAAAAGTCAAAATTTGTTAAAACTTGAATCTGAACATTAATTCTGATAAATTTCTTTCTTATTGCAGATTAAATGGTTGAATTAAAGTTTGTGAAAGACCATAATGCAGTTTCATATCTACGTCCTAAAGTTCCTATTGGTAAAGAACAATTTCTTGAAGTCATTCAGTTTTTATCAAGGACAAGATTGGCCTATGCTTTGTGTGTTGATCAAGCCTTTGTATCAAGATTTATCAAAAGATTCTGGAGAATAACTGTGGTTGAATCTGTTGATGGTGTGACCAGAATTAGAGGTGAATTTGCTCTGGATAGAGAACTTATTATCACAGAAGCAAGTATTAGAACTTGTTTCAGATTTGGAGAAGATGGTAATTACCCTACTAAATTCAATGAAGCAGAAATCCTGCAATGTTTTGAAGATATTGGTTATGAAGGAGGTCTAGTGAGAAAACATATGCTAAAAGGTCAAATAAGTTCAAGATGAAGATTCATTATTCATTGTATTCAACATTCTTTATCTAAAAGGAAGTCTGGATGGAATGATATGACGTAACTGCTTATATATTAGTCTCATTGGTTGAGAACAGAGGATATAACATGTCAAGTTACATCTTTAATGGGTTGAGAATGATCATTGAAGAAGATAGAAGAAACAAGTTTTTGATGTATCCAAGATTTCTTTAATGCTTGATCAATAGGTCATTTCCTGAGTTGATAGGTGTATATCATGGTCCAACACTTAGAGTATTACATCATGACTCTAAGGTGTTTGCTTATTTGACTAGGACCAATGCCAGGAGTAATTTCAGTGGACTAGAGACTGATCTTACACAATATATGAAGGATGTGGCTGCTGGATTAATTGAAAATGGGAATGATCAAGTAAATCTGATTGATGAACCTATAAACATGGATGATTTGATAGGTGAATAACCTTTAGCTCATGCTAATACAAGTTCTGATGAAAATGGTGGTGATGATAATCAAGCTGGTGATGATAATCAAGCTGGTGATGATAATGATAATGATAATGATTCTGATGGTGATGGTAATCAACCTGAAAATGGTGTTGGACTGAATGTTGAAATGAATCCAAATGATGGTGATGAAACTATTGAAGAACAACATGATAAATCTGAAGATAAAGATGATAGTTCAGAGAAAACCTTATTTGATCAACAAGAAGATATAGACAAAATCAATCTTGAGCAAATTGATTTTGTATATGATGATTATGAAGAACAATCAAAAGCTGAAGAAGATAAACATCAAATTGTGATTTCTTCTTCAGAAGAAGAACATGTATCTGAGAAGGATAATAAGGAAGTGGATGAAGAATTGACTTTGGAATATCCTACTCATGAGTCAAACTTACCTGTTGGTGATTTATCCAAATTTGAAATGGCACATCTTTCTGAAGTTGATAAGTTGAATTCGGCAATTGAAGAACTAAATAGAAGAATTCAAGATTTTGACAATCTATTCAACTCTTTTAGATTAACATCCAGTGAAATTGTTGATAGACACAATAGGATGGTGACTAAAAATCTTGATGTGAAGAAGTTGAATTTTGATCTCAGGAATGAACTTGATTTCAAGGAGAAAGAGATTGAGATTTTGCACTTGAGCTTGAATAAGAAAGAAGAAAGTATTCAAGAATTGACAGAGTTAAACAATTTGAAAGATAGTCAAATTGAAGATTTGTTGAAGCTAATTAATTCTATGAAGAAAGTTCCTGCTCAAAATTCTTCATCTGAAAGTACTGATAGCTCTGAATCAAAATCAAGTGAATCTGATTATGATCAAGAAGATAACTCTGATGATGAACCCGTGATTGAACAAGATGAAGGTAATCTGCAATTGACTGTGGTTGAAGAGGTTGTCGATAGGTTTATGCCTTTGGCTGTGGTATATCCTGAGGTGATACCAATTTAGGTTTTATACATTTGAAGAATTAAAGGTGGATGATTCTTTTTTAAAGAAAATTCAATCAAATTATTTGTGGAGAGAAATGACCATTTCAAGAACCTAGTTGACTGATGAAGATAAACAAATTGTCATCTCTAAATTGCTAACTGTTGAACAACAAGAGGTGTTGTTAAATGAGATTAACAGAGTTTTGAATACATTCCAAAGTGTTGTAGATAATCTGAAGAAATATCAGCCTCTAACAATCAAATCCTCTGATTCTTATTCTATTACTTATCAAAGAAAGAAAAGAAGGGCAAAACTGTGTTAGTGGAACAAGCTGGGAATGAAATGAAAGAATTATCCAAACTTGAGAAGATGGATGCCAAAATTAAAAGAAAACTTAAAAGAGATGAATTTTTAACCCCTGAAGAGCGGAAAAGGCATCTAGAAATTGTTGAATTAGATGCACAAAAGGCTCAAGGCATTCATTCTTCACATATTGAAGAAGATATTTCTGACCATGAGATGATTGAGGCATTACAAGGAATAGATGATGAAGAGGAAGTTGATGTGAATATCGAGAATACTGAAAATGTGGTTGAAGATGAAGCTGAATTGAAATTTCCTGATGAATTATATGATGAAGTATTGAACTTTGATCTTGAAGAGCCTGAGCCAGAAGTAAAACAGAATATTGAATTTGCTTTTAGCAACAAGATTATGTTTTTACTACAAAAAGGCCTTAACAGAGTATATGTGTTGGGAAGAACTGAGGAAGAACTTGATTAAGACATTCAAAAGTTACAATCAACTGAGTCTGAAGAAGGAGAAATTGAAGTTGAAAAACACTTTGAAGATTTGGATGCTGAAAATCCAAGAACTCTATTGCATACTATGATAGATAGAATGAAGAAAGATGAACTGAAGGATTGGCTAGCATTCAGAAACTATCATGTGATGTTTTATCAAAACCGTTGCCCGAAGGCCCTGCCCGAAGGCATAAATACTCAGCCCAAGGTTGTTTAAAATCTTGCCCGAAGGCCCTACCTTAAGGTATAAAAATGCAGCTTTAGTTGGCCCTGCCCAAAGGCATAAAGTTTTGCCCAAAAGCCCTGCCTGAAGGCATAAAAATGCAATCTGCCCGAAGGCACTGTAAAATAGTTGCCCGAACGCGATGTAAAATCATTTGTATGTTTTCTCCCCGAAAAAGATTTAAAAGCGGGCAAAAAACTCACCTTTGAAGCGCATAGCAAAAACAACCAGCACAACGCAACAAGAAAAACTAGACCGCTCTACAACCTGGTTTCATAATTACATACTCATTATTCACTAGAACTCGTACTTATACATATGTATATCTCTAATTCACGTATACTCATGAATCAAATACTCATCATTTCATACACATTGTATACATCCAATTTAGACTATCAATGCAATACCCATACCATGTTTACTACTCATACATATTATCAACACATATTGCATACCCATAATATATTGTTGTTGTTTATTATGAAATCATACACATTACACATGTACATCTATTGACAACTTTCACTAACTAAACATCACACGTACATGATCAAACTGGTATATTCATTCATTTATGTAACTGAAAATACATATATACATGTTCGTACATCCATACATACATATGTTTCACATGTATTTGCATATATCCTACGTTCATGCTGCTGCCAACCATATACATATGCACATACATTATATAACTTCACATACGTATCTATATATATGTCATTTAACATACATCACATATAAATATATATATATATATACACACACTCGACGTTGTTGTTTTGTTTTCGTGCATATCTACATACATAAGGTACATAACTATATCACAATTTCATAAATACACTACTGTTAGCATCATCATGCACAATTTACACCATACACCCCATAGCCGATATATGCATGCACTATGTACGACTGTTACCCACTTCTTTACACCCACACACTATTTTTCTGATTCACACAACCATACATTCATACGGCTGCCATATATGTATACATCTATCACATATCTAGACCGTGTATTCCTGTTTTACATACATACTTATATCGCACACACATATATAAACTATAATATACGTACATACATGCTGTTACACACACCATGATATACATTCATGCATACATCGCACACACACATACGTATATATATATAGCAGCATACATACAATCACTGTACTGTTACTCATACGCATCGCATACACAACACATACATACAATCGCACGCACAGTTAACACACATACATACTACATCGTTGTCTTGTTCCGGTTTTATATGCACACACACATGCTACTGCACTTATACACTTACAATGGCACACATAACATTCACATATTATGGCAGATTATACATACATAGTGATCGCACATAACACAACACATTGCGTCTAGTAAAACCGAGACCCGAAACACGATCGGATACGAAGTAAAGAACCAAAGAATCTGGAACATACCCACGAGATGTGATGACTGACACGAACGACGTTTCTACTGAATGAGACGGCTATTGCTAATGTCGCTGGAGTTGCAGGTTCTGCCGGAAAATTTTGTTTCTTTGAACAGCAGTGACGTCGCGCAACGAGGGGCCGGGGTTGATCTGCTGTGATGCGCTAAAGATGAATTCGCTGTCCTTTGACCAGGGAGGTGCAAGGGGGTTTAAGAGTTGTAGGTTTTCCAGTGGCGCGCGACAACGGAGCAGCTGCTGTGTTTTTTTGTTTCCCGACGCCGGCGAAGAAGAGAGGTGGAGGTTGCTGCGCCTGTTCTTCGCTTCGGTCGGATAGACGAAGATGATGCTGGTGTAGTTGTGCGGCAAGTAGGGTTTGTGAGGTGTGTTTTCAAGAGAGAAAAGGGAGACGAGATAGAGATCGACGGTTTAAGGGGGTGGGGGTTGGGTTTATAGTTTTTGTATTTCCACAAATGGCCCTTGAACTTTAGTAATTTGTTTAAATTTAGTTTTTAAGTTATTTAATAATTTTAGTTATTTGTAATTTTAATCCCAAACTTAATAAAAACTTAGCAGGATAGTTAAAAGTAATTAACGGTGTTAACCTGAATTTGCAGGTTGTCACATCATCCCCTTGTTAAAAGAATTTCCGTCCCGAAAATTACGTCGTGTCATTGGTTGACTGCAACGAAATATACAATAGAAAAGAAAAAAAATTTCAAGTTGTCATATCATCCCCTTGTTAAAAGAATTTTTGTACTTTTGGTGTTAGATGTTGTTACTTTAATAACTAGGAATGATTTTATATGTTTTACATTAAGTAGCCACTTCATTAGATTTAAACCGACTAGGGTAATCATTTGTAGTATTCCAAAGGTGTGTTAGTCCACTGGCTTATGCATGTTATGGTTTCCTTGTATTGGGTTGGAGGTCCAAGTTTCAAAACTTGGCATCCATTTTTAAGATTTATAAACAACGATTTGTATGCAGAATGTTTCAGGAATTTTTGATCACAGAGCTTCGAGTTGTTATTTAGACTTTCAAGGATCGAGACTTAACTAAAGAGTCTATATTAAAGAAGCATTGTTATTCGAGTTGTTTAGAGATCATTGCAGTGACACAACTGTGTGTAGGTACTCGACTTTACTAAAGAATCATTGTCAAAACGCGGTCATCAAGAGTGTCATAGACATTCTAAAAACAGATGAAATTTGAGTGTTACGATTAGAAGTGTGCAGGTAGGGGGCAGGTATATGATATGCCCAACTTTTTCTCATATAGAAGTTTTCAAGAATCTTATCTTTCTATTCAAATAGCAGATTAGTTCAATTATGTAGGTCTATTAGTGTGACCTAACCATATTCCTTTTAAAATATGGGTTTTAATTTACGCATGGATAAGATAAGAGCTCAAACAAAAAAGTTGTTAGAAAGAATTTTAATATCAAGATTCATTGAGTGATAACGTTTGAATTCTCCATTAGGGTGTTTAAAAGATTATGAGAGATAATAGTTCGGTTGAAGCTTAGAGTTTAACAGACCAGATGAGAACGTCATGTCATTTCATTACTTGGTTCGTTTAGCTTCACTAGTTTCCCTTAAGCATGTAGTTTCCTATTTTAGGGTTTCATGGTTTAGAATGATTATGTGACAATTTCTTACATTGCGCCTCAAATAGTTTGATCAAGGAAGTTTATTACATACAAGGAGGTAGATTCTCTTGAATAAACTGAAGCTTAAAAAAAAAGACATCGCACGCTTGAAGTGTCAAGAAAATAAGAGCATCAATCATTATATTTTGTAGCAGCTATAAAGATGTATAGGAATGAAATGAAATGAGTGGTTACTATTCAGAACAGTAATGCTTTAGGCTCACACAAAATGCTAGTTGGTATTAATTGATTTTTTTTGTGAATTGTACTATTCATCACCTAAACTCACGGAGCGTATTCGATATTTGGATTCATATACACGTGGGGGGGTCAATTGCAAAAATCACTCAGTTTCTGCTACCGCTGCAAATAATGGGTATCTGAAAGTCAAAGTGTCTAGGTGTATTGCGGTTTCCCCTAAATTATTATTGCTTAAACATCATTTAAGTGTTACAACAATTCTTCGAGTTACTCCTTTCGTATTTAAATTGTACATTTAATTATTCTATAATATAGTGTTCTTGAGAGCATTTCAGATCAATAGAGATAATACTGATGATAATTTTGATGTCTTTAAACCTCTTCGACCTGATAATAGTGTCTAACAGTTAACGAGCATGATTTACTACACCAGCCACTAGTTAAGTGGCTTACGAGAATTTCCACTGACAGTGGGAAAAATTTAAGTGATAAATTACACATTAGAACCATTTATCCACAAGCCAGGTCTCACAGGGATTCACATGCACTCCAAATTATTATCTCGTGTGCACCCGTGATAATAATTTGTTTTGCATGTTCACCCTAGTTCCACCTGTCTGGCGTTAAAATGTCTCTAAGATTATAATACTGATTACCAAGTGGTGTCAAAATGAAAGGTTATCTACAGATTGACCCTCAACCCTAAATTGATCAACAAGTAGCTTATTAGAAAGTGTAGTCAGGAATTGTTCGATTTGAGCAATCACTTGATTTATGGATGGTAGATGGAATACTTCAGTGACATAAGCTACCATAAAGCATGAGTATTATTTTAGTCGAGATAGGCCACATTTAGATTAGGGAGTAGACAAAACGCTTCACAACATTGTGTTCAATTTATCCCCTAAAAAGTATTAACAAAAATGTAGGCTCATGGCTTGGTAGTGATGACGTTTCAGTAAAAAAAAAATTATGCAATAATGCATGTAATCGTCTTGTCCGAGCAGACTTTATGTAGACAAGTATATCATAAGTATTTTATCTTCACGATATGCCTCTTCTAGTCAATAGATTTCACTAGAGCAACAAGCACCAACTTGATGAAATAAGACAAGTGTGACAATATGGAGAAGGTTCAATAAAATAGAACATAATACTTAACGAAAGAAAATCATTAAAGATAACTTCAACGTCTTAGTCTTTATGATTTGAGTGTTCAATGCTTAACGCACTTTTGTTGTCAACACGAGTTCAACAGAGTGAGAAAAATATGAATAAAAATCGGTTTTCTGGGATTATAAGATTTAACGTATTCTGACAAGAAGGAAATGTACTGCTGAATAACTTATGCTCCACTTCACAACTCTAGGAGGGATAGCCTCCAGCGGGTCAAAACGGTTGTAATCGTCAGGCTCATATTCTTGGCCTCTTTGCGCCTCGAGAAGATGTCTCAGCCACATTGCGTGAAGACGAATTTGATTTAGGCGGAGAATTTAAATTCATGTTTGGGATAAGGACATAGTATTTCGTATAAGGATTCTTAAACTACAAAGATTCTATATCACGAAAGCACGTAAAATGTAACACGTATAGGCAAACAAACTCTAATTTCTAACTATGATTCTACTGTGTAGTGTGAGTGTAACTAATGCAAATGCTTAAAGTTATAGACTATATGCAAAGAAATGCTAGTTCCCTATAACTTATGACTCTGATACCAATCTGTCACACCCTCAATTTTCCACAAACGATATATCCGTTAGGCGTGTGACATACCAGGATCTCAAGCCATTAGTTACAGTAACACTGACTCAATAAATTTTAACAAAAGTTTAACTTCGACATTAATCCCAAAACTCAAGGTATAAAATGTATGTTTTCAAAGTTAGCGGAAGCTTATAAACAAACCTATTATTTAAATAAACTTGTGCTCAACAGCTTAGCACAAAACCAATAAAACTTGTGCTCAAAAGTCTAGCACAATTAAATAGAAACATCGTTGCTCAAAAGTCTAGCACGTAACCCAATAAAAGTTTTCAAAAACCAATAATATAAATAGAAGTTGGTAAAAATGTTAAAGTGATTCATGCATGAAATGCCCTACGTGCACAGCTCCTAGCCACTTGAGAAAACATACTGAAAACGGTCTACACATGGTTGGTGAGCTTAATGAGATAAGTAATCAAATGTAACTATCAAAATAGTTTAACTGATAAACATCATTACTTTGCAGGTTAGCTAAACCACCTCGTTTACTACATGAGCACGTCGAGATTAAACTGACCGATACGATAATTTTTGCCTTGTTGCCACCACGACGGGTGACCAAAAGTTAAAGGACCATTTGCACCACCTGGAAACCAATCCAGCAAGGTGGGGTCTGTCGAACCCGTGATACTACTCAAATTTCCCCGTTGTACCCACTATATATTAATAATCTCGACAATAAGGAAAGGACTTTAGAGTTGGTGGAATCATGCTCAGTAAAATAAACAGTTAGACAATAGAAAGATTTTTTTTATCAAAACCGTTGCCCGAAGGCCCTGCCCGAAGGCACAAAGACTCAGCCCAAGGCTGTTTAAAATCTTGCCCGAAGGCCCTACCCGAAGGTATAAAAACGCAGCCTTAGTTCGCCTCGCCCGAAGGCATAAATTTTTGGTCAAAGGCCTTGCCCAAAGGCATAAAAATGCAATCTGCCCGAAGGCACTTAAAATAGTTGCCCGAAGGCGATGTAAAATCATTTGTATGTTTTCTCCCCGAAAAAGATTTAAAAGAGGGCAAAGAACTCACCTTTGAAGCGCACAGAAAAAACAACCAGCACAATGCAACAAGAGAAACTAGACCGCACTACGACCTGGTTTCATAATTACATTCTCATTATTCACTAGAACTCGTACTTTTACATATGTATATCTCTAATTCACGTATACTCATGAAATCAGATACTCATCATTTCATACACATTGTATACATACAATTTAGACTATCAATGCGATACCCATACCATGTTTACTACTCATACATATTATCAACACATATTGCATACCCATAATTTATTGTTGTTGTTTATTATGAAATCATACACATTACACATGTACATATATTGACAACTTTCACTAACTAAACATCACACACACATGATCAAACTGGTACATTCATTCATTCATTTACGTAACTGAAAATACATATATACGTGTTCGTACATCCATACATACATATGGTTCACATGTATTTGCATATATCCTATGTTCATGCTGCTGCCAACCATATACATACGCACACACATTATATAATTTCACATACGTATCTATATATATATATATATGTCATTTGACATACATCACATATATATATATATACACTAGATGTTATTGATTTGTGTTTGTGCATATCTACCTACCTAAGATACATAACTATATCACAATTTCATAAATACACTACTGTTAACATCATCATGCACAATTTACACCATACACCCCATAGCCGATATATGCATGCACTATGTACGACTGTTACCCACTTCTCTACACCCACACACTATTTTTCTGATTCTCACAACCATACATTCATGCGGCGGCCATATATGTATACATCTATCACATATCTAGACCGTGTATTCCTGTTTTACATACATACTTATATCGCACACACATATATACACTATAATATACGTACATACATTCTGTTACACACACCATGATATACATTCATGCATACATCGCACACACACATACATACATATATATATATATAGCAGCATACATACAATCACTGTACTGTTACTCATACACATCGCATACACAACACATACATACAATCGCACGCACAGTTAACACACATACATACTACATCGTTGTCTTGTTCCGGTTTTATATGCACACACACATGCTACTGCACTTATACACTTACAATGGCACATATAACATTCACATAGTAATCGCACATAACAGAACACCTATACAACCTGCGTCTAGTAAAACCGAGACCCGAAACGCGATCGGATACGAAATAAAGAATCAGAGAATCTGGAACATACCCACGAGATATGATGACTGACACGAACACCGTTTCTACTTAATCAGAAGGCTATAGCTGAAGTCGGTGGAGTTGCAGGTTCTGCAGGAAAATTTTGTTTCTTCGAACAACAGTGATGTCGCGCAACTGGGGCCGAGGTTGATCTGCTGTGATGCGCTAATGATGAATCCGCTGTCTGTTGACCAGGGAGGTGCAAGGGGGTTTCGGAGTTGCAGGTTTTCCAGTGGCGCGCGACAACTGTGCGGCTGCTGTGTTTTTTATGTTTCCCGACGCCGGCGAAGAACAGAGGTGGAGGTTGCTGCGCCTGTTCTTCGCTTCGGCTGGAGAGACGAAGATGATGCTTGTGTATTTGTGCGGCGAGTAGGGTTTGTGAGGTGTGTTTTCAAGAGAGAAAAGGGAGACGAGAGAGAGATCGACGGTTTAAGGGGTGGGGGTTGGGTTTATAGTTTTTGTATTTCCACAAATGGCCCTTGAACTTTAGTAATTTGTTTAAATTTAGTTTTTAAGTTAACTAATGATTTTAGTTATTTGCAATTTTAATCCCCAACTTAATAAAAACTTAGCGAGATAGTTAAAAGTAATTAACAGTGTTAACCTGAATTTGCAGGTTGTCACATGTGAAATTTTATATTTTGTTCGGTGGTTAGAAGGTTTGTGGAAAGCATTGTTTCCATTTTTGGAAGAATGGGTTGAATGGAATCTAAGTGTTTCCAATGTTGAAATCCTCATCCTAATAGAACTAGAATTATATATGCATTATGATGTTTATAAATTCAAAAAACATATCTTCTGGATCACTTCAAACATAACACCAACACAATCAACACCCTAGCTTCCTCTGTTTGCAAATTCTATTCTTTACATTAATCAAGTCATGGAAAGTCAACAACAAATCCTACATGACTCACCTGCACCACCGACGCCCTTCCTCCGCTCATGTGCTTATCTGAGCACACTACTACTTGTAATTGGAAAGGAAGCTCACCGCTCGTGGGATTATCTAGTGGAAGAGGTTGAGCATCGCGTGAGGGGGAATAATGTCGATATTATCCTAATATTATTAACCATTCTTGCTACCAACAACTCACAAATGCCATCTAGTCCACCTAGGGGCTTGTACACGGACCCTCTTGTTATCAACGAAAGGATTGTCCACCAAGCCGGAAAAGCAATAGCATCATACAACAACCATGTTTAGTTTAGAAAAATTTCTATGCTCAACAGCATCTCCCTCTGTTGCAATATTTTTCTCTTATTGTTGTATGCAACCTGTATGTTTTTTAGAAGAAGAATCTTCTCAGTCTTTTTATATGCCATGTTTTTTTGGTCTGCTACTTCCTTTGGATATTCGAATAGCCTGTCACTACAAATCATCACTTCAGGCAATGATGAATATTTAAAAGGGTGGGATTTTGCAGGCTTTTGGGTACATTATTCTTTGACGGGCTGGTTAGTGATTGCGGGCGCAATTCTACTTGGTTTTATAGCAAAAGCTTTTAAAATTGTAACTGCATGTTCGGGTTTTATTGCTATGTGCGATATGATATTAATTTAGTTTGAAAATTATACTCTTAATATATGTTGGGTGTGATCATATGATGTGTATGACATAAGCTAGATACAAGAACATAACCTACATTAAATCTCTATCTATTTTGCTACTATAAAGCACAAGACTTCAAATCACTATCATATGTTGCTACTATAAACTACTTAATTTGTGCTGATTAAATAACAAAAATTGAAAAAGCATTTAATAGTTAACTTAATTTGTAACTCTTGCAACACTGCGGTCATCAGCATAAGTTCCTTTGCGAATGTAATGTAGCATTCAACTTCATGGACCGTAACAACTACATTTGAAAAACAAGATATACTTAATAATGTGTCTTCAATGTATTAACCACTTAATATCTTATGGGGCTTGTAAGTGTTCAGATATACTTAATAAGATGAGTCCCCCTATCTTTTTTATCTCCATATAAATATTCACATTGAATTGCTAAAAGCTAGGTGTTGTTTTACAATATGTCAGCATGAATTGCTCTTTGCACTTAGATATGAAGCATGATATAAAACATAATCTAAATAACTAAATAAAACATCATATAAATAACAATACGCGGAACATGTCAAGTTTAATGGAGTTCGTTTTTTTGTTTTTTATTTTCTTAAAATAAGGGAGATTCTAATTCTTACAATCTTAGGTTATGTTATAGATTTTTAATTCATTGTACTTCATCTGATTTCTTATGTTTCTTATGAAGATATATAATCTTGATAATGACTTGATATTTGGATAATGAATTCATTATGATAGATTAGGATATTTTCTGCCAATGAAAATTATAATCATATTATGCAATAAATAAGTTAATGGTTTTCTAAGTTAATTTAATTAGAACTTGTTATTCCCCTCTAAAAGGATATCGATAAGTGGTTAAGGAAGAAAGACACGGAATTCTAGAAAGATAGAATCTATGAATGAGCTCTTTCATCTAAGCCTAAAACAAGGCAAGAGCAAGGAATGGACTTTAAGTGAGTGAAGGAACTAGGGGACAAAGGTCAGTTCTATGAGGCAAGAAAGCAATATCAGAATAAGAAGCAATGCATAATGACTAAGCATGACAAGATGAGGATAGCTAAACTTTCAAAGACAGTAGCAATGGCATTGAGACTTTTTACTAGTGTTTACGAGTGTTTTCTTATCAGCGTAACCCTTTTTACTAAAGTGTATAAGTTCGTTTTTCTGAAACTTTTTAGGTTAATTAGTATCATCATAGTTGTGGATGTAGGCGATGGACGTTACTCATTTTTGTTCTCAAGATGATGCTATTTTTCTTTGCACTCTAAACGACAACAATATTTGTTAGTTTAAAATTAAAAATAACTACACAAAATGAAAGAGACAAAAATATTTCATCTTTAACGTGTGTCAAACAAATCTATCTAAAAACTGTACATTTAACTAACTTTCTAATAACAAATTAGTTATCGCTTAATAACAAACGCACTTGTGAAATGCATTTAGATAAATATCTTCACTAATCTCAATTAATGTCTAGAAATTTTTTTTCTTTTTATCTTCTGTCAAGCTTTCATATCTAAAACTTTAACAAAATAGCAAAAGAACCTAAATACCATGAATTTTTAAACACTTTTACGATATGGTTTCGTCCATAGGATCCGAGGAAACAAGACAAATTTTCAAACACTATTACGAAATGCACTTGTGAAATGCATTAGTGTAAAAGTATTAACTTAAAGGCTTCTTCAGTTTGGCTGCCAGATCCGAGGAAACAAGTTTTTATGCAAGTTGCGTAATGGTTAAAATGGAGTTAAGGACAAAACTAACCACTTCAAAGTGTTTGTCAAGTGAAACTTAAAGCAAGATGTAAGCAAACATTTTTTGGAAAAATAAAAAAACGGACCAATACAAATTAAAAGGTCATGATTAATTCAGACCAAAATTAGTAACTTCAAAGGACACGTTGAGTGAAACTTATTTAAAGCAAAGTTTTAGTGGACTTTTTTTTGAAAAAGCACCGAACAATAAATATTATAAATCAACGGAACCGATACAACTTTATTGATGGAAATGAAGGTGAGTACCTTCTGTAGATCGAGGTTAACAACTGTTAGCACGATATTCATGTATTTGTTCATGACTGTGTATTGACTTAACCATGATGAAACAAACAAATAATATTCACTTGATGAATTAAGAACATAACTTTTATTTATAGAAAAGTGATAAATGTTGTACATAGACATCATGCATAACCCACCAACACAACTGTTGGTGGATTTAACTGTTTGCATAACTGCCGTAATGAAGTTATGTATAACTCCTATAACTTATAAATTTAAGTATTTACATAAAGACCCTTAGACATAGTACAAGTACATAAATCGACATACACAAGTGATATTACACTTCAACATTCCCCTTAATGTTAATTTTACGTTAGTCTTCTTGAGCTTGTTACAACAGCACATAATCATCTTTAGATGGTCTTCAGCTGATGCTTTTGATTTTCCAAACTAATGACTAACTTTTTACCACCATCTTGAAATATTTTAACCTTTTCAACCTTTGATGTGTTTGCCTTTATGCTTTCATTCTTGGCATATTGCATTACCTCATTTACTGCTGCTTTAATCCAATCATCGATCTTCTGATTTGATTCTGGAACATCAACTTTTAGCACATAATTGTCTTGTGCTCCATCACTTCCTTTACTTGTGATACTTGTTGATTTCCTGATGCTGCCTTCCTTAATAGCATTATTCTTTTGGCTTTTTGCAATGACTGTAAAGTAGGCATCTGGTAACACCGGATATTGTTCATAGATACCTTTAAACCTGTTACTTAGAAAGCTTGGGCATCGAAAACTTTGAGCAACATCCTACCACTTACTTATTCGAGACTACCTCTTCTCCACCTAATATTTGTATTATTGTGTACAAGTTAAACAAACAAATTTCTTTTTCACCAACAACCAGTGGAAATGGTGAGTTAAGATCAAGGCCAATATATTCTTTATGAAACCATTGCATAAGATCATTGAACCTCGTTTTAAAGCCTTTCCATTCTTGTGTGCTATTGTTTTGTCTTTTGATAGTTCCATGACCATTATGAAATATGCATATGAATTTCTCTTTAAATTCAGTTTTGTTTTGTGCCAAACAATTTCATTTTCATCTTCTAACCTTAGGGTCTTATTTTCTAGATCATAGTTCATGTTCAATAGTTGTAGAAATTCGACATAAACATCTTCAAATCTTTATGCATAGGTAAAGTGAAAACTCATACTCATTGTAACTTTGTGTCATTAATCTTTTACTGGTAACTTACCAGCCCCACCAAGGTCTTTGATAGTTCTGAAAAGATCTATCAAACAAACTTTTTTTCATGTTATTGTTAGGGCAACTGTGTCTATGTGGGATTCTAACATGATCCTAATAAAACCACACAATATCATCATCAAATGCCCTAGAGTAGATTTTTTTAATCTGCCCGTGAGTTGGTGATCAAGAATATCATCTATTAAGTTTATGATGCCTTTGAGGTCACAAGGGATCACTTCCTTTTGTATGAAATTCTTATCATGGTAAAATCCTTTTCCTTTTTGTTCTCTCACCCAATCGTAATTGTTACTAACATAGTTAGTGATGACCCGTGAAATGATCACCCCTAATTCCAAACATGTTACATAAGTTACATCGTGTTACATATTTGGATCTAAAAAATTAAATATCTATGATAAATTTTACATATTGTTACATATTTAACTGAATAGTAATAAAATAGCAATATTACACGTGTTACATATATAACTAGCTATTCACACAATTATTAAAAAATATACAAAACAAAGCATAGATTTGAGTCCTACTTAATGCACAACACACCTACAAAAAAAATTTACATTAACTTTCATCATTTCAAAGGAAAGAGCCAAAGATATAAAGATATAGCAAGATGAACATGTAATAAAAATTACATCAACTTTCATCTATAAAAAAATGTTACATATTTCTTTTATTTAACCAAAATTTTAAAAAAAACCAACAAAATAAGTTACATATATGACATTGTGTTACCTATTTGGATTTAATAAAATCAAATATCTATAAAAAATGTTATATGTAACTGAGATATAATTAATACATAAAAAATGTTATATGTTTAACCATATGTAATTAATACAATCAAATCAAGTTGGCTTTGTAAATGTCATAATCTATGTTAGGGATCAAAACCAAAAGCATGTAATAAAAAGAGTAAAATAGATGGTAGGTCCTAGTTTCATCAAAACTTTAGATTTGGTCCATAATCCTTAAAATTTATAAATTACTTAGTCTTTTAAATGTTGCCAACAAAGCGTTAAATTCATTTAAACGTTGCCACTAAAGTGCCAGATCCAATTAACTAATAGAAACCATGTTTCCATCTTTCATAACTTTACAAGCAATCAACATACACGCATGGCAACATTAGGTAATACTAAATGAGTATATGTATTTATTTACTCAAACATAATTAACTATTCAAGTGTCAAAACAAACCACACAAAGACATGGAAATGAATTTAACAAATGAAATTTACTTAATCCAACAAAGATGCAAAACAACCACCTAATACAGAAATTGTCATTATTGTATGGAACCCCACCAAGCAATGATGAAATTACCAATTCTATGTTTTTTCTTGCTTAGAATAGCTTATTTTTGGCATAGCTACGTCTAGCTAGTGTTTCTTACGCTAAGCTAGCATACCCTACGATATTGTCTGCATATGTACTTCGAACCCATCTGTTTGTTTTAAGCGGTCATTTAATCAATAATGTAGTACCATATCGAGGAAGAAACAATTCTAACCTATGATAATTTGCTACCCCAGTTCTGGTTCTATAAAGGCACATCAAAGTCTTACTATTATGAGTGAAATATGCATATAAATTCTTACAACTATGAGACTCATAAAAATCTTACTTTTATGTTTGCACATTCCTCGTCTATGACTCAAATGCAGTCAACAAAACAATAACCTCAATCTTTTTTTTTGACCTGCATGAGATAAAACTTATCATAAGTAAAAATAGTAAATGGGTCAAACTTTTCTTTGAAAACACCGAATTTAACTCGTCTCTGAATAAATGGGTCTTTCCAAATAAATATTTTTGAAGTCCAACTATTACAAGAATAATTTGTAGATAGAAGTTCGACTGTTAAAAGAATAAGCGTCAACCAACATTTAATAAAGCTAGAATAGTCAATGCTAATTATAAATATACGACCATCTATGAATGAGATAATAAATTATGTTGGTTTTAGTTTAAAGAACATTTTAAATGACATAAGTAAAAAACACAATCTCATGTTAACTATCATAACATATTTTTGCGATGCCAACATCTATCATGCATATTGAATAAAAGTAATTAGCAATATACTTCTTAACCATGTCTTACCTCGTCAAGTCGTCTGAAAAAAACTTGCAACAAACTTCTTACCTCGTCTATTCGGCTGAAAAAAACATAGGAAGCCACGTCTTCTTCATTTAGGAAAAAGCTGCTTTTGAATTCAAAGAAGTGTAATTAAATAAGCAGTCACGTCATCTTCATTTAATGAAATTCAGTCAAAACAACCATGGAGCTGTTTATTAAAATAGTTGGCACTTGATTATTTTGCCATGATGAAATGAAGTTACAAGAATATCCACATCTATAATAGCCTTTGTGATTAATAGCAGTAGTTTCTTTATGTACCCGGTCTGATGTAATTGTCTTTTGACATTCCATGTATCCCCCCTGCAGTAACATGTCTCGGCATTTCGTATCGGCTAAGGTAACCAAAACAGATATGGTGTTGTCGATAATGGTTGCACTGAACGTAAAACAAAAGAAACTTTGTAAAGGATGCAACTTGACACGTCCAAGTTAGCAAATCAACTGCGCTTAACAACGACAACACGACATGGACAACACAGCTAAAGTCTGCACGTTAGGGTACCTTGGAATTGACAAATCAACATGTGGAGAAGCATACATAATGTGTAAATTTAGAGTATTGTTTAGACCTAATGAGCACAGCGGGAGAAATTGAACACTGTAGTGATTGTAGACTCATTCAAAATGATATATCAAACAAATGAAGGAAAAAAAACCATAGTTCAAGACACATAAATAATATTACCTCCACATATTTCATAAACAACTAATATTTTCTTATAAAACCGAGCCATGTAAACTCTAAGATAACCAAATACAAGTTCAACTACCATATATGTCTAACTTTTATTTGACCCTTTTTGAGCAAATTAATGATATCCCCAAACAAAACAGATCGGTCATCCAAGATTCCAAGAATGTAAAGATAAACATGACCATATATATATTAAACTAACATTTAATTAAAGGTGGTAGTCAACTCAAATGAACAAAATAAATGTGTTGGGTAATTAATCATTTTTTGTTAAGAATTAGGTGAAAGAAGGTGTTGAATTGATAAAACTGTTTAATCATTTACCATGGAACTAAACTCTTGATTTCCTTAAACAAATACTTCATGAAATGTTTCTTATTGAACTTTGAGAATTTATTTGACGATGATACCAAAAAAGACTACATAGGAAAATCCGCAACAATCAATAAAAAAGCCAAATCAATACATTAAAGGTGAGAACTTTAATATGTAAGAAACATTGTCATCCTTCACAGAAGGCTTCTGATAGTTATTTCTGGTTCATGTCAATATAAAATACTAGAAACAAACAAATAATATGCCTTGTGTAGCAAATAAGTAACTAAGCCACGTAAACAAATCATTTAGCAAATCAAAATACATTGAAACTTTAGGTATGAATACCATAAAGACAATTGAGCATTTAAAATAGGACGTTTTTGAGGTAAATTATTGTATAATGGACAACTTGTATAATAAACCAATAATAAACATGGCTTGATAAGGTGAAGACGAAAATTCACATATATATTTGTTTTGTTTTTTGAAACTAGGTTTGGTTTAAAGTTTAAACTATGTTACTCCGAATAATATAACTGCTAGCACACCACCAGAGACTTTCTTTCACGTTCATTATCATCACAAACGTTGTCATGTCATCTATGATTAATCTTCACCTTCTTCACCCCGCTTATCCTTATATTCTTCACCTTTGTTAACCCATCATATTCTTCACCTTTGTTAATCCATCATATTCTTCATCCTTGATTGATTAACACAACAACAATAGGGTTTGCGTATGACATAAACCCAGATTAAACGAGCGGTGAAGATGGCAACTGGGGAAAGATTAGCGGCTATGGGTTTTTATATAACAGGTAATAATTTTGCTAAACCCTAATTGATACTATTGATGAAGAACTGGGTGATGTTTTTGTGGCATGTTATTTTATTTTTTTTATATCCTAATTGATACTATCTGCAACATTTCTTAAAATGCTATATATGTTTTTTAATGTTCTTGATATTGCAGCATGTAGGTATGTGCATTGGCATCTTCATTCCTATTGATATATGTAATTTTTAAGGACTACAAATCACAATTTTGATTTACAATATAGCTAATTGATCCAACTTAAACTTATTGTGATTCAAGAAAGTTGTTTGTATGTGCTTTGCTAACCTGTTGATACATTTGAATATTAACTATTAGTATGTTCTTTCTATCAGTTTGTATGTGCTTTGCTAACCTGGTGATACATTTGAATCTATTCCTATTTAATGTGTTTTCTGTCAATTTCAATTGGGAAACCTAATTGAAAATTTAAAGGTATTCAACAATGTTAGGTCTACGATTCGTTGTTATAAGCATGAAGAATAGTACTCAAAGCTCTAAGTTGTTAAATCTGCACTGCATAATTTTATGTTTTTTAATCAAATATGGTAACCTAAGCAAGTTCAATATATCACCCACATAAATAACACTAGGAATAGGTGTTTAGATCAATCTACTTCTACTTATAATGATCTTATTACACGGTACAGTGAGATGGTAATAGCTTTTTAGTTTGGTTTGTTATACGTATAGAATCATGAACTAATAGAACTCAATCTCCATCGATTATTCTCTTTTCAACAATAATAATTAATAGCCTACATCCAAAATAAAGTTGTGTGAAGTTATATAAACGTATGCAAACAAGAGATTCTACATCATGAATTTTAAGTATGGTAACGAACTTTTGTCTTATTTGGTACGAGTTATGTCCTTCTTTAAGGTCTAAGGTAATATTTTAAATTCATTAGGTATGTTCTAAATTTATTAAGTATACTTTTAATTCCACACGTGTATTAGGCTATTGTGAAAACCATAAAAGAAGTCGGTTCTAACCATTAAAGACATCGATAAATAACTCTTATAGCTTGTTGAGTTTGAATGATGATTTGTATTGTCACAAGCTTGTGAAACAGAATATTACTTGAATGTTTTAGTATGTTGGTATAAATATTGTATAGGTGGAAGATTAAATATAATAGCTTGCTCAAGATTCACACAATCTTGGTGAATTAGAATATGGAATGATTTCATGGCGGTGAGTTTTATTCATTTGGTTTTCATTTCTTGAAGTATCAAAAGACAGTCTGGTTATAAGTCAATTGCAAACTTTGTGATAATTAACTAAGTATGTTATTAGTCAATTGCAAACTTTGTGCTAATTATCTAATTAGTAGGTTTGCATATTATTTGTGTTCTGATTTAATTATTGAATTTGTTAAGTGTACTTGTTTTTATGGATCTGTTTTGAGTTTATTTTAGTGTTGTTGTAGTTATACCTTCTATGCCTTTTCAAGAGCATTTGAAAAATCATGTGTATGCAGTTTATAAGGGGTGATAGTGAACTTAAGGGGTGCTCGCGGTCCATCTTTTGTAGTTTTTGGGTAAAATTGTAACCACACCATTACTTACGGGTTTTTATCATTAAAAACCAAAATTCAAACTGTTAAAAGTCCAAAACCAAACGTAAACAGAATCATACGACCAGTTTGGTTTCATGGTTTGGGCTCTTTTGTTCAAGTTTATGAGCTCTAAAAGCATCTCAAAATCTTGTCGAAATCTTATACTTTTTTAAAAATACCGGTATAAGAAATTGATTAGAACAAATTCATTTCTCGTCCTTTATATTTTTCCCTAATTACAAATCTTGTCCTTAAAGTTCACTATTTTACAGTGTTCGTCCTTTATGTTTAGACACTATTACTTGTTTCTTCCTATTGACCAACGACCATCAATTAGTTTTGTAAAATCCACCCAAATGCCCCCACGTGAGGGCATAATGGTCTTTTGTTATAAAAACCAGAAAAAATTACATTTCTCGTCCTTTATGTTTTTCAATAGTTAATCTCGTCCATAACGTTAATCCTTTATGTTTACAAACGTCCGTCTATTTTTACGTTAAATGATGACATGTGGCATCCAAATGAGGTAAATATAGTCTATTTGTATGTTTATATGTGTAAGTTAATATGTTGAATAATAGTATAAACAAGAAAACAACTCAGCCCGTCCATTGACTATAACCACTCCCAACCACAGCCACCATTTGTATCGCTGAAACCTCACATCTTGAATTTGGGTTATTTTTTGAGTTGTGATTTTATAGTAGTCGTGATCCACAAATCCAGGGTTTGTAATGAGTTTTTGGTTATTATTATTATTATTATTATTATTATTATTATTATTATTATTATTATTATTATTATTATTATTATTATTATTATTATTATTATTATTTTTTCTAGTTTTTTTTATTTTGAATGCATACTATACAATTAAATTTCTTCTTGTTTTATCTTTGCTTTGTCTACTTTAGCTAAACTGTTGATAACTTAGGGGTTTCCAAAATATTTGAACCCAAACTCGGACCTAAATAAGCTAATTAGCGTCGGGTTTAATAAGGTCAAAAAGTCTTAAAAGGGTTATTCGGGTTAACTCGACCTACCCGAATTCTAAATATGGTCGGGTTTCGAGTTTGTTTTTGAAACTAAAACTTTATTCGGGTTAACCAAAATAACGTTAATATCATTCAACAATTGCTAGTTATATCTATGCCATGTTTTAACTAATAATTTATTTCATTTGAATTTTATTTACTACTCATTTTCATTCTTGTTTAGTTACCTAGTGTTGGAACTTATCTATGTATTGATGGGTTTAAAACCTTTTGGTTAGTACATAATGAATGACAACTGTTTTTAGATCATTTTGACTTTTATTGGCTATTTTTCGTGTATACTCGAGTTTACCCCATCTGTTTCACAAAAGAATTTCAAGTTTTACATTTTTTGACAATTAACAATTTCTAACTTATGAGTTACACACTGCTTTTAATTTAGAGTAAATCTCTATTTTGGTACCTAAGTTATACATATATTCTTCATTTCAGTACCAACTTTTACTTTTTATCATTTATTGGCCTGAGTTACTATTTGTTTTCATTTCAATAGATTTGACTAATAGAGTTAACTTTTTGTTAAGTTTTTTAAAAAAGAAGAAAATATCCTTAGTACTAAGTTGGATATTATAAAATGTTTATATTTATATAATGATTATATATTTTTTTTGTGTATATATTTGTCAAAAAAAATTTAAAATTAAGTTCTTGTTTTTTAAATTGATCGTTTATCCAAAGCTATTTTTCTAATTTCGTTCGGTAACATATCGTACATTTTTTAGACTTTTTTTATATCGTTCTGTTTAATAGTGTTTGATATTTAGATTTTTTAATATCGTTAGATTTTGTACCTTTCGCATTTTTTAACGTATTTTTTTAATATCGTTTGGTTTTTTCTTTTTTACTATTGTTTAGTTTAATACTGTTAGGTCTTTAAACGTTTTTTCAATATAGTTTCACCATCCTCATTTTAAATGTATTTTTTTCTGAATATCATTAAGTATAATATCATTCCTTCATTTAAACATCTTTTTTATATCGCTTAGTTTGATATGTTCTGCTCTTTTAAATTTATTTTCTATAATATCGTTCGGTTTATTACCATTTTTTTAAATGCAACCGTTCTCTGTTTTATAAATGTCTTTTAAATATCATTAAATTTATTTCCATTCGTTTTTTAAACTTTCTTTCTAAATATATTCGTCAATAAATGTCATTGGTATTATGGTTTGTTTTTTGAATTCATTTTGTACATGTTTTTCTATCTTTTAGTATATATATATGCATGTATGGTAAAAACGGAAGTTATGTGAAATATATTTACTTACCGAACAGTATTTAAAATAAGTTAAAAAAGCAAACCATATTAAAGCGAATGATACTAAAAAACGAATATAACGATATTCAGAAAAGACGTTTGAAATGAGGAAGGTGAAACAATACTGAAAAGTTTGAAGACCCAACACTATTAAATCAAACAATACTAAAAAAATTAAAAAAACCAAATGATACTAAAAAAACGTTCAAAAAGTGAAAGATACAAATACTAATGATATTAAAAAAACGACTAAATATCAAACACTATTAAACCGAACGAAAAAAAGTCCAAAAATCGTACAATATTATACCTAACCATATTAGAAAAATAACTTTAGAAAACGATCTATTTAAAAAGAAGAACTTGTTTTATATTTAATAGCTCAAAATGTTTTTTTTACATATATACATACACATACAAACACATATATAATCATTTTTTAAATATAAACATGTTATAATATCCAATACAATACCAATGGTATTTTCATTTTTTCATAAAAAACTTAACAAAAAATATAATTTTGTTAGTCAAATTCACTAAAACGAAGACGAATTGCAAAACTCAAAACAATAATAGATAAAAGATAAAACTTGGTACTGAAATGGATATAATACGAAAAACTTAGGTACCAAAATAGGGATTTACTCTTTAAGTTATTATACATGTATTTACATATGCATTCATATGTTGAGAAGAAATTGACCAATACATAATATTTTGTTTAATGTTAATTATTAACCCGATCCTAACCCGACAAACTTGAACCTTAATAGGGTCGGGTTTCAGGTGAGTTTTTTATTTTCAAAAAACCCGACTAATTGACCTTATTAACACGAAACCGATCTCGTTGACCTGATCCTCACCCTAGTTGGTGTATTGTATCTGAATAGTGCATAACCCTTAGGCAAGTTTGATTTTTGAAAAACATAAAGGACGAGAATTGTAATTTATTCTAATTTTTACAGCAAAAGACCACTATGCCCTCCGGTGAAAAACATATATAATAATAATAACAATAAGAAATTTTACATTTGGTCTTTTATTTAATATATAAACAAATTACACAAATTGCCCCTATTTTGTTTACACATTTCGTATTTTAAAATATCATATTTAAAAAGACGAATATGCCCCTAACTTGATTGATGAAATGGATGGGTCTTAGTGTAAAGGACTTATGCTATAACAAACATAAGAAATAAAGGGCGTCCAATTCAGTTTTTAACATTAAAGACATAACTAGCAAATTGGTATATAAATAAAGGACGAATTAACGTTTAATTTTGTCAAATTTAGGTGACTGATTACTAGTTTGATGAATGTAGGGCTTTTAATCAATTGCATATTTACTATGATGCTTTTGTTTTTTCTTTTTATTTTGGAAGGTCTTAATGTCATCCGTTATGTTTATAGTTTGTTTGGTGGTTAAGACGCTACAGTAGCCATTTTTTGATTCTTAGGAAGAATGTACGTCTACACTTGTGAAATTTTATAATTTTTCTGTGGTTAGAAGGTTTGTGGAAAGCAGTTTCCCTTTTTGGAAGAATGAGTGGAATGGAATCTAAGTGTTTCCAATGTTGAAATCCTCATCCAATTAGAACTAGACTTGTATATTTTGTATGTTGTTTATAAATTCAAGCAACATATCTTTTGGATCACTTCAAACATAACACCAACACAATCAACACCCTAGCTTCCTCTGTTTGTGAATTCTATTCTTTACACTAATCAAGTCATGGAAAGTCAACCACAAATCCTACATGACTCACCTGCACCACCGACGCCCTTCTTCCGCTTATGTGCTTATCTGAGCACACTACTACTTGTAGTTGGAAGGGAAGCCCGCCGCTCGTGGGATTATCTAGTAGAAGAGGTTGAACACCACGTGAGGGGGAATAATGTCGATGTTATCCTAATATTATTAACTGTTATTGCTACCAACAATTCACAAATGCCCTCTAGTCCACCTAGGGGCTTGTACACGGACACTCTTGTTATCAACGATAAGACTGTCCATCAAGACGGAAAAGGGTGGGATATTTGAATAGCCTGTCACTGCAAATCATCACTCTAGAACATTATGAATATTTTCAAAAAGGGTGGGATTTTGCAAGATTTTGGGTACATTTTTCTTTGACGGGCTGGTTAGTGATTGTGGGCGTAATTCTACTTGGTTTTATTGCCAAGCTTTTAAAATTGTAACCGCATGTTCGGGTTTTATTACTACGTGCGATATGATTTTAATGTAGTTTGAGAACAATACTCTTAATATATGTTGGGTGTGATCATACGATGTGTATGACGTAAGCGAGATACCAGAACATAACCTACATTAAATCTCTATCTATTTTGCTACTATAAAGCACAAGACCTTAAATCTCCATCATATGTTGCTACTATAAAGTACTAAATTTGTGCTTATTAAATAACAAAAATTGAAAAATCATTTAAGAGTTACCTTAATTTGTAACTCTTGCAACACTGCAGTCATCAGTATAAGGTCCTTTGCGAATGTAATGTAGCATTCAAATTTATGGGACCTTAACAGCTACATTTGACAAACAAGATATACTTAATAATGTGTCTTCAATGTATTAGCCACTTAACATCATTTATGGGGCTTGTAAGTGTTAAGATATACTTAATAAGATGAGTCCCCCCTGTCTTTTTTTCCCACTATATAAATATTCACATTGAATTGCTAATAGCTAGGTTGTTGTTTTACAATACGTCAGTATGAATTGCTCTTTGCACTTGGATATGAAGCACGATATAAAACACCATCAAAATAACTAAATAAAACATCATCTAAATAACAATACGTGGAACATGCCAAGTTTAATGGAGTTCTTTTGTTTTGTTTATTTTATTTTCTTAAAATAATGAAGATTCTAATTCATACAATCTTAGGTTATGTTAGAGATTTTTAATTCATTATACTTCATCTGATTTATTTTGTTTCTTATGGAGATAAATAATCTTGATAATGACTTGATTATTGGATAATGAAAAAAATCATTATGATAGATTAGGATATTTTCTGTCAAAGAAAATTATATAAATTAAATTATATTATGCAATAAATAAGTTAATGGTTTTCTAAGTTAATTTATTTAGAACTTGTTATTCCCCTAAAAGGATATCGATAAGTGGTTAAGGAAGAAAGGCATGAAATTATAGAAAGATAGAATCTATGAATGGTCTCTTTCGTCTAAGCCTAAAGCAAGGCAAGAGCAAGGAATCGACTTTAAGTGAGTGGAGGAGGAGGGGACAAAGGTCAGTACTATGAGGCAAGAAAGTCATATCAGAATAAGAAGCAATGCATAATAACTAAGCATGACAAGAGGAGGATAGCTAAACTTTCAAACATAGTAGCAATGGCAATGATACTAATCCTGATATTCTTTCCCTAGCAATTGGAAGATTCTATTGACCCATGACCTGTATGTAGACCTGTACCTCTCTTTAATTAAATCATAATTAAAGGGATGATTTAATTAAATCATTAAATTAAACTGATTATCTAATAAATTGTGAATTTATATTCTACTAGGTGGGATCCGTAAGATCTAGAGGGGATGACATCGTTAGTGATACTTGTTTATGAGTGTTTTGTTATCCACGTAACCCATTTTACTAAGGTTTATAGGTTCGCTATTCTGAAAACTTTTTAGGTTAATTAGTAACATCATAGTTGTGGATGCAGGCGATGGAAGTTACTCATTTTTGTTCGAAGGATGATTATATTTTTCTTTGCACTCTTAACGACAACAATATTTGTTAATTTAAAATTAAAAAAATAACTACACAAAATGAAAGAGACAAAAACATTTCATCTTTAACGTGTGTCAAACAAATCTATCTAAAGAATGTATATATAACTAACTTGCTAATAACAAATTAGTTATCGCTAAATAACAAATGCACATGTGAAATGCATTTAGATAAACATCTCACTAATGTCAATACATATATATATATATACACACATAGGAGGGATTTTCTAAAAAGGACCAAAACTCTAAAAAGGCTAAGAAGGAATCTGGGGCGTCGGATTATGGTGTTTACGGCCCAGATGGACGCGGTGGCAGTTTTGTAAATATTATGATGCTTTTAATGACGCGATTTTTGGTTCCGGGGTATATTAGTCATTGTGCA
Organism: Tagetes erecta; assembly: GCA_030867185.1. Classification (NCBI taxonomy): domain Eukaryota; kingdom Viridiplantae; phylum Streptophyta; class Magnoliopsida; order Asterales; family Asteraceae; genus Tagetes; species Tagetes erecta. Next base: position 22,279,367 of record CM061487.1, read on the forward strand.
TTTTCACCGTCGTGCATATAAAAAACACCATGCGTAAACTGGCTCTAAAAAATAACACCACTCTGATCAAAAAATTAACTAATAAAAAACGTCATAACTTACCTGCAATAGAGTAAACACTGAAGTCGAATGAAAACGCCATAACAATGATTAATACGTCAAAAACACGCCATACATGATCGGATGTTCGTAATTAAATAAACGAAAACGTCAAAAACATTGATCGGGACGTTCGTAAATATTAAACGAAAACGTCAAAAGCAAACAAAAACATCATCGCTAAGAAACACCATGATTCATTGATGAGAAAAGTTAGAAAAGCCAAGAAAATATATGTGCAAAATAAAACACCAAAAACGTCAATTGTTGTTTTCTGAGATCAGTTCAAATGTAAAAAACACCATGATCCGGAAGATCCAGATCTCATTTGATAGTGCTAAGAAACACCATGATTCAGTGCAGAAAAAAGTTAGAAACGACAAAAAAATAGAGTGATAAATAAAACACCATGTTGTTTTCTGTAACTAGTTCAAGTGTTAAAAACACCATGATTCAAAAGATAACGCCGGTCTTTCAAATGTAATCGATAACGCAACGTGTAAAATGACGATAACGCCCCCCTCCTGTTTTTAACCTCATGGACACGTGTTTGATTGTTATTGCTTCCTAAACTTCTTAGAGTTTTGAGCCTTTTTAGAAAATCCCCAATCTATATATATATATATATATGTTGCCAATCGACATATCCAACCAGCACAACTGTTGGTGGATTTATCTGTTTGCATAACTGCCATAATGTAGTTACGTATAAGTGCTGTAACTTATAAATTTATGTATTTACATAAAGACCCTTAGACATAGTATAAGTACATAAATCGACATACACAAGTGATATTACACTTCAACATTCCCCCTTAATGTTAATTTTATGTTAGTCTTCTTGAGTTTGTTTCAGCAGCACATAATCATCTTCAAATGGTCTTCATCTGATGGTTCTGATTTTTCCAAAATGATGACTAACTTTAATCTGCCCGTGAGTTGGTGATCAAGAATATCATCTAGTAAGTTTATGATGCCTTTGAAGTCACAAGGGATCAATTCCTGTGTGAAATTCCAATCATAGAAATATTACACGTGTTACATATATAACTAGCTATTCACACAATTAATAAAAGAAATACAAACCAAAGTATGGATTTGAATCCTATTTAATGCACAACTAACAAACCTACAAAAAAAAAATTTACATTAGCTTTCATCATTTCAAAGGAAAGAGCCAAAGATATAGAGATATACATGATGAAAATGTAATAAAAATTACATCAACTTTCATCTATAAAAAAATGTTATATATTGTTTTTATTTAACCGAAATTTAAAAAACCAACAAAATAAGTTACATATGTTGCATCGTGTTACATATTTGGATCTAATAAAATCCAATATCTATATAAAATGTTATATATAACTAAGATGTTATTAATACATAGAAATTGTTACATGTTAACCAAGTGTAATTAATATAATCAAATCAACTTGGCCTTCATGTTCTTCAAGTTCTACTTAACAAACAAGTGATAAACAATCACAAAACCAATGTCAATATCTAACTAAGGGGCTCTTTGGCAGCTTTAGAATGGATAAGTGTTGAACCAATAAGTGCTGAATCAGTAAGAGGTCCGAACCATTAAGAGCTAGTATATTTCTTTACTACTTAAAGGCAAATGTCTGACCAATTCAGATAATAGCTCTTAACCATTCAAACTCTGTATAATGTTTAACCATTCAAAGGCAAATGTTTTACCATTAAGACATCTGTTCACAAAACAAACAATTTGAACCATTAAGTGTTGAACCATTCAGACATCTGAACCATTAAGAGGCTGACATAAACAACCCCTAAGGATTTTGCTACATGCTAACATAACCGATGGGCCTTCTTTAATTTGTGGGCTACAGGGACACTGGGTTTCACATGAATGAACCGGCCCTAGACGAGAACCAAACAATTTTACAAGAGTATTTGAAAAATAATACATGCTAAAATGAAGTGTTAACATCATATCGATTGACATGAATATATTCCCTAAAGCGACGTTGAACAACAGTAGTGGCACTGTTTTAAAATGTGCATTGATAAACTATCCTAAAGAAACACCATCACCGGCCGCCTATCCTTTGATGCCAATTCTGATGGTTTCTTCAATGAAGTTTAAACAATAGAAAATTTGATATGAAACATAATGAAGAGTTAGGATTGTATAAAGAGTGGATGAAAATTTGAAGTTGAATCTTTCATATTGCTAGCAAGGAACCCGTGCAAAGCCGTGGGAACATCAAATTTCATCGAGGTACCCATATTCGTTTAAATTGAGTCACTTTGTAAATACCATAATCTATGTTAGGGATCAAAACCAAAAGCACGTAATAAAAAGAGTAGAATAAATGGTAGGTCCTAGTTTCATCAAAACTTTAGAGTTGGTCCTTAATGCTTAAACTTTTGAATTCGTTAGTCTTCAAAATGTTGCTATCAAAGTGTTATATTCATTTAAACGTTGCCACTAAAGTGCCAGATCCAATTAACTAATAGAAACCATGTTCCATCTTTCATAACTTTACCTGCAATCAACAAACACGCAAGACAACATTATGTAATACTAAATGAGTATTTTTATTTCATTGACTCAAACATAATTAACTATTCAAGTGCGATCCACACAAAGACAAGAAAATGAATTTAACAAATGACATTTACTGTCACACCCCCAATTTCCACTAACGGAGTTCTACCGTTCGGGGCGTGACAGGCCAGGATCTCATTGCCATTAGTTACATTGAACGACCTCTATATGAATTTAAAAACCAACATTTATAAAAACTAAGTTAAAAATAAGTTTCAGTGCGGAAGCATAAATAAAATTCTAACAATTCAATGCGTAAACCACGCGTCCAAAAACCAAGTTTAATAAAGATAAAATAAAACAAAAGGAGTTTTGAATGCAGCTAAGACTCAACCAAACATGCTCATAATCTGTGCACAGTACCTGAGAAAGACATGCTAAATCGTGTCAACACTAGGTTGGTGAGTTCACAGGTTTAGATAATCATAAAAATCGACAACAACCGATAATGTAAAATACAATTATATCATTGGGTAGCGAACCCAGTTTCTTATTATTTAAGCGTTTCGATACCGAGCTGACTGAGATTTATATGCGCCTCGACACCATTGCTAACAACAACAATGGACCAACAACATAGGACAATTCACACATGCCCGGCTCCCAGCCGAGGGTAGGGTTTGTTAAACCCAGTAGTACTACCCGAACTTCCTCGCTATACCCCGTATATTAACAGCTCGAAGATTTAGTGAGGACTTTAACAACTTGTTATGATTCACGCTTAATAATCAAGATAGATATAAAGTAAATACAGTTATCAAATTTAGTTCCGTGAAACTCACCTTAGGAAAACAGTAAAAGGGGCCGTGAAACTCACCTTAGATTTGCGCGGCTACAAATAGTTAGCAGAAATTATAATTTCCAAATTCGACCAATAACCTGTTTGAATTCTACTAATTAGATAAAATAACGCTACTAGAGTTCATGTTCGGTTTCGTGTTCCCGGTTCAGTTTCATACCAACCTCAAATATAACTATTTTGTTAAATTTAATAATCTAGACACACTAAGTTTTATATAATCAAAATAATTCAAAACAAATTATCTTTTTGATGCGAGACAATTATTGTTGACGTTTTGCCATTACTTTAATATCTCATTAAACTTTAAACCATACATATTTACTAGCCATGTTATTATCTAGATCATGTAACTCCGCATACATGCTTAACAGAATAAAGTTCCTAATCTTCCATACACACATGTACGCACCACTTACAATATCATACTTACAATTACAAACACTATATTCACATAGGATTTATGTATATCATAAACAATAATCTTTTTAAATTTGCCATGCCCATGCATAATTTAAAGCATGTAGTATATATACATGATCTCTAGCTTTTTATTTATTTCCTTTCAAATTCAACTACCTGGAACTTTCGATACACACATGTTATTATCTATGCCCACATATTAATATCTATATACATTTATTCGATAAATTATTGTATGCAACTTTTTCCTTTCTTTCATATGCATATATCTACATATACTAAATCATACATACACACATAAAATTGACAAATACACACATATGTAATATGAAATCTTCCGTAACATACACATAATGATGTATAAACCAAACCAGTTGAATCCAAACCGCAACCCGAACGAAACCGAAACCGTAACGAACTGAAACGCTAAACGAGCATATGAAAAACTAACCGAAACGTTTCGCGAGAGATAAAGGAAGCTTTGCCGGTGAGTTACGGTTGTTGCGGTGTTACGTGGCAGTGGTTGCAGGGCTTTTAGAAACGGCGGTGGTTTTCTAAATAGTAGCCGGAGACGATGGAGACAACTTCGGTGAGTGACGACGGCAACTACAGAAGACGGTACGGTGATGTGGGTGGTTTCCCTGACTGCAGCGGTGAAGACGATTGTCTTGGCGGTGGTGTTTGATCGAAGATGGAGATTGCTACCAGAGGTGGTGACGGGTGACGAGCGGCGATGGGGGACAGAAGTAGGGTTTTGTAATGTGTTGATGCGTAAGGATGATGATCGACAAGGATGATTGGAAGGGTTGGGTTATATATATATTTGACATTTTGTAATTCGGCCACTCTATTTTGAAACATTTAAAACTTTTTTTTAAAGTTATATAATTTAACTTTAAGTAATTACTAAGTGAATCCCGTACTTTTTACATCGTATATACTTTATGAAATTATCTCATTTATTTTTGTGTACACATTCGAGTTATAAGAATTTGTAATTCCCCGAGGTACTAACGTTTAACGTCACTTGTTGTAATACAATAATTCCTCGAATTATCCTCTTTGTAAAAAAATAGTTATTTAGATAATCATTTAAATTAATATATTTATTATTATTGGTGTCATGTATGAAAAAGAATTCCATGTTGATAAAGACTAACGAAATTTGATTAAGTTGGGTTAACGACGTTAACCTGAAATTGTCGGGTGTCACATCATCCTCTTGTTGAAAGAATTTTCGTCCCGAAAATTTAGTAAGCTCAGTAAAGGTTTGAGGTTGCAAGGAAGATAAGGAAAGAAAGAACAAAAAAAAAAATTTAGGTTGTCACATCCTTGTAACATCCGGCCCCTCATACCACCAATATTGTCCGCTTTGCTACATTAGAGCTCACGGATTTGCTTTTGGTTGCCCAGGTGAAGCCTTCCCAGGATGGTCACCCATCCTGAGATTACTGTCATCTGAGCACACTTAACTGTGGAGTTCTCCACTCATCCACTAGCGTTAAGCCCCAAAACGCGTTGTTGGTATTTGAGGTCGGACATCCCTTATAAATCCCAGATCTCTCCTGCCCACGGTCGATGTGGGATTTGCCTAGGGTGTTACAAACACCCTCCCTTTTGGACTCATCGTCCTCGATCAGGTTTGCCCCACCATCCCATTCTTGGATGTGGGATTTGCCTAATGTGCCCCTCTGAACACCCCCGGGGACTCACCATCCTCGATGAGGTTTGCCCCACCATCCCATTCTTAGATGTGGGATTTGCCTAAGGTGCCCCTCTGAACACCCCCGGGGACTCACCATCCTCGATGAGGTTTGCCCCACCATCCCGAACGGCACAGGAGTTGCTCTGATACCAATTGTAACATTCGGCCCCTCATACCACCAATATTGTCCGCTTTGCTACATTAGAGCTCACGGATTTGCTTTTGGTTGCCCGGGTGAAGCCTTCCCAGGATGGTCACCCATCCTGAGATTACTGTCATCCGAGCACGCTTAACTGTGGAGTCCACTCATCCACTAGCGTTAAGCCCCAAAACGCGTTGTTGGTATTTGAGGTCGGACATCCCTTATAAATCCCAGATCTCTCCTGCCCACGGCCGATGTGAGATTTGCCTAGGGTGTTACATTTACTTAATCCAACCAAGATGCAAAACAACCACCTAATATAGAAATTGTCATTAGCGTATGCAACCGCACCAAGCAATGATGAAATGACAAATTCTGGTTTTGGCATAGCTACATCTAGCCAATGTAGCCTACGATATTGTCTGCATATGTACTTCGAACCCATCTCTTTGTTTTAAGCGGTCATTTAATTAATAATGGAGTACCATATCGAGACAGAAACAATTCAAAGCTGTGATAATTTTCTACCCCAGTTCTGGTCCTATAAAGACACATCAAAGGCTTACTATTATGAGTGAAATATGCATAAAAATTCTTACTACTTTGAATAATATACTCATAAAAATCTTACTTTTATGTTTGCACATTCCTTGTCTATGACTCAAATGCAGTCATCAAAACAATCGCCTCAATCTTCTCTTTTGACCTGCATGAGATGAAAACTTATCATAAGTAAAAATATTAAATGGGTCAAACTTGTCTTGAAAAACACTGAATTTAACTCGTCTCTGAATAAATGTGTCTTTCCATAAAAATATTTTAGAATTCCTACTATTACAAGAATACTTCGTAGATACAAGTTTGACTGTTAAAAGAATAAGCATCAACGAACATATAATAAACCTAAAAATAGTAAATGCTAATTATAAATATATTACCATCTATGAATGAGATGATAAATGTTGCTGGTTTAGTTTAAAGAACATTGTAAATGACATAAGGAAAAAACACAATCTCATGTGAACTATCTTAACATATATTTGCAATGCCATCCTCTATCGTGCATATTGAATAAAAATAATTAGCAATCTACTTCTTAACCATATCTTACCTCGTCAAGTCTTCTGAAAAAAACTTGCAACAAACTTCTTACCTTGTCTAGTCGGCTGAAAAAAACATAGGCAGCTACGTCTTCTTCATTTAGGAAAAAACTGATATTGGAATTGATGAAGTTCAGTTAAATAAGCAGCCGCGTCATCTTCATTTAGTGAAATGCAGTCAAAACAACCATGGAGCTGTGCAGATTAAATTATTAATATAGTTGGCACTTGATTATTTTGCCATGATGAAATGCAGTTACAAAATATCCACATCTATAATAGCTTTTATGACTAATAGCAGTAGTTTCTTTGTGTACCCGAGTCTGAAAATTGCAATTGTCTTTTGGCAGTCCATGTATCCCTCCTACAGTAACATGTCTCGGCATGTCATATCGGCGAATGTAACCAAAGCAGATTTGGTGTTGTCGATAATGGTTGCACGGAATGTAAAACAAAAAAACTTTGTAAAGGAAGCTGCATGGCACGTCCAAAGTTAGCAAATCAATTACGCTTAACAACGACAACGCGACGTGGACAACACAGCTAAAGTCCGCACGTTAGGGTACCTTGGAAGCGACAAATCAACATGTGGAGAAGCATACATAATGTGTAAAATTAGAGTATTGTTCTGACCTAAGGAGCACACCAGGAGAAATTGAACAATGTAGTGATTGTAGACTCATTTGAGATACTATACCAAACAAATGAAGGAAAACAACATCAGTTCAAGACACTAAAATAAAATTACCTATACATATTTCATAAACAATTAATATTTTATTATAAAACTGAGCCACGTAAACTCTAAGATAACCAAGTACAAGTTCCACTACCATATATGTCTAACTTTTATTTGACCCGTTTTGAGCAAATTAATGATATCACCAAACAAAACATATCGGTCATCCAAGATTCCAAGAATGTAAAGATCAACATGACCATAGATATTAAACTAATTTTTAATCAATGAATGAAAATTTAACAATAGAGTTAATTTATAAAGGTGGTAGTCAACTCAAATGAACAAAATAAAAGTGTTGGGTAATTAATCATTTTTTGTTCAGAATTAGGTGAAAGAAGGTGTTGAATTGATAAAACTGTTTAATCATTTACCATGGAATGTTTCTTAATGAACTTTGAGAATTTATTTGACGATGATACCAAAAAAGACTACATATGAAAATCTGCAAGAATCAATAAAAAAGTCAAATCAATACATTAAAGTGAGAACTTTAATATGTAAGAAACATTGTCATCCTTCATAGAAGACTATTGATAGTTATTTCTGGTTCATGCCAATATAAAATAGCATAAACAAACAAATATTATGCCTTGTATAGCAAATAAGTAAGTAAGCCACTTAAACAAATCATTTAGCAAATCAAAATACATTGAAACTTTAGGTATGAATACAATAAAGACAATTAAGCATTTAAACAGGACGTTTTGGGGTAAATTATTTGTCTAAGGACAACTTGTATGACAAACCAATAATAAACATGCTTTTATTGTAGAAAAAAATTCACATATATATTTGTTTGATAAGGTGAAGACAATTTATGATGTATTTTGATGTGATTCTGAATTAGGGAATACAAAACCAATTTCTAATAAATATGAACTCACGTGCATCATTAAAAAGATAAAGAACACAAGATATAAAGGGGGATAGATCATACATTACGTTTTGTAATTGCTTCAAGGAATCCAAAGCAATTGAATCGTTTAGGGTTTGGAACTCTTGTAAAATATCTTGAGAAGCTGATGTAATTGCGTATTTCTCCATTTGAATTGGTTCCCGGATTCTATTTATTTCTTGCTTGACAAATATCATCCGCAACTCCAATCAACACAAAGAGTTTCATACCCAGCATCATGTGTGCGTCAAAACAAAATTAACAATTCAAACTACAATCAAATCTCATCATTTGTATATGCGTAAATGACAAATCGCAAAACTCAAGACTCATAAGATTCATCATGAGTAAAGATTTTGAAGCAACTACCTTTCCTAACTCAAGAACAACATTCAACAACAAATAGAAGCTTATAAAACAAAAAGAAACATAGATGGTGGATTATAAGTGGAGTTGTAGACCTCTGTGTAACCAGAAAGTGACAATCCACTCTCATCCTCAAATAGCGCTGCACAAAATATGACGAAGAGTGAATTGTTGCACACAATCTACATTTAGAAACAGTTTGTAAACTATATATTCCTATTATCTTCTACCAAATAAAACAAATTTCCATCAAAACAATACATAATCAGCAAATGTCATTAATCCAAATAACCTAAAACGTATGCATTAAACCCTAATTTTAGTGCAAACACATTTGCAGGGAAAACAAAGCAAAAACTCACTGTTTTAATCTGAACGGGAATGACTCGAATTTGAAACCCCTGCTCCCATAACTTGTCATAAAACTCCTAAACCAAGCAATCAGAAATGTGGCGTGGCTAGCATCATAACCGTCGCAACCTAAGAGGTTCCAACGACAATCCACAGGCTACGATGGCTTCCAATTTTGAAAAACACTCGTCATTCTTAAGTGCCCTTTAACTTTAAAAAACAAGCAAAACTGAAAACATGAAAGCTAATTTATGATTAAAGTAAGAAAAAGCAGATCTTATACAAATTTGATCCAAGTTATGATAACAACGACGAAAAATACTCTTTATCCATGTCAGATCGAATAAGTGTCCTTCAACCACCAAAATCCTTCGTCAATATTCGTCGAGAACCCTCAGCAAGTGTTTCTTTTGGACCATTAAACACATCTTCATCTTGAAATAGTTCGATGAACAGACATTGAGAGAGAGTGATTATAAATTTTGAATTGAATTGGGGTTTTTACACATCTTCCCCTTAAGTTGTCTGTATACTACATAATATACTACATAATAAAATTGATGAAAGTTGAAGGGATTACGTAAATTACTATTTTGCTCATTCAATATGTATATTAATGTAGTATAGATTATGCGATCAATGTACATATACATATAATTTGTTAGATCTGAGGAGAAAGGTGGGTGGAACAATTTGACTATTATGTCCTTAATGTGTAAAGGACAAAAAATGAAAAAAGAATGGATGTGAAATAATGAGAATCACAAAACCAAGTTTCCAAGGTTTTTTCAATAAAATTTAGGTTTTTTTATGTACCTACCCAACATATCAATAAACCAAAGCTCATTTTAGGACAAGTGATGAAACCACATATACATTAATAATATTATACATAAGATTTTTACTTATTTCCCATTCTTAAGCTCATCAATTACTCTTTTACCCAAAACTAAAGTTTAATTACACATACCCCTTTAGCATATTAAATTACTCATTTACCCATTCTTTTACACAAACAATAAGAAACAAAATTACATTGAGAATCAAAAGGCACATTTTTTGTGTTCTTCTGTTCTGATTTTCTCCAAGGACGGCTTTTGACTTTCATACGTATTTTTTCATATGTGGGCATGAATGCCGGTTCAGAAACCCGTGTCCGTGCAAGGAAGGATTTTGATGTTCATACGTGTTTTGTCTTTGCTTCCTGGTCGCAACCTTTGGCGCTTCATCATTCACATTCAGACCTTTGTTAATGACTAGTTTTGTTATCTACGGGTTGGATTTGAACCGATTTAAACTTTTGTTTTGAGATTTCAGTAAAGTGACATTGTGTAGATTTGTAATGGACCGAAATCAATGGAAGGAACGAGGTGTTGGATGATCTTATGTTTTTCAAGTATTCAAAAATTGTCTTGTTATGCGTCAATTAAAAACATGCGCTATGCATCTAAGTATGTTTGCATACTTTGTGTTGTGATTTGATTATTGAATTTGTTAAGATTACTTATTTTTGTGGATCTGATTTGATTTTATTTTGGTGTTGATGTAGTTATACATTCTATGCCTGTTCTAGAGCATTTAAAAAGCCATTTGTGTGCTTCTGACTTTGCTAATAGTTAACTGATGAACTCTTTTGTATCAGATTTGCAACCGTTGATGGTAAGTTAACTTCTTATATATGCTATTAGTTTCATAAGTTGCTTTGAGATTTTGATCCACGAAGTTAGTGTTTTTAATTTTTGAGGTCTTAGGTGATTGATGTCAAGTTATACTATTGATTTCACAATTGTAGAGGACAAGTTAAGGCTTTTAATTAATTGCATATGTTATTATTCTAGTTGTATGGTCAGTACTTTTTTTGTTTATATAAATTTGGAATCATTCTTATAATGTCATCCACTATTTACAATAGTCATGATGCTTAGGTTTATGTTTTTTTTTTCTATTTTGGAAGCATTATCTTAATGTCGTTTGTTACTTATGAATGATGCTTTGTTTTCTTTGGACTATAATGAAAGTGTAAGTTTTTTTAAGTTTATAATTGGTGGTTAATTAAGAGGCTGTAGTAAGCATGTTTTGCATCTTAGGAAGAATGAATGTGTAGGCTTGTGTGAGTATATATTTTTTTTGGTGGTTAAAAGATTTGTGGAAAACATTGTTTCCATTTGTGGAAGTTAATTGTTAAATTCCAATGTTGAAATTCTCAATCAATCAAGTAATACCAAACATATATATTCTTTATAATGTTATCTTGATGCTTTTTGAGACTATAAGTTTAAAAAATATTTCATCTATTCATATTCACACACACACACACACACTACATTTTTATTCTATCAATCTCCATCTTTAAGCTATGTTTATTTTAGAGTACATTGTCAAAAAAATTTCACATATATAAGTACCTTCATTTTGTCTATCTATTATTGTAAATATTAATATCGTTTTAAGCTTGCATTGTATACTTGTTTAGTTTTTATTTTAGTTTGCATCAACACTTTTCCATGAATTTGATCTATTTTTTATAGTGACACAAAGCCATGAGTAGCCGCCAACTAGCAATGGTACGTGAGCCAATAGCATCACCAACGTTATTTTGGTGCTTTGGATCTATTTTGGGTGATGGAGAACACATCAGAAGAGGCTAACAACAACGGGTTCAGGACTGACGGCCACACTAAGATCAACGGATTTAGAACTAATGGCCACACCAACATCAAATTTAGAGACCGGTTTCCTTCCCCACTTGGATGTAAGTTGTAGGTATAATTAATCGGCAAGATGCTTAAAATTAATTATTTACAATAGTCAGTACTTTTTTTGTTTATATAAATTTGGATTCATTCTTATAATGTCATCCACTATTTACAATAGTCATGATGCTTAGGTTTATGTTTTTTTCTATTTTGGAAGCATTATCTTAATGTCGTTTGTTACTTATGAATGATGCTTTGTTTTCTTTGGACTATAATGAAAGTGTAAGTTTTTTTAAGTTTATAATTGGTGGTTAATTAAGAGGCTGTAGTAAGCATGTTTTGCATCTTAGGAAGAATGAATGTGTAGGCTTGTGTGAGTATATATTTTTTTTGGTGGTTAAAAGATTTGTGGAAAACATTGTTTCCATTTGTGGAAGTTAATTGTTAAATTCCAATGTTGAAATTCTCAATCAAGTAATACCAAACATATATATTCTTTATAATGTTATCTTGATGCTTTTTGAGACTATAAGTTTAAAAAATATTTCATCTATTCATATTCACACACACACACACTACATTTTTATTCTATCAATCTCCATCTTTAAGCTATGTTTATTTTAGAGTACATTGTCAAAAAAATTTCACATATATAAGTACCTTCATTTTGTCTATCTATTATTGTAAATATTAATATCGTTTTAAGCTTGCATTGTATACTTGTTTAGTTTTTATTTTAGTTTGCATCAACACTTTTCCATGAATTTGATCTATTTTTTATAGTGACACAAAGCCATGAGTAGCCGCCAACTAGCAATGGTACGTGAGCCAATAGCATCACCAACGTTATTTTGGTGCTTTTGATCTATTTTGGGTGATGAAGAACACATCAGAAGAGGCTAACAACAACGGGTTCAGGACTGACGGCCACACTAAGATCAACGGATTTAGAACTAATGGCCACACCAACATCAAATTTAGAGACCAGTTTCCTTCCCCACTTGGATGTAAGTTGTAGGTATAATTAATCGGCAAGATGCTTAAAATTAATTATAATATAACTTTTATGTTTTGTTGCATAGAGAACCAAATACAAGCAACAAACAAATGATTCGTATATTCATATTTGTGTTGTGTCTATTAATTGTTGCTATTGTTGTGGGTTTACTTAAAGTAAAACTTGCCACGAAAATCCCTTTAGGAAATATAACGCTTATGGTAACTTATGTTTACATATATTGGAAATGCTGATATTGCCATATCTTCTCCTTTGTATGCTTATCAAAATGTTTCATGGAAATGAGATTGTGAAGATTATATGCATACAATCTTTAAACTTGTAAAAACAATGGCCAAGATGGTTAATAGTGGATGTGGATCTCAAATTGAAAGTTAAGTCATGTCATTTTGAAGTTGGTTTTACTTGTGTTTATTCCTCCAAGTTTGACATGGGAAGTTGTCGGTATTAAAGAACCTCTTCAATGAAATTGTCAACTTTTACATTGGAACGTTTTTTATGTTTTTATTTCCCAAAGCCGCAAAAGTGCAATAAAAAGTTAATTGGATCATGGATGTAGTATTTATTGTTATATAAATAACCCTAATATTTTATTGGTTCTTTTTGGTTGAATTTTATTTGTAATTGATTCATTTTGGAATTCAGTTTTTTTAGGTTATCATGAGCTAAAATTTATTAATTTTACTAAACGTATGACCGGCGGATGATTTATTTATTGATGTAATTTAGAGTGTTGATGAGTTTGAATTATATAAAAAGTGATGTTGACTAGTGAATATTAAAATATGATTTATGATTAATTTAAAAGTAGATTCAAAACATTGATTTATCTTATTTTATATTTTCACTATCAAGGAAAATTATTTTCTTGTAGAAGTTAGGTGTACATAATAAAAGTTCCATTGCTTAAAGGAAACGTGAAATAATAGTCCATGTAGAAAATAAGATGGGTTATGACTTATGTGAGTTGGAACTTGACATTAGACAAGACACTGCCTCATATGTAACAAATATGTGTTCTACTAGAAACCTAATTTCTCATTCTATATAATAAATCATGATGGCCAAAAGGGGGAAATTTTGAGAGGAGGTGACGTCTAAGAAAAAAACAAAAAGTGGCAAACAATATGAGAGCATAATTAAGTCATAATTAGAGTTGTTTATTGATCAAGGTTTGGATATTCGCTTTCTGTTTGTTTATCTATTCGTTAACACTTTGTTTTAGACATTTACATAAATTTAAGTTGCAAACCATGAACATGTTTTTTATAAATTTATGTCGTCATTGAACATGTTTGGCTAATTTTCTAGTTCACTTAGGTTGAGATGAATCTTAACAAGTATTGACTTTGTGGGTTTGACTATCGTATGAACTTGTGTTGATTTGATTAATTTGAGTTTGTTTTGGCTTTGATGAATTTGTGTGCTTGATATATTTAATTATTGCTTTTGATTGTATGGATTAATCATTTGTTGCATATAGAACTACCTAGTGTCTTGATTTGCTTATTATTAGGTTGCTAGATTTCGGTTTGTCAATTTAATGCAATATACTAGAACTAGTAATTGATAATTTGGATGTTATTAGTTGGTTAATCAAATGCACCCATACGTGATAGGTTTGATTAAATTGTATCATTTGCTATTAGTTGTCTTGGCATTGATTAGTTAATTTTATGCTTATGAACGTAAGGTATGGTTTACTTATTCGTGATTGGAGATTTTTAGATTATATGTTAAATAAATTCAGGTTTGCTAGAACTAATTCCCGAGGGCTGTGGGTTTGGATTACCTTGATTGAGGATTTTCACTTTTAGCACTTTGACATAAGCTTAATCGTCTAATTTTCACTTTATGATTACTACGATATTTGGAATGTGTCTATAGTTCTGAGCCTTCTAGTTTATCTACTTTAGTGATACTTTCATATGTTTAGTCAATCATATTAGTCCTTACATCGTTAGAAGGATTCGACGCCTAACTTACATTTGTCTCCTTACTATCCTTATTGTTTTAGGTTGGTGTCAACTACCCTCGTACCCTTACTTTTTTTTAGTTTTTTTTATTTTAATGACTTTAAACTGACAATAAAATATGTACAATAAAAAAACATTTATTAAATAAAAATAACTAAAAAAGTACATTAATTTTTGTAAAAGGTAAAAAAGAACAAAGAGCTAATACAAAATGACAACCATTTAAAAAATAAATCTAAAAATTGGGTTGAGTTCTCGTTTATGGATCAACACTAGCTCTAACATATCACCAGATAGGTGCTCATGTGATTTTGTAAATTTTTTAAAATTATTGTCGTACTCATCCTCCAAGCATATAGTTCTTGTTCCGCTCATGTTTTTCGTTGCGGAGGTGTACCTCGAAAACATGTCGGCCCACCCACCATGGCTAGAACTCTCGCCACCTTCTTTGATTTCCCCTTATGACGATGAGGTGGAGGTGGTGTGATGTCTTTGTTGAGGTAGGCAACATGGGGTGTGAAAATCATCGTGTTTGGATGCATTCTTGGAGTTCGTTGATTTTCTTTTTTTGGAGGAGCTTGAAATTTGATCGAGCATCGGTTGTTCGAACCATTCCGGTTGCGTTTTAACATTATCCCAAGCCTTAATTTGAGTGGAGTTAGTTTTGTATCTTCTTTGGTAATCACTCAATGCCTTAATCATAACGCCTTTATCTGATCCTCTACACACGCGCCTAAAGATAAAATATTAGTTAGACAATTTTTTTATTGTAAAAAAAGATAATAAAACTATATTTTAGTTTGTATGTATAAATGAAAGCTGAAATTAAAACATTCCACACTGATAAATGGCGTTGAAGGCACCTATTTTGTATTTAAACTCTTCCACATTAAATTGAGTTAATAATTCATCTCGGTGCTACCATTTTCTAGAGATAAGCAATGTTTTAAAACTCGTTTCCAAAAATCATCTCTCATTTGTTGATTTATGACTTTTTTATCGATGGAATTTTGCACCCAAGATTTCGCTAAATTCTCCTCTTGAGTAGGAGTCCAAACTTGGCATTCCGCTCACCCAACGATTTTTAAACTTTTTTAGCTCGCTCGCCCGGCAAAATCTCGTCTTGATCATCATCATCATCATCATCATCATCATTAACGTGAATGTTTTGCACATTGTTGTGTCTCTGGCAAATAACTTCGCTTTTCTCGGCTTCATAATTATTATCCTTATAATCTGTAATTTTCTCGGCTTCCTTGGCTATACCTATCCCTTGGTTGTGGCATATTGAACCGTGCCCCAAACAAGTCGAAAGACCAGTCATTATGGAGTGAGTAATTGGCATGATGCCCCAGGACGATTGCATCACCCAGCCCCCATAACTGTTTATTTAAATGTAGGAGGGCCAACCTTTTTTGACCATTCAATGGTCCTCTTTAGTGAATATTGCAATAGGTAAGGGTATCCCTGGACCACTACCCGCACTCATAGCCGCACACCCGGGGTTGGTGTCACCGCACGGGTAAGCCCTACCCGTAACCCGCTTTCATACCCACCGCCCTTATAAATCATACCATGAAAAGACAAGTTATGAACTTATTCTAGTTTTCACATTTGTCGAAAGACATGTCACCTATTCTAGTTTTCACATTTATTTTGTTTTTTCAAAGTAGGTTTAGTTTAAAGTTTAAACTATGTTACTCTGTATAATATAACTGTTAGCACACCACAAACGACTTTCTTTCACGTTCATCTTCGTCACCAACGTTGACATGTCATCTATGATTAATCTTCGACATGTTTCCATTGATGATTAATCTTCACCCCGTTTATCCATTATATTCTTCGCCTTTGTTAATCCATCATATTCTTCATCTTTGATTGATTAACACGACGAAGATTAGGCTTTGCGAATGACAGAAACCCAGATTAAACGAGCGGTGAAGATGGCAGTCGAGGAAAGATTAACGGCTATGGGTTTTCATATAGCAGGTAATAATTTTGCTAAACCCTGGTAAGACTGGAGTCTGAGGGATCTCTTTCGAATGTAGTGTGCCCAACAAAAAATACCAAAATAAGATACTATTGTTGATGAAGAATTGGCTGATGTTTTTGTGGCATGTTATTTTTCCTTTTTTAACCCTAATTGATACTATCTGCAACAATTTCTTAAAGTTCTATGTTTTTCAATGTTCTTGATATTGTAGAATGTAGGCATGTGCATTGACATCAAATTCCGGAAAATATATGTTATTTTTAAGGACTACAAATCACAATTTTGATTTACAATATAGCTAATTGATCCAACTTAAATTTATTGTGATTCAAGAAAGTTGTTTGTATATGTGCTTTGCTAACCTGCTAATACATTTGAATAATAACTATTAGAATTTTCTTTCTATCAGTTTGTATGTGCTTTGCTAACCTGGTGATACATTTGAATCTTTTCCTACTTTATGTGTTTTCTGTCAATTTCAATTAGAAACCTAATTGAAAATCTAAAGGTAGTCAACAACGTTAGGTCTACGACTCGTTGTTCTAAGCATGAAGAATGGTACTCAGAGCTCTGATTCGTTAGTTCTAGAGCTACAAAATTTTTATCAATTAGATATTTCATGTTGTTTAATCAACTATGATAACCTAAGCAAGTTCAATATATGACCCACATAAATAACCTAGGTTTGGGTGTTTAGATCAAACTACTTCTACTTATAATGATCTTATTACCCCAGTGAGATGGTAATAGCTTTTTAGTTTTGTCTGTTATACATATAGAATCATGAACTAATAGACCTCAATCTTCATTGGTTATTTACTTTTCAACAATAATAAACAATAGCCTACATCTAAAATAAATTTGTGTGAAGTTATATAATCGTATGCATACAAGAGATTCTACATCATGAATTTTCAAAATAGGTTATGAACTTTTGTCTAATTTGGTAATATTTTAAATTCAGTAGGTATGTTCTTAATTTAATAAATATACTTTTAATTTCACATTTGTATTAGGTTATAGTGAAAACCATAAAAGAAGTCAGTTCTAACCATTAAAGCCATCGATAAATAACTCTTATAGCTTGTTGAGTTTGAATGATGATTTGTATTGCCACAAGCTTGTGAAACAGAATATTACTTGAATGTTTTAGTATGTTGGTATAAAGATTGTATAGGTGGAAGATTAAACCTAATAGCATGTTCAATATTCACACAATCTTGGTGAATTAGAAGATGGTATGATTTATTGGCGGTGAGTTTTATTCATTTGGTTTTCATTTACAAGTCTTTTTTTGGGTAAAGGGTTACCCCGGTGATTCTATATATTAACATCAGAACATAAGAACAAGTAGCATGGCAGAATGCCATACTAGTTCAAACATGGGACCTGTCCCATGAATGTATGCAAGACACCAACAAAGCAAAGAGCAAAGTAAACAACGAAAAACCATAAACACTAGCCATGACAAAGTAACTCATACGAAACAAATAAACAAACAAACAAAAGAATCAGCCTGCATCCACCAAGTCTCTTTCTCGATCAATCTTCCACTCCCTTAGAGTAGTTGATATGTATAGAAATATACATATTTATTCTTCACATTTAACACGAATTTGGTTATTAATTGGTTGTAATTTCATTAGTTTCAGTACTAAATTGTGGTTTTTGTGATTTTACAGCCAAGACAAACCACCGAAGAAAAGAACGGAGAAAAGACGCGTTTTCAAGAGAAATTGACGAAAACAGGTCAAAAGCACGACCGTGCTCAGACCTAGCACGATCGTGCTTCAGCTTTTCCTCGGAAGCACAGGCTGTGCACAAGGGCGTGCCCGTGAATTTGGTCAGAGCACGACCGTGCGTAGGCCAAGCACAACCGTGCTCAAGTCATTTCCGAGATCGTCTTCAGCTCGTGCCGCGCATGTCTTGGTCGTGTCCGTGATTTTGACTCGAGCACGACCGTGCTTGGTCTAAGCACGGTCGTGCGCCTGCTACCTCGAGACGGGAATCGAGATTTTGCTGAAAATGGAAACTGCGAAATGCCTGGGCGAAAAAGAAAACACTGTAGCTACCAGCACGACCTGGAGCACGACCGTGCACCAGGTAGTGCACATCTGCTGTTTGCTATAAAAAGCCTTGTGTTCATTCATTACGGGTTGTTGAGTTTTTAGAGCAAAATTACACTAAGATTCACTGATTTTGAGTGTTTTGGAAGCCATTGGAAGCCATAGAAGACTCAAGAATCATCAACCAACCATCTTTCCTTCTCCTTGCTTGTTTTCGGTTTGAACGTTTTAATTAGTTTAATCATGTTTTTAGCTAGTTTAATCATGTTTCTTGTAGTTTTTGTAAGCCTTATGGGCTAAACACTCATGTTATCTAGATTAGGATGATACTTATGCCTTGATGATGAATGAAACTTGAATATTTTGGTGATGTTTTATGTTAAGATCAATGATGAAATTATGCTGATATTTCAATGATGTTGTATGCTTGTCCAATTTTTTGTCATATGATGTTGATGAATGTTAGGAAGTTGACATGTTGAAAAACCCATCTTCTTGATATTTGTTTGTAAATCTTATAAATGAATTTTGTAGGATTTATGCCATGATATTAGAAATGATGATTGGAATGTTAGATGACATGAAATTAGACAAGTGTGCTTTCTTTCACAAGATATATGAAAAGATGATTGTGATGTTGTAATTTCTTAGACATGTTAGATGTGTAGGTTTGGAATTGTGGCCACAATATCTAGATTTGCATGACTTATTAGTTTGAGAATTACATGTTGGAATATTTCATAATTTTATCTACTTTACGTAATTATTGGTGATTAGGATGTGATTATCGTTCTAGTTTTCCTTTAATTATGAAACTAGGACATTTTAGCGGATGACTAGTTTACCTTTAGTTCTTGACATAAAAGACATCAATTGGACTTAATTGTATGATTTTAGGTGATTAGGATGTGTTTATCGTTCTAGTTTTCCAAAGAATCATTTTAGTTAGATATCCTTTATCGGAGTCTAATTATTCCTATAAGAAAAAATGACTTCACCATTAATAGTTTTCATCATCAAGGTTAAGTGGATTCCTAGTCTAGATAATATCTTAATTCCATAGTTTTATTCCTCTAGTTAAAATCCTCTTAGTTTAATATTTTCCTTGTATGCTAGTTTAAGAAAAACCCAAATTCGCTCTTAAATCGGACAAACATTAACAAACGTTTAGTATCGAGAGCTACCGTGTCCACGGATTGATATCCGGTTCTTACCATTTTTACTATATTACTGGCCGATAGGTACACTTGCCGTTCTGTGTGTGATTTAGTATTTTTAGGTGAAAACCCTATTAAATATATATATACTTTCACGCACATCAGTAGTCCAAACACGAGTCATGTTCTTGAACTTAAGGCCCAACAACTTACATCAAACTGTATTGCGAATTTCTTCTGCTATCACTTCCCGCGGCCGCGTCTGGTTTTTGAATAACTGGTAGTTCTTTCCTGCCATACAAAATAGACAGTAGTTGCATTACATAGTTTACCAACCACATGACACATTGACTTCGTGTTCGCCAACCTTATCCAGGCTATAATATCAAATCTGTGGTTAGACAAGTGCTGCAATCTAGCCACAGATTTTGTAATTCCCAGACTTTAGCTGCAAAAGGAAAATAAAAAAACAAGTGGTCATGTGAATCAAAATTCCTGCAACATAATGGGCAGCACATCATATTCATATTCCCCCTTCTAGCTAGATCCAAGACACAATCTTATCCTGCGTAAGTAACCTCTCCTTCATAACCAACCATAATAGAAAAGTGTGCTTCGGAATACACTGAGAAAACCAAACCCTTTAGCCCAGTCAACAACAGGGCTCTGTAATCTAATACAGTCCCACACCTCCTTAATTGAGAACAGGCATAGATTCGAACCCGTTCTCTAGAAAATCTGATCCAGAGTATCTGGACGTAACAGCGCCTGGATAACCTGATTAAGCACCGAATAAGCATTTAACCAAGAGGCCGACCATCTCCATACACCATCCACACACACACATCGCCTAGTTTAGCCTCCAAAGAGAACCCGACAGTTCAAATATCCCTATGCGAAACCAGCTCAATAAACGGTCCCCCTTCAAACCAAAGATCATACCAGAACGAAGTGTTGCGACCATTCCCCACTTTAGACCAAAAGAATCTACAAATATGTTATTAGTCTAAGTATGTTTGCATACTGGGTGTTGTGATTTAATTATTGAATTTGTTAAGTTTACTTGTTTTTTTGGATCTGAATTGAGTTTATTTTAGTGTTGTTGTAGTTATACCTTCTATGCCTTTTTAAGAGCATTTGAAAAGTCATATGTATGCTTCTTACTTTGCTGATAATGAACTTAAGGGGTGCCCGCAGTCCGTCTTTTGCGGTTTTTGGATAAAATTGTAACCAAAGCGTTACTTACGGTTGTTTATCATTGAAAACCAAAACCGAACTGTTAAAAGTAAAAAACAAAACCTAAATCGAATCATACGACCGGTTTGGTTTCATGGTTTGGGCTCTTTTGTCCAAGTTTGTGAGCTCTAAAAAATCTCAATATCTTGTCGAAATCTTATAAATTGTCCAAGTTTCATCATTTCCACAAACGTCTGTCTATTTTTACTTTAAATGATGACGTGTGCCATCCAAATGAGGTAAATATAGTCTATTTGTATGTTAATATGTGAGTTGATATATGTTGAATAATAGTTTAAGCAAGAAAACAACTCAACCCGCCCATTGACTATAACCACTCCCAACCACAACCACCACCCGTCTCACTGAAACCTCACATGTTGAATTTGGGTTATTTTTTGAGGTGTGATTTTGTGGTAGTCGTGATCTGCATATCTAGGATTTGTCATGAGTTTTTAGTTTTTATTTTTGTTATTAGTTTTTTTTTCTAGTTTTTTTTATTTTTAATGTATACTATACAATTACATGTCTTCTACTTTTATCTCTTTTTGTCTACTTTTCCTAAACTGTTGATAACTTATGGGTTTCCAAAATACCTGAACCCAAACTTGGACCTAAATAAGCTAATTAGGGTCGGGTTTAATAAGGTCAAAAATTCTTAAAAGGGTTATTCGGGTTAACTCGACTAACCCGAATTCTAATTAGGTTTGGGTTTTGAGTTTTTTTAGAAATTATAACTTTATTCGGGTTAACCAGAATAACATTAATATCATTCAACAATTGCTATTTATATCCATGCCATGTTTTAACTAATAGTTTTTTTCTTTTGAATTTTTTTTTCTACTCATTTTCATTCTTGTTTAGTTTTTTTCTTGGTACCTAAGTTATGCATATATTCGTCATTTCAGTACTAACCTTTACTTTTTGTCATTTATTGGCTTGAGTTTTACTATTTGTTTCCATTTCAGTACATTTGACTAATAGAGTTAACTTTTTTTTATTATGTTTTATGAAAAAGATTATAATATCATTGATACTAAATTGGATATTATAAGATGTTTACATTTAAATAATGATTATATATGTGTTTGTGTGTGTATATTTTTCAAAAAAACATTTTAAAATATTGTTCGGTACAATATCGTATATTTTTTTAGACTTTTTTAATATCGTTCGGTTTAATAGTGTTTGATATTTAGATATTTTAATATCCTTAGATTTTGTACTTTTGCCTTTTTAAACGTCTTTTTTAATATCGTTTGGTTTTTAATTTTTTTTTGTATTGTTCAGTTTAATATCATTGGGTCTTTAAACGTTTTTTCAATATCACTTTACCATCCTCATTTTAAATGTATTTTTTTTCTGAATATCATTAAGTATAATATCATTCCTTCATTTTAACATCTTTTTTATATCGCTTGGTTCGATATGTTTTGCTCTTTTAAACGTATTTTCTTTAATATCGTTCGGTTTATTACCATTTTTTTTAAATGCCAACCGTTCTCTGCTTTTTTAAGTGTCTTTTGAGTATCATTCAGTTTATAACCATTCATTTTTTAAACTTTCTTTCTGTATTACCAAACCATATTAGCTAAATAACTTTAGCAAAATGATCTATTTAAAAATAAGAACTTATTTTATATTTTATAGTTTAAAATGTTTTTTTACATATATACATAGACACACAAACACATATATAATCATTATTTAAATATAAACATGTTATAATATCCAATTCAGTACCAGTGGTATTTTCATTTTTTCATAAAACTTAACAAAAAAGATAAATTTGTTAGTCAAATGCACTAAAATGAAAACGAATTGCAAAACTCAAAACAATAATAGACAAAAAATAAAAGTAGGTACTGAAATGAAAATTATACGAAAATCTTAGGTACCAAAATTGAGATGTACTCTTTAAGTTATTATACATGTATTTACATATATATTCATATGTTGATAAGAAATTGACCAATACATAATATTTTGTTGGATGTTAATTATTAACCAGATCCTATTAACCCGAAACCCAATTAACCCTATCCCGACAAATATGAACCTTAATAGGGTCGGGTTTCAGGTGAGTTTTTTTATTTTGAAAAAACCCGACTAACTGACCCTATTAACGCGAAACTGATCAGGATGACTTGATTATCACCCCTAGTTGATGTATTGTATTTGAATACGTAACCCTTAGGCTAGTTGGATTTTTGAAAAACATAAAGGACAAGAATCGTAATTTGTTCTTTTTTTTTACAGCAAAAGACCACTATGCCCTCATGTGAAAAACATAAACAATAATAATAACAATAAGAAATTACACATTTGGTCCTTTATTTAATATATAAACAAATTACACAAATTGCCCCTATTTTGTTAGACATTTCGTCTTTTAAAATATAATACTTAAAAAGACGAAAATGCCCTTAAGTTGATTGATGAAATTGATGGAAGTTAGTGTAAAGGACTTATGATATAACAAATATAAGAAATAAAGGAAGTCCAATCTAGTTTTTTACATTAAAGACGGACGAATTAACGTGTAATTTTGTCAAATTTAGGTGATTGATTACTAGTTTGATAAATGTAGGGCTTTTAATCAATTGCATATTTACTATGATGCTTTTGTTTTTAATTTTTTATTTTGGAAATTGTTAGGGCTCATCTCATGTGAAGATTTATTTTGTTCTTTATTTGTACAAATGTTTTTGTTTAGGGTAAATGTGTTATTTCCCTAAATGTATTGGTGTATAAATAGAAAGTTGTAGGTGAGAGTGGTGTGTTCGTAAGAAAAAGTGTGTGTGTGATTGTACTCGTTTTTTTCTCTGCACCATTGTACTACAACTATCTCATCATCAATACAAGTGAATTATTCACTATGATTTCTGTGTTGATTGATTGTTGTTTTACTTAGATCCGTGATATACAATCGTGTTAGTAGGAGTAACGATCCAATTGAACCTATCAATTGGTATCAGAGCTTTCGGTATTGTGTGTTCTTCTCTATTCATCAAGAAAAAACACTCAAAACTACTCTAATCATGATTTTCACGATCTGATTGTGATATCTAATTTGTTTTCTCCATCAAAACGTTTTTGATTCACATTATTGAGGTTAATTTCAATTAGAGTTGATCAGATCTGGAGAATTAAGAAGATTAAATAGAACACTGTTCGATCGAAAAATTCATTAAAATTCATAATCAAAAGATGTTGTTTGAGATTGATTGATATATAGGGTTGATAATCGAGTGATTATACAGTTTGTGTGTGATTTCTTGACAAATTCAACAAGTTTTGAAGAATTACTGAAAATTGGATGATGATGATGTTCATGAATCTGTTGAAGATACTCTTGCCGTGTGACTGATTTTTGATGATCTAGTCGTGTCAGGACTTAGTTGTTGAACAAAAGCTAGGTTACTGTAGAGACGTGTGAAGGCTTATAGTTGTAGACGGGTGAAAATCTAAAAAACTTAAAATTTGAAGTGTACTGTTGAGCCGTGTGAACCTGTTCAGTCGTGTTACTGTGTAGTCGGGTCAACTTATTTCAAGCCGTTTGAAGAACTTTTTCCGTGTGGACTATTCAGCCGGGTCATCAGATTTTTACTTGGGTTGTAACCATTCAGCCGTGTCAAGATCATTAGACGAGTGAAAACCATTTTCAATCATGTAACTGTTCAGCCGGGTGAAGAACTGTTCAGCCGTGTCAAGTTTTCAGTCGGGTCAAGATTTTTGTTACTATTCAGTCTGGTCATGATTTTTGTTACTATTTAGTCGTGTGAAGTTTTACTGTTCAGTCGTGTGACTTCAAGTTTTTGTCTACTGTTCATCCGTGTGACTGTTTAGCTGTTAATCTCGAATTCGTTGAGCTAGGATCTTAGAATTCACCACGTTTGACTAGAATTGGAATAGAGATGGGAGGTGTTGTGATCAAATCATCATGCACACATGAACACAGTTGTAATTGAATGTTGTAATGATTAATAGAGATGGGAGGCGTTGTCCTCCAATCATCATGCACACATGAACACAATT
This sequence comes from Tagetes erecta, assembly GCA_030867185.1. Taxonomy (NCBI): domain Eukaryota; kingdom Viridiplantae; phylum Streptophyta; class Magnoliopsida; order Asterales; family Asteraceae; genus Tagetes; species Tagetes erecta. Next base: position 22,304,753 of record CM061487.1, read on the forward strand.
ATAATTGAATGTTGTAATGATTTCATTGATGATAGGTAAGATGATTAAAATTGAGCAAAACACGTCTAGAAATCTATACATACACTCATGTGAAAAATAAGCACACATTCACCCAGGGAGAGCTCATCCTTGGGTGAGGACTCACAAACGGACACTCTCACCTAAACATGAATAAGTGATGGTCTATTTATAGTGGAGTTATGGTCTTCACTAGCCGCTTCTAGAAAGACCCGAAGTCGACTTCAACATTTGACTTTGACTTGTATATTCTTGTAATCAACTTTGATCTCTAAATTGATGCACTAGGATCACAATATACTTTGTAGATCATAATTTGGTTAGTGTGAGTTTCATAAAGTCCAACAATCTCCCCCTATACTCATACTCATTAAATTCGAAGCTATGGATCCAAACTATCAAATCTCCTCTTGATTCAATGAAGATTCAACACTCTTCATTGTCGTTCTCCTCCTCACAACAAGCATCTCCTAATTTGGTTCATTCAAAGGATAGAATCTCTTGAGGACATTTTTTTGTATCGGATATGTGTTGTATCTTTTTTATTACATACCATATCATTCTCTAAGGATTAGAAAGCATAGGCAACTTGTTTCATCAAACCGAAGAGAACACCCAATAGTTGCTTCAATTCCTGGATTTTCAAACAATTTATGATCAAGAGGTTGACTGATGCATTCTTTTTCTTTTTGCAACTTGTTTCATCAGTTTAGCTGCTGCTGTCAAATCAGATCAGCTGCTAATAATGTTGATCATGTTATTGCAGTATGCTACTACAATCTGATCAAAACAAGCTGTTGTTTATATTTTTCAGTTGCAAGTCAGCTTCATTTCTACAGTATCAGATAAAAATCTGATTTTGTTTCTGATGTGCGGATGCTTTCATTCACAGAACTTTCTGCAATTTGCTACAACGATGCTGTAATTTTTACTCATAGATCAAGATTAATAGCTGCTGTAACAAAAGCTGTTGTTAATTCTGCACATACATCTATCTGTGGATCAGCAGTCTGGTAATTTATTGCTATCCGCAGATCAGGTTGCTGCTGTTCTGTTGTTGTAGCTGTCCGTAGATCAGCAAAAGCTGTTCACAGATCATGCTTATGCTGTCTTTTTGCTCTTTGTTTTCAGATCAGAATGCTGCTATATTTTTCATACCATTTGGATGCATTCTGCTGTTGATTTTCATTGTTACTGCAGCTGTCCACACACATGCTTCACTATTACACATCATGCTCAAACATATTCACACGCACATGCTTGTTGTTTCTGCTATTCACGCATGCTGTCCAAGTTCACTGTTGCATATACATTCTTAATGCACACACATAAGTTGTTCGCACATCACCATGAAGCTGTTCGCACATCTGTTCACTATTGTACCTCTGCTGTACACTATTTACTGTTGGTATACACTGTTTTCTGCTGTTGATTGTGAACAGACAGCAGCGTACATGATTATTCATTTTTGTTGCTGATGCACACTGTTTCTATTGCTGTGTTTTGTTGTTCAAGCTGATCGCACATCATGTGCACCTACAGGCCTGCTGTTCACTGTTGTTCAACTTGACATACACTTGCTGATGCAACATACACATTAATCATCATCATCATGAACTTATTTCTATGCTGCTGCTGTTTGATCGATGTTAATGTTGTACAAGTTCATAATTCTGCTGTAATTTCTGTTCACTTCTACTGTAGCTGCTGTACATTGTTATATTATGTGTGTATGTATATGCTACTGCTGATTATATGATCACATATCATCCAACATGATCAATCTCTATCCGCACATCACATTCACATACACATATTTCAAACAAAGTTTGCTGATATGATCACATATTATTCACAATTCACTCGCAAATCAACTTGATATTGAACATGATCATAATTTTCTGCTCTTTAAAAGTCAAATTCATTCATCACAGTTTCACGTTCATCTTCATAAATTCAAATTTTGAATTTGAAAATCAGCTTTAAATTGATAGAACCTGATTCATGTTGCCATTGAGTTGTACTCTAGATGAAATATCAACTCATTTCATCAATGAATCATGATTTCTAGGTCAATTTCAGAATTCAAGTTTGAATGACGAACATGACAATTTCTTCATCAATTCATTCAATTCTTCATGAATTCTGATCAGATTTGGATTTGATACACTAACCTTGACTGAATTAGCAGCAAATCATCAAATATCATCATCAATTCTTCATTTATTCACAGATCTGTTGAAGAATAGTTCACTGTTCTTCACGAAATCAACTTGTTCTTCAATTGTACATCCCCAGCGGTTCCAGATCAGAATCAAACAATCACAGTGATGAATTCAGCAACCGAAAGCTCTGTTACAACATGTTAATCTCGAATTCGTTGAACTAGGATCTTAGAATTCATCACGTTTGACTAGAATTGGAATAGAGATGGGAGGTGTTGTGATCCAATCATCATGCACACATGAACACAATTGTAATTGAATGTTGTAATGATTTCATTGATGATAAGTAAGATGATTACAATTGAGCAAAACACATCTAGAAATCTATACATACACTCATGTGAACAATAAGCACACATTCACCCAAGGAGAGCTCATCCTTGGGTGAGGACTCACAAATGGACACTCTCACCTAAATATGAATAAGTGATGGTTTATTTATAGTGGAGTTATGGTCTTCACTAGCCGCTTCTAGAAAGACCCGAAGTCAACTTCAACATTTGACTTTGACTTGTATATTCTTGTAATCAACTTTGATCTCTAAATTGATGCACTAGGATCACAATATACTTTGTAGATCATAATTTGGTTAGTGTGAGTTTCATAAAGTCCAACATTAGCTGTATCAACTTTTCAATCACTCAGATTAATTTTCGTTTTTAATTCATTTATCTTTTTCAAAATTAACAAAAATAAAAAAAATTAATTTTTTTTCAAATTTAAAATGACTCCTAGTGATGATTTAGATAATCGTGTCCCAAGGTTAGTTAACCGTGCAAATTTTTAGAATTGGACAATTAGGTTGAAACATAATTTATGTGCTATTGATACAGATCTATGGAAGCCAATCGAAAAGGGTCCACATATTCCTGTTCAAATTGCACCTGATAATGGAAGTACTTGTACCAAAGACTCAACTGAACCTTATCCAGAGGATAATCTACAAGGAGAAGACTTACGAAAAGTGAAGAATGATAGTAAGACTTATTACTTAATGTGTAAGGTTGCCATTACAAGTGTTGTCAAGAATGGATGCCTATCAGACTGGCTATACTTTGTTCAAAGCACTAAAATCATTGTGTGAAGGAGGAGAACAAATCAAGAGTCTTAGGAAACAGAAATTGAAGAGACAATTGGAACTGTTTGAGCATATCTCTAGAGAGACTGTTCATCAGATGATGAATAGATTTGTGCATCTAACTACTGAGATGACAAATGTTGGTGTGAAGATAGATCTTCAAGATTTGAATGATAGATTGTTATGTGCTCTTCCACCTTCTTGGAAACAAATAGTTACTCTTCTGAAACATACTGAGAATTTTCCAATGGATATAGATCTTCTCATAACAAAAATAGAAGAAATGGAAATTGATGTGCAAAACACATGGGTTTATTATATATATTTAACCACATTTTAATCTTATTTTATGTAAATATATCTGGTTTTTAGCTATTTATTTTATTTTCTTTTGGTTTAGGTAAGTTCGAATAAAAGAAGCGGATTCGGGACACAAACGGGAAGAAAAACAAGTGAAAACTGGTTTGGAGACCAAGCCCAAGACCCAATGGGCCCAAAAGCCCATTTTCAGAAATCTGCCAGCCCAGAGGGCCGCTAGGCAGCCAGTTTTGTCCCCGAAGACCCGCTGGGCTCCTGATATGTCAGATTCTCTGCCCAGAGGGCCGCTGGGCAGGAACGCTTTAGTCCCCAGCGACCCACTGGGCGCCCAGTCGTGAAAAAACCCTAAAATTCACTATTTAAACATCATTTCTTCCACTTTTAGGGTATCACCTCTTCACCTAAAAACACAAAAACGGCTGGAAATCATTGAGAGGGTCTTTAGGGGTGATCATAAGTGCAAATTGGTGTGGATTCAAGCTTTGATTAGTATTTTGATCTTTGATCTTGAAGATTTGAAGATTCTCTTTGAAGATCTTGAAGTTTTTGATGGATTGAAGACCAAAAGTTTTATAATAGTTAGTGTGTTTTTAAGTAGTCAATCTCCATTCGAGAGTGGTTTGGTTTTCTTTAATTAGTTTTATTTAGTTAAAAAAAACACAAAAAAAGAGAAGATAACAGGGTCGTGTAAATAATAGTTAGTGTGTTATTAAGTTTTGGGTTTAGGTTTCGATCTCTTTTTATTACTTTTGTTTTAATTAGAAATCGAGTGCATGAAACGGCGTCTTAGTTCATTATTATGTCTCGTTTCAAGTTGTTCAAAAATCGTATTCATTTTGATAGTGATTATAGAAAGAAAAAAAAGTGAAAATATATATGTATTTGTGTGCTTGTTTCCACCAGCGACCCGTTGGTGGAATTTAAGAAAACAAATGGGCAGCAGCAGCTTCTTCACTTACCCACCCCTCTCACCACTCCACCCTCATCCATCTTCATCTTCTTCTACTGCTCTCCATCCACCACCGATAGCTTATTAACCATCTCCCCCACAATCATCTACGCGTCATCATCATCTCCACCACCATCTTTTGTAAACAAACCATTCAGACGAAGCACACCACCATCGATACTCATCTGCAACTCTTCACCACCGCACACTACTTGTTGGACCTGAATTGTAGTCTAATATTATCAACACAGTCAAAGTCAACAAAAGTCAACGTCCGGTCAAAGTCCACGTAAAAAGTCAAATGGCGCGTTAGAGACGAAGAACCGAGTCAAGACGTTGAAGTTGTTTTATGTCTAGGATCGTTAATGTAATAAATATATTTTGTGTCAACAAAATATATTTAATCTAGCTTTAGACACGTTTTAGCCTTTTAACTTGTTATTTTCTAATTAGTCTAAGTGTAGGGACTATTTGTAACACCCTAGGTGTGACACCCCGCCCGGCGGCGGAAACACCAGGCTGTCATTGGAATTGGATATCAATAGTAAACAAAGCACATGGTATTTATTTATTAAGTTCAATAATGATGTAGTAAGTTTTGAACCTAAGTCTTAAATGAATACGACAAAAGTAATAAAACCGAAACAGTAACTGCAAATGTCTGATTTATTATTCTAGGTCCAAGGCAATCCTATGTCTTGGCAAAAGCAGCAAAAATAATCAAGCAACACCTGAAATATGTAAAAATAAAGTTAGCTATTTAAAGCTAGTGAGTAAACCACAATTTGAATACATAATAATATAGAAATCCGAGATCATCATAATATGCTGCGCAATCTTACATGCATAGCTATTTCATATCATTCTCGACCAGGACACCTTGAACACACATTGAACACCATCATTGTATAGCAACTTGAAATCATTTGTCATGAGGAACCAACTCATCTTATTAATTAAAGATAACCTTTTTAGCAACCGTCGTGTAACCGTCTCGATATAAGTTATCAATAATTAATTTAGCAACTTAGGGACATAGCATAGCAACTTGTATCATCGTATAGCAACTTGTAACATAGTAACTTGTAACATTGAAATTGAATGGCCGGGTTTAAATCACCTATTTTGAAATACATGTAGGTGGGTTTGTCAAACCATTAGCGCTAACATTGTACCGGTGGGATTACTAAGTAACAATACTACTTTAAACTACCACATAAGGATTGCATCTTGTCGCGAGTCAAGACTAACATATTTTATGATCTCTTTTGGAAACAATTAGAAAATTGAAAACATTGTATAATAATTGAACATATTTCAGCCCCAAAATGTAAAAGTAAAAAGGGGAGTGAATTTACTCACCTTGAAACTCAGGCACGAAACAAATAGTAAATAGTCTAAATAGAACCGAGGATCGTCCAAATATTAGAATCACCTAATTAAATGACAATCCTAACTTAGAAAAACATATTGTATAGAAAACTTGAATTGAAACAATTGAAGTCTAAGGGAATTGAAATTCTAGGGTTTTGGATTGGGATTTGGGGGTTTCTCGTTAAATGACTAAATATATATGAATTCACTAATCGTGACGATGAAAAATAACGGTTATGTACTAATAATATTTTGATAACAATGGGTGTTCAAAGAATATATATTTTCCACCATAAATTATTTGATGTTAAAATAATATATTATTTTCTAAAAATTCTTTATAACATTTATCACAATTTTTAAAGTATAAAAGTCCATATAAAACTCTTATGGTTATAATCATAATTTATAAAACTCGAATGTATTTTAGAAGTGTTAAAAAAATACATTTTTTATACTAGTTTTCAAGTATTTAAATGTTTGTAACAACTAAATTTTTAAAACTTAATTTATATACAATCTTGGTTTTGATATATGTTATGAGATTTTTGACCTTTTATAAAATACATATTATTGTATTGGTAATAGATTTAAGATAGATAGTATAAATAGAGAGTAATGTAATTAAGCAAAAATGATAAAAATAAGTGGAGTCCCTAGTTTCGAACCCGGGTCATCCGGTTCACATTACTCGCTGAAAACCAGCAGACAAGAATACATTTATTGATGATATTTCGAATTAAAATACTTTTAACATATTACAAAAGAAAATCCCCAATTCTCACCAAGAACACAAACCCTAATTCGCAAATTAAGTCCAACTGAATAAATGGAATGTAAAATTGATAAAGGGCTTTTGATCTACGGATGGTAAGGATCATTTTAACGTAAAGAACTTACTTGCATTCAAACGAATTGGATCGATGAAGGTGATGAACAGGGCACGACGGGTTGGGTTTTGATTGGAGTCTTGAAGGTGTTACAATCCAATTAACGTTCCAGATTTCATATTGATGGTACCAAGAGCATAAAAAAAGGATCAATTTCAGAATATAGATACGAATTGATGTTGAACCGAGTAGTTGCAGGTTCGACTTCTTAGATGATCACATCGATTTGTTTAGAGAGTTTTGTAAGAATTGGATGTCTGGTACAACTTAGAAACAATGAGATGAGCGTTTTGGTTCAGCGATTAGGTCGAAATGTACGTTAGAATGACGATTGGCTAATTGCGTTTATGGGGGACGGTTTTGAATCATAAAACCGAGTTATTAATTGACCATTTGATGTTAAAACGAGCGTTGTAGGTTCGGGATTAACAGAGAAAGACGTTACAGTTGTTTAATTGGGTTAAAATCGTCCAAAAGGGTGGTTTGGTGCTCGCCGGAAAACGGCCTGAGGTCGCCGGAGCCGGCTGCCGGAATCACGGGTAGGATGCGCACAAGAAAAGAATTTTTTTTTTAATTTACAAAACAGCCCCTGGTGTTTCAATGCTTAATCATTTTGAATTAAATCTTTTAACATAGCTTTTAACAGCCCCTTTGTATGGCTACTTTTTGGGGGATAGGGTAGCGTATCCAGTGGTTGAATACTTTGCTAAAACTCATTGGAAAAAATTTGGCTTGCAAAAGTCAATGATGAATGCAAATGGCTTTTTCTTTTTTAAGTTTAATGATAGGAAGGGGATGATGGATGTGATCGAAGCAGGGCCTTGGATAATTCGTAATAAACCGATTATCCTGAATGTCTGGTCCCCTAACACAAAGCTACACAAGGATGATATCAAGAATGTATCTGTTTGGGTAAAATTGCATGATATTCCGTTGGTAGCTTATTCTGATGTTGGTTTGAGTCTTTTGGTTTCGCAAATTGGGACTCCAAAGTTGTTGGATTCATTCACAAGCTCTATGTGTGCAAACACGTGGGGTAGAAGTAGCTTTGCAAGAGCTTTGGTTGAGATCTCAGCGGATGCGGGGTTTAAAGAGGAGATATCTGTTGCTATTCCAGAATTAGAGGGGGATGGGTTTGGAGCAGCACATGTGATGGTTAAGTATGATTGGAAGCCTCCAAGATGTGGTCATTGTTGTGTTTTTGGCCATAATGATGCTGATTGTACTAATACGAATAAGCATGAGCAGACCACAAATGCTAGAGAGGATGATAAAGGGTTTAAGGAAGTAAAGGGTAAGAAAGCTGCAAAAAGATTTGGGGTTGCTTTAAAAAAGCCCCAATTCGAGTACCGTCCAGTTAACAAAAAAGGGAAGGAAGTGCAACATGTTACAAAGCAAGTGACAAAGATTGATACTATGGAGACTAAAAGTGGTTCAAATATGGGTAAATCTGATCTAACTACATCAAACCCTTTTGAGGCGTTATCTGTGGAGAAAATAGATGAAATTGAGACAGACAAGGTGAAAGGGAACATGGATAAGGAAAGCTCTAGGTTTGACTCGGATTCGGAAGTGGATGAGGTTTTAGATATGGATAATGGGATGGCAAGGTATATGATGAGCATGGCAATGGCGCTAGAATCTCCATCGGGTTCTAAGAGGGCAGGTACTCCTTCTACATCGGGTGTTAATGGTTTGTCTGATATTCTGGATTACTAGGGAGTTGATCTGCTGGCAATATTGGTTGAGGTTTCTTTGGGGTGGAATCTACACTTTTGATGATCCTCGGCTGATGAAATGGTTTTTATTTAATTTTGTTTATGTCATCAATTTGTGGTAGGCTAGATTGTTTGGTTTGTCTTGGTGTTGTTTTGTTGGTTTTTTGTTTTTATGTTCACATATGTGGGGCCTGTCCCATATATGAACTAGTGTGGAACGCTTCCTCACTACTTGTTCTTCATTGACGGTTGTCTTTATAATAGAATCACCGGGGTAACCCTTTACCCAAAAAAAAAGTTGTCATTTGTACCCCAAAGTTGTATAAATCTTTATTTTAACTAACTAACTTAACCGAGTTGAAGCGTAACGATTTTATAAGTGACATTTTTATGTTTTTATTTTGTTCTTGACGTTAGTGGGCTATTTTGAGACGTTAATAGTATTTATTGTTAATAATCTTTATGAAAATACTTTTATAAAATAGAAGTTATATATTTTGAGATTTATATATAATAAACTTTAACTAGATAGTATGCTTACCTATTAATTCGGTCATTTCTTTAAAAATGATTTAATATAGCATTCGACATATTAATTCGTTTTAATAACGAAGCGTTAAAATTTTGCGATATTTAATACGAATATAAATGACAGTAAATAGATTCGGGTTCGAGTCGGACATTCGGGTTCGGGTTTTAGGGCAGATGTCACAGTCTCCCCTCCTTATAGAAATTTCGTCCCGAAATTTGCTCGGACCGAACTAGAAGAAGAAACGAGAAGACGCGATTATTTAGTTTTCCCTTATAAATGTACTTGCGTTATTTAACTCTTTTGATTTGAACAAGGGTACGTTAGTCTCGAGGAGTTGAATTAGAATACACCAGTTTAAGCACTAGATGATATTGACAAATGGAAATATGTGCAAACCATTGCTTTCAACCACGTGACAAAACTTGCTATGGTTTCCATGCACCAACTTTCATAATTCCGTGTGCACCCGTAATTACTTTAGTTTTTTTGCATGGACCACACAGTTCATTCGATCACGTGCGAGTCAAATGTACACAAAAATTTCTAAGTTAAGATAGTGATACACATAGGTTATGAAATTATATTCGATAGCATTTAGTTCTTGTAAAATATAGTCTAAGAGGATACGTAAATTGATGATTCGAGAAGATTGAGTTAATAGATGGTCAGTGCTCTTGTAAATAGTTCTGTTGACTGACATAGCTAGTCAAATTCGAGTACCAAAATTTTAGCAACTTAAGTTTTTGAAAAGCCAACTTTATGTGTGGGATGTAGATATCAAAGGTTCATAGTATTGCCAAATTCATAGGCGTTAGTTCATGGTGTGCATGTTATAATCTGGTTTAGAATTATAGAAAGATTTACTTCATAAATATTTTTTTTCTTATGATTAGAATAATCCAATTTATAGCTCAAATGTATAGATCACTCAGTTCCTATTGATATCAATTTTAAGACGTTTGAGTTCATATAACAAAAGCTTTAGGTGAGCCTTTTAAACGAATTAATTAAAAATTGAATTTATAAAAATAAATTGAAAGCTTTAATTTTTACCATAGAATAAGGGTTTGATTTGAAATACGAAAAGGGCACCGTCTAAGTTCCGAGTATTCAATATTGGAAAACATCAGTCTTAGTGCTTGTTGCAAGTCATTATATCATGTTCGAGAAATCATGGAAATGTTATGTAAAATTAATCAATCCCTACTTCAAAGAAGTCATTTATCATGAAATGTATATATTTTATTTTTCAAATTACTAACACGAAATTTTTTTTTTAATTCTATATACATATATATTTTTATTTGGGAAAAATTAGGAATCATTTTAATAGAATCAACTGTTAGTAGTCTTTCAAGAAAACCGTAGATAAAACATGGTGTTTTAAGTGGAAAGTTTGTAAGTAAGACACGTTCGGTTTGAATAAGTTTATAGAAACAAGATGTACGGAATTTCATTAGTGATAATATATACAAAAGAAATACTTTAGTTAAATGAGCTTAGGAATAGTTGTGTAGTAAGTTCATGTTAAGTTTTAAGAAACGAATTAAAAATAACACATTTTAATGGTGGGTTAGAAGTTGGATTATAATCTTAGGATTAGATAATTAGTTTAGATAACATTTGAGATACTTTGGAGTTAACGTTCGATTCGTAAATTAAGCAAATGCGTTAACATGGCAAAATAGTAATCCGTTATGAGATTTCAGAAATCATGAATTAAGTCTTTAATTTGGAATTCGATAATTGAATTGAGATTAGAAATATGTTTTAGATTTGGTACTTGGTATTTGTTCTGAAGTTCTGATAATTTGATTGGAGGTTAGTCAATATATGTTAGTTTTGATTTAGAACATTTGGGTCGCGATGGTATTAGCGAGTCGTTCAGTCTTGTTGTCATTCTACAAGATAGGATAAAAAGGAATTTCATGGAACATAAGAAAATGTTAGATAACACAAGTTGTAATGGAACTTTTGGATTGAATAGAAAATGATAATTGTACTTTGAATTTCATAGAATTGTTTTCGAATCCATAGTATAGTAATCACTTGGAAATCATTGGAATGAAAATAAGCAAACTTGGAATAACATTTGAAATAATATAGAAACCATTGAAATAACTTGAAATCATAGAAAAGAATAATCATAGAATCCATAAATAAATAGAATTTGAAGGCTTAGGAATGTGTCTTTGTTTTGGACACTTAAGACTTATCAAAGTGTTAAGTTCATTTTCAACGCATTCAGGAAGGCATGCTTTAGCCTATATGGTTACACTCATCTCGTCCATCCCCAGGTAAGCATACAGATTTCTTAAAGAGATTTATACGAAATGCTTGCCTTAGACAGGATGTCCGTGATACAGGCGTTCCCCCTTCCAGATTGCACACGTTCCCACGTTTCAAACTTACTTAAGACGATGACGTGATTCCACAAAGAGAAAGATCCTAATCACACAGAAGAGTCTCTTGTAGCTCCTTCGCGAAATCGGATAAGAAATAAGATAGAGAAAAGACAGAGAAAATGTTCATAAAAATAAATAAGGAGGTAAGTTCTAGAAGAGTTTTCTAAGCACAAACTAATTGCACTAAGGACTCTTAGGTTATAGTCTAGGTCGGTGTGTTTCTAATACCCTATCCTAGTTCCCTATAACCATGGCTCTGATACCAAACTGTGACACCCCGCCCGGCAGCGGAAACACCAGGCTGTCATTGGAATTGGATATCAATAGTAAACAAAGCACATGGTATTTATTTATTAAGTTCAATAATGATGTAGTAAGTTTTGAACCTAAGTCTTAAATGAATACGACAAAAGTAATAAAACCGAAACAGTAACTGCAAATGTCTGATTTATTATTCTAGGTCCAAGGCAATCCTATGTCTTGGCAAAAGCAGCAAAAATAATCAAGCAACACCTGAAATATGTAAAAATAAAGTTAGCTATTTAAAGCTAGTGAGTAAACCACAATTTGAATACATAATAATATAGAAATCCGAGATCATCATAATATGCTGCGCAATCTTACATGCATAGCTATTTCATATCATTCTCGACCAGGACACCTTGAACACACATTGAACACCATCATTGTATAGCAACTTGAAATCATTTGTCATGAGGAACCAACTCATCTTATTAATTAAAGATAACCTTTTTAGCAACCGTCGTGTAACCGTCTCGATATAAGTTATCAATAATTAATTTAGCAACTTAGGGACATAGCATAGCAACTTGTATCATCGTATAGCAACTTGTAACATAGTAACTTGTAACATTGAAATTGAATGGCCGGGTTTAAATCACCTATTTTGAAATACATGTAGGTGGGTTTGTCAAACCATTAGCGCTAACATTGTACCGGTGGGATTACTAAGTAACAATACTACTTTAAACTACCACATAAGGATTGCATCTTGTCGCGAGTCAAGACTAACATATTTTATGATCTCTTTTGGAAACAATTAGAAAATTGAAAACATTGTATAATAATTGAACATATTTCAGCCCCAAAATGTAAAAGTAAAAAGGGGAGTGAATTTACTCACCTTGAAACTCAGGCACGAAACAAATAGTAAATAGTCTAAATAGAACCGAGGATCGTCCAAATATTAGAATCACCTAATTAAATGACAATCCTAACTTAGAAAAACATATTGTATAGAAAACTTGAATTGAAACAATTGAAGTCTAAGGGAATTGAAATTCTAGGGTTTTGGATTGGGATTTGGGGGTTTCTCGTTAAATGACTAAATATATATGAATTCACTAATCGTGACTGATGTGAACCGTATGGTGTATGAAAATATGTATGGATCGGAAAATCAGGTTTTAAATTTATAAAATGGAAAAAACCTAACAAGTTCACACAATCGGCAAGTGTACCGGTCGTATGTAGCAAGTTAAGTAAGTCCGGATATCGTACCCAAGAGATTTGAGTTTGGCGTCCTCTAATACCGGATCTTTATCGAATTCTAACCGATGTTAAAGAGTTGATTTTAGATTTTAAAGACTAAATTAAACAAGCAAGAGACAATTTACCTAAAATTACTCTAAGAATAATATTTAAACTAAGAAAATTATCTAAAATAAACTGAGGATAAAAACTAACTAAAATGGAAACTAAAGAGGGAAATAAGCTAAAAGAGAACTATGAGTGGAATGATGACTATTTAGGCGGGAATCCTGATGATAATCTGACAACTCTCGGCTTTCTGGATATCTCGGCACCGGATCTGAGAATATATCTACTCAAAACAATCCAACACATCAGTACCTACTACTAAGGTCTCGTGGGTGCTAGAAAGTCCTAAAATAAATATGTGAAGCTCACGGTGTGAGGAATGTCTACAAATCACTCCCGGATGTCTAAGGGATCCTAAACCGGCTCGCCTCTCGGCTTACAAGTCCATTTATCCTAGAAACTGACTCAATCAGTAAACTAAAATAACGGGATCAATTGGTTTATGATAAATCAAGACTAGATAACACAAATTGCTAGTTTTTATTAAGCAAAACCTACTCCCGTAGTATTTTAACCCAAACCTACTAACAAAAGGATGAAATCTACAAATCCTCACCTTCCGGTAACGAATCCGGCTAGCACATTGACTCAAATCCACAAATCAATCTTAACTTATGAGTATCTATTCCTAGATCTACCCAAATGATGATTTAATCTAGTGGACTAAACACCAAAAATGTGAACTTTATTATCAAGTTATCAAATCAAGATAATACTATCCACAATCAAGTCAAGATCTCAACATGAATCATAAAGTCAACACACATATTGCATACAAGATCATCATAAACCAATTTTCTCACAAAGAACATCCATCCAACATATCATAAACAACCAAAAGTCATCATATCATCATCAATCATCCATAATGCCTAAATAGTCATACTAAATCTAGCCAATCATCATCAAAAATACCAAATCCAATCCAAATATGTATAGATCTAGCATCATGTCAACAACAAGTAGGAAAAATCAAGTAAAAATGCACAAAGAAGAGTGGATCACACCCGAATTGGCCACCAATCTTCAAATCAAAGCTTGGATCTACTAGATCTTCCACTCCAATCTTCAAATCAACAACTTTTGGTCTTCAATCAATCAAAAACTTCAAGATCTTCAAAGAGAATCTTCAAATCTTCAAGATCAAAGATCAAAATACCAATCAAAGCTTGAATCTACACCAATTTGTACTTATGATCACCCCCAAAGACCCTCTCAATGATTTCCAGCCGTTTTGTGTTTTTGGGTGAAGAGGTGATACCCTAAAAATGCAAGAAAAAGTGTTTAAATAGTGATTTTTAGGGTTTTTTCGCAACTGGGCGCCCAGCGGGTCGCTGGGGACTAAAGGTTCCTGCCCAGCGGCCCTCTGGGCAGAGAATATGACAGATCAGGAGCCCAGCGGGTCTCCGGGGACTTTACTGGCTACCCAGCGGCCCTCCGGGCTGGTAGATTTCTGAAAATGGGCTTCTGGGCCTGATGGGTCTTGGGCTTGGCCTCCAAAGCTGATTTCACTTGATTTTCTTCCCGTTTGTGTCCCGAATCCGCTTCTTTTATTCGAACTTACCTAAAACCAAAAACAAAATAAAATAAATAACTAAAAATCAAATATATTTACATAAAATAAGATTAAAATGTGGTAAAATATAAATAATAAACCCATGTGTTTTGCAACACATCAAATATCCCCACACTTAACCTTTTGCTTGTCCCTAAGCAAAATATTTACAATCACATCAGACACAATTCCCAAACAAATACGCTTCCATTGAGTAAAATCAAATTTGAACCGCGAGATCCATAACTTTATTATTATGTTTATTATAACGATCAAAGATTTACAACCCAACTAGCATGGTGAAGCAATTTTAAAACCAAGGACCTACCTAATCAAGCTTTGTTCACCTTCAAGTATCAAACTATACATACTTGCACCCCTCACTATCACTCAATCACTCGGCTAAATATGAAATTTGGGAGTGAACTCTCAATACCAATTAAAGTAGTGCAATAAAAACATAAGCTTGTATCCCAATCATATCTCCACCTATTTACAAGAAATTAACAAGAATCAAGAGGTCTTTATTCGGGTTGTAACGTGGCTAGGGCTATGGGTAGGATAAACAAAGGAAAAACAAACGAAAAGTGCTAAAAACCCGGCTTTGTTAGCATATAAACAATCAAAACAACTAACTTGTAACCAAAAACCAAAACTTGGATCAAACTTAGGATCTCAAACTCAATATACTATCAATTTAGGGTCAATTTTCTTACCCTTTTTCTTCATTTCTCATTTTCTCAACATTTTTTTTTTCATTTTTCATTTTTTTTTCATTTTTCATTTTTTTTTTCAATTTTTTTTTCATATAATCATTTATTCATGCTTTCTAACTATATACACACTTCTAAAAACTTCCCATAATGTCTAACTACTAAAAATAATAATAAGTTTTGTTTAAACACTAACTTAGCCGGATTTTCAAACACTTGGGCCAAAGCAAAAAGGTTTAAATATATACGAAAGGAAATGGCTAAATGGGTCAAACAAATAAAAAGGATAAGGCTCAGACAGGGTAACTAGGGGAAATATATAAAATGGGCAGGTATAAACAGGTCGGAATAGGTGAATCCTAAATGCCTCAATCATATTCTTGTTTTAATTTCAAGTCTAAGGTCTCAAAATGTATCAAAGCATACAAGTTCTGTAATTGCAAATACAATAATGGTCAAACTCTCAACAAAAGAATAATGAGCATATATATAATCAGGTAAAGCTCAATAATCAGGCTCAAATCCTCACAAGATAAGGGGTATGGGATAATGATGCAAGCATTGTATAATTTTTAACTATCTGGTTCACTCCACTATCTTAGGCATCCCAAGATTTTATTTTTATTCAAAAGGCTAGCTAGGTCAACTTTTAACGTTTTATTTAGTTATAATATATATTATAAGTTAAGAACCCGCAAATCCAAACCGACCCACCTTTTGTCAACGATTTATATTGAATGAGACGCGTCTTTTGTGCAAAAAGGTGACAAAAACGGGACAAGCCTTTTTAAAAAAAAACTTTTATTCTATTTTTTGTATTTTTCAGAATTTTCAAATTTTTATGTATTTTTAATGATTTTGTTTTTTTTTTAATAAGAAAAAGTGAACCGAACCACTCCCGAATGGAGATTGAGTACGGGAGTGGTTTGATAGAAAAAACAAATAAAAATCTAAATATAAAATCCATCCCCACACTTGAAACACACATTGTCCCCAATGTGTGAAGCCAAGATAGAAACGAAAGAAATAAAAATAAAAAGATAGCAGATACTCCCCTGGTATGTACGGGCCCACGGGGGCGACAAAATATATATAACCCACGGGGGCGTAGAAAAAGGAAGAGACGAAGACCAGTGCAGAAAGATCTCTCGAGAATATATAATATAAATCCAACTCACGCGCGTCGCAGAGAATCATCCATGCACAGCCAAACAAAATAACATTAGATATATACAATAAAGATAACAAAAAGAACTGAAATAAACTATATACATAACCACACCAACTGGATGAATCGAACCACTCCCGAATGGAGATTGAGTACGGGAGTGATCGATTGTGGCCTTTTAAACACCCAACATCAACAAATTACACTAGACTTAACTAAAATTAAACTAACATAACTATTTACAAAGTTAACTAGCTCTAATAAAAACGAATTAGCAATTTAACCTAAATAAACTTAACTACCAAAAAAAACAAAAGAAAATATTTTTGTGTTTTTTTTTTAGTTTTTCAAATGTTTTTGTATTTTTGAAATAAAAGAAGACTATTTACAAAAATATTTTTGTAATTTTATAATTTTTAAAGAAAATTGAAAATGGGGGCTTTGTTTTTTTTTCATTATAACCCGACCCGACCACCCCCGAATGGAGATTGAGTACGAGGGTGGTCCGGTTTTTACACTTTAAAAATCCAAACACAATCAATCCTCCCAATTCACAAAAATCCACAATTCTTAAGCTATCAAAATCCTTGCATCAAAATTTAGTATTTTAGCCTCTCAAATACCGTTTGATTCACACAATTAACATATCCATGAGAGCAATGCATTCAATCCATACCTACTATCAAACAAAACACCCAAAACAAATCAAGCCAAGAACCCTAAAACTAACCGTTAATCTCTAAACTACTAAACTAAACCTAATTGAGCCCTAGTCTACTACAATTAACATAAAATTAAACTAAAATAACTCCTAATCTAACTGATTTAAAGAAATTTAAACCTGTAAATTGAAGTTTGAGGGATTGACAGTGGTGGGGAATGGCTGAATGGATGATGATGATGATTGAACAATAGAAAATGGAGGTGAGTAGTGGTGTGCGGCGGTGTGGTGATGATGGTGATGGGAGTGAGCGGTGGTTAGTGGTGGGTGCGGTGGTGTAATGAACAGGGGTGGAGATGCAGCGGTAACAGTGGTGGTGAGTTGTGAGGGGTGCGGTGGTAGTGGAGGAGATGGTAAAAGACGGTGGTGGTGGAGAGCTATAGATGGAGCGGCGGCGGTGATGGTGGCGGCTGAAGGTGGGTGTGGATGAAGAAGAGTGGTGAATGGTGGTGAGTGTGAGGCATCGGATATGTTGGAGAGTTGCTGATGGAGTGGCGATGGTAGTTAGTGGTGGTAGATGATGGTGATAAGTAGATGATTGTGGGGGAGATGGTTAATAGGTTATCGGTGGTGTATGGAGAGCAGTAGAAGAAGATGAAGATGGATGAGGGTGGACTGGTGAGAGGGGTGGGTAAGTGAAGAAGCTGCTGCTGCCTATTTGTTTTCTTAATTCCACCAGCGGGTCGCTGGTGGAAACAAACACACAAACACTTTTCACTTTTTTTTATCACTATCAAAATGAATACGGTTTTTGAACAACTCAAAACGAGACATAATAATGAACTAAGACCCCGTGTCATGCACTCGATTCCTAATTAAAACAAAAGTAATAAAAAGAGATCGAAACCTAAACCCAAACTTAAAAACACAGTAACTATTATTTACACGACCCTTGTTATCTTCTTTCTTTTTTTTATAAATATTTTTAGCTAATTAAAAACAATACTAAAAAGAACCAAACCACTCTCGAATGAAGATTGAGCACGAAAGTGGTTTGATAAAAAAAATAATGACCGAAAACAAAAAAATTTCAAAATAGAATAAAAAAAATAAATAATAAGGAAAAGGATAAACGAAACTCCCCTGAAACGAAGCATGCAATGATAACTGGTAATCAACAAACTACGGCCACTATGCATGCCATCCCCACCAAACAACCTCAATCAGGAGGCTTCTCCTTTATTCTCTTCCCACTTGTCTTGCTTAGTTTCTTTCTCATACCGTTTGCTGGGAAGAATGTAACGGTAGGATCCAAATGAACTCTAATAGAAGTAACTGATTCGGCCCACCAATCCTTAAATTTACCTCTTCTTGTCCTCTCCTGTGGTGACTCTGATATGGGTGGCAATCCATCATCTTCTTCCACATGCCAACTAAACACAATTTGAAGTGGTTGTTTTGGTTTCTCAACTACTTCCTCATCCTCTTCTACCTTACTACTCTCCATTTCTGGCTCCAGGAGTACTAATCTCTCTAACTCAGCAAGATCACCAAGAGGGTCAAACTCTCCTATATCTGTAGCATGCTCAATATCTGCTAACTCATCACCAAACTCCGCCTCCCAACCAACCTCAACTCCAATACCCTCAAACTTATCAACAACTCCAACATCCGCATCCATAATATCAAACTCAAGCTGAACCGGAGGTGGGACATGCGTATAAATATGTGGGATAGCAAAACATGCATTATCCATTATCGTCTCCGGTTCTGAAAAATCATCAACCACATCAGTGCAAAGACCGGTGTCACAAAAAGTACTCTCGAGCTGATGTTTTGCAGTAATCCGGTCTATCAAAACTCCCAGCTCTTCTGTCCTACGAACCAAGTCCTCGGATTCTCTAAGTCTAACCGCATGTTCCTCGCCTCTTTGCTCATGTTGTGAAGCAAGATAGTTTTGGAACACCTGGTTCATCTCAAACATAGCTGTGTGCAGATCGGGTGTGAATGGTGGACCCTCGACTGGTGGAGTGTAAGGATAAGGATCATCATAGCCTGTGGAGTACCCCTGTGAGTAGCAACAGTAATATGTATAATGGGGTCCTCCACAGATCTCACACCAAACACTAGTACGATGATCCTCGTAGCTATAAGTGTTGCCTTCGTAATCATCCTCATAGTAGCTATCCATTAGAAAAACTGCAAAAACAAACTCAAAACACAAAGATCACAAGTACCAGATAGAAAAAAAGCTAAAAAATATATTATAATAATAATAATAATAATAATAATAATAATAATAAAAACTAAAAATATAAAGCAAAATAAGTCTAAACTAGCAAAAGAACAAATTGCAAGCAAATAATCAAATAAACACTAAACTAGCAAGAAAAATAGCAAGTAAAAATGGTTAGACCCCCGACTCGGTTCTTTCATAAAGTCGCCGAAAATGCTCAAATCCCCGGAAACGGCGCCAAAAACTTGATGTGAACCGTATGGTGTATGAAAATATGTATGGATCGGAAAATGGTTTTAAATTTATAAAATGGAAAAAACCTAACAAGTTCACACAATCGGCAAGTGTACCGGTCGTATGTAGCAAGTTAAGTAAGTCCGGATATCGTACCCAAGAGATTTGAGTTTGGCGTCCTCTAATACCGAATCTTTATCGAATTCTAACCGATGTTAAAGAGTTGATTTTAGATTTTAAAGACTAAATTAAACAAGCAAGAGACAATTTACCTAAAATTACTCTAAGAATAATATTTAAACTAAGGAAATTATCTAAAATAAACTGAGGATAAAAACTAACTAAAATGGAAACTAAAGAGGGAAATAAGCTAAAAGAGAACTATGAGTGGAATGATGACTATTTAGGCGGGAATCCTGATGATAATCTGACAACTCTCGGCTTTCTGGATATCTCGGCACCGGATCTGAGAATATATCTACTCAAAACAATCCAACACATCAGTACCTACTACTAAGGTCTCGTGGGTGCTAGAAAGTCCTAAAATAAATATGTGAAGCTCACGGTGTGAGGAATGTCTACAAATCACTCCCGGATGTCTAAGGGATCCTAAACCGGCTCGCCTCTCGGCTTACAAGTCCATTTATCCTAGAAACTGACTCAATCAGTAAACTAAAATAACGGGATCAATTGGTTTATGATAAATCAAGACTAGATAACACAAATTGCTAGTTTTTATTAAGCAAAACCTACTCCCGTAGTATTTTAACCCAAACCTACTAACAAAAGGATGAAATCTACAAATCCTCACCTTCCGGTAACGAATTCGGCTAGCACATTGACTCAAATCCACAAATCAATCTTAACTTATGAGTATCTATTCCTAGATCTACCCAAATGATGATTTAATCTAGTGGACTAAACACCAAAAATGTGAACTTTATTATCAAGTTATCAAATCAAGATAATACTATCCACAATCAAGTCAAGATCTCAACATGAATCATAAAGTCAACACACATATTGCATACAAGATCATCATAAACCAATTTTCTCACAAAGAACATCCATCCAACATATCATAAACAACCAAAAGTCATCATATCATCATCAATCATCCATAATGCCTAAATAGTCATACTAAATCTAGCCAATCATCATCAAAAATACCAAATCCAATCCAAATATGTATAGATCTAGCATCATGTCAACAACAAGTAGGAAAAATCAAGTAAAAATGCACAAAGAAGAGTGGATCACACCCGAATTGGCCACCAATCTTCAAATCAAAGCTTGGATCTACTAGATCTTCCACTCCAATCTTCAAATCAACAACTTTTGGTCTTCAATCAATCAAAAACTTCAAGATCTTCAAAGAGAATCTTCAAATCTTCAAGATCAAAGATCAAAATACCAATCAAAGCTTGAATCTACACCAATTTGCACTTATGATCACCCCCAAAGACCCTCTCAATGATTTCCAGCCGTTTTGTGTTTTTGGGTGAAGAGGTGATACCCTAAAAATGCAAGAAAAAGTGTTTAAATAGTGATTTTTGGGGTTTTTTCGCAACTGGGCGCCCAGCGGGTCGCTGGGGACTAAGGGTTCCTGCCCAGCGGCCCTCTGGGCAGAGAATATGACAGATCAGGAGCCCAGCGGGTCTCCGGGGACTTTACTGGCTGCCCAGCGGCCCTCCGGGCTGGTAGATTTCTGAAAATGGGCTTCTGGGCCTGATGGGTCTTGGGCTTGGCCTCCAAAGCTGATTTCACTTGATTTTCTTCCCGTTTGTGTCCCGAATCCGCTTCTTTTATTCGAACTTACCTAAAACCAAAAACAAAATAAAATAAATAACTAAAAATCAAATATATTTACATAAAATAAGATTAAAATGTGGTAAAATATAAATAATAAACCCATGTGTTTTGCAACACATCAGTGACGATGGAAAATAACGGTTATGTACTAATAATATTTTGATAACAATGGGTGTTCAAAGAATATATATTTTCCACCATAAATTATTTGATGTTAAAATAATATATTATTTTCTAAAAATTCTTTATAACATTTATCACAATTTTTAAAGTATAAAAGTCCATATAAAACTCTTATGGTTATAATCATAATTTATAAAACTCGAATGTATTTTAGAAGTGTTAAAAAAATACATTTTTTTATACTAGTTTTCAAGTATTTAAATGTTTGTAACAACTAAATTTATAAAACTTAATTTATATACAATCTTGGTTTTGATATATGTTATGAGATTTTTGACCTTTTATAAAATACATATTATTGTATTGGTAATAGATTTAAGATAGATAGTATAAATAGAGAGTAATGTAATTAAGCAAAAATGATAAAAATAAGTGGAGTCCCTAGTTTCGAACCCGGGTCATCCGGTTCACATTACTCGCTGAAAACCAGCAGACAAGAATACATTTATTGATGATATTTCGAATTAAAATACTTTTAACATATTACAAAAGAAAATCCCCAATTCTCACCAAGAACACAAACCCTAATTCGCAAATTAAGTCCAACTGAATAAATGGAATGTAAAATTGATAAAGGGCTTTTGATCTACGGATGGTAAGGATCATTTTAACGTAAAGAACTTACTTGCATTCAAACGAATTGGATCGATGAAGGTGATGAACAGGGCACGACGGGTTGGGTTTTGATTGGAGTCTTGAAGGTGTTACAATCCAATTAACGTTCCAGATTTCATATTGATGGTACCAAGAGCATAAAAAAAGGATCAATTTCAGAATATAGATACGAATTGATGTTGAACCGAGTAGTTGCAGGTTCGACTTCTTAGATGATCACATCGATTTGTTTAGAGAGTTTTGTAAGAATTGGATGTCTGGTACAACTTAGAAACAATGAGATGAGCGTTTTGGTTCAGCGATTAGGTCGAAATGTACGTTAGAATGACGATTTGCTAATTGCGTTTATGGGGGACGGTTTTGAATCATAAAACCGAGTTATTAATTGACCATTTGATGTTAAAACGAGCGTTGTAGGTTCGGGATTAACAGAGAAAGACGTTACAGTTGTTTAATTGGGTTAAAATCGTCCAAAAGGGTGGTTTGGTGCTCGCCGGAAAACGGCCTGAGGTCGCCGGAGCCGGCTGCCGGAATCACGGGTAGGATGCGCACAAGAAAATAATTTTTTTTTAATTTACAAAACAGCCCCTGGTGTTTCAATGCTTAATCATTTTGAATTAAATCTTTTAACATAGCTTTTAAAAGTTGTCATTTGTACCCCAAAGTTGTATAAATCTTTATTTTAACTAACTAACTTAACCGAGTTGAAGCGTAACGATTTTATAAGTGACATTTTTATGTTTTTATTTTGTTCTTGACGTTAGTGGGCTATTTTGAGACGTTAATAGTATTTATTGTTAATAATCTTTATAAAAATACTTTTATAAAATAGAAGTTATATATTTTGAGATTTATATATAATAAACTTTAACTAGATAGTATGCTTACCTATTAATTCGGTCATTTCTTTAAAAATGATTTAATATAGCATTCGACATATTAATTCGTTTTAATAACGAAGCGTTAAAATTTTGCGATATTTAATACGAATATAAATGACAGTAAATAGATTCGGGTTCGAGTCGGACATTCGGGTTCGGGTTTTAGGGCAGATGTCACAGTCTCCCCTCCTTATAGAAATTTCGTCCCGAAATTTGCTCGGACCGAACTAGAAGAAGAAACGAGAAGACGCGATTATTTAGTTTTCCCTTATAAATGTACTTGCGTTATTTAACTCTTTTGATTTGAACAAGGGTACGTTAGTCTCGAGGAGTTGAATTAGAATACACCAGTTTAAGCACTAGATGATATTGACAAATGGAAATATGTGCAAACCATTGCTTTCAACCACGTGACAAAACTTGCTATGGTTTCCATGCACCAACTTTCATAATTCCGTGTGCACCCGTAATTACTTTAGTTTTTTTGCATGGACCACACAGTTCATTCGATCACGTGCGAGTCAAATGTACACAAAAATTTCTAAGTTAAGATAGTGATACACATAGGTTATGAAATTATATTCGATAGCATTTAGTTCTTGTAAAATATAGTCTAAGAGGATACGTAAATTGATGATTCGAGAAGATTGAGTTAATAGATGGTCAGTGCTCTTGTAAATAGTTCTGTTGACTGACATAGCTAGTCAAATTCGAGTACCAAAATTTTAGCAACTTAAGTTTTTGAAAAGCCAACTTTATGTGTGGGATGTAGATATCAAAGGTTCATAGTATTGCCAAATTCATAGGCGTTAGTTCATGGTGTGCATGTTATAATCTGGTTTAGAATTATAGAAAGATTTACTTCATAAATATTTTTTTTCTTATGATTAGAATAATCCAATTTATAGCTCAAATGTATAGATCACTCAGTTCCTATTGATATCAATTTTAAGACGTTTGAGTTCATATAACAAAAGCTTTAGGTGAGCCTTTTAAACGAATTAATTAAAAATTGAATTTATAAAAATAAATTGAAAGCTTTAATTTTTACCATAGAATAAGGGTTTGATTTGAAATACGAAAAGGGCACCGTCTAAGTTCCGAGTATTCAATATTGGAAAACATCAGTCTTAGTGCTTGTTGCAAGTCATTATATCATGTTCGAGAAATCATGGAAATGTTATGTAAAATTAATCAATCCCTACTTCAAAGAAGTCATTTATCATGAAATGTATATATTTTATTTTTCAAATTACTAACACGAAATTTTTTTTTTAATTCTATATACATATATATTTTTATTTGGGAAAAATTAGGAATCATTTTAATAGAATCAACTGTTAGTAGTCTTTCAAGAAAACCGTAGATAAAACATGGTGTTTTAAGTGGAAAGTTTGTAAGTAAGACACGTTCGGTTTGAATAAGTTTATAGAAACAAGATGTACGGAATTTCATTAGTGATAATATATACAAAAGAAATACTTTAGTTAAATGAGCTTAGGAATAGTTGTGTAGTAAGTTCATGTTAAGTTTTAAGAAACGAATTAAAAATAACACATTTTAATGGTGGGTTAGAAGTTGGATTATAATCTTAGGATTAGATAATTAGTTTAGATAACATTTGAGATACTTTGGAGGTAACGTTCGATTCGTAAATTAAGCAAATGCGTTAACATGGCAAAATAGTAATCCGTTATGAGATTTCAGAAATCATGAATTAAGTCTTTAATTTGGAATTCGATAATTGAATTGAGATTAGAAATATGTTTTAGATTTGGTACTTGGTATTTGTTCTGAAGTTCTGATAATTTGATTGGAGGTTAGTCAATATATGTTAGTTTTGATTTAGAACATTTGGGTCGCGATGGTATTAGCGAGTCGTTCAGTCTTGTTGTCATTCTACAAGATAGGATAAAAAGGAATTTCATGGAACATAAGAAAATGTTAGATAACACAAGTTGTAATGGAACTTTTGGATTGAATAGAAAATGATAATTGTACTTTGAATTTCATAGAATTGTTTTCGAATCCATAGTATAGTAATCACTTGGAAATCATTGGAATGAAAATAAGCAAACTTGGAATAACATTTGAAATAATATAGAAACCATTGAAATAACTTGAAATCATAGAAAAGAATAATCATAGAATCCATAAATAAATAGAATTTGAAGGCTTAGGAATGTGTCTTTGTTTTGGACACTTAAGACTTATCAAAGTGTTAAGTTAATTTTCAACGCATTCAGGAAGGCATGCTTTAGCCTATATGGTTACACTCATCTCGTCCATCCCCAGGTAAGCATACAGATTTCTTAAAGAGATTTATACGAAATGCTTGCCTTAGACAGGATGTCCGTGATACAGGCGTTCCCCCTTCCAGATTGCACACGTTCCCACGTTTCAAACTTACTTAAGACGATGACGTGATTCCACAAAGAGAAAGATCCTAATCACACAGAAGAGTCTCTTGTAGCTCCTTCGCGAAATCGGATAAGAAATAAGATAGAGAAAAGACAGAGAAAATGTTCATAAAAATAAATAAGGAGGTAAGTTCTAGAAGAGTTTTCTAAGCACAAACTAATTGCACTAAGGACTCTTAGGTTATAGTCTAGGTCGGTGTGTTTCTAATACCCTATCCTAGTTCCCTATAACCATGGCTCTGATACCAAACTGTGACACCCCGCCCGGCAGCGGAAACACCAGGCTGTCATTGGAATTGGATATCAATAGTAAACAAAGCACATGGTATTTATTTATTAAGTTCAATAATGATGTAGTAAGTTTTGAACCTAAGTCTTAAATGAATACGACAAAAGTAATAAAACCGAAACAGTAACTGCAAATGTCTGATTTATTATTCTAGGTCCAAGGCAATCCTATGTCTTGGCAAAAGCAGCAAAAATAATCAAGCAACACCTGAAATATGTAAAAATAAAGTTAGGTCGAAATGTACGTTAGAATGACGATTTGCTAATTGCGTTTATGGGGGACGGTTTTGAATCATAAAACCGAGTTATTAATTGACCATTTGATGTTAAAACGAGCGTTGTAGGTTCGGGATTAACAGAGAAAGACGTTACAGTTGTTTAATTGGGTTAAAATCGTCCAAAAGGGTGGTTTGGTGCTCGCCGGAAAACGGCCTGAGGTCGCCGGAGCCGGCTGCCGGAATCACGGGTAGGATGCGCACAAGAAAATATTTTTTTTTTAATTTACAAAACAGCCCCTGGTGTTTCAATGCTTAATCATTTTGAATTAAATCTTTTAACATAGCTTTTAAAAGTTGTCATTTGTACCCCAAAGTTGTATAAATCTTTATTTTAACTAACTAACTTAACCGAGTTGAAGCGTAACGATTTTATAAGTGACATTTTTATGTTTTTATTTTGTTCTTGACGTTAGTGGGCTATTTTGAGACGTTAATAGTATTTATTGTTAATAATCTTTATAAAAATACTTTTATAAAATAGAAGTTATATATTTTGAGATTTATATATAATAAACTTTAACTAGATAGTATGCTTACCTATTAATTCGGTCATTTCTTTAAAAATGATTTAATATAGCATTTGACATATTAATTCGTTTTAATAACGAAGCGTTAAAATTTTGCGATATTTAATACGAATATAAATGACAGTAAATAGATTCGGGTTCGAGTCGGACATTCGGGTTCGGGTTTTAGGGCAGATGTCACACTAGGCAAATCCCACATTGGCCGTGGGCAGGAGAGATCTGGGATTTATAAGGAATGTCCGACCTCAAATACCAACAACGCGTTTTGGGGCTTAATGCTAGTGGATGAGTGGAAAACTCCACAGTTAAGCGTGCTCGGATGATAGCAGTCTCAGGATGGGTGACCATCCTGGGAAGTTTCACCCGGGCAACCAAAAGCAAATCCGTGAGCTCTGATGTAGCAAAGCGGACAATATTGGTGGTATGAGGGGCCGGATGTTATAAGTGGTATCAGAGCAACTCCTGTGCCATTCGGGATGGTGGGGTAAACCTCATCGAGGATGGTGAGTCCCCGGGGGTGTTCAGAGGGACACCTTAGGCAAATCACACATCCAAGAGATGGATGGTGGGGCAAACCTCATCGAGGACGATGAGTCCAAAAAGGGGGGGGTGTTTGTAACACCCTAGGCAAATCCCACATTGGCCGTGGGCAGGAGAGATCTGGGATTTATAAGGAATGTCCGACCTCAAATACCAACAACGCGTTTTGGGGCTTAATGCTAGTGGATGAGAGGAAAACTCCACAGTTAAGCGTGCTCGGATGATAGCAGTCTCAGGATGGATGACCATCCTGGAAAGGTTTCACCAGGGCAACCAAAAGCAAATCCGTGAGCTCTGATGTAGCAAAGCGGACAATATTGGTGGTATGAGGGGCCGGATGTTATACTATTAGTGTAATTAGCATGTTAAGCACTCACTATAAATAGTAAAGTGCAAATAGGGTTAAAGGGGCTTGAATGAGCATTTGATTGGGGTTTCAACTTTGTAAATCTGATGCAATCAATGCAAGATCAAATCTAAGTTTTTCATTGTGTTCATCTTGTTCATCAATATTTTACCATTTGATCCAATATTTTAGCTGATTCGCCCGTTGTTCTTAGCGAACATATAAGTTCGCCCGACACTTTGTAAGCCGGCGAACCTATACGTTCTTGCAACACTACCTTGCAAAACCATACAAATCTGGGCGAACCTACCAATTCTTGACATTTTTTCCTGCACAAACAATCAACCAAACATTAAACCTTTCTGGTCCATTATCTTAGAACCATTTCTTGTCTATAACCAAACAATAAACCAAAACCACAAATCATTTTTAGAATCTTTAACCCTTAACCCTTAACCCTAAACCACAACCAAAACCACGTCAAATCCATAACCATCCCAACGACTTAAAAATCTGTCAAACATATAAAAAAAAAAAAACATCACATCCTAACCATCTCGTTTTTCCTTAACCAAACCCATACCCCAACCATATCCAAAACAAGATCCATTATCCACCACCATAACAGATCCGTCAACCATCACCATAACCATCGTTGCCCCATAACGACACCATTCACTACCTTCAACACGTTTAGTCAACAAATCTGAACGTACAAGAACAGATCTGGTTGCTATGTGTCTCCGACCGAAACAAGAAGAACGGAAATAGCTGATCTTGTTGTGTTCGTGTGTGTTTTAGCTGAAGTTGTTCGACAATATCAAGAAGAAGAAACAAAACCAGAACTGTGTTTGCCGGTGACGAACAGAAACAAAAAAAAGTCATTCTTTATGTGTTTCCGGCGAGTAAATGACTGTTTCCGGCGAGTAAATAACAGAGAAAGAGATATGTTAACGTTGTGATTTCTTGCAAATGTGTTCTTGAGATCGAACAAGAAAACAACACGAGCTAGAAGAAGCTTCGACAGATCTGGTGCTCGTTGTTTGTGTGTTTGCTTGTGCTACCAAAAAAAAAAAAGCAGCAGAAGCTTATGTGTTTGTTGAAGTTGTATGTTGTTGTGATGTTGATGGTATGTTCGTATGTGTATGTATGTTAGATGAAGAAACAAGAGAAAAGAAAATTGTCTTGATGTTGTTGTTATTCACGGAAGAAAAAAAAAACAACAACAGTATATTGATTGAGAGAGAGAAGTGTACTTAGAGAGAGATGAAGATGTGCTCTTCTTATGTTATGTTTGATTGAAGTGAGCGGCTATTTTGTCTTGTTCAAAATCTAATGGGCTGAGATTAGGGTTAGGTTTACTAACAGGTTATGTTGGGCTAAGAATTTTGGGTTGGACTACGAAATTTGGCTCGGGTTTAGGCAGTGAAATTGGACAAGTCTAATTGATTAAGAGGACTACATAATAGGCTGAGTGTTTGACAAAACGAGTTTTTATTGTGTGATGAATCATAAACTTTTAAGGGCTGGAAGCTAACGTTTAATTCGTTGGGCCAAGATCATTATAAAAAAAAAATTTGTGTTCAAACTCGCCGGGTTTTTAAAGTTAAAATTTTATGGGCGTTTTCATTAAACTCGTCATTAAATTTTGAAAAGTGACGTCTTTGGTCGGGTGTTAGCGTTTTAAATTTTTTGGGCCAAAGTTTTGTCAGTTGAGACCAATAGGCCGGGTTTTAATATTGTCAGTTTTTGGGCCTAAGTTTTGTTAGTTGAGACGAAAGTTTTGTCATTGACCGGGTATTAGTGGTTACTATTTTTTGGGTCAAAAATTTTGTTCATCTGAGTTGAAAATATTTTTGTCAATTGGCCGGGGTGTTAACTTTTTTTAAAAAAAAATTTTGGGCCGTGTTGGATTCTGTTTGTTTTATTTGGCCGGGTGTTTATTTTGTCAATCTTTAGGCCAAAGTTTTTCATTTAAGTTGAAAAAGTTTTGTCAGTGGCCGGGACTTTCTAAAATTCATTTTTAGGCCAAATTTTAAACGGGTTATCGATTTAAAAAAAATGGCTTATGCAGAACTTTTTAAATCCTTCGAATCTGATGATCTTACAATGGCACAAAGCCGGTTTGATAATTTTGCAGTTTTAAAGAAAGAAAGGATGCCCGTGTTTCTCGATCGATTTGTGATGGTGGCAAATAACCTGAAGAAGCATGATCCAAAACTCGGAAATCATGAACAGGTTCAGAGATTGCTTGATTCTCTCCCACTAGAGTGGAGTTCACATGGAAAATTGATGAGAAGAGAAAGAGGATTTACTGATTACAAACTGGTGGAGGTGATGAACAAACTAAAAGAAATGGAGTTGGATATCAAACGTCGTGAGTACGATGAAGCGATGTCTCTGAATTCAAAGATCACCTCAATCTCCAAAGAGAAACCAGAAGAGATATCAGTTTCTACCTCCAATTTCAAAGGTTTACCGAAACCTGAAATTGAAAAGGTACAAGGGGAGATTAAGCAGACATTAATGGGTAAAGATGGAGCAGAATTAAATGATAAAGCTTGTGATGCTAAGAAGGAGGAGGAACAAAAGACAAATACCAGAGTCTGCAACTGCGAGAAGGCTCATGCTTCTGAACAAATCATCATGGAGCTTCCATACGAGACAGTTCAGGATATGTGTTCTTCTGATTGCAGAACTCGTTTATTTGGTATTTATGAAGCTAACAAATTGTTAATCGAAAATGAAAAATATTTGACTCAGGTAAATAAAGAACTTAAACTTAACGAGTCAAAATATTTTGTCAAATTAAGAGAAGCTTTGAAAGAAAATGAACATTTGAAAACGAGTCTTTTGAAAAGAAATGTGGAAGTCAATATGCTAACTGACCGTGTCGCCCTGGTTGAGTTTGAAACCAGTAAGTTGCAAACGAAACTCGAAAAATGGACAATTTCGGGGATGAAACTTGAGGATTTAATTAAAAGCCAACGGGGGGCTCGTATAAAGACTGGGTTGGGTCATGAGGATAAGGCTTTTGTATATCCTCCTCCCAGCACTCACTGTTACTCTCCTACACCAACTCCACACCCGACCAATGAGTTGATTCATGAAATAATTCAGAAAGATACTGATAGTTTGTATGCAGGATTGGAGAATGTGAATATTAAAGAGGTGCGAGATGATTATGAGTCCCCGACTGGTATTGGATACAGTAAACTGGATGTTGTCAGTCAAACCAATGATTGTTCAGTTTCCGGTGTTAGTAAATCTGTACAATCTGTTTCTTCTAACTTCTTTGACAAGTTTAAAGCAGGTGAAATTCCTACTTTTGAGCCTGTCCTGATTGCGAAGGAAGAGATAAAGTCGGATTCACGTAATCATCAAGCCATCAATCAAGATCCGTTGGAAGCAGAGGTACTTATGGAAGATTGGACAAGCTCAGATCATGAACCAAAGACAAAGGAAAGTCACGGAGATTCAAAGATCAAGCTGTCATCTACAACTGTCAAATCTGAAATGCTTCCAAAACCTGAATCAAGTCAAATCAGGATCTTATTTCCAGCTGCAAGTCAAGTCAGTCGTCCATCAATAGCTCAAAAGAAGAAGTCTTCACCTTTATCCATCATATCTCAAGTTTGTAAAAGACTTGAGAACAAGCAAGTGAAGATCTCATCTCCCATCCAACAAAGCAAAACAAAAATCAAGCAACCACCCACAACTCGACAAAAGATGCCAAAAGCTCCTCAACAAGTTGCATCAAGCTCGAAGAAAGCCCCACCCCCAGCTGCTCCACACGGGCCAATCAAGCATCAAAAGCCATTCAAGGCTTGCTTCAAGTGTGGAAAGGGTGATCATGTGCTCAAGAAATGCCCAAAAGGACATGCTTCGGACGGTAAAGGCAAACAGGTTTGCTTCTCCGAACCAGAGTCTAGAAATAATCCTCCACATGTTAAAGGTAAACAGGTTTGTTTCTCCAATTCTCAAGGTAAAAATCATACATCTTTGAATGGTGGGATGACGAACATTCCATCCCCACCTTCTCATATGAAGCCGGTTTCACATGATTCAAAGATGAATATGACAAAATCATCAAAACCAAATTCTTTTTCCTCGGGGCCTAAACAGAAAATGATTTCAAAATTTAACTCTTTCAAATCGAAAATGTTTGAACCTAAACAAATTTGGCAAATTAAAAAGATAGAGGAAAAGATAATTGATACGAGAACAGGTTGTGTGCATAGACAAGTGTCTTACACTGATGAAAATGGAACGCCTAGGACTACGATGGCCTGAGTTCCCCTTTCTAACTAATCTGTTAATGAGTGCAGGAACATTTCAGGAGGACTGTTAGTAATCCGGTTTACTGACAGAGAATGTTCCTTATTTAAATTTGAGGCGGAACAAACAGGTTACGGTTCTGGTATCTTATCCACATTCTGGATCTTTCTCTGATTTTCACAGCCATTGCATTTTTCTTGAGATACCTCATTTATAATCTTTTGATAGGGTAATATGGAAGACGTTTCTTTGGCAATTTCTATTTTATATTTAGTAGATAGTATTAAAAAAAAATTGGGGGAGCCTAACATTTTTGCGTGTATTTTTGATCAAGTTTTCACATCCTTTGAGGTCGCTCTTATGTCTTTTGAAAACTTCAATTTTGTGCTGAAATAGAAATTTTGGGGGAGTAATATCTCAAATGAATGTACTGAATATCATTTGTCCAAAATTTTCTGGTGTAAATATTTTGTGTTCGTTTACAGGTTTCAGATATGTGTGGAAAGCACCTAAAGGAGGACATTGATTTGTGTAACGATGTGTCAATAGGCTCAGCCCGAATACAATTAGACAACAATTCTGTGATCAAACTAAGTTCAAGAACTCGGCAATAAGGATTATCTCCTTGACATGATTGGCCTGCACAAAGTTACAAGTCCTTGTCAGAAATGGGTTGAGAGTGTCAAATCTTTGCTTTGATTTTCCCAAAACATCCCAAATCACCCTCACCCTAGCCCTGAATTGAGTTTCTAGTTAGCAAAACAAAATAAAAAGCTGCTAGTGTTGCTCTTCAGAAAAGCCTCTGAGTGAGTTACTTGTTAATTCCTCAGAATGTATTGAGTCAAAGTGCTTAACTCCTCTGCTATACGGAAGTATTGACCTGGAGTTGGTGGATCTTCTCTGCTATACGGAAGTATTGACCTGAAGATTCACCGAGCATGCTCAAATGATTATCTCCTCTGTTATACGTCGGTATAGACCTGGAGCTCTAATCATTTGAGTTTCCCAAATAATAAGTCGCAATGTGTTCAAAAGAATCATTGTTGACAAGCTCCACTCCCAAAAATGCAAAAATGCAGAATGTCAAAAGAGGCTCATAAATTGATCAA
Source organism: Tagetes erecta (assembly GCA_030867185.1). NCBI lineage: Eukaryota > Viridiplantae > Streptophyta > Magnoliopsida > Asterales > Asteraceae > Tagetes > Tagetes erecta. The sequence goes on from CM061487.1 coordinate 22,337,724, forward strand.
TATTCAAAATTTGATTCATGAAATTCAAGAAAAGTCAATCATATTGCTCTATAAACCCTGATGATAGGACAAGTTTCTTTACCAAGATGTCTGTGGGGACCGAGTTGCATGAGTTTCTTCAAATCAAACCTAAAACATGATAAGACCATCACAGATTGTCTGTTGAAAGGAACAAGGCATGGATTTAAATGGACAAACATATTGACAATCTAGCCAAGTGTTTGTTTCTCTAGATGGTTGCTCGAAACGCATTATCTGATATCCTTTCATGAAGTTTTTATTTTATTTTATTTTGTGTTTGGTTTCTTGAGTCTTGTTGGTCGTATGTACCTTTTGGGATGTGTTCACTTTGTCTAAAATATTTGTGATCTTGTCGGACTCGTCCTCTTATTTCCGAATTTTTAAATTTTATTAGTTAAAAAAAAAATCCAAAAAGATTTTCATTTCAAATTATTTTCAAGTCTTCCATATTATGCTATTAAAATGTTATCATTTTTCAAATGCATTTCACGGGAAATTGCACGCACAAATGGACACGGGTTCGTTTGTTTTCATACACAAATAAACACGGGTTTATTTTGTTTAATGAAATGATCTAATGAGAAATTTCGAGATTTTGTCTGTGATTGTTGTGTTACAGATATTTGCTGCAAATGATGGCCGATCATCAGTTGAGCAAAGCACCTGACCAGAGAACATGTTCCTCAAAGTTTGCAGAAGATACCGAGCTAGGAATCCTTCTCCTACATCTTCTGAAGCATTTAAGAAAAGATTGTTGGAAAGCCGTTCCAGATTTTACGAAAGGAAGCACAAAAAATGGGGGAGCATACAAAATGGGGGAGATTGTGAGATAAAGATCTTCAGCAACATAATTTGGCAAGCATAAGTCTTAGGGGAGTTTTGTTGGATAAAAAATTAAGACTGAAACTTACCAAATTGAAGATCCAACAGTATTGACTTATCGGTGCTGAACACGATGCAAGACGTTGATAATAATAGACTATGGGGGAGTATTGTTGGACCTGAATTGTAGTCTAATATTATCAACACAGTCAAAGTCAACAAAAGTCAATGTCCGGTCAAAGTCCACGTAAAAAGTCAAATGGCACGTTAGAGACGAAGAACCGAGTCAAGACGTTGAAGTTGTTTTATGTCTAGGATCGTTAATGTAATAAATATATTTTGTGTCAACAAAATATATTTAATCTAGCTTTAGACACGTTTTAGCCTTTTAACTTGTTATTTTCTAATTAGTCTAAGTGTAGGGACTATTAGTGTAATTAGCATGTTAAGCACTCACTATAAATAGTAAAGTGCAAATAGGGTTTTAAAGGGGCTTGAATGAGCATTTGATTGGGGTTTCCAACTTTGTAAATCTGATGCAATCAATACAAGATCAAATCTAAGTTTTTCATTGTGTTCTTCATCTTGTTCATCAATATTTTACCATTTGATCCAAAATCTTCACTAATTACTGATTCAAAGGTGTTAATGGGACCAACACTACTGCTTCACCTTCACCTTCACCATTTCATCGACACTTCATCTTCTCCCTTCTGTTCACTCATAATCACCATCACCATGACCTGCTGCTGCTTCACATCGCCGCCGCACACCCCCTCTCACCACCGCATCACCACCCCCGTAGCAGCCACACCTCCCACCTCTGCTTCATCATCACTTCAACTTCATCTACTCGTCCTCACCACCACCACCTGACTGCACCCGTCATCCACCATTCTCCATCTCCGCCCCATGTTCGTCACACCGCCGTCGCACCACCATTGCTGCTGCTTCACACTGCCGCCCCTATGCAGCTATTGTTATGCTGATTACAGCCTCCACCACCACCGTCTTTCACATCCTCCACCATACTCGCCGCCCCTGTCCACCATAACCCTTCCTACCCCCTGTTCACCATCGCCGCACCCTCCATCATCTTAGTTATCATCATCTCGTCCACCAATCGCTGCTGTACAACCATCCCCACCACTGCTCCACCCATTCTGCTGCAGCTGATCTGCTGTTACAGCCACAACCACCACCATTTCTTCCTTATTCACACTCAAACTTCAAATTTCAGGTTATAAATTCTTTAAATCAGTTAGATTAGGAGTTAGTTTAGTTTAATTTTACCTTTATTGCAGTAGATTAGGACTCAATTAGGTTTAGTTTAGTAGTTTAGAGATTAACGGTTAGTTTTAGGGTTCTTGGCTTGATTTGTTTTGGGTGTTTTGTTTGATGGTATGTATGGATTGAATGCATTGATCTCATGGATATGTTAATTGTGTGAATCAAACGGTTTTTGAGAGGCTAAAATGACTAAATTTTGATTCAAGGATTTTGGTAGCTTAAGAATTGGGGGGATTTTTGTGAATTGGGAGGAATTGTTTGTGTTTGAATGCTAAAAAGGCAAAAAAAACCGGACCACCCTCATACTCAATCTCCATTTGGGGGTGGTCGGGTCGGGTTATATTGCAAAAACGAAGCCCCCATTTTTAATTTTCTTTAAAAATTATAAAAATAGAAAATTTTTTTTGTAAATAGTCTTCTTTTATTTCAAAAATACAAAAAAAACATTTGAAAAACTTTAAAAAAAAACACAAAAAGATTTTCTTTTTTTTTATTGGTAGTTAAGTTTATTTAGGTTAAATTGCTAATTCGTCTTTATTAGAGCTAGTTAACTTTGTAAATAGTTATGTTAGTTTAATTTTAGTTAAGTCTAGTGTAATTTGTTGATGTTGGGTGCTTGAAAGGCCACAGTCGATCACTCCCGTACTCAATCTCCATTCGGAAGTGGTTCGATTCATCTGGCTTGTGTGGTTGTGTATATATTTTATTTTAGTCTTTATGTTTATTTTTATTGTATATATATCTAATATTATTTTGTTTTGCTATGCTTGGATGATTCTCTGCGAATCACGTGAATTGGAGTTATATTATATATTCTCGAGAGATCTTCCTACAATGGTCTTCATCTCTTTCTTTTCTACGCCCCCGTGGGTTGTATTTATTATGTCGCCCCCGTGGGCCCGTACATACCAGGGGAGTATCTACTATCTTTTTTTTCTTTTTCTTCTTTCATTTTTATATTTGTTTCACACATTGGGGACAATGCGTGTTTCAAGTGTGGGGATGGATTTTATAGTTAGATTTTTATTTGTTTTTTCTATCAAACCACTCCCGTACTCAATCTCCATTCGGGAGTGGTTCGGTTCACTTTTTTTATTTAAAAAAAACAGAAAATCATTAAAAATACATAAAAATTTGAAAATTCTGAAAAATACAAAAATAGAATTAAAGTTTTTTTTAAAAAGGCTTGTCCCGTTTTTGTCACCTTTTTGCACAAAAGACGCGTCTCATTCAATTTAAATCGTTGACAAAAGGTTGGTCGGTTTGGATTTGTGGGTCCTTAACTTTTATATTAAGTATAACTAAATAAAACGAGAAAAGTAGACCTAGCTAGCCTTTTGAATAAAAATAAAATCTTGGGATGCCTAAGATAGTGGAGTGAACCGGCCAGTTAAAAATTATACATTGCTTGCATTATTATCCCATACCCCTTGTCTTGTGAGGATTTGAGCCTGATTGTTGAGCTTTACTTGATTATATATATGCTCATTATTCTTTTTCTGAGAGTTTGACCATTATTGTAGTTGCAATTATAGAACTTGTATGCTTTGATACATTTTGAGACCTTAGACTTGAAATTAAAACAAGAATATGATTGAGGCATTTAGGATTCACCTATTCCGACCTGTATATACCTTACCCTTTTATATATTTCCCCTAGTTACCCCTTCTGAGCCTTAGCCTTTTTATTTGTTTGACCCATTTAACCATTTCCTTTCGTATATATTTAAACCTTTTTGCTTTGGCCCAAGTGTTTGAAAATCCGGCTAAGTTAGTGTTTAAACAAAGCTTTTTTATTATTTGTAGTAGTAGACATTGTGGGAAGTTTTTAGAAGTGTGTATATAGTTAGAAAGCATGAATAAATGATTATATGAAAAAAAAATTGAAAAAAAAAAGAAAAAGAAAAAAAGAAAAGAAAAAAAAAGAAAAAAATGTTGAGAAAATGAGAAAAGAAGAAAAAGGGTAAGAAAATTGACCCTAAATTGATAGTATATTGGGTTTGAGATCCTAAGTTTGATCCAAGTTTTGGTCTTTAGTTACAAGTTAGTTGTTTTGATTGTTTATATGCTAATAAAGCCGGGTTTTTAGCACTTTTCGTTTGTTTTTCCTTTGTTTATCCTACCCCTAGCCCTAGCCACGTTACAACCCGAATAAAGACCTCTTGATTCTTGTTAATTTCTTGTCAATAGGTGGAGATATGATTGGCATACAAGCTTATGTTTTTATTGCACTACTTTAATTGGTATTGAAAGTTCACTCCCAAATTTCATATTTAGCCGAGTGATTGAGTGATAGTGAGGGGTGCAAGTATGTATAGTTTGATACTTGAAGGTGAACAAAGCTTGATTAGGTAGGTCCTTGGTTTTAAAATTGCTTCACCATGCTAGTTGGGTTGTATATCTTTGATCGTTATAATAACATAATACTAAAGTTATGGATCCCGCGGTTCAAATTTGATTTAACTCGATGGAGGCGTATTTGTTTGAGAATTGTGTTGGATGTGATTGTAAATATTTTGCTTAGGGACAAGCAAAAGGTTAAGTGTGGGGATATTTGATGTGTTGCAAAACACATGGGTTTATTATATATATTTAACCACATTTTAATCTTATTTTATGTAAATATATCTGGTTTTTAGTTATTTATTTTATTTTCTTTTGGTTTAGGTAAGTTCGAATAAAAGAAGCGGATTCGGGACACAAACGGGAAGAAAAACAAGTGAAAACTGGTTTGGAGACCAAGCCCAAGAACCAATGGGCCCAAAAGCCCATTTTCAGAAATCTGCCAGCCTAGAGGGCCGCTGGGCAGCCAGTTTTGTCCCCGGAGACCCGCTGGGCTCCTGATCTGTCAGATTCTCTGCCCAGAGGGCCGCTGGGCAGGAACGCTTAGTCCCCAGCGACCCGCTGGGCGCCCTGTCGTGAAAAAACCCTAAAATTCACTATTTAAACATCATTTGTTCCAATTTTAGGGTATCACCTCTTCACCTAAAAACACAAAAACGGCTGGAAATCATTGAGAGGGTCTTTAGGGGTGATCATAAGTGTAAATTGGTGTGGATTCAAGCTTTGATTGGTATTTTGATCTTTGATCTTGAAGATTTGAAGATTCTCTTTGAAGATCTTGAAGTTTTTGATGGATTGAAGACCAAAAGTTGTTGATTTGAAGATTGGAGTGGAAGATCTAGTAGATCCAAGCTTTAATTTGAAGATTGGTGGCTAAATCGGGTGTGATCCACTCTTCTTTGTGCATTTTTACTTGATTTTTCCTACTTGTTGTTGACATGATGCTAGATCTAGACATATTTGGATTGGATTTGGTATTTTTGATGATAATTGGCTAGATTTAGTATGACTATTTAGGCATTATGGATGATTGATGATGATATGATGACTTTTGGTTGTTTATGACATGTTGGATGGATGTTCTTTGTGAGAAAATTGGTTTATGATGATCTTGTATGCAATATGTGTGTTGATTTTATGATTCATGTTGAGATCTTGACTTGATTGTGGATAAAATTATCTTGATTTGATAACTTGGTAATAGATTTCACATTTTTGGTGTTTAGTCTACTAGATATAATCATCATTTGAGTAGATCTAGGAATAGATACTCATAAGTTAAGATTGATTTGTGGATTTGAGTCAATGTGCTAGCCGGATTCGTTACCGGAAGGTGAGGATTTGTAGATTTCATCATTTTGTTAGTTGGTTTGGGTTAAAATACTACGGGAGTAGGTTTTGCTTAATAAAAACTAGCAACTTGTGTTATCTAGTCTAGATTTATCATAAACCAATTGATCCCGTTATTTTAGTTTACTGATTGAGTCAGTTTCTAGGATAAATGGACTTGTAAGCCGAGAGGCGAGCCAGTTTAGGATCCCTTAGATATCCGGGAGTGATTTGTAGACATTCCTCACACCGTGAGCTTAACATATCTATTTTATGACTTTTTAGCACCCACGAGACCTTAGTAGTAGGTACTGATGTGTCAGATTGTTTTGAGTAGATATATTCTCAGTTCCGGTGCCGACATATCTAGAAAGCCGAGAATTGTCATATTATCATCAGGATTCCCGCCTAAATAGTCATCATTCCATCCATAGTTCTCTTTTAGCTTATTTTCGCCTTTAATTTTCATTTAGTTAAGTTTTTATCCTTAGTTTATTTTAGATAATTTTCCTTAGCCTGAATCTTATTTTTAGATAATTTTAGGTAATTTGTCTTTTGCTTGTTTAATCTAGTCTTTATAATTAAAAATCCCAACTCTTTTACATCGGTTAGAACTCGATAAAGATCCAGTATTAGAGGACGTCAAACTCAAATCTCTTGGGTACGATATCTGGACTTACTTAACTTGCTACATACGACCGGTACACTTGCCGATTGTGTGAACTTGTTAGGTTTTTCCACTTTATAAATTTAAAACCTGATTTTCCGATCCAAACATCATTTTCATACACCAAAGGTTCACATAAGAAATTGATGAAAGTTCCAGGAATACAGGTCGATCTGGTTCTCAAGCTCAGTATAAATTAGTCGTGAATCCTTCAAATACTGTTGATAATGCATTTCTTGCTCAAGAACAAGTGAAACAAGAAGATGAGGATGAAATGTTTGTTGGAGCGAGTTTCTATACGGATTCTACATACCATTCAAGCTCACCATTTTACATGCAGCCTCAATCGCCACCAAAAGTTCAAACTCAACCAATGAAATCTCCATCTGAACCTTATTTTTCAAACTCTACAATTCCATGCAAAGTAAAAGATGTAATGAACATACTATTGCAAGATGATGAAACAAAAACTGCTTTCACTGCATTTATGGCAAGTTTTGAAGCTTATCAAGGCAGTCATCTAACTCAAATGGATGTTGTACTTTAAGATCTTCATCAAATGTATCCAGATGATGTAGAAGGAATGGATCTAAATTGGCAAATGGTTATGATTTCATATCGAACACTAAAACATGCATATGTCAATCGTAATTTCAGACCAATTATTCATAAAATTGTTGGTTTCGATAAAACATAGGCAAGATATTTCAATTGCAATGGTTATGGTCATTTTTCTAGAGAGTGTAAAGCTCTAAAGAATAAGAATTTCAATGGCCAGTCAAGTTCAAGCAATCAGAATCAGTTTCAGAATTCAAGTCAACAATCCTCAAATTACCAGAATCAGAATCAATGTTTTCTGCAGAAACCATATCAGAGTTTGCCCATGCCTGAATTCAAGGATGAGGGAAAACACCAGAAGCATAGAATCATGCACTCATAGTTAGTGTTAAAGATGGTTATGACTGGAGTGCATATGCTGATCAATTCAATAATGATTTTATTGGTAATTTGGCGTTGGTATGTGAAGTTGAAGAAAAAGACTGATCTGAGTAAGGAGATTTGAGATTTCTAAAAGCCAAACTTGAAGAATCTGAAGCAGAAATTGCACTTATGGCTACATCTGAAGATTCTTTCTCATCTGCTGAATTTGAACAGCCAAAGGTTAGTTCTAACTTACCCCCGAATTATGTACCGATTCCAGATGATGTGAAAAACAGGTTGTGTTCCGAAGAATGCATTAAACAGGTGGAGCATTATCGAAATCGTTCATTTAAAATTGGTGATAAATTAAGTAAACATGAAACACTTCATGAACAACTTAAACTTGATCACAAAATTTCATATGATAAGATAATCTCACTTCAGAATACTTGGAACAAAACACTATATGAACTTGAAATTGTTACCAAACAACTTAAAGAAATGACAAAAGCACTTGAATTGGAAAAGATTGCTCAGGCAGCAACTCAGGTTGATCTAACCAAAGTGAAAAGTTCAAAAGCTATTTTAGCTAAACTAGTAAGTGATAGAAAAGATAACAAAGCTGGTTTGGGTTTTACTCATGAACCAATGCCTAAATCAATAACAAACACTTTACCTGAGAACTTTAATCAATTTGATCACTCACCTGAAAATGAAGAAAAATTCAAAGAAATTCAAATAAGTAAATTTGAATCTGAAAGTTCTGAATTATTAACCAAGAGTGTGAAAGAAGGAGAAGTAATGCTTGTCGAGGCTGATGATGAGGCAAGTGAAAAATCAAGTCCTGTAATTGAACAAGTTGTTGAATATCAGAAGTTGATAACTGAAACAGCAAAGATTGTGAAGAACAATGAAGAATGCTTTGGATTTGATAACCCTAATTATCAAAAATGGATGAAGGAACAAGAAGAACTTGTTGTTGCCGAATTTCAACAACAGTTAAATGTGAAGAATGATGGTGCTTCTACTTCTAAATCAACTAAATCAAAGAAGCCACACAATCAATCTAAAACAAAGCAAGATAAAGGTAAAAACGTCATAACATCAAATGACAACTTGAAAACCAACAATGCTCAGTTGGTTAAATCTGTATCAAAGAATGTGTCAAAGTTAAAACCAGTAAAGTTTGTGTCAGCTGGAACATTTGATATGAATTCATATCAAAGTAACCAAACAAATTCTAAGATAAAATATCTCTCTGATTTGAAAACAGGTTCAGGTCCTAAGACTTCCGCTGTTAAACGACTTGAATCTAAGAAGGGAACTAAGAAAGATGTTTCAGAATAAAAACCTGTTTCAAAACCAAAACCTTAAACTGGTAACAACAAAGCAAATTCACAAACACAATCTCCAAGGAAAAACCAAGTGAACTTTAAAATAAACAAAGCTGTAAACGAATCACATGTTGGTTCAACATCAAAAGTTAACAATCGGTTATTCAAAATCATCAAAAGATATTGTGAGATATGTGATCGTTATAATCATGCAACTGCTGAGTGTTTCTTTAACAGGTATTACGATTACTGCAACAAAAGAAACCATTCATCAGAGGAATATTTTTATAACAAGCTTTGTGAAATTTGTGAGAGACGTAATCATGACACGTCTGATTGTTTCTTCTAAAAAACCTCATCAAGAGAAATGACTAGATTTTCAAACTTTCAAATAAATCAATCCTTTGGTTTTCAAAATTCAAACAATAGTGGTTCTCTTGATTCGAGACCTTTCAGAAGAATCAATTTCGAGTTTAATGAAATACCTGCAAGACAGTTTCAGGCTAATAGATTTACGCCAAGAGCTGTGATGGTTGGTCCTCAAAGAAATGAAAACAACCTTGATCCGAAGTTAGAGGAAAGGTATCATGCTTTAAGAAGAAAGAAATCGAACCAAACAGGTGGTAGAATTACTTTTTAAGCCAATCATTTGAATGTACCAAATTTAAATAATTTGCACTATCAGCAAGTTACTGTTATAGATATAGTTGGAAAACCCAAGACCTTGTGGGCCTGGGTTGACCGAACTAACTAATTAGTGACTGTTGAAATGCAGGTTTGCCCAAGAAGACCTGTCAACTCATGGTTTGTTGATAGTGGGTGCAGCCGGCATATGACAGGCAATCATGCCTTGCTTGAAGACTTTAACCAAAAAAATGGTACACATGTTGCATTTGGAGGAGATTCTGGAGGGAAAATCACTGGAGAAGGAACGATATCCAATGAGATAATTAGCTTTGATAAAGTCAACTATTGAGCCCAATTGAACTTTAATTTGCTAAGTGTTACCCAAATTTGCAATAAATCATATTCAACTCTATTTGATGATTCTTTCTGTTACATACTTAAACCACGATTTAAGATTGCTAATGAGTGGGTTGTGGTTAAAGCTCCAAGAGATCGAGATGTGTACAAGCTGTATATGTCTTAGATCGATGTGGAAACCGAAACAACTTGTCTCATTGCTCATGCATCAAATGATGAGAGTAAACTTTGGTATAGACGGCTGGGCCATTCAAACTACAGAAATATGAACAAACTGGCGTTAGGAAATCATGCTGTAGGAATACCTTCGAAGAAATTCTCTACAACTGATCACTGCTCAGCATGTTTGAAAGGAAAACAGAACTGAATGTCTTTTAAGTCCAAGTTCGAAAACTCAATTTCCAAACCTCTACAGATGCTTCATATGGATCTATTCGGACCAACAAATGTCTAGAGTATTGGAAAAAATCTTACTGTTTAGTCATCATTGATGACACAAGATTTACTTGGGTTTATTTCTTGCATGCAAAATCAGAAACTGCTGGATTGTTAACATAATTTATTATTAAAGTTGAAAACCAATTAAATTCCAAAGTGAAAATCTTAAGAAGTGATAATGGAACCGAATTTAAAAATATTAATGTGGATTTGTTTTGTGCAGAAAACGGGATTGCGCGTCACTTTAGTTTTCCACTAACTCCTCAGCAAAATGGAGTTGCGGAACGGAAAAATCGGACACTAGTTGAAGCAGCAAGATCCATGCTAGCAGATGATAGGTTCAATTGGATCGATTACTGCTACAAACCACAATGATCTATGTAACACAACAATCAATCAACACAGAATTCATTACTTAATAATTCACTTTGTATTGATGATCAAAATCGTTGCAAATACAATTATGCAGGAGAATACAATCACACACATAACTTTCTCTCTCTATCGTGTATTGGTGATCTAGACTCTCATTGCCTCACACACTTGCAACAAGCTTTTAAACATCAACACATTAGGGAAAATACACAATTAACCCTAAACATACAAACTTTACAAACTAAGAACAAATTAAGTCTTTATCTAGGAATGAGCCCTAACAGTACTCCCCCTAATATTTAACTTTGATCTTCGTTCAAAATCTTCATCTTTTCTCTTTTCTTCACTTTTATTTATCTCTCGAATCAAACTCTTATCAATCAAAATTCTTCTGGTTCTTCTTTGACATCCAGTAACTGCTTCTTGGCATGATCCTCTTGTTCTTTAATGGCTTCATCAATGCAAGACTTGAATTTTTCGGCTATCTTGGCTTGTCTTGGCTTTGACTCATTTGTGAGAATGTCACAAGCAGCCATTCGTTTAAGCGTCTCCAAAGAAAAACCTGCAAAATCAATATTAGCATAAAACTCATATGGCTTCTTCAGTCCTTTAGCACGTACTTCCAACGTCCCCTTGGATGTGATCCGCATAAACTCTATATCTTTGATGTCAATCTTCACGGGGTTGGCATGAAGTAATGCTTTCCTTAATCGGATCTTTTCAGTAGCAGCTCTGATTACTTCAATCATTATCTCGAACAAGTTTCTATCAGCCTCAACTAACGGATCTTTCATCTTCTCCATCTTGTGACTTCTTAGATGATCAATATATGAAGGATGTAACAGTTTCAGTTCGAATGTACTGAAAAGAGTGATCATGTCACGATCCCAGTCATCTAAGTCACGAACCAATTTCAACTCAAAGGTTTCTTCGTGATAGAAAAACTTCAGTATTGGTTTTGTCTTTTGTGAACCATCAAAGACTTTTAAGCCTGGATCTGTTACTTTGTCAAAGATTTCATCAGAAAATTCTTCTAAGTACATGTCTTGGAGAATCAACTTTTTCTGTTTCTTCTTCTTCTTATCGAGATATATTTTATCTTCTTGTTGACCACGAAATTCCAAAAACTTTGGTATTCGACTTATTCTTGTGTCCAACAGCATAGCACATTTTTCACCTCTCTCGGCTTTTGTATGATTGATCAACCTCAGTATATGCAACTCCTTGAGATCTTGAACTGGCAACTTAAAGATACTCGAGTTGTAATGATATATGTCGCAAAAACCATTAACTTGCTTGATCATGAAGGCGTCAAACACTTCATCATACTTCCATGCTATAATCTTCACATCTTTTGTCTTCTTTGGAACGATCATGGTGTCTAGAAGATCAGCAACAGATTGACCTTTACTCAGCAGTGATCTCACAATATCACCTGCCGTCGATGCCTTGTGCCATGATTCACGAACTTCCATTGGCACATGATATGATTTCATCTCACTTGGAAACATATCTATCAATTCTCTCTATTTCTTATGTGCATCCTCTGGTATTGCCATCAATGGAATCTCCTTTGGCTCCAATACTCTGAACTTCTTTGTAAGTTCATAGTATTGTGGATTATTGTAATCCAAAAATAGCTTACGATTCTGCATCTTCTCTGACTCTTGAAAAATTTTGACAATTTTCTTCAAGGATTCTTTCTTCAGCCTTTTCAATGAGTTATACGGGTAGTTTCTCGACTGTAACCATTGTCTCATATCTACAGTGGTCATATCCTCCAGCTTTTGATGGTAAAGTTCTTCAGGTGGGAGATCATCAATGTTCAGACTCTCTTGTAAAGGCGTCCACTCCCCCGGTTCCACTATGAACTCTTTATCATCACCATCAACAGATTCCTAAGCAGTTATACACTTCTCATATTCCTCGTTTATCTGAATGACAGTCAGTCCGTTTAGATAAACAGGATTGTATTTCATTTGCTCAAGGTATGCAAATCGTGCATCCAAATCTGTAGGGATATCTTCAACTATCCACACATTCGGTTCAAAATTTTAAGGACCAGATTCACCCGTAATATCAACAGCTTCTTTTTCTTTTATGGTTTCCGCTTGAACCGGCTCATCCTGAGCAACATCCTCGGTTCTCGCTTTCTTAGCCACATAATCTTCTTCTACTATTTCTGGCACATCATCCAACTTACGTTTTCCCTCCGCTTTGTGATATGTAACAATAGTAGTAGCATCATCGGGAATAGAGACTCATTCTACAATCGGTTTAGTCACATTTTTTGAACTGCGTGATCAAGCATAATAAACAGTGATGTCCCTAGGAGTATCAGACACTCCAACGTCTTCATTAACAAAAAAATCTTTATCAGATTTAGAACTTTCAGTCTCCTTCTCTTTTAACCACTTTTCTAACACTTCCTTTTCAGCCTTCAGAGTGTTACATTCAGCATGCAGTTCCGCATAATCAATCTTCAAATTCTCATACTCTTCTTCTAACACTTTAAATGTTTCAGAATTCCTCTTATGCGTAGCCCAAAACTCAGCTATCCTTTTCTTCTTACGCTCATTTGAAGCCTTCAACTGTGCATTTTCATCTAATAACTTGGCTACCATCCTCTTCAAATGAAAATTTTCATTATCCTCTTGATTCATATCAACATCTGAACCAACTTTAGGTGAAGAACCCTTTGGTTGTTCAAACTGTTGTGTTGCTAGAGTTGAAGTAGTGGCAACATCAACTTAATCAGGAACATGTATAGAAGTTTCAGCTTCATCACCTTCCTGTGCCACAGACTCAGCTTCAGCTATCACCTCTTGTGCAATCTGCACAACATCAATAATCGGTTCAGGAACAGTTTCTTCAGTAATAGGTTCATTCGATTCAGGAACAGTTTCTTCAATAATCGGTTCCATCACAGTAATATCTTCTAACTCTTCTTCTACATTTATAATCACAGCTTCTTCTTCAACATTTTCACCACCATCACTTCCATCATCTGAATCATCACTATCAGTCTCAGCATGATCAGATTAATCTCCATCATTATCACCATCAGCACGGTTATCATCACCATTACCACTATCATCCCCACTTTCATCATTATTACCTCTTTCTTCTTCCGGATGTCTTTCAAAATACTCATGTTGGTCCTTGAAATCATTAATCCGTGCTATATATGATATAGATCTGATCACAATCAATTGATACCACTAGATCTAGCAATCAATTGATTGTAATTGAAGACCAAAAGTCACACAAACCATTAAAACCCATTAAGAATAGTTTAATTAAGAAGATTAATAGATGAAGATGGATTATATAATTGCAACAATGATATAACAGGTTCAATTCCTTGCAAATAATCAATAAGGTTCGAACTCAGTATCAAAATGTGAATTGTATTCAATAAGATCCAAAAGATTTGTGTATAAAATGCCCTAACACAACTATATATACAGATCATAGTGTCGCAGGCAGTGTCGCAAACCTGACACTGCCTGATCGCTAAGCATAGACAAGCTGCATGCGACACTATAGTGTCGCATGCAGTGTCGCATAAAGAAGCATAAATGACACTAAAACAAGACTAATCTAACTATTATAGCGGAAACAAAATACGACTAAACTATTACAAGATAAACAAAATACAAATAACAACAAGGTGAAGTACCACCCTACATGTGGTCAACAATACTCCCCCTAGGGAGGTACTTCACCTGTTGGATCTTCTTCTTCAGCTCTAGCTTTAGCAGCATCCAGAAATCCTGTCAATTCCTGAACGTCTTCATTCAGCGCCACATGCTTCTATACCTTCTCAGTAAGCTCCTTTACTTCTGATCTAATCCCACAAGCCCTATTAGCCACTCGTTCAAACAGAACGGCTTCTTTCCTTGTCTCAGCTCCGGCTCCTGTTCTGATGGGGTTTTCACACAAAATCTTCAGATCATCGTCAGAGAATCCGAAAACCTCCATCGGGTCAAATAATCTCCATTCAGACCCATCTTTTACACGTACGACCGCCTCCCCTATTTGATTATCATAGAACCATTTCTCAAATTCCTGCAGTCTCGACGTGCTAGGGTCTGGAACTCTCAATCTCAACACCGTCTTGATCGGCTTCATCTTCAATACGACTTTCCCTTTTCCAGTCACCCAATCTAAATCTTTCTTTGATCTCTTGCGCTCCAACTTGTTGTACCCAAAACTAACAAAATTATCTTTCAATCCCGCATGGATTTCCTCCTCCAAAAGTTTTGCACGATTATTTTGATCTGCATTAATCAGTGGGAGAACCGCTAACCGCCTCAAATCCCACTTCGGGAAAGTTTTGAAGTGTTTGCGGTTACTAATATAACTGATCCCACCCCGTCTTCTTTTAATCATGAACTTCAGAAGCTCCATATTGTACTTACAGCTAAATATTTTATTATCCGTGTCTTTGGGGGTGGGGCATCCAAGTTCTGAAATAAAGGCGTGACGTATTCAGGTTCATCCACCTTCTTGAACCAATCTGATTTATCTAATTCGAATACGTCACCCTCTACTCCGCTTCTCTGAGCCACATAAACCATTTCCTTTTCGTCAACTTCATAGAATTCGGGCTCTGAATCGTAATCTATCAATTGCTCCCCTTCCACTTCTTCATCAACTAATTTCAGCTCAGCCCCCTTTGTCTCATCAGCTAACACCTCATCTCCCACTAAATCAGCATCAATATCGAAGCAGAAATCATCAGTAATTTCTGCTTCTTTATCATATTTGCTCGCGCCTGCACCGCTGAATCCACCAAAATCTTTCCGACTCTTGGCGCTTTGTCGGCCTCCTTTCGCTTCTTCTTTCCCTTCTGCTTAAATATTTCCGACTCGATCTCGTCTAACTGTTCTTCAAACGGTACGGTCCTCTTTCCCACAAACTTCTTTCTCTTCTTGATATCTTCCTTAATCTTCTCCCGCAACTCACCAAACCGTTTTTCTTCTGATATCTTCAACTTTTCAATGTACTCCCACCTTTCGTCCGTATACATATTTCGGAAAAGATATGTTATCTTTCCCGTAACATCGTGTCTGGATGCGGAGCAGTCAGCGAAGATCCTGACATTCATCTTCGTCAGTAACAGGGGATCACCCAACTTCTGTAAACCCGGCTTCAGCTCATCAACAAATATCTGGATAAATCGTGGATATAGTAACCATTTGTCTCACTTTTCGACGGAGTTATTTTCAATCATATACTCAAATATCATTTGTGGGATATTTGCCTTATCTCCCCTGCACAGGTTCAGCATTGCGCGCGACCACTCAAAATTCAATCCATCAGTGCCCCCCTTTCTGTGATCCAGACAAACTATCACCACGTGCGCAATAAATCTCCATTCCTTCGATAGGAACGATTTCTTGATCTATCGGCGAGATAAGAAATCGGTTCCCTCATAACCCATCTCCAAAAAGCCTTCGTGCACGTCCTCCAAACTCAGTAACATTGGAGAGCCAACGTCACATTCCATTCTCAGCATTCGAGCAATCGAGTCAACAGACAGCACAATATCCTCTCCTATAACTCTTACTCTAATTTCTGCTGGTTTTGCATTAAGGTTGTAAGTGGCGGTCTCCCAGAAATCTCTCACATGCTGCTGGTCAATGATCACGTCCTTCGTAATTGCATAAAAAATTGGAGACGACTTCAACCACGATATCGTGTCACGAAAACCAAC
Source organism: Tagetes erecta (assembly GCA_030867185.1). Classification (NCBI taxonomy): domain Eukaryota; kingdom Viridiplantae; phylum Streptophyta; class Magnoliopsida; order Asterales; family Asteraceae; genus Tagetes; species Tagetes erecta. Next base: position 22,353,970 of record CM061487.1, read on the forward strand.
TGACTTCGGGTCCTTATCGTTGAGATAAGCGACCACGTTCGACCGCTTTTCGAACTTCATCGGCTGCGGAGGCTCTGGTTCCATATTTAGACCTGAAACACAAACCGGAAATTTGTTAGTTATAATGAAATAAAATTAATAAGTAAATAAGAAATAAAATAAAAGAAATAAAAGAAAATAAAAGAAATAAAAAATTTGCAAAATGCATAGTGTCGCATAGCTGCGACGCAGTAACAACGACATTGTAGTGTCGCAGCAGCATAGTGTGTGCATCGACACTACAATGTCGTGGCATATCAGGCCTCCGACACTACCATCAAACCATTGACGGTATAACCATGGTAGTGTCGCAGGAAAGTCTGAACTTTCGTTCAATGTCGCAACAAGAACACTAGTGTCGCAAAACGTGAAAAACCCAAAAGACAGATTAAACAATACCATATCAGATCGACACTATAATCCAATACCAAACAAACGAAGGTTCGAAACATGTACGAGAATAAAACTTACCGGTTGGAAGCGACAAAAACACCCAAAAATGATGGATTGAAGTGAAGTGGGTTTAGAGTCGTTTGTAGTGTCGGGTTTTGAAAAATCAGAGATATGATCCGTTTGACCCACAGCAGATGAATATGAAACACAATATAGTGTCGCTTGCCCGACACTATCGTGTCGCAAAGGATATAGTGTCGCGTTCCCGACAGTATAGTGTCGCAAGGATCCAAAAGATTAAAAAAATTGATTTTTTAGAAAAAGTCAAATCTATTTAAATTACAAATATTTTAAATTAATGTCAAGCCAAACAAATGAGATAGATCCGAGATATCGACCCATTTTAACAACGAAACTTCAAAAAGAATCAAATCAGTTTAACAGAATGAATCACAAGGAAAACCGAAACGAGTTTCTTGCAATCATCTAGAGGAACAAAGACTTGCAAAGATTGTCATTATGTTTGTCCACTTAAACCCATGCCTTGTTCCATTCAACAAACAAGCTGTGATGATCTTATCATGTTTTGGTTCGATTTGAAGAAGCTCTGGCAACTTGGTTTCCACAGATATTCAGCAAAGTAACTTGTTTTGACCTCAGGACATATTGAGTTTAGATGATTCAGCAAAATTTTTGTAATTGTAAAGGAACATAGACCCAGATCAAGTGATCAAGGTGAATGTATTTTGGGGGTGAAATGGAGTTTGGGTTTCACAAAAGACACATCAAGCAGTTAACATGATGTATAAACAATTTGAACATTTGCATTATATGGGTTTTACAGATGATCAGAACTCCAGGTCTATACTGACGTATAACAGAGGAGATGATTATCTGTACGTGCTGATAAGAGCTTCAGGTCTATATTTACATATAACAGAGAAGATCATCACTCCAGGTCAATGCTTCCGCATAGGAGAGGAGATTAACACGAGAACAAAAAATTCTGTAGAGCTAACGAGAAGCGTCATTCAGGGCTGCGGCTAAGGGTGATTTGGGAAAAAATCAAGCATGAAACAAATACTCTCAATCCATTTTTGTCAAAATTTATCACTTTGTGCAGGCCAAATGTCTGTGAAAATGCTCCTCGTCACTGAGTTCTTTTTGAATTTTAATTTGATCACAAAGTTGATGTCTAATAGTATTCAAGCTGAGCCTACTGACATATCACTGCAAATCACTTTCCTCCTTTTGACGACATCAACTCATATCTGAATTCCTGCAAGAAACAAACATATATAACATGAGATGAAGCATAATTATGAAATTTGTAGTATTTACTCCCCCAAAACTTTCAGTTTTGTAAAACTGAAATTTTTCACAAATGTAAGATCTTTTTAGATCAAACACAAAAGACTGGCCGACATTATTAGAAAATATAAGTAAGAAAAGCAGATTTTTCTTTCACCCTTTTTTATCAATGAAAAGGATTAAAAAGAAATTAGGCCAAGCATGTTGATTAATTCATAAAAACCAGGTTTATCAAACGTTTTAGTGAACAAATCAGCCTTTTGATTTTTGGTGTCGATTGATATGATATTGATAAACCCTTTTTCCTGTGCATCCCGGATGGCATGAATGCGAGTTTCGATGTGCTTTGTTCTGGTGTGGTGAACAGGATTCTTGGTAATGCCAATGGCCGCCTCGTTGTCGTAGAAAATCGGAGAATGCAAGAAATTGATTCCATAATCAATCATCTAATGTTGTATCCACAATACTTGACAACAACAGCTGGAGGCAGCAGTGTATTCAGCTTTGCCAGTAGATAAAGAAATGGTGGTCTGTTTCTTGCTCTGCCACGATACTAAACACTCCCCCAAATACTGACATCCACCAGAGACCGATTTACGATCAAGCTTGCAACCGCCATAGTCGCTATCAGTTTATGCATGAAGATCAAAGCTTCCCCCTTTTGGATACCATAAGCCGAGATGCGGAGTTCCCTTTAGATATCGAAAGATACGCTTCACGACTTTTTCATGTGACTCCTTTGGATTCAATTGATATCTGGAACAATAACCAACAGCAAAAGCTATGTCTGGGCGACTTGCAGTTAAGTACATTAATGATCCAATTATCGATCGGTAGCGGTGAGCATCAACGGAATTCCCGGATTCGTCAGGAGTGAGACACGTCTGTGCAGTGAATGGAGATAGTTCAGAAGAACTATCGTCCATCTTATATTTTACCAAAATCTCCTGAATATATTTCTCCTGGTGAATAAGAATGCCATCTGGTTTTTGTACAACCTGTAAACCGAGAAAGAAGCACATTTCGCCCATCATGCTCATCTCAAATCTCTCTTTCATTACCTCCTCAAATTCTCTGCACAAATCTTCATTTGACGATCCGAAGATGATATCATCTACATACACTTGTACTAAAAGAATATCGTCACCAATCACCTTTTTGAACAGTGTCATGTCAATCGACCCCCTTGTGAAACCTTTGCTCAATAGGTATTGTGTTAACGTTTCGTACCAGATCCGAGGAGCTTGATGTAGTCCGTAAAGTGATTTGTCCAGCTTGTAGACTTTGTCAGGAAAATCCGGATCTTCAAAACCTGGTGGTTGGCAAACATATATCTCTTCATCGATATCACCATATAAGAATGCGCACTTTACATCCATTTGAAAAACTTTGAAGTTTTTGTGTGCGGCATGTGCAAGGAAGATTCGGATATCTTCAATTCTGGCAACAGGAGCAAAAACATCAGTGTAATCAATGCCTTCCTCTTGTGCGAAACCTTGAACCACCAGTCGAGATTTATTACGAACAACCACCCCTCGATCATCAGGTTTGTTTTTATATACCCACTTCGTCCCGATAGGGTATTTGTTTGGTGGAAGATCGACTAACTCCCAAACTTTGAGCTTTCTGAACTGTTGGAGTTCTAATTGCATTGACTCTACCCAGCTCGGATCCTGTAATGCCATGTTAATGTTCTTTGGGACGATCTGGGACAGGAAGCAGGAACACAGACACTCATTGATCAAACCCGATTAATGACGCGTGCGAACTCCATCTGAAATAGATCCTATGACTAAGTCATGGGGGTGATTCTTTAGCTCCTTATAGAAAGAATTCAAAGTGACGGCATGTGAAGGTGATGAAGTAGATGAATCATGAGGTATATCAGTAGCAGAAGAAACCAGAGGATGAATGACATGTGATGGCGGAGATGGTGATGATGGTATAGAGTCGGCAGTAATAACAACATCTGGTAATGGTGATGGTTGTTGTGGGGGTATTGGAGAAGATGGGAAAATGACGAGATCAGGTATAGGATCAGAGTGTATGGGAATGATCTCATCTTCTTCAAGAAACAATGGTAAATTGAATGAATTAAACACAGTTGTGGCATCATAAAACCATGAAGGTTCAGAACCGGTATCAACCACATTCGATTCTTGCCAGTCAACCTAGAATGATTCCTGAACAATCTTGGTGCGCCTATTGTAAACACGATAAGCTTTCTGAGAAGAAGAATATCCAACGAAGAAACATTCATCAGAAACAACACCAAATTTTGATGTTTGAGCTTGGGTGTTCAACAAAGTGCAGGAGCAACCAAAAGGTCGAAAGAAATCGATCAAAGGTTTCCTCTTGTGAAACAGTTCATAAGATGTCTTCATTTTGTCGTTTACAATTAACACCCTATTCAACACATAAGATGCATAATTGACAGCTTCGGCCCAGAAGATGATTGGAAGTTTTGACTCTATTAACATAGTCCTTGCAGCTTCAATTAAAGTACGATTCTTACGCTCGGCCACTCCATTCTGCTGAGGTGTTCGTGCAACACTGTATTGTCTCAAGATCCCTTTTTCTTCACAAAATGAGTCAAAAATGTGATTTCTGAACTCAGTTCCATTATCGCTCCTGATAGCCTTCACTTTCTTCCCGCTGATGGTTTCAATCTTTAGTATCAAGCTCCTGAATGCACCAGCAGTCTCCCCTTTGTTTGCTAGAAAACTCACCCATGAGTACCTAGAAAAATCATTTGTCACAACCAAACAATAAGATTTTTTAGCAATGCTTTTGACACTGATTGGTCCAAACAGATCTTCGTGAAGCAGCTCAAGTGGATAAGAAATGGAATTTATCATTTTAGACTTATGTGACTTTTTATGTTGTTTTCCTTTAGCACAAGCCATACATTTTTCAATTATAGAAAAATCTTTGACAGGTAACCCACGAACAAGGTTATGTTTAACCAATTTGTTAATATTGTTAAAATTAACATGACCCAGTTTTCGATGCCATAAGAAAGCCTCTGAGGATGATGCCTTAGACAATAAGCAAGTGACAGTTGAAGAAGACTCCCTTGAATTAATATCGAGTAGATAAGTGTCATTCTTTCTAGGAGCTCGTATCATAATCAAATCTTCTGGAATAGAGAAATCCGATTTCAAGAATAAGCATTCATCAGACTTGAAAAGAACCGGGATATTCTTGTCACAAATCTGAGATACGCTTAGCAAATTGAAATGTAGCTCGGGAACGTAGTTGACTTTCTCCAGAGTAAGCGAAACATTTGATACCTCTCCTTGTCCGATCATTTTACCACCTTTCTTGTCGCCCGCGAATGCCACATACCCACCATTTATTATACGAGAATTAGTAAGAAGATCTTTTAAACCAGTCATGTGTCGGGAACACCCACTATCTACATGCCGTAAGCTGTTTGGCTTCCTTGGACGTTCCTGACAAAAAACAACAGAAACCAATTAGTAACAGGACCCCATGCCTTGTTAGACTTGGGTTTAAGCAAAGAAAAAGAAATAGGAAAATGATTATTTACAAATCTATTTAATCTATTTGAAAAGCTAGAGTTATTTACACCCTTTTGAACCAGTTCTGGACAGTTTTTGACAACGTGAGTGTCCTTTCCACAACGAAAGCAATGTGATTTGTAACATTTCTTTCCGGTTTGTGTCTGAATCACTAAAAGAAACATACATTTCTTTTGTCTTACCCTTTGATGTGCTAGCTTTAGCACGTGTATCTATCTTTTAATTGTTTGTCTCAACGGGTCTGGATATACGAATAGGTACAAAGGTCGGTATAGTCGTTGAGACAAACCTTTCAAAACAATTCTTTTCATGCAATGCATCAATAGATTTAACATCAGAAACATGTTCATCATTACAATCATTTGAAACAAACATAACAGAATTAGTGTTTAATACAGACGATTTAAAGGTTGAACTACTTAAATCATTAGACAAAACATCTGAATTAACACTCATGTCTAAACTAGACTTCTTGGAATTAGAACTAATGCTTGAACTAGAACACCCCAGACCGGTAGATGCACCATAGCCATACTCCTCACGAACCTCCTGATGATTAATCCCTCTTAAACCTGCAAATAAACTATTAGTATTTTATGGAATTAAATCATTAGTGGGATGAGGTTTGGGTGTAGGAGAGTAACAAAAAGTACTCGGAGGAGGATACACATGAGGTAACTCATCATATCCTATACCAGATTTGATTCTGGCTCCTCTTTGTCTACAGTTTAGCTGCTCTCTTTTCATGCTGGCAATGGTCCATCTATCAAGTTTTGTTTGGAGTTTACTACTTTCAAATTCAGCCAATTTTACACGTTCGTCTAACAGATTAACCTCAACATTCCTTTCAAGAAGTTTTCTATTTAAATGATCTATTTCTTGCAAAGCCTCATTTAATTTTACATAATAGTTAACTTCGTTCTTTTTAAGGTGGTGGTTAATTCGGCTTGGTTTGTTAACAATAATCGATTAGCTTTATATACGGCAAAAAGACGAACCCGACAGGCTGATGAACACATATCCTGTATTACCTCATATTGGTTTGTTAACAATAATCGATTAGCTTCAACCTCCTATTCCTCTCTCTGACCCCAGCCACCGCTTCCACCTTCGTTTTCCTTCTTTTCTACCCCATTTTCTTTCTTCTTACTTCCTACAATCTCCCAATTGACCTTCTCAGATTCATTTCCACCCATCTTTAATGTTTCAGCAACAAGGGCATGATTGATTTCTTCTTGAACCTCAGCTATCTCAGTGCTCCAATCAAAGTTAGTTATTAAGGCGGTTTCTTTTGTATTTCTTGTATTCTCCCTTTCATTCACTGCAACATTCCTTGGATTGGGACTTGGTGGTTCAAAAACAGTTGGTAAAGTACAATCCCTCTTGAAGTGACCAAGTTGTTTACAGTTGAAGCATTGCAGCTTTGACTTGTTGAAACCAACCTTTGAATTTTGGTTTCCGAAGTTTCTCTTCCCAGTCCTTTCCATAAATCTCCTTGCTCGCACAGTTAACATAGCCATCTGCCATTGTATGTCAGCTTCCTCCAAATCATCAGGATCAACTTGCAGCATGTCCTCCATGGTTATCCCTGATAGGTTCAATTGGATCGATATTGCTGCAAATCAGAACAATCTAAGTACAAACACACGAATCAATCAACAACACAAATCATTACTAATAATTCTCTTGTATTGATGATCAAAGCATAAAAGTTGTAGTACAAAATGTGCAGGAGAATGTAAGAACACACACACTAATTCTCTCTCTAGCGTGTAACTGTGATCTAGACTCTCTCTCTAACATTCTCTCACAACATGCTTTATGCATCAACACATTTAGGGAAAATACAAAATTAACCCTAAACTATACAAACATGTATAAACAAAGTACAAAGTAAATCTTAAACAGAAACTAGCCCTAACAGTACTCCCCCTAAGATTTAGCTTTGGACTTTCAAAAATCTTCAGTTTTCAACTCTTGCTGTTCAGCTTCAATCTCTCACCAATCTTCAGGTTCGTCTTTGACCTCTAGCAACGGCTTCCCTTTGTATTCTTCTTGTTCTTTCAAAGCTTCCTCAATACACGATTTGAACTTCTCAGCAATCTTTGCTTGTCTCGGCTTTGATTCATTTGTAAGAATGTCACAATCCTTCATTCTTCTCAGAGTATCCAAAGAAATACCTGCAAAGTCAATGTTAGCATAAAATTCGTGCGGTTTCTTCCTTCCTTTGACTTTAACTTCCAAGGTACCCTTTGAAGACACCCTCATATACTCGATCTCGGGCATATCAATCTTCACAAGGTTATCATTAAGCAATGCCTTCCTTAATCTGATTTTCTCAGTAGCAGCGCCAATCACCTCTATCATAATCACAAATAATCTTCTATCTTCTTCAGCAACAGGATCTTTCAGTTTCTCCATCTTGTGGTTGCGAAGATAATCAATGTAGGATGGGTGTAGCAACTTCAACTCAAACGTGCTAAACAGTGTGATCATGTCTTGATCCCAATCATCCAGATTTCGAACCAACTTCAGCTCATAAGTCTCTTGATTGTAGAAAACTTTTAGAATGGGCTTTGTTGCTTGTGAACCATCAATCACATTCAACCCCGGATCAGTCACCTTATCAAAATATTCATCAAAAAATTCTGCTAAGTACATATCCTGTAATATCAACTTCTTCTGCTTTTTTTTCTTAGTATCCAAATATATTTTATCTTCTTGCTGCCCTCGAAACTCTAAGTACTTTGGCATGCGGCTGATCCCAGCATCCAAAAGCATAGCACATTTATCACCACGCTCTGCTCGCGTGTGATTAATCAACCTCAACTTGTGTAATTCTTTCAGATCTTGAACCGGCAACTTGAAGATACTAGAATAATAGTGATACACATCGCATAACCCATTTACTCTCTTGATCAGAAACGCATCAAAGATCTCGTCATATTTCCAAGCAATAATCTTCACATCTTTGGATTTTTCCGGCACGATCATAGAATCAAGCAATTCAGCAACAGATTGGCCCTTACTCAGCAGTGATCTAACAATATCACCTGCTGTGGTAGACTTGTGCCATGATTCTCGTACATCCATCGGAATGTTGTAAGACTTCATCTCGCTCGGAAACATGTCAATAAGCTCCTTCCTCTTCTTATGCGCATCAACTGGTAATGCCATCACAGGTATCTCTTTAGGTTCAAGCACTCTGTATCGTTTAGTCAACTCATAATACTGTGGATTATTGTAATCTAAGAAAAACATCCGGTTATGCATCTTCTCAGTCTTCATAAAGCTTACCACAATCTTTTTCAGAGATTCTCGTTTCAATCTTTTCAGTCTTGTATGGAAAATTTCTTGAACTGAGCCATTGACGCATGTTTGTAGTTGACATATCTTCCGGATTTTGATGATAAAGTTCTTGCGGAGGAAGATCATCAATATTTAAACTTTCTTGTAGCGGCGTCCACTCACCCATTTCAACTACAAACTCTTTTTCATCAGCCACCACTTTGTCTTGCGCATTCACACACTTTTCGTATTCCTCGTTTATTTGACTGACTGTAAGTCCATTCAAATAAACAGGATTGTACTTCATCTTTTCCAAGAATGTGAATCGCTCATCAAGATCAACAGGTATATCATCATCAGGATTAGCTTCCGGTTCAGAATCAGTAAAGTCCACTTCATCCAAATCATCTAATGCTTCGATTGTGGGTGCATGTTCAGTTTGAAACGGCTCAAACTGAGATGCTTCTTCAATAACAGCTTCCTCCACAATCTCAGCCACTTTAACCACCTCGGGCACTTCAGCTGCCAATACAGACTCAGATTGAATCGGCTCAATCTGAACTGTTTCTTCAGTTCTAGCCTTCTTTGTAGTTTCATCGTCTTTGACAATTTCTGGGACAACATCCAGTTTACGTTTTCCCTCGGCTTTGTCAAGATTGACAAGATCAGCAGCTTCATCGAGAATTGGAATTGGTGATTCTATCCTTTCACCCACATTCTTCGTTCCTCGAGCTCTAGTATAATAAACGTTTGCCTCTTGTGAAGGCTCGGTTACTTCCATCACATCATCTGAAAAATCTTTATCAGATGTAGATCCTGATTTCTTTGGCTTAATTTCTTCCAACCACTTTTCTAACATTTCCTTTTCCGCATTCAGAGTATTGCATTCAGCATACAATTCTTTGTAATCTTCCTTCAATTTTTCATACTCTGAATCAAGCTCATCAAAAAGCTTCTTATTCTTTAGATTGGTTTCTCTGAACTCGTTCAGTCTAACCTTCTTTCTCTCATTCATCAAATCTTCTATCACTTTATTTAGCCGTTCTATCTCTTTATCTTTTTTAGTCAAAACATCAATTGACACAACTTTTGGTGAAGACTCCAAAGGTCGTTCAATCTGTGTAGTTGCAGGAGATGATGTTGTGGGAACATCTACTGGATCAAAGTACGTAACACCAGCATCATCAACTGCCTGTGCAACAGTCTCCACCTCGGCAATTACTTCTTTTGCAATCTGAATAACATCCACTGTTTCAGGCACATTTACATCTTCAATTACACTCGGCTCCTCCACAACAATAGGATCAACCACAGTTTTGGATCTTCGTGATCTGAAATAGTGTACTGTGATATCCCTAGGAGCATCCATAATCACATCTTCTACTACTTTTTCAACCTCAACAGGTTCATCTACTTCAACAGTCTCAGTCATAATTGGTTCAAAAACCTCAACATTCATTTCTACATCTTCTTGTACTGCCTCCTCAGAAACTGATTCTGCACTTTCTTCTTCAATCACATCATCATTTCCATTATCACCACTATTATCATCACTATCATCCGATTCATCATCCTCATCTTCATTCTCATCCTCATCATTATCTTCATCTTCTGGATAACGAGCAAGATACTCATCATCATCAAGTAGATTGTCAGGCAGCTCGTCAACAAGATCCAATGGATTTACAATTTCACCATGTGATATATGATGATACACTGCTTCGATATCTTCATCATTGTTTCCTATATCTCTCATATAGTCAAACATTTCAACACTTTCAACACCTCCAATGCTCATCTTTTGATATGATAATTCATTCATGTCTTCAGTATATAATATTCCTCCTTCAAAACCTTCTTCTCGAATAATTGGATGAGCAATATTGATCATTAGTTGCAAGAATCTTGGATACATAAGAAAATTGAACCTCTTGCCTTTCACCATATTGAACACAAAACCTTTCATGATCCACTTTGACATATTGAAAGGTCTGTTCTCAGCAATTGCAACAATAGGTGATGCAATGTCTGAAGGGAAATTGTCAAATCCAGCACTTCTCCTCGACATGCACTGCTGGATGACATAACACAAAAGTTTCCATTTCTTTCCCAATCGAGCTCTAACAAACTGCTGCTTTGGAAATATGGGAGGATGACCCATATTGATAAAACATGCCTGACACTCAGCAGTTGTTAACTCATCAGTAGCACCAATCTCGTCATCATCTATCCTCAAAGCAGTTCTGATAGACTCTTCAGATACAGTTAATTGCAACTGTCTGGTGATGTTTCCTCTTACCACAGTCACACCAGCTTCATCAGTCAATACCTCAGCAGTCCTCCAGAAACTTTTTCTAAGTCTAGCATACACAATTGGCTTGGCACACATTGCATAGACATACTTTGTTCTTCTAATAAATCTGATCATGTCTCTGTATCCTTCTGTTTCTGGAATGGATTCATCCAAACAAGCAACAAGATTGTGCTTGGGCTCAAACTTAAGATTTTTCATCTGTTTAACAAAGACAAGACATATGTGTTAGACATTTCATTCATAAATAACAACATTTGCATAAGAGTTTAAACATAAAGTTACAATGTAAAACAATCACATAATCATATAATCACCTAAGTTAATCTAACAAACTGATATTCATCATTTTGTTCAACAAAACTTTTGAGAATCAATGATCATACAATATTTTACACTTAACAGTTTAAACACTTAAACACAAATATGAAATTTTGTATAATGAACTTGAATAACATGTTTTAGTTCAGTTTTAGCATCGATTTGTGACTCAATAACAGATAATTCATCAGTTTGATGTTAAAACTTAAGAACATTCAAAATGTCATCAATGGCGGTTCGACAGTAACGTGAAAATTTCAGTTGATTCAGTTGATTTTAAGCAATTTGATGCAAATTAATGGATGAAAGTTGATGACCGACAGTAATTACACCTATTACAACACTCGATTTAATTTTTAACACTCAAAATCAAAATGTCGATTCAATGTCCAGTTACTGTTCATCACAACATTTCGTTTTAACGATCAATCAGCAGGTTTATCAAGATCAAATCATGTTAAGTATACCTTATTCAATCAATAGAACTTGTTACAAAGAATAAGCCTTACTGTCATTCTTGACCTTTCGTAAGTCTTTTGCTGATAAATTATCTTCAGGATAAGGTTCAGTTGAATCTTTTGTGTAGGTACTTGCACTGTCAGGAGCAGTCTGAGTAGGAATGTGAGGACCTTTTATCAATTGACTTCCATAGATCATTGTCAATAGAGCATAGATGATGCTTCAATCTGATTGTCCAGTTCTTGAAATCTGCACGATTAAACAATCTAGGAACACGGTTATCAGAATCATCATTAGGTGCCATTTTAAAAAAATTTAAAGAAAATATTTTTGTGTTTTTGATGATTTTTGAAAAGAAACAGTTAAAATACTAAAAATAAAGACAAGTAAATAATTGACAAGATAAGATAACAAGGTTTGAAACAACTGAAAACAAGTCACACGACTGAGTAGTGAAAATTTGTTCTTCACCCGGCTGAACAGTAATTTTCCTTCTTCACCCGGCTGAGAATTTTCTTCACCCGTCTAAACAGTGACCCGGCTTAACAGTTGTCAATCTTCAATACTTGCAATCTTCACCCGGCAGAACAGTTACGCGGCTGAACAGTTACACGGCTGAATAGTAAAACTTGACACGGCTACAAACTTGACACGGCTTGGAACTTGACACGGCAGAAAGGTTTACCCGGCTGAACAGTTGATCACATGGCAGAAAAATTGTTTACCCGGCTAAACACTTATCAATCACCCCGCTGAAATGTTTATCACCCGGCTGAATAGTTGATCACCCGACACAACAATTCTTTGATCCGGCTGAACAGTACAACCTTTTCTCGCAAATTCTTTACCCGTCTAGACAAAAATCCTTTACACGACTGCACAAGACCTAATTGTTCACAAATCTAAGTTCAAATATTTTGTCTAAGTCAAATTTATCACCCGGCTAGTTAATCTTCAACCAGTTCATCCTGTTCCTCATTTTGTTCAATCGGTTTTTCAGAATTTTAATAAAACTTGTCCAAATTGTCCAAAATTCACACCCAATCAGTGAAATATACCGATTATCAATCTTCAATCTCAATCAATCCAAAACATGATCAAATTTTGATGAATTTGAGCAAAATTTTGATCGAACAGTAAACTTCAATTCCTTCTTAATTCCTCAGATCTGATGATAATCTGATGGAATTTGCACAATTGTTGTGAATTAGAAGTGATTACGATGATGAATCACTGTTAGGGCTATTTCCAGTTTAAGATTTACTTTGTACTTTGTTTTATACATTTTGTATAGTTTAGGGTTTATTTTGTATTTTCCCTAAAATGTATTGTTGCATAAAGCATGTAGTGAGAGAATGTGAGGAAGGGAGTCTAGATCACATATTCACGTTAGAGAGAGAACTAAGTGTGTGTGATTACATTCTCCTGCATTTTGTACTACAATATTTGCTTTGATCATCAATACAAAGAGAATTATTAAGTAATGAATTGTGTTGCTGATTGAACTGTGTTTTGTGTACGAATCATTCTGATCATTGAGCGATATCATCGATCCAATTGAACCTATCAATTGGTATCAGAGCTGTTGGTACTGTGTTCTTCGCTATTCATCAAGCAAAACACATCAATATTGCTCAAAAATCATGATCTGAATGATCTGTTGCTGTTTTTAGCTGTGAATGATCATCACAATCACTTCTAATTCACAACGATTGTGGAAATTCCATCAGATTATCATCAGATCTGAGGAATTAAGAAGAAGAGAAGAAGTTACTGTTCGATCAAAATTTTGCTCAAATTCATCAAAATTTGATCATGTTTTGGATTGATTGAGATTAGGGATTGATAATCGGTGTATTTCGCTGCTTGTGTGTGAATTTTAAAGGAATTGGACAAGTTTTTGATAAACCCAGAAAATTTCTCATGATGAAGATGATGAACAGTATGAACAGGTTGAAGATTAACTAGCCGGGTAACAAATTGACTTAGACAAATTTCCTTTGGACTTAGATTTGTGAACAAATTAGGTCCTGTACAGCCGTGTAAAGGAATTTGTGCTAGACGGGTAAAGAATTTGACAAGAAAAAGGTTGTACTGTTCAGCCGGATCAAGAACTGTTGTGCCGGGTGATACACTGTTACGCCGGGTGATTAACAAAATCAGCTGGGTGATCAACAACTGTGTAGCCGGGTAAAGATTTTCTCTGCCGGGTGTTCAACTGTTCAGCCGGGTAAAGACTTTTGCCGTGTCAAGTTCAAGCCGGGTCAAGTTGTTTGCCGTGTCAAGTTATTTCTGTTAGCCGTGTAACTGTTCAGCCGGGTAACGTTCTTGCCGGGTGAAGATTTCAAGTTTAAAGACTTACAACTGTTGAGCCGTGTGACTGTTTTGACGGGTGAAGACTTTTCTTAGCCGGGTAAAGAACAAAAGCTACTGTTCAGCCGGGTGAAGAAGAATTTTTCACTGTTCAGCTGTGTGACTCATTTTTAGTTGTTTTAATCCTTGTTTTCTTATCTTGTCTTTAATTACTTGTCTTTATTTTAGTATTTTAACTATTTCTTTTCAAAAATCATTAAAAAAAAACTAAAAATATTTTCTTTTAAATCTTTTAAAATGGCACCTAATGATGATTCTGATAACCGTGTTCCTAGACTTGTTAATCGTGCAGATTTCAAGAATTGGACGATTAGACTGAAACATCATCTTTGCTCAATAGACAATGATCTTTGGAAGTCAATTGATAAGGGTCCTCACATACCTACACAGACAGCTCCGGATAGTGCAAGTACCTACACCAAAGACTCTACTGAACCTTATCTAGAAGATAATCTATCAGCAGAAGATTTAAGGAAAGTGAAGAATGATAGCAAAGCCTATTCTTTGATGTGCAAAGGACTGCCACTACAAATACTGTCAAGGTTGGATGCTTATCAGACGGGTTATACATTGTTCAAAGCTTTGAAGTCTATTTGTGAAGGAGGTGAACAACTTAGAAGTTTCAAGAAACAAAAGCTGAAGAGACAGTTGGAGTTATTTAAACATATTGCTGGAGAGTCCGTGCACCAGATGATGAATAGGTTTGTTCATCTGACTACTGAAATGACCAATGTGGGTGCAAAAACAGATCTCCAAGACCTGAATGACAGATTGTTATGTGCACTTCCATCATCGTGGAAACAGACTGTGACACTACTGAAACATACTGAAAAGTTTCCGATGGATCTAGATTTGCTCATTGCAAAGATAGAGGAAGTAGAGATTGATGAGAGTTCTAGAAATACTGATAGAACTGGTTCACATGCACAATACAAGTTTGTTGTGAATCCTGCTAATACTGTGGAGAATGCCTTTTTGGCTCAAGAATCTGCAAAGATTGATGATGAAGGTGACCTATTTGTTGGCGCAAGTTTTTATACTGATTCTTCATATATTCCAAGTTCACCAACTTATTCTCAACCTCAATCTCCACCTAGAGCTCAAAGTCAAAGTCAGAATCACTCAGAAAAACAGTGTAATACTGTGCAAGCCAATGTAAAAGATGTGATGAACATCTTGTTACAAGATGAAACAAAAGGTGCATTTACGGCTTTTATGGCAAGTTTTCAAGCGTATCAAGGAAGTCACTTAAGTCAAATGGACGTTGTGCTTCAAGATTTATTTGAGATGGATCCTGATGATGTTGAGGAAATGGATCTAAATTGGCAAATGGTGATGGTTGCATATAGAACACAGAAGCATGCATATGTTAACCGAAGTTACAAGCCTCATGCAAACAAAACTGTTGGATTTGAAAAATTGAAGGCCAGATGTTTCAACTGTAACTGCTATGGTCACTTTTCAAGGGAATGCAAAGCTCCTAAGAATCAGAACTACAATGATCAAGCAAGTTCAAGTGGACAGAATCAAGGTCAAGGTCAAAGCTGGCAACAGTCATCAAGCTATCAAAACAGGAATCAACGTTTCAATCAGAGGCCATATCAAAGTCTTCCCATGCCAAAACTGGAAGATGAAGGCAAGAAGCCAGAAGATCAGACCAAGGCACTGGTAGTGAGTGTGATAGATGGATACGATTGGAGTGCGTATGCAGAACAATTTACATCTGATCTTACATCCAGTCTGGCATTAGTTTGTGAAATTGAGGAAGATTGGTCTGAAGAAGGGGATGGTAAACTGATTGATACTGTGAGTGAAGATTCTGAGGAATATGACTGGAGTGCAAAGGCTGATCCTGTTGAAGAATCTGAACCAGAAATTGCACTAATGGCTACATCCAACGAGTCTTCATCATCCACTGAACAACCAAAGGTTAGTATCGAATTACCCCTAACTATGTTCCATTACCTGAAGATGTGAAAGAAAGATTATGTTCTGAACAATGCATTAAACAAGTGGAACATTATCGAACTCATTCATTTAAAATTGGTGACAAATTAAGCAAACATGAGAAAATTCATGAACAACTTAAAATTGATCACAAAATTGCTGATGAGAAGATATTGTCACTTAAAGAATCATGGAACAAAACCTTAAAGGATCTGGAACTTGTGACCAAACAACTTGAAGAAATGACAAAGAACTTTGAACAAGAAAAAGTTGCTCATGCTGTCACACAAGTTGAATTAACAAAAGTGAAAAGTTGTAAAACAATGGTAAAAAAACTTGTGAATGAAAGAGGTAACAAAAACAAAACAGGGTTGGGTTTTACTCATGAACCAATGCCTAAATCAATCACACAAACTTTACCTGAAAACTTCAATGAATTTGATCATTCACCTGAAAATGAACGAAAATTCAAAGAAGTAAATCCGAATCCGAAGGATCTGAAGTGTTGATTGAGAGTTTGAAAGAAGAAGATGGTGTAACGACTGAAGCTGATGATGAAGCTAGCAACAAATCAGAGCCTGTTCTGATTCAACTTGTTGAATATCCTGAACTGAATCCGAAGCCAGAAGAAACAGTGAAGGATGAAGGTGAATTTTCAGGATACAATGATCCTGAATACATCAGGTGGAAGAATGAACAGAAGGCGAAAGTTGCTGATCAACTGATCAAGAAGAATGCAGTGAAGAAGGCTGAAGTTTCAACTGCGAAGAAGCAGAAATCGAACATAACAAACAATCAATCTGAAACAAAACAGTCAAAAGGTAAATGTGTCATAAAATCGAATGACAACACCAAAGCTCAAAATGTTAAAACTGACAAGGTCAAACCTGTCAAAAAGAAAGTGTCAAAAGGAAAAACAATTAAGTTTGTGTCTGCAGGAACTTTTGATTTGAACGAATCTTATGGTAAACCAATCAATTCTCCAATCAAATCTAATTCTGGTCTGAAAACAGGTTCAGGTCCTAAGTCTTCCGCTGTCAATGATAAAAGAATTGAACCAAAGAAGGTAACCAAACAAGATGTTTTAAAATCGAATCAAAGTCCCAAGCAATCAAAATCACAAACAAAATCTCCACAAAAGAATCAAGTTAATCTAAAACCGAACAAAACTGATAATGAATCACGAATGGGTTCAACATCAAAAGTTAACAATCGGCTCTTTAGGATTAGCAAGAAACATTGTGAGATTTGTGATCGTTATAATCATGTTATTGCTGAATGTTTCTTTAACAGGTACTGCAGTTACTGTGACAAAAGAAATCATTCTTCAGAGGAATGTTTTTATAACAAATTTTGTGATATCTGTGAAAGAAGAAACCATGACACAAAGGATTGTTTCTTTCAGAAAAACTCATCAAGAGAAATGACCTTATTTCCAAATTTTCAAAGAAATCAATCATTTGGTTTTCAAAATATTAATCAAAGTCATTCTCATGTTTTGAGAAATTTCAATCGAAACAATTCTGGTTCTAATAACTTTTCATCAAGAAATGAGCAGGTTAACAGTTTTTAACCGAGAGCTTTGATGGTAAGAAACCAGAAATTTGAAAATAACCTTGATCCTAAGTTAGAGGAAAGGTTTATTGCTTTGAGAAGAAAGCAATCGATTCAAGCCAATGGGCGAAACAGTTTTCAACCAAATCTCTCAAATGAAACAAATTTTCAAAATCTTCATTATCAACAAGTTACTGTTACAGATAGATTCGGAAAACCCAAGACCATGTGGGCCTGGGTTGACCAAACTAACTAAGTGATTGTTGAAATGCAGGTACGCCCAAGAAGACCTATCAACTCATGGTTTGTTGATAGTGGGTGTAGCCGGCATATGACAGGCAACCATGCCTTGCTTCAAGACTTTAAGCTGAAGAATGGCACACATGTTGCATTTGGAGGAGATGCTGGTGGTAAAATAACTGGAGAAGGAACCGTGTCAAATGGGGTCATTAGCTTTGATAAAGTCAACTACTGTGCACAGTTGAACTTTAATTTGCTAAGTGTATCTCAAATTTGTGACAAATCTTATTCAACATTATTTGATGATTCTTTCTGTTACATACTCAAACCAGGTTTCAAGATTGACAATGAGTGGGTGGTGGTTAAAGCTCCAAGAGATCGTGATGTATACAAGCTTGATATGTCGCAGATTGATGCTGAAACCGAAACTACTTTTCTCATTGCTCATGCATCAAATGATGAGAGTCAGCTTTGGCATAGACGGCTGGGCCATTCAAACTTCAGAAACATGAATCGTTTAGTGACTGGAAATCATGCTGTGGGAATACCGTCAAAGAAATTCTCTACAACTGATCTCTGTCCAGCTTGTTTGAAAGGAAAACAGCACCGAATGTCTTTTAAGTCCAAGCCAGAAAACTCCATTTCAAAACCCTTGCAGATGCTACACATGGATCTTTTCGGACCAACAAATGTTCAAAGCATTGGAAAGAAGTCTTATTGTTTTGTCATCATTGATGATTTTACAAGATTTTCTTGGGTTTATTTCTTGCATGTTAAATCTGAAACTGCGGAGTTGTTAAAAGAATTAATTATCAAAGTTGAAAATCAGTTGGATTGTAAAGTAAAAATCTTAAGAAGTGATAATGGAACAGAGTTTAAGAACGCTAATGTTGATTTGTTTTGTGCAGAAAAAGGAATTGCGCGACAATTTAGTGCTCCAAGAACGCCTCAACAAAACGGGGTTGCGGAACGGAAAAATCGAACACTTATTGAAGCAGCAAGATCCATGATAGCAGATGCCAAAATCCCTATCACATTCTGGGACGAAGCTATTGCTACTGCGTGTTTTGTACAAAACAGGACATTATTGGTTCAGGATAAACAGAAAACATCTTATGAGTTGTTATTTGGAAGAAAACCGAATATTTCTTACTTGAAAGCATTTGGTTGTCCTGTATCGATTCTAAATTTAAGTGACCATCTCGGAAAATTTGAGTCAAAATCTGACGATGGATTTTTTCTTGGTTACTCATCTGTTTCAAAAGCTTATCGAGTTTTTAATAGCAAAACTAACACTGTTATTGAAACTATTAACGTTAAGTTTTTAGAAAATTCATTTCCGTTAGTGGCTCATGGTCCCGAATGGTTATTTGATTTATATTCGTTATCAAAATCTTTCAATTCTAACTTATTTGATTTTTCAGGAACATCGAGAAAAGAATCAGGAGACTTGGGATGTTTTAGCGATGATTCTGATAATGACGATGATAGCAATCTCAATTCTGAGTATCCATTCATGTCATTTCATAATCCTGATCATGTCAAATCTAGTCAAACTCCGGGTACGTTTGGTTCTCAAGAAGATCAAGATTCAAATAATCTTGATGATGATGTTAATCCGCAAAATTCTCCTAATGATGGTGGATCTGTTCAGAATCAACCATCATCAGATCCGAATGTTGAAGTTGTTCCAGAATCATTTGACTACTTCATCAATTCACCGGATCAAGTTCCTAATTTCACTCCACATACTTCTACCATTCTACAAGATCTACCAAATCTGAATCAGTCTAATCTGGAGACGCAAGTTCAAGGTGACGTTATACCAACTCATCGAGTTCATAGGAATCATCCTGTCTCTCAGATTATTGGACCTTTGAATCAGCGAACTATGAGAAGTCAGACTGAACATGCAAACGTTTGTCTTTATTCATGTTTTCTTTCTCAAGTGGTGCCAAAGAACATTTCAGAAGCGTTGCAAGATAATAGTTGGATTGAAGCCATGCAAGAGGAGTTACTTCAATTTCGCAAACAAGAAGTTTGGAAGTTAGTGGACTTACCTGAAGGAGAAAATGCGATTGGTACAAGATGGTTGTACAAGAACAAGCCGGATGAACGTGGCATTGTTGTGAGAAACAAAGCCAGACTTATTGCACAAGGTTACACTCAGGAAAAAGGTATCGACTATGAAGAAGTGTTTGCTCCGGTCGCTCGACTTGAAGCTATTCGTGTTTTTCTAGCTTATGCCTCTTTTATGAAGTTTAAAGTGTTTCAAATAGACGTTAAAGGCGCTTTTCTGTATGGACCAATTACCGATGATGTATATGTCAGACAACCTCCGGGTTTTGAAGATCCTGATTATCCACATCGTGTATACAAATTGAGTAAAGCTTTATATGGTCTACATCAAGCTCCAAGGATTTGGTACGAGACGTTATCTAAACATTTGCTAGAACATGGACTTACAAGAGGTCAGATTGATCCAACTTTATTCATGAAGCGGGAAAATGAAGATCTTTTATGTGTTCAAGTGTATGTGGATGATATCATCTTTGGATCAACCAGTGCGTCCATGTGCAAAGAGTTTGAAGAAATCATGAAGTCAAGATTTCAGATGAGTTCGATGGGGGAGATTAATTTCTTTCTCAGATTACAAGTAAAACAGTCAGCAGACGGAATTTTTATCAACCAATCAAAGTTTGTTGAGAAGTTGCTGAAAAAGTTCAAGATGCAGGACTGTCAGACTATTCGAACGCCATCTGATGTGAACTGCAAGATACAGCCGGATCCGAAAGGCAAATCCGTTGATCAAACACTGTACAGATCAATGATTGGTTCACTGATGTATCTTACTGCATCAAGGCCAGACATTATGTATGTTGTATGTGTGTGTGCAAGATATCTGTCTGATCCAAAAGAGTCGCACCTGGTTGCTGTTAAACGTATTTTCAGATACCTTAAAGGGAAACCGAATCTCGGGTTATGGTATCCTTATGAAGGCAATTTTGAATTATATAGTTATTCTGGTAGTGACTTTGGTGGGTGTGCTATTGACAGGAAATCGACTACTGGTGGATGTCAATTTCTGGGTCCTAGACTTGTTTCTTGGCAATGCAAAAAGCAGACCAACGTTTCTGTATCCACAGCTGAAGCAGAGTATATCGCTGCATCGGCAGGATGTTCTCAAGTTTTGTGGCTACAAAACCAATTGCTTGACTACGGGTTTAACTTTCTCAAAACTCCTATATACATAGATAATACTGCTGCTATGTTCATTACTGCTAATCCTGTTCAACACTCAAAAACCAAACATATCGAAATTCGATATCACTTTCTCAGAGACAACTCTGAAAAAGGTTTAATAATTTTGATTAAAGTTCATACCGACAAACAACTGGCAGATCTTTCCACAAAATCTTTCTTGTCAGGGCGGTTTGAATTCTTAATTCAATCCATAGGGATAATCAGCCATGATTAATTCTAATTTTTGAAAAACCAAACAAAAAACAGAAAATATAAAATCCAAAAACATAATAAGTCGATATCAAGTATTGATTCCTTTGTCTTTTATTTTATTGTTTTGCATTGTGTGTGTGCATGAAAAAGAAAAGAAAAACAAAAATATAAAAGCAAAAAGAAAAGAAAATATCATGTCATAAGAATCTATATTGCAAAAAGTGAGAAATGATAGTCACACTAGACATTATTTGTTACATCATTTTTAAATAAAGACTGATGAATGTTAATTGATGTGCGAGACAGCCCAGGCAATTAGACTGGAAAAGTAAGTACATTGTTGACAAATCTAAAATCAATGATCTTTGTGTCAAGTTCCTTTGCTATACATGTCTAGATATATATCTTTTGATGCATTGCTTGTGATGATAGTTGTTCATGATCGGGTAACGATGCAGTCTATTCAGTGTGATGAACCGCATCGTGAGCTTCTTTGTTGTGGTATCCACAGACCTGAAGTCTCACACGAAGTCTCTTTTGAGCTTCAAGGTGCAGCAAAAGATTCCCAAAGTTGGAACAAAAAGAGTCCCAAATGTGGACCATCACCAAACAAAAATTCCAAAAAGGAATTCAGAAGATTCCCAAGGGGAATGATAGGAAATGGAAAATTCCAAAAAGGAATTCAAAAGAAGTCCCAAAGTGGACCAAATTCGAATAGAACCCATTTTCCACACTGTTTCTGATTGTTAGTGACCAGATTTATGTGCAATATGCATTCAGGTAGTGTCTGAAAAGGAAATATATTGACATATGTAAGCATGAGGGTCACATAAGTCATTCTAATCGAACCTTAAATCTCATCATGATACTGAAAAAGTAAGTGTGTCAACTCGAGCTAATTGGTATGTTTTCATATCATCACTCAATCAAGCATAAGTCAAATGTCTATTCAAAACTTGCAAAACATGTTCAGATAATGTGTGGTATGATCTCACTGCGATATTTTGATTCATTGCATTGCATATTTCTTTATTTTAATGTGTGTGCTTTGAGTGTGCAGGCATATGGAATCTTTATTGACACATCGACATCCTTGTTAAACTTAAAAATTTCAAGAAAATTCAAGTTAAGGGGGAGAATAAGTGAAGAAGAAAAATATTTACAAAAATCCAAAAATATTTTAAATAAGTGTGTTTTGAATGAACAACATTATGAGGTATGAAAAGCAAATGTATTGGATGTGTTAAAAACAAACCCAAGGTCGTGTGATATGTTTTTAAGAAATTGCTTCGGGATATAAAAATTTTGGTTGTGCAAAAACATTTTTACAAGAAAAAATCAAAGAAAAAGAAAAAGGGTTTTAATTAGAATTAATATTTGTTGACTTGTATTAGATTTTTGATATTTAATGTGACAAACCCTAATAAGGATGTCTTGTCTAATTAATATGTCGAGAATGTTTGCAGGTGCAATAAATGCAGTTGAAAAGTCAACAGACGAGAAAATTGAAAAATTGTCAAAGTGTTGTTCTTTCGCCGGGTGAAGATATCAGAGACAATTGTTCAGCCGGGTAATGAAGATACTATTTAGCCGGGTAAAGTGGTTGTATCTGATATGAGCCGGGTGATTGGGTGAAAAGAAGTGAAGCCGGGCAAAGATATTATGGCTACTTTGATGCCGGGTAATGAACAAGTCATTATACAGCCGGGTGAAGGAGTCATTGATATCTGCCGTGTGACCAGTTGTGTTACTATGCTGCCGGGTAATGAAGTGTTGACACTGTACAGCCGGGTAAAAGAAAGAAGTCTTTATCTCGCCGTGTAAGTGAAGAACTTTGAGTAGCCGGGTGAAAGTATAACAACTGTGTTGCCGGGTGATGAAGAAAAGCATGCCGGGTGATGAAGAAGATCACTGTGTTGCCGGGTGATAAAGAAAAGCAAGCCGGGTGATGAAGAAGATCACTATGTAGCCGGGTGATGTGTAAAACCAAAACAGGTGTAGTTGTTCCTAACCTTTACCCGTCTCTACAGTGACTTACCCATCTCTACAGTGCTTTACCCGTCTCTACAGTGAATGACCCGTCCAATTGTTTTTACATGTTTCTATGTTGACCCGTCCATGTTGTGACTTGTCTCATGTACTTGACCCGTCCCAACAGTACATGACACGGATCAACGGTGCATGACCCGTCAAGGCTTATTGGGCTTTTATTGTTTACCCGTCCCATTTTGTTGACCCGTCACAAAAAGTTTGACCTAATTTTCAACCATATAAAAACCCGCCTCTTCACAAACACTTATCATTTTTCACAAAGTTCTTCAAGCAAAATCCCATGTACCACAAATCGTTCATACTTTTGTTCAATCGATTGTTCTGTAACAAGTTTGATTGATTGAATAAGGTATAATCTACATGTTTCGAGCTTGATAAACCTGTAAAGTGTTTGTTAAAACGAAAAACGATGATGAACAGTACTTGATCACTGAATCGACACTTTGATTGTGCGTGTTAAAACAAAAATCGAATGTTGTATTAGGTGTAATAACTGTCGATTATCAACAATCAACCATTAATTTGCATCAAATTGCTTAAAATCAACAGAATCGACTCAAATTTGCTCACAACTGTCGAACCGCCATTGATGACCTGTTGGAAGTTCTTAAGTGTTAACTTCAAAATGATAAAATGTGTGTTAAAACTGACAAATCATTGTTAAAACTGAGCTTAAACATGTTAAACAACTTCACTTTACAAATTTCAGATTTGTGTTCTTAAGTGAATAACCTGTTAAGTGTAATATGTTGTATGATCATTGATTCACAAAGGTTTTTATTAAACAAAATGATGAAAATCAGATTGTTAGATCAACTTAGGTGTTAAAATGATTATGTGATTGTTTTACATTATAACTTTTTGTTCAAATACTTATGTAAATTTGAAATTTATTAATGATGAATCTAACTCATATGTCTTGCTGTTGTTCTAAACAGATGGAGAATTTGAAGTTTGAACCCAAGCATAATTTGGTTGCATGTTTGGATGAAACTATACCAGAAACAGAGGGGTATAGAGATATGATGAGATTTATCAAGAGAACCAAGTATGTCTATGCTATGTGTGCTAAGCCTGTCATATATGCAAGACTGATCAAAAGTTTTTGGAGAACAGTTGAGGTTGTGACTGATGAGGCTGGGGTGAATGTTGTTAGAAGGAATATCACCAAAGATTTAGTGTTGACTGTTTCTAAAGAAGCTATCAGAACAGCATTGAGGATTGATGATGATGAGATAGGAGCAAATGATGAGCTAACAGTTGCTGAATGTCAAGCGTGTTTTGTGAATATGGGTCATCCTCCCGTATTTCCAAAGTCACAGTTTGTTAGAGCAAGATTGGGGAAGAAGTGGAAGTTATTGTGCTATGTGATACAACAATGCATGTCAAGAAGGAGTGCTGGTTTCGACAATTTTCCTTCTGACATTGCATCTCCAATTGTTGCTATTGTAGAGAACAAGCCGTTCAACATGTCAAAATGGATAATGAAGGGGTTTGTATTCAATCTAGTGAAGGGCAAAAGATTCAAGTTTCTCATGTATCCGAGATTCTTGCAATTGATGATTAATGTTGCTTATCCTGTTATTAGAGAAGAAGGATTTACTGGAGGGATACTTTACACTGAGGACATGAATGATCTATCTTATAGGAAGATGAGTATAGGAAATGTACCAAGTGTTGAGTTATTTGACTATATGAGGGATATAGCAAATAATGTGGATGATATTGAGATAGTATACCATCACATATCACATGGAGAGATAGTGAATCCACAGGACCTAGTTGATGAGGTGCCTGATAACTTATTGGATGATGATGAGTATTTTACTCGACATCCAGAAGAGGAAGATGAGCCTGAGAATGATGAGAATGAAGAAGGTGATGATAGTGATAGTGATGAGGAAAGAGATGATGGTGAAAGTGAAAGTGAGGATGATAGTGATGATGATAGTGGGAATGACGGTGTTGAGGATATTATGGAAGAAGAAAGTGCTGAATCAGTTCCTGAGGAGGCCAAAACTGTTGAAACAGAACCACTGGTGATTGAAGAACCTGTTGAGGTTGTTAGTGGTGCAGAAGAAGTTGTTATTAAAGCTCCTAGGAATATTACAGTTCAATATACTAGATCTCGAAGATCTAAGGCTGTGATTGAGCCTGAGTTAATTGATGAGCCGAATGTTATTGAAGATGTACATGTGCCAGAGATAGTGGACATTGTACAGATTGCTAAAGAAGTTGAAGCAGAAGTAGTGATAGGTTCAATTTGATCGATTATATCACTCAAATGATTAGAATGAAACACGCACACAAACAGTTCAATCAAACAACATGATTACTAATAATTCTCTTTTGTATATTGATGATCAAAGCAAGTTTGTAGTACAAATGCAGGAGAAAATAAATCACACACACTTAGTTCTCTCTCTAACGTGAATTGTGATCTAGCCTCTCTCCTCACACTCTCTCACTACATGCTTTTAAGCAACAATTACAATATTAGGGAAAATAACAAAATAGACCCTAAACTATACATAAATGTATAAACAAATACAAAGTAAATCTTAAACAGGAAATAGCCCTAACAGTACTCCCCCTAAGATTTATCTTTGGATTTCATCAAAATTTTCAAAACAGTTTTCTTCTTTACTTTTTCAGCACCAATCTCTCACCAATCTTCATGTTCATCTTTAACGTCCAGCAACTCTTTTCCTTTGTATTCTTCTTGTTCTTTCAATGCTTCCTCGATGCATGACTTGAACTTTTCTGCAATCTTTGCTTGTCTTGGTTTGGACTCGTTTGTAAGGATGTCACAGGCATTCATTCGTCTCAGAGAATCAAGAGTTAAACCTGCAAAATCAATGTTAGCATAGAATTCATAAGGCAATTCTCTCCCTTTGACTTGCACCTCCAATGTACCCTTCGAAGTTACTCGCATAAATTCTATCTCCGGAACTTCAACTTTCACAAGGTTAGCATTGAGTAATGCCTTCCTTAGTCGTATTTTTTCTGACGCAGCAGTAATCACCTCAACCATAACCATAAATAATTTTTGATCAGCTTCAGCAACTTTGTCTTTACATTTCTCCATTTTGTAAGTTCTCAGGTGTTCAATGTATGATGGATGCAACAACTTCAGCTCAAACGTACTGAATAAGGTGATCATGTCCTTATCCCAGTCATCTAAATTTCGCACCAGTTTCAATTCAAAAGTTTACTGATTGTAGAAAAACTTAAGAATTGGCTTTGTCGCTTGAGTACCATCAAACACTTTCAGCCCCGGATCAGTCACCTTATCAAAATATTCGTCAGAAAATTCTTCTAAGTACATGTTCTCACTCACCACCAACTTCTTCTGTTTTCTCTTTTTCTTTGATTGCACATAGGCACTATCCTCCTGTTGACCTCTTAACTCCAAAAACTTCGGCATTCGGCTTATCCCAGCATCAAGTAACATCGCGCATTTATCACCACGCTCAACATGCGTGTGATTTATCAGTCTTAGCTTATTCAACTCTTTCAAATCTTGCACCTCTAACTTGAAAATACTAGAGTAGTAATGGTATACATCGCATAAACCATTCACTCTTTTGATCAAGAATGCATCAAACACCTCGTCATATTTCCATGCAATGATTTTTACCTTCTTGGATTTTTCCGGTACGATCATTGAATCAAGAAGTTCAGCAACAGACTGACCCTTGCTCAGCAGTGATCTCACAACATCACCTGCTATGGCTGATTTATGCCATGATTCACGTACATCCATAGGTATATTATATGACTTGACCTCACTAGGAAACATATCCATCAACTCATGCCTCTTCTTGTGCGCATTCTCTGGTAAAGCCATTACCGGTATCTCTTTTGGTCCGAGAACTTTGTATCTCTTGGTCATAAAACATACGATTGTACATCTTCTCCGTCTTCATAAAACTTACAACAATTTTCCTCAGTGACTCTTGTTTCAATCTTTTCAACGTCCTATAAGGATAATTTCTTGAGCTCAGCCAGTCACGCATACATCTACTTGACATTTCTTCAGGGTTTTGATGATAAAGCTCAGTTGGAGGTAAATATTCAATATTTAAACTCTCTTGAAGTGGTGTCCATTCTCCCATTTCAACAATAAACTCTTTCTCATCAGCCGCAGCTTTATCTTGAGCTATCAAACATTTCTCATACTCTTCGTTGATTTGACTCACAGTCAGACCATTCAGATACACTGGATTGTACTTCATCTTCTCAAGATAAGCAAATCTTTCAGGCAAGTCAGCTGGAATCTCATGATCAGGATTGACTTCAGGCTCAGCTTCTGGTTCAGATTCTGTGAAATCTATGTCATCAAGATCATCTAGTGCCTCAATCATTGGTGCATTGTCAGTTTGAACCGGCTCAAACTGACTTACTTCTTCTGTCATAGTTTCAGGCACATTCTCAACCATTTCAGCTACTTTAGGCACTTCTTCAACCAATACAGATTCAGATTGAATCGGCTCAATCTGAACTATTTCTCCAGTTTCAGCTTCTTTCACAGTATCATCAGCCTTTGCCATTTCTACCACCTCAGTTTCAGCTACAGTCACAGATTGAATCGGCTCAATCTGCACTATTTCTTCTACTTTTGCCTTTTTAGTAACACTTTCTTCACCAGTAATCTCCGGCACTGCATCTAACTTCCTTTTTCCCTCAGCCTTGTCAGTATTGACAGTTTCAGCAGCTTCATCGGGAATGATAATTGGAGATTCAACCCTTATGCCCACATTTGATGTACCACGTGCTCTAGTATAGTAAACTTTTGCTTCTTGAGTAGCTTCTGTCACTTCTACCACTTCTTCAGAAAAATCTCTGTCTGATGTGGACCCTGACTTCTTAGATCGAGTTTCTTCCAACCATTTCTCCAACATTTCCTTTTCAGCATTAAGAGTGTTACATTCTGCCTTCAACTCTTTATAATCATACTTCAAATTTTCATGTTCATCCTTCAACTTGTCATAATCAGCTTTCAACTCTTCATGTTCAGCTTTCAACTTTACATGATCAGCATCCAACTCCTTGAATGTTTTCAGATTCTGATTATGAATATTCCAAAACTCTTCAAATCTTTTCTTCTTTCTATCATTTGATGCTTTCAACTGTTCATTAGCATCTAAGAGTTTGGCCACCATCTCTTCTAACTCAGCAATCCTTTCTTTATCCTCATTAATATCAACACTTGACACAATTTTTGGCGAAGACTCCAAAGATTGTTCAATGTTTTCAGCAACCGGAGATGATGTGGTGGGTATGTCAACTGGGACAGAATCAGTAATGCCAGCATCAGTGTCATCAACTATCTGTGCAATAGTCTCAACATCGGCCATTACTTCTTTAGCAATCTGAACAACATCTATCTGTTCAGGCATATTCACATCTTCTATCACACTTGGTTCCTTCACAATCACAGACTTAGATCTTCGAGATCTAACATACTGAACAGTAATATTCCTTGGATTTTCAATGTCAACCTCTTCAGCCACACTAACAACCTCAACAGGTTCTTTACTCGCAACTGGTTCAACAACTTCGACATTTTCTATCTCCAACTCCATTGGTTCAGCTACCTCAATATTCTCTGCCTCCTCTGAAACAGATTCAGCATCATCATCACCATCTTTTCCACTATCATCACCACCATCATCATCTTCATTATCACCATCATTCTCACTATCACTGTCATTACCATCACTTTCATCATCCTCGGATTCATCTTCTCCTTCTGGATGTCTAGCAAAGTACTCGTCATCATCCAGTAAGTTATCAGGCACCTCATCAATAGGTCCTGTGGATTTACTATCTCTCCATGTGAAATATGATGATATACAGTCTCAATATCCTCTTCATTATTTGCTATATCTCGCATATAGTCAAATAGCTCAACACTTGGAACATTCCCGATACTCATCTTTCTATAAGATAGATCATTCATGTCTTCAGTATACAGTATACATTACTTCTTTAGCAATCTGAACAACATCTATCTGTTCAGGCATATTCACATCTTCTATCACACTTGGTTCCTTCACAATCACAGACTTAGATCTTCGAGTTCTAACATACTGAACAGTAATATTCCTTGGATTTTCAATGTCAACCTCTTCAGCCACACTAACAACCTCAACAGGTTCTTTACTCGCAACTGGTTCAACAACTTCGACATTTTCTATCTCCAACTCCATTGGTTCAGCTACCTCAATATTCTCTGCCTCCTCTGAAACAGATTCAGCATCATCATCACCATCTTTTCCACTATCATCACCACCATCATCATCTTCATTATCACCATCATTCTCACTATCACTGTCATTACCATCACTTTCATCATCCTCGGATTCATCTTCTCCTTCTGGATGTCTAGCAAAGTACTCGTCATCATCCAGTAAGTTATCAGGCACCTCATCAATAGGTCCTATGGATTTACTATCTCTCCATGTGAAATATGAAGATATACAGTCTCAATATCCTCTTCATTATTTGCTATATCTCGCATATAGTCAAATAGCTCAACACTTGGAACATTCCCGATACTCATCTTTCTATAAGATAGATCATTCATGTCTTCAGTATACAGTATCCCTCCAGCAACACCTTCTTCTCTGATGATTGGATATGCAACATTAATCATCAGTTGCAAGAATCTCGGAAACATGAGAAACTTGAACCTTTTACCCTTCACAAGATTGAACACAAAACCATTCATAATCCATTTCGACATGTTAAATGGTTTGTTTTCTGCTATGGCAACTATTGGGGATGCAATGTCAGAGGGAAAATTGTCAAAACCGGCACTCCTTCTTGACATGCACTGCTGAATCACATAGCACAGTAACTTCCACTTCTTTCCCAATCTTGCCCTTACAAATTGTGATTTTGGAAATACAGGAGGATGTCCCATATTCACAAAGCACGCTTGACATTCAGCAACTGTCAGCTCATCATTTGCTCCTACCTCATCTTCATCAATCCTTAATGATGTTCAGATAGCTTCTTCATAAACAGTCAATATCAACTCTCTGGTGATATTCCCTCTAACAATAGTCACTCCATCATCATTTCTAATCACCTCAGCTGTCCTCCAAAACCTTTTGATCAATCTTGCATATATGACCGGCTTAGCACACATAGCATAAACATACTTTGTCCTTTTGATAAATCTCATCATGTCTCTATATCCTTCAGTCTCAGGAATAGACTCATCCAAACAGGCAACTAAATTGTGTTTGGGTTCAAACTTCAAATTCTCCATCTGTTAAAACAAAAACAAAACATAAACAAGACACATGTGTTAGAATCTTCATTAATAAATTTCAAATTTTCATAAGTGTTTGAACACAAAGTTATAAAAGTAAAACATTCATATTATCATTTTAACTCCTAAATTGATCTTAGCAAAATGATATTCATCATTTTGATCAAAACAACTTTGAATTTTAATGATCATACAACATTTTGCAATTTAACAGTTTAACACTTTAAGAACAAAAATTTGACATTTGTATGATGAAGTTGTTTAACCTGTTTTAGTTCAGTTTTAACAAGGATTTGTCACTTTTAACATATATTTTATCATTTTGAAGTTAACATTGAAGAGCATTCAAAAGGTCATTAATGGCGGTTTGACAGTTATGAGCATTTTGGATGATTCTGTTGATTTTAAGGAGTTTTGTTGCAAATTAATGATTGATTGTTAATGATCGACAGTCTTTTACACTTAAACAACATTCGATTTTAGTTTTATCACACAAAATCAAAGTGTCGATTCAGTGATCAAAAACACTGTTCATCATCGTTTTTCATTTTACCGATTGATTTGCAGGTTTATCAAGATCAAATCACTTAAACAATACCTTATTCAATCGATCAGACTTGTTACAGAAAAAACGATTGAATATGATAATCAAACGATTTAATGTGCAGAGGATTTGCTTGAAATTGTGAGTGAAAAATGACAAGTGTTTGTGAAGAGGCGGGTTTTTATATGGTTAAAAATTAGGTCAAACATGAGATGCCGGGTCAACACTTTGGGACGGGTAAGCATAAAAGCCCAATAAGCCTTGACGGGTCAAGCACTGTTGAGACGGGTCATGCACTGTTGTGACGGGTCAAGTACTTGAAACAAGTCACAACATGTGACAGGTCAACATAAAACATGAAAAACACTTGACGGGTCAAACACTGTAGAGACGGGTAAACCACTGTTGTGACGGGTAAGCCACTGTAGTGACGGGTAAAGGAACAAATACACCTGTTTGAGTTTACTCATCACCCGGCAACATAGTATACTTCACAACATCACCCGGCATGCTTTCTTCATCACCCGGCAGCATAGTACTTTTACTTCATCACCCGGCATGTTTTTCTTCATCAACCGGCAACACAATTTGTTTACACTATTACCCGGCAACACAGTGTTATTCACTTACACGGCAAGATAACTTCTCTTTTACCCGGCTGTATAGTGACAACATTTCTTCACCCGGCTGTATAGTGAAACAACTTGTCACCTGGCAAATATCTATGACTTCTTCACCCGGCATAAATTTGACATGTTCATTGCCCGGCCATATAGTAGTCATAATATCTTCACCCGGTTTCACTTCTTTTTCATAATCACCCGGCTTGTATCAAAACACACTTACCCGGCTGAATAGTAACATCATTACCCGGCTGAACAGTGTCTTCTGATATCTTTTACCCGGCTTCAATCCTTGAACGATTTTTCTCGTCTGTTGACTTTTTCAACAGCATTTATTGCACCTGCAACATTCTCGACATATTAATTAGACAAGACATCCTTTTTTAGGGTTTGTCATATTAATTTCAACAACATTTTAGGGCAACAAAATTAAATCATTAAAAACATCCATTTTTCTTTTTCTTCACAAAAATGTTTTTGCACAACCAAAATTTCTATATCTCGAAGCAAATTTTCTTAAAAAGAATCACAAGACCTTGGGTTTGTTTTTAACACATCCAATACATTTGCTTTTCATACCACATAATCTTGTTCATTCAAAACACACTTATTCAAAGATATTTTGGATTTTTTGTAATATTTTTCTTCATCAATTATTCTCCCCCTAAACTTGAAATTTCTTGAAATTTTTAAGTTTAACAAGGATGTCGATGTGTCAATAAAGATTCCAGATGCCTGTACACACAAAGCACACACATTAAAATAAAGACATATGCAATGCAATGAATCAAAATATCACAGTGAGATCATACCACACATTATCTGAACATGTTTTGCAAGTTTTGAATAGACATTTGACTTATATTTGATTGAGTGATGATATGAAAACATATCAATTAGCTCGAATTGACACACTTACTTTTTCAGTATCATGATGATATTAAGGTTCAATTAGAATGACTTATGTGACCCACTTGTATACATATGTCAACATATTTCCTTATCAACCACCACCTGAATGCATATTGCACAAAACCTGGTCACTTTCAGTCATTAACAGTGTGGAATCTGGGTTCTATTCGGATTTGGTCCACTTTGGGACTTCTTTTTATTCCATTTTGGAATTTTTCATTTCCTATTGTTCCCCTTGGGAATCTTCTGAATTCCATTTTGGAATTTTTGTTTGGTGATGGTCCACATTTGGGACTCTTTTTGTTCCATCTTTGGGAATCTTTTGCTGCACCTTGAAGCTCAAAAAGAGACTTCGTGTGAGACTTCAGGTCTGTGGATACCACAACAAAGAAGCTCACGATGCGGTTCATCACACTGAAAAGATTGCATCGTTATCCGATCATGCACAACTATCATCACAAGCAAGGCATCAAAAGATATATATCTAGATATGTATAACAAAGGAACTTAACACAAAGATCATTAAGTTTATGTTTGTTAACAATGAAACTTACTTTTTCAGTTTAATTGCCTGAGCTGTCTCGCACATCAATTAATATTCATCAGTCTTTATTTAAAAATGATGTATCAAATAATGTTTAGTGTAACTATCATTTCTCACTTTTGACAATATAGATTCTTATGACATGATATTTTCTTTTCTTTTTGCTTTTATATTTTTATATTTCTTTTCTTTTTCTTTTTCATGCACACACACAATGCAAAACAATAAAATAAAAGACAAAGGAATCAATACTTGACATCGACTTATTCTATTTTTTGGGTTTTAAATTTTCTGATTTTTGTTTGGTTTTTCAAAAAATTAGAATTAATCATGATTGATTAACCCTATGGATTGAATTAAGAATTCAAACCGTCCTGACAAAAATGATTTTGTGAAAAGATCTGCCAGTTGTTTGTCGGTATGAACTTTAATCAAAATTATTAAACCTTTTTCAGAGTTGTCTCTGAGAAAGTGATATCGAATTTCGATATGTTTGGTTTTTAAGTGTTGAACAGGATTAGCAGTAATGAACATAGCAGCAGTATTATCTATGTATATAGGAGTTTTGAGAAAGTTAAACCCGTAGTCCAGCAATTGGTTTTGTAACCACAAAACTTGAGAACATCCTGCAGATGTAGCGATATACTCTGCTTCAGCTGTGGATACAGAAACATTGGTCTACTTTTTGCATTGCCAAGAAACAAGTCTAGGACCCAGAAATTGACATCCACCAGTCGTCGATTTCCTGTCAAGAGCACACCCACCAAAATCACTGTCAGAATAACTATATAATTCAAAATTGCCTTCATAAGGATACCATAACCCGAGATTCGGTTTCCCTTTAAGGTATCTGAAAATACGTTTAACAGTAACCAGGTGCGACTCTTTTGGATCAGACTGATATCTTGCACACACACATACAACATACATAATGTCTGGTCTTGATGCAGTAAGATACAACAGTGAACCAATCATTGATCTGTACAGTGTTTGATCAACAGATTTGCCTTTTGGATCCGGTTGTATCTTGCAGTTCACATCAGATGGAGTTCGAATAGTCTGACAATCTTGCATCTTGAACTTTTTCAGCAACTTCTCAACAAATTTTGATTGGTTGATAAAAATTCCGTCAGCGGATTGTTTCACCTGTAATCCAAGAAAGAAGTTAATCTCCCCCATTGAACTCATCTGGAATCTGCACTTCATGATTTCCTCAAACTCTTTACACATTGACGCACTGGTTGATCCGAAGATAATATCGTCCACATAAACTTGAACACATAAGAGTTCTTCATTCTCCCTCTTCATAAACAAAGTTGGATCAATCTGTCCTCTTATGAATCCATGTTCTAGTAAATGCTTAGATAATGTCTCATACCAGATCCTTGGAGCTTGATGTAGACCATATAGAGCTTTACTCAACTCGTATACACGATGAGGATAGTCAGGATCTTCAAAACCCGGAGGTTGTCTGACATATACATCATCTGTAATTGGTCCATACAGAAAAGCGCCTTTAACGTCCATTTGGAATACTTTAAACTTCATGAAGGAAGCATATGCAAGAAAAACGCGTATAGCTTCAAGTCGTGCGACCGGAGCGAACACCTCTTCATAATCAATGCCTTCTTCCTGAGTATATCCATGTGCAATAAGTCTGGCCTTGTTTCTCACAACAATACCACGTTCGTCTGGCTTGTTCTTGTACAACCACCTTGTACCAATCGCATTTTCTCCTTCAGGTAAGTCTACTAATTTCCAAACCTCTTGTTTGCGAAATTGAAGTAACTCCTCTTGCATGGCTTCAATCCAACTATTATCTTGCAACGCCTCTGAAATGTTCTTTGGCACCACTTGAGAAAGAAAACATGAATAAAGACAAACATTTGCTTGCTCAGTTTGACTTCTTGTAGTTCTCTGATTCAACGGCCCAATAATCTGAGAGACATGATGTTTCTTGTGAATTCGATGAGTTGGTATATCATCTCCTTGCACTTGACTCTCCAGATTAGACTGATTCAGATTTGGTAGATCTTGTAGAATGGTAGAAGTATGCGGAGTGAAATTAGGAACTTGATCCGGTGAATTGATGAAGTAGTCAAACGTTTCTGGAACAACTTCAACATTCGGATCCAATAGTGGTTGATTCTGAACAGATCCACCATCATTAGGAGAACTTTGCGGATTAACATCATCTTCAAGATTGTTTGATTCTTGTTCGTCTTGAGAACCAGAAGGACCCGGAGCTTGACTGGATACTCCATGATCAGGATTATGAAAAGACATGAACGGATACTCAGAATTGAGATTGCCATCATCGTCATTATCAGAATCATCACTAAAACATCCCAAGTCTCCTGATTCCTTTCTCGAGCTTCCTGAAAAATCAAACAAGTTAGAATTGAAAGATTTTGATAACGAATCTAAATCAAACAACCATTCGGGACCATGCGCCACTGACGGAAACGAATTTTCTAAAAACTTTACGTTAATAGTTTCAATAACAGTATTTGTTTTGCTATTAAAAACCCGATAAGCTTTAGAAACAGACGAGTAACCAAGGAAAAATCCATCGTCAGATTTTGACTCAAATTTCCCGAGATGATCACTTAAATTTAGAATCGATACAGGACAACCAAATGCTTTCAAGTAAGAAATATTTGGTTTTCTTCCAAATAACAACTCATAAGATGTTTTCTGTTTATCCTGAACCAATAATGTCCTGTTTTGTACAAAACACGCAGTAGCAATAGCTTCGTCCCAGAAAGTGATCGGAATTTTGGCATCTGCGAGCATGGATCTTGCTGCTTCAATTAGTGTTCGATTTTTCCGTTCCGCAACCCCGTTTTGTTGAGGCGTTCTTGGAGCACTAAACTGTCGCGCAATTCCTTTTTCTGCACAAAACAAATCAACATTAGCGTTCTTAAATTCTATTCCATTATCACTTCTCAAGATTTTCACTTTACAATCCAACTGATTTTCAACTTTGACAATAAATTCTTTTAACAACTCAGCAGTTTCAGATTTAACATGCAAAAAATAAACCCAAGAAAATCTAGTGAAATCGTCAATAATGACAAAACAATAAGACTTCTTTCCGATGCTTTGAACATTTGTTGGTCCGAAAAGATCCATATGAAGCATCTGTAAGGGTTTTGAAATGGATTTTTCTGGCTTGGACTTAAAAGACATCCGATGCTGTTTTCCTTTCAAACATGCTGGACAGAGATCAGTTGTAGAGAATTTCTTTGACGGTATTCCCACAGCATGATTTCCAGTCACTAAGCGATTCATGTTTCTGAAGTTTGAATGGCCCAGCCGTCTATGCCAAAGCTGACTCTCATCATTTGAGGCATGCGCAATGAGACAAGTAGTTTCGGTTTCAGCATCAATCTGCGACATATCAAGCTTGTATACATCACGATCTCTTGGAGCTTTAACCACTACCCATTCATTGTCAATCTTGAAACCTGGTTTGAGTATATAACAGAAAGAATCATCAAATAAAGTTGAATACGATTTGTCACAAATTTGAGATACACTTAGCAAATTAAAGTTCAACTGTGCACAGTAGTTGACTTTATCAAAGCTAATGACCCCATTTGACACAGTTCCTTCTCCAGTTATTTTACCACCAGCATCTCCTCCAAATGCAACATGTGTACCATTCTTCAGCTTAAAGTCTTGAAGCAAGGCATGGTTGTCTGTCATATGCCGGCTACACCCACTATCAACAAACCATGAGTTAATAGGTCTTCTTGGGCGCACCTGCATTTCAACAATCACTTAGTTAGTTTGGTCAACCCAGGCCCACATGGTCTTGGGTTTTCCGAATCTATCTGCAACAGTAACTTGTTGATAATGAAGATTTTGAAAATTTGTTTCATTTGAGAGATTTGGTTGAAAACTGTTTCGCCCATTGGCTTGAAACGATTGCTTTCTTCTTAAAGCAATAAACCTTTCCTCTAACTTAGGATCAAGGTTATTTTCAAACTTTTGATTTCTTACCATCAAAGCTCTTGGTTTAAAACTGTTAACCTGCACATTTCTTGATGAAAAGTTAGAAACAGAATTGTTTCGATTGAAATTTCTCAAAACAGGAGAATGACTTTGATTAACATTTTGAAAACCAAATGATTGATTTCTTTGAAAATTTGGAAACGGAGTCATTTCTCTTGTTGAGTTTTTCCGAAAGAAACAATCCTTTGTGTCATGGTTTCTTCTTTCACAAATATCACAAAATTTGTTATAAAAACATTCTTCTGAAGAATGATTTCTTTTGTCACAGTAACTGCAGTACCTGTTAAAGAAACATTCAGCAGTTGCATGATTATAACGATCACAAATTTCACAATGTTTCTTGCTAATCCTAAAGAGCCGATTGTTAACTTTTGATGTAGAACCCACTCGTGATTCATTATCAGTTTTGTTCGGTTTCAGATTAACTTGATTCTTTTATGGAGACTTTGTTTGTGAGTTTGATTGCATGGGACTTTGATTCGATTTTAAACCATTCTGTTTGGTTACCATTTTTTATTCAATTCTTTTATCATTGACAGCGGAAGACTTAGGACCTGAACCTGTTTTCAGACCAGAGTTAGATTTGATTGGAGAATTGATTTGGTTACCATAAGAACCGTTCATATCAAAAGTTCCTGCAGACACAAACTTGATTGTTTTACCTTTTGACACTTTCTTCTTGACAGGTTTGACATTGTCAGTTTTAACATTTTGAGCTTTGGTGTTGTCATTCGATTTTATGACACTTTTACCTTTTGATTCTTTTGTTTCAGATTGATTGATCATTACTTTCGATTTCTGCTTCTTTGCAGTTGAAACTTCAGCTTTCTTCACAGCATTCTTCTTGATCAGTTGATCAGCAACTTTTTCCTTTTGTTCATTCTTCCACTTGATGTATTCAGGATCATTATATCCTGAAAATTCAGCTTCGTCCTTCACTTCCTGCGTGAGATTCAGTTCAGGATATTCAACAAGTTGAATTAGAACAGGCTCTAATTTGTTTTCAGATTTGTTGCTTGCTTCATCATCAGCTTCAGTCGTCACTTCATCTTCTTCTTTCAAACTTTCGATCAACACTTCAGATCCTTCGGATTCGGATTTACTTCTTTGAATTTCTTTGAATTTTCGTTCATTTTCAGGTGAATGATCAAATTCATTGAAGTTTTCAGGTAAAGTTTGAGTGATTGATTTAGGCATTGGTTCATGAGTAAAACCCAACCCTGTTTTGTTTTTGTTACCTCTTTCATTCACAAGTTGTTTAACCATTGTTTTACAACTTTTAACCTTTGTTAATTCAAATTGAGTGACTGCATGAGCAACTTTTTCTTGTTCAAAGTTCTTTGTCATTTCTTCAAGTTGTTTGGTGACAAGTTCCAGTTCTTTTAAGGTTTTGTTCCATGATTCTTTTAGTGACAAAATCTTCTCATCAGAAATTTTGTGATCAATTTTAAGTTTATCATGAATTTTCTCATGTTTGCTTAATTTGTCACCAATTTTAAATGAATGAGTTCGATAATGTTCTACTTGTTGAATGCATTGTTCAGAACATAACCTTTCCTTCACATTAGCAGGCAAAGGAACATAGTTAGGGGGTAATTCAATACTAACCTTTGGTTGTTCTGTTGATGACGATGATTCATTGGATGTAGCCATAAGCGCTATTTCAGTGTCAGTTTCTTCAACAGGATCTGATTTTGCACTCCAGTCATATTCCTCTGAATCTTCACTCAAATCGTCAATCACTTTAGTATCTCCTTCTTCTGACCAGTCTTCTTCGATTTCACAAACCAGTGCCAAACTTGATGTAAGATCAGATGTAAATTGTTCTGCATATGCACTCCAATCATAACCGTCTTTCACACTAACCACCAGTGCTTTAGTTTGATCTTCTGGTTTCTTGCCTTCATCCTTAAGTTCAGGCATGGGAAGACTTTGATATGGTCTTTGATTGAAACGTTGATTCCTGTGTTGATAGCTTGAAGACTGTTGCGAGCTTTGACCTTGACCTTGATTCTGTCCACTTGAACTTGCTTGATCATTATAATTCTGATTCTTTGGAGCTTTGCATTCTCTAGAAAAATGACCATAACAGTTACAATTGAAACACCTGGCCTTCGATTTGTCAAAACCAACCGTCTTATTTGCATGAGGCTTGTAGCTTCGGTTGACATATGCATGCTTCTGTGTTCTATAAGCAACCATCACCATTTGCCAATTCAGATCCATTTCCTCAACATCATCAGGATCCATCTCAAATAAATCTTGAAGAACAACGTCCATTTGACTCAAGTGACTTCCTTGGTATGCTTGAAAGCTTGCCATAAACGCTGTGAATGCACCTTTTGTCTCTTCATCTTGTAATAAGATGTTCATCACATCTTTTACATTTGCTTGCACAGTAGTACTCTGTTTCTCTGAGTGATTCTGA
Organism: Tagetes erecta; assembly: GCA_030867185.1. NCBI lineage: Eukaryota > Viridiplantae > Streptophyta > Magnoliopsida > Asterales > Asteraceae > Tagetes > Tagetes erecta. The sequence continues at coordinate 22,393,615 of CM061487.1, forward strand.
CTTTGACTCTGAGCTCTAGGTGGAGATTGAGGTTGAGAATAAGTTGGTGAACTAGGAAAGTATGATGAATCAGTATAGAAACTTGCGCCAACAAATAAGTCACCCTCATCTTCAAACTTAGTTGCATCTTGTGCAAGAAAGGCATTCTCCACAGTATTAGCAGGATTCACAACATATTTGTATTGTGCATGTGAACCAGTTCTATCAGTGTTTCTAGAACCCTCATCAATCTCTACCTCTTCAATCTTTGCAATGAGCAGATCCAAATCCATCGGAAATTTTTCAGTATGCTTCAGTAGTGTCACAGTCTGTTTCCACGATGATGGAAGTGCACATAATAATCTGTCATTCAAGTCTTGGAGATCTGTTTTTGCACCCACATTGGTCATTTCAGTAGTCAGATGAACAAACCTATTCATCATCTGGTGCACTGACTCTCCAGCAATATGTTCAAATAACTCCAACTGTCTCTTCAGCTTTTGTTTCTTGAGACTTCTGAGTTGTTCACCTCCTTCACAGATGGACTTCAAAGCTTTGAACAATGTATAACCTGTTTGATAGGTGTCCAACCTTGACAGTACTTGTAGTGGCAATCCCTTACACATCAAAGAATATGCTTTGCTATCATTCTTCACTTTCCTTAAATCTTCTGCTGACAAATTATCCTCTGGATAAGGTTCAGTAGAGTCTTTGGTATAGGTACTTGCACTATCTGGAGCTGTCTGTGTAGGTATGTGAGGACCCTTGTCAATTGACTTCCAAAGATCATTGTCTATTGAGCAGAGATGATGCTTCAGTCTAATCGTCCAATTCTTGAAATCTGCACGATTAACAAGTCTAGGAACGCGGTTATCAGAATCATCATTAGGTGCCATTTTAAATGATTTAAATGAAAATATTTTTGGTTTTTGATGATTTTTGAAAATAAACAGTTAGAATACTAAAATAAAGACAAGTAATTAAAGACAAGATAAGAGAACAAGGATTAAAACAACTAAAATGAGTCACACGGCTGAACAGTGAAAATGTCTTTTTCACCCGGCTAAACAGTAGCTTTTTGTTCTTCACCCGGCAGAGAAAAAGTCTTCACCCGTCCAAACAGTTACACGGCTCAACAGTTGTAACACTTGTATTCTTTTACCCGGCAGAACAGTTACCCGGCAGAATAGTATTAACTTCACACGGCAATAACTTGACCCGGCTTGGAATCTTGACACGGCAAAAATCTTTACCCGGCTGAACAGTTGATCACAAGGCAGCAAAGTTGTTTACCCGGGCACAGGACCTAATTTGTTCTCAAATCTAAGTCCAAAGGAAATTGTCTAAGTCAAATTCGTTACCCGACTAGTTAATCTTCAACCAGTTCATACTGTTCATCATTTTCTTCAAACGAATTTTTCTGGGTTTATCAAAAACTTGTCCAATTCTTTCAAAATTCACACACAAGCAGTGAAATAGTCCGATTAACAATCCCTAATCTCAATCAATCCAAAACATGATCAAATTTTGATGAATTTGAGCAAAATTCGATCGAACAGTAACTTTTTCTATCTTCTTAATTCCTCAGATCTGATGATAATCTGATGGAATTTGCACAATTGTTGTGAATTAGGAGTGATTGTGATGATAAAACACAGCTAAAAACAGCAAAAATTCATTCAGATCATGATTTTTGAGCAATATTGTAGTGTTTTGCTTGATGAATAGCGAAGAACACAATACCAACAGCTCTGATACCAATTGATAGGTTCAATTGGATCGATTATATCACTCAAATGATCAGAATGAAACACGCACACAAATAGTTCAATCAAACAACATGATTACTAATAATTCTCTTTTGTATATTGACTAGCAGGGTACCCGCGCGATGCGGCGGAGAAATCGATGCAATATCGCCGACAATTTACAACGAATACTTGTGTGTCTGTTAATTAATACACTTGTGGCTTCAATTATGTAATATTTTGTAAGATTATTTGTATATCAATATAGTCTATCAATGTCATATATAAGTCTTACAAGTCTCATTTATTTGTTAGCTTTAAGTTTTGCCGACTTGTACATTCTTTTTAATTTTACGTATTATTTCAAATCTCGTAAACACAATGTCACCCTTTTCACAATATTGACCATGACAAATTTGGAAAAATAGACTATAATAACGCAATGTTCAAAACCAATTTATAAAGCTAAATGTGGGCAACCCTTAATTGAGACTTGAAAAGGCATATGAAAACAAATGAATCAACCAATAAAACATATACTTTGATTATGGAATAGACAATTGTTATTTGAAACCAAGAATGTAACACAACATGAGAAGAAAGAATAGAAAATGTGTAATGTGTTAGCCACCAAATGATAATAACAATTTATTAAAATCCACAATCAAACTTCAAAACTAAAGCAAGTCCTTCATATAGTAATTAGTATTCAAATAACAACAAAACACCAGTACCAAAAATGAACCGAAATGTGTAGTTCTTTGCATGCCCAGGTCTTCAGTTTAAAATAGTTGTTTGTTTTCTGATCAAAGAAAGAAAGCCTTACCAATCAAATAGCCACAAAGAAAGTAAATGAAATTCTATGTTAGAACTACACATGAGTACCTCATGCATAATTTTCATCACAAGTTTAGCGTCTTAGTTCTTAGAATTCCAAATTTAATTGTTTTTGACAACTTAGTTTTAGTTTGAACCCAAACCTATGACAAAAAAGCTACATACGCTCTTCCAAACAGATTATTAGATTGTTTGGTTGAGAAATTGGCCGATTATACTATGCAACATACCTTCTTGTCTTTCGAGAAATTAATCGATCGCAAATATGCAACCGCAACTAACAAAGATGCAGCTCATTTACATTCTGCAATTGTTGAAAGAAACTTAAAAATCGTTTAAATAATCTACATAGCTAGACATAGCAGAACTACTTGATTTTAGTAGAGCTAAAATCACATACAACTGCAAATCCAAATGACTTGTTTCTTTAACCAAGTTTAAAAGCTATGTTCAAGAAGTTCACTCTAGCATGTTCGTAAATTTTGATAGTTTATTATTTTCTGCTTACCTTATTAATATATATTCTTAGTAAACATAACTTTTTGCAACATACTTGATTGATGGCTTGGTATAACTAAGGGCATCAGAAATCTTGAGCCGAACTGCACAAACTTCACACAACCAAAACTCCAAGATCAAAACAATTTTGCAATGGGTCAAACAGGTGAATAATGCTAAATGGGTCACAAACTGCACAAAATAAAAAGAAACATTTTTTTAACCTGTGCAGTTTTGGCATAGATAGAACAGAAACAGAAGCACAGCCTTGTAGCATAATAAAAACAACGACAACCTTGTATAAAACAGAAATAGCAGCAGCAGCAGCAGCATATCAACCAGATCCGCTATGTAACAGTTGCACATCAACAACCTTGTAACAGAACATAAACTACATCAGCCTTGTAACAACCTAGAAACAACAACAGACCTGCGAGAGAATTTACTCGAGATGTGCAATGTGTGCACTATTTTAAATGGAGTTAGATTTTTCAGATCTATCCACCCCCTACACCACATTCAGGACCCATATCGATCCGTAAGTTAAAAGGGTAAACGGCACAAAAGTTGCACTCATATCTCCCAAAGTACAAAGTGTATGTGAATGCAAAAGGTAGTTATAGAAGTTATTCTGTGATGTTACCTAATAAATAATCCTGCTTGATATGTTCCAAAAGTTCAAAAAGTTTTTTTGTTTTTTCTTTCCACTTCTGTAATGTGTCACTGAGGGATGGCAACCCCTGTAAAACAGAAGTCGTGAAGTCCATATGCTTTCGAATCACAAGTGTTGCATTTTTTTTCTTAGCAGGTGCCCCTGTAAACAAAATAATCAAGTAGGCAGCCTACTTGTAGTAAATTTGGATCTAAAAAAGTGGTTAGCAGCCAAGTTGGAATACCAAAACTTATTATCCTTAGGGAGTGCTTTAGCTAAAAACAAAAGCAGTTTCCACTATAGTAACCAAAGTGAAGCAATTTTGGATGTTAATTACTGATGATCAAAGCCAAAACATATCAAATAGATACACAAAAATTAATAATATAAAACAACATCATATAATATGCAAATATGACAATTTTTTAGAATTACGTAACAGGGACAGGGACGTGATCAAACTCAAAAAAATATATAATATGAATGCGCATAATATGACAATAAGAACTATAGGCATGTACAAAGAAGAACAAGTTATTAAATTAGCAATGCACCAAGTTATTGCAAAAAGTCATATGCTATGATCAAATGTTAGTTCAAAACACTTCAACTCATCTCATTCACTTAGATATTTTTCAAAACAACTACCGTATCTCAACAGCCTAACAGAATATGAAGAACCAGTTCAAAATGCAGCTAGAACAATGTGGGATTATAAAATCTGCATATTAGACCACTCATTATTAGCAACTTTCTTGTACCACTTTTGGATAAAACTCACCAGTAAGCCATTGTTCGCAAGTCAAAACAGATCAGTATAGCCACTTTCTACAGCTTAAAGCTGAATTGACCGTACATCACTCGAGTATGCTACAAATTTAAGCAGAAAAAATCTGCAAAATACACATTTTGACAACAATAAACTACACTATTTACAGCATTAGAGTGCATAAAACGGGACTATTTTGATAGCATTAAGATGCTTAAAACAGTGTTATTTTGGCAACATATAATGCAAAAGGCTGACTTTTTTTACAACCTTTAAAGGGCAAAAAGTTGCTTCTATATCACGGCCCATAAATCCGTAATAATCATAACCAAACACGAACCTTGCTTAACATTCTCAACACAAACATTAAATGCATTTTATGGTTTTCTAACCGTTCAATCTCTTAATCGTAAAATTTACATAACATATGATTGCAACAATTACATATATTTTAAAAACATAAGGTGGTTACTCAGATCAGAGAAGTTAAACAAACAATTTACATGTGCTTAAGCATTATTAAACCTATCATTGTTATAGTTGTAGTTTATTAGAGATCTTATTAACCAGTAAGAATTTCTAAATATGAGGGATTTTCAGTGAGGATAAACACCTACATGTATATGTTGATTAGGTAGCTTATTAACATATTAAAAATCAAATTTACCTCATGTACTCAAATCTCAAGCTAAAAGAGCAGAAAATTCAAATAAGGTTGTAGAAGAAAATTCAAGCTAAAACAGTAGGAAAAAATCAAAACAGTAAAGGTTCATCAGTGATGCATTAATTAAAGAAGACATACCTTCCATTGCACCATAGCATAAACCACATCATGTTGCATTATCTGTATCAAGGTTGAGTAGTGCACACAAAACAATAGGGGATGAGCTATCAAACTGCATTTATAAGCAAAAACATTCTTCTTGCACTATGGTATGCCCTGCATTTATAAAGTGCTCAAGTTAACCTGAGAAGCGTTGTTTATCGAACAAAACAATAGTTGAAAGTCCAATTCCAACAAGAAAATGAGGGTAGACGGCACAAAAGTTGCACTATTTTAAATGGAGTTAGATTTTTCAGATCTATCCACCCCCTACACCACATTTAGGACCCATATCGATCCGTAAGTTAAAAGGGTAAACGGCACAAAAGTTGCACTCATATCTCCCAAAGTATAAAGTGTACGTGAATGCAAAAGGTAGTTATAGAAGTTATTCTGTGATGTTACCTAATAAATAATCCTGCTTGATATGTTCCAAAAGTTCAAAAAGTTTTTTTGTTTTTTCTTTCCACTTCTGTAATGTGTCACTGAGGGATGGCAACCCCTGTAAAACAGAAGTCGTGAAGTCCATATGCTTTCGAATCACAAGTGTTGCATTTTTTTTCTTAGCAGGTGCCCCTGTAAACAAAATAATCAAGTAGGCAGCCTACTTGTAGTAAATTTGGATCTAAAAAAGTGGTTAGCAGCCAAGTTGGAATACCAAAACTTATTATCCTTAGGGAGTGCTTTAGCTAAAAACAAAAGCAGTTTCCACTATAGTAACCAAAGTGAAGCAATTTTGGATGTTAATTACTGATGATCAAAGCCAAAACATATCAAATAGATACACAAAAATTAATAATATAAAACAACATCATATAATATGCAAATATGCCAATTTTTTAGAATACGTAACAGGGACAGGGACGTGATCAAACTCAAAAAAATATATAATATGAATGCGCATAATATGACAATAAGAATTATAGGCATGTACAAAGAAGAACAAGTTATTAAATTAGCAATGCACCAAGTTATTGCAAAAAGTCATATGCTATGATCAAATATTAGTTCAAAACACTTCAACTCATCTCATTCACTTAGATATTTTTCAAAACAACTACCGTATCTCAACAGCCTAACAGAATATGAAGAACCAGTTCAAAATGCAGCTAGAACAATGTGGGATTATAAAATCTGCATATTAGACCACTCATTGTTAGCAACTTTCTTGTACCACTTTTGGATAAAACTCACAAGTAAGCCATTGTTCGCAAGTCAAAACAGATCAGTATAGCCACTTTCTACAGCTTAAAGCTGAATTGACCGTACATCACTCGAGTATGCTACAAATTTAAGCAGAAAAAATCTGCAAAATACACATTTTGACAACAATAAACTACACTATTTACAGCATTAGAGTGCATAAAACGGGACTATTTTGATAGCATTAAGATGCTTAAAACAGTGTTATTTTGGCAACATATAATGCAAAAGGCTGACTTTTTTTACAACCTTTAAAGGGCAAAAAGTTGCTTCTATATCACGGCCCATAAATCCGTAATAATCATAACCAAACACGAACCTTGCTTAACATTCTCAACACAAACATTAAATGCATTTTATGGTTTTCTAACCGTTCAATCTCTTAATCGTAAAATTTACATAACATATGATTGCAACAATTACATATATTTTAAAAACATAAGGTGGTTACTCAGATCAGAGAAGTTAAACAAACAATTTACATGTGCTTAAGCATTATTAAACCTATCATTGTTATAGTTGTAGTTTATTAGAGATCTTATTAACCAGTAAGAATTTCTAAATATGAGGGATTTTCAGTAAGGATAAACACCTACATGTATATGTTGATTAGGTAGCTTATTAACATATTAAAAATCAAATTTACCTCATGTACTCAAATCTCAAGCTAAAAGAGCAGAAAATTCAAATAAGGTTGTAGAAGAAAATTCAAGCTAAAACAGTAGGAAAAAATCAAAACAGTAAAGGTTCATCAGTGATGCATTAATTAAAGAAGACATACCTTCCATTGCACCATAGCATAAACCACATCATGTTGCATTATCTGTATCAAGGTTGAGTAGTGTACACAAAACAATAGGGGATGAGCTATCAAACTGCATTTATAAGCAAAAACATTCTTCTTGCACTATGGTATGCCCTGCATTTATAAAGTGCTCAAGTTAACCTGAGAAGCGTTGTTTATCGAACAAAACAATAGTTGAAAGTCCAATTCCAACAAGAAAATGAAATGAGAGTAAGCGCTGATAATCAACAACACGAAACTTTTGTACAACTTTTATTTCTTTGAGGCAATTAGTCAAACAAGCACCATAAACTACTAATATGTATGATCGTCAAAATAGAAGTAAATACATTCCAATCAGTGTTGGCATGGATAGAACAGAAACAGAAGCCCAACCTTGTAACAAAACAAAAGCATCAGCAACCTTGTAGAAGAACAGAAAAAGCAACAGCATATCAACCAAATCTGCTATGTAACAAAAAAAGAACAGAAACAACATCAGCAGCAACCTTAGTTCTGTTTTATGCAGTCCAAACAAAAAAGAACTTCATACAAAAACTGTCATACACATAAATACAACATGAATCTACCTATAATCAGCTGAAACCTTACCATCACGTGAAAGATTGATTGCGAGTGGAGGCTTGCCTTGATGTTAAAGCTTGATTAACAAATGTTCATGTAAGCCCTAAACCAAATCAATATATGCTCGTAAATTAACTAACAAACCGAACGATAATGTCTGAGATCTGATACAAAACTGATGAAGCAAAGTTCTCTAAATATATACAAAAAATCAATAGAGACTGAAATTTGGCAATCTAAGTAGCACTTACCTGATTTCGTGTATAATCGACATGCTACTAAACCGAATGCTACTCTATGCCTTTATAACCGCCGCCATTGTAACCCTATGTAAGTAGCCATACCTGCGTTGCAAAAAACCAAAGTCAAATCAAACCTGGAGATTTCGATTCAAACCTCTGAGAAACCCTAGATTTGACTGGAAAACCAGAATCAAATCATGTTAAGTGGACAACTAAAGAAGATGCCTGCTGAAACGATCTACACCGCCCCTCAACTATCCATGTCCCCCTTTTGTTCTAGATCTAGTTCATGGCGTCATAGCTTGAGGTTATTAGGGTCATCGAGGAGGCCGTGGTTGCCGGTAGTGACCTCTCGTCGTCATAACACCCCCAAAATACACAACCACGATCTTGAATGCCACCGGAGTTACAGCAACCGTCCTGGCGAAGAAGTATCTTGGAGAGTGGCTGAGAAGGCAGTGGAAGAAAAGGAAGGGGGCGGTGATGTTGAATTATGAAATGGTTTCTAGGGTTTGTATGAATGCATGTGTTGAATTTTTAAGGAATTTGTTAAATTACGATTATGCCCATTCAATCTACATATTAAGGTAGTATAGATGATCAAAGCAAGTTTGTAGTACAAATGCAGGAGAAAATAAATCACACACACTTAGTTCTCTCTCTAACGTGAATTGTGATCTAGCCTCTCTCCTCACACTCTCTCACTACATGCTTTTAAGCAACAATTACAATATTAGGGAAAATAACAAAATAGACCCTAAACTATACATAAATGTATAAACAAATACAAAGTAAATCTTAAACAGGAAATAGCCCTAACAAGTAGAGTTTGTGGCACAGACTGACGATGAAACTGATGCTTGTGTAAGTGTTCCTGTTACTACTGATATTACCACATCCCCCAAAGCTGCTGAAAACATTGAACAACCTTTGGAGTCTTCACCAAAAGTTGATCCAAGTGTTAAGGTGAATGAAGATAAAGAGAAAATTGCTGAGTTAGAAGAGATGGTAGCAAAACTCTTGGATGCTAATGAATAGTTGAAAGCATCTAATGAAAGAAAGAAGAAGAGATTAGAAGAGTTTTGGGCCACTCATAATCAGAACCTTGAAACATTTAAAGCATTAGATGCTGATTTTGTAAAGTTGAAGGCTGATTATGAAAAGTTGAAGGATGAGCATGAAAATTTGAAAGATGACTATAAAGAGTTAAAAGCGAAATGCAATACTCTTGATGCTGAGAAGGAGATGTTAGAAAAATGGTTAGAAGAAACCAGATCAAAGAAGTCTGGTTCTACATCAGATAAAGATTTTTCGGATGATATAATGGAAGTGGCTGAGCCTACTCAAGAAGTCAAAGTTTATTATACTAGAACAAGTGGTACGAAGAATGTGGGCATAAGGATTGAGTCACCAATTACTATTCCCGATGAAGCTGCTGATTCTGTCAATCCTGACAAAGCTGAGGGAAAAAGAAAATTAGATGCTGTGCCTGAGATTACTGATGAAGAAGGTAGTACTAAAAAGGCAAGAATGGATGAAACAGTTCAGATTGAGCCGATTCAATCTGAATTTGTAACTGAAACTGAGGTGGCTGAAATGGCGAAGGTGGATGAAACTGTGAAAGAAGCTGAAACTGATAAAACAGTTCAGGTTGAGCCGATTCAATCTGAATCTGTAGTGGTAACTGAAGCGCCTGAAGTAATTGAAGTCGTTGAGAATGCGCCAGAAACTGTGACTGAAGAAGCATTTCAGTTTGAGCCGGTTCAAACTGAAACTGCACCAATGATTGAGGCACTTGATGATCTGGATGATATAGATTTCACAGAGTCTGAACCTGAAGCTGAACCTGAAGCCAATCCAGATGATGAGATACCAGCTGATTTGCCTGAACGTTTTGCTTATCTTGAAAAGATGAAGTATAATCTAGTATATTTGAATGGACTGAGTGTGAGTCAAATTAATGAAGAATATAAGAAGTGTTTGATTGCACAAGAGAAGGCAACTGCTGATGAAAAAGAGTTTGTTGTTGAGATGGGTGAATGGACACCACTCCAAGAGAGCCTGAACATTGATGATTTACCTCCAACAGAGCTTTATCATCAAAATCCAGAAGAAATGTCAAGTAGAAGTATGCGACAATGGCTGAGCTCGAGGCATTATCCATATAGAACGTTGAAGAAACTGAAACATGAATCGCTGAAGAAGATTGTAATAAGTTTTATGAAAACTGAGAAGATGTACAATCGGATGTTTTATCTGGATTACAACAACCCGCAATACTATGAGCTAACTAAGAGATACAAAGTTCTCGAACCCAAAGAAATAACGGTGATGGCTTTACCAGAAGATGCGCACAAGAAGAGACAAGAGTTGATTAATATGTTTCCAAGTGAGGTTAAGTCATACAATATACCTATGGACGTACGTGAATCATGGCATAAGTCTGCCACAGCAGGAGATGTTGTTAGATCTCTGCTGAGTAAAGGACAGTCCGTTGCTGAACTGCTTGATTCCATGATCGTACCGGAAAAGTCCAAGAAGGTGAAAATTATTGCATGGAAATATGACGAAGTGTTTGATGCGTTTTTGATTAAACGAGTTAATGGTTTATGCGATGTTTACCATTATTACTCAAGTATTTTCAAGTTGGAAGTGCAAGATTTAAAGGAGTTGCACAAACTAAGATTGATCAATCACACGCATGCTGGGCGTGGTGATAAATGTGCGATGTTGTTAGATGCTGGGATAAGCCGTTTGCCAAAATATTTGGAGTTTAGGGGACAAAAAGAAGATACTGCGTATGTTCAAAGTAAGAAAACGAGGAAATCAAAGAAGTTGATCGTGAAAGATATGTACTTAGAAGAGTTCTGTGATGAGTATTTTGACAAGGTGACAAATCCTGGTTTGAAAGTGTTTGATGGTACTCAAGCGACAAAACCAATTCTGAATTTTTTCTACAATTAGGAAACCTTTGAGCTGAAATTGGTACGAAATTTGGATGATTGGGATAAGGATATGATCACACTATTCAGTACGTTCGAGCTGAAATTGTTACATCCATCCTACATCGATCATTTGCGAACTTATAAAATGGAGAAGTGCAAAGATAAACTTGCTGAAGCTGATCGAAATTTGTTTATGGTGATGATTGAGGTGATTGCAGCTGCTTCAGAGAAAATTCGTCTAAGGAAGGCATTACTCAATGCTAACCTTGTGAAGGTCGATATTCCGGAGATTGAATTCATGCGGGTGACTGCGAAGGGTACACTAGAAGTGCAAGTCAAAGGGCGAGAAATGCCATATGAATTTTATGCTAATATTGATTTTGCAGGTTTAACTCTTGATAGTCTGAAACGCATGAATGCCTGTGCCATCCTTACAAACGAGTCAAAGCCAAGACAAGCAAAGATCGCTGAGAAGTTCAAGTCATGCATCGAGGAAGCACTAAAAGAACAAGAAGAGTACAAAGGAAAGCAGTTGCTGGACGTTAAAGAAGAGTCTGAAGATTGGTGAGAGATTGGAGCTGAAAAAGCAAAAGATGAAAACTGTTTTGAAGATTTTTGAAGTCCAAAGATAAATCTTAGGGGGGGTACTGTTAGGGCTATTTCCAGTTTAAGATTTACTTTGTACTTTGTTTTATACATTTTGTATAGTTTAGGGTTTATTTTTTTCCCTAAAATGTATTGTTGCATAAAGCATGTAGTGAGAGAATGTGAGGAAGGGAGTCTAGATCACATATTCACGTTAGAGAGAGAACTAAGTGTGTGTGATTACATTCTCCTGCATTTTGTACTACAATATTTGCTTTGATCATCAATACAAAGAGAATTATTAAGTAATGAATTGTGTTGCTGATTGAACTGTGTTTTGTGTACGAATCATTCTGATCATTGAGCGATATCATCGATCCAATTGAACCTATCAATCACAACTAAAAACAACAACAGATCATTCAGATCATGATTTGAGCAATATTGATGTGCTTTTGCTTGATGAATAGCGAAGAACACACAATACCAACAGCTCTGATACCAATTGATAGGTTCAATTGGATCGATATTGCTGCAAATCAGAACAATCTAAGTACAAACACACGAATCAATCAACAACACAATTCATTACTAATAATTCTTTTGTATTGATGATCAAAGCATAAAAGTTGTAGTACAAAATGTGCAGGAGAATGTAAGAACACACACACTAATTCTCTCTCTAGCGTGTAATTGTGATCTAGGCTCTCTCTCTAACATTCTCTCACAAAATGCTTTATGCATCAACACATTTAGGGAAAATACAAAATTAACCCTAAACTATACAAACATGTATAAACAAAGTACAAAGTAAATCTTAAACAGAAACTAGCCCTAACAATCCCTTTACCCTTGATTTCTCCAGCAACTAACGCTTCATAGTTATTCACAAACATCCCAAAGAGTGTCATCATATCGGTAGGAATTTGAGACTGAACTTGATCTTTACCAGCATTTTTCACTTCAGGAGTAGCACATCCAGCAGTGTATGGGAATCCTTTGTTGAGTAAAGGTGCTTCAGAAGTTGAAGACAACAGAGAAGCATTGTGAGTTTGCATTGGTGGATACACAGCCTGATTATATTCTCTCCTCTTGATGTCCAGTTCAAAAGATTTTAAATTGTTCATGACGCCCATCAGTTTATATTTTGAAAATCTTCTTTCTTGTTTCAACATCCTAACCTGCAAGCTCCATTCTAGCGGCAGTGAATCCAGATTACTGTTAAATCTTCATCGTATTTCTTCAGATTACTGGTCACAGTCAGAAATCGATTGGTCAAATCTGAGATTTTCTCATTCCGAAGACCCATGAATGAGTTAAATTCCTTCTGAGCTTGAACACCCTTGTCCTTTTGTAAACGGCATTTCCGTCATAAAATTCGCATAAAGCGTCATACAACTCCTTTGCATTCTTCTGTTCCCCAAAGCGATTATGAATCTCAGTGCTTAAACACAGAATCAGTGCACCGAATGCCTTGTTGTCACGATCAACAAGTTTTTTGTACGTTCATTGAAAGTTTCTGGATTTGTGTTTTTAACAGTTGCCTCTCCTACAGTTGTAACTGGAACGTGAGGACCTTTCTTGATTGATTCCCATTGAGTATGATCAGTATATAAGAAAAATGCCTTAAGTCTCCGTTTCCAATCTTCAAAATTATCTCCGTTAATAAGTTTCGGTGGTCTATTCGGTGCACCACTTTCCAAATCCGCAAGAGTAAATGACACTGACATTTTGAACAGACAACTGTGTCGCAAGAACTATAGTGTCGCAGAAGCGTAGTGTCGCAAACAATCTAGTGTCGCAAACAGGCACACACTTTGAACTTTCGTTCAGGGGGGTACAATGTCAGGTAAAGTGTCGGAAGCAATGCCGGGCACAATGTCAGGTATAGTGTCAAACACAGTGTCGGGCACAAAGTCGGGCATAGTGTCGGGCACAATGTCGTGAACTTTCATTCAATCAGGATGCAAACCAACCAAACAACGATCAACAACAAAAATAGTAGTGTCGCAAGCACACTAGTGTCGCAAGATGAACACTAGTGTCGCAAGATGAACAGAAGCACCTTCTTCCCAAGCAAAACACACACAAATCACCACAGAAAACACCAATCAGATCCAATTGATGATCTGATGATTTCGATTGAATAACAATACAAAATAAATCAATCCCAATCCAAATTCAGTCCATAATAACAACAAATAAGATCCAATTTGATTAAGTATTTTGTCCAAAAACCTATGAATGATATCTCTAAATCACACCTAAATCACAGATCTATATGATGATGATAGATCTGTTGATTTCGATTGATTCTAACACTAAAAGAAAGCAAATCTCAGTCCAATTCCATAGCAATTCATACAAGATCAGATCCAGAATTGATGAAATATGAATATTATCTAAAAACCCTCAAAAACCACAAATAATGAGCACAATGACTCTGATACCATATTGTTGGTCCTTGAAATCATTAATCCGTGCTATATATGATATATATCTGATCACAATCAATTGATACCACTAGATCTAGCAATCAATTGATTGTAATTGAAGACCAAAACTCACACAAACCATTAAAACCCATTAAGAATAGTTTAATTAAGAAGATTAATAGATGAAGATGGATTAGATAATTGCAACAATGATATAACAGATTCAATTCCTTGCAAACAATCAATAAGGTTCGAACTCAGTATCAAAATGTGAATTGTATTCAATAAGATCCAAAAGAGTTGTGTACAAAATGCCCTAACACAACTATATATACAGATCATAGTGTCGCAGGTAGTGTCGCAAACCCGACACTGCCTGATCGCTAAGCATAGACAAGATGCATGCGACACTATAGTGTCACATGCAATGTCGCATAAACAAGCACAAATGACACTAAAACCAGACTAATCTAACTATTACAGCGGAAACGAAATACGACTAAACTACTACAAGATAAGCAAAATACAAATAACAACAAGGTGAAGTACCACCCTACATGTGGTCAACAACTCATCATCATCCAAAAGAGCATCAAGAATATCATCAACAATATCTAATGGATCAAACAATTCACCTTAAGCTATGTGATGATACTTAATACCAATATCCTCTTCATTATTTGCTATATCTCGCATATAGTCAAATATTTGTACATCTTCAACATTTCCAATGCTCATCATTCTGTAAGATAAAGCATTCACTAGCTTCTTCTTTAATCATTGGGTAAGCCTCATTGATGATAAGTTGCAAAAACCTTGGATACATAAGGAATTTGAACCTCTTACCCTTCACTAGCTTAAAGATAAAACCTTTCATTATCCATCTGGCCATGTTAAATGGTCTGTTTGTGGCTATTGCAACTATTGGGGATGCAATATCAGATGGGAAAGTATCGAAACCTGCACTTCTGCTGGATAAGCAATGCTGTATCTATCACATAACATAGCAGTTTCCGTTGCTTGCTTAAAATAGCCCTTACAAACCGCTGTTTAGGAAATATGAGGGGATGTCCCATATTTATAAAACACTCTTGACACTCAGCAGTTGTAAATTCATCAAGTGCACCCACCTCTTCATCATCTAGAAACATAGCATCTCTTATTGACTCCTCAGACACAGTTAGTGGTAACTGTCTAGTAATAAAACCCTTAACCACAGATACTCTTGCTTCATCTGTGATTACATCAGCAGTCCTCCAAAAAGATTTGATCAATCTTGAATACACAATGGGTTTGGCACACATTTCATATACATATCTAGTCCTTCTAAGAAACCTGATCATCTCTTGATATCCTTCGGCTTCAGGAATAGTCTCATCTAGCATAGCCACAATGTTATGTTTAGGCTCATACTTGAGAATATCCATCTGAAATCAAATACAAATTTGTTCAAAATCAAGAATGACAAGTAATCAACATTTGGGCAAAGTAATAAGTGTAAAGACACAATGTAATAATCAACAATACATTTAATACTTTGGTTCAAAAACAATTTGATAATATCATTTTGCTCAAAATCCTTGCATGTGAATGTTCTTGTTAACTGTTGTATCAATTTTCAAGCATATCAACACTTAATCACTTTAAACACAAATTTGTTATTGATGAATGAAGTTGGTTTGATAGATTAAACTCATGTTTTAGCATCAGATTATCATTTTAAAACATGTTTTATTTCATTTAGATCCTGTTGACCACATGTAGGGTGGTACTTCACTCTGTTGTTATTTGTATTTTTGTTTATCTTGTAATAGTTTAGTCGTATTTCATTTTCGCTGTAATAGTTAGAATTGCCTTTGTTTAGTGTGTTTTGGTGCAGGTTTTTGCGACACTGCATGCGACACTATAGTGTCGCATGCAGCTTGTGTAACAACTCGAATTTTTGGCCCAATTATTATTTTTAGCGTAAGTGAAACACATGGATAGCAAAACAGAAAATTTTTAGACACGAACTAGGCCCGTCACGGGATATGATTTAGTTATGGACTGGACCCGATGGACTTGGCCTACTTTCAGTTTATTGGGCTTGACCCAATCCACCCAAAGCCCATAAAAAATAATTTGATCCAATAACTTAACCAAAAGTATAACTACAACGTCCACTAATATAACCCGACACACTCTACATATGAAACCAAAAAAAAAACAAACAAATCATGAGGCATTAAGCAAATAAATTAAACCTTATCACCCAACACCCCCCTCCAATTTCCATCGATCGTATGTAACATAATATATAGTCTATTGATTAGTCAAATATGTTACCATTATTATAAATATCTAACATCACACTCCCAACCACCATCTCAATTCTCAGTAACGCAAGCAACATACAAACCCACATATTCCTTTTATTATGGATAATTAGATAAAAATCTTAATTTAAACTAACTAAATTAATCTCAATACATACAAGAATTAAATAAATGCAACTACAAAATCTCAACAATATCCTACCCTACCATCTACCATCGACCACCTTCCTAGTAAACATATATACTTTTAATTCAATTTTCTATTAAATATCCCTAGTAATCATTCCAACAAATAAAAGTAAAGATCTTTGACTTAAAAATCTCAACTAAAATCTGCACAAATCCAAGGATATCCTTCCATAATATCTCTTTTTCCAAGACTAAGATTTAGAGGATCAACATGAATATGTTGATCTTTACACCACCCAATTAGGTTTCATGCAGACAATTCCAAGATATCTCTATTTGAACCCATCCTCATCATTCTTCAGTACTTGCAAGACCTCATCCAGCCTTTACCAAGCCCTGAGTCACGTCTAAAGACACTACATATCCTTGTTTTACTGCTGTGAATTCGTCCAAGAAGCATCCAGGTTCGATTCTTTCACACCTACACATCAAACTTGTAAACTATGAGACCTTCATGTAACCTACTATTTCCTAAACATTGTTATATTGTTTCACAGAAGATTCAGCCCCATTTGCTCATATTATTGTCTTACATCAACTCGGATTAAGTCCCCATATTCGATCTCATCAAGGTAACCCAAAAACACAACTTTGAATCCCTTAAATTCACGTTAACTCTATGTTTTATGCAAGCTATTGTACCAAAACATTAACATCCCAAAACCCACGAATTTGACAACTCTTGTAGACCCATTCAAGCTCCTTTAAAGTCGTGAACTTCAGCCCTACCAAAAAGGTACTCAAATTCCTTCCGAAAAACCGTTGTTATATACGTTAAATATGAAATTTAACATTGTTTTAGACGCATGTGACGTCTAATTTGACCAAAACATTAGGAATACTAAACACAAGCATAAAATACCTTTTAAATCTGGTCTATGACATTCGTTGCATAAAAACCCGTTAAACCCACTAAAACCGTAAAATTAACTATTTAGATGACTTACACACACGAGAGATTAACTATTTTCAAAATTAACATTTTTATCATTATTTTTACGCTAACCATTACACATGTATGAAATTTTTATATAGAAATGGCAGGATCGAGTGATAAGGGAAAGGCAAAAATCGACTCCCCACCAACTCAACAACCAATCATGCCAACCTACTCGGTGCAACAAGGAGGACAAGTGACAGCAACACCATTCGACATGGGTGCCGGACCTTCAAGGCGGCATTATGTGCCTGCGATTCGCGACTTTCCGCCCGGATGCGGACCGGTGGACTATGTTCATTGTCCCGCAAATTATAGGCCGGAAGAGTCTGCACCGACCATCGAGTCCTATGGATCGTGGACCTCGGACGGAAGTGGTGACCCAAGGACCAGGGTGGCTCCACGCATCGGCCAATCGGCTCGAATTTCGCTTCACCCCGTTTGGGAGAACCAAAACTGGGCGGGGTTGCCACCGTTCCCCGAAATGCCACCTTATGCTCCACCCGTCCCGTTCCCTTTTGAGGAACCACTTGAGGCGACACGTCATAGTATCCATTTAGGATGTCCTGGAATGTACCAAGACCCATACCTGATGCCGTCTCAACAAATCGTGGTGGATGAACGTCCGTACTTTTCTGGACCCTTGCTTATGGGAGGACCCACTCCACATATAGACGAATGTACTCGGTACAAGACCGAGAAAGACGAGGCGCGCGCACAAGTTGGAGGTCTCAAAAGAGCTTTAAGTCAGATAGTCGCGACATGCCAACGTAAAGTGGCGGAGATGACTCGTCGTCGTCGTCGCCGTCACCACTAGAGATCGTATTTGTTTTAATTCCTTGTATTGTACCACACAAGTGAAACATTCGCTTGTGTCATCTTTCATGTTATTTCCATTTTACTTTTGTTATTGACACATAGCGTTTAGCTAGTGTCTTATTGTATCCTCAAATTTTGAGATCGTTTAAGGAAAAATTATTATGAGGTATCTTATTTATGACTTCTTAATTATGCCCTTATATTGTTATTAAGTTATTGTCATAACGTATGCACTAAAATGTCTTACCTAAGAACTTACATCATGTATTGCACACATGTAATCTATATACATATATGACAATTAAACAAGGCGAATAATTGTAGAAATGGCAAGAGGACATGGTAAGTCGCAAACAAGCCTCGAGGGGAGGCATGACTACTCGCTCCGGTAGGCGAACTCGATCATCCGGGGGAGACACAAACAACACTAAGAACGACAACACCAACACCAATATCAACACAAATACCAACACCAATGATGAACCAAACCCAGATGCTCGAATTCAGCAACTTATTGCGGAGGCAATTGCAAACGCTTTACCAGCCATTACCGCACATGTTAACACAAAACGTAACAACAGTGGTTAGCATGATGGAGAAGATGATGGAAACCTAGGTGGAGACAAAACCGGTAGTGGTACGGATGATGATCTCGAAACTGGTTCCACTAGAACAAGTTGTACTTACAAATCTTTCATGGCGTGTAAGCCAAATAACTTCTATGGAACTGAGGGAGCAATAGGAGCTATCAGGTGGATTGAAGAAATGGAGGCAGTGTTGGATATCAGCGACTGCTCTGAAAACAAAAAGGTCAGATTCGCCAGTCACTCACTTAAAGATGGAGCCTTCTCATGGTGGAAAACAGTGTTACAATCTCGAGGGAGAAATGGTATTAATCGAATGGGCTGGGCTGAATTCAAAAGGTTGGTGACTGAACGCTATTGCCCCTATAATGAGATAGAGAAAATGGAAGAGGAATTTCTTAAATTGGAAATGAGGGGAACCGACTGGTTAACATATACGAACAAGTTTAATGAGCTATCACGCTTGGTACCACATTTGGTGACTCCTGAGTCCAAGAGAATTGGTAGGTATGTTTGGGGTTTAATACCACAAATAAGGGGGATGGTTAAGTCGGCCAAACCAGGCACGTTCCAATCAACTGTGGAACTCGCAGGAGCATTAACAGATGAAGTGGTTCGTTGTGAAAGACAAAAAGGTGGTGAAACTAACGTTGGAACTAAAAGGAAATGGGATGATAGGAATTTAGGTGGTATGTTTGGAAACCAGGCTGTGGTAAACATGGAAATCAGTCTGGAGGAAGGTTCGATAACAAAACTGGTGGAAGAAATGATGGAAGTCATGGTGGTGGGAAGAACAAGCCAAATGGTTCAGATAAAAGGAATAGTGAGAGGAGGCCGTATCGAGGAAACCGACCTCTCTGCAACAAGTGCAACAAACATCATGAAGGAGATTGTAGGGCGAATGTGTGCTATAAATGCAATCGTGTCGGCCACTATGCGGCAGATTGTAGAGCTAAGACGATAGCACCACCTAAGTGCCATGAATGCGGGAGCCCTGATCACAAGAGGCCGGAATGCCCAAAACTGAAGGATAAAAAGGCTGCATTTGGGAAGCCAACTAACAGAGCCTTTGTGATGAATGCTGAAAGTGCCAGGGATGAGGTCGATGTTTTAACTGGTACGTTTCTCATAAACAATCACTATGCTTTTGTATTGTTTGATACCGGTGCAAGTAAGAGTTTTGTATCCACAAAATTTAGACCAAGAATAGAGCTAGATTCCTTGAAATTACCAAACGCCTATAGTATAGAACTAGCGGATGGTCAGACTATTGAAGCCGGTGAAGTGATCAACAATTGTACAATAGAATTAGATGACCATTCCTTTTCGATAAATTTGATGCCCGTTCAATTAGGAGGTTTTGATGTTGTTGTGGGTATGGATTGGTTGGCTCGAAACCGAGCCGAAATCGTTTGCGATAAGAAGCTGCTAAAAATTCCGCTTCACAATGAGAAAATGTTGATTATCCATGGTGAACGATCAAATGATGTGTGGAACCTTATTTCTTGCATGAAGGCAAACAAATACATGCGCAAGGGACGTATTGCGTACATGGCATACGTATTGAATGTAGAGGAAGAAAGGCACGTCGAAGACGTACCGATTGTGGCAGAATTTTCCGATATATTTCCCGATGAACTACCAGGTTTACCGCCACTTAGAGAAGTTGAGTTTCGCATCGACTTAATTCCAGGAGCAGCGCCTGTAGCAAAATCACCATATCACCTAGCACCGTCAGAGATGCAAGAGCTTATGACCCAATTACAAGAGCTTACCGATAAGGGCTTTATTCGACCGAGTTTTTCACCCTGGGAGCGCCGGTACTGTTTGTCAAAAAGAAGGACGGTACATTGAGAATGTGTATCGACTATCGTGACTTGAATAAGGTAACAGTAAAGAATCGGTATCCACTACCTAGAATTGATGACCTCTTTGATCAACTACAAGGGTCGAGCTACTTTTCCAAAATAGATCCGAGATCTGGATACCATCAGTTGAGGATTAAAGAAGAGGATGTCCCCAAAACTGCTTTTCGAACTAGGTATGGGCACTACGAGTTCTTGGTAATGCCTTTTGGATTGACAAACGCACCTGCAGTCTTCATGGACCTTATGAACAGAGTGTGTAAGCCATACTTGGACAAATTCGTGATCGTGTTCATAGACGATATACTAATCTACTCAAAAACCAAAGATGAGCACGAGCAACACCTAAGGATGATTCTAGAATTACTTAGGAAGGAGCAACTTTATGCTAAGTTCTCAAAGTGCGAATTCTGGATGCGTGAAGTGCAATTCCTTAGACATGTTGTTGGTAAAGAAGGAATTATGGTGGATCCAGCAAAAATAGAAGCAGTTAAACAATGGGAAGCTCCGAAAGCTCCTACTGAAATAAGACAATTTTTGGGTTTAGCAGGCTATTATCGGCGATTTATTGAAAACTTTTCTAAAATTGCTCAACCTTTAACAACTTTGACCCAGAAAAATGTTAAGTTTGTATGGGGGTCCAAACAACAAGAAGCCTTTGAAACCCTCAAGCATAGGTTGTGTAGTGCACCGATTCTATCTTTGCCTGATGGAACAAATGATTTCGTAGTTTACTGCGATGCATCAAAACAAGGACTCGGCTGTGTTTTAATGCAAAGAAACAAAGTGATCGCTTACGCGTCACGCCAATTTAAGATTCATGAGAAGGGTTACGCGACCCATGATCTTGAATTGGGTGGCGTAGTGTTTGCACTTAAAATTTGGAGGCATTACTTGTACGGAACAAAGTGTATCATCTTCACCGATCACAAAAGTTTACAACATATTTTTGACCAAAAGATGCTTAATATGAGACAAAGGAGATGGGTAGAACTGTTAAATGACTACGATTGTGAGATTCGGTACCATCCATGTAAAGCAAATGTTGTTGCTGATGCCTTGAGTAGAAAGGAACGAGTCAAACCACTTAGAGTTCGAGCCCTAAGGTTAACTATACAATCTAGCATAATCTCTCAAGTTCGTGATGCTCAAAAAGAAGCCATCAAAGAAGAAAACTTGGTAAATGAAGAATTAGTTGGCTTGGAGAAGAAGTTTGCATCCGACAATGATGAGGTATTAAGGTTGAATAGCAGGATATGGATTCCAATCCATGGTAATTTACGAAATGTAATCATGGATGAGGCTCATAAGTCTAGATACTAGGTACATCCGGGTAATGATAAAATGTACATGAACTTAAAGGAAAGGTATTGGTGGCCCGGAATGAAGAAGGACATTGCTACATACATAAGGAAGTGCCTAACATGCTTTAGAGTTAAAGCGGAGTACCAAAAACCATCAGGATTGTTGCAACAACCAGAAATTCCCGAGTGGAAATGGGAAGGAATAGCCGTGGATTTTGTCACCAAGTTGCCATGAACACCGAGAGGTTACGATACCATTTGGGTGATAATTGACCGTCTAACAAGGTCTGCCCACTTTTTACCTATTCGAGAGGACTACAAGATGGAAAAATTGGCAAAAATTTATGTGGATAAAATTGTAAAGTAGACACGGGGTACCTCTTTCAATCATTTCAGATCGTGACAGTCGCTTTACCTCAAGGTTTTGGCAAACTTTTCAACGAGCCTTAGGAACCCGATTGGATTTAAGTACTGCTTATTACCCCCCAAACTGACGATCAAAGCGAACGAACGATTCAAACCTTAGAAGACATGTTGAGAGCATGTGTGCTTGATTTCAGAGGTAGCTGGGACACTCATCTTCCTTTGGTTGAGTTTTCCTACAATAATAGTTATCACGCGAGCATTAAAGCTGCCCCATTTGAAGCTTTATATGGGCGGAAATGTAGATCACCATTATGTTGGGCAGAAATTGGGGATAGCCAGATAACAGGGCCTGAAATTATACAAGAAACGACCGATAAGATAATGCAAATAAAGGACTGACTCATAACTGCAAGATCACGACAAAAGAGTTATGCCGATAAGAGACGCAAACCGTTAGAGTTTGAAGTAGGCGATAGAGTATTGTTGAAAGTTTCGCCTTGGAAAGGTTCAATTCGTTTTGGAAAGAAAGGTAAACTAAGCCCAAGATATACTGGACCATTCCAAGTCTTAGAAAGAATTGGCCCGGTTTCCTATCGTCTCGAACTACCCGAAGTACTTGGAAAAATCCATGACATTTTCTGTCACACCCCCAAAATTCACTAACAGAGTTTTACCGTTAAGTGTGTGACAAACCAGGATCTCAGTCATTAGTTACACCAAACGACACTATATGAATTTAAAATATACGTGCCTCATTAAATGAGAAAATTTAATACAGAGTTAACGTTTAATAATTTGCGGAAGCGTAATCGAAATGTAATGTTATTAATATTAAATGGAACTAGATGCGCAAACACGCGCCCAACATACGAAACATAGTTTAAATAATTGTTAAAACCAAACATAGTTTTTTAATGCAAGAAAGTGTTTAAATGCAAAGTTGTGACTCCATGCCATGTCCTAAGTGCGCTGAACCTCAGTGACCTGTAAAAGTGAAAGACTAACAAGTGTCAACACGACGGTTGGTGAGTTCACAAAGTAAGTATGAAATCAAGTAGTCCAGTTGCAAGCAGAAATATTAATTAAGTATGTCATTGTAGGTAGCTAATTGTTGGTCCCATAACACTATTGAATCAGTAATTTAATGAAGATTTGGATCAAAATGGTAAAATAATGATGAACAATGATAAGAACAATCAATGAAACTCAGATTTGATCCATTTGATTTGCATAAAATGTTGTTTACATGGAAGACCCCAAATCTCTAGCTCATTCAAGCCCACTAAAACCCTAAGTCAATTATTATCAACGTTGACGTTGACTTTTGTTGACTTTGACTGTGTTGATAATATTAGACTACAATTCAGGTCCAACAATACTCCCCCATAGTCTATTATTATCAACGTTTTGCATCGTGTTCAGCACCGATAAGTCAATACAGTTGAATCTTCAATTTGGTAAGCTTCAGTCTTAATTTCAGCTCCAACAAAACTCCCCCAAGATTGATGCTAGCCAAATTTTGTTGCTAAAGATCCTTAATCTCACAAGCTCCCCCATATTGCGTGCTCCCCCATTTAATGTGCTCCTCCATTTTCTATGCTTCCTTTCGTAAAATCTGGAACGGCTTTCCAACTATCTTTTCTTGAGTGCTTCAGAAGATGTAGGAGGAGGCTTCCTAGCTCGGTATCTTCTGAAAACTTTGAGGAACAGGTTCTCTGGTATCTGCCTTGCTCAACTGATGATCGGCCATCACTTGCAGCAAATATCTGTAACACAGTCACAAACAAAATCTCGAGATTTCTCATTAGATCATTTCAGTAAACAAAATAAACCCGTGTTTATTTGTGTATGAAACCAAACGAACCTGTGACCATTTGTGCGTACAATTTCCGTGAAATGCATGTGAAAATGATAACATTTTAATAGCATAATATGGAAGACTTAGAAAATAATTTGAAATGAAAATCTTTTTTGATTTTTTTTAACTAATAAAATTAAAAAATTCGGAAATAAGAGGACGAGTCCGACAAGATCACAAATATTTTAGACAAAGTGAACACATCCCAAAAGGTACACACGACCAACAAGACTCAAGAACCCAAACATAAAATTGTTGGGTTTTAACAAGATTATCAAAGTTCATATAAACCAATTTATAGAAAAACGCAGCGGATTATTAGTTTAAAATCTTGTTAATATGTTGATTATTAAACCGACCCGTTTAACATGCAAAACCCAAAGTCCGGATCCATATACGAAACACATACTATCAAACACAACCATAGGGTGTTTAGAATACTACCTTTCATAGATGAAGAAGAGATGAAGAAGATGATATTCTTGAATGGAAATCTTCAAATGAGAAGACCTCAAGCTTGTATACCCTCAAGCCTCCAACAAAACACCATTTTGCTAGGATTTTAACACTTGAAACATCTTCTTCCTTCTTGGCCCTTCCATGGCCGAAAATTGAAGAAGAAAAAGAGAGGAGAAGAACTTTTCTTCTTTTGCACTTGTGTGTGTGTAATGGAGAAAAAAAAGGTATCAAACAAATGACTAGAGTTTGTGTATTTAACACACAAACCCATTTGCATGCTTTGATAAAAGGAAAACCAAAAGAGAGGAGAAACATGGGAAGGGGGCGGCCCATGTGGGTCCCACCCTAATAATATATATATATTGTTTTTTTTTTTTGTTTAAATTCTTTCTCCTCACTTATTTAACACAAGGTGTAGCAAAATATATCTCCTAAATGTTATTTAAACAACTTAAACAACATTGTAGAAGATTCTTTCTCTCATAACATAAATCATCCATATAATTTATTTTTAACATAAGTGCAAATATTTAGAAACCCAATTTCTAAATATTCTTAGTGTTGATATTTATTTTAGATCATGTCATAAAATAAATATACCGGTGTTTGTCTAGCTTGTCATTGGGTATGACCCGACTTGGATCATAACGTACTAGCCACATCAATTATAATATGTTTCTTGGGCAGACTAATTCCAACAAAAATAAAGATAATAAACGAAATTTTTATGAAAGAATCAGATAAAGCGTTTCGAGCAACCATCCGGAGAAACAAAGACTTGGCAAGATTGTCAATACGTTTGTCCATTTAAACCCATGCCTTGTTCCTTTCAACAAACAATCCTGTGACGATCTTATCATGCTTTGGTTCGATTTGAAGAAACTCAAGCGACTTGGTTTTCACAGACATTCAGCAAAGTAACTTGTCCTATCATCAAGGTTTATTGAGCAATATGATTGACTTTGCTTGAATTTCTTGGATCAAATCTTGAATATTGATCGATTCATGAGCCACTTTTGACATTCTGCAATTTGTGCATGTTTGGGAGTGGAGCTTGTCAACAATGATTCTTTTGAACACATTGCGACTTATTATTTGGGAAACTCAAATGGTTAGAGCTCCAGGTGTATACTGACGTATAACAGAGGAGATAAACATTTGAGCATGCTCGGTGAATCTTCAGGTCAATACTTCCGTATAGCAGAGAAGATCCACCAACTCCAGGTCAATACTTCCGTATAGCAGAGGAGTTAAGCACTTTGACTCAATACATTCTGAGGAGTTAACAAGTAACTCACTCAGAGGTTTTTCTGAAGAGCAACACTAGCAGCTTTTTTATTTTGTTTTGCTAACTAGAAACTCAATTCAGGGCTAGGGTGAGGGTGATTTGGGATATTTGGGGAAATCAAGGCAAAGATTTGACGCTCTCAACCCATTTTTGTCAAAACTTATTACTTTGTGCAGGCCAAATGTCTGTGAAAATACTCCTCATCACCGAGCTCTTTTTGAATTTAGTTTGATCACAAAATTGTTGTCTAATTGTATTCGGGCTGAGCCTATTGACACATCATTACACAAATCAATATCCTCCTTCAGATGCTTTCCATACAAACCCGAAACCTTCAAAGGACACAAAATATTTACAGCAAAGAGAATTTTGGACAATAGATATTCAGTACATTCATTTGGGATATTACTCCCCCAAAATTTCTATTTCAGCACAAAATTGAAATTTTCAAAAGACACAATAGCGACCTCAAAGAATGTGAAAACTTAATCAAAAATACAAGAAAAAATGTTCGGCTCCCTCATTTTTTTGTGGTTTTTTTTTATTTTTTTATACTATCTACTATATATAAAATAGAAATTACCAATGAAACGCCTTCCATATTACCCTATCAAAAGATGATAAATGAGTTATCAAGAAAAATGTAGTGGCTGTGAAAATCAAAGAAAGATCCAGAATGTGGATAAGATACCAGAACCATAACCTGTTTGTTCCGCCTCAAATTTGAATAAGGAACATTTTCTGTCAGTAAACCGGATTACTAACAGTCCTCTTGAAATGTTCCTGCACTCATCAACAGATTAGTTAGAAATGGGAACCCAGGCCATCGTAGTCCTGGGCGTTCCGTTTTCATCAGCGTAGTACACCTGTTTAAACACACGAGTTTTTGTATCACTTATCTTTTCCTCTTTCCTTTTAATTTGCCAAATTTGTTTAGGTTCAAACATTTTCGATTTGAAAGTGTTAAATTTGGAAATCATTTTCTGTTTAAGCCCCGAGGAAAAAGAATTTTGTTTTGGTGATGTTGTCATATTCATCTTTGAATCATGAGAAATCGGCTTCACATGAGAAGGTAGGGATGGAATGTTTGTCATCCGACCATTCAAAGATGTATGATTCTTAACCTGAAATTTAGAGAAACAAACCTGTTTACCTTTACCATGTCGAGGATTCCTTATAGATGTGACACCCCGCCCGGCGGCGGAAAACACCGGGCGCGTCAAGTGAATCGGATATCAAAGTACAAAGCACATGGCACACTAAATGCATATTTTAGTATTAATTAAGTAATAATGTCGTGACAAAAATAAGGCAACGAACAGTCTTAAAATCGTAACAGAAACCGGCAAATAAATATTGTTTATTGTCTGTTTATTCTAGGTCCGAAGCATCCTACGTGTCTTGAACCAAAACTGTATCAAACTTCACCTGAAAAACGTGTAAAATAAGTTAGCTAAAGAATTAGCTAGTGAGTAAAACACAATTAATAGTACATAGTATAAAATCCGAGATCATTATAGATTGTGTTTCGTAATCTCATGTGCATAGCAATTTCATCATATATATCTCAACCATGACCATAGAAACACATAGAAACAAGTATCATAGACCCCGCAGGGTTTTCCTTTAGCAACCAGTCATGAAGAACCAACTCATGTTACATTTATTGATAACCATCGTTTAACCGTCATTTAACCGTCTCGATATGCAAGTTATAAAAAATGTTTAAGCATCTAAGGGACATAGCAACGTAGCAACAAGCATCACATGTAGTAACTAGTAACATAGAATCAACCAAAGAATCGCCGGGTCAAAATCACCTATCAGGCCATTAATGTAGGTGGGCTTGTCAAGCCATTAGCGCTAACATTGTACCGGTGGAAATTACAAGATAATATAACTAATATTGACTATCACACAATTTTGCTACATGCGGCCAAACACGATTAACACATCTAATGATCTCATTTTCGAAAATAGAAACATCAAAAGAAACCGTTGTATTATAGAAACACGTATTTCAGCCCCAAAAACGTAAACAGTAAAAAGGGGAGTGAGTTTACTCACCTGAACAATAAAGATAATAGCAACGCAAGAAAGTAACTAGGGAGAATCGAGGATCGCCCAGACATTAGAATCACCTAATTAACCGGGAGAACCTAATTTAGAAACGAAGCAAGTAACGTAATAACTAGAATCAAGAAACTAGAACTTTTAGGGTTTCGGATTCGGGGTTTTAAGTTATAAATTTGAAATTAGGGCTTCAAAATATAATTTGGGGATTTAGGGTTTTGAGTATCAATTTGGAATTAGGGTTTCAATATATAATTTGGGATTTTGGGTTTTTAGTACCAATTTGAAATTAGGGTTTCAAAATATAATTTGGGATTTAGGGTTTTAAGTACCAATTTGGAATCAGGGTTTCAAAATATAATTTGGGAAATTTGAATGAAACGTTATTGTATTTCGTATCATATACTTTTTATAAAAACCCATGTTTAGTATTCTATATAATATTTTTGTACAAATACCTATAATCATGAAACATTAGTATTTGTATATATATATATATATATATGTATTAAAACTTGTGTTGTTTAATCTTTAGAAAATATAGGATTTAGTGTTCAAAATAATAAAAATATAAGATTAAAGAGTACAAGGCAAGGGGGGGTCGAACCTGTGACCAGCCCCTTCACCACAAATGCACTAACCAGTGAACCATAATCAAATTTTGTTAATAAACTCGTTTTTAATTTCTTTAACATTTATCCACCAACAAAACCCAAACCCACATAAACCCTAGAAACATGATCCATTCAATTCGTTTTATTCAGATGATTGAATCCAATCTAGTTATAGGGCTTTTAATCCCTACGAACACACGACCATTTTGATATAGATTACTTACTTGGGTTCGATCAGATTGGGATTAAGAGCGAGAATGAACAACGACGGCCGGAGGTTCGAACGGATGCCTAGAAGCTGCTATAATCCAATTACACTTCCAGATTCGATCCATTCGATGCTTCAAATAAAAGCCCCAAAGTAATTTCGTACAAAATCAACGATTGGATGTCAACCGGTTGAAGAACAATGATAAACCCTAGAATTTGAGGATTATGATTTCGAGTGTTTAGTGTAAAATTGGTTAAACTGAGAGCAGTTGTTGTGACCAGAGAGTGATTTGCCCACAATAATTAGTTACAATTCGAATGAAAGAGATACAAACGGGTTCGTTTCATGTTTTGATAAAAGTTGGATTGATTTGAGAAAATGATAGCAATTACGTTCGAATTGAAGGTGTGGTTACACTCTAAATTACTACTGGAACGATTCCACTCATTGAAATTGATTAATTACGAGTTAATTCGCCGTTTGATTAAGTGGTTAATGTTCGATCGTTTTGATTGCAAAAAGAACAAGGAATTGGACGGTTGTTTGCCGTTTTAGTAAAGGTGAGGGTTCGAAACTAGTGGACGTGAGTTTTAGATGTTGCAATTGAGCAAAAAAAGACTAAACTAGGTGTTTGGGTCTTCGCCGGAGGTCCGCCGGACATTGGCCGGACCAATGACCGGAAAAGCGGGAAGGGGGGGGGGGTTTGGTTTTAAAAATGTTACAATTTGCACCTTAAAGTTTTTTTGATGTTTAAATCAGGTTATAAGCCTTACTATAAAATCCAAGTTTGACATATTTAACCCAAAGTTAATTTATAAGTTATATTAGTTAATAAACTTAACTTTGTTGAGACGTAACGTTTATGTAAGTGACGTTTTTATAGTTTTAGCTCGTTTAATCCTTTACGAGACTATTTTGAAACTTAGGAGCGTTTTTGTTTAGCGTTTTCAATAATTTTCTTTTACGAACCGTATATTTATTTATATATATATTTTGAGATTTATTGCTCCAACAATACATATTTGATATACGTGAATGTGTTGTGACATAAATACGATTATTTAATTGGGACGGGAATAATGTAGAATCAATGCGTTTATTTATAATAATAATAATAAACGTTACACTTTGAAGAAATAAATACGATTACAATTTAACGGGTAACAACTTCGGGTCCGAGACGGGCATTCGGTTTCGGGTTTGGGGCAGATGTCACAATAGACTCTGATTCGGAGAAGCAATTTGTTTTGCCTTTACCGTCCGAAGCATGTCCTTTTGGGCATTTCTTGAGCACGTGATCACTCTTTCCACACTTGAAGCAAGCCTTGAATGGCTTTTGATGCTTGATTGGCCCGTGTGGAGCAGCTGGGGGTGGGGCTTTCTTCGAGCTTGTTGCAACTTGTTGAGGAGCTTTTGGCATCTTTTGTCGAGTTGTGGGTGGTTGCTTAATTTTTGTTTTGCTTTGTTGGATGGGAGATGAGATCTTCACTTGCTTGTTCTCAAGTCTTTTACAAACTTGAGATATGATGGATAGCGGTGAAGACTTCTTCTTTTGAGCTTTTGATGGACGACTGGCTTGTCTTGCAGCTAGAAATGAGATCCTGATTTGACTTGATTCAGGTTTTGGAAGCATTTCAGATTTGACAGTTGTAGATGACATCTTGATCTTTGAATCTCCATGACTTTCCTTTGTCTTTGATTCATCATCTGAAATTGTCCAGTCTTCAATAAGTACCCCTGCTTCCAACGGATCTTGTTTGATGGCTTGATGATTACGTGAATCCGAATTTATCTCTTCCTTCGCAATCAGGACAGGCTCAAAAGTAGGAATTTCACCTGCTTTAAACTTGTCAAAGAAGTTAGAAGAAACAGATTGTACAGATTTACTAACACCGGAAACTGAACAATCATTGGTTTGACTGACAACATCCAGTTTACTGTATCCAATACCAGTCGGGGACTCATAATCATCTCGCACCTCTTTAAGATTCACATTCTCCAATCCTGCATACAAACTATCAGTATCTTTCTGAATTATTTCATGAATCAACTCATTGGTCGGGTGTGGAGTTGGTGTAGGAGAGTAACAGTAAGTGCTGGGAGGAGGATATACAAAAGCCTTATCCTCATGACCAACCCAGTCTTAATACGAGCCCCCCGTTGGCTTTTGATTAAATCCTCAAGTTTCATCCCCGAAATTGTCCATTTTTCGAGTTTCGTTTGCAACTTACTGGTTTCAAACTCAGCCAGGGCGACACGTTCAGTTAGCATATAGACTTCCACATTTCTTTTCAAAAGACTCGTTTTCAAATGTTCATTTTCTTTCAAAGCTTCTCTTAATTTGACAAAATATTTTGACTCGTTAAGTTTAAGTTCTTTATTTACCTGAGTCAAATATTTTTCATTTTCGATTAACAATTTGTTAGCTTCATAAATACCAAATAAACGAGTTCTGCAATCAGAAGAACACATATCCTGAACGGTCTCGTATGGAAGCTCCATGATGATTTGTTCAGAAGCAAGAGCCTTCTTGCAGTTGCAGACTCTGGTATTTGTCTTTTGTTCCTCCTCCTTCTTAGCATCACAAGCTTTATCATTTAATTATGCTCCATCTTTACCCACTGATGTCTGCTTAATCTCCCATTGTACCTTTTCAATTTCAGGTTTCGGTAAACCTTTGAAATTGGAGGTAGAAACTGATGTCTCTTCTGGTTTCTCTTTGGAAATTGAGGTGATCTTTGAATTCAGAGACATCGCTTCATCGTACTCACGACGTTTGATATCCAACTCCATTTCTTTTAGTTTGTTCATCACCTCCACCAGTTTGTAATCAGTAAATCCTCTTTCTCTTCTCATCGATTTTCCATGTGAACTCCACTCTGGTGGGAGAGAATCAAGCAATCTCTGAACCTGTTCATAATTCCCAAGTCCTGGATCATGCTTCTTCAGGTTATTTGCCACCATCACAAATCGATCGAGAAACACGGGCATCCTTTCTTTCTTTAAAACTGCAAAATTATCAAACCGGCTTTGTGCCATTGTGAGATCATCAGATTCGAAGGATTTAAAAAGTTCAGCATAAGCCATTTTTTTTAATCGATAACCCGTTTAAAATTTGGCTTAAAAATAAATTTTAGAAAGTCCCGGCCAACAAACAAAAAAAAATTTCCTCTCAACTGACCAAAATTAAGCCCAACGAATAACAATAATAATACCGGGCCATTGACAAAATATTTTGGTCTCAACTAACAAAATTTGGGCCCAAAGTGTGACACTAGTAATACCCGGCCAATTAGACGAACCAACAAAAACACGGCCCAAAAGTTTTAAAACGTTATCTCCCGGCCAAGGACAAAACGAACCGACTATAACAACTACCCCTAAAAGTTAAAACGTTAACTCCCAGGGACTAAAACGAACGGAATCCAACACGAACCAAAATTTAAAACGCTAATCTTTAAAAATAACCGAGCAACCAACCCTTTTATAAGACTCGACCCACTGTGACGTAAAAAAAAAAATTAACTCCAACTCCAACTATTAAAAACCAAACTTTAGAGTGTTGAAAATTTAAAATTCTCAAACCAAAAAAAATATTTAAAATTTGACCTGGCAAAAAAAAATTGATCTAGCATGTTTCTTCTTCTTCTTTTTAACGTTAAAAGCTAAAGCCTAAAACATTGAACCTACCCTACCTTTCTACACTTTTGATATCAACCACACAATCTTTATAGATGTTCCTTTATAATAAACACAAACAAACAGCTAACACTTCAACAACACAACTTCAGTTGTTATCTCTCACTCTCGTCTTCTCTCTACACACTTAACATCAACATATGTTCCTTCACATTCATCAACACAACACAACAACACAGCTTCTCTCACTCTCTCTGGTGCTCTTTCTCTCTATGAACTCATACACACACACAAGAACACACAAACTTCATCAACTTAACAATAACACACACATGAACTATCTCTCTCGATCTCTTTCTCTGCTCGAAGCAGACAACAACAACACACACACATCAGCTGCTTCCCTCCCTCTCTTGTTCGATCTCTATGAGCATACACACAAACATAAGAACAACACACACACTCAAACAAGATTTGCGGTTGTTGCGCGTTCTTTCTTCAAGATCTGTCACTCCCTCACTCTCTCCATCAGATTTAGCAGCAACGAAACAACAAAACTTCGACACAAAGATACACCATTTCAACTCTTTCTCTCTCTCTCTCTCGTTCACAGCAACACACACACAAAAGTGATAGCTTTGCCTTCTTTGTTATAACAACGGCTGCAACAACACAACACAAACAAGCTCAACAGATCCGTTTTCTTCTACTTCTACTCTTTTCTTTTTGTTATAAGGGATGTTAAAGATGAAACAATATGGGTGGTGTAAACCTTGTTATGATGGTGAGACCTGAATTGTTGATGGTTATGGAATAGGTGGTTGGGTTTTGGTTGGTTGGTGGGTTGATGGTGTAGATTTAGTGGTTGGTAGTTTCAAACAGTGAAGGTTATGGTTGTGTTATTGATGGTTTTAAATGGGTTTATGGTTGGTTTAGGTTTTAGATCTGTTGATGTGGTGAAAAGAAATGGTGGTTAGGTTGTAGATCCGTGATGAACAGGTGGTTGTGTTTTGGTAGTGGGTAGGGTTAAATGGTTATGATTCAAAAAAAATGATTTGGTTGTTTTGGCTTATGGTTTATGGTTAATTTGTAGTAGATCTAATGTTTTGTTTGGTTTTGATTGTTGGTGCAGGTAAGTGACAACAAATGTCCACAAAAGGTAGATTCGCTCAAATCGGGATGGTTTCGTAAGGTATGTTGCAAGAACATATAGATTCGCTGGCTTACAAAGTGCCGGGCGAACTTATAGGTTCGCTAAGAACAACGGGCGAATCTATGCAAATGCTTGGTATAGATTCGCTTAAAAATTTTGAACTTTCGTTCAGATATTAACTAGATTCGCTGGTCTTGCAGATTTGAAGATTTGAAGAACACCAAGAACACACACACTGTGTGTGAGAGAAAATCTCAGATCTGATGATTTCTTCTTCTTTTCTTGTAGATCTCAGTTTGTAGATCACAAATATGTTGCTAAAAACAATAGATCTGATGATTGTTGAAATAGATCTGATGAAAATATGAAGATTCAAACTCAGATCTACTTTCTCTCTCTTAAAACCCAACTTTCTCTCACTAACATTCTTCAACAATCTTCAATGATCAGTAACAAATCTTAAAAAATATGGCTGAATTGGATCTCTCTTAGGCTCTGATACCAATTGTTGGTCCCATAACACTATTGAATTAGTAATTTAATGAAGATTTGGATCAAAATGGTAAAATAATGATGAACAAGATGAACAATGATAAGAACAATCAATGAAACTCAGATTTGATCCATTTGATTTGCATAAAATGTGGTTTACATGGAAGACCCCAAATCTCTAGCTCATTCAAGCCCACTAAAACCCTAATTGTCATTTACTATTTATAGCTTAATGACACTTTCGACTAATGACAATTAAGACCCTAAACTTAGACTAAAACATAACAAATGGAAATAATACAAATAAAACCCTAATGTTTAGTCTAATATATATTTTGTCATTAAGACAAAATATATATATTACATAAAATACTTAAAATGACGAAACTGATTAAATATATTTTGTTGACACAAAATATATTTAATAACAATTAAACTCCGTCGCCTTCAACGTCTTGTCTCTAATCTTCGTCCCGAAAGCGTCGTCTTGACTTTTGCGTTGACTTTGACCGTTGACGTTGACTTTTGTTGACTTTGACTGTGTTGATAATATTAGACTACAATGTGTTGATAATATCAGTTTTGGGGGAGTTTTGTGGATTTAAAATTAAGACTGAAGCTTACCAAATTGAAGATCCAACTGTATTGACTTATCGGTGCTAAACACGATGCAAGATGTTGATAATAATAGACTATGGGGGAGTATTGTTGGACCTGAATTGTAGTCTAATATTATCAACACAGTCAAGTCAACTAAAGTCAACATCTACGGTCAAAGTCAACGCAAAAGTCAAGACGACGCGTTCGGGACGAAGATTAGAGACAAGACGTTGAAGGCGACGGGGTTTAATTGTTATTAAATATATTTTGTGTCAACAAAATATATTTAATCATTTTCGTCATTTTATGTAATATATATATTTTGTCTTAATGACAAAATATATATTAGACTAAACGTTAGGGTTTTATTTGTATTATTTACATTTGTCATGTTTTAGTCTAAGTTTAGGGTCCTAATTGTCATTTGTCCAAAGTGTCATTAGGCTATAAATAGTAAATGGCAATTGGGGTTTTAGGTGGCTTGAATGAGCAAGATTGAGGGAATTTCCATGTAAACAACATCTGATGCAATCAATATAGATCAAATTGGGTTTTATTAGAGTGTTCTTCATCTAGTTCATCATTATTTTACCATTTTGATCCAAAATCTTCACAAGTTACTAATTCAATAGTGTTATTGGGACCAACACTAATCTACAGCACATGTCCTTAGAGGCGTATGCATCTGACCGAAGCTGACGTATGTACACATTAAGTGCATTTTGCTCGTTCGTACATCCCAGCAGGATGCACTGTAAGTATGTTAGGTCATTCAACACCCGTTCGACAGGTCCTTCTGTCGTGCTAGCGCGACTAGCCCGGGTGGGGTTTGTCAAACCCAGTAGTACTACTCAAAATTTCCCCGCTATTTCACAAATACTAACGGTCAACTAGGTATCCATGAGGTCTTTCATGAGCAAAATAAAAGTTGCTCTAATTCAGACATGCGACATACAGAATTTGTAAATCCGTAAAAGTAATCGTTTATGTTCTCAGCCCATAAAAGGGTGAGATAGTAAAAGTACGGTTCAGTGAACTCACCTTAGGTTGCGCAGCAATTCAGTTTCTAAAAACACACAGTAATACAACAACCTAAATAATAGTAGGTCTATTAATGTGTGTTCATGTAGGGTCATAGTACCCTATGCATCCAAATGGTCATACAAGTTGTGCGAGTTTGGAATAGTTTGACTTTTTGACCACGTTTGACTTTTTGTCCAAGTTTGACCAAGTTTGACTTTTTGGTCCAAGTTTGACTTTTAGTTGACCCGAGTTGACCCACGACCCGTTGGTGATTCGTTAAGTGTAAATATGTTGCATTTGGTGTATTTGACCATATTATATCCACATACCACATCATACGTCTCACATTCACAAATCGTATTTCAAGTTCCACAAAAGTTTCCTTTATGGGAAAGTCGGATCTTTAACGTATATTTGCATAATTCAACATTCCTAAGCATGTCAACTATTACACACATACCATAGCATGTCATATAAGTCAACAACACTTACTAACACTTCATAGTTCTCAATGTAAAACATACTAGCATGCGTGGTCATTTCTAAGTACCATACATTGTTCACATGATTGGTTTCAACTAGCGTAGTAATAATTTCACCATGGCATCCTAGTTAACTAGTACATACCATTTAGACTTCAACAAAACCATTTCAAGCAATCGTTCTACTAACCAACTAGCACCTACCAAAGTCCTTTCATGACCAAGGCATGTCTACTGAACACCACATGTCTACTGAACACCACATGTCTACAAACATTCATATGCCAACCCAAATCATGTTTGTACATCTAAAATCACTAAGCATGCATTCTAGTAGGCTTTCATGACGACAAGTTTCCTCATATAGTAAGTCTTTCAAAACCAAGGCGGATTCATACGTACAAATAATCAAAATTTGTCTAATACTTTATCCTAATGTACTAGTGACCCCAAAATCATTCCTAGGCATCAACAATGTGTAATTTAAATCAAGTTCATGAGAAAAAGTTACTATTTTAAGTAACATGACAAAACGTTCATGCAATTTCAAAACCAATTCATCAAATCTCATTACATTCATCATCTACTCACTTAATCAATCATATTTCATTAAAATCAAGTATGTAACATCAAGTTTCAATGACTCCCTATCAAACCCTAGTTTCGCAATAACACAATTTTGCATCCATTTCATTAACTAATCACCAAAATGATAAATAACACATAAACAAAATCCCAATTCCACAACCCAACTATCAATTGGCCATTTTGGATGAACTAGGGCTTTCATTAGTCATAGATTATGAAATATATAACAACAACCAAGACGAACACTTACTAGTATATCGTTTATCACTTCAATTAGCACCTAAAATCACTAGCAATTGCACCAAAACTTGAAAAATCAAACTTGTATAATGGTGTATGTATGCGTCTGCTTTGGAAGAAGAAAAAGAAATGAGTATGCCGTTTTTTTTGTCTAAAATTAGGTTAGGGTTTTGTAATTTTTATTAATTTTTGTTGAATGTTGAGTTGGGTTGGGCCTTGGGCCATCCATGGGTCACATGAAAATCTTTCTCAATTATTAACTTTTGTTTCATAATGGTTACCGAATTCAGCAAACGGTTAAAACCGGTAAAATACACGGTTACGCGAAAATTCAACAATTAAGCACACATAACAGTTAAAATGTATTATTATTGTATTTGTATTCATTTAAGATCACCAACGCCTGGGTATTAACTCATGTGGTCGTTTCGTGTGTACATTTGCGTAACAGTTTGCACATTTAATTCGTCAAATTAAATGAAAAGTAATATTCTAGCTGTGATTTCTATAACGGGATTCATCGTACGGTAGTGTTTAGATTCACCATTTGAGGATATAGAAGACGATGAGGTATAACAGTCCGATTTAAAGTCTAGGGTTCCAAGTTCATTAACGGATTAGAAAGGATCTCATGTTATTTCATGACATGTGTCGGGTGGCTTCAGTATCATCATAGCTTAAATGGTTTCCTCTATTAGGACCTTCGCAGGTTAGAATAGCTAGGTTAAGGTTTCTTACATGGCGGCTAAACACTTTTTATTAAGAAAGCTAATTAAGTTTAATACGGAAATTGCTGGATAATATAGCTTCTACGAAGGGACGTCAGGCGTCCAATGTGCCAACGGATAATCAGCGTATCAATATTATGTTTCTTGGCAATTACAAAGGTGTACCAGGAATGAAACAAAATAGAAAGTGGTTACCCTAGACCGTAATGAGTGAATCTCCCTCAGAACATCAACTGGTAGTGTTGGTTTATTGTTGATGGTGGTAGTCATCACCAGAATTCTTAGACTCGTGAAATGTATTCCAAATCAGAATTTATATGCGTGTGCCAGTTATGAAATGTTTGGTTTTTGTTGTTATTGTGAATAAAGGATATATGAAAGTTATAATTTATCTGAGTACATAGTAGGTTACCCTATAAGTGATAGATCAAACAGCTTTATAAGAAATTTCGTGTTTCTCTTTTTTTTTTTTTAAATTAGAGTTTCCCGGATTAATTATCGGCTTAGTTTCAGGTCCACACCCCATGTACCGTTAGTGTTTATATATAGGGTGTACCGCAGCTAACCCACCACACCACCAGCACTTTGAAGGCGTACCTATCACCCACTAACATTCATGTCTACTTTACCAAGTCATTCAAAGGGTTGAGGTGAAGGAACCTATGTTGAATGAAAAAGTAACGTTATATACTGTAACATCGGTTATGTATTAGAATTTTATGTGGTTCAAATGTGAATAATCACAAACTTGAGACTTTACGAATGGTTAACTTGGATTCTGCTCTACCAAACAGATAACGGAGTTTGAATATTTATCAAGATGTACAGAATGTAGATAAGGTTTTCGAATTAAATATAGGTTCTTTAAAGATGAAAATAATAATAATAATATTAATGATAACAATAATAATAATGATAATAATAAAATAAATTAAATCCAATACGTGTTTTACGACAATGGAGATGTAGATTGGGTGTATTAGTTAACGTTTACAAGAGTCCTGGATGGAGACAAATTATCCAACTAGATCGAACCATATACATACCACATGTGTGGTTCGCCGTGCATCGTTAACAATTGGTCATCATGAGCCGGAATTATTTCTAGGTAACTTATTATCAGAAATAACTTTAACTTCTGTTTAACTTGTAGAATTGAGAATAGGGTACGATTAGGTGAGGTACTTCTAGAGCGAGCCTGGTATGTTCCGAGGTATTCACATGAAGGTTTATGTGATGCAGATTTACTTCACAAGAAGTGATTTTGAATGGAAAATATTACGCAGTTGGTTCGTCACATCAAGAGGGGGTTATTTTTAAATAAGTTGTTGGCTTTATAAAGCTCCTCCATGGAGTCTTAACAATTATAGAGTTTGTTTAACAATCACTTGCAGATACAATGATGTTAAGATAGTACTGGTATGCTAGAATATTATAGTCCGTAGACTGGAATTTTTAAATTTTTGGGAGTTAAGTAAGGCGAATGCTTTAACTGGAGGGTTTAGATTGTTTGTATGAAGGATGAGTCACCATCATTAGGGGTCAAACATGGTAGTAATTAAACATTATAAGGTTTGTCAATATAGAGCTTTGTTCTTATTTGTGTGTTATCAAGGCAAGAATTTAATTATCTATGATTTAGTTGCATAATCGTAATGTGTATGTAGTTTTAAGATAAACTGGTGATATGCCATCAAAGGTTGTATTGTAATTGTCTACGATCCATAGGTGGGTTTTATGGATTCGGTCAAGCATAAACTTGGTATCAGTGCGTTATTTAGAGATGGATGTTTGTTTCAGATGAATTTGTACTGATTGGTTCATTACTGTTGTGTGTTTTCTTGGGCACTACCGGCATGGCAGACTTTTCCAGGATCATCGTGTACCTGTAAATTCACCATTACGTTGCGCACCCGTAATCGTCAATTTACCTTACACAATCACCCAAGTTCGTCTCCCACCGGGTACATTGATCTTACGTTTAGTTATGTTCTTGGATTTACATTTATCCGTATGATAATGCTATCCCATGTCAAGATTTGAATGTGTATAAGTGTATGCTAATCCTATAAGTAGGAGACAACTATACTAGATGTATAGGACACTAACAGACTATCAGTGTGATGTATCAATGGGTCGCATGTATCAGGTATGTTGTAAGTTCATACTAAGTGTAAGACTACTAGTCTAAGCACAACCTGAGTGTACAATGTGTATAAGAGTGGTAATATCAAATCTAGCAGATAACATGTAGTGGATCACACAGTAAGTGACATGTTACAACTAATAATGTCTCATATTAAGTAACATGTTGTAGCACACGAACGTGTCGTATAATAAGTAATGTGTAATAGCACGTAGGAGGTCACATAAGTATTAAGTCAAGACCTCACTAGGAATGAGTTTCTGGACAAAAATCCATTACTGTTGTTCATGTACCTCTATACCTTAGGCACCGGTCTCTGCTGGTTGGTTGCCATAATGAAGTAGGTAATTCAAAACTGAATTGTCAAGGCTTCATACGAAACCAGTTTGTTGCCATAGTCATGTAAGTTTCAAGTTATAATGAAATGTAAACTTTTCTCAACTAAGGCCCCTAAAAAAAAATTTTGGCCTAAAAAAAAGCGGGATACTTTTGAACAAGGTCATTGTCAAATGTTTCTCATGCATACTTCAGTGAACAATTCAAAAACTAGCAGATA
The DNA here is from genome assembly GCA_030867185.1 of Tagetes erecta. Classification (NCBI taxonomy): domain Eukaryota; kingdom Viridiplantae; phylum Streptophyta; class Magnoliopsida; order Asterales; family Asteraceae; genus Tagetes; species Tagetes erecta. Next base: position 22,434,229 of record CM061487.1, read on the forward strand.
CATACCTAGTTTAAGCTTCACTAGCAGAGCAAGTCACTAAAAAAAATTACCCTAAAGTGTTACATAATACAAACTGGTCACTTCATGTAATGCTAGTGTAAGCATGTGTATGTGTAAATCACATGTATGTGGGTCATAAATAAATTTTTACAAGTGCAACTAATGTCATTTCTGAAATCATGCGTGTACAAGTCACTAACCAATACTAAGTGCATAAATAATTCACTCGGTGCAACTAATGTAGTGTACAGTTATAGTCTAGAATGCAATGCAAACCTAGTTCGCTATAACCAATGGCTCTGATACCAATCTGTCACACCCCCAAAATCCACTAATGGAGTTTTACCGTGATAGGTTCAATTGGATCGATATCGCTCAATGATCAGAATGAAATAAGCACACAAACACAGTTCAATCAACAACACAATTCATTACTTAATAATTCTCTTTGTATTGATGATCAAAGCAAGGTTGTAGTACAAAATGCAGGAGAATGTAATCACACACAGTTAATTCTCTCTCTAACGTGTAAATGTGATCTAGACTCTATCTCTAACATTCTCTTACTACATGCTTTATGCAACAATACATTTAGGGAAAATACAAAATAAACCCTAAACTATACAAAATGTATAAAACAAAGTACAAAGTAAATCTTAACAGAAATAAGCCCTAACAGTACTCCCCCTAAGATTTATCTTTGGACTTCAAAAATCTTCAGTTTTCAACCTTTGCTTTTTCAGCTTCAATCTCTCACCATTCTTCTGGTTCATCTTTAACATCCAGCAACTGTTTTCCTTTATAATCTTCTTGTTCTTTTAAAGCCTCCTCAATGCAAGACTTGAACTTTTCTGCAATCTTCGCTTGTCTCGGCTTTGATTCATTTGTGAAGATGGCACAGGCATTCATGCGTTTCAGAGTATCAAGAGTTAGACCTGCAAAATCAATATTAGCATAAAATTCATAAGGCATTTCTTGCCCTTTTGCTTGCACCTCTAATGTACCCTTCGCAGTCACACGCATAAACTCGATCTCTGGAATATCAACCTTCACAAGGTTAGCATTGAGTAATGCCTTCCTTAGTCGGATTTTCTCAGAAGCAGCCGCAATCACTTCAATCATTACCATAAACAATTTTCGGTCAGCTTCAGCAATTGGGTCTTTACACTTCTCCATTGTGTAATTTCGCAGATGATCGATGTAAGATGGATGTAGCAACTTCAGCTCGAACGTGCTAAATAATGTGATCATGTCCTGATCCCAGTCATCCAAATTACGTACCAATTTTAGCTCAAAAGTTTCCTGATTGTAGAAAAACTTCAGAATTGGTTTCGTTGCTTGTGTACCATCAATCACTTTCAAACCAGGATCTGTCACCTTGTCAAAATACTCATCACAGAACTCTTCTAAGTACATATCCCGGAGTATCAGTTTCTTATGTTTCTTCTTCTTCTTCGAATCCAAATAGATTTTATCTTCTTGCTGCCCTCTGAACTCCAAATACTTTGGTAAACGGCTTATCCCAGCATCGAGCAACATTGCACATTTATCACCACGCTCAGCATGCGTGTGATTAATCAGTCTCAGTTTGTGCAACTCCTTCAAATCTTGTACTTCCAACTTGAAAATACTTGAGTAATAATGATAAACGTCGCACAAACCATTAACTCTTTTTATAAAAAATGCATCAAAGACTTCATCATATTTCCATGCAATAATCTTCACCTTCTTGGACTTTTCCGGCACGATCATGGAATCAAACAGTTCAGCAACAGACTGACCTTTACTCAGCAGTGATCTCACAACATCACCTGCTGTGGCAGACTTATGCCATGATTCTCGTACGTCCATGGGTATGTTGTATGATTTCATCTCACTTGGAAACATGTCGATCAACTCTTTTCTCTTTTTGTGCGCATCTTCTGGTAAAGCCGTCACAGTAATCTCCTTGGGTTCAAGTACTTTGTGCCTCTTTGTCAGCTCATAGTATTGCGGGTTGTTGTAATCCAAGAAAAACATGCGGTTGTACATCTTCTCAGTCTTCATAAAACTTACAACAATCTTCTTCAGAGATTCATGTTTCAGCCTTTTCAACGTCTTGTATGGATAGTTCCTCGAACTAAGACATTCACGCATATTTCTACTGGACATTTCTTCTGGATCTTGATGATATAGTTCTTCTGGAGGAAGATCATCAATATTCAGGCTTTCTTGCAATGGCGTCCATTCACCCATCTCAACCACAAATTCCTTCTCTTCAGCCGTTGCCTTATCTTGTGCAGTGAAACACTTCTCATATTCTTCATTGATTTGACTCACTGTCAGTCCATTCAGATATACTGGATTGTACTTCATCTTTTCTAGATAAGCAAATCGTTCAGGAAGATCAACTGGTATCTCATCGTCAGGATTAGCTCCAGGCTCTGCCTCAGGTTCAGACTCTGTGAAATCTATATCATCCAAATCATCAAGTGCCTCAATCATTGGTGCAGTTTCAGTTTGAACCGGCTCAAACTGAAATGCTTCTTTAGTCACAGTTTCTGACACATTCTCAACAACTTCAATCACTTCAGGCACTTCAGTTGCCACTACAGATTCAGATTGAATCGGCTCAATCTGAACTGTTTTATCAGTTTCAGCTTCTTTCACAGTTTCATCCACCTTCGCCATTTCAGCCACCTCAGTTTCAGTTACAGATTCAGATTGAATCGGCTCAATCTGAACTGTTTCTTCCATTCTTGACTTCTTAGTACAAACTTCTTCACCAGTAATCTCAGGCACAATATCTAACTTTCTTTTTCCCTCAGCTTTGTCAGGATTGACAGAATCAGCAGCTTCATCGGGAATAGTAATTGGTGACTCAATCCTCTCGCCTACATTCTTCGTACCACGTGCTCTAGTATAATAGACTTTGACTTCTTGAGTAGGCTCGACCACTTCCATTACATCATCCGAAAATTCTTTATCAGACGTTGAACCAGACTTCTTTGACTTGGTTTCTTCTAACCACTTTTCTAACATTTGCTTCTCAGCATTAAGAGTATTGCATTCTGCATATAACTCTTTATAGTCATCTTTCAGCTTCTCATGCTCAGCCTTCAACTTCTCATAATCAGCATCTAATGCTTTGAATGTTTCCAGATTCTGATGATGAGTAGCCCAAAACTCTTCTAATCTCTTCTTCTTCCTTTCATTAGATGCCTTCAACTGTGCATTAGCATCCAAAAGTTTGGCTACCATCTCTTCTAACTCAGCAATTTTCTTTTTATCTTCATTCATATCAACACTTGAACCAACTTTTGGTGAAGATTCCAAAGGTTGTTCAATGTTTTCAGCTGCTTTGGGGGATGTGGCAATATCAATAGGAACAGGAACACTCACACAAGCATCAATATCATCGTCTGTCTGTGCCACAAACTCTACTTCTGCTGCAACTTCTTTAGCAATCTGTACAATGTCCACTATCTCAGGCACATTTACATCTTCAATTACATTCGGTTCCTTCACAATAATAGGATCAATCACAGGTTTCGATCTTCGTGATCTAACATACTGAACTATGATCTCCTTAGTAACATTCACAACAGATTCTTCTACTACATTAACCACCTCAACCGGTTCTTCAACTACAACATTTTCAGTCTCTATTTCCATTGGTTCATCAATCTCAACAGTTTCTGCCTCAAACATACTTGGTTCATTAAACTCAACATTCTCTGCCTCCTCAGCAACTGATTCAGCACTATCATCTCCATTTTCATCATCACCACCATCATCACTATCATCACTATCATTACCACTACCATCATCACTATCATCTTCTTCTTCATTCTCATCATTCTCAGACTCATTCTCATCTTCTGGATGTCGAGCAAAGTACTCATCATCATCCAACAGATTATCAGGCACCTCATCAACAAGGTCCTGTGGATTCACTATCTCTCCATGTGATATGTGATGGTAGACTACCTCAATATCTTCATCGTTATTTGCTATATCCCTCATATAGTCAAATAAATCAACACTTACAACATTCCCTATACTCATCTTTCGATATGATAGATCATTCATATCCTCAGTATATAGTATCCCTCCAGCAAAACCTTCTTCTCTTATGACAGGATAAGCAACATTAATCATCAATTGCAAGAATCTCGGATACATCAGAAACTTGAACCTTTTGCCTTTCACCAAATTGAATACAAATCCTTTCATAATCTACTTCGACATGTTGAAAGGTTTGTTCTCTGCAATAGCAACAATTGGAGATGCAATGTCAGAAGGGAAGTTATCAAATCCAGCACTCCTTCTAGACATGCATTGTTGTATCACATAACAGAGTAATTTCCACTTCTTTCCCAACCGAGCTCTAACAAACTGCGACTTTGGAAATATGGGAGGATGACCCATATTCACAAAACATGCCTGACACTCAGCAGTAGTTAGCTCATCATTGGCACCAACTTCATCATCATCAATCCTTAGAGCTGTTCTGTTAGACTCTTCAGATACAGTCAATTGTAAATCTCTAGTGATGTTTCCTCTAACAACAGAAACTCCATCCTCATCAGTTACAACCTCAGCTGTTCTCCAAAAACTTTTGATGAGTCTAGCATATATCACTGGCTTTGCACACATAGCATAGACATACTTCGTTCTTCTAATAAATCTGATCATGTCTCTATACCCCTCCGTTTCTAGTATAGCTTCATCTAAGCATGCTACTAGATTATGCTTAGGCTCAAATTTCAGATTCTCCATCTGTTTAAAACAAAAACAAGACACATGTGTTAGATTTTTCATTCATAAAAACAGATTTGTATAAGTATTTAAACAAAAAGTTATAATGTAGAACAATCACATGATCAATTTATCACCTAAGTTATACTATCAATCAGATTTTCACCATTTTGATTAACATAACTTTTCGAAATTTAATAATCATACAATATTTTACACTTAACAGTAAAAACACTTAAGAACACAAATCTGAAATTTGTATGATGAAGTTGAATAACATGTTCCAGTTCAGTTTTAGCATTGATTGGTCACATAACAACAGTTAATTCATCAGTTTGATGTCAAAACACAAGAACATTCAACAGGTCATCAATGGCGGTTCGACAGTTATGAACAATTTTGGTTGATTCTGTTGATTTTAAGGAATTTTGATGCAAATTAATGACAAATTGTTGATAATCGACAGTTTTTACACTTAAAACAACATTCGATTTCAGTTTTAACATGCAAAATCAAAGTGTCGATTCAGTGATCAAAGTACTGTTCATCATCATTTTTCGTTTTAACAGTCGATTTGCAGGTTTATCAAGGTCAAATCACATAAAATATACCTTATTCAATCAATCAAACTTGTTACAGATCAAACGATTGAATATGATAATCAACGATTTATGTGCAGGGGATTTGCTTGAAAGTGTGAGTGAAAAATGATAAGTGTTGTGAAGAGGCGGGTTTTTATATGATTGAAAAATTAGGTCAAACATATTGGGACGGGTCAACAAATTGGGACGGGTAAACAATTAAGCCCAATAAGCCTGGACGGGTCATGTACTGTTGAGCCGCGTCATGCACTATTGGGACGGGTCAAGGTCTGGGGACAAGTCACAACATGGGACGGGTCAACATAAAACATGTAAAACACTTGGACGGGTCAATCACTGCAGAGACGGGTAAAGCACTGTAGAGACGGGTAAGACACTGTAGAGACGGGTAAAGAGTTAGGAACAACTACACCTGTTTTGGTTTTACTCATCACCCGGCTGTATAGTGGTCTTCTAACATCACCCGGCTTGTACAATACCTCTAGTTCATTACCCGGCAGCATAGTGATACCTTTATCACCCGGCTTGTATAAACACAACTTTTCTCCATTACCCGGCAACACAGTTGTACATACTTACCCGGCAGCATATTGTTGTTCACTTACCCGGCAGCATAGAAACTTCATTCTATTACTCGGCTATACAAGTGTCAACACTACTTTACCCGGCTGTATAGTGACATACAACTTGTCATCCGGCAGACATCAGACTTCTTCACCTGGCTTGTAGTGATTTGTTCATTACCCGACTGGTAACAACTTCATTACCCGGCTGAATAGTCTCCTGATATCTTCATCCGGCTTCAATTCTTCTTTTCAATCACCCGACTGATTTCAAACAACACACTTACCCGGCTAAATAGTCTTCTTCATTACCCGGCTAAATAGTGCCTTTTGATATCTTTACCCGGCTTCAACACTTTAAGCGATTTTTCTCATTTTTCTCTGTCTGTTGACTTTTCAACTGTATTTATTGCACCTGCAAACATTCTCGACATATTAATTAGACAAGACATCCTTATTAGGGTTTGTCACATTAATTGATCAATAACATTTTAGGGCAACAAAATTAATTCAATTTAATTCCCTTTTTCTTTTTCTTTGATTTTTCTTTAAAAAATGTTTTTGCACAACCACAATTTCTATATCCCGAAGCAATTTTCTAAAACAAATCACAAGACCTTAGGTTTGTTTTTAACACATTCAATACACCACTTGCTTTCATTAACCACATGATCCTTACTTCAACACACCTATTTCAAAATATTTTTGGCTTTTTGGAATTATTTTTCTTCTTCATTTATTCTCCCCCTAAACTTGAAATTTCTTGAAATTTTTAAGTTTAACAAGGATGTCGATATGTCAATAAAGATTCCATATGCCTGCACACACAAAGCACACACATTAAATTTAAAGACATATGTAAATGCAATGAATCAAAATATCGCAGTGAGATCATACCACACATTATCTGAACATGTTTTGCAAGTTTTGAATAGTCATTTGACTTCTGTTTGATTGAGTGATGATATGAAAACATACCAATTAGCTCGAGTTGACACACTTACCTTTTCAGTATCATGATGAGATTAAGGTTCGATTAAAATGACTTATGTGACCCTCATGCATACATATGTCAACATATTTCCTTATCAAACACTACCTGAATGCATATTGCACAAAAACCTGGTCACTTACAGTCATAAACAGAGTGGAATACGGGCTCTATTCGAATTTGGTCCACTTTGGGACTTCTTTTGAATTCCTTTTTGGAATTTTTTATTTCCTATCGTTCCCCTTGGGAATCTTCTGAATTCCTTTTGGAATTTTGTTTGGTGATGGTCCACATTTGGGACTCTTTTTGTTCCAACTTTGGGAATCTTTTGCTGCACCTTGAAGCTCAAAAGAGACTTTGTGTGAGACTTCAGGTCTGTGGATACCACAACAAAGAAGCTCACGATGCGATTCATCACACTGAATAGACTGCATCGTTACCCGATCATGAACAACTATCATCACAAGCAATTCATCAAAAGATACATATCTAGACATGTATAACAAAGGAACTTAACACAAAGATCATTAAGTTTAGATTTGTCAACAATGAACTTACTTTTTCAGTCTAATTGCCTGAGCTGTCTCGCATATCAATTAACATTCATCAGTCTTCATTTAAAAATGATGTAACAAATAATGTCTAGTGTAACTATCATTTCTCACTTTTTGCAATATAGATTCTTATGACATGATATTTTCTTTTCTTTTTGCTTTTTATATTCTTTTTGTTTTCTTTTTCTTTTTCATGCACACACACAATGCAAGACAATAAAAAAAAAGACAAAGGAATCAATACATGACATCGACTTATTATATTTTTGACTTTTATATTTTCTGATTTTTGTTTGTTTTTTTTTTTTAAATTAGAATTAATCATGGCTGATTAACCCTATGGATTGAATTAAGAATTCAAACCGCCCTGACAAAAAAGATTTTGTGAAAAGATTTTGTGAAAAGATCTGCCAGTTGTTTGTCTTTATGAACTTTAATCAAGATTATTAAACCTTTTTCAGAGTTGTCTCTGAGAAAGTGATATCGAATTTCGATATGTTTGGTTTTTGAGTGTTGAACAGGATTAGCAGTAATGAACATAGCAGCAGTATTGTCTATGTATATAGGAGTTTTGAGAAAATTAAACCCGTAGTCAAGCAATTGGTTTTGTAGCCACAAAACTTGAGAACATCCTGCAGATGCAGCGATATACTCTGCTTCAGCTGTGGATACAGAAACATTGGTCTGCTTTTTGCATTGCCAAGAAACAAGTCCAGGACCCAGAAATTGACATCCACCAGTAGTCGATTTCCTGTCAAGAGCACACCCACCAAAATCACTATCAAAATAACTATATAATTCAAAATTGCCTTCATAAGGATACCATAACCCGAGATTCGGTTTCCCTTTAAGGTATCTGAAAATACGTTTAACAGCAACCAGGTGCGACTCTTTTGGATCAGACTGATATCTTGCACACACACATACAACATACATAATGTCTGGCCTTGATGCAGTAAGATACATCAGTGAACCAATCATCGATCTATACAGTGTTTGATCAACGGATTTGCCTTTTGGATCCGGCTGTATCTTGCAATTCACATCATATGGCGTTCGAATAGTCTGACACTCTTGCATCTAGAACTTTTTCAGCAACTTCTCAACAAACTTTGATTGGTTGATAAAAATTCCGTCTGCTGACTGTTTTACTTGCAATCCGAGAAAGAAATTAATCTCCCCCATCGAACTCATCTGAAATCTTGACTTCATGATTTCTTCAAACTCTTTGCACATGGACGAACTGGTTGATCCAAAGATGATATCATCCACATACACTTGAACACATAAAAGATCTTCATTTTCCCGCTTCATGAATAAAGTTGGATCAATCTGACCTCTTGTAAATCCATGTTCTAGCAAATGTTTAGATAACGTCTCGTACCAAATCCTTGGAGCTTGATGTAGACCATATAATGCTTTGCTCAATTTGTATACACGATGTAGATACTCAGGATCCTCAAAACCAGGAGGTTGTCTGACGTACACATCATCGGTAATTGGTCCATACAGAAAAGCGCCTTTAACGTCCATTTGAAACACTTTACACTTCATAAAAGAGGCACAAGCTAGAAAAACGCGAATTGCTTCAAGTCGAGCGACCGGAGCAAACACTTCCTTATAGTCAATACCTTCTTCCTGAGTGTAACCTTGTGCAATAAGTCTGGCTTTGTTTCTTACCACAATGCCACGTTCATCTGGCTTGTTTTTGTACAACCATCTTGTACCAATCGCATTTTCTCCTTCAGGTAAGTCCACTAATTTCCAAACCTCTTGTTTGCGAAATTGAAGTAACTCCTCTTGCATCGCTTCAATCCAACTATTATCTTGTAACGCTTCTGAAATGTTCTTTGGAACCACTTGAGAAAGAAAACAAGAATAAAGACAAACGTTTGCTTGTTCAGTCTGACTTCTCATAGTTCTCTGATTCAAGGGCCCAATAATCTGAGAAAGAGGATGATTCCTGTGAACTCGATGAGTTGGAATTGAATCTCCTTGAACTTGCGTCTCCAGATTAGACTGATTCAGATTCGGTAGATCTTGTAGAATTGTAGACGTATGCGGAGTGAAATTAGGAACTTGTTCTGGTGAATTGATGAAGTAATCAAATGATTCTGGAACGACTTCAACATTCGGAGCTGATGATGGTTGATTTTGAACAGATCCACCATCATTAGGAGAATTTTGCGGATTCACATCATCATCAAGATTATTTGAATCTTGATCTTCTTGAGAACTAGAAGGACCCGGAGCTTGACTTGATACACCATGATCAGGATTATGAAATGACATGAACGGATACTCAGAACTGAGATTGCTATCATCGTCATTATCAGAATCATCACTGAAACATCCCAAGTCTCCTGATTCTTTTCTCGATGTTCCTGAAAAATCAAATAAGTTAGAATTGAAAGATTTTGATAACGAATCTAAATCAAACAACCATTCGGGACCATGAGCCACTGACGGAAACGAATTTTCTAAAAACTTTACGTTAATAGTTTCAATGACAGTGTTTGTTTTGCTATTAAAAACCCGATAAGCTTTAGAAACATACGAATAACCAAGGAAAAATCCATCGTCAGATTTTGACTCAAATTTACCGAGATGATCACTTAAATTTAGAATCGATACAGGACAACCAAATGCTTTCAAGTATGAAATATTCTGTTTTCTTCCAAACAACAACTCATAAGATGTTTTATTTTTATCCTGAACCAATAATGTCCTGTTTTGTACAAAACACGCAGTAGCAATAGCTTCGTCCCAGAAAGTGATAGGGATTTTGGCATCTGCGAGCATGGATCTTGCTGCTTCAATCAGTGTTCGATTTTTCCGTTCCGCAACCCCGTTTTGTTGAGGCGTTCTTGGAGCACTAAATTGTCGCGCAATTCCTTTTTCTGCACAAAACAAATCAACATTAGAGTTTTTAAACTCGGTTCCATTATCACTTCTTAAGATTTTAACTTTACAATCCAACTGATTTTCAACTTTGATGATAAATTCTTTTAACAACTCCGCAGTTTCAGATTTAACATGCAAGAAATAAACCCAAGAAAATCTTGTAAAATCATCAATGATGACAAAACAATAAGACTTCTTTCCGATGCTTTGAACATTTGTTGGTCCGAAAAGATCCATGTGTAGCATCTGCAAGGGTTTTGAAATGGAGTTTTCTGGCTTGGACTTAAAAGACATTCGGTGCTGTTTTCCTTTCAAACATGCTGGACAGAGATCAGTTGTAGAGAATTTCTTTGACGGTATTCCCACAGCATGATTTCCAGTTACTAAACGATTCATGTTTCTAAAGTTTGAATGGCCCAGTCGTCTATGCCAAAGCTGACTCTCATCATTTGAAGCATGCGCAATGAGACAAGTAGTTTCGGTTTCAGCATCAATATGCGACATATCAAGTTTGTATACATCACGATCTCTTGGAGCTTTAACCACCACCCATTCATTGTCGATCTTGAAACCTGGTTTGAGTATATAACAAAAAGAATCATCAAATAATGTTAAATAAGATTTATCACAGATTTGAGATACACTTAGCAAATTAAAGTTCAACTGTGCACAGTAGTTGACTTTATCAAAGCTAATGACCCCATTTGACATAGTTCCTTCTCCGGTAATTTTACCACCAGCATCTCCTCCAAATGCAACATGTGTACCATTCTTTAGCTTAAAATCTTGAAGCAAGGCATGGTTGCCTGTCATATGCCGGCTACACCCACTATCAACGAACCATGAGTTGATAGGTCTTCTTGGGCGTACCTGCATTTCAACAATTAAACTAGTTAGTTTGGTCAACCCAGGCCCACATGGTCTTGGGTTTTCCGAATCTATCTGTAACAGTAACTTGTTGATAATGAAGATTTTGAAAATTTGTTTCATTCGAGAGATTTCGTTGAAAACTGTTTCGCCCATTGGCTTGAATCGATTGCTTTCTTCTTAAAGCAGTAAACCTTTCCTCTAATTTAGGATCAAGGTTATTTTCAAATTTCTGATTTCTGACCATCAAAGCTCTCGGCTTAAAACTGTTAACCTGCACATTTCTTGATGAAAAGTCATTAAAACCAGAATTGTTTCGTTTGAAAGTTCTCAAATCAGGAGAATGACTTTGGTTAAATTTTTGAAAACCAAAAGTTTGATTTCTTTGAAAATTTGGAAACGGAGTCATTTCTCCAGATGAGTTTTTCCGAAAGAAACAATCCTTTGTATCATGATTTCTCCTTTCACAAATATCACAAAATTTGTTAAAAAAACATTCCTCTGAATAATGATTTCTTTTGTCACAGTAACTGCAATACCTGTTAAAGAAACATTCAGCAGTGACATGATTATAACGATCACAAATCTCACAATGTTTCTTGCTAATCCTAAAGAACGATTGTTAACTTTTGATGTTGAACCCACTCGTGATTCATTATCAGTTTTGTTCGGTTTTAGATTAACTTGATTCTTTTTTGTAGATTTTGTTTGTGATTTTGATTGCTTGGGACTTTGATTCGATTTTAAACCATCTTGTTTGGTTACCTTCTTTGGTTCAATTCTTTTATCATTGACAGCGGAAGACTTAGGACCTGAACCTGTTTTCAGACCAGAGTAAGATTTGATTGAAGAATTGATTTGGTTACCATAAGATCCGTTCATATCGAAAGTTTCTGCAGACACAAACTTAATTGTTTTACCTTTTGACACTTTCTTCTTGACAGGTTTAACATTGTCAGTTTTAACTGTTTGAGCTTTGGTGTTGTCATTCGATTTCATGACACTTTTACCTTTTGACTGTTTTGTTTCAGATTGATTGACTGTTAAATTTGATTTCTGCATCTTCGCAGTTGAAACTTCAGCCTTCTTCACAACATTTTTCTTGATCAGTTCATCAGCAACTTTCGCTTTCTGTTCATTCTTCCACCTGATGTATTCTGGATCATTGTATCCTGAAAATTCACCTTCATCCTTCACCTTTTCTTCTGGCTTCGGATTCAGTTCAGGATATTCAACAAGTTGAATGAGAACAGGCTCAGATTTGTTGCTAGCTTCATCATCAGCTTCAACTGTCACGTCATCTTCTTCTTTCAAACTTTCAATCAACACTTCAGATCCTTCGGATTCGGATTTACTTCTTTGAATTTCTTTGAATTTACGTTCATTTTCAGGTGAATGATCAAATTCATTGAAGTTTTCAGGTAAAGTTTGTGTGATTCATTTAGGCATTGGTTCATGAGTAAAACCCAACCCTGTTTTGTTTTTGTTACCTCTTTCATTCACAAGTTGTTTCACCATTGTTTTACAACTTTTAACCTTTGTTAATTCAACTTGAGTCACTGCATGAGCAACCTTTTCTTGTTCAAAATTTTTGGTCATTTCTTCAAGTTGTTTGGTTACAAGTTCCAGTTCCTTTAAGGTTTTGTTCCATGAATCTTTAAGTGACAATATCTTCTCATCAGCAATTTTGTGATCAATTTTAAGTTGTTCATGAATTTTCTCATGTTTGCTTAATTTGTCACCAATTTTAAATGAATGAGTTCGATAATGTTCCACTTTTTTAATGCATTGTTCAGAACCTAACCTTTCTTTCACATCCTCAGGCAAAGGAACATAGTTATGGGGTAATTCGATACTAACCTTTGGTTGTTCAGTAGATGATGAAGACTCATTGGATGTAGCCATTAACGCAACTTCAGGTTCAGATTCTTCAACAGGATCTGCCTTTGCACTCCAATCATATTCCTCTGAATCTTCACTCATAGTATCAATCACTTTACCATCTCCTTCTTCAGACCAATCTTCCTCAATTTCACAAACTAATGCCAAACTTGATGTAAGATCAGATGTAAACTGTTCTGCGTAAGCACTCCAGTCGTATCCGTCTTTTACACTAACCACTAGTGCTTTAGTCTGATCTTCTGGCTTCTTGCCTTCATCTTTAAGTTCTGGCATGGGAAGACTTTGATATGGCCTCTGATTGAAACGTTGATTTCTGTTTTGATAGCTTGAAGACTGTTGTGAGCTTTGACTTTGGCCTTGATTCTGTCCACTTGAACTAGCTTGATCATTGTAGTTCTGATTCTTAGGAGCCTTGCATTCCCTAGAAAAATGACCATAGCAGTTACAGTTGAAACATCTGGCCTTCGATTTGTCGAATCCAGCATTTTTGTTTGCATGAGGCTTGTAGCTTCGGTTAACATAAGCATGTTTCTGCGTTCTATATGCAACCATCACCATTTGCCAATTTAGATCCATTTCCTCAACATCATCAGGATCCATTTCAAAAAGATCTTGAAGCACAATGTCCATTTGAGACAAATGACTTGTGACATCTGCCCCAAACCCGAACCCGAATGCCCGACTCGAACCTGAGTTTATCTACCTTAATTTGTATTTGTTTCTTCTAAAAATGTAACGTTCGTTATTATGATTGTTAATAAATACGTCGAATTCTATATTATATCGTCTTTAGTAAAACGACAAATTAATTTCTAAGTATATAATTACTATTGATAGCATATAAATCTCAAAAATATACAAATTGTATTTTTATAAAAGAGATTTTATAAAAATTACTAAAGATAATTACTTTTAAGGTTAGATATAACTTTCCAACGTCAAAAACGAAGTGAAGATATATAAACGTCAATCATATAAACGCTTAAAGTTAACGTAGTAAAGTTGGTTATTTGAATTAAAGTGTAAATTAACTTTGGGTTGAAATTGCCAAGTTTCAAACTAGAATTAAAACTTTTTATATCAATTTATTAAACAAGCCAAAACACAAGGACCAATTTGCAATTTATAATAATTCTCCAAATCAGCCCGTCCTTTTCTTTCACTCCCGTTTTTCCGGCGGTTTGCCGGCGAGAACTTCCGGCGAAGTTCCGTTCTTCCGGCGAGCCCCATTTACGCGTTTTTTTACAAATTTTAATCACCAAAAATCATTCATAATCTGTCTACAGCGTAATTAAAACCTTCCTAATCACTCAAAAGCGCGTTACAACAGTTTTTACACACGGATTTATTATGAGATTTAATCCAAAAATTTCAATTCCATAATTAGAACCCGTAATCATCGATTAAACCATCCCTTTCAATCGTTAAACAGCCGAATAACAGTTACCAATCACCAAAAACAACTCCTTTGTCTCTGCAACTCGCTAATCGATCGACCAAAAATATATTTTCCGGCGACTTGGTCATTCTTCACCTTTAAGGCATCAATTCGGGTAATTTCTGGTTTCATTTCAATCCTCTCAATCATCTACACCTTTCTAAACCATCAATTACATCTCATTTCATTCCAGGTTCACAGATTTTTCATCAAAACAGTCGATTTCTTCTTTGGTTCGAATCCGTATCAAACCATCGTAAACCAGTAAGTATTTTACATCAAAATACTCGTGATTGTGTGTAGATCAAAAGCCCTATGGTTGATTTAATCTTGGGTTAACAGATTTAGCGAATTGGGTGATTCTTTGACCTAGGGCTTATTGTTGAAATGGGTGTTGTTGATATGTAAAAGATAAATGAATTAAAAATCAAAAAATATAACTAAAAACGAATCTGGTTCACTGGTTTGTTGCTCTTGTTAGTGTGCGTTTGATCCCAGGTTCGAGTCTCTTCCCCACCTTTTCATTAAAACTCATTTTTTTAACTATTATAAACATTAAATCTATATTCTCTAAAAACCTAAATGACATGTTTTAAGTTAAATATTATGTTAACGCTTTAAGCATATAAATTTAAATACATATATACAAATAGTATTATTTCAAGACTACAAATATTATTTCACGAAAAACTAAAAATAGACTTGTATAAAAATACATAATACGGAAATACAATAACGTTTTGTGTAAATCCCAATTCGTACTTTAAAAACCTAATTCCCAATTTGTAATTTAAAACCCTAATTTCCAATTGATAATTTAAAACCCTAAAATCCCAAATCCGAAACCCTAGATTTTCTAGTTTTGATTCTTGTTGCTATGTTATTGTTTCGTTTCTAAGTTAGGGTTTTTCCCAATTAATTAGGTGATACTAATATTTGGGCAACCCTCGGTTCGTTATTGTTGCGTTCTATTTCGGTTATCTATTGCATTTCAAGGTGAGTAAAATCACTCCCCTTTTTACTTTTACATTTTGGGGCTGAAATATGTTCAATTACTATTCAATGTTTTCGGTTTTCGTTTCTTTGTTTCTATTTTCAAATGAGATCATTAAATGTGTTAGTCTTGTCTGCAGCAAGATGCAATCCTTATGTGGTAGTTTAAAGTAGTATTGTTACTTAGTAATCCCACCGGTACAATGTTAGCGCTAATGGTTTGACAAACCCACCTGTATTATTTCAAAACAGGTGATTTAAACCCGGCCATTCAAATTTCAATGTTACAAGTTACTATGTTACAAGTTGCTATACGATGATACAAGTTGCTATGCTATGTTGCTATGTCCCTTAGATGCTTAAATAATTATTGATAACTTATATCGAGACGGTTACGTGACGGTTGCTAAAAAGGTTATCTTTAATTAATAACATGAGTTGGTTCCTCATGACAAATGATTACAAGTTGCTATACAATGATGTTGTTCAATGTGTTCAATGTGTGTTCAAGGTGTCATGGTCGAGAATGATATGAAATAGCTATGCATGTAAGATTGCGCAGCATATTATGATGATCTCGGATTTCTTTATTATTATGTATTCAAATTGTGGTTTACTCACTAGCTTTAAATAGCTAACTTTATTTTTACATATTTCAGGTGATGCGTTAGATTGATGTTATAGCGGTTTATTCAAGACATAGGATGCATTGGACCTAGAATAATAATAAAAACTTGCAATTATTGTTTCGGTTTTATTACTTTTGTCTGTTCTATTTAAGACTTATGTTCCAAATGTATTAATCATTATTTGGCTTAATAAATAATCACCATGTGCTTTGGTTACTATTGATATCCAATTCTCTTGACAGCCCGGTGTTTCCGCCGCCGGGCGGGGTGTCACATGACTTCCTTGAAAAGCTTGAAAGCTTGCCATGAAAGCAGTAAAAGCAGTTTTGGTCTCGTCATCTTGTAACAAGATGTTCATTACATCTTTCACTTTTGCTTGGACATTTGAACTTTGATTTTCTGCTTGATTTTTCACATTCTGACTTTGACTTTGAGCTCTTGGTGGAGATTGAGGTTGAGAATAAGTTGGTGAATTTGGAATATATGACGAATCTGTATAAAAACTTGCACCAACAAATAGATCACCCTCATCATCAATCTTCGCAGATTCTTGAGCTAGAAAAGCATTCTCCACAGTGTTTGAAGGATTTACAACAAATTTGTATTGTGCATGTGAACCAGTTTATCAGTGTTTCTAGAACTTTCATCAATCTCTACTTCTTCAATCTTTGCAATGAGCAGATCCAAATCCATTGGAAACTTTTCAGTATGCTTCAATAACGTCACAGTTTGTTTCCACGAAGATGGAAGAGCACATAACAATCTGTCATTCAGGTCTTGAAGATCTGTTTTTGCACCCACATTGGTCATTTCAGTAGTAAGATGAACAAACCTATTCATCATCTGGTGCACAGACTCTCCAGCAATATGTTCAAATAACTCCAACTGTCTCTTCAGCTTTTGTTTCTTGAGACTTCTAAGTTGTTCACCTCCTTCACAGATGGACTTCAAAGCTTTGAACAATGTATAACCTGTTTGATAAGCATCCAACCTTGACAAAACTTGTAGTGGCAGTCCCTTACACATCAGAGAATATGCTTTGCTATCATTCTTCACTTTTCTTAAGTCTTCTGCTGATAAATTATCTTCTGGATAAGGTTCAGTAGAGTCTTTGGTGTAGGTACTTGCACTATCTGGAGCTGTCTGTGTAGGTATGTGAGGACCCTTATCAATTGACTTCCAAAGATCATTGTCTATTGAGCAAAGATGATGCTTCAGTCTAATCGTCCAATTCTTGAAATCTGCACGATTGACAAGTCTAGGAACACGGTTATCAGAATCATCATTAGGTGCCATTTAAAACAAAATTTAAGAAAAATATTTTTGTGTTTTTGATGATTTTTGAAAAGAAACAGTTAATATACTAAAAATAAAGACAAGTAATTAATGACAAGTTAAGATAACAAGATTTGAAACAACTGAAAAAGGATCACACGGCAGAACAGTGAAAATGTCTTCTTCACCCGGCTGAACAGTTGCTTTTGTTCTTCACCCGGCTGAGAATAACTTCACCCGTCTAAACAGTTGACCCGGCTTAACAGTTGTAGTTCTTCAACACTTGTAGTCTTTTACCCGGCTGAACAGTTACCCGGCAGAATAGTTTTAACTTCACACGGCAAATAACTTGACCCGGCTTGGAATCTTGACACGACAGAAAGGCTTTACCCGGCTGAACAGTTGATCACCCGACAGAGTAATTGTTTACCCGGCTACACAGTTGTCGATCACCCGGTTGAATTTGGTAATCACCCGGCTGAACAGTGTATCACCCGGCACAACAGTTCTTGATCCGGCTGAACAGTACAACCTTTTTCTTGTCAAATTCTTTACCCGTCTAGCACCAAATCCTTTACACGGCTGCACAGGACCAAATTTGTTCACAAATCTAAGTCCAAAGGAAATTGTCTAAGTCCAAATTATCACCCGGCTAGTTAATCTTCAACCAGTTCATACTGTTCATCATCTTCGTCCAACGAACTTCTAGGTTTTAACAAAAACTTGTTCAATTTCTTCAAAAATCACACACAATCAGCGAAATGGTCCGATTATCAATCCCTAATCTCAATCAATCCAAAACATGATCAAATTTTGATGAATTTGAGCAAAATTCGATCAAACAGTAACTTCTTCTATCTTCTTAATTCCTCAGATCTGATGATAATCTGATGGAATTTGCATACTCGTTGTGAATTAGAAGTGATTGTGATGATCAATCACACCTAAAAACAGCAACGGATCATTCAGATCATGATTTTTGAGCAATATTGATGTGTTTTGCTTGATGAATAGCGAAGAACACAATACCAACAGCTCTGATACCAATTGATAAGTTCAATTGGATCGATATCGCTCAATGATCAGAATGAAATAAGCACACAAACACAGTTCAATCAACAACACAATTCATTACTTAATAATTCTCTTTGTATTGATGATCAAAGCAAGGTTGTAGTACAAAATGCAGGAGAATGTAATCACACACAGTTAATTCTCTCTCTAACGTGTAAATGTGATCTAGACTCTCTCTAACATTCTCTTACAACATGCTTTATGCAACAATACATTTAGGGAAAATACAAAATAAACCCTAAACTACACAAAATGTATAAAACAAAGTACAAAGTAAATCTTAACAGAAATAAGCCCTAACATACCGTTAAGTGTGTGACAAACCAGGATCTCAGTCATTAGTTACACCAAACGACACTATATGAATTTAAAATATACGTGTCTCATTAAATGAGAAAATTTAATACAGAGTTAACGTTTAATAATTTGTGGAAGCGTAATCGAAATGTAATGTTATTAATATTAAATGGAACTAGATGCGCAAACACGCGCCCAACATACGAAACGTAGTTTAAATAATTGTTAAAACCAAACATAGTTTTTAAATGCAAGAAAGTGTTTAAATGCAAAGTTGTGACTTCATGTCATGTCCTAAGTGCACTGAACCTCAGTGACCTGTAAAAGTGAAAGACTAACAAGTGTCAACACGACGGTTGGTGAGTTCACAAAGTAAGTATGAAATCAAGTAGTCCAGTTGCAAGCAGAAATATAAATTAAGTATGTCATTGTAGGTAGCTAATCTACAGCACATGTCCTTAGAGGCGTATGTATCTGACCGAAGCAGACGTATGTACACATTAAGTGCATTTTGCCCGTTCGTACATCCCAGCAGGATGCACTGTAAGTATGTTAGGTCATTCAATACCCGTTCGACAGGTCCTTCTGTCGTGCTAGCGCGACTAGCCCGGGTGGGGTTTGTCAAACCCAGTAGTACTACTCAAAATTTCCCCGCTATTTCACAAATACTAACGGTCAACTAGGTATCCATGAGGTCTTTCATGAACAAAATAAAAGTTGCTCTAATCCAGACATGCGACATACAGAATTTGTAAATCCGTAAAAGTAATCGTTCATGTTCTCAGCCCATAAAAGGGTGAGATAGTAAAAGTACGGTTCAGTGAACTCACCTTAGGTTGCGCAGCAATTCAGTTTCTAAAAGCACACAGTAATACAGCAACCTAAATAATAGTAGGTCTATTAATGTGTGTTCATGTAGGGTCATAGTACCCTATGCATCCAAATGGTCATACAAGTTGTGCGAGTTTGGAATAGTTTGACTTTTTGACCACGTTTGGCTTTTTGTCCAAGTTTGACCAAGTTGACTTTTTGGTCCAAGTTTGACTTTTAGTTGACCCACGACCCGTTGGTGATTCGTTAAGTGTAAATATGTTGCATTTGGTGTATTTGACCATATTATATCCACATACCACATCATACGTCTCACATTCACAAATCGTATTTCAAGTTCCACAAAAGTTTCCTTTATGGGAAAGTCGGATCTTTAACGTATATTTGCATAATTCAACATTCCTAAGCATGTCAACTATTACACACATACCATACCATGTCATACAAGTCAACAACACTTACTAACACTTCATAGTTCTCAATGTAAAACATACTAGCATGCGTGGTCATTTCTAAGTACCATACATTGTTCACATGATTGGTTTCAACTAGCGTAGTAATAATTTCACCATGGCATCCTAGTTAACTAGTACATACCATTTAGACTTCAACAAAACCATTTCAAGCAATCGTTCTACTAACCAACTAGCACCTACCAAAGTCCTTTCATGACCAAGGCATGTCTACTAAACACCACATGTCTACAAACATTCATATGCCAACCCAAATCATGTTTGTACATCTAAAATCACTAAGCATGCATTCTAGTAGGCTTTCATGACGACAAGTTTCCTCATATAGTAAGTCTTTCAAAACCAAGGCGGATTCATACGTACAAATAATCAAAATTTGTCTAATACATTATCCTAACGTACTAGTGATCCCAAAATCATTCCTAGGCATCAACAATGTGTAATTTAAATCAAGTTCATGAGAAAAAGTTACTATTTTAAGTAACATGACAAAACGTTCATGCAATTTCAAAACCAATTCATCAAATCTCATTACATTCATCATCTACTCACTTAATCAATCATATTTCATTAAAATCAAGTATGTAACATCAAGTTTCAATGACTCCCTATCAAACCCTAGTTTCGCAATAACACAATTTTGCATCCATTTCATTAACTAATCACCAAAATGATAAATAACACATAAACAAAATCCCAATTCCACAACCCAACTATCAATTGGCCATTTTGGATGAACTAGGGCTTTCATTAGTCATAGATTACGAAATATATAACAACAACCAAGACAAACACTTACTAGTATATCGTTTATCACTTCAATTAGCACCCAAAATCACTAGCAATTGCACCAAAACTTGAAAAAATCAAACTTGTATAATGGTGTATGTATGCGTCGGCTTTGGAGGAAGAAAAAGAAATGAGTATGCCGTTTCTTTTTGTCTAAAATTAGGTTAGGGTTTTGTAATTTTTATTAATTTTTGTTAAATGTTGAGTTGGGTTGGGCCTTGGGCCATCCATGGGTCACATGGATGATCCACGGGCTCCGTTTTTGTTTCAGTTTGCAAACACAATGAAAGTCTTTCTCAATTATTAACTTTTGTTTCATAATGGTTACCGAATTCAGCAAACGGTTAAAACCTGTAAAATACGCGGTTACGCGAAAATTCAACAATTAAGCACACATAACAGTTAAAATGTATTATTATTGTATTTGTATTCATTTAAGATCACCAACGCCCGGGTATTAACTCGTGTGGTCGTTTCGTGTGTACATTTGCGAAACAGTTTGCACATTTAATTCGTCAAATTAAATGAAAAGTATAGTTGCGTTAACTTGATTAATAAAGTTTAACTAACGGAGTGCAAATTGATCACCAACGCCCGGGTATTAACTCGTGTCGGGTGTCACATTTTCCATGTGTCAAACCTCAAAAAGTGTTTATCTGACGAAACATTGATCATACCACCTGATGAAGTGCAAATTGACGACAAACTTAACTTCATCGAACAGCCCGTAGAAATAATGTTACGACAAGAAAAGAAACTTAGAAGAAGTAAAATTCCAATCGTTAAGGTTAGGTGGAACTCAAGACGAGGTCCGGAATTCACGTGGGAACGCGAGAGAGAAATGAAAAAAAGTACCCGCATTTGTTTGATCAACAAAATAACATGGATTAAACCATTTGAGGTACCCATGTCTACCGAATGCAAACTTACTGACTACTATTTGTTTTTAATATTTATGTTACTATTATACATATATACCTCAAACAAATTTCTAGGACGAAATTTTTATATCTAGGGGAGACTGTAACAACCTGAATTTTTGGCCCAATTATTATTTTTAGCGTAAGTGAAACACATGGATAGCAAAATAGAAAATTTTTAGACACGAACTAGGCCCGTCACGGGATATGATTTAGTTATGGACTGGACCCGATGGACTTGGCCTACTTGCAGTTTATTGGGCTTGACCCAATCCACCCAAAGCCCATCAAACATAATTTGATCCAATAACTTAACCAAAAAAACAAACAAACAAATCATGAGGCATTAAGCAAATAAATTAAACCTTATCACCCAACACCCCCCCCCCCTCCAATTTCCATTGATCGTATGTAACATAATATATAGTCTGTTGATTAGTCAAATATGTTACCATTGTTATAAATATCTAACATCACACTCCCAACCACCATCTCAATTCTCAGTAACGCAAGCAACATACAAACCCACATATTCATTTTATTATGGATAATTAGATAAAAATCATAATTTAAACAAACTAAATTAATCTCAATACATACAAGAATTAAATAAATGCAACTACAAAATCTCAACAATATCCTACCCTACCATCTACCATCTACCATCGACCACCTTCCTAGTAAACATATATACTTTTAATTCAATTTTCTATTAGATATCCCTAGTAATCATTCCAACAAATAAAAGTAAAGATCTTTGACTTAAAAATCTCAACTAAATCTCTGCACAAATCCAAGGATATCCTTCCATAATATCTCTTTTTCCAAGACTAAGATTTAGAGGATCAATATGAATATGTTGATCTTTACACCACCCAATTAGGTTTCATGCAGACAATTCCAAGATATCTCTATTTGAGCCCATCCTCATCATTCTTCAGTACTTGCAAGACCTCATCCAGCCTTTACCAAGCCCTGAGTCACGTCTAAAGACACTACATATCCTTGTTTTACTGCTGTGAATTCGTCCAAGAAGCATCCAGGTTCGATTCTTTCACACCTACACATCAAACTTGTAAACTATGAGACCTTCATGTAACCTACTATTTCCTAAACATTGTTATATTGTTTCACAGAAGATTCAGCCCCATTTGCTCATATTATTGTCATACATCAACTCGGATTAAGTCCCCATATTCGATCTCATCAAGGTAACCCAAAAACACAACTTTGAATCCCTTAAATTCACGTTAACTCTATGTTTTATGCAAGCTATTGTACCAAAACATTAACATCCCAAAACCCACGAATTTGACAGCTCTTGTAGACCCACTCAAGCTCCTTTAAATTCATGAACTTCAGCCCTACCAAAAAGGTACTCAAATTCCTTCCGAAAAACCGTTGTTATATACGTTAAATATGAAATTTAACATTGTTTTAGACGCATGTGATGTCTAATTTGACCAACACATTAGGAATGCTAAACACAAGCATAAAATACCTTTTAAATCTGGTCTATGACATTCGTTGCATAAAAACCCGTTAAACCCACTAAAACCGTAAAAACCGGTAAAACCGGTAAAACCGTTTCGTAATAAACTCGTTTATGCAAAAACCGGACTTTATCAACCAAATATCTTGAAAAGTAATTTTTCCAGTGAATATAAGTTCAAATGAAGGTTTTGACATGAAAAATAGCATTAAACACATTACCAAGTAATTAAACGATTTTAAACAAGTTTAATAACAAGAAAATGGGAAAAATGCTAACGACCTTGAAAAATTATGAAAATTTACAGAAAGTCTAAGTTTACTATTCTAAACATAGGAAAAATATTACAGTAGGTGCAGGTCTTTATTTTATATACATTATAAATATTTTTCTAAAAAGACATAGAAAAAGAAATAAAACAATAAAAATTAGAAGAATCATTTTATTATCACTTTCAACATTTTTTGTACACTATATATACTGCATATAATTAGTATAAATTATAAAATGAGATTTATAAATCTATTTACTAATTATTTAGAATTATGGCCTTAAAATGATAATATAAAGACATAAATAGCTAATTACCAAAAATTAAATATAAAAAATATATAAACACACATAAATAGGTATAGCCTACTGTATAAAAATGGATTTTGACACTTAGTAATTAAATCCTAATTATTTGGTATTTTACTCATCTATTCAAGCATTAAAATAAGATTAAATAATGAAAAATAACAAAATAAGTCTATATAATTAAAAGTCACATTTTTCCAGTAGCATAAAGTATAAATTATATTAAGTGCTTGTAATAATAATGAAATGCTATTAAATTAACAAAAAGGGAAAATTTGACCAATAAAACGCAATTTCGGTGAAACCGACAAATAACGATACAAATAACTAATTTTAAATTAAATATTTTTAAAATATTTATTTGATAGAAAGAACAATCGAAATGTCATGTTATGATAATTTACAAATACTTAACGGGTTTTGGAGCCTTTGGGACCGATGTCACTTTAGGACACTTTCGCCTATAGATAATGCATATCATTGAGAACTCTAGTGACACGATTATATATTTTAGGTCATTACATTTAGCTTTGAAGAGACATTTCATTCAAGACTAAGAGGTGAGTTCATGTGATCCCATTTTTGCAAACTGTTTTGATTACACTTGTTTTGGGAATTGAGAATACATACCCTTAATTGTTTTTGAACTTATTGGTGTATAATTATTCAAGTTTAATTTTGGTTGCCATGACAATCCCTGACTTTAGCACAATCATTAACTCCAATAAGGAGCCCCGGGATATATGGGTAGTAATATCTGGGGAAAACCCCCACACACAACGGACCCTTTTGGGATGACCATCCGTTGAATGATATATATATGGTTTATCTTGTGGCATATATTCGCGCCATTTGTTATCTTACGTTGGTATAACATAAGTAAGGGAAATATTATTTTGATGTCCACGTGTCGTGGGCACAGGTTTGATTGTGAGCTTGATTAATTTACAACATATTTAATTATTGTGTCTTGTGTCTAAAACGCATGTTCTCACCAACATATTGTTGACGTATTTTGAGTATGTATTTTCAGGTAATGATCAAGTGTGAAGAGTGTAGGCACTGAGCACTAAAAAGACCAACCCTAGTCGAAGTCAAGAAGACATTAGTCTAGCTTTATTAAATAAATTCGATTGGGTTGTATTTTATTATTTTGGTTTTCTTTTCTTTTCAGACATGTAATTGTAATCGGGACCGAACGATATGTGCTAGTGAAATAAATATGTAGTATTTCCCCTGCGTTTGGTTGATATCAGTCTTCATGCCTGGGCCTTTGGTCGGGGTGTGACAGCTTGTCTTTGCTTAGCGATCAGGCAGTGTCGTGTCTGCGACACTGCCTGCGACACTATGACCTGTATAAATAGTTATGTTAGGGCATTTTGTACATAACTCTTTGGAACTTAATTTAATACTATTCTCTCTTTGATACTGAGTTCGAACCTGATTGTTTGTTTGCAAGGATTTGAATGTCTTATATCTTTGTTGCAATTGCTTAATCCATCTTCTTCTACTAATCTTCTTAATTAATCATTTGTTAATGGGTCATAATGGTTTGTGTGAGTTTTGGTCACAAATCTCAACCAATTGATGCTAGATCTAGTGGTATCAATTGATTGTAATTAGATCTAAATCATATATAGCACGATTTACTGTTTTCTTGGACCAACAATATGGTATCAGAGCCATTGTGCTCATGATTTGTGATTTTTTTAGGGTTTTTAGATAATATTCATATTTCATCAATTCTGGATCTGATCTTGTGTGAATTGCTATGGAATTGGATTGAGATTTTCTTTCTTTTAGTGTTAGAATCAATCGAAATCAATAGATCTATCATCATCATATAGATATGTGATTTAGGTGTGATTTAGAGATATCATTCATAGGGTTTTGGACAAAAGTTCTTTTCAATCAAATTGGATCTTACTTGTTGTTATTATGGACTGAATTTGGTTTGGGATTGGTTTATTTGGTATTGTAAATCCATCGGAATCATCAGATCATCAATTGGATCTGATTGGAGTTTTTTGTGGTGATTGGTTTGTGATTTACTCGGAGAAGAAGGTGTTTCTGTTCATCTTGCGACACTAGTGTTCATATTGCGACACTAGTGTGCTTGCGACACTACTGTTTTTCTGCTGTTTGTTCGTTATTTGTCCGGCTTGCCTACCTAGTGAACGAAAGTTCACGACATTGTCCACGACATTGTGCTTGACACTGTCAACGACATTGTGCTTGACACTGTCAACGACATTGTGCACGACATTGTGCTCGACATTGTGCACGACACTGCCCCGACATTGTGCCTGTTTTTGCTCTCGATACTAACCCCGACATTAGCCTGAACGAAAGTTCATAGTGTGTGTTTGCTTGCGACACTGACTTGTCTGCGACACTGACTTGTCTGCGACACTAGCTCATTTGCGACATTACTCTTTCGCGACACTATCATTCCTTGCGACACTATTGTCAGATCAAAATGTCAATGTCTTTTACCCTAGCCGACCTGGAAAGTGGATCACCAAATAGACCACCGAAACTGATCAATGGAGATAACTTTGAAGACTGGAAGAGAAGGTTAAAAGCTTTTTACTTGTATACAGATCATACTCAGTGGGATTCAATCGTAAAAGGTCCTCATGTTCCTGTAACAACTGTAGGAGAAGCAACGAGAATGAACACAAATCTTGAAACATTCAATGAACGTGATAGAAAACTCGTTGATCGTGATAACAAGGCATTCGGTGCATTAACACTGTGTTTGAGTTCAGAAATATACAATCGTTTTGGAGATCAGAAAACTGCGAAGGATTTGTACGATGCTCTTTGTGAGTTCTATGATGGGAACATCGATCTACAGAAAGATAAGGGAGTTCAGGCACAAAAAGAGTTTAATTCTTTCATGGGGCTGAGAAATGAGAAAATCACTGATCTCACAAACCGTTTCCTAACTGTCACTAGCAATTTGAAGAATTATGAGCAATTGACTACAGTGGAACAAGTGACAAAGTTGTTGGACTCACTCCCTCCTGAATGGAGTCTGAAGGTAAGATTGTTGAAGCAAGAAAAGATGTTTACTGAATATAAGCTCATGGATGTCATTAACAAACTGAAGTCGTTTGAGCTTGATCGCAAGAGGAGAGAGTACAATCAGGCCGTCTATCCCACAATACAGACTCAGAATGCTGCATTACTCTTGTAACAGCCCAGTGTAACCGCACCATGATATTGTCCGCTTTGGCGGTCGGAACACCCTCAAGCGCCGCCCCTCACGGTTTTAAAACGCGTCATGGTAGGGAAGGTTTCCACCCCCTTATAAGGCAGGCTTTGTTCTCCTTCCCAACCGATGTGGGATGTAACATTCCACCCCCCTTAAGGAGTCCAGCGTCCCCGCTGGCACATCGGTCCGGCCCCTAGCTCTGATACCATCTGTAACATCCCAGCCCGTCGCACCATGATATTGTCCGCTTTGGCAGCCGGAACGCCCTCAGGCGCCGCCCCTCACGGTTTTAAAACGCGTCATGGTAGGGGAGGTTACCACACTCTTATAAAGCAGTGCTTAGTTCTCCTCCCCACCGATGTGGGATCTTACAACTCTCATCCACATCTGAACACTCAACAAACAACTCTGGTTTCTCATACATCTCAGGAGGTGGCTCATCGGAACAAAAGAATGTTGGAAAGGAACCTGTTACACCTCAAGTCCCTAATGATATGATGGCCTTGTTTGGAATGTTTGTAAACAGCTATGAAGCTTTAATTGCAGGAGATGTCAAGGGAAAAGGCATCACAATGAAGGACATGTTGCAAGTTAACCCAGACGATATAGAAGAAGCAGATATACAATGGCAAATGGCTATGTTGACTGTCAGAGCAAGACGTTTCATGGAGAGAACGGGAAAAAGAAACTTCGATAATCAGAATGCAAAGGTTGGGTTTGACAAATCTAAACTCCGATGCTTCAATTGTAAAAAACTTGGACATTTCAAGAGAGATTGCCCATCACCAGTTGTGTTTGAACCACAATCTCCTAACACAAGAAATGTTGTTGCTGTCGAAAGAGGAAACACCAGTAACACAAGAGAAACTGCTTTGCTGACAAACTTTGACTGGAGTGCTGAGATTGCAGAAGTTCAGGAAGAAATTAACCATGCTCTTGTTGCTGAGACCATTCTAAATGCTGGAAGGAAATCTGAAAAAATTATCAATCAGGCAACTGAAGGAAGCAAAAATGAAGAAAGTGTGAAAGCTGAGAAAAAAGGAAAAGAGACTGAAGATGAAAAGGAGGAAGAAAGGAAGAAAAATACACCTGTCTGCAACTATGAAAAGGCCCTGGCCACTGAGAAGATTATCATGGGCCTTCCTTATGAGGTAATTCAGGACATGTGCTCATCAGCATGTCGGGTTCGTCTTTTTGCAGTATATAAAGCTAATCGTTTATTGTTAACAAATCAAGCCGAATTAACCACCATCAACTCTGACCTTAAAAAGAACGAAGTAAACTATTATGTAAAATTAAATGAGGCTTTGCAGAATTAGATCATTTAAATAGAAAACTTCTTGAAAGGAATGTTGAGGTTAATCTGCTAGAGGAACGTGTCAAATTGGCTGAATTTGAAAGCAATAAACTCCAATCAAAACTTGATAGATGGACCATTGCTGGCATGAAACGTGAGAAATTAAACCGTAGACAAAGAGGAGCCAGAATCAAAACTGGTATAGGATATGATGAGTCTTCTCATGTTTATCCTCCTCCAAGTACTTTTTGTTACTCCCCTATACCCAAACCCCATCCCACTAATGATTTAATTCCAGAAAATACTAATAGTTTATTTGCAGGTTTAGAAGGGATTAATCATCAGGAGGTTTGTGAGGAGTACGGCTATGGTGCATCCATCGGTCTGGGGTGTTCTAGTTCAAGCATTAGTTCTAATTCCAAGAAGTATAGTTTAGACATGAGTGATAATTTGGATGTTTTGTCGAATGATTTTATTAGTTCAAATTTTAAATCGTCTGTATTAAACACTAATTCTGTTATGTCTGTTTCAAATGATTTTAATGATGAACATGTTTCTGATGTTAAACCTATTGATGCATTGCATGAAAAGAATTGTTTTGAAAAGTTTGTCTCAACACCTATACCGACCTTTGTACCTATACGAATATCCAGACCCGTTGAGAAAAACAATTCCCAGATAAAAACAGGTGTTAAAGCAAGCTCATCAAAGGGTAAGACAAAAGAAATGTATGTTTCTTTTAGTGATTCAGACACAAACACGTCTGAGTGTGATGAGGAAATTGCATGTGATCCCATTCCTCCATTTAAAACCGGAAAGAAATGTTTGAAATCACATTGCTTTCGCTGTGGAAAAGACACTCATGTTGTCAAAAATTGTCTGGAACTGGTTAGAAAGGTTGTAAATAAGTCTAGTTTTTCAAACAGATTAAATAACTTTGTACATAATCATTTTTCTGTTTCCTTTTCTTTGTTTAAACCCACGTCTAACAAGGCACGGGTTCCTGTTTCTAATTAACTCTATTTTGTGTTTTGTCAGGAACGTCCGAGGAAGCCAAACAGTCTATGGCATGTAGATAGTGGATGTTCCCGACACATGACTGGTTTGAAAGATCTTCTTACTAAATTTCGCATAATAAATGGTGGGTATGTAGCTTTCGCGGGTGACAAGAAGGGTGGTAAAATGATTGGACAAGGAGAGGTATCAAACGGTTCGCTGACTTTGGAGACGGTCAACTATGTTCCCGAGTTACATTTCAATTTATTGAGCGTATCTCAAATTTGTGCCAAGAATATTCCGGTCCTTTTCAAAGCTAATGAACGCCTATTTCTGAAACCGGATTTCTCTATCCCAGAAGATTTGATCATAATGTGAGCTCCTCGAAAGAATGACACCTACTTACTCGACATGAACTCTAGAGAGTCTTCTTCAACTGTCACTTGTTTATTATCTAAGGCATCATCGTCAGAAGCTTTCTTATGGCACAGGAAACTTGGTTATGTTAACTTTAATAATATTAATAAACTTGTTAAACATAACCTTGTTCGTGGTTTGCCTATAAAAGATTTTTCTGTTGTTGAGAAATGTATGGCATGTGCTAAGGGAAAACAACACAAGAAATCTCACAAATCTAAAACTATCAATTCTATATCATGTCCCCTTGAGTTATTACATGCTGACTTGTTTGGACCAATCAGTGTCAAAAGCATTGCTAAAAAATCTTATTGTTTGGTTGTGACAGATGATTTTTCCAGGTACTCATGGGTGAGCTTTCTAACAAACAAAGGAGAAACTGCAGGAGCATTCAGGAGCTTGATACTCAAGATTGAAACCATCAGCGGAAAGAAAGTGAAGACAATCAGGAGCGATAATGGAACATGTTAGGGCTCGTTTCTAGTTAATATTTACTTTGTACTTTGTTTATACATGTTTGTATAGTTTAGGGTTAATTTTGTATTTTCCCTAATGTGTTGATGCATAAAGCATGTTTTGAGAGAATGTTAGAGAGAGAGTCTAGATCACAATTACACGCTAGAGAGAGAATTAGTGTGTGTGTTCTTACATTCTCCTGCACATTTGTACTACAACTTTTATGCTTTGATCATCAATACAAGATAATTATTAGTAATGAATTGTGTTGCTGATTGAATTGTGTTTGTGTACTTAGATTGTTCTTATTTGAAGCAATATCGATCCAATTGAACCTATCAATTGGTATTAGAGCTGTTGGTATTGTGTGTGTTCTTCGATATTCAATCAAGCAAAAACACATCAATATTGCTCAAATCATGATCTGAATGATCTGTTGCTGTTTTTAGTTGTGATTCATCATCGCAATCACTTCTAATTCACAACAATTGTGCAAATTCCATCAGATTATCATCAGATCTGAAGAATTAAGAAGAATTTGAAGTTTACTGTTCGATCAAAATTTTGCTCAAATTCATCAAAATTTGATCATGTTTTGGATTGATTGAGATTAAAGATTGATAATCGGTATATTTTACTGATTGGGTGTGAATTTTGGACAAATTGGACAAGTTTTTGATAAACCCAAAAAAAAATTTGATTGAACGAAATGATGAACAGGATGAACTGGTTGAAAATTAACTATCCGGGTGATAATTTTGACTTAGACAAAATCTTTGGACTTAGATTTGTGAACAATTAGGTCATGTGCAGCCGTGTAAAGGATTTTTGTCTAGACGGGTAAAGAATTTGCGTGAAAAAGGTTGTACTGTTCAGCCGGATCAAAGAAATATTGTGTCGGGTGATCAACTGTTCAGCCGGGTGATTAACATTTCAGCCGGGTGTTGAATAACTGTTTAGCCGGGTAAACAATTTCTCTGCCGTGTGATCAACTGTTCAGCCGGGTAAGCCTTTTTGCCGTGTCAAAGTTCAAACCCGGGTCAAGTTGTCTGCCGTGTGAAGTGTAACTGTTCAGCCGGGTAACTGTTCTGCCGGGTGAAGATTGCAAGTATTGAAGATTTACAACTGTTAAGCCGGGTCACTGTTTAGACAGGTGAAGAACAAATTCTCACTGTTCAGCCGTGTGACTTGTTTTCAGTTGTTTCAAACCTTGTTATCTTATCCTGTCATTATTTACTTGTTTTTATTTTTAGTATTTTAACTGTTTCTTTTCAAAAATCATCAAAAACACAAAAAATATTTTCTTTAAATTTTTTTTTAAAAAAAATGGCACCTAATGATGATTCTGATAACCGTGTTCCTAGATTGGTTAATCGTGCAGATTTCAAGAATTGGACAATCAGACTGAAGCATCATCTATGCTCTATTGACAATGATCTATGGAAGTCAATTGATAAAGGTCCTCTCATTCCTACTCAGACTGCTCCTGACAGTGCAAGTACCTACACCAAAGATTCAACTGAACCTTATCCTGAAGATAATCTATCAGCTGAAGACTTACGAAAGGTCAAGAATGACAGTAAGGCTTATTCTTTGATGTGCAAGGGGTTGCCACTTCAAGTGTTGTCGAGGTTGGATGCTTATCAAACTGGTTACACATTGTTCGAAGCATTGAAATCAATCTGTGAAGGAGGAGAACAGTTGAGAAGTCTCAAGAAGCAAAAATTGAATAGACAATTGGAATTATTTGAACATATTGCTGGAGAATCTGTGCACCAGATGATGAATAGATTTGTTCATCTAACTACTGAGATGACTAATGTTGGTGCAAAGACAGATCTTCAAGATTTAAATGACACATTGTTGTGTGCTCTTCCATCTTCATGGAAACAGACTGTGACTCTACTGAAGCATACAGAAAAATTTCCAATGGATTTTTCATTGCAAAGATAGAAGAAGTTGAGATTGATGAAAGTTCGAGAAATACTGACAGATCAGGTTCCCATGCTCAGTATAAGTTCGTTGTAAATCCTTCAAACACAGTGGAGAATGCTTTTCTTGCACAAGATACTGCAAAAACTGATGATGAGGGTGATTTATTTGTTGGTGCAAGCTTTTATACAGATTCGTCATACATTCCAAACTCACCAACATATTCTCAACCTCAATCTCCGCCAAGAGCTCAAGTTCAAACTCAGAATATGAAAACTCAATCAGAAAAACAAAGTTCTACAGTTCAAGCCAAAGTAAAAGATGTGACTCAGATGGATGTTGTGCTTCAAGATCTATTTGAAATGGATCCTGATGACGTTGAGGAAATGGATTTAAATTGGCAAATGATGATTGTTGCATACCAAACTCAGAAACATGCATATGTAAACCGAAGCTACAAGCCACATGCAAACAAGACAGTTGGTTTTGACAAGTCCAGGGCCAGATGTTTCAACTGTAACTACTATGGTCATTTTTCTAGGGAATGCAAGGCTCCTAAGAATCAGAATTACAATGATCAAGCTGGTTCAAGTGGACAAAATCAAGGTCGAATCATGTTAAGTATACCTTATTCAATTAATATAACTTGTTATAGATCAATCGATTGAATATGATAATAGCGATTTGAGGTACAGGGGATTCGTTTGATAATGTTGGTGAAAAAAAATGGTTTGTTCAACAGATTGCAAACAGATTGCAAATTAGGTCAAACTTAATGGACGGGTCAACAATTTGGGACGGGTAAACATTTAAGCCCAAAAACCCTGGATGGGTCATGCACTGTTGAGCTGTGTCAAGTACTGTTGGGACGGGTCATGTACTTGGGACGAGTCACAAACTTGGGACGGGTCAACATAAAACATGTAAAACACTTGGACGGATCAATCACTGTAGAGACGGGTAAAGCACTGTAGAGACGGGTAAGACTTAGGAACAACTACACCTGTTTTGGTTTTACCCATCACCCGACTGCATAGTAGTCTTCTAAACATCACCCGACTTGCACAATAACTTCATGTTCATTACCCGGCTGCATAGTGATCTTCTTTCATCACTCGGCTGTATAGTGATACTCTTTCATCACCCGACTGTATAGAAACAACTTCTCTTCATCACCCGGCATCACAGTTGTCTTACTTACCCGGCTGCACAATGTTATTCACTTACACGACTATATAGAATCTTCATTCTATTACCCGGTTGTACAGTGTCAACACTTCATCACCCGACTGTATAGTAACATACAACTTGTTACCCGGCTTCATTTCTTCTTTCACCCGGCTACCTTCTCATTCGATCACCCGGCTGATATCAAACAGCCACTACTTTACCCGGCTAAATAGTGACTTCATTACCCGGCTAAATAGTTGCTTCTGATATCTTTACCCGACAACAACACACTTAGACGATTTTTCACTTTTCTCCGTCTGTTGACTTTTCAACTGCATTTATTGCACCTGCAAACATTCTCGACATATTAATTAGACAAGACATCCTTATTAGGGTTTGTCACATTAATTAATCAAAAATATTAATTAGGGCAACAAATTTAATTCTCATAAAAACCCTTTTTCATTTTCTTTGATTTTTCTTCCAAAAATGTTTTTGCACAACCAAAATTTCTATATCCCGAAGCAGTTTTCTAAAAATAAATCACAGGACCTTAGGTTTGTTTTTAACAAAACCAATACATTTGCATTCAATGCCACATAATCTTGTTCATTCAACACACTTATTTCAAAATATTTTTGACTTTTTGTAAATATTCTTCTTCTTCACTTATTCTCCCCCTAAACTTGAAATTTCTAGAAATTTTTAAGTTTATCAAGGATGTCGATGTGTCAATAAAGAATCCATATCTGAACATGTTTTGCAAGTTTTGAATAGACATTTGACTTATGTTTGATTGAGTGATGATATGAAAACATACCAATTAGCTCGAATTGACACACTTACTTTTTCAGTATCATGATGAGATTAAGGTTCGATTAAAATGACTTATGTGACCCTCATGCATACATATGTCAACATATCTCCTCATCAACCACTACCTGAATGCATATTATTCAAAAACCTGGTCACTTACAATCATAAACAGTGTGGAATATGGGTTCTATTCGGATTTGGTCCACTTTGGGACTTCTTTTGAATTCCATTTTGGAATTTTAATTTCCTATCGATCCCCTTGGGAATCTTCTGTATAGCAAAGGAACTTAACACAAAGATCATTAAGTTTAGATTTGTTAACAATGAACTTACTTTTTCAGTCTAATTGCCTGAGCTGTCTCGCACATCAATTAACATTCATCAGTCTTTATTTGAAAATGATGAAACAAATAATGTCTAGTGTAACTATCATTTCTCACTTTTTGCAATATAGATTCTTATGACATGATATTTTCTTTTCTTTTTGCTTTTTATGTTCATTTTGTTTGTTTTTCTTTTTCATGCACACTCACAATGCAAAAACAATAAAATAAAAGGCAAAGGAATCAATATTTGACATCGACTTATTATATTTTTGGCTTTTATATTTTCTGATTTTTGTTTGATTTTTTCAAAAATTAGAATTAATCATGGTTGATTAACCCTATGGATTGAATTATGAATTCAAACCGTCCTGACAAGAATGATTTTGTGAAAAGATCTGCCAGTTGTTTTTCGGTATGAACTTTAATCAAAATTATTAAACCTTTTTCAGAGTTGTCTCTGAGAAAGTGATATCGAATTTCGATATGTTTGGTTTTGAGTGTTGAACAGGATTAGCAGTAATGAACATAGCAGCAGTATTGTCTATGTAAATAGGAGTTTTGAGAAAGTTAAACCCGTAGTCAAGCAATTGATTTTGTAGCCACAAAACTTGAGAACATCCTGTAGATGCAGCGATATACTCTGCTTCAGCTGTGGATACAAAAATGTTGGTCTGCTTTTTGCATTGCCAAGAAACAAGTCTAGGACCCAGAAATTGACATCCACCCGTAGTTGATTTCCTGTCAAGAGCACACCCACCAAAGTCACTACCAGAATAACTATATAATTCAAAATTGCCTTCATAAGGATACCATAACCCGAGATTCGGTTTCCCTTTAAGGTATCTGAAAATACGTTTAACAGCAACCAGGTGCGACTCTTTTGGATCAGACTGATATCTGGCACACACACACATACAACATACATGATGTCTGGTCTTGATGCAGTGAGATACATCAGTGAACCGATCATTGATCTGTACAGTGTTTGATCAACGGATTTGCCTTTTGGATCTGGCTGTATCTTGCAATTCACATCAGATGGCGTTCGAATAGTCTGGCAGTCTTGCATCTTGAACTTTTTCAGCAACTTCTCAACAAACTTTGATTGGTTGATAAAAATTCCATCTGTTGACTGTTTTACTTGCAATCCAGGAAAGAAATTAATCCCCCCCATCGAACTCATCTGAAATCTTGATTTCATGATTTCTTCAAACTCTTTGCACATGGACGGACTTGTTGATCCAAAGATGATATCATCCACATACACTTGAACACATAAAAGATCTTCATTTTCCCGCTTCATAAATAAAGTTGGATCAATCTGACCTCTTGTAAAACCATGTGCCAGCAAATGTTTAGATAACGTCTCGTACCAAATCCTTGGAGCTTGATGTAGACCATATAAAGTTTTGCTCAATTTGTATACACGATGTGGATACTCAGGATCCTCAAAACCTGGAGGTTGTCTGACGTACACATCATCGGTAATTGGTCCATACAGAAAAGCGCCTTTTACATCCATTCGAAACACTTTAAACTTAATGAAAGAGGCATAAGCTAGAAAAACGCGAATAGCTTCAAGTCGAGCGACCGGAGCAAATACTTCTTCATAGTCAATACCTTCTTCTTGAGTGTAACCTTGTGCAATAAGTCTGGCTTTATTTCTGACCACAATGCCACGTTCGTCTGGCTTGTTCTTGTACAACCATCTTGTACCAATCGCATTTTCTTCTTCAGGTAAGTCCACTAATTTCCAAACCTCTTGTTTGCGAAATTGAAGTAACTTCTCTTGCATGGCTTCAATCCAACTGTTATCTTGTAACGCTTCTGAAATGTTCTTCGGCACCACATGAGAAAGAAAACATGAATAAAGACAGATGTTTGCATGTTCAGTCTGACTTCTCATAGTTCTCTGATTCAAAAGTCCTATAATCTAAGAGAGAGGATGATTCCTCTGAACTCGATGAGTTGGAATTGAATCTCCTTGAACTTGCGTCTCCAGATTAAATTGATTCAGATTCGGTAGATCTTGTAGAATTGTGGAAGCATGCGGAGTGAAATTAGGAACTTGTTCTGGTGAATTGATGAAGTAGTCAAATAATTCTGGAACAACTTCAACATTCGGATCTGATGATGGTTGATTTTGAACAGATCCACCATCATTAGGAGAATTTTGCGGATTCATATCATCATCAAAATTGTTTGATTCTTGATCTTCTTGAAAACCAGATGGACCCGGAGCTTGATTGGACACACCATGATCAGAATTATGAAATGACATGAACGGATACTCAGAATTGAGATTGCTATCATCGTCATTATCAGAATCATCACTGAAACAACCCAAGTCTCCTGATTCTTTTCTCGACTTTCCTAAAAAATCAAATAAGTTAGAATTGAAAGATTTTGATAACGAATCTAAATCAATCAACCATTCGGGACCATGAGCCACTGACGGAAATGAATTTTCTAAAAACTTTACGTTAATGGTTTCTATAACAGTGTTTGTTTTGCTATTAAAAACCCGATAAGCTTTTGAAACAGAAGAGTAACCAAGAAAAAAATCCATCGTCAGGTTTTGACTCAAATTTTCCGAGATGATCACTTAAATTTAGAACCGATACCGGACAACCAAATGCTTTTAAGTATGAAATATTCGGTTTTCTTCCAAACAATAACTCATAATACGTTTTATTTTTATCATGAACCAATAATGTCCTGTTTTGTACAAAACACGCAGTAGCAATAGCTTCGTCCCAGAATGTGATAGGGATTTTAGCATCTGCGAGCATGGATCTTGGAGCACTAAATTGACGCGCAATTCCTTTTTCTGCACAAAACAAATCGACATTAGAGTTTTTAAACTCGGTTCCATTATCACTTCTTAAGATTTTTACT
The DNA here is from genome assembly GCA_030867185.1 of Tagetes erecta. Classification (NCBI taxonomy): domain Eukaryota; kingdom Viridiplantae; phylum Streptophyta; class Magnoliopsida; order Asterales; family Asteraceae; genus Tagetes; species Tagetes erecta. Next base: position 22,471,670 of record CM061487.1, read on the forward strand.
TTACAATCCAACTTATTTTCAACTTTGATGATGAATTCTTTTAACAACTCAGCAGTTTCAGATTTAACATGCAAAAAATAAACCCAAGAATATCTAGTGAAATCATCAATGATGACAAAACAATAAGACTTCTTTCCGATGCTTTGAACATTTGTTGGTCCGAATAGATCCATGTGTAGCATCTGCAAGGGTTTTGAAATGGAGTTTTCTGGCTTGGACTTAAAAGACATCGGTGTTGTTTTTCTTTCAAACATGCTAGACAGATATCAGTTGTTGAGAATTTCTTTGACGGTATTCCCACAGCATGATTTCCAGTCACCAGTCGATTCATGTTTCTGAAGTTTGAATGGCCCAGCCGTCTATTCCAAAGCTGACTCTCATCATTTGATGCATGCGCAATAAGACATGTGGTTTCGGTTTCAGCATCAATCTGTGACATATCAAGCTTGTATACCTCACGATCTCTTGGAGCTTTAACCACCACCCACTTCATTGTCAATCTTGAAACCTGGTTTGAGTATGTAACAAAAAGAATCATCAAATAATGTTGAATAAGATTTGTCACAAATTTGAGATACACTTAGCAAATTAAAGTTCAACTGTGCATAGTAGTTGACTTTATCAAAGCTAATGACCTCATTTGACACAGTTCCTTCTCCAGTTATTTTACCACCAATATCTCCTCCAAATGCAACATGTGTACCATTCTTTAGCTTAAAATCTTGAAGCAAGGCATGGTTGCCTGTCATATGCCGGCTACACCCACTATCAACAAACCATGAGTTGACAGGTCTTCGTGGGCGTACTTGCATTTCAACATTTACTTAGTTAGTTTGGTCAACCCAGGCCCACATGGTCTTGGGTTTTCCGAATCTATCAGTTACAGTAACTTGTTGATAATGTAGATTTTGAAAATTTGTTTCATTTGAGAGATTTTATTGAAAACTGTTTCGCCCAACGGCTTGATTTGCTTGCTTCCTTCTTAAAGCAATGAACCTTTCCTCTAACTTAGGATCAAGGTTATTTTCAAATTTCTGATTTCTTACCATCTCGGCTTAAAATTGTTCACCTGCACATTTCTGGATGAAAAGTCATTAAAACCAGAATTGTTTCGTTTAAAGGTTCTCAAATCAGGAGAATGACTTTGGTTAACTTTTTGAAAACCAAAAGATTGATTTCTTTGAAAATTTTGAAAAGGCGTCATTTCTCTTGATGAGTTTTTCCGAAAGAAACAATCTGCAGTATCATGATTTCTCCTTTCACAAATATCACAGAATTTGTTATAAAAGCATTCTTCTGATGAATGATTTCTTTTGTCACAGTAATCGCAATACCTGTTAAAGAAACATTCAGTAGTAACATGATTATAACGATCACAAATCTCACAATGTTTCTTGCTAATCCTAAAGAGCCGATTGTTAACTTTTGATGTTGAACCCACTCGTGATTCATTATCAGTTTTGTTCGGTTTTAAGTTAACAACATTCTTTTGTGAAGATTTTGTTTGTGATTTTGCTTGCTTGGGAACTTGGTTCGATTTTAAAACATCTTGTTTGGTTACCTTCTTTGATTCAAATCTTTTATCATTGACAGCGGAAGTCTTAGGACCTGAACCTGTTTTCAGACCAGAGTTAGATTTGATTGAAGAATTGATTTGGTTATCATAAGATCCATTCATATCGAATGTTCCTGCAGACACAAACTTGATTGTTTTAGATTGTTCTGATTTGCAGCAATATCGATCCAATTGAACCTATCAGAACAGAATTCAGAAATCACATTTTTGACTCGTTTTGTGAAGAGAAAGGGATCTTGAGAAAATACAGTGCTGCTCGAACACCTCAGCAGAATGGAGTGGCAGAGCGAAAGAACCGAACCTTGATTGAGGCAGCAAGGACTATGTTGATAGAGTCCAAACTTCCAATAATCTTCTGGGCTGAAGCTGTCAACTGTGCATCTTATGTGTTGAATAGGGTGTTAATCGTTAAAGACAAAATGAAGACATCATATGAATTATTTCACAAGAGGAAACCTTTGATCGATTTCTTTCGACCATTTGGCTGCTCCTGTACTTTGTTGAATACCCAAGCTCAAACATCAAAATTTGGTGCTGTCTCTGATGAATGCTTCTTCGTTGGATACTCTTCTTCTCAGAAAGCGTATCGGGTTTACAATAGGCGCACCAAGATCGTTCAAGAGTCATTTTATGTTGATTGGCAGGAATCAAATATGTGCGATACTGGTTCTGAACCCACCTGGTTTTATGATGCCACAACTGTGTTTAATTCATTCAATATACCATTGGTTCTTGAAGAAGATGAGATCATTCCCATACACCTTGATCACATACCTGATCCCATCATTTTCCCATCTTCTCCAATATCCCCGCAACAATCGTCACCATTACCTAATGTTGTTAGTACTGCCGATTCTATGGCATCATCATCATCTCCACCATCATCTATCATTCATTCTCCGGGTTCTTCCGTTACTGATACACTACATGATTCAACTTCATCACAATCAAATGTCGTTACCCAGAATTCTCTCTATAAGGAGCTAAAGGATCATCCACATGACTTGGTCATTGGATCTATTTCAGATGGAGTTCGCACGCGTCATCAATCAGGTTTAATCAATGAGTGTTTGTTCTCATGCTTTCTATCTCAGACAGTTCCCAAAAATATTAATATGGCATTGCAAGATCCACACTGGGTGGAATCAATGCAGTTAGAACTTCAACAGTTCAGAAAGCTCAAAGTTTGGGAGTTAGTCGATCTTCCACCAAACAAATATCCAATCGGAACGAAGTGGGTGTATAAAAACAAACCTGATGATAGAGGGGTTGTTATGCATAATAAATCTCGATTGGTTGTTCGGGGCTTCGCACAAGAAGAAGGCATCGATTACACTGATGTGTTTGCTCCTGTTGCTCGTATCGAAGCCATACGAATCTTCCTCGCACATACCGCACACAAAAATTCTTATATGGAGATATCGACGAAGAGATATTTGTTTGCCAACCTCCAGGTTTTGAGGATCCGAATTTCCCTGACAAAGTCTACAAGTTAGACAAATCACTGTATGGTTTACACCAAGCTCCTCGAATCTGGTATGAAACGCTGACACAATACTTGTTGAGCAAAGGATTTACAAGAGGAACGATTGACATGACACTGTTCAAGAAAGTGATTGATATCATTTTCGGTTCGTAGATGATATCATTTTCGGTTCGTCAAATGACGAATTATGCAGAGAATTTGAGGAGGTTATGAAGGAAAGATTTGAGATGAGCATGATGGACGAGATGTGCTTCTTTCTCGGATTAAAGGTTGTACAAAAACCCGATGGCATTCTTATTCACCAGGAGAAATATATTCAGGAGATTTTGGTTAAATACAAGATGGACGACAATTCTTCTGAACTATCTCCATTCACTGAACAGACATGTCTCACTCCTGACGAATCCGGGAAGTCCGTCGATGCTCACCGTTACCGGTCGATGATTAGATCGTTAATGTACTTAACTGCAAGTCGTCCAGACATAGCTTTTGCTGTTGGATATTGTTCGAGGTATCAATCCAATCCAAAGGACTCACATGAAAAAGCTGTGAAGCGTATCTTTCGTTATCTAAAAGGAACTCCACGTCTCGGCCTGTGGTATCCAAAAGGGGGAAGTTTTGATCTCCATGCACTTACTGATAGCGACTATGGCGGATGCAAACTTGATCGGAAATCGGTTTCTGGTGGTTGTCAGTATTTGGAGGAGTGTTTAGTTTCGTGGCAGAGCAAGAAACAGACCACCGTTTCTCTATCTACAGGCGAGGCTGAATACACTGCTGCCTCCAGCTGCTGTTGTCAAGTTCTGTGGATACAACATCAAATGATGGATTATGGCTTCAATTTCCTGCATACCCTGATCTTTTGCGATAATGAGGCAGCCATTGGAATTACCAAGAATCCGGTTCATCATACCCGAACAAAGCACATTGAAACACGCATTCATGCCATCCGGGATGCACAAGAAAAAGGGTTTATCAATATCATATCGATCGATACCAAAAATCAAAAGGCTGATTTATTCACTAAAACGTTTGATAAACCTCGTTTTTATGAATTAATCAACATGCTTGGTCTAATTTCTTTCTAATTCTTTCTTTTTTATAAAATAAAGGGGAAGAAAAATCTGCTTGTCTTACTTATGTTTTCTGATAATGTCGACCTTCTTTTGTGCTTGATATAACTTTTCTTGAATTTATGAAAATTTCAGTTTTACGAAACTTAAATTTTTGGGGGAGTATGTACTACAGATTTACAATTGATTCATCTCACATTATACTATTTGTTTCTTGCAGGAATTCAGATATGGGTTGATGGGGTCAAAAGGAGGAAAGAGATTTGCACTGATATGTCAGTAGGCTCAGCTTGAATACTTTGAGACATCAACTTTGTGATCAAATTAAAATTCACAAAGAACTCGGTGATGAGGAGCATTTTCACAGACTTTTGGCCTGCACAAAGTAATATGTTTTGACAAAAACGGATTGAGAGTATTTGTTTCGTGCTTGATTCTCTCCCAAATCACCCTTAGCGGCAACCCTGAATGACGCTTCTCGTTAGCTCTTTAGAATTTTTTTGTTCTCGTGTTAATCTCCTCTGCTATGCGGAAGCATTGACCTGGAGTGATGATCTTCTCTGTTATATGTAAATATAGACCTGAAGCTCTCATCAGCACGTACAGATAATCATCTCCTCTGTTATACGTCAGTATAGACCTGGAGCTCTGGTCATCTGTAAAACCCCTATAAAAGCATTGCTCTAATATGTGCATACATCATGTTAATTGCTTGATATCAAACCTACACTCTACTTCACTCCCTAAATACATTTTCCTTGGTCACTTGATCTGGGTCTATGTTCCTTATAATTACAAGAATCTTGCTGAATCATCTAAACTCAATATGTCCTGAGGTCAAAACAAGTTACTTTGCCGAATGTCTGTGGAAACCAAGTTGTCAGAGCTTCTTTAAATCAAACCAAAACATGATAAAATCGTCATAGGTTGCTTGTTGAAAGGAAGAAGGCATGAGTTTAAGTGGACAAACATACTGACAATCTATGCAGATCCTTTTTCTCTTGATGATTGCAAGTAACTCGTTTCGGTTTTCTTCTTGATTCTCTTAGTTAAAATGTGTTGATTCTTTCTGATGTTGTGTTATTTAAACGGGTCGTTACATTGGATCTCTCACATCTGTTTTGGTCTGACATTATTCTAAAATATTTGTAATTTTAAATAGATTTGTCTTTTATTTTTTTAATTTTTAATTTTCTTTTCTTTTTCTAAAAATTTCTTTTGGAAATTTTGATTTATGCGACACTATAGTGTCGTGTCTGCGACTCTATACTCTATGCGACACTACTGTATGTTTCATATTCATCTGATGTGGGTCAAACGGATCATAATTCAAATATTTCTATACCCGACACTAAAACCGACTCTAAACCCTAAAACACACACTTACTTCAAATCCATCATTTTTGGGTATTTTTGCTGATTTCAACCGGTAAGATTTCGTCTATTATCTGTTTCGAACCTTCGTCTGCCTTGTATTGATTTTTGGTTTAGATCTGGTATGGTTTTGATGTTGTTGACTGTTGGGTTTTTTATGTTTTTTTTTTTGCGACATTAGTGTTCTTGTTGCGACATTGAACGAAAGTTCAAACCCTAGTTGCGACACTACCAAGGTTATGCTGACCATGCTTTGTTGGTAGTGTCGGAAGTCTGGGATGCTACGACATTGTAGTGTCGATGTGCATGCGACACCTTGGCGACACTACTGTGTCGCACACTTGCGACACTGCATTTTTGTTTTTAATTTTATTATTATTATTATTATTATTATTATTATTATTATTATTATTATTATTATTATTATTTTACTTTTCGTTATTTCTAACAACCTCAGGTTTGTTTTTCAGCTACAAATATGGAACCCGAACCTCGGCCGCCAATGAAGTTCGACAAGCGGTCGAACGTGGTCGCTTATCTCAACGATAAGGACCCTAAGTCTGTTGGATTCCGTGACGCTATATCCTGGTTGAAAGCGTCTCCTATATCTTATGCTGTCACGAAGGATTTGATTATTGATCAGCAGCACGTCAGAGATTTTTGGGAATCAGCCACATACAACCTCAATGCTAAACCTACCGAGATTAGAGCTAGAGTTATGGGAGAGGATATTATACTTACTGTTCGTCCCATTGCTCAAATGCTGAGAATGGAACGTGACGTTGGGTCTTCAATGTTGCTGAGTTTGGAGGACGTGCACGAAGGATTTTTGGAGATGGGTTATGAAGGTACAGAATATCTGGAGCGACGAGAGATAAAGAAGTCCTATTTGTCGAGGGAATGGAGATTCATCGCTCACGTTATCATTGTTTGCTTAGATCATCGGAAGGGTGGAACTGATGGTCTAAATTTTGAGTGGGCACGCGCGATGTGGAATCTATGTAGGGGAGACAAAGCGAATATCCCACAAATGATATTCGAATATATGCTCGAGAATATCTCCGACGAGAAGAAGGATAAATGGTTGCTATACCCGAGATTTATCCAAATCTTTATTGACGAGCTGAAACCGGGTTTACAGAAGTTGGGTGATCCTCTGCTACTGACGAAGATGAAAGTTAGGATTTTTGCTGATTGCTCCACTCCCCGACATGATGTTTCGGGAAAGATAACTTATCTTTTCCGAAACATGTATACATACGACAAGTGGAATTATATTGAGAAACTTAAGATTTCTGAGGAGAAGAGATTTGATGAGCTTAGAGACAAAATCAAGGATGATATCAAGAAGAGAAAGAAGTTTGTTGGAAAGAGGACGGTTCCATTTGAAGAACAAATTGATGAAATTGAAGCCGAAATTTTCAAAGCAAAGGGTAAGAAAAAGCGAAAAGTTGTTGATGCTGCTGATACTGATGTCAGAAGGGCAAAAGGAAAGGAGCCTGAAGTGTCTCAGTCGGTGCCAAAAACATTTACAAAGAAGCCGGATAAGAAGGGGTTTGCTGGGATGGATGAGGACGTGATTCGTGGGCTGAACACGTCGCTCGCAAATGAGTTGAGCATGCTTAAGACAAAGCTAATGAATGTGGAAGAAAGGGAGAGGCACAGGGAGTCTGAAATGGAAGTCTTGAGGAGAATAGTACTAGACCAGCATGTGCTCATCAAGAAGCTGCTAACGGAATTAAATGAAGTAAAGAAGGAGTTAAATGTTAGGAACGTAGAGACGGAGTATGAGATTAATGAGATGGTTAACATTGGAAAATATTCAACCTTGAAGGAGATGGTACAAGTCGCCAAAAGTCGTAAAGAATTCGCAGGGTTCAGCGGTGCAGGTGCGAGCAAATCTGAGAAAGAGGCAGAAATTACTGATGATTTCTGTTTCGATGTTGAAGCTGATTTAATAAGAGATGAGGTGGTAGCCGAGGATTTAAAGAAGGCTGAAATGAAGATTGTTGATGAAGAAGAGGAGGAGGTACAGTTGATAGATTATGATTCAGAACCCGAATTCTACGAAGTTGAGGAAAAGGAGATGGTATATGTGGCTTAGAGGAGCGGAGCAGAGGGTGACGTATTCGAACTAGACAAATCCGATTGGTTCCAGAAGGTGGATGAACCTGAGTATGTCACGCCTTTATTTCAAAACATGGATGCCCCAACCCCCAAAGACACGGACAATAAAATATTCAGTTGGAAGTACAATATGGAGCTACAAAATTTCATGATTAAAAGAAGAGGGGGCGGGATCAGCTATATCAGTAATCGCAAACACTTCAAAACCCTTCCTAAATGGGATTTGAGGCGCTTGGCGGTTCTCCCACTAATCAATGCAGATCTAAATGATCGTGCAAAACTTTTGGAGGAGGAAATACAGGCGGGATTGAAAGATAATTTTGTTAGCTTTGGGTATAATAAGCTGGAGAGGAAGAGATCGAAGAAAGATTTGGATTGGGTGACAGGCAAAGGGAAGATAGTGTTGAAAATGAAACCAATAAAGACTGTGTTGAGGGTGAGAGTGCCGGACCCAAGCCCGTCGAGACTAATGGATTTCGAGAAGTGGTTTTACGATAATCAGATGGGGGAGGCTGTGATTAGAGTCAAGGATGGATCTGAATGGAGGATATTTGATCCGATGGAGGTATTTGGTTTCTATGACGATGATCTGAAGACATTATGCGAGAATCCTATTAGAGTTGGAGCCGAAGCTGATACCAGGAAAGAAGTTGTTTTGTTCGAGAGAGTATTGTTGACCACATGTAGGGCGTTACTTCACTCTGTTGTTATTTGTACTTTTGTTTATCTTGTAATAGTTTAGTCGTATTTCGTTTCCGCTGTTATAGTTAGATTTGCCTTTGTTTAGTGTGTTTTGGTGCAGGTTTTTGCGACACTGCATGCGACACTATAGTGTCGCATGCAGCTTGTCTTTGCTTAGCGATCAGGCAGTGTCGTGTCTGCGACACTGTCTGCGAGACTATGACCTGTATAAATAGTTATGTTAGGGCATTTTGTACATAACTCTTTGGAACTTTATTTAATACTATTCTCTCTTTGATACTGAGTTCGAACTTGATTGTTTGTTTGCAATGAATTGAATCTGTTATATCTTTGTTGCAATTGCTTAATCCATCTTCTTCTACTAATCTTCTTAATTAATCATTTGTTAATGGGTCATAATGGTTTGTGTGAGTTTTGGTCACAAATCTCAACCAATTGATGCTAGATCTAGTGGTATCAATTGATTGTAATTAGATCTAAATCATATATAGCACGATTTACTGTTTTCTTGGACCAACAGATCCAAATCATTTTCTTGAATTCATGATCATCAATGGCGGTTTCGGCCTTGGTAAAACTTTTCTTCAATTTAGGTGATTTTAGGTGTTGTAATGTGATTTAATGGATCAAAATTATTGACTAACAGTCAACATAGCCTATTACACCATTCGATTTCAGTTTTTACACTAAGAATCAAAGTGTCGATTCAAGGTCCATTTACTGTTCATCAACAATCTTTCGATTTTTAGGTCCGAAATGATGTTGGTTGATGTCGATGATGATTGATTATGATGATTATACCTTATTCTATCTCAAAAACTTGATACAAGATTGAAGATGAATATGATATGAAATGATGATTTGAAAACAGGGGTTTGATGGAATGTGTTTTTGAAAAATGATAAGTGTTGTGAAGAATGAAATATTTATATAATGCTGAGTCGGCTCAAATTAGGTCAACTATTGGGACGGGTCAAAATTTCAGACGGGTTAAAAACATGCCCAATAACCTTAGACGGGTCATGTATAAGTTGGTCGTGTCATGTACTGTTGAGACGGGTCAGGTATTGTTTGGTCGTGTCAAGTAATGAACAAAAGTTTTTAATCGACAAAAACACTTGGACGGGTCATGCACTGTTGAGACGTGTCAAAAACTGTTTGGACGGGTCATAGTGTTAAGTTTGTCAAAATATTTCATGAAAAGTCTTGGTTGGGTCACAACTGTTTGGACGTGTCAACCACTGTTGAGACGTGTCAACATTTGTAAACACTTGTTCATCAACTGAAACATGAGACGAGTCATGACTTAGTCGTGTGAGGTAATGATGAGACGGATCAGACACTGTTTGAACGTGTCAAAATGTAGCAACTTGGAAAATTTTCTTTTCTGTTTAGACCTTTTTACAGACCATATCCAATTTTCGGGACGAAAATTCTTTCAACAAGGGGATGATGTGACACCCGAGAATTTCAGGTTAACACCGTTAATTCATTTCCTCTCTTTTTCTATTAAAATACCCATTATAAATCTCTCTTTTTGTTTCGTAAAGTAATTTATATAACGTTCGGGGTTCGTTTCGTAATTTAATAAAATAGTTTAGTAATATTTGAAACTAAATAAATAAACCACCATAATTAAAGGGTGCAAAGTGTAATTATTAAATAATTACCCAAACCTAATCCCACCCACACCCGTTTTCTTCTTCTTCTTCGCCATTTGCAAAACACAACACACCACACAAACAACAAATAGCTCTCGTCTCATCTGAACTTGTTGCCGGCGATTGAGCAGGAAGTAGCATCCTTCAAACCCCCCCAAGTGTCTTCCTCGTCTTCGTTGGTGACCTGCAGGAAGCAGTATTCGCTGCACAATCGTCGCCGTCCACCGTCATCAATCACCGTTTCCTTTCTGCGTTGTTCTGGTAAGTACCTATCATCTTTAGTATCCGTGTCTAGGGTTCGGTTTGGAGTTCGTACGGTATATGTGTGTGGTATATGTGAATGCGTTATATGTATATGGATGTCGGTATACCTAATGATTTCATATGCTAGTGCATGTAAGATTGTAACAAGTGGGAATGTGTGTTGATAAATGTATGCATGGTAAATATATATAGTTAATAACACATGTGTGAAATAAATATAATCATTGTTTGAATTATTATTTACAAGAAACGTGAACAACAGAAACAAGGTGTAAATCAAAGGTACATGATGGCATATAGATAGGGCTGTGATGAATAATTGTATGCGTATAACAATAAGCATGTTTTATATCAATGTGTGTAAACAAACAACCATTCATATGTATGTATGTATGTATGTATGTATGTATGTATGTATGTATGTATGTATGTATGTATGTATGTATGTATGTATGTATGTATGTATGTATGTATGTATGTATGTATGTATGTATGTATGTATGTATGTATGTATGTATGTATGTATGTATGTATGTATGTATGTATGTATGTATGTATGTATGTATGTATGTATGTATGTATGTATGTATGTATGTATGTATGTATGTATGTATGTATGTATGTATGTATGTATGTATGTATGTATGTATGTATGTATGTATGTATGTATGTATGTATGTATGTATGTATGTATGTATGTATGTATGTATGTATGTATGTATGTATGTATGTATGTATGTATGTATGTATGTATGTATGTATGTATGTATGTATGTATGTATGTATGTATGTATGTATGTATGTATGTATGTATGTATGTATGTATGTATGTATGTATGTATGTATGTATGTATGTATGTATGTATGTATGTATGTATGTATGTATGTATGTATGTATGTATGTATGTATGTATGTATGTATGTATGTATGTATGTATGTATGTATGTATGTATGTATGTATGTATGTATGTATGTATGTATGTATGTATGTATGTAGTATAAGTAGCACCAATAGTATATGTAGGTATAAATGATAGTGTATGTAAGTATGTATGTGAACTAAACAGAAATAATGGATTTATAGATGGGAACATGTATGTATACGTAAGTATGACCAAGTGCAGTGAAGGAAATAGATAATATACATGTGTTTTAGGAGTATGTACATCGTAAATTTTAAATGACAATAGCATGTAAATTGTATACGTGTGTGTGAATGTACGTATGAAATGATGTGTATATGGATGAGTACATTATAATAAGTCTGTGTATTCAGATGTGAGTAGGAATAAGGTTTTATGTCATGAAAGGTTTATGTCAAGAATGTCAATTGATATATGTAAGTAAGTAATATTATGATTTCACGATGATGATGATGATGTGTGTCGGATTAATTTAATGATAAGATACCTGAATTACGATGCATGGTAATTTAGATACGCGCAAGTATCAAATTTATAAGGTGTAGCCTACGTGAAATCTTGTGTGGTGTATTACTAATATCGTACGCAGTCGAACCGAACATATGAAACCCTATCGGATATTATTATTTGAATATTATATTTATATATATATGTGTGCAAATTCTTAGTTAATAATTAATAAATAATTATTAAGCAGGTCGAAGAGCGATCTAGATTCTTGTTGGCATTTTTGCTGTTTATTTGCTGTGCGTTTCAAAGGTGAGTCCACTGAACCGTAACAATTACTATTCTATTCTGTCATGGGATGAAAACTTGAACAACAACTTTTACGGATTTACAAATTTTGTATGTCGTGTGTCTGGATTAGAGCAACTTTTATTTTGTTCATGAAAGACCTCATGGATACCTAGTTGACCGTTAGTATTTGTGAAATAGCGGGGAAATTTTGAGTAGTACTACTAGGTTTGACAAACCCCACCCGGGCTAGTCGCGCTAGCACGACGGAAGGACATGTCGAACGGGTGTTAAATGACCTAACATACATACATGTGCATCCTGATGGGATGTACGAATAGGCAAAGTGCACTTAACGTGTACATACGTCAGCTTCGGTCAGATACATACGACTCTAAGGACATGTAATGTAGACTAGCTACCTACACTGACATACTTAATTTATATTTCTGCTTGCAAACGAACTTACTTGATTTTGTACCTACTATGTGAACTCACCAACCGCCGTGTTGACACTTGTTAGTATATTTTTTTCACAGGTTTATATGGCACACATCACGCTAGGGCATGGCATGGCATGGTTGCATGATTTTGATATCATAAAAGTTCATTCTTTTCAAAATATGACATTAACGTTTGGGCGCGTGTTTGCGCATTTAGGTTCCATTTAATATTTTTGACATTACATTTTGATTACGCTTCCGCAAACTTTTAAACGTTAACTCTGTAATAAATTTTCTCATTTAATGAGACACGTATGTTTTAAATTCATATAGTGTCGTTTGGTGTAACTAATGACTGAGATCCTGGTTTGTCACACACTTAACGGTAAAACTCCGTTAGTGGATTTTGAGGGTGTGACACAAAACATGAATCAACAATATTTCACAGGTCTTAGTCGGTTGAACACAGTTGAGACGTGTCAACTATTCAGTCGTGTCAACAATCAAGGCATGACACTGTTTGGTCGTGTCACTGTTGAGTCGTGTCACATTTTAAAGCATAAAAAACTTGAAATGACTAAACGTTGACTTTGAATTACACATCACCCGACTACTTATTTATCATGAAAATTCCATCACCCGGCTGCATAGTAGTATAACGTTTCATCACCCGGCTACAACACTTAGATAGTTTTTCTTCATTTTCTTCGTCTGTTGACTTTTTAACTTCATTTATTGCACCTGCAACATTCTTGACAAATTAATTAGACATGACATCCTTAATTAAGGTTTATGTAATTAATTTCAATCATGAATTAGGGCAAAAAATTTAATTCCAAGATCGTTCAAGAGTCATTTTATGTTGATTGGCAGGAATCAAATATGTGCGATACTGGTTCTGAACCCACCTGGTTTTATGATGCCACAACTGTGTTTAATTCATTCAATATACCATTGGTTCTTGAAGAAGATGAGATCATTCCCATACACCTTGATCACATACCTGATCCCATCATTTTCCCATCTTCTCCAATATCCCCGCAACAATCGTCACCATTACCTAATGTTGTTAGTACTGCCGATTCTATGGCATCATCATCATCTCCACCATCATCTATCATTCATTCTCCGGGTTCTTCCGTTACTGATACACTACATGATTCAACTTCATCACAATCAAATGTCGTTACCCAGAATTCTCTCTATAAGGAGCTAAAGGATCATCCACATGACTTGGTCATTGGATCTATTTCAGATGGAGTTCGCACGCGTCATCAATCAGGTTTAATCAATGAGTGTTTGTTCTCATGCTTTCTATCTCAGACAGTTCCCAAAAATATTAATATGGCATTGCAAGATCCACACTGGGTGGAATCAATGCAGTTAGAACTTCAACAGTTCAGAAAGCTCAAAGTTTGGGAGTTAGTCGATCTTCCACCAAACAAATATCCAATCGGAACGAAGTGGGTGTATAAAAACAAACCTGATGATAGAGGGGTTGTTATGCATAATAAATCTCGATTGGTTGTTCGGGGCTTCGCACAAGAAGAAGGCATCGATTACACTGATGTGTTTGCTCCTGTTGCTCGTATCGAAGCCATACGAATCTTCCTCGCACATACCGCACACAAAAATTCTTATATGGAGATATCGACGAAGAGATATTTGTTTGCCAACCTCCAGGTTTTGAGGATCCGAATTTCCCTGACAAAGTCTACAAGTTAGACAAATCACTGTATGGTTTACACCAAGCTCCTCGAATCTGGTATGAAACGCTGACACAATACTTGTTGAGCAAAGGATTTACAAGAGGAACGATTGACATGACACTGTTCAAGAAAGTGATTGATATCATTTTCGGTTCGTAGATGATATCATTTTCGGTTCGTCAAATGACGAATTATGCAGAGAATTTGAGGAGGTTATGAAGGAAAGATTTGAGATGAGCATGATGGACGAGATGTGCTTCTTTCTCGGATTAAAGGTTGTACAAAAACCCGATGGCATTCTTATTCACCAGGAGAAATATATTCAGGAGTAAATACAAGATGGACGACAATTCTTCTGAACTATCTCCATTCACTGAACAGACATGTCTCACTCCTGACGAATCCGGGAAGTCCGTCGATGCTCACCGTTACCGGTCGATGATTAGATCGTTAATGTACTTAACTGCAAGTCGTCCAGACATAGCTTTTGCTGTTGGATATTGTTCGAGGTATCAATCCAATCCAAAGGACTCACATGAAAAAGCTGTGAAGCGTATCTTTCGTTATCTAAAAGGAACTCCACGTCTCGGCCTGTGGTATCCAAAAGGGGGAAGTTTTGATCTCCATGCACTTACTGATAGCGACTATGGCGGATGCAAACTTGATCGGAAATCGGTTTCTGGTGGTTGTCAGTATTTGGAGGAGTGTTTAGTTTCGTGGCAGAGCAAGAAACAGACCACCGTTTCTCTATCTACAGGCGAGGCTGAATACACTGCTGCCTCCAGCTGCTGTTGTCAAGTTCTGTGGATACAACATCAAATGATGGATTATGGCTTCAATTTCCTGCATACCCTGATCTTTTGCGATAATGAGGCAGCCATTGGAATTACCAAGAATCCGGTTCATCATACCCGAACAAAGCACATTGAAACACGCATTCATGCCATCCGGGATGCACAAGAAAAAGGGTTTATCAATATCATATCGATCGATACCAAAAATCAAAAGGCTGATTTATTCACTAAAACGTTTGATAAACCTCGTTTTTATGAATTAATCAACATGCTTGGTCTAATTTCTTTCTAATTCTTTCTTTTTTATAAAATAAAGGGGAAGAAAAATCTGCTTGTCTTACTTATGTTTTCTGATAATGTCGACCTTCTTTTGTGCTTGATATAACTTTTCTTGAATTTATGAAAATTTCAGTTTTACGAAACTTAAATTTTTGGGGGAGTATGTACTACAGATTTACAATTGATTCATCTCACATTATACTATTTGTTTCTTGCAGGAATTCAGATATGGGTTGATGGGGTCAAAAGGAGGAAAGAGATTTGCACTGATATGTCAGTAGGCTCAGCTTGAATACTTTGAGACATCAACTTTGTGATCAAATTAAAATTCACAAAGAACTCGGTGATGAGGAGCATTTTCACAGACTTTTGGCCTGCACAAAGTAATATGTTTTGACAAAAACGGATTGAGAGTATTTGTTTCGTGCTTGATTCTCTCCCAAATCACCCTTAGCGGCAACCCTGAATGACGCTTCTCGTTAGCTCTTTAGAATTTTTTTGTTCTCGTGTTAATCTCCTCTGCTATGCGGAAGCATTGACCTGGAGTGATGATCTTCTCTGTTATATGTAAATATAGACCTGAAGCTCTCATCAGCACGTACAGATAATCATCTCCTCTGTTATACGTCAGTATAGACCTGGAGCTCTGGTCATCTGTAAAACCCCTATAAAAGCATTGCTCTAATATGTGCATACATCATGTTAATTGCTTGATATCAAACCTACACTCTACTTCACTCCCTAAATACATTTTCCTTGGTCACTTGATCTGGGTCTATGTTCCTTATAATTACAAGAATCTTGCTGAATCATCTAAACTCAATATGTCCTGAGGTCAAAACAAGTTACTTTGCCGAATGTCTGTGGAAACCAAGTTGTCAGAGCTTCTTTAAATCAAACCAAAACATGATAAAATCGTCATAGGTTGCTTGTTGAAAGGAAGAAGGCATGAGTTTAAGTGGACAAACATACTGACAATCTATGCAGATCCTTTTTCTCTTGATGATTGCAAGTAACTCGTTTCGGTTTTCTTCTTGATTCTCTTAGTTAAAATGTGTTGATTCTTTCTGATGTTGTGTTATTTAAACGGGTCGTTACATTGGATCTCTCACATCTGTTTTGGTCTGACATTATTCTAAAATATTTGTAATTTTAAATAGATTTGTCTTTTATTTTTTTAATTTTTAATTTTCTTTTCTTTTTCTAAAAATTTCTTTTGGAAATTTTGATTTATGCGACACTATAGTGTCGTGTCTGCGACTCTATACTCTATGCGACACTACTGTATGTTTCATATTCATCTGATGTGGGTCAAACGGATCATAATTCAAATATTTCTATACCCGACACTAAAACCGACTCTAAACCCTAAAACACACACTTACTTCAAATCCATCATTTTTGGGTATTTTTGCTGATTTCAACCGGTAAGATTTCGTCTATTATCTGTTTCGAACCTTCGTCTGCCTTGTATTGATTTTTGGTTTAGATCTGGTATGGTTTTGATGTTGTTGACTGTTGGGTTTTTTATGTTTTTTTTTTTGCGACACTAGTGTTCTTGTTGCGACATTGAACGAAAGTTCAAACCCTAGTTGCGACACTACCAAGGTTATGCTGACCATGCTTTGTTGGTAGTGTCGGAAGTCTGGGATGCTGCGACATTGTAGTGTCGATGTGCATGCGACACCTTGGCGACACTACTGTGTCGCACACTTGCGACACTGCATTTTTGTTTTTAATTTTATTATTATTATTATTATTATTATTATTATTATTATTATTATTATTATTATTATTATTATTATTATTATTATTATTATTATTATTATTATTATTATTATTATTATTATTATTATTATTTTACTTTTCGTTATTTCTAACAACCTCAGGTTTGTTTTTCAGCTACAAATATGGAACCCGAACCTCGGCCGCCAATGAAGTTCGACAAGCGGTCGAACGTGGTCGCTTATCTCAACGATAAGGACCCTAAGTCTGTTGGATTCCGTGACGCTATATCCTGGTTGAAAGCGTCTCCTATATCTTATGCTGTCACGAAGGATTTGATTATTGATCAGCAGCACGTCAGAGATTTTTGGGAATCAGCCACATACAACCTCAATGCTAAACCTACCGAGATTAGAGCTAGAGTTATGGGAGAGGATATTATACTTACTGTTCGTCCCATTGCTCAAATGCTGAGAATGGAACGTGACGTTGGGTCTTCAATGTTGCTGAGTTTGGAGGACGTGCACGAAGGATTTTTGGAGATGGGTTATGAAGGTACAGAATATCTGGAGCGACGAGAGATAAAGAAGTCCTATTTGTCGAGGGAATGGAGATTCATCGCTCACGTTATCATTGTTTGCTTAGATCATCGGAAGGGTGGAACTGATGGTCTAAATTTTGAGTGGGCACGCGCGATGTGGAATCTATGTAGGGGAGACAAAGCGAATATCCCACAAATGATATTCGAATATATGCTCGAGAATATCTCCGACGAGAAGAAGGATAAATGGTTGCTATACCCGAGATTTATCCAAATCTTTATTGACGAGCTGAAACCGGGTTTACAGAAGTTGGGTGATCCTCTGCTACTGACGAAGATGAAAGTTAGGATTTTTGCTGATTGCTCCACTCCCCGACATGATGTTTCGGGAAAGATAACTTATCTTTTCCGAAACATGTATACATACGACAAGTGGAATTATATTGAGAAACTTAAGATTTCTGAGGAGAAGAGATTTGATGAGCTTAGAGACAAAATCAAGGATGATATCAAGAAGAGAAAGAAGTTTGTTGGAAAGAGGACGGTTCCATTTGAAGAACAAATTGATGAAATTGAAGCCGAAATTTTCAAAGCAAAGGGTAAGAAAAAGCGAAAAGTTGTTGATGCTGCTGATACTGATGTCAGAAGGGCAAAAGGAAAGGAGCCTGAAGTGTCTCAGTCGGTGCCAAAAACATTTACAAAGAAGCCGGATAAGAAGGGGTTTGCTGGGATGGATGAGGACGTGATTCGTGGGCTGAACACGTCGCTCGCAAATGAGTTGAGCATGCTTAAGACAAAGCTAATGAATGTGGAAGAAAGGGAGAGGCACAGGGAGTCTGAAATGGAAGTCTTGAGGAGAATAGTACTAGACCAGCATGTGCTCATCAAGAAGCTGCTAACGGAATTAAATGAAGTAAAGAAGGAGTTAAATGTTAGGAACGTAGAGACGGAGTATGAGATTAATGAGATGGTTAACATTGGAAAATATTCAACCTTGAAGGAGATGGTACAAGTCGCCAAAAGTCGTAAAGAATTCGCAGGGTTCAGCGGTGCAGGTGCGAGCAAATCTGAGAAAGAGGCAGAAATTACTGATGATTTCTGTTTCGATGTTGAAGCTGATTTAATAAGAGATGAGGTGGTAGCCGAGGATTTAAAGAAGGCTGAAATGAAGATTGTTGATGAAGAAGAGGAGGAGGTACAGTTGATAGATTATGATTCAGAACCCGAATTCTACGAAGTTGAGGAAAAGGAGATGGTATATGTGGCTTAGAGGAGCGGAGCAGAGGGTGACGTATTCGAACTAGACAAATCCGATTGGTTCCAGAAGGTGGATGAACCTGAGTATGTCACGCCTTTATTTCAAAACATGGATGCCCCAACCCCCAAAGACACGGACAATAAAATATTCAGTTGGAAGTACAATATGGAGCTACAAAATTTCATGATTAAAAGAAGAGGGGGCGGGATCAGCTATATCAGTAATCGCAAACACTTCAAAACCCTTCCTAAATGGGATTTGAGGCGCTTGGCGGTTCTCCCACTAATCAATGCAGATCTAAATGATCGTGCAAAACTTTTGGAGGAGGAAATACAGGCGGGATTGAAAGATAATTTTGTTAGCTTTGGGTATAATAAGCTGGAGAGGAAGAGATCGAAGAAAGATTTGGATTGGGTGACAGGCAAAGGGAAGATAGTGTTGAAAATGAAACCAATAAAGACTGTGTTGAGGGTGAGAGTGCCGGACCCAAGCCCGTCGAGACTAATGGATTTCGAGAAGTGGTTTTACGATAATCAGATGGGGGAGGCTGTGATTAGAGTCAAGGATGGATCTGAATGGAGGATATTTGATCCGATGGAGGTATTTGGTTTCTATGACGATGATCTGAAGACATTATGCGAGAATCCTATTAGAGTTGGAGCCGAAGCTGATACCAGGAAAGAAGTTGTTTTGTTCGAGAGAGTATTGTTGACCACATGTAGGGCGTTACTTCACTCTGTTGTTATTTGTACTTTTGTTTATCTTGTAATAGTTTAGTCGTATTTCGTTTCCGCTGTTATAGTTAGATTTGCCTTTGTTTAGTGTGTTTTGGTGCAGGTTTTTGCGACACTGCATGCGACACTATAGTGTCGCATGCAGCTTGTCTTTGCTTAGCGATCAGGCAGTGTCGTGTCTGCGACACTGTCTGCGAGACTATGACCTGTATAAATAGTTATGTTAGGGCATTTTGTACATAACTCTTTGGATAACTCTTTGGAACTTTATTTAATACTATTCTCTCTTTGATACTGAGTTCGAACTTGATTGTTTGTTTGCAAGGAATTGAATCTGTTATATCTTTGTTGCAATTGCTTAATCCATCTTCTTCTACTAATCTTCTTAATTAATCATTTGTTAATGGGTCATAATGGTTTGTGTGAGTTTTGGTCACAAATCTCAACCAATTGATGCTAGATCTAGTGGTATCAATTGATTGTAATTAGATCTAAATCATATATAGCACGATTTACTGTTTTCTTGGACCAACAGATCCAAATCATTTTCTTGAATTCATGATCATCAATGGCGGTTTCGGCCTTGGTAAAACTTTTCTTCAATTTAGGTGATTTTAGGTGTTGTAATGTGATTTAATGGATCAAAATTATTGACTAACAGTCAACATAGCCTATTACACCATTCGATTTCAGTTTTTACACTAAGAATCAAAGTGTCGATTCAAGGTCCATTTACTGTTCATCAACAATCTTTCGATTTTTAGGTCCGAAATGATGTTGGTTGATGTCGATGATGATTGATTATGATGATTATACCTTATTCTATCTCAAAAACTTGATACAAGATTGAAGATGAATATGATATGAAATGATGATTTGAAAACAGGGGTTTGATGGAATGTGTTTTTGAAAAATGATAAGTGTTGTGAAGAATGAAATATTTATATAATGCTGAGTCGGCTCAAATTAGGTCAACTATTGGGACGGGTCAAAATTTCAGACGGGTTAAAAACATGCCCAATAACCTTAGACGGGTCATGTATAAGTTGGTCGTGTCATGTACTGTTGAGACGGGTCAGGTATTGTTTGGTCGTGTCAAGTAATGAACAAAAGTTTTTAATCGACAAAAACACTTGGACGGGTCATGCACTGTTGAGACGTGTCAAAAACTGTTTGGACGGGTCATAGTGTTAAGTTTGTCAAAATATTTCATGAAAAGTCTTGGTTGGGTCACAACTGTTTGGACGTGTCAACCACTGTTGAGACGTGTCAACATTTGTAAACACTTGTTCATCAACTGAAACATGAGACGAGTCATGACTTAGTCGTGTGAGGTAATGATGAGACGGATCAGACACTGTTTGAACGTGTCAAAATGTAGCAACTTGGAAAATTTTCTTTTCTGTTTAGACCTTTTTACAGACCATATCCAATTTTCGCGACGAAAATTCTTTCAACAAGGGGATGATGTGACACCCGAGAATTTCAGGTTAACACCGTTAATTCATTTCCTCTCTTTTTCTATTAAAATACCCATTATAAATCTCTCTTTTTGTTTCGTAAAGTAATTTATATAACGTTCGGGGTTCGTTTCGTAATTTAATAAAATAGTTTAGTAATATTTGAAACTAAATAAATAAACCACCATAATTAAAGGGTGCAAAGTGTAATTATTAAATAATTACCCAAACCTAATCCCACCCACACCCGTTTTCTTCTTCTTCTTCGCCATTTGCAAAACACAACACACCACACAAACAACAAATAGCTCTCGTCTCATCTGAACTTGTTGCCGGCGATTGAGCAGGAAGTAGCATCCTTCAAACCCCCCCAAGTGTCTTCCTCGTCTTCGTTGGTGACCTGCAGGAAGCAGTATTCGCTGCACAATCGTCGCCGTCCACCGTCATCAATCACCGTTTCCTTTCTGCGTTGTTCTGGTAAGTACCTATCATCTTTAGTATCCGTGTCTAGGGTTCGGTTTGGAGTTCGTACGGTATATGTGTGTGGTATATGTGAATGCGTTATATGTATATGGATGTCGGTATACCTAATGATTTCATATGCTAGTGCATGTAAGATTGTAACAAGTGGGAATGTGTGTTGATAAATGTATGCATGGTAAATATATATAGTTAATAACACATGTGTGAAATAAATATAATCATTGTTTGAATTATTATTTACAAGAAACGTGAACAACAGAAACAAGGTGTAAATCAAAGGTACATGATGGCATATAGATAGGGCTGTGATGAATAATTGTATGCGTATAACAATAAGCATGTTTTATATCAATGTGTGTAAACAAACAACCATTCATATGTATGTATGTATGTATGTATGTATGTATGTATGTATGTATGTATGTATGTATGTATGTATGTATGTATGTATGTATGTATGTATGTATGTATGTATGTATGTATGTATGTATGTATGTATGTATGTATGTATGTATGTATGTATGTATGTATGTATGTATGTATGTATGTATGTATGTATGTATGTATGTATGTATGTATGTATGTATGTATGTATGTATGTATGTATGTATGTATGTATGTATGTATGTATGTATGTATGTATGTATGTATGTATGTATGTATGTATGTATGTATGTATGTATGTATGTATGTATGTATGTATGTATGTATGTATGTATGTATGTATGTATGTATGTATGTATGTATGTATGTATGTATGTATGTATGTATGTATGTATGTATGTATGTATGTATGTATGTATGTATGTATGTATGTATGTATGTATGTATGTATGTATGTATGTATGTATGTATGTATGTATGTATGTATGTATGTATGTATGTATGTATGTATGTATGTATGTATGTATGTATGTATGTATGTATGTATGTATGTATGTATGTATGTATGTATGTATGTATGTATGTATGTATGTATGTATGTATGTATGTATGTATGTATGTATGTATGTATGTATGTATGTATGTATGTATGTATGTATGTATGTATGTATGTATGTATGTATGTATGTATGTATGTATGTATGTATGTATGTATGTATGTATGTATGTATGTATGTATGTATGTATGTATGTATGTATGTATGTATGTATGTATGTATGTATGTATGTATGTATGTATGTATGTATGTATGTATGTATGTATGTATGTATGTATGTATGTATGTATGTATGTATGTATGTAGTATAAGTAGCACCAATAGTATATGTAGGTATAAATGATAGTGTATGTAAGTATGTATGTGAACTAAACAGAAATAATGGATTTATAGATGGGAACATGTATGTATACGTAAGTATGACCAAGTGCAGTGAAGGAAATAGATAATATACATGTGTTTTAGGAGTATGTACATCGTAAATTTTAAATGACAATAGCATGTAAATTGTATACGTGTGTGTGAATGTACGTATGAAATGATGTGTATATGGATGAGTACATTATAATAAGTCTGTGTATTCAGATGTGAGTAGGAATAAGGTTTTATGTCATGAAAGGTTTATGTCAAGAATGTCAATTGATATATGTAAGTAAGTAATATTATGATTTCACGATGATGATGATGATGTGTGTCGGATTAATTTAATGATAAGATACCTGAATTACGATGCATGGTAATTTAGATACGCGCAAGTATCAAATTTATAAGGTGTAGCCTACGTGAAATCTTGTGTGGTGTATTACTAATATCGTACGCAGTCGAACCGAACATATGAAACCCTATCGGATATTATTATTTGAATATTATATTTATATATATATGTGTGCAAATTCTTAGTTAATAATTAATAAATAATTATTAAGCAGGTCGAAGAGCGATCTAGATTCTTGTTGGCATTTTTGCTGTTTATTTGCTGTGCGTTTCAAAGGTGAGTCCACTGAACCGTAACAATTACTATTCTATTCTGTCATGGGATGAAAACTTGAACAACAACTTTTACGGATTTACAAATTTTGTATGTCGTGTGTCTGGATTAGAGCAACTTTTATTTTGTTCATGAAAGACCTCATGGATACCTAGTTGACCGTTAGTATTTGTGAAATAGCGGGGAAATTTTGAGTAGTACTACTAGGTTTGACAAACCCCACCCGGGCTAGTCGCGCTAGCACGACGGAAGGACATGTCGAACGGGTGTTAAATGACCTAACATACATACATGTGCATCCTGATGGGATGTACGAATAGGCAAAGTGCACTTAACGTGTACATACGTCAGCTTCGGTCAGATACATACGACTCTAAGGACATGTAATGTAGACTAGCTACCTACACTGACATACTTAATTTATATTTCTGCTTGCAAACGAACTTACTTGATTTTGTACCTACTATGTGAACTCACCAACCGCCGTGTTGACACTTGTTAGTATATTTTTTTCACAGGTTTATATGGCACACATCACGCTAGGGCATGGCATGGCATGGTTGCATGATTTTGATATCATAAAAGTTCATTCTTTTCAAAATATGACATTAACGTTTGGGCGCGTGTTTGCGCATTTAGGTTCCATTTAATATTTTTGACATTACATTTTGATTACGCTTCCGCAAACTTTTAAACGTTAACTCTGTAATAAATTTTCTCATTTAATGAGACACGTATGTTTTAAATTCATATAGTGTCGTTTGGTGTAACTAATGACTGAGATCCTGGTTTGTCACACACTTAACGGTAAAACTCCGTTAGTGGATTTTGAGGGTGTGACACAAAACATGAATCAACAATATTTCACAGGTCTTAGTCGGTTGAACACAGTTGAGACGTGTCAACTATTCAGTCGTGTCAACAATCAAGGCATGACACTGTTTGGTCGTGTCACTGTTGAGTCGTGTCACATTTTAAAGCATAAAAAACTTGAAATGACTAAACGTTGACTTTGAATTACACATCACCCGACTACTTATTTATCATGAAAATTCCATCACCCGGCTGCATAGTAGTATAACGTTTCATCACCCGGCTACAACACTTAGATAGTTTTTCTTCATTTTCTTCGTCTGTTGACTTTTTAACTTCATTTATTGCACCTGCAACATTCTTGACAAATTAATTAGACATGACATCCTTAATTAAGGTTTATGCAATTAATTTCAATCATGAATTAGGGCAAAAAATTTAATTCCAATTATTTCCATATTTTAATTTCCTCATTATTTTTCTTGACAAATTTCTTTTACAAAAATTTTGCACCACCAATATTTTAATATCCCGAAGCATTTTAATAAGAAATAATCACAAGACCTTGGGTTTGTCTTAATCAACATAAACAATACATTTGCATTCATTAATCAATTGATCCTTTCATTCAACACAAGATTTTTGGTATTTTGATATTTTTTAACTTTTTCTTTTTCTTTTCAAAATAGAATACTTTCCAACTTATTTTTCCCCCTAAACTTGAAATTTCTATAAATTTTAAGTTTAAAAAGAATGTCGTTTTGTCTTTAAAGAATCCATATGCCTGCACACACAAAGCACACACATTAAAATAATTACGAATGCAATGCAATGAATCAATATATCACAGTGAGATCATACCACACATTATCTGAACATGTTTTGCAAGTTTTTTGAATAGACATTTGACTTGTGTTTTTAGTTATGATATGAAAACATACCAACTAGCTCGAGTTGACACACTTACTTTCTCAGTATCATGATGAGATTAAGGTTCGATTAAAATGACTTATGTCACCCACATGTATACATATGTCAATATATTTCCTTGTTAGAAACTACCAGAATGCATTTTCACAAAAACCTGGTCACTTACAACATAAACAGTGTGGAATTTGGGTTCTATTTGGATTTGGTCCGCTTTAGGACTTCTTTTTGAATTCCATTTTGGAATTTTCTTTTGCCTATAGTTCCCCTTGGGAATCTTCTAAATTCCATTTTGGAAAATTTTGTGACGGTCCACATTTGGGACTCTTTTTGTTCCATCTTTGGGAATCTTTTGCTGCACCTTGAAGCTCAAAAGAGACTTCATGTGAGACTTCAGGTTTGTGGATACCACAACAAAGAAACTCACGATGCGGTTCATCACATTGAATAGGCTGCATCGTTACCCGATTATGTTCAAATAACATCACAAGACGTTCATCGAAAGAGATATATTTAGGCATGTATGACAATGGAACTTAACATAGAGGTCATTAAGTTTAGGTTTGTCAACAATGAACTTACTTTTTCAGTCTAATTGCCTGAGCTGTCTCGCACATCAATATACACTTATCAGTCTTTATTATTAAAAATGATGTACCAGATAATGCATAGTGTGTCTATCATTACTCACTTTTTGCAACACAGATTCTTATGACATGGTATTTCTTTTTGTTTTCTTTTTCATGCACACTCACAATGCATAAACAAAATGACATAGGAATCAATAAAAGACAACGACTTATTATATTTTTGGATTTTATATTTTCTGATTGTGTATTTTGATTTTCATGAAAATAGAATTAATCATGGTTGATTAACCCTATAGATTGAATTAAGAATTCAAACCATCCTGACAAAAAGGATTTGGTAAAAAGATCTGCCAGTTGTTTGTCGGTATGAACTTTAATCAAAATTATAAAACCTTTTTCAGAGTTGTCTCTGAGAAAGTGATATCGAATTTCGATATGTTTTGTTTTTTAGTGTTGAATAGGATTAGTAGTAATGAACATTGCAGCAGTATTGTCTACGTAAATATGAGTTTTGAGAGAATTAAATTCATAGTCAAGCAATTGATTTTGTAGCCACAAAACTTGAGAACATACAGCAGATACAACGATGTACTCTGCTTCAGCAGTGGATACAGAAACATTGGTTTGCTTTTTGCATTACCAGGAGACTAGTCGAGGAACCAGAAACCGACATCCACCTGTGGTTGATTTCCTGTCAAGAGTACAACCACCAAAGTCACTAACAGAATAACTATATAATTCAAAATTTCTCTCATAAGGATACCATAACCCGAGATTAGGATACCATAACCCGATATCTGAATATACGTTTGACAACAATCAGGTGCGACTCTTTAGGATCTGACTGGTATCTAGCACATACACATAAAACATACATGATGTCTAGTCTTGATGCAATAAGATACATCAACGAATTGATCATTGATCTGTAAAGTGTTTGATCAACAGATTTGCCTTTTGGATCAGGTTGGATTTTGTAGTTCACATCAGATGGAGTTCTAATAGTCTGGTAATCTTGCATATTGAATTTCTTCAATAGTTTGTCAACAAATTTTGATTGATTAATGAAGATTCCATCTGCAGATTGTTTAACTTGCAATCCAAGGAAGAAATTGATCTCTCCCATAGAACTCATCTGAAATCTGGAGTTCATGTTTTCCTCAAATTCTTTACACATGGATGAACTTGTTGATCCAAAGATGATATCGTCCACATAAACTTGAACACACAGAAGATCATCATTATCCCGCTTCATGAATAAAGTTGGATCAATATGACCTCTCGAAAAACCATGTTCTAGTAGATGTTTTGATAACGTCTCGTACAAATTCTTGGAGCTTGATGTAGACCATATAAAGATTTGCTTAATTTGTATACACAATGTGGATACTCAGGGTCTTCGAATCCTGGAGGTTGCCTGATGTACACATCATCGGTAATTGGTCCATACAAAAATGCACCTTTAACATCCATTTGGTACACTTTGAACTTCATGAATGAGGCATAAGCTAGAAAAACGCAAATAGCTTCTAGTCGAGCGACCGGAGCAAACACTTCTTCGTAGTTAATACCTTCTTCTTGAGTGTAACCCTGTGCAACTAGTATGGCTTTATTTCTCACAACAATGCCACGTTCGTCTGGTTTTTTCTTGTACAACCATCTTGTACCAATAGCATTTTCTCCTTCAGGTAAGTACACTAATTTCCATACTTCTTGCTTTCTAAACTGAAGTAACTCCTCTTGCATTGCTTCTATCCAGTTGTTATCTAGCAACGCTTCTGAAATGTTCTTCGGTACCACTTGAGACAGAAAACATGAGTAGAGATAAATATTTGCATGTTCAATCTGACTTCTCATAGTTCTTTGATTCAATGGACCTATAATCTGAGAGATATGATGATTCATATGAACAAGGTGAGTTGGAATTTCTTCACCTTGTATCTGTATCTCCAGATTAGACTGTTTCAGATTCGGTAGATCTTGCAGAATCGTAGAAGTGTGCGGAGTAAAATTAGCAACTTGTTCTGGTGAATTGATGAAGTAATCAAATGATTCTGGAATAACTTCAACATTCGGATCTGATGATGGTTGATTATGAAAAGATCCACCATCATTAGGAGAATTTTGTTGATTTGAAACATCTTCTTGATTGTTCGATTCCTGATCTTCTTGAGAATCTGATGGACTCTGTGCTTGATTGAAGGATTCAACAACATTAGGATCATGAAATGACATAAATGGATACTCAGAATTAGGATCATCATTATCATTGTCAGAATCATCACTGAACGATCCTAAATCTCCTGGTTCCTTCTTTGATTTTCATGGATCTTGCGGCTTCAATCAGTGTCTGATTTTTCCTTTCTGCAACTCCATTTTGCTGAGGAGTTCGTGGAGCACTGAATTGTCTTGAAATTCCTTTTTCCGCACAAAACGAGTCTACGTTAGATTTTAAATTCGGTTCCATTATCACTTTCTCAAGATTTTTACTTTTGTATCCAATTGGTTTTCAATTTTAATAATAAATTATGTTAATAACTCAGCATTTTCAAATTTTGCATGCAAGAAATAAACCCAAGAAAATCAAGTAAAATCATCAATGATGACTAAACAGTATGATTTCTTTCCAATGCTTTGAACATTTGTTGGTCCGAAAAGATCCATATGTAGAATCTATAAGGGTTTAGAAAGGGAGTTTTCTAGCTTGGACTTAAAAGACATTCGATGTTGTTTTCCTTTCAAACATGCTGGACAGAGATCGGTTTTTGAGAATTTCTTTAAAGGTATTCCCACAGATTGATTTCCTGACACTAGTTTGTTCATGTTTCTGAAGTTTGAATGGCCCAGTCGTCTATGCCAAAGCTGACTCTCATCATTTGATGCATGAGCAACGAGACATGTTGTTTCGGTTTCAGCATCAATTTGAGACACATCAAGCTTGTATACATCTCTGTCTCTTGGAGCTTTAACCACAACTCACTCATTATCAATCTTAAAACCTGGTTTGAGTATGTAACAGAAAGAATCATCAAATAATGTTAAATATGATTTATCACAGATTTGGGAAACACTTAGCAAATTAAAGTTCAACTGGGCACAGTAGTTGACTTTATCAAAGCTAATATTCCCATTTGACATAGTTCCTTCACCAGTGATTTTTCCACCAACATCTCCTCCAAATGAAACATGAGTACCATTCTTTTGCTTAAAGTCTTGAAGCAAAGCATTATTGCCTGTCATATGCCGGCTGCACCCACTATCAAGAAACCAAGAGTTGACAGGTTTTCAAGGGCGCACCTGCATTTTAACAATTACTTAGTTAGTTTGGTCAACCCAGGCCCACGTGGTCTTGGGTTTTCTGAATCTATCTAATACAGTAACTTGCTGCTAATGTAAGTTATTAAAGTTTTATTCATTTAACAGATTGGTTTGGAAGTTGTTTCTACCACTGTTTTGATTCATTTGTTTTCTTCTTAAAGCTGAAAACCTTTGCTCTAACTTAGGATCGAGGTTTTGTTCATTTCTTTGATTATTAACCATCAAAGCTCTTGGTGTGAACCTGTTAACCTGAAAATTTCTTGATGACATTTCATCAAATCCTGAATTAATTCTTTTGAAAGATCTCGAATCAGGAGAATGACTTTGCTATGATTTTTGAAAACCAAAAGATTGATTTTTTTGAAAATTTGGAGAATAAGTCATTTCTCTTGATGAGGTTTATCGAAAGAAACAATTTGACGTGTCATGATTACGTCTTTCACAAATATCATAAAATTTGTTATAAAAACATTCTTCTGAAGAGTGGTTTCTTTTGTTGCACAAATCGCAGTACCTATTAAAGAAACACTCAGCAGTAGCATGATTATAACGATCACAAATCTCACAATGTTTCTTACTGATCTTGTAGAGCCTATTTTTGACTTTTGAAGTTGAACCAACACTTGATTCATTAACAAACTTGTTAAAGTTAACTTGGTTCTTTTGTGGAGATTGTGTTTGTGAATTTGGTTTGTTCTTACTAGATTGTGGATTAGCTCTTGGAACTGTTTTTGATTGTGAAACATCTTGCTTAGTTACCTTTTTAGATTCAAATCTTTTATCATTAACAGGGGAAGTCTTAGCGCCTGAACCTGATTTCAGACCAGAGTTAGATTTGATCTTTTTATTTGTTTGGTTACCATGAGATGAATTCATATCAAAAGTTCCAGCTGACACAAACTTGATTGGTTTGATTATTGACACTTTATTTGTCACAGGTTTTACGGATTGTAAAACCCTAAATTTTGACGTAAGACTATGTCGTATAAGGGCGAGTGTTCATGTAAATAGCATGTTGAATAAAAAGTCCTAACTTATAGTAATAAACCCTAGGGGTGTTAGAGGACTGAAAACGAAGAATGTGGGCGAAAACAGAACTCAAATCGGAGTTCCAAAAGAACTGGAAATGCGAAAACACTTGAGGAAAGCCCGAAAACTTCTTTCGAGCATAATATGACTTAGAAAAAGAGTTACGGAGCCCATAATATATGAATTCCACGTGTTTCGACGAGAGAAATCTGAAAATATGGTCTACGCGGTCCACGCATCATACGGTATACCCCTGCGCGTATCGCCTAGTGCCTGTCGGGTGGAAAACAGTTGGCAGCCATGGGGCTGCGCGATACGCGCAGATGCTGCATGTGGGCTGCGCGTATCGCCTGGAACAGCCCAGACAACCTATTTAAAGGGGTGCAAACCCCCTTCACATGTGCTTACTTCCCTTTCTCTTTCGAGAACTTTTTAAAGAGAGAAACACCCTAGTTTTGTTGCGGAATCACGCCTCGAGTGCGGTACCCTGTGCCAGAGCGTTCCTTTGAGTCTCGGGTGCTTGTAGATCACTTGGTGTGCGTCGAGATTCTGCCCGAGTGAAGAACGGTGATCATCAAGGTGTTGCGTGATTGAAGATCGGTGAAAGACGAGTTAAATGGTCTTTCATTCTCGATTAGTTTAGGACGGGAATCGGGTTGGGAACCCGATGGGAATGCGGGTGAAGGTACCCACGTAGCACGAGGGACGTGCTGGGGAAATGGTTGCGGGATTAAACACCTGCAACTAACGGGTAGATTACCCGTAGAGGGTGCGGGTTGAATATCTGTACCCTGGGGTATGATATCCCTTGTGAACGGGTAACATATCCCTGTATGATTCATTTAGATTCCCGAGGTTTGGGATTTGGTAAGCATAGGTGGAAACGACTCGTATCTAGTCGTATGCTTCGTTAGTTATGCCGTAGGACTTACATAGTCTTAGGAATCGTTATTTATAACGTTGTGATATCACGTTATAGGTGGATTATAGCTATTGAGGTTGATTGTCGGTATAGCTATTTGTGTGATCCCAAAGATATCCATTTGGATTGATTGTCGGGATTAGATCAAGGAACGAAGCTAGTTGTGATCTTGTTCAGGTGAGTTCATACACCCAAACTCTTGCGTAACTGTTTTGGTTTTGAAATGATTACAAAACTGAATGTGATGCTTAAACCTGTTTTGGTTAGGAATGATTGTGAGTTTTTGTATAAACTCTTTTGGATTGGTTGTTTTCTTAAACTTTTGTTTTTTTTAACGGTTGGCTAACATTCTACGGTAAATATCGGGCAATACCACTCCAGATTATAGGGGTGCCACGGGTAAACTTAGAAGGGTATATGCATATATTTTGCTCCAGCGCAGACGTGCCAAACGGAGTTGTTGAGGGGTTTATTCGTATTGTTTGTGTATACTTATCTGATGATGCTAGTATGTTTATGAAATGCTTGTAAGTGATGGAGTTAGTGGTAACTCTTTGATCAATGGAGCTTGGTAATTCGTTGATCAAGGTTTTTGCAAGTATTTGGTTGAATTTTTTGAAATGTTTTGTAAAAAGGTTTTATTATGAACTCACCAGCGTAAGCTGACCCTTTCTTTTAAAACTTTTTGGCACACATCCTAGGTGCCGGGTGATGCAGGAAAGCACTGTTGAGGCTAGAGCAAGTAGAGGGCTTGCGGGCTTAGAAGATAGACGCTCTAGACCTAGAATGGTTGCTAGCTTTAGTTTTTGATGTTATGTATCAAACAATCATTTGTCGTTTTGAGAACTATGTAATTGTTGTTTTGAAGTTTAATGTATGAACAACTTTAAGTTTTTAGCTGTGTGAGTAAGTATGTTGTTGTTCCGCTGCGTTGCTCCTGATATCCATTCGTCACACGTGTAAACCTCCGGGCACCATCCCTCATGGGACCGCCCACCTGCCGCGTTGGGGTTGTGATAGGCTTGGTATAAGAGCCGTAGTTTAAGCGAACTAGGTACAAGCTTAGTATCTAGACTTAAACTAAGATAAGATAGGATAAGTGCCCGCATAGGTGTATAGAAGTTGCCTTTTTGGATAGGGAAATGGGTTTTTGGTATGAACTTGGCGGTAAATAAATAATTGCAACTGGCCACTGTCATTATTTGTTTACAAGCACTATATTGTTCTTAATCATGGTCCATCATGTGAATACTGACTCCCTGCTCTCTTTTGTAGGTAGAGTTATGGCTGGTAAAAGGGCAGGTAGTGGTAGACGTCCTCCTACAAGAAGAAGTACTAGGACGAACACGAATAAAGAAACTGAGAACACTGAGACAATCGGGTATCATGATAATGATGGAGAGGAAGTTATCATGACGGAAACCCAGTTTAATTTGGCGATTTCTAATCAAGTCTCTAAGGTACTAGAAGCCACGTTGCCTAGGATTATAGACTCTGCATTGCAAAGGAGATCAAATGAAGAGAACCGTGGAGGCAGCAGTGGCACCGGAGGTGGCACCAGAGGCAGTGGTGGTACCAGAGGCAGTGGTGGCAAGGGAAGTGGTGGCGATGCCAGAGGCGATGGTGGTATGGGTGGAGACGATGGCGTTAGAATCCCCAAGCAAGGTTGCTTATATGAAGGTTTTAAGGATTGTACTCCTACACCCTTCAACGGGAAAGGTGGTGCTATAGAGACGTACAATTGGATTTCTGCGTTGGAAGCTGTGATCAACATTAGTGAAGAAGTTATGCATTGGTGGAAGACGATAGTCCAAAGGAAAGGACAAGCCGCTATCGATAACATGAGGTGGAATGACATGAAGGAGTTGGTTCTCAATCAGTTTTGTCCTTAGAATGAGTTGGACAAGATGGAGATGGAGTTTCTTCGGATAGAGGCTGGATCGATGACGCCTCGTGAATACACCTCGAGATTCAACGAGATGGCTTTGTTGGTTCCCCACTTAGTTACTCCCGAGTCTTAGAAGGTTGAGATATTATATCCAGGGGCTAGGACTGGCAATTGGGTCACCTGTTTATACACGATAAGATCTGTTAAGCAAAAAAGTACAACATGTAATTTTCTTATTTTTTAATATAATTGAAATTAGGAGCTTAGGGTTTAACACATCTCCTTCTTGGTGCATAAAATAGATAACTGTCATGCTCAAACAATCAAATTCATTTGTTAAGTGGGTCATTTTCGTGTTTGATACTTATATTACTCGCGTCGTCAGAAACCTGTTAAGCACAATAAGACACGATTTGCCAGCCCTACTAGGGGCTTCCACCAAAAGTTCGAACGCATGTGAAGGCGAAAGGGCCAACGACCATTGATGAAGCAGTAGGACTGGGCGCAATCATCTACGATTAGGTACAAAGTCAAGAGGCACATGAAGGAGAAAGGAAGAGGAAGTCAGAGGATAAGAAGAGTGGTTCTGGCGGTAGATTCAAGTTTAAAAAGGGAGAAGGTGGTAGCAAAGATAAGGGAAAGTCTGGAGAGGAATCTCAAGTGAGGAAGTGTTACCGATGCCAGCAATCGGGACATCTCGCAAGATCATGTCTGATGTTTAAGTGTTTTAATTGTCAAGAAACGGGGCATTACCCCAAGATCTAGAAAACGCAAGGAGGAAAGAACCCAGCCAAAGGGCGGGTGTTTGTTATGAAGAAGGGAGGTGATAAAGAAGTTAATGAGGATGTTGTGACAGGTATGTTTCCTGTAAACAACGTTTATGCTAAGGTACTATTTGACACAGGTGCAAATAAGAGTTTTGTGTCAACTTCCTTTGGTAAATACCTAGGAAAAGAACCTGTAGTACTAGATCTTGCTTATGAGGTAGAAACCACAAATGGAGGAAGTGATGTGATAACAGTAGTATATAAGGATTGCTTGCTTAATTTAAATGGTGTCGAGTTTCCAGTTGATGTTATGCATATGAACTTTTGTGGTTATGATGTAGTCATAGGAATGGACTAGTTAACTTGTAATCGAGACCAAGTTGATTGTGAGAAAAAGTTGGTTAGGGTATGTAAGTCAGATGGTGAAACATTACTGGTTAAGGGAGATAGTATCGAAGGTAATATCCGGATGATATATGCAATTAAGGCTAGTAAATGTTTGATGAGAGGTTGTGAGGCTTTTATAGCCTTTGCTATAGATGCTAAGCCCGAAAAACAGATAACGGATATCCAGTCGTGTGGGATTACCTTGATTTGTTTCCTGATGATTTACCTAGTCTCCCTCCCAACCGACAAATCGAATTTAGAATCGATTTAATACCTGAACCAAGGCCAATTGCGAAGGCTCCTTATCGTTTGGCGCCCTCTGAATTGCAAGAGCTGATGAAGCAAGTCCAAGAGTTGCTCGACTTAGGCTTCATTAGACCAAGTTCATCCCCTTTGGGAGCACCAGTTTTGTTTGTGAAGAAGAAACACGACTCCATGCGGATGTGCATTGACTATCGTGAGCTGAACAAGTTGACAGTTAAGAACAAGTATCCCTTGCCGAGGATAGACGATCTGTTTGATCTGCTGCAAGGAGCTAGCTATTTCTCCAAGATCGATCTTAGGTCTGGATACCATCAACTGAAGGTGCGAGAAGAAGATATTCCCAAGACGGCTTTTAGAACCCATTATGGGCACTCTGAGTTTTTTGTTATGTCCTTTGGATTAACCAATGCTCCTGCAGCATTCATGGATCTCATGAACAGAGTCTGCAAGTCGTATCTAGACAAGTTCGTCATTGTCTTTATCGATGATTTCTTGGTCTATTCGAGAGATCAAAATGATCATGCTGAACACTTTAAGAAGGTTTTGGAGACTCTTAGGCAAGAGAAGTTGTACGCTAAGTTCTCTAAGTGTGATTTTTGGAAAAGAGAAGTTCAATTTCTCGGGCATGTGATAAACGAAACTAGTGTTTAGGTAGATCCAACTAAGATAGAGGCTATAATGAAATGGGAAGTCCCGAAGACTCCCACGGAAATTAGAAGCTTATTAGGTTTAGCTGGGTACTACCGAAGATTTATCAAGGACTTCTCTACGATTGCTACACCGATGACTGCATTAATGCGGAAGAAGGCTGAGTTCAAATGGGGACCCAAGCAAGAGGAAGCCTTTAATGTCTTGAAGAAGAAGCTTTGTAGCGTGCCAATTCTTTCATTACCTGAAGGTAATGAGGATTTTGTGGTTGTTCTGATTCCTCACTTAATGGTCTTGGTTGCGTGCTAATGCAACGAGATAAGGTCATTGCCTATGCATCAAGACAATTGAGCGTTCATGAGAAACGTTACACCACGCATGATTTAGAATTAGGCGCCATAGTGTTTATGGCACTAAAATTGTGATATATTCTGATCACAAAAGCCTTCAACACCTTTTTTATCATAAGGATCTAAATATGAGGCAACGTAGATGGCTGGAATTGCTTAGCGATTATGATTGTGAGATCAAATACCACCCTAGTAAGGCCATTGTGGTAGCAGATGCCCTGAGTCGGAAGGAGAGGGTTAAACCCATAAGAGTAAGAGCTTTGCAGATTGTTGTAACGATTGATTGGAAAGATCAGATCGTTGAAGCTCAGACAAATGCCTTGAAGGAAGAAAGCATCAGGAAGGAGCGAATGGTGGGAAAGGAAGGTTTGTTAACAAAGGGAAAGGATGAGATTCTAAGGTTTGGATCAAGAATTTGGATTCCAAAGTTTGGAGGTATCCAGGATAAAATTCTTGATGAAACCCACATGTCTAAGTACTTGATTCATCCTGAAATGGATAAGATGTTCAAGAGCTTGAAAGAACATTATTGGTGGCCCAATATGAACAGATCAATTGCACAGTATATCTGTTACAACAGATAGAACTGCCAGTTTGGAAGTGGGAAAGAATAACAATGGATTATGTCACAAAGCTCCCAAGAACTCGTGCAGGGCATAATGCCATATGGGTGATTGTGGATCGATTGACCAAGTCGTCCCATTTCATACCCTATAACGAGAGCTACTCACCAGAGAAGATGGAGAAATTGTATATCAAGGAGATTGTGAGTAGACATGGTGTGCCACTTTCGATCATCTCTGACAGAGATAGTCAATTCACGTCAAGGTTTTGGGCGAGTTTCAAAAAGATCTAGGAACTAGATTGAATTTGAGCACGACATGTCATCCTCAAACCTATGGGCAAAGTGAGCGTACGATCCAAACCTTTGAGGATATGCTGCGTGCATGTGTGATTGACTTTAGTGGTAGTTGGGATGAATTCTTACCATTGGTTGAGTTTTCATACAACAATAGTTATCACACCAGCATATAGATGACACCATTTGAAGCACTTTATTGAAGAAAGTGCAGAACTTATGTTTGTTGGACGGAAGTTGGGGAGGATCAGTTGTGTAGTATGGAGATGATGCTAGAAACAACTGATAAAATCCAACAGATTAGGCAAAGGCTGAAGGCTGCCCAAGATAGGCAAAAAAGTTATGCCGATGTTCGTAGAAGGCCTTTAGAATTTAAAGTCAGAGATTATGTGATGTTGAAAGTATCTCCTTGGAAAGGAGTGGTGAGGTTTATAAAGCGTGGGAAGTTAGCCCCCAGATACATTGGTCCATTTCAGATTGTTACGAGAGTTGGGAAAATTGCTTATAAGCTTGAGTTACCGGAAACCTTGAAAGGTGTTCACGATACCTTTCATAGGTCAAACTTAAAGAAATGTTTGGCAGATCTGAATCAAGCTGTACCTCTCAAAGATGTTCAAGTAAGCGATAAGCTATCTTTTACTGAAAGGCCAGTAAAGATTCTAGATACGCAAGAAAGAAAATTGAGAAAGAAAAGAATCCGGTTGGTGTTGGTCCAATGGGAAGGACAAAGAGTACCGGAGAAGACTTGGGAATTGGCTAGTGAGATGAAAGACAAGTACCCTCGGTTATTTTTGTAACACTCGAATTTCGAGGACGAAATTCTTTTAAGGAGGGGAGAAATATAAAACCCTAAATTTTAACGTAAGACTATAACATATAAGGGCGGGCGTTCATGTAAATAGCACGTTGAATAAAAAGTCCTAATTTATAGTAATAAACCCTAGGGGTGTTTGAGGACTGAAAACGAAGAACGTGGGCGAAAACGGAACTCAAATCGGAGTTATAACGAAACGGGAAATGCGAAAAAACCCGAGGATAGCCCGAAAATTCTTTCGAGCATATCTTGACTTAGAAAAAGAGTTACGGAGCCCATAATATATGAATTCCATGTGTTTCGACGAGAGGAATCTGTAAATGTGGTCTACGCGATCCATGCATGATAGAGTATACCCCTGCGCATATCGCCTAGTGCCTGTCGGGTGGAAAAAAGTTGGCAGCCACTCACCATTTACGCGATACGCGCAGATGGTGCATGTGGGCTGCGCGTGTCGCCTGGAACAGCCCAGACAACCTATTTAAAGGGGGTGCAACCCCCCTTCACTTCTGCTCACTTCCCTTTCTCTCTCTAGAACTTTTTAGAGAGAGAAACACCCTAGTTTTGTTGCGGAATCGCGCCTCGAGTGCGGTACCCTGCGTCGGAGTGTTCCTTTCAGTCTCGGGCGCATGTAGATCGCTTGACGTGCGTCGAAGTTCTGCCCGAGTGAAGAATGGTGATCATCAAGGTGTTGCGCGATTGAAGATCGGTGATCGACGAGGTAAATTGTCTTTCATTAACGATTAGTTTAGGACGGGAATCGGGTTGGGAACCCGATGAGAATGCGGGTGAAGGTATCCGAATAGCACGAGGGACGTGCTGGGGAAATGGTTGCGGGATTAAACACCCACAACTAATGGGTAGATTACCCGGGGAGGGTGCAGGTTGAATATCCGTACCCTGGGGGTATGATATCCGTTGTGAACGGGTAACATATCCCTGTAGGATTCATTCTGATTCCCGAGGTTCGGGATTTGGTAAGCATAGGTGGAAACGACTCGTATCTAGTCGTATGTCTCACACCCCCAATTTCCACTAACGGAATTCTACCGTTTGGGGCGTGACATGCCAGGATCTCATTGCCATTAGTTACATTGAACGAGCTCTATATGAATTTAAAAACCAACGTTTATAACAATCCAAGTTTAAAATAACTTTCAGTGCGGAAGCATAAATAAAATCCAAACAATTTAATGCGTAAACCACACGTTCCGAAAAGCAAAGTTAATAATGTTAGGGCTTATTTCTGTTTAAGATTTACTTTGTACTTTGTTTTATACATTTTGTATAGTTTAGGGTTAATTTTGTATTTTCCCTAATGTATTATTGCATAAAGCATGTAGTAAGAGAATGTTAGTGAGAGAGTCTAGATCACAATTACACGTTAGAGAGAGAGTTAACTGTGTGTGATTTACATTCTCCTGCACTTTTGTACTACAATTTGCTTTGATCATCAATACAAAGAGAATTATTAAGTAATGAATTGTGTTGCTGATTGAACTATTTTTGTGTACTTGTTTCGTTCTGATCATTGAGCAATATCGATCCAATGGAACCTATCAATTGGTATCAGAGCTGTTGGTTTGTGTTCTTCGCTATTCATCAAGCAAAAACACATCAATATTGCTCAAAATCATGATCTGAATGATCTGTTGCTGTTTTTAGTTGTGATTTATCATCGCAATCGCTTCTAATTCACAACAATTGTGCAAATTCCATCAGATTATCTTCAGATCTGAGGAATTAAGAAGATAGAAAAAGTTACTGTTCGATCAAAATTTTGCTCAAATTCATCAAAATTTGATCATGTTTTGGATTGATTGAGATTGAAGATTGATAATCGGTACATTTCGCTGATTGGGTGTGATTTTTGAAGAAATTGGACAAGTTTTTGTTAAAACTCTGAAAATTCGTTTGACGAGGATGATGAACAGGATGAACTGGTTGAAGATTAACTAGTCGGGTGATAATTTTGACTTAGACAAATTCCTTTGGACTTAGATTTGCGAACAAATTAGGTCCTGTGCAGCCGTGTAAAGGATTTTGTGCTAGACGGGTAAAGGATTTTACGTGAAAAAGGTTGTACTGTTCAGCCGGATCAAGAACTATTGTGTCGGATGATAAACTGTTCAGCCGGGTGATTAACAAATTCAGCCGAGTGAATTGACAACTGTTTAGCCGGGTAAACAATTACTCTGCCGGGTGATCAACTGTTCAGCCGTGCAAAGCTTTTTGCCGTGTCAAGTTCAAGCCGGGTCAAGATTGTCTGCCGTGTAAAGTGAAACTATTCAGCCGGGTAAAGACTACAAGTGTTGAAGACTTACAACTGTTAAGCCGGGTCAACTGTTTAGATGGGTGAAGAACATTCTCAGCCGGGTGAAGAACAAAAGCTACTGTTCAGCCGGGTGAAGAAGAAATTTTCACTGTTCAGCCGTGTGATCCTTTTTCAGTTGTTTCAAACCTTGTTTTCTTATCTTGTCATTATTTACTTGTCTTTATTTTAGTATTTTAACTATTTCTTTTAGAAAATCATCAAAAACACAAAAATATTTTCTTTAAAAAATTGTTAAAATGGCACCTAATGATGATTCTGATAACCGTGTTCCTAGATTGGTTAATCGTGCAGATTTCAAGAACTGGACAATCAGATTGAAGCATCATCTATGCTCTATTGACAATGATCTTTGGAAGTCAATTGATAAAGGTCCTCACATTCCTACTCAGACTGCTCTTGATAATGCAAGTACCTACACCAAAGACTCTACTGAACCTTATCCTGAAGATAATCTATCAGCTGAAGACTTACGAAAGGTCAAGAATGACAGTAAGGCTTACTCTTTGATGTGTAAGGGATTGCCACTTCAAGTGTTGTCAAGGTTGGATGCTTATCAAACTGGCTACACATTGTTCAAAGCATTGAAATCAATCTGTGAAGGAGGAGAACAGTTAAGAAGTCTCAAGAAGCAGAAATTAAAGAGACAATTGGAGTTATTTGAACACATTGCTGGAGAATCTGTGCACCAGATGATGAATAGATTTGTTCATCTGAATGACAGATTACTATGTGTTCTTCCATCTTCATGGAAACAAACTGTGACACTGCTGAAGCATACAGAAAAGTTCCCTATGGACTTAGATCTGCTCATTGCAAAAATAGAAGAAGTAGAGATTGATGAAAGCTCAAGAAATACTGACAAATCAGGTTCACATGCTCAGTACAGGTTTGTTGAGAATCCTGCTAACACAGTGGAGAATGCTTTTCTTGCACAAGATGCTGGAAAAACTGATGAAGAAGGTGATTTATTTGTTGGTGCAAGTTTTTATACAGATTCATCATACATTCCAAATTCACCAACTTATTCTCAACCTCAATCTCCACCAAGAGCTCAAGTTCAAAGTCAGAATGTGAAAAATCAATCAGAAAATCAAAGTTCGACTGTTCAAGCAAAAGTAAAAGATGTAATGAACATCTTGTTACAAGATGACGAGACCAAGACTACTTTTACTGCTTTCATGGCAAGCTTTCAAGCTTATCAAGGAAGTCATTTGTCTCAGATGGATGTCGTACTTCAAGATCATTTTGAAATGGATCCTGATGACGTTGAGGAAATGGATCCCAACTGGCAAATGGTGATGGTTGCATATCGAACACAAAAGCATGCATATGTTAACCGAAGCTTCAAGCCACATGCAAACAAGACAGTTGGTTTTGACAAATCAAAGGCCAGATGTTTTAACTGTAACTGCTATGGTCACTTTTCAAGGGAATGCAAGGCTCCTAAGAATCAGAACTGCAATGATCAAGCAAGTTCGAGTGGACAAAATCATGGTCAAGGTCAAAGCTCACAACCGTCTTCAAGTTATCAAAACAGAAATCAACGTTTCAATCAGAGGCCATATCAAAGTCTTCTCATGCCAGAACTTAAAGATGAAGGAAAGAAGCCAGAATATCAGAACAAAGCACTGGTGGTTAGTGTAAAGGATGGATATGATTGGAGTGCTTATGCGGAACAGTTTACATCTGATCTTACTACTAGTTTGGCGTTAGTTTGTGAAATTGAAGAAGACTGGTCTGAAGAAGGGGATGGTAAAATGATTGATACTGTGAGTGAAGATTCTGAGGAATATGACTGGACTGCAAAGGCAGATCCTGTTGAAGAATCTGAACCAGAAATTGCGCTTATGGCTACATCCAATGAGTCTTCATCATCTACTTAACAACCAAAGGTACGCCCTAGAAGACCTATCAACTCATGGTTTGTTGATAGTGGGTGTAGCCGGCACATGACAGGCAACCATGCCTTGCTTCAAGATTTTAAGCTAAAGAATGGTACACATGTTGCATTTGGAGGAGATGATGTGGAAAAATAACTGGAGAAGGAACCGTGTCAAATGGGGTCATTAGCTTTGATAAAGTCAACTACTGTGCACAGTTGAACTTTAATTTGCTAAGTGTATCTCAAATTTGTGACAAATCGTATTTAACTTTATTTGATGATTCTTTCTGTTATATTCTCAAACCAGGTTTCAAGATTGACAATGAGTGGGTGGTAGTTAAAGCTCCAAGAGATCGTGATGTATACAAGCTTGATATGTCGCAGATTGATGCTGAAACTGAAACTACTTGTCTCATTGCACATGCTTCAAATGATGAGAGTCAGCTTTGGCATAGACGGCTGGGCCATTCAAACTTCAGAAACATGAATCGTCTAGTGACTGGAAATCATGCTGTGGGAATACCGTCAAAGAAGTTCTCAACAACTGATCTCTGTCCAGCATGTTTGAAAGGAAAACAGCACCGAATGTCTTTTAAGTCCAAGCCAGAAAACTCCATTTCAAAACCCTTGCAGATGCTACACATGGATCTTTTCGGACCAACAAATGTTCTAAGCATCGGAAAGAAGTCTTATTGTTTTGTCATCATTGATGATTTTACTAGATTTTCTTGGGTTTATTTCTTGCATGTTAAATCTGAAACTGCTGAGTTGTTAAAAGAATTTATCCTCAAAGTTGAAAATCAGTTGGATTGTAAAGTGAAAATCTTAAGAAGTGATAATGGAACCCAGTTTAAAAACTCTAATGTCGATTTGTTTTGTGCAGAAAAAGAAATTGCGCGACAATTTAGTGCTCCAAGAACGCCTCAACAAAACGGTGTGGCTGAACGGAAAAATCGAACACTGATTGAAGCAGCAAGATCCATGCTCGCAGATGCTGTGACACCCCGCCCGGCGGCGGAAACACCGGGCTGTCATTGGAATTGGATATCAATAGTAAACAAAGCACATGGTATTTATTTATTAAGTTCAATAATGATGTAGTAAGTTTTGAACCTAAGTCTTAAATGAATACGACAAAAGTAATAAAACCGAAACAGTAACTGCAAATGTCTGATTTATTATTCTAGGTCCAAGGCAATCCTATGTCTTGGCAAAAGCAGCAGAAATAATCAAGCAACACCTGAAATATGTAAAAATAAAGTTAGCTATTTAAAGCTAGTGAGTAAACCACAATTTGAATACATAAATATATAGAAATCCGAGATCATCATAATATGCTGCGCAATCTTACATGCATAGCTATTTCATATCATTCTCGACCATGACACCTTGAACACACATTGAACACACATTGAACACCATCATTGTATAGCAACTCGTAATCATTTATCATGAGGAACCAACTCATGTTATAAATTAAAGATAACCATTTTTTTTGCAACCGTCACGTAACCGTCTCGATATAGGTTATCAATAATTATGTAAGCAACTTAGGGACAAGGCATAGCAACATATTATAGCAACTTGTAACATAGTAACCTTGAAATTGAATGGCCGGGTTTAAATCACCTGTTTTGAAATACATGCAGGTGGGTTTGTCAAACCATTAGCGCTAACATTATACCGGTGGGATTACTAAGTAACAATACTACTTTAAACTACCACATAAGGATTGCATCTTGTCGCGAGTCAAGACTAACATATTCTATGATCTCTTTTGAAAACAAATAGAAAACTGAAAACATTGTATAGTACTTGAACATATTTCAGCCCCAAAACGTAAAAGTAAAAAGGGGAGTGAATTTACTCACCTTGAAACTCGGGCTCGAAACAAATAGTAAATAGTTTACATAGAACCGAGGATCGTCCAAATATTAGAATCACCTAATTAAATGACAATCCTAACTTAGCAAAACACATTGAATAGAAAACTAGAATATGAACAATAGGAATCTAAAGAAGTTGGAATTCTAGGGTTTCGAATTGGGATTTGGGGGGGTTTCTCGTTAAACGACAAAATATATAAAAAACTAATTTAATCGGAACGATGGTAATAGTTACAATAATTACTTTGATAAACAAAATAACTTCTAATAATATATTTTTAACCACAATCGTAAAAATATGTTATCCTTGTTGGAAATAAACAAAACGTCTATTAAAAGTATTATTTGTATAAACTATATTCTTATTAAACTTTGTATACATTTTGTAAGTATTAAAAATACATTTTTATAGTATTTTTATAATATTTGAAAGTATTTGTAATAATTAGATTTTATAAAACTAAGTTTATAAAAATAATGGTTTTGGCTATTTTATAAGATTTTAACATCTTTTAATAAATATATAATGTGACATTAACATTAGATTTAGGAAAAATAGTAAAAGTGATTAACATACTGTTTAAAAATAAGATATAGTTTGTGTTTGTCCCTGGTTTGGAACCAGGGACCTCTTGGTTGAAAGCAAACAAACAAACCAGCCGCACAAAGTTTCTTTTTTGTTTAAAATCGGACTGGAAATGGTTTTCACAAGTTTTAGGTAAAATTCTCATTTGTATACAAACCCTAGAATCAAGAAACCATCAATTCGATTCAATCAGATGATATAACCCAAAACAATCATAGGGCTTTTAATCCCCATGATCTCATGATCATTTTATTATATTAAACTTACTTGTTGGTTGATGAATTGGATCAAAGGATTGACGAACAAGAGTACGACGGGTTTGAATCAAACTTGAAACTGTTTGATGTTTTCGCGTGAAATTGGATCAACAGATAGTGAAAGGAAGTTTAGAAGATTGTTTCTGTCAAATGAATTGAATTAATTTGGTCTGAAAGCCATCGAACGGGTTCGAGTTAAGTGACGGGATAAATGAGATTAATTGGGTGTTAAATTGGTGTTTTAATTGGAATTAAACATCGTAGTCGGTTTCTAATTAACGGTATAATCGTTTTGGTTAATCGAATTTACTACATTGAAGCGTTTTGAACGATTTGGATGAAATGGGTAATGGTTCGGTTTTGAAGGACGAATTTAAGGGGTAATTTGGTGTTTATCAAACGATTAGGGGTTCGAATCACGCTTAGAAATGGATTAGGACGATTTTTTTATAAGTTTAGTTGGGTTAAAAATGGTTAAAGATGGGTTTTTGATGTCGCCGGAAAAACGTCGCCGGCGCCGGAAATGGCACCGGAAATGCGGGCAGGGGAAAAGGGGACGGGGGTGGTTTGGGTACTTAAAAATTTACGGTTTTGGTCCCTCGTGATCCATGTTTGTTAATCTTAACTTAAAACTTTAAATTAAGTTTTAAAGTTTACAAAATGGCCCAAAGTTAATTAATATATATTTTAACTAACCAATCTAACCGAGTTGAGACGTAACGATTGTATAAGTGACGTTTTTACGTTTTTCCTTCGTTCTTGACGTTAATGGTTATTTCAAGACTTTGAGAGTATTTATTTCTAATAATCTTTATTCAAACTCGTTTATAAAAATACACTTTATATATATATTGAAGTTTTAATAATTGTGTTTAGTTTCTAATTAGTAACCGATGAATAATAATTTGGTCGTTATACGTTAAAGACGAGAATGACGTTAGGCTCGACATATTTATATATATATTTTAGTAACGAAACGTTACATTTAAAGAGAGAAAAAAAACGAATACATTTAAGATGGATAATTTCGGGTTCGAGTCGGGCATTCGGGTTCGGTTTGGGGCAGATGTCACAGTCTCCCCTCCTTATAGAAATTTCGTCCCGAAATTTGCTCGAACCGAAGCAGAAGGTGCGCGTGAAACGAAAGATGAGATTATTTAACTT
This sequence comes from Tagetes erecta, assembly GCA_030867185.1. NCBI lineage: Eukaryota > Viridiplantae > Streptophyta > Magnoliopsida > Asterales > Asteraceae > Tagetes > Tagetes erecta. The sequence continues at coordinate 22,516,633 of CM061487.1, forward strand.
TGCCTTATATATGTACTTGCGTTATTTAGCTCTTTTGATTTGAACAAGGGTACGTTAGTCTCGCGGAGTTGAATTAGAATACACCAACTTAAGCACTAGATGATAATGACAAATGGAATTCTGTGCAAACCATTGCTTTCGACCACGTGATAAAACTCGCTATGGTTTCCATGCACCAACTTTCATAATTCCGTGTGCACCCGTAATTGCTTTAGTTTTTGCATGGACCACATAGTTCATTCGATCACGTGCGAGTTAAATGTACACAAAATTTCTAAGTTAAGTTATTGATACACATAGGTTCCGAAGTTATATTCGATAGCATTTAGTTCTTGTAAAATATAGTTTAGATTAATACATGAAATGATGATTTGAAAGAATTGAGTTTATTAGGTAATCATTACCCACAATAATAGTTTTATTCATATATGCAAATAGTTAAGTTCGCGTACTAAAATTGTAACAACATAAGTTTTTGAAAACTAACTTCATATGTGAGATGTAGATGTCAATTGTTCATGGTATTGCCAAGTTCTTAAGCGTTGGATTATGGTGTGCATAAATAATCTAATTTATAAGGATTTTTAAAAAGAATTGTTTAATGAAGATTTGATGCTATGGATAATCCTATTTATAGGTTACTCTGTTCCTATTGGTTTCGATTTTTAAAACGTTTGAGTTCATATAGTAACAGCTTTTAGATAACCCAAGTTTATTGATTATGGAAGTAAGAAAGTTACAAGGAAATTTTTTTTTTATAAAAGTTAAATAATCAAATGATGAATTTATAAAAGTAAATTTTCTTTTATTTTTACCTTAGATAAGGGGATTGATTTGAAAATAAGTAAATAACAGAGTCTAAGTTTCGAATATTTGATATTGGAAAACATAAATCATGACGTTTCTTTATATCATATTTGAGAAAACGTGAAACTGTTGTGTAATCGTTAAAATAAGCAATCTCTTTTTAAAGAAATCATTTATCATAATTTTTTTATATCATATGTATATATATATATATATATATTTGAGAAAATAAGGAAATCATTTTACTAGAATCAATAGTTGGTAATTTTTCATTAAAACCGCAAATAAAACGGGATATTAAAGTAGGGAGTTTATACGAAAGACATGTTGTGTTTGGATGAGTTCATAGAAACGAGATGTATAGAATTTCATTAGTGGTCATATATCTAAATGAAATATTTTAGTTCAATGAGTTTAGGAATACTTGTGTAGTGAGTTCACGTTAAGTTTTGAAAATTGAATTTATGAATAGCATCATTTAGTGATCGAGAAGAAGCTTATGATTAGATGGTTAGTTTAGACAACATTTGAGATACTTTGGAGGTAAACGTTCGATTCATAAATCAAGCAAATGTGTTCACATAACAAAATAGTAAACTCGTTACGAGATTTCAGGAATTATGAATTAAGTCTTTAATTTGATATTCGATAATTGAATTGAGATTAGAAGTGTGCCTCAGATTTCGTGTTTGATATTCGTTTTGAAAATTTGGTAATTCGATTGAGGTTCTTCAATATATCTTAGTTTTGATTTAAAATGTTTGGGTCGCGATGGTATTAGCGATTCGTTCGCGTCTTGTTGTCATTCTACAGGATAACATAGAAAAAGAATTTCATGAGACATAAGAAAACTTTGGATAACATAAGTTGTAACGGAATTTTGGATTGAATAGAAATGATAATTGTACTTTGAATTTCATAGAATTGTTTTCGAACCCATAACATAGTAATCACTTGGAAATCATTGAATTGAAAATAAGCAAACTTGTAATAACATTTGAAATAATATAGAAACCCATTGAAATAACTTGAAATCATAGAAAATGATAATCATAGAATCCATAAATAAATAGATCTTGAAGGCTTAGGAATGTGTCTTGGTTTTGGACACTTAAAGACTTATCAAAGTGCTAAGTTCGTTTTCAACGTATTCGAGAAGGCGTGCTTTAGCCTATAAGGTCACACTCATCTCGTCCATCCCCAGGTAAGCATACTGGTCTCTTAAAGAGATTTATACGAAATGCTTTGCCTTAGACAGGATGTCCGTGATACAGGCGTTCCCCCTTCCAGATTGCACACGTTCCCACGTTTCAAACTTACTTAAGACGATGACGAGATTCCACAAAGAGAAAGATCCTAATCACACAGAAGAGTCTCTTGTAGTTCCTTCGCGAAATCGGATAAGAAATGAGATAAAGGAAAGACATATAAATGTTCATAAAAGAAATAAGGAGGTAAGTTCTAGAAGAGTTTTCTAAGCACAAACTATTTGTACTAAGGACTCTTAGGTTATAGTCTAGGTCGGTGTGTTTCTAATACCCTATCCTAATTCCCTATAACCATGGCTCTGATACCAAACTATGACACCCCGCCCGGCGGCGGAAACACCGGGCTGTCATTGGAATTGGATATCAATAGTAAACAAAGCACATGGTATTTATTTATTAAGTTCAATAATGATGTAGTAAGTTTTGAACCTAAGTCTTAAATGAATACGACAAAAGTAATAAAACCGAAACAGTAACTGCAAATGTCTGATTTATTATTCTAGGTCCAAGGCAATCCTATGTCTTGGCAAAAGCAGCAGAAATAATCAAGCAACACCTGAAATATGTAAAAATAAAGTTAGCTATTTAAAGCTAGTGAGTAAACCACAATTTGAATACATAAATATATAGAAATCCGAGATCATCATAATATGCTGCGCAATCTTACATGCATAGCTATTTCATATCATTCTCGACCATGACACCTTGAACACACATTGAACACCATCATTGTATAGCAACTCGTAATCATTTATCATGAGGAACCAACTCATGTTATAAATTAAAGATAACCATTTTTTTTGCAACCGTCACGTAACCGTCTCGATATAGGTTATCAATAATTATGTAAGCAACTTAGGGACAAGGCATAGCAACATATTATAGCAACTTGTAACATAGTAACCTTGAAATTGAATGGCCGGGTTTAAATCACCTATTTTGAAATACATGCAGGTGGGTTTGTCGAACCATTAGCGCTAACATTATACCGGTGGGATTACTAAGTAACAATACTACTTTAAACTACCACATAAGGATTGCATCTTGTCGCGAGTCAAGACTAACATATTCTATGATCTCTTTTGAAAACAAATAGAAAACTGAAAACATTGTATAGTACTTGAACATATTTCAGCCCCAAAACGTAAAAGTAAAAAGGGGAGTGAATTTACTCACCTTGAAACTCGGGCTCGAAACAAATAGTAAATAGTTTACATAGAACCGAGGATCGTCCAAATATTAGAATCACCTAATTAAATGACAATCCTAACTTAGCAAAACACATTGAATAGAAAACTAGAATATGAACAATAGGAATCTAAAGAAGTTGGAATTCTAGGGTTTCGAATTGGGATTTGGGGGGGTTTCTCGTTAAACGACAAAATATATAAAAAACTAATTTAATCGGAACGATGGTAATAGTTACAATAATTACTTTGATAAACAAAATAACTTCTAATAATATATTTTTAACCACAATCGTAAAAATATGTTATTCTTGTTGGAAATAAACAAAACGTCTATTAAAAGTATTATTTGTATAAACTATATTCTTATTAAACTTTGTATACATTTTGTAAGTATTAAAAATACATTTTTATAGTATTTTTATAATATTTGAAAGTATTTGTAATAATTAGATTTTATAAAACTAAGTTTATAAAAATAATGGTTTTGGCTATTTTTATAAGACTTTAACATCTTTTAATAAATATATAATGTGACATTAACATTAGATTTAGGAAAAATAGTAAAAGTGATTAACATACTGTTTAAAAATAAGATATAGTTTGTGTTTGTCCCTGGTTTCGAACCAGGGACCTCTTGGTTGAAAGCAAACAAACAAACCAGCCGCACAAAGTTTCTTTTTTGTTTAAAATCGGACTGGAAATGGTTTTCACAAGTTTTATGTAAAATTCTCATTTGTATACAAACCCTAGAATCAAGAAACCATCAATTCGATTCAATCAGATGATATAACCCAAAACAATCATAGGGCTTTTAATCCCCATGATCTCATGATCATTTTGATATATTAAACTTACTTGTTGGTTGATGAATTGGATCAAAGGATTGACGAACAAGAGTACGACGGGTTTGAATCAAACTTGAAACTGTTTGATGTTTTCGCGTGAAATTGGATCAACAGATAGTGAAAGGAAGTTTAGAAGATTGTTTCTGTCAAATGAATTGAATTAATTTGGTCTGAAAGCCATCGAACGGGTTCGAGTTAAGTGACGGGATAAATGAGATTAATTGGGTGTTAAATTGGTGTTTTAATTGGAATTAAACATCGTAGTCGGTTTCTAATTAACGGTATAATCGTTTTGGTTAATCGAATTTACTACATTGAAGCGTTTTGAACGATTTGGATGAAATGGGTAATGGTTCGGTTTTGAAGGACGAATTTAAGGGGTAATTTGGTGTTTATCAAACGATTAGGGGTTCGAATCACGCTTAGAAATGGATTAGGACGATTTTTTTATAAGTTTAGTTGGGTTAAAAATGGTTAAAGATGGGTTTTTGATGTCACCGGAAAAACGTCGCCGGCGCCGGAAACGGCACCGGAAATGCGGGCAGGGGAAAAGGGGACAGGGGTGGTTTGGGTACTTAAAAATTTACGGTTTTGGTCCCTCGTGATCCATGTTTGTTAATCTTAACTTAAAACTTTAAATTAAGTTTTAAAGTTTACAAAATGGCCCAAAGTTAATTAATATATATTTTAATTAACCAATCTAACCGAGTTGAGACGTAACGATTGTATAAGTGACGTTTTTACGTTTTTCCTTCGTTCTTGACGTTAATGGTTATTTCAAGACTTTGAGAGTATTTATTTCTAATAATCTTTATTCAAACTCGTTTATAAAAATACACTTTATATATATATATATATTGAAGTTTTAATAATTGTGTTTAGTTTCTAATTAGTAACCGATGAATGACGTTAGGCTCGACATATTTATATATATATTTTAGTAACGAAACGTTACATTTAAAGAGAGAAAAAAAAACGAATACATTTAAGATGGATAATTTCGGGTTCGAGCCGGGCATTCGGGTTCGGTTTGGGGCAGATGTCACATGCCAAAATCCCTATCACATTCTGGGACGAAGCTATTGCTACTGCATGTTTTGTACAAAACAGGACATTATTGGTTTAGGATAAAAATAAAACGTCTTATGAGTTATTATTTGGAAGAAAACCGAATATTTCATACTTGAAAGCATTTGGTTGTCCTGTATCGATTCTAAATTTGAATGATCATCTCGGTAAATTTGAGTCAAAATCTGACGATGGATTTTTCTAAAACCGAATATTTCATAAAACGTCTTATGATTTACTCGTCTGTTTCTAAAGCTTATCGAGTTTTTAATAGCAAAACAAACACTGTTATTGAAACTATTAACGTAAAGTTTTTAGAAAATTCGTTTCCGTCAGTGGCTCATGGTCCCGAATGGTTGTTTGATTTAGATTCGTTATCAAAATCTTTCAATTCTAACTTGTTTGATTTTTCAGGAACATCGAGAAAAGAATCAGGAGACTTGGGATGTTTCAGTGATGATTCTGATAATGACGATGATAGCAATCTCAATTCTGAGTATCCGTTCATGTCTTTTCATAATCCTGATCATGGAGTATCCAGTCAAGCTCCGGGTCCTTCTGGTTCTCAAGAAGATCAAGAATCAAACATTCTTGGTGATGATGTGAATCCGCAAAATTCTCCTAATGATGGTGGATCTGTTCAGAATCAACCATCATCTGATCCGAATGTTGAAGTTGTTCCAGAATCTTTTGACTACTTCATCAATTCACTAGAACAAGTTCCTAATTTCACTCCGCATACGTCTACAATTCTACAAGATCTACCGAATCTGAATCAGTCTAATCTGGAGACGCAAGTTCAAGGAGATTCAATTCCAACTCATCGAGTTCATAGGAATCATCCTCTTTCTCAGATTATTGGGCCGTTGAATCAGAGAACTATGAGAAGTCAGACTGAACAAGCAAACGTTTGTCTTTATTCATGTTTTCTTTCTCAAGTGGTTCCGAAGAACATTTCAGAAGCGTTACAAGATAACAGTTGGATTGAAGCGATGCAAGAGGAGTTACTTCAATTTCGCAAACAAGAGGTTTGGAAATTAGTGGACTTACCTGAAGGAGAAAATGCGATTGGTACAAGATGGTTGTACAAGAACAAGCCAGATTAACGTGGCATTGTGGTGAGAAATAAAGCCAGACTTATTGCACAAGGTTACACTCAGGAAGAAGGTATTGACTATGAGGAAGTGTTTGCTCCGGTCGCTCGACTTGAAGCTATTCGCGTTTTTCTAGCTTATGCCTCTTTCATGAAGTTTAAAGTGTTTCAAATGGACGTTAAAGGCGCTTTTCTGTATGGACCAATTACCGATGATGTGTACGTCAGACAACCTCCAGGTTTTGAGGATCCTGAGTATCCACATCGTGTATACAAATTAAGCAAAGCGTTATATGGTCTACATCAAGCTCCAAGGATTTGGTACGAGACGTTATCTAAACATTTGCTAGGACATAGTTTTACAAGAGGTCAGATTGATCCAACTTTATTTATAAAGCGGGAAAATGAAGATCTTTTATGTGTTCAAGTGTATGTGGATGATATTATCTTTGGATCAACAAGTGCGTCCATGTGCAAAGAGTTTGAAGAAATCATGAAATCAAGATTTCAGATGAGTTCGATGGGGGAGATTAATTTCTTTCTCGGATTGCAAGTAAAACAGTCAGCAGACGGGATTTTTATCAACCAATCAAGGTTTGTTGAAAAGTTGTTGAAAAAGTTCAAGATGCAAGATTGTCAGACTATTCGAACGCCATCTGATGTGAATTGCAAGATACAGCCAGATCCAAAAGGCAAATCCGTTGATCAAACACTGTATAGATCAATGATTGGTTCACTGATGTATCTTACTGCATCAAGGCCAGACATTATGTATGTTGTATGTGTGTGTGCAAGATATCAGTCTGATCCAAAAGAGTCGCACCTGGTTGCTGTTAAACGTATTTTCAGATACCTCAAAGGGAAACCGAATCTCGGGTTATGGTATCCTTATGAAGGCAATTTTGAATTATATAGTTATTCTGATAGTGACTTTGGTGGGTGTGCTCTTGACAGAAAATCGACTACTGGTGGATGTTAGTTTCTGGGTCCTGGACTTGTTTCTTGGCAATGCAAAAAGCAGACCAACGTTTCTGTATCCACAGCTGAAGCAGAGTATATCGCTGCATCTGCAGGATGTTCTCAGGTTTTGTGGCTACAAAATCAATTGCTTGACTACGGGTTTAACTTTCTAAAAACTCCTATTTACATAGACAATACTGCTGCTATGTTCATTACTGTTAATCCTGTTCAACACTCAAAAACCAAACATATCGAAATTCGATATCACTTTCTCAGAGACAACTCTGAAAAAGGTTTAATAATTTTGATTAAAGTTCATACCGACAAACAACTGGCAGATCTTTTCACAAAATCTTTCTTGTCAAAGCGGTTTGATTTCTTAATTCAATCCATAGGGTTAATCAACCATGATTAATTCTAATTTTTTAAAAACTAAACAAAAATCAGAAAATATAAAAGTAAAAAATATAATAAGTCGATGTCATGTATTGATTCCTTTGTCTTTTATTTTATTGTTTTGCATTGTGTGTGTGCATGAACAAGAAAAAGAAAAACAAAAATTATAAAAGAAAAAAGAAAAGAAAATATCATGTCATAAGATTCTATATTGCAAAAAGTGAGAAATGATAGTTACACTAGACATTATTTGTTACATCATTTTTAATAAAGACTGATGAATGTTAATTGATGTGCGAGACAGCTCAGGCAATTAGACTGAAAAAGTAAGTTCATTGTTGACAAATATAAACTTAATGTTCTTTGAGTTAAGTTCCTTTGCTATACATGTCTAGATATATATCTTTTGATGCATTGCTTGTGATGATAGTTGTTCATGATCGGGTAACGATGCAGTCTATTCAGTGTGATGAACCGCATCGTGAGCTTCTTTGTTGTGGTATCCACAGACCTGAAGTCTCACACGAAGTCTCTTTTGAGCTTCAAGGTGCAGCAAACGATTCCCAAAGATGGAACAAAAAGAGTCCAAATGTGGACCATCACCAAAAAAAAATTCCGAAAAGGAATTCAGAAGATTCCCAAGGGGAACGATAGGAAATGAACAATTCCAAAATGGAATTCAAAAGAAGTCCCAAAGTGGACCAAATCCGAATAGAACCCATATTCCACACTGTGTATGACTGTAAGTGACCAGGTTTTTGTGCAATATGCATTCAGGTAGTGGTTGATAAGGAAATATGTTGACATATGTATGCATGAGGGTCACATAAGTCATTTTAATCGAACCTTAATCTCATCATGATACTGAAAAAGTAAGTGTGTCAACTTGAGCTAATTGGTATGTTTTCATATCATCACTCAATCAAACATAAGTCAAATGTCTATTCAAAGCTTGCAAAACATGTTCAGATAATGTATGGTATGATCTCACTGCGATATTTTGATTCATTGCATTGCATATGTCTTTATTTTAATGTGTGTGCTTTGTGTGTGCAGGCATATGGAATCTTTATTGACACATCGGCATCCTTGTTAAACTTAAAAATTTCAAGAAATTTCAAGTTTAGGGGAGAATAAGTGAAGAAGAAAAATTATCTACAAAAATCCAAAAATATATTGAATAAGTGTTTTGAATGAACAAGATTATGTGGTATGAAAAGCAAATGTATTGGATATGTTAAAAACAAACCCAAGGTCTTGTGATGTGTTTTTAAGAAATTGCTTCGGGATATAGAAATTTTGGTTGTGCAAAAACATTATTTTCTAAGAAAATGAAAAAGGGAATTTTAATTGAATTAAATTTGTTGCCCTAAATAATATCGTTGATTAATTAATGTGACAAACCCTAATAAGGATGTCTTGTCTAATTAATATGTCGAGAATGTTTGCAGGTGCAATAAATGCAGTTGAAAAGTCAACAGACAGAGAAAAAGGGAAAAATCGCTTTTAGTGTTGAAGCCGGGTGAAGATATCAGAAGACTATTTAGCCGGGTGATGAAGTCACTATTCAGCTGGGTAAGGTAGTGATTGTTGATATCAGCCGGGTGATTAGAAGAGAAGTTAGCCGGGTGAAGATGTTATGACTACTGTGTTGCCGGGCAATGAAGTGATATATTACCAGCCGGGTAATGAACAAGTCACTAGTCTGCCGGGTTAAGAAATCATGTTGATATCAGCCGGGTGACAAGTTGTGTGTTACTATATAGCCGGGTGATGAAGTGTTGACACTATACAGCCGGGTAATAGAATGAAGATTCTATGTAAGCCGTGTAAGTGAAGAACACTGTGCAGCCGGATGAAGTACAACAACTATGTAGCCGGGTGATGAAGAAAAGTTGTCGGGTGATGAAGAAGATCACTATGCAGCCGGGTAATGTGGAAGAAGTCATTGTGCAAGCCGGGTGATGGAAAAAGACTACTATGCAGCCGGGTGATGGATAAAACCAAAACAAGTGTAGTTGTTCCTGACCTTTACCCGTCTCAACAGTGCTTTACCCGTCGCTACAATGTTTGACCCGTCCAAGTGTTTTTGCATGTTTTATGTTGACCCATCCCATGTTGTGACCTGTCCTAAGACCTTGACCCGTCCCAACAGTGCATGACGCGGCTCAACAGTGCATGACCCGTCCAGGCTTATTGGGCTTAAATGTTTACCCGTCCCAAATTGTTGACCCGTCCCAATAAGTTTGACCTAATTTTTCAATCATATAAATACCCGCCTCTTCACAACACTTATCATTTTTCACCAAGTTTTTCAAGCAAAAATCCCCTGTACCTTAACCGTTGATTATCATATTCAATCGATCATTCTGTAACAAGTTATATTGATTGAATAAGGTATACTTATAATGATTCGACCTTGATAAACCTGCAAATTGTTCGTAAAAACGAAAAATGATGATGAACAGTAATTGATCACTGAATCGACACTTTGATTTTGCGTGTTAAAACTGAAATCGAATGTTGTTTTAGGTGTAAAAACTGTCGATTATCAACAATCAATCATTAATTTGCATCAAATTGCTTAAAATCAACTGAATCAACTAAAATTTGCTCATAACTATCGAACCGCCATTGATGACCTGTTGAATGTTCTTAAGTTCTAACTTCAAAATGATGAAATGTGTGTTAAGAAGTGACAAATCAATGTTAAAACTGAACTAAAACATGTTATTCAACTTCATCATACAAATTTCAGATTTGTGTTCTTAAGTGTTTTAACTGTTAAGTGTAAAATATTGTATGATCATTAATTTCCAAAAGTTATGTTAATCAAAATGGTGAAAATCTGATTGATAGTTTAACTTAGGTGATAAATTGATCATGTGATTGTTTTACATTGTAACTTCTTGTTTAAATACTTATACAAATTTGTTATTTATGAATGAAAAATCTAACTCATATGTCTTGTTTTTGTTTTAAACAGATGGAGAATCTGAAATTTGAGCCTAAACACAATCTGGTTGCATGTTTAGATGAAGCTATACCAGAAACAGAGGGGTATAGATGATAGTCACTATGTATAGGTTGGACTCACCGGCTTGTCGGTGTTACTTTTGTTTGTAATTGTTTAACTTGTATTTGTATTAGTGCTAGCGAACCTACGGGCGAATCTATAGATTCGCCCGCAGGTCATCATGTCTTTTGTATTTAGGTGTCGACTGGGCGAACCTATGTGCCCAGCGAACCTGTGTTGGTTCGCTAGATAGATTCGCTAGAGCGAATCTATCAGCGAACCTAACACCTATATATTGTAACCTTATCTTCACTTTTATAAAACTTTTGCACATCTTTTACCAAGACTATAATTCACTGATCTGTGTTGTGTAATCGTTCTATTGAGGTGCTAGGAGCATATATCTTTCATCTTTGTAGCCTATTTACCTCATTTGTGTGTTGGATCTTGTTATTGGGTTGTTTGGATATTATAGACTTTGTTCTTCAAGTCTTTGACATATTTGTGTTAAAACAAGTCAACAAAGCACTGAAATCACGATCTTTATGGACCAACAATATGGTATCAGAGCCTTAGTGCTCTTGATTGTTTGATTCTAGTGATTTTTGTGTTGATTTTTGAAGTTTTTGGGTCAAAACACTTTTGATTCTGTTTCAAGCTTGTTTTTAGTGTTTTGGAGTTGTATTTTGCTCAAGGGTTGTGGTATTTGGACATAGAAAGCTTTTAAAACAAACGTGTAGGCAAATGGTCAAGTTTTGAGGGTTTTCGAGCTGTTTCCGTACTGTTTCAGGGTGGTTGAGCTACCAGCGAACCTATTTGTTCAACCAGCGAACCTAATTGTTCTTCCAGCGAACCTAATTCAAATTTTGTCCTGATTGGTTTGTGTTGTGGCCAGCGAATCTGACATATCACCGAACGAAAGTTCACTTGTTTGTCTGACTGTGCAAGCGAAACTGCTGCCTAAATCAGGCCAGCGAAACTGCTGCCTAAAGCACGGGGCTGGAGATGACACTGCTGCTGAAGCGAACCTGTTTGTAAAGGTCGCTAACAAAGCCCGGGGGATTCGTGCTGAGCTGAAGACTGTGAATGAGAGGTTGAGGAGGTCGGATGATCTGCAAATGGAGATGGATGACCTGACAAGACAGCTCGATCAAACTATCGAACAGAGGTTTGAAAAACCTGTTGAAGTGATTGACTTGGAAGTGATAAGCGAGGAGCCAACTGCAGAGAAACAGGCGGAGACGACAGTTCAACTTGAGCCTGATACTGAAGTCGCTGATACTGAGTTTGTGGACTCAATGCTGAATTTGAGTGAAGATGAGGCCGGAACTGAAGACTTTACAAATCCAATGGCCGGGATCAAAGAAAGGGCAGGAGCTTTTATCGAACACCTTTGAAGCCATCAAGACGGAGCTAATCAGAAGACTTCCCCAGGTGAGGTCCAACCTAGGGGGAGTATTGATAGTCACTATGTATAGGTTGGACTCACCGGCTTGTCGGTGTTACTTTTGTTTGTAATTGTTTAACTTGTATTTGTATTAGTGCTAGCGAACCTACGGGCGAATCTATAGATTCGCCCGCAGGTCATCATGTCTTTTGTATTTAGGTGTCGACTGGGCGAACCTATGTGCCCAGCGAACCTGTGTTGGTTCGCTAGATAGATTCGCTAGAGCGAATCTATCAGCGAACCTAACACCTATATATTGTAACCTTATCTTCACTTTTATAAAACTTTTGCACATCTTTTACCAAGACTATAATTCACTGATCTGTGTTGTGTAATCGTTCTATTGAGGTGCTAGGAGCATATATCTTTCATCTTTGTAGCCTATTTACCTCATTTGTGTGTTGGATCTTGTTATTGGGTTGTTTGGATATTATAGACTTTGTTCTTCAAGTCTTTGACATATTTGTGTTAAAACAAGTCAACAAAGCACTGAAATCACGATCTTTATGGACCAACAATAGAGATATGATCAGATTTATCAAGAGAACCAAATATGTGTATGCTATGTGTGCAAAGCCTGTGATAGATGCTAGACTCATCAAGAGTTTTTGGAGAACAGCTGAGGTTGTAACTGATGAAGATGGTGTGATAGTGGTTAGAGGAAATATCACCAGAGAATTGCAATTGACTGTATCTGAGGAGTCTATTAGAACAACATTGAGGATTGATGATGATGAAGTTGGTGCAACTGATGAGCTGACAACTGCCGAGTGCCAAGCTTGTTTCATTAATATGGGTCATCCTCCCATATTTCCCAAGCAGCAGTTTGTTAGAGCTCGATTGGGGAAGAAATGGAAACTGTTATGTTATGTGGTTCAACAGTGCATGTCTAGAAGGAGTCCTAGGTTTGATAACTTTCCTTCTGACATCGCATCCCCTATAGTTGCTATAGCTGAGAACAAGCCGTTTAACATGTCGAAGTGAATAATGAAGGGATTTGTATTTAACCTTGTGAAAGGCAAGAGGTTCAAGTTTCTCATGTATCCGAGATTCTTGCAACTTATGATCAATGTTGCTTATCCTATCATCAGAGAAGAAGGTTTTGCTGGAGGGATCTTATACACAGAAGATATGAATGAACTATCATATAGGAAGATGAGTATTGGGAATGTTGTAAATGTAGAAATGTTTGACTATATGCGGGATATAGCTAACAATGTGGAGGATATTGAAGTAGTATATCATCACATATCACATGGAGAGATTGTGAATCCTCAGGACCTAGTTGATGAGGTGCCTGACAATCTATTGGATGATGATAAGTATTTTGCTCGTCATCCAGAAGATGAAGATGAGAATGAGTCTGATAGTGAAAGTGATGAGAGTGATGATGATAGTGGTGATGATGGTGATAGTGGAAATGATGATATTATGGAAGAAGAAAGTGCTGAATCAGTTCCTGAGGAGGCCGAGACTGTTGAAGTAATAGAACCAATGGTGACTGAGGAACCTGTTGAGGTTGTTGATGTTGTAGAAGAAGTTGTTGTTGAAGCTCCTAGGGATATCACAGTTCAATATACTAGATCTTGAAGATCTAAAACTGTGGTTGAGCCTATGTTGGTTGAGGAGCCGAGTGTGTTTGAAAATATGGATGTGCCTGAACAGATTGACATTGTTCAGATTGCACAGAAGGTAATGGCCGAAGTAGAGACTACTACACAGGTAGTTGATGATACTGATGCTGGCATTACTGTTTCTCTTCCTGTTGATACTCCCACCACATCATCTCCAGCAGTTATTCAAATCGAACAACCTTTGGAGTCTTCACCAAAAGTTGGTTCAAGTGTGAATGAAGATAAAGATAAAATTGTTGAGTTGGAAAAGATGGTAGCCAAACTCTTAGATGCTAATGAGTTGTTGAAAGCATCTAATGAAAGGAAGAAAAAGAGATTAGAAGAGTTTTGGGCTATTCATCAACAGAATCTGGAAACGTTCAAAGAATTAGATGCTGATTATGAAAAGTTGAAGGCTGAGCATGAAAAGTTGAAAGAAGATTACAAAGAGTTATCTGCGGAATGCAATACGTTGAATGCTGAAAAGGAAATGCTTGAAAAGTGGTTGGAAGAAGCAAAACCAAAGAAGTCAAGTTCTTCGTCTGATAAAGATTTTTCTGATGATGTGATGGAAGTTGCTGAGCATTCACACTAAGTTAAAGTTTATTATACTAGAGCACGTGGAACGAAGAATGTGGGTGAACATATTGATACACCAATTCCTATTCCCGATGAAGCTGCTGATCCTGTCAATCTTGACAAAGCTGAGGGAAAACGTAAGTTAGATGCTGTGCCTGAGATTGTGGCAGAAGATGTCATTCCAAAGAAAGCCAGAATTGAAGAAACAGTTCAGATTGAGCCGATTCAATCTGAATCTGTAACTGAAACCGAAGTGTCTGAAGTGGCGAAGGTGACTGAGATAGTAAAGGAGACTGAAACTGATAAAACAGTTCAGATTGAGCCGATTCAATCTGAATCTGTAGTGGCAGCTGAAGTGCCTAAAGTGGTTGAAGATGTTGAGAATGTGCCAGAAATTGTTACTGAAGAAGCATTTCAGTTTGAGCCGGTTCAAACTGAAACTGCACCGATGATAGAAGCACTTGAGGATTTAGATGATATAGACTTTACGGACTCTGAACCTGAGGCTAATCCAGATGATGAGATACCTGTTGATCTTCCTGAACGATTTGCTTACCTAGAAAAGATGAAGTACAATCCAGTCTACTTGAATGGACTCACAGTTAGTCAGATTAATGAAGAATATGAGAAGTGTCTGAATGCTCAAGACAAGGTAACGGCTGATGAGAAAGAATTTGTTGTAGAAATGGGTGAGTGGACACCATTACAAGAAAGCCTGAATATTGATGATCTTCCTCCGGAAGAACTGTATCATCAAGATCCATTAGAAATGTCAAGTAGAAATATGCGTGAATGGCTTAGTTCGAGGAACTATCCATACAAGACTTTGAAAAGACTAAAACATGAATCACTGAAGAAGATTGTGATAAGCTTTATGAAGACTGAGAAGATGCACAATCGGATGTTTTTCCTGGATTACAACAACCCACAGTACTATGAGTTGACAAAGAGATACAAAGTGCTCGAACCCAAAGAGATAACTGTGATGGCTTTACCAGAAGATGCACATAAGAAGAGGAAAGAGCTGATTGATATGTTCCTTAGCGAGATAAAATCTTACAATCTTCCAGTGGATGTACGAGAATCATGGCACAAGTCTGCCACAGCAGGTGATGTTGTTAGATCACTGCTGAGTAAAGGCCAATCTGTTGCTGAGTTGCTGTATTCAATGATCGTGCCGGCCAAGTCCAAAAATGTGAAGATTATCGCCTGGAAATATGATGAAGTCTTTGATGCGTTTTTGATAAAGAGAGTTAATGGTTTATGCGATGTTTATCATTATTACTCAAGTATATTCAAGCTGCAAGTGCAAGATTTGAAAGAACTGCACAAACTGAGATTGATTAATCACACGCATACTGAGCATGGTGATAAATGTGCAATGTTACTAGATGCAGGAATGAGCCGTTTGCCGAAGTTCTTGGAGTTTAGAGGACAACAAGAAGACAGTGAATATGTTCAGATGAAGAAAACAAGGAAACCAAAGAAGTTGGTATTGCGAGACATGTACTTAGAAGAGTTCTCAGATGAATACTTTGATAAGGTCACAGATCCGGGATTGAAAGTAATAGAAGGTTCTCAAGCGACAAAGCCCATTTTGAAGGTGTTTTACAATCAAGAGACTTTTGAGCTGAAACTTGTTCGTAATTTGGATGTTTGGGATCAGGATATGATTACCTTGTTTAGTACGTTTGAGCTTAAACTACTATCCATCTTACATTGACTATCTTCGGAACATCAAGATGGAAAAGTTGAAAGATCCTGTTGCAGAAGAAGATAGAAGATTATTTGTCATAATGATTGAAGTGATTGGGGCTGCTACTGAGAAAATCCGATTAAGGAAGGCATTACTTAATGCTAACCTTGTGAAGATTGATATACCGGAGATCGAGTACATGAGGGTGACGTCCAAGGGTACATTAGAGGTGAAGGTCAAAGGAAGGAAGAAACCGCATGTTTTTTATGTTAACATTGACTTTGCAGGTATTAACTTGGACTCACTGAAAAGAATGAAAGACTGTGACATATTGACGAATGAATCAAAGACAAGACAAGCCAAGATTGCTGAGAAGTTCAAGTCTTGCATCGAGGAGGCTTTAAAAGAACAAGAAGAATACGAAGGAAAGAAGTTGCTGGATGTTAAACACGAACCAGAAGAATGGTGAGAGATTAAAGCTGAAAGCAAAAGTTGAAAACTGTTGAAGATTTTTGAAGTCCAAAGATAAATCTTAGGGGGAGTACTGTTAGGGCTTATTTCTGTTTAAGATTTACTTTGTACTTTGTTTTATACATTTTGTATAGTTTAGGGTTAATTTTGTATTTTCCCTAATGTATTGTTGCATAAAGCATGTAGTAAGAGAATGTTAGTGAGAGAGTCTAGATCACAATTACACGTTAGAGAGAGAGTTAACTGTGTGTGATTTACATTCTCCTGCACTTTTGTACTACAATTTGCTTTGATCATCAATACAAAGAGAATTATTAATTAATGAATTGTGTTGCTGATTGAACTGTGTTTTGTGTACTTGTTTCGTTCTGATCATCGAGCAATATCGATCCAATTGAACCTATCAAATAAAAACAAAAGAGTTTAATGCATCTACGACTCTACCACAGCATGCTCCTAATCCGTGCACAGTACCTGAGAAAGACATGCTAAATTGTGTCAACACTAGGTTGGTGAGTTCACAGGTTTAAGTAAATAAAAATACAACAACAACCGATAATGTATAATACAATTATATCGTTGGGTAGCGAACCCAGTTTATTATTATTTAAGCGTTTCGATACAGAGCTGACTGAGATTTATTTGCGCCTCGACACCATTGCTACAACAATGGACCAACAACATAGGACAATTCACACCTACCCAGCTCCCAGCTGAGGGTGGGGTTTGTCAAACCCAGTAGTACTACCCGAACTTCCTCGCTATACCCCGTATATTAACGGCTCGAAGATTTAGTGAGGACTTTAACAACTTGTTACGTTTACGCTTAATAATCAAGAGATATAATGTAAATACAGTTATCAAATTTAGTTTCGTGCATGCTTTCTCCCCCAACAGGAAAATAGTAAAAGGGGCCGTGAAACTCACCTTAGGTTGCGCAGCTACAATAATTAGCAAAATAAATTATGATTTCCAAGGTCAACCAAAGACCTGTTTGAGTTCTACTAATTAGATACAAATTACTATAATGAAATTCACAATCGGTTTCGCGTTCTCGGTTTCAATTTTTCCACATAGCATACCACATAAGTTGCACGTATTAGATATGCCATAATTATTTATTCCCATTCAGGTAGCATCCTCATTAATACAACGTTTAATCAACATCAACACTATTATAATCACCCAAAATTTGTATATACATTTATTCACACATTCATATGGTTTATGCTTCTGCTTATACCTATACGTATATTCATACAAAGATACATACACTATGTTCACTTATATAACATCCCAATATACACCATCAATATACATAATGTTACATGTACGCTACTGTTTCGGTTTTGATGCATACTTACACACAATCACGCATATATGTTGCTGTTATATATTACTGCATACGTATATATAATTTTTCAGTTATTCGGTTACCTATGCATATATACATATACAATCATTCATGACCACACAAATATTTAGAACCATATACACCGTTACATACATATGTATATACATAATACATCGCACGATATTTATACAAGCCATCTATACATATATACACACATCAAATTCATATAAGTGTATTAATTTCAATCGATAACCCAAAACTGTGACCGCAGCCAAACCGAAACCCAAAACAGGAACGGACCGAACATTAACGAGTTAACGAAAAAGAGTAAAAACTAACCAGAACGGTTCGCGAGAGCCAATAGAACTTCTTCGTTGAGTTACGACTATCAGGGTTTTAGTTGCAGGGGGCGGAGATGACTGGGTAGCACGTGACAGAGAGTGGTCACAACGATGGAACGGCGCTCTACGGTGCTTGCGGTGGTGGTCGGCGGTTGTAGAGATGTCGGAACAGTGGTTGAAAGCGATGATGGTGGTGTTCGGCGTTTAGGGTTTGTCGGATGTGTGTGTGTTACGAGAGGACGAAGAAGATGATTAGGGGGTGGGTTTATAGTTTTTGGAATTTGCATATTGGTCCTTAAATTATGAGTTTTTGATTTCTTGTTACCAAAGTTAAGTTAGTTTAATTTCATTTAATTAAAATTCAATCCCTATACCTTTTATGACGTATTTATTTTATGAAGTTATCTCGTTTATTTTTCGGTACGTATTCGAGTCATGCGTATTAGTTATTCTCAATTTAGTAATGTTTAAACGTTGCTTTTTGTGATCCGATAATTGCTCGAATTATAATTTTTGTAATAATTATTTATTTGGTTATATAGTTAAATTAATTAGTGTGGAAATGTACTAGATAGAATTCCAAGTTGAAAGAGACTAACAGAATTCGATAAAGTTGGGTTAACGACGTAACCCGAAATTGACGGGTGTCACAGTATGCTTCGCTAGTTATGCCGTAGGACTTACATAGTCTTAGGAATCGTTATTTATAACGTTGTGATATCACGTTATAGGTGGATTATAGCTATTGAGGTTGATTGTCGGTATAGCTATTTGTGTGATCACAAAGGTATCCATTTGGATTGATTGTCGGGATTAGATCAAGGAACGAAGCTAGTTGTGAGCTAGTTGTGATCTCGTTGAGGTGAGTTCATACACCCAAACTCTTGTGTAACTGTTTTGGTTTTGAAATGATTACAAAACTGGATGTGATGCTTAAACATGTTTTGGTTGGGAATGATTGTGAGTTTTTGTATAAACTCTTTTGGATTGGTTGTGTTTTTAAACTTTTGTTTTTGAACGGTTGGCTAGCATTCTACGGTAAATATCGGGCAATACCACTCCAGATTATAGGGGTGCCGCGGGTAAACTTAGAAGGGTATATGCATATATTCTGCTCCAGTGCAAGCGTGCCAGACGGAGTTGTTGAGGTTTGTGTATATTTATCTGATGATGGTAGTATGTTTATGAAATGCTTGTAAGTGATGGAGTTAGTGGTAACTCTTTGATCAATGGAGCTTGGTAACTCGTTGATCAAGGTTTTTACAAGTATTTGGTTGAATGTTTTGAACTGTTTTGTAAAAATGTTTTATTATGAACTTACCAGCGTAAGCTGACCCTTTCTTTTAAAACTTTTTGGCACACATCCTAGGTGCCGGGTGATGCAGGAAAGCACTGTTGAGGCTAGAGCAGGTAGAGGGCTTGCGGGCTTAGAAGATAGACGCTCTGGACCTAGAATAGTTGCTAGCTTTAGTTGTTGATGTTATGTATCAAATAATCATTTGTCGTTTTGAGAACTATGTAAATGTTGTTTTGAAGTTTAATGTATGAATAGCTTTAAGTTTTAAGCTGTGTGTGTATGTATGTTGTTGTTCCGCTGCGTTGCTCCTGATATCCATTCGTCACGCGTGTAAACCCCCGGGCACCATCCCTCCTGGGACCGCCCACCCGCCGCGTTAGGGTTGTGACACGGATTGAGCTTTGACAGATTGAACTTTGTTACCTTTGTCATTGTCATTTGATGTTATGACATTTTTACCTTTTGACTATTTCATTTCAAATTGATTGTTTAATTTCTTCGGTTTCTGCACCTTGACTGTCGATACATCATTCTTCTTCACTGTTTCTTTTTTATGCAATTGGTCAGCAACACGATTTTTCTGCTCCTTTTTCCACTTGATGTATTCTAGATCGTTGTATCCTGAAAATTCTGCATCATCCTTCACCGTCTTTTCTAGTTTCATATTCAGTTCTAGATATTCAACAACTTGCACCAGAATAGGATCAGATTTGTCACTGGCTTCGTCATCAGCTTCGACAACCAAACTATCATCTTCTTTTAAACTTTCAATCAGCAATTCAGATCTTTCGGATTCATATTTACTTCTTTGAATTTCTTTAAATCTTTGTTCATTTTCAGGTGATTGATCAAATTCATTAAAGCTTTCTGGTAAAGTGTTTGTGATTAATTTAGGCATTGGTTCATGTGTAAAATCAACCCTGTTTTGTTCTTGTTGCCTCTTTCACTTACTAGTTGTTGCACCATTGTTTTACAACTTTTCACTTTTGACAATTCAACTTGTGTTACAGCATGTGCAATTATTTCTTGTTCAAAGTTCTTTGTCATTTCTTCAAGTTGTTTGGTTACAACTTCCAGTTTTTTCAAGGTTTTGTTCCATGAATCTTTAAGTTACAATATCTTATCATCAGAAATTTTGTGATCAATTTTAAGTTGTTACTGACTTTGTTCATGTTTACTTAATTTATCACTAATTTTAAATGAATGATTTCGATAATATTCTACATGTTTGATACGTTCTTCAGAACATAACCTGCCTTTCACATCATCCGGAATAGGAACATAGTTAGAGGGTAATTCAGGACTAACCTTTGGTTGATTTGATTCAGCATATGAGAAAGACTCTTCAGATGTAGCCATAAGAGCGGTCTCTGATTCAAATTCTTCAGTTGGATCTGACTTTGCACTCCAATCATATTCTTCTGAATCTTGACTGTCATCATTAACCACTTGAAAATCCCCTTCTTCAGACCAATCTTCTTCCTCATTTTCACAGACAAGTGCCAAACTTGAAGTAAGATCAGCAGTAAACTTTTCCGCATAAGCACTCCAGTCATATCGATCTTTGACACTGACTACAAGCGCTTTGTTCTAATCTTCAGACTGTTTACCTTCATCTTTCAGTTTTGGCATTGGAAGACTTTGATATGGTTTCTGATGAAAACGCTGATTCCTATTCTGATAGCTTGAAGACTGTTGTGAATTCTGACTTTGACCTTGATGCTGATTCTGTCCATTTGAACTTGCCTGACAAATGTAGTTCTGATTCTTAGGAGCTTTACATTCCCTCAAAAAATGACCATAGCACTTACAGTTGAAACATCTGGCCTTTGACTTATCAAAACCAACTGTCTTGTTTGCATTTGGCTTGTATTACGGTTAACATAAGCATGTTTCTGTGTTCTGTATGCAACCATAACCATTTGCCAGTTTAAGTCCATTTCTTCAACGTCATCAGGATCCATCTCGAATAGGTCTTGAAGAACAACATCCAATTGAGTTAAATGACTACCCTGATAAGCTTGAAAGCTTGCCATGAATGCAGTGAAAGCATTCTTTGTTTCATCGTCTTGTAACAGGATATTCATCACATCTTTCACTTTAGCTTGAACAGTTGAACTTGAACTTTGATTTTCTGATTGAGATTTCACTGGTTGAGGTTGAGCCTTTGGCGGAGATTGAGGTTAAGTGTAGATTGGTGAACTTGATTGATATGAAGAATTAGTGTAGAAGCTAGCACCAACAAACAAATCACCCTCATCTTCAGATTTGATACCATCTTGAGCAAGAAAAGCATTCTCAACTGTATTTGAAGGATTCACCACAAACTTGTACTGAGCATGAGAACTATATCTGTCAGTGTTCCTTCAACTTTCATCAATTTCAACTCCTCCTATTTTTGCAATAAGCAGATCCAAGTCCATAGGAAACTTTTCAGAATGCTTCAAAAGTATAACTTTTTGTTTCCATGACGATGGAAGAGCACACAATAATCTATCATTCAGATCTTGAAGATCTGTCTTAACACCAACATTTGTCATCTCAGTTGTAAGATGAACAAATCTATTCATCATTTGATGGACAGTTTCTCCAGAAATATACTCAAACAGTTCTAGTTGTCTCTTCAGTTTTTGCTTCTTGAGACTTCTTATCTGTTCTCCTCCCTCATAGATTGATTTCAATGCTTTGAATAATGTGTAGCCAGTTTGATAAGCATCTAGTCTTGACAACACTTGAAGTGGTAGCCCTTTACACAGTAAGGAGTAAGCCTTACTGTCATTCTTCACCTTTCGTAAGTCTTCACCTTGTAGATTATCTTCAGGATAAAGTTCAGTTGAATCTTTTGTGTAAGTGCTTGCACTGTCAGGAGCAGTCTGAGTAGGAATATGAGGACCTTTATCAATCGACTTCCATAAATCATTGTCAATAGAACACAGATGGTGTTTCAAATTGATTGTCCAATTCTTGAAATCTACACGGTTAACTAACCTTGGTACACGATTATCTGAATCATCAATAAGAGCCATTTTAGATTTAAAAGACAATATTTTTGTATTTTTGTTGATTTTTGAAAAAAACAATTAAATTTTGAAATAAAAACTAAGTTTTAAGAAATGAAATGAAATTCGATGCGACTAAACAGTAATAATTCAGATAATGTTGTTTGAAACGTATAAACAGTTCACACGGCTAAACAGTGTAATCTTCACTCGGCTGAACAGTAAGTTTCTTCTATCACCCGACTAAACAGTGCACAATTGAAGTCACACGGCTGAACAATGTATAATTTCAAACAAACAAATCTTCACCCGACTGAATAGTATCACACGGCTGAATAATGTATCACCCGACTGAAAGTATCAATCTTCACCCGACAAAAATTTGACATGGAATAACAGTTGTTTTATCACACGGCAGAGTTTTTGAGACGACTGAACAGTAATTGACACGACTGAACAGTACAAGGCAATATTACTTCAAACAACTGAATAGTTGTTGACCCGACTACATAGTAGATCACACGGCTCAACAATACTCAGTTTTTCCCTTGAAAATTTTCACCCGTCTAGTACATCTTCATCTTGTTCATCATGTTCATGAACATCTTCATCCAATTTTTAATAATTTCTTAAAACTTGTTCAATCAGTCCAAAAATCACACACAAGTAGTGATTTATACCGATTATCAATCCTCTATATCAATCAATCTCAAACATCATCATTTGAATGCGAATAATGATAAAATTTTTGATCGAATAGTGTTTTCACTTTTTCTTCTTAATTCTTCAGATCTGATGAAATCTGAAGGAATTTGCACAAAAGTTGTGAATTAGAAACGATTATTATGATGAATCGAATCCAAAATCAACAGTAGATCATTCAGATCATGATTTGAGCAGCATTGATGTGTTTTTGCTTAATGAATAGCGAAGAACACACAGTACCAACAGCTCTGATACCAATTGACAGGTTCAATTGGATCGATTACTGCTATAAAGCACAATGATCTATGTAACACAACAATCAATCAACACATAATTCATTACTAAATAATTCACTTTTTATTCAATCACACACACATAACTTTCTCTCTCTATCGTGTATTAGTGATCTAGACTCTCTTCCCTCACACACTTGCACCAAGCTTTTATACATCAACATATTAGGGAAAATACACAATTAACCTTAAACATACAAACTTTACAAACTAAGAACAAATTAAATCTTTATCTAGGAATGAGCCCTAACAGCAGATGCTAAACTTCCTATCACATTTTGGGACGAAGCAATTGCTACTGCCTGCTTTGTACAAAACATGACACTATTGGTTCAGGATATACATAAAACTCCTGTTGGACCTGAATTGTAGTCTAATATTATCAACATAGTCAAAGTCAAAAAAGTCAACGTCAACGGTCAAAGTCAACGAAAAAGTCAAGACGACGCGTTCGGGACGAAGACTAGAGACAAGACGTTGAAGGCGACGGAGTTTTATTGTTAATAATTATATTTTGTGTCAACAAAATATATTTAATCGTTTTTCGTCTTTTTAAGTATTTTATGAAATATATATATTTTGTCATACTAAACATTAGGGTTTTATTTGTATTATTTCTATTTGTCATGTTTTAGTCTAAGTATAGGGTCCTAATTGTCATTAGTCCAAAGTGTCATTAGGCTATAAATAGTAAATGGCAATTAGGGTTTTGGGGGCTTGAATGAGAATGATTTGGGGTCTTTCCATGTAAACAACATCTGATGCAAATCAACAAGAATCAAATCTGAGTTTTTCATTGTGTTCTGCATGTTCTTCATCTAGTTCATCATTATTTTACCATTTTGATCCAAATCTTCACAAATTTACTGTTTCAAAGGTGTTAATGGGACCAACAATTGGTATCAGAGCCTAAGGGGATCCATTTTTGAATCAAATTTCATCAGATTTGTAAAGAAATTATAGAGAGAGAAAGTAGATCTTGTGGGTTTTAGAGAGAGAAACCAGATCTGATTTCAAAAATCATCAGATCTACATCAACCAACATAAAATCTCAGCAAAACAACAACATATTTGAAATCTACAAGCTCAGATCTACAAGAAAATAGAAGAAAATTTCAGATCTGAGACTTTCGCTCACACACAGTGTGTGTGTGTTCTTGGTGTTCTTCAAATCTTCAAATCTGCAAGATCAGCGAATCTGTTAATATCTGAACGAAAGTTCAAAATTTTGAGCGAATCTATACCAAGTATTTGCATATATTCGCCCGTTGTTCCTAGCGAACCTATAAGTTCGCCCGACACTTTGTAAGCCGGCGAACCTATACGTTTTTACAACACTACCTTGCTAAACTTTCCTGATCTGAGCGAATCTACCTTCTGTTGACTTATTTCTTGCACCAAGATTCAAAATCCACAAACACTACACAAGATCTACAAACAAAAATTAAAACCACATCACCATTTTACCATAAACCATTTAACCTTACCCAGATCACCATAACCCAAACCAGATCCATACACCAATACCCAAACCAAAAATTAAAACCATTTTCTTTTTTTTTTTGCCATTTTAAAATCTTCACAAACCATCCTAACCATAACCATACCACAGATTTTTTTTAAATCAACCCATACCCCTTTTAACCATATCCATAACCAAATCCATAACCATTTCATTTCTCTTTACCCACTACCAAACCCGTACCACATAATCACCAACCAAAATCTTTGTTGCTGTGTTTTTTGTAGTGTTGTGGCTGTGTGGAGTGAACAAGATGGTGTAAAAAACACACAAGTAAAGCGTGAACAGCTGCAGATCTGTGTTTGTGCGTGCGACTGTTACACAGAAAGAGTGAGTGTGACGAGAGAGAGATAAAGCTGCTCGAGGGAAAGATCTAGTACGTTCGTGTGTTGTTTTTGAACAAGAAAATACAAGAGTGTTGTTGTTGTTGTTGGTTGTAGAGTAAACAAGAAGAAACGAGCTGCAACAATTTTGTTTGTGTGTGCTTGGTTTAGAAAGAAAACGAGCAGCAGCAGCAGCTGCAGATCCAGATCTTGTTTTTGTGTGTGTTTGGCTGTTACGCAGAGAGAGAGAGAGGGTAGAGAGAGAGAGCTCAGCAGATGGTCTTAGTGTTGTGTACGTGCTGATGTTGTTTAAGCCGTTGGTTGTGTGTGTTGTTCATGTTTAGAGAGAAAGAAACGAAAGAAAGAGAAAGGTGTTGAATTTGTGTTCTTGACCAAAGAAGAAGAAGAAGAAGAAGCAGCTTGTGTGTGTTGTTGCAGTTGAAAGACAAAGGGCAGTAGCAGATCCATGTTGTTGCGGTTGTTCGTGTGTGTGTATGTTTGATGTTGTTGTGATTGTGTTGTGTTGTTAACAAGAAGAAAAAGCAACAGCAGATCGGCCTTGTATGATCATGTGTGTGTGTTTGTATGCTGTTGTTATGATGATGTTGTTCATGTGTGAGTGTTAAGATAGTGTAGAGAGAGAGATTTCGTAAAGAGAGAAAGTTGCAGTTGAAGTTGATGTGTTGTGTGTGTTGTGGTTAATGAACAAAATGTCTAGATATGTACTTGTGTGTATGCATATTAGAGAGAGAGAGAGAGAGAGAGAGGTGAGCGGCTGATTGTTTAAAGAGGGGAGTGGGTTAGGGTTAGGGTTAGAATTAGGGTTAAGGTTTGGGTTAGTTTTAAGGTTATGGGCTTGAGTCAGGTGGGCCGAAAACTAGAGAGTATTTGGGCCGAAAATTGATACTTTCATGTGTCTTTTGGGCTCTTGAATCCAAAGCAGATTTGTTTGGGCCATTGTCTAACGTTTTAAATATTGGACGGTATTTGTGAGAGCCGGTGTCAAAAATTAAAAAAAAAGGAGTGTTATCGTTTTATATGTCGTCGGGTGTTAAATTTAAAAATTTTATCGGCGTTTTCGTTTAAGTCGTCATTAAAAATTTGGAAAAGTGACGTCTTAGTGGCCGGGGATTAGTGTTTTAAACATTGGGCCGTTTTGGGTTCGGTTCGTTTTATATTGGCCGGGAGTTCGAGTTTAAATTTTGGGCTGTGTTTCAGTTGGTTCGTCTTAGTGGCCGAGTGTTTATTTTGTCAATCTTTGGGCCAAAATTTTTCATTTAAGTTGAAAAAGTTTTGTCTTTGGCCGGGACTTTCTAAAATTCATTTTTAGGCCAAATTCTAAACGGGTTTTCGATTAAAAAAATGGCTTATACAGAACTTTTTCAATCCTTCGAATCTGATGATCTCACAATGGCACAAAGCCGGTTTGATAATATTGCAGTTTTAAAGAAAGAAAGGATGCCCGTGTTTCTCGATCGATTTGTGATGGTGGCAAATAACCTGAAGAAGCATGATCCAGGACTCGGAAATTATGAACAGGTTCAGAGATTGCTTGATTCTCTCCCACCAGAATGGAGTTCACTTGGAAAACCGATTAGAAGAGAAAGAGGATTTATTGATTTCAAACTGGTGGAGGTGATGAACAAACTAAAAGAAATGGAGTTGGATATCAAACGTCGTGAGTACGATGAAGCGATGTCTTTAAATTCAAAGATCACCTCAATCTCCAAAGAGAAACCAGAAGAGATATCAGTTTCTGCCTCCAATTTCAAAGGTTTACCGAAACCTGAAATTGAAAAGGTACAAGGGGAGGTTAAGCAGACATCAGTGGGTAAAGATGGAGCAGAATTAAATGATAAAGCTTTTGATGCTGAGAAGGAGAGGGAACAAAAGACAAATACCAGAGTTTGCAACTGCGAGGAGGCTCTTCCTTCTGAACAAATCATCATGGAGCTTCTATACGAGACAGTTCAGGATATGTGTTCTTCTGATTGTAGAACTCGTTTATTTGGTATTTATGAAGCTAACAAATTGTTAATCGAAAATGAAAAATATTTGACTCAGGTAAATAAAGAACTTAAAATTAACGAGCCAAAATATTTTGTCATATTAAGAGAAGCTTTGATAGAAAATGAACATTTGAAAACAAATCTTTTGAAAAGTAATGTGGAAGTCAATATGCTAACTGAACGTGTCGCCCTGGCTGAGTTTGAAACCAGTAAGTTGCAAACGAAACTCGAAAAATGGACAATTTCGGGGATGAAACTTGAGGATTTAATCAAAAGCCAACGGGGGGCTCGTATTAAGACTGGGTTGGGTCAAGAAGATAAGGCTTTTGTATATCCTCCTCCCAGCACTTACTGTTACTCTCCTACACCAACTCCACACCGACCAATGAGTTGATTCATGAAATAATTCAGAAAGATACTGATAGTTTGTATGCAGGATTGGAGAATGTGAATCTTAAAGAGGTGCGAGATGATTATGAGTCCCCGACTGGTATTGGATACAGTAAACCGGATGCTGACAGTCAAGCCAATGATTGTTCAGTTTCCAGTGTTAATAAATCCGTACAATCTGTTTCTTCTAACTTCTTTGACAATTTTAAAGTAGGTGAAATTCCTACGTTTGAGCCTGTCAGGAATGAGAAGGAAGAGTTAATCCAGGAATCACCTAATCATCAAGCTCCGATCACATCAACACACTCAATTCCCATCAATCAAGATCCGTTGGAAGCAGAGGTACTTATTGAAGATTGGACAAGCTTAGATGATGAACCTAAGACAAAGGAAAGTCACGGAGATTCAAAGATCAAGATGTCATCTACAACTGTCAAATCTGAAATGCTTCCAAAACCTGAATCAAGTCAAATCAGGATCTCATTTTCAGCTGCAAGACAAGTCAGTCGTCCATCAAAAGCTCAAAAGAAGAAGTCTTCACCTCTGTCCATCATATCTCAAGTTTGTAAAAGACTTGAGAACAAGCAAGTGAAGATCTCATCTCCCATTCAACAAAGCAAAACAAAAATCAGGCAACCACCTACAACTCAACATAAGAAGCCACAAGTCTTCAAACAAGTTACTTCAAGTTCAAAGCAAGCTCCACCCCCCACTGCACCACACGGGCCAGTCAAGCATCAAAAGCCATTAAAGGCTTGCTTCAAGTGTGGAAAGGATGATCATGTGCTCAAGAAATGCCCAAAAGGACATGCTTCGGACGGTAAAGGCAAACAGGTTTGCTTCTCCGCATCAGAGTCTAGAAAGAATCCTCCACTTGGTAAAGGTAAACAGGTTTGTTTCTCCAAATCTCAAGGTAAAAATCATACATCTTTGAATGGTCGGATGACGAACATTCCATCCCCACCTTCTCATGTGAAGCCGGTTTCACATGATTCAAAGATGAATATGAGAGCATCATCAAAACAAAATTATTTTTCCTCGGGGCTTAAACAGAAAATGATTTCCAAATTTAATTCTTTCAGATCAAAAATGTTTGAATCTAAACAAATTTGGCAAATTAAAAAGAAAGAGGAAAAGATAAGTGATACAAAAACTCATTGTGTGTTTAAACAGGTGTCTTACACTGATGAAAATGGAACGCCCAGGACTACGATGGCCTGGGTTCCCCTTTCTAACTAATCTGTTAATGAGTGCAGGAACATTTCAGGAGGACTGTTAGTAATCCGGTTTACTGACAGAGAATGTTCCTTATTCAAATTTGAGGCGGAACAAACAGGTTATGGTTCTGGTATCTTATCCACATTCTGGATCTTTCTTTCATTTTCACAGCCACTGCATTTTTCCTGATAACTCATTTATCATCTTTTGATAGGGTAATATGGAAGGCGTTTCATTGGTATTTTCTATTTTATATATTGTAGATAGTTAAAAAATAAATTTTAAAAATGAAATTTAAAAAAAAATGAGGGAGCCTAACATTTTTACTCGTATTTGTGATCAAGTTTTCACATCCCTTTGTGGTCACTCTTATGTCTTTTGAAAATTTCAATTTTGTGTTGAAATAGAAATTTTGGGGGAGTAATAAGTCAAATGAATGTACTGAATATCATTTGTCCAAAATTTTCTGTGTAAATATTTTGTGTTCTTTGAAGGTTTCAGGTTTGTATAGAAAGCATCTGAAGGAGGATATTGATTTGTGTGATGATGTGTCAATAGGCTCAGCCCAAATACAATTAGACAACAATTCTGTGATTAAACTAACGTTCAAGAACTCGGCTATGAGGATTATCTCCTTGACATGATTGGTCTGCACAAAGATACAAGTCTTGTCAAAAATGGGTTGAGAGCATCAAATCTTTGCCTTGATTTCCTCAAATATCCCAAATCACCCTCACCATAGCCCTAAATTGAGTTTCTAGTTAGCAAAACAAAATAAAAAGCTGCTAGTGTTGCTCTTCAGAAAAACCTCTGAGTGAGTTACTTGTTAACTCCTCAGAATGTATTGAGTCAAAGTGCTTAACTCCTCTGCTATACGGAAGTATTGACCTGGAGTTGGTGGATCTTCTCTGTTATACGTCGGTATAGACCTGAAGATTCACCGAGCATGCTCAAATGTTTATCTCCTCTGTTATACGTCAGTATAGACCTGGAGCTCTAACCATTTGAGTTTCCCAAATAATAAGTCGCAATGTGTTCAAAAGAATCATTGCTGACAAGCTCCACTCCCAAAAATGCAAAAATGCAGAATGTCAAAAGAGGCTCATAAATTGATCAATATTCAAAAATTGATTCAAGAATTTCAAGCAAAGTCAATCATATTGCTCAATAAACCCTGATGATAGGACAAGTTCTTTTTACCTAGATGTCTGTGGGGACCGAGTTGCCCGAGTTTCTTCAAATCGAACTAAAACATGATAAGACCATCATAGAATGTCTGTTGAAAGGAAGAAGGCATGGGTTTAAATGGACAAACTTATTGACAATCTAGCCAAGTCTTTGTTTCTCTCGATGGTTGCTCGAAATGCATTATCTGATATCCTTTCAGGAAGTTTTTATTTTATTTTGTTTTATGTTTGGGTTCTTGAGTCTTGTTGGCCGTGTGTACCTTATGTGATGTGTTCTCTTTTTCTAAAATACTTGTGATCTTGTCGGACTCGTCCTCTTATTTCCGAATTTTTAAATTTTATTAGTTAAAAAGAAAATCCAAAAAGATTTTCATTTCAAATTATTTTCAAGTCTTCCGTATTATGCTATTAAAATTTTATCATTTTCACATGCATTTCACGGGAAATTGCACACACAAACGAACACGGGTTCGCTTGTCTTCATACACAAATAAACACGGGTTTATTTTGTTTAATGAAATGATCTAATGAGAAATCTCGAGATTTTGTCTGTGATTGTTGTGTTACAGATATTTGCAGCAATTGAGCAAAGCACCTGACCAGAGAACCTGTTCCTCAAAGTTTTTTTAGAAGATACCGAGCTAGGAAGCCTCCTTCTACATCTTCTGAAGCACTCAAGAAAAGATAGTTAGAAAGCCGTTCCTGATTGTACGAAAGGATGCACAGAAAATGGGGTAGCACATTAAATGGGGGAGCATACAATATGGGAGAGCTTGTAAGATTAAGGATCTTCAACAACAAAATTTGGCAAGCATTAGTTTTGGGGGAGTTTTGTTGGAGTTGAAATTAAAACTGAAGCTCACAAAATTGAAGATCCAACTGTATTGACTTATCGGTGCTGAACACGATGCAAGACGTTGATAATAGTAGACTATGGGGGAGTATTGTTGGACCTGAATTGTAGTCTAATATTATCAACACAGTCAAAGTCAACAAAAGTCAACGTCAACGGTCAAAGTCAACGCAAAAGTCAAGACGATGCGTTCGGGACGAAGATTAGAGACAAGACGTTGAAGGCGACGGAGTTTTATTGTTAATAATTATATTTTGTGTCAACAAAATATATTTAATCGTTTTTCGTCTTTTTAAGTATTTTATGTAATATATATATTTTGTTGTTATGACAAAATATATATTAGACTAAACATTAGGGTTTTATTTGTATTATTTCTATTTGTCATGATTTAGTCTAAGTATAGGGTCCTAATTGTCATTAGTCCAAAGTGTCATTAGGCTATAAATAGTAAATGGCAATTAGGGTTTTGGGGGCTTGAATGAGCATGATTTGGGGTCTTTCCATGTAAACAACATCTAATGCAAATCAACAAGAATCAAATCTGAGTTTTTCATTGTGTTCTTCATGTTCTTCATCTAGTTCATCATTATTTTACCATGTGTACGTCAGGTAGCCTCATGGATTTGAAGACCCTGAGTATACGCATCGTGTATACAAATTGAGCAAAGCGTTATACGGTCTACATCAAGCTCCAAGAATTTGGTACGAGACATTATATAAACATTTTCTAGAATATGGTTTTACAAGAGGTCAGATTGATCCAACTTTATTTATGAAGCGGGAAAATGAAGATCTACTATGTGTTCAAGTGTATGTGGATGATATCATCTTTGGATCAACAAGTTCGTCCATGTGCAAAGAGTTCGAGGAGATCATGAAATCCAAATTTCAGATGAGTTCGATGGGAGAAATCAATTTCTTCCTTGGATTATAATTTAACTAGTCAGCAGATGGAATCTTTAACAATGATTCAATGTTTGTTGAAAAACTGTTGAAGAAATTTAAGCTACAAGATTGTCAGACTATTAGAACTCCTTCTGATGTCAACTACACGATCCAACCTGATCCAAAAGGCAAATATGTTGATCAAACTGGATCAAGACCAGATGTCATGTATGATGTGTGTGTTTGTGCCAGATATCAGTCAGATCCTAAAGAGTCGCACTTGATCGCTGTCAAACTTATATTCAGATATCTCAAAGGAAAACCTAATCTCGGTTTATGGTATCCTTATGATGGCAATTTTGAATTATATAGTTATTCTAATAGTGATTATGGTGGTTGAGCTCTTGACAGGAAATCAACCACGGGTGGATGTCAGTTTCTAGGTCCTCGTCTAGTCTCTTGGCAATGCAAAGAGCAGACTAATGTTTCCGTATCCACTGCTGAAGTAGAGTACATTGTTGCATCTGCGGGATCTTCTCAAGTTTTGTGGTTACAAAATCAATTGCTTGACTATGGGTTTAATTTTCTCAAAACGCCTATTTACATAGACAATCTTGCTGCTATATTCATACTAATCCTGTTCAACACTCTAAAACAACACATATTGGAATTCGATATCATTTTCTTAGAGATAACTGTGAAAAGGGCTTAATAATTTTGATTAAAGTTCATACCGACAAACAACTGGCAGATCTTTTCACAGAATCTTTTTTGTCAGGACGGTTGAATATTTAATTCAGTCTATAGGATTAATCAATCATGATTGATTCTCTTTTCAAGAAAACAAAATATAAAATCAGAAAATATAAAACTCAAAAATATAATAAGTCGTTGTCATTTATTGTTTCCCATGTCTTTTTGTTGATGCATTGTGTGCTTGCATGAAAAAGAAAAGGAAAAACAGAAAAAGAAACATCATGTCAGAAAAAGAAAAGTGAGAAATGATAGACACACTAAGTATTATATGATACATCATTTTCAATAATAAAGATTGATAATTGTTAATTGATGTGCGAGACGGCTCAGGCAATTAAACTGAAAAAGTAGGTTCATTTTTGACAAACATAAAGCTTAATGTTTGTTGTGTTAAGTTCCATTGTCATACATGTTCAAATATATCTCTTTTTATGAACTGCTAGTGATGTTCTTCAAACATAATCGGGTAATGATGCAATATGATTCAGTGTGATGAACCGCATCTGTAAGCTTCTTTGTTGTGGTACCCATAGACCTGAAGTCTCACATGAAGTCTCTTTCGAGCTTCAAGGTGCAATAAAAGATTCCCAAAGTGGAACAGAAAAGAGTCCCAAAGATGGACCATTACCAAAATTCCAAAATGGAATTTCAGAATATTCCCAAAGGGAACGTAAGCAAAAGATAATTCCAAAAAGGAATTCCAAAAGAAGTCCCAAAGTGGACCAAATCCCAATAAGATAGAAAACACATTCCACACTGATTATGTTGTAAGTACCCAGGTTTTGTTCATTCTGGTTTGTTGTTGATAAGGAAATACATTGCTATATGTATACATGTGGGTCACATAAGTCATTTTAATCGAGCCTTAATCTCATCATGTTACTAAAAAAGTAAGTGTGCCAACTAGAGCTAATTGGTATGTATTCATATCATCACTCAACCAAACACAAGTCAAATGTCTATTCTAAAAAAAATATAAAACATGTTCGGATAATGTTTGGTATGATCTCACTACAGTCCATAGATTCATTGCATTGCATTTGTATTTTATTTTATGTGTGCTTTGTGTGTGCAGGCATGTGGATTCTTTAATTGCTCAACGACATCCTTTGTAAACTTAAAAATTTCAAGAAATTTCAAGTTTAGGGGGAGAAATAAGGAAATTCAGAATTTAAAATAAAAAAAAAATCAATTGTTAAATGAAAGGATCAAGTGATTATTGAATGCAAAAGTTTTGTTCATGATAAA
Organism: Tagetes erecta; assembly: GCA_030867185.1. Taxonomy (NCBI): domain Eukaryota; kingdom Viridiplantae; phylum Streptophyta; class Magnoliopsida; order Asterales; family Asteraceae; genus Tagetes; species Tagetes erecta. The sequence goes on from CM061487.1 coordinate 22,550,465, forward strand.
ATAACCCAAGGTCTTGTGATTTATTTTCATTAAAAATGCTTCGGGATATCAGAACATTTGGTTGTGCAAAATTTGTGTAAAAACCAAAAAATAAAAAGTTTGAATGAAAATTGATGAAAATTAAAGAAGTTTGATTGTTGATGTGTGTTGGTGAAATCTGAATTTGTTGCCCTAATTCATGATTGAAAATTAATTGCAAAAACTCTAATTAAGGATTTCTTGTCTCATTAATTGTCAAAAGTGTGCAGGGTGTAATAAATGAAGAAGAAAAAGTCGACAGTCGAAAAAAAATTTAAAATGGCTAAGTGTTGAACCGTCCAAGCTACTGTATAGTCGGGTTAAGAAAAGTCAAGGTTTAGTCGTCCCATGTTAAAATGTGCTTAATTGATTCAAATGTTGATATGACTCAATAGCTGACACGACTCAACCATTGACACGCCCAAACAGTGTTTGACCGGTCAAAGACTTATGATGAATTCTGCTGTGATACAAATGTTGACACGACCAAGTTTATGACCCGTCTCAACAGTGCATCACACAACCAAGTCTTGACACGACTCACTAATGAATGTCTGAACATATGTTGACACGTCTCAACAGTGTTTGACACGTCCCAACAGTTGTTGACCCGATCAAGCTCTAATGTGCTAAATCCTTACCCATCTAACACTCTGACCTGTCTCAACAGTGTTTGAAGTTTTAAGTATTTTTATTTTGACCCGTCTACACGTTGTCATCCATCCAAATAGTGAATGACCCGTCCTAACAGGGTCTCACTCGTCCAAACAGTAACTGACCCGTCCAAGGTATTTAGGTCATGTTGACCCGCCTGAAAAAGTTTGACCCGTCTCATTATTTTAACCTAATTCAGCCGACTCAACATCATCTTATATATACTACTTTGCAAAAACACCTGACATCATTTTTGATAACATCACCCGACCACACATCCGTTGTCTCTCTAAAACATTCAAATACCCTGTTCAATCTTGTGTCCTGTATCAGGCTTTTGATATTGATAAAGGTATTTTAACCATGATCAAACATCGTCTTCATCATTTTTCCTCATCATAATGGCTTAAATCGATCGATTGTTAATGAACAGTAATGATTCACACTGAATCGACACTTTGCGTTTTTAACTAAAAACTGAAATCAAGTTGATTTGGAACTTAATCAGACTGTTAATCACTTACAATCGTCATTCCAATCATCACAAATCATCAATTTGAACCTAATCAATGTAAAAAAATTGAATGTATGAGACCGCCATTGATATATATTGAACCAAAAGAATTTTGATGTGAATAACATGACTTCATGAAAAAAATTTTAAACATATTCTCAATCAAGTCATCATTCATCAAAGTGTTGAATCAATCTTGAATACAAGTATGAAAAGTTAGATGATCAAATTTTGTTATACCAGTTAATGTATGTGGTATTAAAATTTGCAACTCTTTTATCATTTATTCATATTATTAATCACTGACACATGTGTAACTGATTTCAGATGAATACTCTTAAGTATGAGCCAAAGCACAACATTGTGGCTATGCTTGATGAATCTATTCCTGAAGAAGCAGGATACCAGCAGATGATTCGTTTTCTTCGCAGAACAAAGTATGTGTATGCCATGTGTGCAAAGCCAATAGTATACATGAGGTTGATAAAGAGATTCTGGAAGACTGCTAAGGTAATCACAAATGATGAAGGTCGATCTGTTGTTCGAGGTTACATAACAAAACAGTTACAAGTGATAGTCTCTGAAGAATCAATTAGAGATGCACTGTATTTGGATGAAAATGAAGCTGGAGAATTAGATGAGTTTACTGTAGTAGAATGCCAAGAGTGCTTCATTAATATGGGACATCCTGCTGTGTTCCCAAAACAGCAGTTTGTCAGAGCACGATTAAGTAAGCAATGGAAATTACTTTGCTATGTCATTCAACACTGTCTTTCAAGAAGAAGTGCTGGATATGACACATTTCCATCCGATATTGCTTCTCCAATCGTTGCCATTGCCATGAACAGGAAATTTAATATGTCGGAGTGGATCATGAAAGGATTCATTTTCAATCTTCAGAAGGGTAGAAGATTCAAATTTCTCATGTATCTGAGGTTCTTACAGCTTATTATCAATGAAGCTCTTCCTGTGATTAAGAAGAATATAGTACCTGGTGATTTATGTGAGACCGATGATATAAATTCATTGTCATATCGAAAGATGAGTATGGGAGGAATTGCAGATGTTGAATTATTCGAGTATATGCGAGATAATGAAGAAGATGCTAGTATTGAACACTACCATATATTTCAGGATGATCCTTTCGATCCTTTGGATATAGTGGATGATTTACCAGATGCATTAAAATTAGATGATAGTGAAGATGATGATGATTCTAATGAAGAAGAAAGTGATGGTTCTGACTCTGATGGCAATGATGATGATAGTAATGATGGTATTGAAGGAGATGATAATGATAGTGAGTCTGATTCTAATGTTGAAGAAAATATTGATGAAAATGTGGATGTTCTAGAATCAGTTGATGCGAATGTCAATGTTCATGAGGAAGAAAATATTGTTCAAGATGTTATTGTGCCAGAATTGATGGTTGTAGAAACTGATGAGAATATCGATGTCATTTAGAATGCACAAGAGGTTATTGCAACTGAAGCTAAATCTGAGGCACAATCAGCTAAGGAAGCTGAGGTTGAAATACATATTCCTACTCCTGAAGAGAATCATGTTATCCCATCTCCTGCAACACAACTATCTGAACAACCAAGGGCGTCTTCACCTTAGGTTGATCCAATAGTTGAGACTGATGTGATTAATTTGAATGAAGAAGAAGATGAAGTATTTCATCTAAAGAGAATGATTGCAAAACTGTTGGATGATAATGAAAAGCTGAAAGCATCAAATGAGAGGAAAAGTAAAAGATTGAAAGAGTTTTGGAAACTCATCAGAAAAACACCAAGATTTTCAAGGAATTGGATGCTGAATATGAAAAGCATAAGGAAGATTATGAGGAATTGGAAGCTGAATGCAATACTCTAAAGGCTGAGAAAGAAGTGTTGGAAAAGAAATTAGAAGAAAAAAAGACTGAATCGTCTGAGTCAGACAAAGATTTTTGTGAAGAAGAAGAAGTTGGAGTGACTGATGCTCCCAGGTAAATCACAACACATTATACCAGATCAAGACGATCTCAAACTATGACTGAACCAGATGTTGTATTTGTCTCTGTTCCTGATGAAGCTGCTGCTAAAGTTGTATCTGAAAAGGCTGAGGGAAAACGCAAGTTAGATGCTGTGCCAGAAATAACTGAAGCTGATACACAAAAGAAAAAGGCACGAACCGAGGAAATAGCTCAGGAGAAGCCGGTTCAGAATGTGAAAGAAAGTGTGAATAAAACAGTTGAATTATCTACTAAATCTGGTCCTTCAGTGACTGAACACGATGTTCAAAATGTTGATGACATCCCACTGGATCTTGAAGCTAGGTTCCAATATCTGGAGAGAATGAAATACAACCAAGTTTATCTGAATGGACTAACCGTCAGTCAGATAAATGAGTATGAAAAGTGTCTCACAGCTCAGGAATTTGTATTTGGAGATGAAACGGATATTATCGTTGAGCCTGGTGAATGGACTCCATTGCAAGAGAGCTTAAATATTGATGATCTTCCTCCCGAAGAACTATATCATCAAAATCCAGAAGAGATGACAACTTGTGACATGAGATCATGGCTGCAATCTAGGAATTATCCTTATAGAAGCTTGAAGAAATTGAAGTTAGAGTCACTAAGAAAGCTGGTGAAAAACTTTCAAGCTTCAGAAAAGATGCACAATTGGATGTTCTTTACAAAGAGATTCAGGGTGATGGAGCCAAAAGAAATCCCGCTCATGTCATTACCTCTCGATACTCACAAGAAAAGAAAAGACTTGATTGATATATTTCCGAGTGAAGTCAAGGCTTACAACGTTCCATTGGAAACTGGAGAAGTGTGGAATAAGGCTTCAACTATTGGTGATATTGTCAGATCTCTACTGAATAAAGGACAATCTGTAGTCGAGCTACTAGATTCTATGACAGTTCCTGACAAGGGCAAAGATGTCAAGATAGTTGCATGGAAGTATTATGAAACTTTCGATTCTTTTCTAATCAAAAGCGTGAACGGAATTTGTGACGTGTATCATTACTACTCGAGTATATTCAAATTGTCGGTTCAAGACTTGAAGGAACTTCATAACTGCAACTGATCAATCATACCAAAGCTGAACGACGAAATAAGCTGGTGATGCTGCTTGATGCTGGTATAAGCAGAATGCCATAGTTTTTACAAGTCCGAGCCAAAAGGAAGATAGTGCGTATTTTGATAAGAAGAAGAAGAAGAGAAAGAAAAAGTTTGTTATGCGTGATATGTATTTAGAAGAATTCTATGATGAATACTATGACAAAGTGACTGATCCCGGAGTGAAAGTGTTTGATGGATCACTGAAAACAAAGCCAATACTTAAAGCATTCTATCATGACGAAACGTTTGAGTTGCTGGTTTATGATATGAAAGATTGGGAAAATGACGTGATCTAGTGATCGACTATTTGAACTGAAACTGTTGCATCCATCTTACATCGACTATTTGAGAAGTCAAAAGCAGGAAAAACTGAAGGATGAAGTTGCAGATGCTGATAGAAGATTGTCCGAGATCATGTTCGAGGTGATCGGTGCTGCTACAGAAAAGATCAGATAAAGAAAAGCATTACTATATGCCAACCTTGTGAAGATAGAGATCAATGACATAGATTTCATGCGGATTACTTCCAAAGGAACACTTTAAGTTTGTGCAAAAGGTGTCAAGAGGCCTTTTTAATTTTATGCTAACATTGATCTTGCAGGTGTATCCTTGGAAACGCTGAAAAGAATGGCAACATACGACATTCTGACAAACGAGTCAAAGCCGAAGCAGGCCAAGATAGCTGCAAAGTTCAAAGAATGCATTGCTGAAGCTATAAAAGATCAAAAAGAACATGCTTCGAGGCCTTTACTTGAAGTAAAAGATGAACCACAAGAGTATTAAGCCGATGTTCGATACAAGAAGAAAAGAAGAGGACGTTTTTTATTAAAAGACCAAAGATAAATCTTAGGGGGAGTAATGTTAGGGTCACCTCATGTGAAGAGTTACTTTGTTCTTTATTTGTACAAATGTTTTTGTTTAGGGTAAATGTGTATTTCTCTAAACGTATTGGTGTATAAATAGAAAGTTGTAGGTAAGAGTGGTATGTCCTTGAGAAAAAGTTTGTGTGTGATTGTACTTGTTTTTTTCTCTGCCCCATTGTACTACAACTATCTCATCATCAATACAAGTGAATTATTCAGTATGAATTCTGTGTTGATTGATTTTTGTTTTATTTAGATCCATGATATACAATCGTGTTAGTAGTAGTAACGATGCAATTGGATCTATCAGAAATGTTCTTTAATGTCTTAATGTCGTCCGTTATGTTTATAGCTTGTTTGGTGGTTAAGAGGTTGTAGTAGGCATTATTTTGATTCTTAGGAATAATGTACGTGTACACTTGTGAAATTGTATAATTTGTTCGGTGGTTAGAAAGGTTTGTGGAAAACATTGTTTACCTTTTTGGAAGAATGAGTGGAATGGAATCTAAGTGTTTCCAATGTTGAAATCCTCATCCAAATAGAACTTGACTTCTATATTCTTTATGATGTTTATAAATTCAAACAACATATCTTCTGGAGCACTTCAAACATAACACCAAGACAATCAACACCCGAGCTTCCTTGGTTTGTGAGTTCTATTCTTTACAATAATCAAGTCATGGAAAGTCAACCACAAATACTACATGACTCACCTGCACTAACGACGCCCTTCCTTCGCTAATGTGCTTATATGAGCACACTACTACTTGTTATTTGAAGGGAAGCCAGCCGCTTGTGGGATTATCTAGTGGAAAAGGTTGAACACCAAGTGAGGGGGAATAATGTTGATGTTATCCTAATATTATTAACCATTATTGCTACACACAACTCACAAATTCCCTCTATTCTGCTTAGGGGCTTGTACACATACACTTGTCATAACAAAAAGACTGTCCACCAAACCGGAAAAACAATAACATCATACAGCAACCCTATTCAGTTTAGAAAAATTTCTATGCTCAACAACATCACCCTCTGTTGCAATATTGTTGTCTTAGTTTTGTATGCAACCCGTATGTTTGTTAAAAGAAGAATTTTCTCGGTCTTTTTATATGCCATGTTTTTCCGGTCCACTATCGCTACTACCATTGGATATTCGAATAACATGTCACTGCAAATCATCACTCCAAACCATGATGAAAATTTTCAAAAAGGGTGGGATTTTGTAAGCTTTTGGGTACATTTGTCTTTGATGGGCTAGTAAATGATTGCGGGCGTAATTCTACTTGGTTTTATAGCCAAGCTTTTAAAATTGTAACCGCATGTTTGGGTTTTCTTACTACGTGCGATATGATATTAATGTAGTTTGAAAACTATACTCTTAATATATGTTGGGTGTGATCATATGGTGTGTATGACATAAGCTAGATACCAGAACATATTCTACATTAAATCTCTATCTATTTTGCTACTATAAAGCACAAGACTTCAAATCACTATCATATGTTGCTACTATAAAGTACTTAATTTGAGCAGATTAAATAACAAAAATTGAAAAAGCATTTAATAGTTCCCTTAATTTGTCTTGTAGCGCTGCAGTCTTCAGCAAAAGTTCATTTGCGAATGTAATGTAGCATTCAAATTTATGGACCTTAACAGCTACATTTGGCAAACAAGATATACTTAATAATGTGTCTTCAATGTATTAACCACTTAACATCATTTATGGGGCTGGTAAGTTTTAAGATATACTTAATAAGATGAGTCCCCAGTCTTTTTTTTTTCTCTTTGTATAAATATTCACATTTAAATTGGTAACACTAAAGAGTGAAATTGAAACATTTTTTTTATCAAGATATAACTAAATTCTTTTTCACAAACCAAACTACATCTGGATAATGGGTAAGCGAGCAACAAGCTGCGCCGCTATCCCCTTTTGAATCGCAAAGCCTATTCTACTAAATACAAATCCTTGGTTTCTCCGGCTCTGCGAGTCGCTGTGGACCACCTTCTGCACCCGCTCCAAAAAGCGTACCGCCTCGGGGGCTAGGGATCCAAAAGTGTCGAAGGCAAATGGAATGAACACGTGCTGGTTCTCCAAACATGTTGTCTCATGCTTAGCAACCTTCTTAGATTCTGCCCTCAAAACTGCTTGTCCCGGAACGAAACCACTATCTCTCAGCCCCACCAATGGGGATACTCCAGTGAGGTCGACGCACGCAAGTTTACCCCCTGCCCAGCCAAATACAAGAACGTCTACAGGGTGCAGGGTAGATCTTCCCTCTCGCGGATCAGTCAGAAAGTTAACAAGTGCCTCCTTCTTGGCTGAGATCCCGACACGCCTAAGCACATCATATAGGACATCTCTAACCCAGTCATGACGATACTTAAATCCCGGCAATTCCTTACAGTGAAGCGCATGCTCAACAAAACTGTCCAAACATGCTTTTTTACAAATGGGGCATGGTTCATCTGAAGGGAAAACGGGAATCATAAGCCGGTATTTGAGGATGGCTCTGTATTCAATTACCGACATCCGTTGCCCTAAGCCTTCAATCGGCACAACAGTTAAAAAATCCTGGGCATGAGCCCCCTTGAGACAAGCAAGAATTGCCCTTTGTCTTGGGGTCATATTGAATCGCTCCTCCATATCATGTGCGTGTTTACCATAAAGAGCATTCGCCAAGGTTTGTTGAGGTTTCTTGGGGGCGGTCTCCTTATCAGTAAAACCGCCTATATCAAGGTCCGGAAGAGTTGCTCCAATACTACCAAGCGCAAGGGAGTAGCCCGATCTACCCCGACAACACAAGCGCTTCGCAAGATGTGGTTTTGCAATTTCCACGATTGGGCCCTGGAAGCCACAAAGGCAAATGTGGAGACATCCTCCGCCGAGAAAATCCCTAAGCCTTCGCAACGCATAGGGAAGGAAGCCAACCTCCACTGTAGGTCCCCAAAATGCGGTCCTCCACAAACAACAATATCTTCAACTGCACCCCGCAGGCCTACGTCAAAGATGGGCACAGCCTCTTTGACATGTTGAGGTTGACAGGTCCTTAGCCCAAACACTAACTTAGCAACCCACATGCATGAGCGCAACAAAAGGAGCTCACTTTGAGGGTCCCTCAGGTCCGGCAGGCGTTTCATAAGTTCAACCGCCCGCAAAGCTCTTTTAGTTGCCAAAGACTGAATAAACCCTGCATCCCGACTAACCGCTCCCCCAAGGAGTTTAACCCCTCCCACGGGCCTACTAATATCGCTAGGGAATAGACCCGACGCTTTCTTCAAGCCATTGCATGACGGCCAAAAAATCTCCGTTTTCCAAATATTAAGCCTAAGCCCCAGAGACGGCCCTTCTGAGCGAATAATGTCCAATGCCCTAGCAACTTCCTCAGCCTTGCCAATGATAGTGCGATCGTCCAAATACCAAGCATGGAAGGGCAAGGAACAGGCGCCCTGTATACTAAGAATGAGCGGATGGAGAATAAGTGCAAAAAGAAGGGGGCCAAGATGGTCCCCTTGCTGCACCCCACTAGAAGCCCAAATATGAGTATCCCCTATATATAACCTGGCAGGCTGGGCATATAAAAACTGAACCCATGGGAAAATGGAAACACATCTGCAGCTAACTTCCCTAATAAGGGTCGTCCGGTCCACCTCGTTGAAGGCGTTTGAAAAATCAACAGTGAGCATAGCCAAAGACCCATCAGAATGGAACGCGCTCAGAAACCAGTTAGCACTGTGCAATACCGCTTCTGCCCCATTAGGGACCCCAACCCCGAATTGAAAATCCCCAAGGTAAGCAGCCACCTCTTTCCCCACTTTACGCATAGCGACTTTAGACACCAATCTCCTCCAAATAGCCCCCACCACGATGGGCCTAATCCCATTGTCCGACTTTAAGAGGGGGGTTAACGGCGCCGAAGCAATGAACTCGGATAGAACTTTAGGACAAAGCCCTCCAAGCCATAAGTTGACAACATCCGTGATGGCCTTTAGGTACCCGGAGGCGGTTGGAGACCCCTGACCACAGAAAGCGTCTAGAATATGTTGGGCCCGCAAACCATCCCTCCCACAAGATGTACCTTTCGGGAAGGTTTTAATACATTCCAACACACAATCAACGTCCAACCGCAAAGCTGGATCCGATGGCACGACAGAGGGCATGGTTGGGGGGTCCACTGCCCTAGCAACTTCCTCAGCCTTACCAATGATAGTGCCATCGTCCAAATACCAAGCATGGAAGGGCTTGAATTGATAATAGCTAGGCTATTGTTTTACAATACGTCAGCATGAATTGCTCTTTGCACTTAGATATGAAGCACGATATAGAACACCATTTAAATAAATAAATAAAACATCATCTAAATAACAATACACGGAACATGCCATGTTTTCTGGAGTTCGTTTCTTTTGTTAATTTTATTTTTTTAAACTAATGGAGATTCTAATTCATACAATCTTAGGTTATGTTAGAGATTTTTAATTCATTATATTTCATCTGATTTCTAATGTTTCTTATGCAGATATATAATCTTGATAATGACTTGATATTTGGATAATGAAAAAATTCATTATGATAGATTAGGATATAATCTGTCATAGAAAATTATATAATATAAATCATATTATGCAATAAATAAGTTAATGGTTTTCTAAGTTAATTTAATTAGAACTTGTTATTCCCCTACAAAAGGATATCGATAAGTGGTTAAGGAAGAAATATATGACATTCTTGAAAGATAGAATCTATGAATGAGCTCTTTCATCTAAGCCTAAAACACGGCAAGAGCAAATGGACTTTAAGTGAGTGAAGGAAGGAGGGGACAAAGTTTAGCTCTATGAGGCAAGAAAGCAATATCAGTATAAGGAGCAACGCAGAATAACTAAGCATGACAAGATGAGGATAGCTAAACTTTCAAAGACAGTAGCAATGGGAATGAGAAATCCTGGTATTCTTTCCCTAGCAATTGGAAGATTTTATTGACCCAAGACCTGTATGTAGACCTGGACATCTTTCTATTTTAATTGAAGGGATGATTTAATTAAATCATAAAATTTAATAGATTAGCTAATAATATGTGAGTTTATAATATGTATAAGTTCGTTTTTCAGAAACTTTTTAGGTTAATTAGTATCATCATAGTTGTGGATGTAGGCGATGGACGTTACTCATTTTTGTTCTAAGGATGAAGCTATTTTTCTTGGCACTCTAAATGACAACAATATTTGTTAATTTAAAATTAAAAAAATAACTACACAAAATGAAAGAGACAAAAACATTTCATCTTTAACGTGTGTCAAGCAAATCTATCTAAAAAATGTACATATAACTAACTTGCTAATAACAAATTAGTTATCGCTAAATAACAAATGCTCTTGAGAAATAAATCTAGATAAGCATCTTCACTAATCTCATTTAATGTCTAGAAGTTTTCTTTTTCTTTTTATCTTCTGTCAAGCTTTCATTAGTGATACTTGTTTATGAGCCAAAGATATAAAGATATAGCATGATGAAAATGTAATAAAGGTAAATGTCTGAACCATTAAGAACTAGTATATTGTTTAACCATTTAAAGGTAAATGTCTGACCAATTCAGATAATAGCTCTTAACCATTCAGACTCTGTATAATGTTTAACCTTTCAGAGACAAATGTTTTAATAATTCAGACATCTGCTCGCAAAACAAACAATTTGAACCATTAAGTTTTGAACCATTCAGACATCTGAACCATTAAGACGCTGACACAAACAACCCCTAAGGATTTTGCTACATGCTAACATACCCGATGGGCCTTCGGTAATTAGTGGGCTACCGAGACACTGGTTTTACATGAATGAGCCGGCCCTACATGAGAAGCAAATAATTTTACAAGAGTATTTGAAAAATAATACATGCTAAAATGAACGGTTAACCTCGTATCAATTGACATGTATATATTCACCGAAGCGATGTTGAACTGCAATAGTGGCACGGTTTTTAAATGTACACTGATAAACTATCCCAAAAAAGAAATAAAAATATCACATTCGTTCTAAATTATGAACCAAGAAAGAGTGTAACTAAATATATGCATAAGAATAATTTGTTCACCTTCTATAAACTTGCTTAACTACTCGTACCCATCATTGCTTTTAGTATATCCAATCGTATATGAACAGGACTAGCAAACAACGCCCTTGCTTTTTTTTCCGCCAGTTCTTTATACATTTTTTTTATATTTCTTCAGGTTCTAAACCGATTGTCTTCAAATCTCTATACATTTCCTCACTGGTACACATATCTTCTTTAACCGCAATACCGACGCCAGATTTGACGATGAGGACGCCGTTGAACAGCGACTCCAAAACCGGTTTTGTCAAAGATGGGTTATATCACATTGGTGAGTAGAAAAGAAACACCATCACCGGCCGCCTATTCTTTGGTGCCAATTCTGATGCTTCAATTAAGTTTCAACAATAAAAAATTTGAAATGACGGATGATGAAGAGTTAGGATTGTATAAAGTGTGGATGAAAATTTGAATTTGAATCTTTCATATTGCTAGCAAGGAACCCGTGTGATGCGGCGGGAACATCAATTTACAACAAACTACTCGTATTCGTTTAAAATGAGTCGCTTTGTAATTGTCTTTAAACGTTTTCTCATTTATCACATTTTAAACTCCCAATATCATTATCATATTTAACATAGTAATTAAGTATAGTATTTGTGCTATTCTTACACTTACGTTATTATTTTTGGGTATCAATTAATACTAGCACAGCTTGGTATTCGTGTTTCGTACTTAAATACGTTCATTTGTTATAGAATCCATTACCTTAGACTTCTTATTATTCTACATGACATATTTATTATGAACATGTATGATGAGAATCTGTTATAACATATTGGGCCTTTAATGGGCCTCTTTTATTAGGTTGGGCTTTATTCGGCCTTTGGGCACATTTACTAAAAATTCATGATTAAAATGATATAAATAACAACGTTGTGTTAACGTAGTTATCCTGAAAATATCGGGTGTCACACCACTGGTAAGCCCTACCCGTAACCCTTACCCGCTTTCATACCCACCACCCTTATAAATCATACCTTGAAAAGACAAGTTATGATCTTTTTTTTTGGGAAGCAACCAATTGGTTATAACACCACCGAAGAAAGATTCTTGATTTATAGGCTACTCATAAAAAGCAACAAAAGTTAGAAAAAGTATTCTTTACAAGATATTTCAGTAGAATTCGTCAACCAAAACTCTCATGAATTTCTGCAGTAGTTATCTATACTACATTCATCTATAAAATATAATAAAGCAAACCTATTTCTTGCAAAGTGTTAATCTCTTAGCACAATTATCCCGTAATTGCACACTTGGCATAATATCATCCTTTCAAAGCTGACATGTCACCTCTTCTAATTTTCATATTTTTTTTGTTTTTTGAAACTAGGTTTGGTTTAAAGTTTAAACTATGTTACTCCGTATAATATAAGTGCTAGCACACCACCAACGACTTTCTTTCACGTTCATCTTCGTCACCAATGTTGTCAGCTCATCTATGATTAATCTTCGACCTTTTTCTATTGATGATTAATCTTCACCTTCTTCACCTCATTTATCCATTATATTCTTCACCTTTGTTAATACATCATATTCTTCATCTTTGATTGATTAACACAACGACGATTAGGGTTCGCGTATGACATAAGCCCAGATTAAACGAGCGGTGAAGATGGCAGCCGAGGAAAGATTAACGGCTATGGATTTTCATATAACAGGAAATAATTTTGCTAAACACTGGTAAGACTGGAGTCTGTGGGATCTCTTTCGAAAGTAGTGTGCCCGGCCAAAATACCAAAATAAGATACTATTGTTGATAAAGAATGGCTGATGTTTTTGTGGCATGTTATTTTACTTTTTTTAAACCCTAATTGATACTATCTACAACGATTTCTTAAAATTCTATGGTTTTTTAATGTTTATTATATTGCAGAATGTAGGCATGTGCATTGACATCTTCATTCCTATTGATATATGTTATTTTGAAGGACTACAAATCATAATTTTGATTTACAATATAGCTAATTGATCCAACTTAAATTTATTGTGATTCAAGAAAGTTATTTGTATGTGCTTTGCTAACTAGCTGATACATTTGAATATTAACTATTAGTATGTTCTTTCTATCAGTTTGTAAATGCTTTGCTAACCTGGTGATACATTTGAATCTTTTCCTGTTTTATGTGTTTTTATTTGTGAATTTCAATTGGGAAACCTAATTGAAAATTTGAAGGTATTCAACAACGTTCGGTCTACGATTCGTTGTTCTAAGGATGAAGAATAGTACTCAGAGCTCTGATTCGTTAGTTCTAGAGCTGCAAAGTTTTAATCAATTAGATATTTCATGTTGTTTAATCAAATATGATAACCTAAGCAAGTTCAATATATCACCCATATAAATAGCACTAGTGTGGATCTATATCAGGTCAAATTAGAGCTCGTGAATCTGCTAATTAATCAACAAACATAATATCAATCAAGCAAAACAAACACAAAATCAACAGAAGAATTACTAATAAATGCTTTGTATTGATCTCTTAACTGTGTGTACAATAAGGTGTAATTGCAATAAGTTGTATTCAAAAGTCTGCTAAGTACAATGCATACTACCCTATTTATACTAGCTAGAGACAATACATGAATAAGAAAAACAAATTAACAAACTGTTAAAATGATGTGCGGATGACAGTTCTGTCCGCACATCTCTGGTACAAAAGTTGTCCGCATATCTCAACATTTTGTTCGCACATCTTTGTTTTTCTTCTAAACTTTTAAGTATGATAATCAAAATATACCAACAATCTCCCCCTATCATCATGCTTTAAAGTTCTTCTATTTCTTCTTCTTTTACTTCCATGATTCAAAATCAATCAAAAATTATGCACAACATATTCTTCTTACAACTTTAATCAAATTCTGCTTTCTTTGTTTTCATTGCATCAATCTCAGATTGTTTATTCTTCTTCAAATCAATTTTATACTTCAAATTCTTCGAAACCAGTTGAATTTCTCATCTTCAGATTTCATTTTCAACTTGAAAAACTTTTCTTTCATATTCTGTTCACGTTCCTTCAACGTTTTAGCTACGGATTGAAACTCATTTGAGAAGAAAGATGATCTTTCTTTTTGTTTCAGGTTTAGAATTTTAACAATACGAGCAAAAACATCAGGTTTGGGAGTTTTATCTCCACTAGCAAAAGCATCATGTCTTTCCGGAGAAATAACTTGATTTAACCTTCTCCTTCTATAATCATCTTCTCTATCAATAATCTTTTGAACATCTTGCGATGTTCTAGGTTTGTAGATCACTACAACAAAGGAAACTTCATGTGAAACTTCAGGTTTGTGAGTACCACAACAAAGATGCTCTGCTTGTTGCTTGTTCTCAAACTTCATACTCTCCATTTAACTTGAAAAAAATATTTGTTAGAACGAACACTTCAAAATAAATTAAAAACCCTAAGACGACTGTTAGGTCAACAGTAATCGACTTTTAGGTCAACAGATTTTAATCTGATTATGATGAACAAAGGAAATCAATAACTTGTAAACAAGTATCAATATACATGTTTTTCAAGTTTATATTAAAAATCGAACTTGATTTTGTTCATTTCATCGAGTTGTCGATTTGTTTTTCTTGTTGATGAAAAGTGATAGTGTATATTTCAAAAACGATACTTACTCACACAGATAACTAGCTTGACTCTGTAATCTAGATTATATGTATACGATATTTGAAAGATTAAATGTGATGTTAGAGTTTGAATGTATGAAGATCGCCTTGTGTCTGGATGAAAAGTTTCGAAGTGTTTTGAAATGAACGATTTAAGGGTTTTGAAGGGTTTATATACTATATCCACACTTAGTGTAATTTTAAAGACAGACTTTAAAAGATATGCGGACAACAGGTTGTTCGCACATCTACTAAATTTTCAATAATTTCACAAGTAGAATGATTATTTGAAAATTTTTAGTTGATTCAAACACATTTACAAGTGATTATCAAACTTTTAGTATTAAATTCTGTTTTTAAATCAAACAATTTTGTGATCTGCGGACAATAGTACATGATATGCGTTCAACGGTAACACTCTTGTTTTGTACTGTTGTTCGCACATCCTTCAAAAATTCCTTAATTGTTTTAGAGATTTTCATCTTTAGATTTAAATCACTTTCAAGAATGATTTATTTCCAAATCTTAAAAATCTTTGATTTTGGTCGATCTGCGGACAATAGTGTTATCCGCACATCTTATGATATGCTTGCTACAGTAACATCCGCACATCTTCAAACACTTAGACATTTTTCAAGATAATCTTCATCTTTATTGATATTGTACTTAGAAAAGCACTCAGAGATCATGAATTGATCAATGGGTAACAATTCTTTTTACTTGTGACAAAATCATCAAATCTAATTTGATTCTTCCTTGCTTATCTGCACACACAAAATTCAGATTATTAGTTCATTTGTCATGAATCATTGAAAACTTTAAGAATCATCAAAGTAAAGTAAAATTCACTTCATTGATTTCTGACAGTGACTTCAGTGATTTAATGTAAAACCCTAAATTTTGACGTAAGTATATGTCGATAATGGGCGGGTGTTCATGTAAATAGCACGTTGAATAAAGAGTCCTAATGTATAGAGATAAACCCTAGGGGTGATAGAGGACTTAAAATGAAGAACGTGGGCGAAAACGGAACTCAAATCGGAGTTATAACGAAGCGGGAAATGCGAAAACACCCTAGAAATGCCCGAAAACTTCTTTCGAGCATATCTTGACTTAGAAGAAGAGTTACGGAGCCCATAATATATGAATTCCACGTGTTTCGACGAGAGGAATCTGAAAATATAGGTTACGCGATACGCGCATCAAAGGGTAGGCCCCTGCGCGTATCGCCTAGCATCAGTCGGGTGGAAAACAGCTGGCAGCCACTCACCATCTACGCGATACGCGCAGATGGTGCATGTGGGCTGCGCGTAGCGCCTAGAACAGGCCAGACAGCCTATTTAAAGGGGTGCAACCCCCCTTCACACTTGCTCACTTCCCTCTCTCTCTCTAGAACGTTTTAGAGAGAGAAACACCTAGTTTTTCTTGCGTGCGGTACCCTGCGTCGTGACGTTCCTTCGAGTCTCGGGCGCGTGTAGATCGCTTGGCGTGCGTCGAGGTTCTGTCCGAGTGAAGAACGGTGATCATCAAGGTGTTGCGCGACTGAAGATCGGTGATCGACGAGGTAATAGTCTTTCATTCTCGATCTAGTTTAGGACGGGAATCGGGTTGGGAACTCGATGGGAATGCGGGGTGAAGATACCCGCATAGCACGAGGGACGTGCTAGGGGAAATAGTTGCGGGATTAAACACCCGCAACTAACGGGTAGATTACCCGGGGAGGGTGCGGGTTGAATATCCGTACCCTAGGGGTATGATATCCGTTGTGTACGGGTAACATATCTCTGTAGGATTCGTTTAGATCCCCGAGGTGTGGGATTTGGTAAGCGTAGGTGGCAACGACTCGTATCTAGTCGTGTGCTTTGCTAGTTAAACCCTAGGACTTACATAGTCTTAGGAATCGTTGTTTATAACGTTGTGATATCGCGTTATAGGTGGATTATAGCTATTGAAGTTGATTGTCAGTATAGCTATTTGTGTTGATTGTGGAGATAGTCATTTGGATTGATTATCGGGATTAGATCAAGGAACGAAGCTACTTGTGAGCTTGTTGTGATCTTGTTGAGGTGAGTTCATATACTTAAACTCTTTTGAAATGATTGTATGTTTTACAAAACTGGATGTGTTGCTTAAACCTGTTTTGGTTGCAAATGATTGTGAGTTTTTGTATAAACTCTTTTGGAATGGTTGTGTTCTTAAACTGTTGTTTATGAACGGTTGGCTAGCATTCTACGGTAAATATCGGGCAATACCACTTCTGTTTTTGGGTGACGGGCGGTAAACTCAGTGAAGGGTATATGCATATATTCTGCTCCAGCGCAGACGTGCCTGACGGAGTTGTTGAGGGGTTTATCGTATTGTCTGTGTATATTTATCTGATGATGCTAGTATGTTTATGAAATGCTTGTAAGTGATGGAGTTAGTAGTAACTCTTTGATCAATGGAGCTTGGCAACTCGTTGATCAAGGTTTTTACAAGTATTTGGTTGAATGTTTGAAATGTTTTGTAAAATGTTTTATTATGAACTCACCAGCGTAAGCTGACCCTTTCTTTTAAAACTTTTTGGCACACATCCTAGGTGCCGTGTGATGCAGGAAAGCACTGTTGAGGCTAGAGCAGGTAGAGGGCTTGCGGGCTTAGAAGATAGACGCTCTGGACCTAGAATAGTTGCTAGCTTTAGTTTGTTAATGTTATGTATCAAACAAACATTTGTCGTTTTGTAATCAATGTATTGTATATATGAAGTTTGATGTATGCACAACTTTAAGATTTAAGCTGTGTGTATGTATGTTTGTTGATTCCGCTGCGTTGCTCTTGATATCCATCCGTCACACGCGATAACCCCCGGGCACCTGGGACCGCCCGCCGCGTTGGGGTTGTGACAGGCTTGGTATCAGAGCCGTAGTTTAAGCGAACTAGGTACAAGCTTAGTATCTAGACTTAAACTAAGATGAGATAAGATAGGATAAGTGCCCGCATAGGTGTATTGAAGTTTCCTTTTTGGGAAGGGAAATGGGTTTTGGTATGAACGTGGCGGGGAATGGCTAAGAACACGATCAGCGCGGTAAATAAATAATTGCAACTGGCCACTGTCATTATTTGTTTACAAGCACTATATTGTTCTTAATCATGGTCCATCATGTGAATACTGACTCCCTGCTCTCTTTTGTAGGTACAGTTATGGCTAGAAAGAAAGGTAGTGGTAGGCGTCCTCCTCCGAGAAGAAGTTCTAGGATTAACACGAATAAAGAAGCTGATAACGCTGAGACTATCGAGAATCATGATAATGACGGAGAGGAAGTTATCATGACGGAAACTCAGTTTAATTCGGCGGTTGCTGATCAAGTCTCCAAGGTACTGGAAACCACGTTGCCTAGGATCATAGACTCTGCACTGCAAAGGCGATCAAATGAAGAGAACCGTGGAGGCAGTGGTGGCACTGGAGGTGGCACCGGAGGCAGTGGTGGTACCGGAGGCGGTGGTGGTACGGGAAGCGGTGGCGATGCCAGAGGCGATGGTGGTACTGGTGGAAACGATGGTGGTACTGGTGGAAACGATGGTGGAAGAATCCCCAAGCGAGGTTGTTTGTATAAAGGTTTTAAGGATTGTACTCCTAAACCCTTCAGTGGAAAAGGTGGTGCCATAGCGACGTACAATTGGATTTCTGCGATGGAAGCTGTGATCAACATCAGTGAATGCCGAGAAGATCAAGCGGTCAAGTACGCTGCTCATTCGTTTGAAGAAGAAGCTATGCACTGGTGGAAAACGATAGTCCAAAGGAAAGGACAAGCCGCTATCGATAGCATGAGGTGGAATGACATGAAGGAGTTGGTGCTCCAACAATTCTGTCCGCAGAATGAGTTGGACAAGATGGAGATGGAGTTTCTTCGGCTAGAGGCTGGATCGATGACGCATCGTGAATACACCTCGAGATTCAATGAGATGGCTTTGTTGGTTCCCCACTTAGTCACTCCTGAGTCCAGAAGGTTGAGATGCTATATCCAGGGGCTTCCACCAAAGGTCCGAACGCATGTAAAGGCGAAAGGGCCAACGACCTTTGATGAAGCAGTAGGACTGAGCGCAATCATCTACGATGAGGTGCAAAGTCAAGAAGTACATGAAGGAGAAAGGAAGAGGAAGTCGGAGGATAGGAAGAGTGGATCTGGCGGTAGATTCAAGTTCAAAAAGGGAGAAGGCGGTGGCAAAGATAAGGGGAAGGTTGGAGAGGAATATCAAGAGAAGAGGTGTTACAGATGTCAGCAATCTGGACATCTCGCAAGGTCGTGTCCGACGATTAAGTGCTATAATTGTCAGGAAACAGGGCATTTTAAGAATGATTGCCCTAAATTTAAAGGAGGAAAGAACCCAGCCAAAGGGCGGGTGTTTGTTATGAAGAAGGGTAATGATAAAGAAGTTAATGAGGATGTTGTGGCAGGTATGTTCCCTCTAAACAACGTTTATGCTAAGGTTTTATTTGACACGGGTGCAAATAAGAGTTTTGTGTCAACTTCCTTTGGTAAATACCTAGGAAAAGAACCTGTAGTACTAGATCTTGCTTATGAGGTAGAAACCGCAAATGGAGGAAGTGATATGATAACAGTAGTGTATAAGGATTGCTTGCTTAATTTAAATGGTGTCGAGTTTCCAGTTAATGTTATGCCTATGAATTTGTGTGGTTATGATGTAGTCATAGTAATGGACTGGTTAACTTATAATCGAGCCCAAGTTGATTGTGAGAAAAAGTCGGTTAGGGTATGTAAGTCAGATGGTGAAACATTAGTGGTTAAGGGAGATAGTATCGGAGGTAATATCCGGATGATATCTGCAATTAAGGCTAGTAAATGTTTGATGAAAGGTTGTGAGGCTTTTATAGCCTATGCTTTAGATGCTAAGCCCGAAAGGCAGATTTCGGATATCCCAGTCGTGTGTGATTACCCTGACGTGTTTCCTGATGACTTACCGGGACTCCCTCCCAACCGACAAATCGAATTTCGAATCGATTTAATACCTGAAGCAAGGCCGATTGCGAAGGCTCCTTATCGTTTGGCGCCCTCCGAATTACAAGAGCTGATGAAGCAAGTCCAGGAGTTGCTCGACTTAGGCTTCATTAGACCGAGTTCATCCCCTTGGGGTGCACCAGTGTTGTTTGTAAAGAAGAAGGACGGTTCCATGCGGATGTGCATCGACTACCGTGAGCTGAACAAGTTGACAATCAAGAACAAGTATCCATTGCCGAGGATAGACGATCTGTTTGATCAGCTGCAAGGCGCTAGTTATTTCTCCAAGATCGATCTTAGGTCTGGATATCATCAGCTAAAGGTGCGGGAAGAAGATATTCCCAAAACGGCTTTTAGAACCCGTTATGGGCACTATGAGTGTTTGGTTATGTCCTTTGGATTAACCAATGCCCCTGCAGCATTCATGGATCTTATGAACAGAGTCTGCAAGTCGTATTTAGACAAGTTTGTCATTGTCTTTATTGATGATATTTTGGTCTATTCGAGAGATCAAAATGATCATACTGAACACTTGAAGAAGGTTTTGGAAACTCTCAGGCAGGAGAAGCTGTACGCTAAGTTCTCCAAGTGTGATTTTTGGAAAAGAGAAGTTCAATTTCTCGGGCATGTGATAAATGAAGCTGGTGTTCAGGTAGATCCAACTAAGATAGAGGCTATAATGAAATGGGAAGTCCCGAAGACTCCCACGGAAATTAGAAGCTTCTTAGGTTTAGCTGGGTACTACCGAAGATTTATCAAGGACTTCTCTAAGATTGCTACGCCGATGACTGCATTAACGCGGAAGAAGGCTGAGTTCAAATGGGGACCCGAGCAAGAGGAAGCCTTTAATGTCTTGAAGAAGAAGCTTTGTAGCGCTCCAATCCTTTCATTACCCGAAGGTAATGAGGATTTTGTGGTATGTTGTGATGCCTCACTTAATGGTCTTGGTTGCGTGCTGATGCAACGAGAGAAGGTCATTGCCTATGCATCACGACAATTAAACGTTCATGAGAAACGTTACACCACACATGATTTGGAATTAGGTGCCATAGTGTTTGCCTTGAAGACGTGGCGACACTATCTTTATGGTACTAAATTCGTGATATATTCTGATCACAAAAGTCTTCAACACCTTTTTGATCAGAAGGAGCTAAATATGAGGCAACGTAGATGGATGGAATTGCTTAGCGATTATGATTGTGAGATCAAATACCACCCTGGCAAGGCCAATGTGGTAGCGGATGCCCTCAGTCGGAAGGAGAGGATTAAACCCATTAAAGTAAGGGCCTTGCAAATCATTGTAACGATTGATTGGAAGGATCAGATCGTTGAAGCTCAGACAAATGCCTTGAAGGAAGAAAACATCAGGAAGGAGCGAATGGTGGGAAAGGAAGGTTTGTTGACAAACGGAAAGGATGAGATTCTAAGGTTTGGGTCAAGAATTTGGATTCCAAAGTTTGGAGGAATTCAGGATAAGATTCTTGACGAAACCCACAAGTCTAAGTACTCGATTCATCCTGGAACGGATAAGATGTTCATGAACTTGAAAGAACATTATTGGTGGCCCAATATGAAGAGATCAATTGCACAGTATGTGCAAAGGTGCTTGACTTGTTTATAAGTTAAGATAGAACGTCAGAAACCAGCAGGTCTGTTACAACAGATAGAATTACCAGTTTGGAAGTGGGAAAGAGTAACAATGGATTATGTCACGAAGCTCCCAAGAACTCGTGCAGGGCATAATGCCATATGGGTGATTGTGGATCGATTGACCAAGTCGTCCCATTTCATACCATATAACGAGAGCTACTCACCAGAGAAGATGGCGAAATTGTATATCAAGAAGATTGTGAGTAGACATGGCGTGCCACTTTCGATCATCTCTGACAGAGATAGTCGATTCACGTCAAGGTTTTGGGCGAGTCTGCAAAAAGATCTAGGAACTAGATTGAATTTGAGCACGGCATATCATCCTCAAACTGATGGGCAGAGTGAGCGTACGATCCAAACCCTTGAGGATATGCTGCGTGCGTGTGTGATTGACTTTAGTGGTAGTTGGGATGAATTCTTACCATTGGTTGAGTTTTCATACAACAATAGTTATCACACTAGCATAGGGATGGCACCATTTGAAGCACTTTATGGAAGAAAGTGCAGAACTCCTGTTTGTTGGACTGAAGTTGGGGAGGATTAGTTGTGTAGTACAGAGATGATGCTAGAAACAACTGATAAAATCCAACTGATTAGGCAAAGGCTGAAAGCTGCCCAGGATAGGCAGAAAAGTTATGCTGATGTTCGTAGAAGGCCTTTAGAATTCAAAGTCGGGGACTATGTGATGTTGAAAGTATCTCCTTGGAAAGGAGTTGTGAGATTTATCAAACGAGGAAAGTTAGCCCCGAGGTACATTGGTCCATTTAAGGTTGTTGCGAGAGTTGGGAAAGTTGCTTATAAGCTTGAGTTACCGGAAACCTTGAAAGGTGTACACGATACCTTTCACGTGTCAAACTTAAGGAAATGTTTGGCGGATCCGAATCAAGCTGTACCTCTCGAAGATGTTCAAGTAAGCGAGAAGCTATCTTTTACTGAGAGGCCAGTGAAGATTCTTGATACTCAAGAAAGAAAGTTGAGAAAGAAAAGAATCCGGTTAGTGTTGGTCCAATGGGAAGGACAAAGAGGACCGGAGAAAACTTGGGAATTGGCTAGTGAGATGAAAGCCAAATATCCTCAGTTATTTTTGTAATACTCGAATTTCGAGGACGAAATTCTTTTAAGGAGGGGAGAAATGTAAAACCCTAAATTTTGACGTAAGTATATGTCGATAATGGGCGGGTGTTCATGTAAATAGCACGTTGAATAAAGAGTCCTAATGTATAGAGATAAACCCTAGGGGTGATAGAGGACTTAAAATGAAGAACGTGGGCGAAAACGGAACTCAAATCGGAGTTATAACGAAGCGGGAAATGCGAAAACACCCTAGAAATGCCCGAAAACTTCTTTCGAGCATATCTTGACTTAGAAGAAGAGTTACGGAGCCCATAATATATGAATTCCACGTGTTTCGACGAGAGGAATCTGAAAATATAGGTTACGCGATACGCGCATCAAAGGGTAGGCCCCTGCGCGTATCGCCTAGCATCAGTCGGGTGGAAAACAGCTGGCAGCCACTCACCATCTACGCGATACGCGCAGATGGTGCATGTGGGCTGCGCGTAGCGCCTAGAACAGGCCAGACAGCCTATTTAAAGGGGTGCAACCCCCCTTCACACTTGCTCACTTCCCTCTCTCTCTCTAGAACGTTTTAGAGAGAGAAACACCTAGTTTTTCTTGCGGAATCGCGCCTCGTGTGCGGTACCCTGCGTCGTGACGTTCCTTCGAGTCTCGGGCGCGTGTAGATCGCTTGGCGTGCGTCGAGGTTCTGTCCGAGTGAAGAACGGTGATCATCAAGGTGTTGCGCGACTGAAGATCGGTGATCGACGAGGTAATAGTCTTTCATTCTCGATCTAGTTTAGGACGGGAATCGGGTTGGGAACTCGATGGGAATGCGGGGTGAAGATACCCGCATAGCACGAGGGACGTGCTAGGGGAAATAGTTGCGGGATTAAACACCCGCAACTAACGGGTAGATTACCCGGGGAGGGTGCGGGTTGAATATCCGTACCCTAGGGGTATGATATTCGTTGTGTACGGGTAACATATCTCTGTAGGATTCGTTTAGATCCCCGAGGTGTGGGATTTGGTAAGCGTAGGTGGCAACGACTCGTATCTAGTCGTGTGCTTTGCTAGTTAAACCCTAGGACTTACATAGTCTTAGGAATCGTTGTTTATAACGTTGTGATATCGCGTTATAGGTGGATTATAGCTATTGAAGTTGATTGTCAGTATAGCTATTTGTGTTGATTGTGGAGATAGTCATTTGGATTGATTATCGGGATTAGATCAAGGAACGAAGCTACTTGTGAGCTTGTTGTGATCTTGTTGAGGTGAGTTCATATACTTAAACTCTTTTGAAATGATTGTATGTTTTACAAAACTGGATGTGTTGCTTAAACCTGTTTTGGTTGCAAATGATTGTGAGTTTTTGTATAAACTCTTTTGGAATGGTTGTGTTCTTAAACTGTTGTTTATGAACGGTTGGCTAGCATTCTACGGTAAATATCGGGCAATACCACTTCTGTTTTTGGGTGACGGGCGTTAAACTCAGTGAAGGGTATATGCATATATTCTGCTCCAGCGCAGACGTGCCTGACGGAGTTGTTGAGGGGTTTATCGTATTGTCTGTGTATATTTATCTGATGATGCTAGTATGTTTATGAAATGCTTGTAAGTGATGGAGTTAGTGGTAACTCTTTGATCAATGGAGCTTGGCAACTCGTTGATCAAGGTTTTTACAAGTATTTGGTTGAATGTTTGAAATGTTTTGTAAAATGTTTTATTATGAACTCACCAGCGTAAGCTGACCCTTTCTTTTAAAACTTTTTGGCACACATCCTAGGTGCCGTGTGATGCAGGAAAGCACTGTTGAGGCTAGAGCAGGTAGAGGGCTTGCGGGCTTAGAAGATAGACGCTCTGGACCTAGAATAGTTGCTAGCTTTAGTTTGTTAATGTTATGTATCAAACAAACATTTGTCGTTTTGTAATCAATGTATTGTATATATGAAGTTTGATGTATGCACAACTTTAAGATTTAAGCTGTGTGTATGTATGTTTGTTGATTCCGCTGCGTTGCTCTTGATATCCATCCGTCACACGCGATAACCCCCGGGCACCTGGGACCGCCCGCCGCGTTGGGGTTGTGACATTTAAGTTGATCTGCGGATCACAAGATCAACTGATCTGCAGACAACAGTGTTCGCACATCTCAATCTGCGAACAACAGTGTTCACAAATCTTAACAGTTTTCACTATTTCATCAATCTGTGAGCAACAGTGTTCGCACATCTCAATCTGCGAACAAAAGTATTCACAATTTTTTTTTTTAAATTTCATGATTCAAACTTTTCTTTTATGTGATCAAAGTACTTGATTGTTTATACAGAAAATTTCTTTGACACATAAACTTAGATCTTTTGATTATCTCATAACAGATTCAATTGTATGATGCAGAAAACAGATTTTCAATTTTGAAATTTATTTGCACATTTCACACATTCAATCTATTTTCATAATACTGCTGCATCCAATTAATCAAGATTTTCTTATTGCATTATTTGAATATGACATTTTCTCCCCCTAAATTTTTAATTTTCTAAGAGAAGAAAATTTGAACTTTACTTAAGATCAAATATGAATCAATCACATGTAAGAACAAGGCCACATTTATTCTTTTTGTTTATTTTGGCTAGCAAGTACTTTTTATGAACAAATGTAGATAAGCAAAGAGATCATATCACTTTCAATAATCTTCACACAAAGATGAATACTTCACCAATGCTACTTAGATGGAACTTAACACAACTAGGTGTGATTTCTTGGGGTTAGCTTGATATATTGCGCATAAGCAAACTGAAAACATAATGTCTGGTCTACTAGTAGTCAAATACATCAGTGATCCAATCAATGATCTGTAATATGTTTGATCCACAGGCTTGCCACTCTCATCCGGCTCCAATTTGTGAGCTTTATCAAGTGGTGTTCTGATAGATTGAACATCTTCGAATGAAAATTTCTTGAGGATCTTCTTGATGTACTTTTCTTGGTTGATAAAGATTCCATCTTTAGCTTGAGTGACTTGCAATCCTAAGAAGAAGTTCATTTTACCCATTGAGCTCATCTGGAACTTTGGCTGCATAATAGCCTCAAATTCTTTGCACAGTTCTTTACTTGTTGATCCAAATATGATGTCATCCACGTAGATTTGAACCAAAAGTAGATCTTTATTCTTTTTCTTCAAGAAGAGTGTTTGATAAATCCTTCCTCTTTTGAATCCATTCTCCATCAAATGAGAAGACAAAGTCTCATACCACTTTCGTGGTGCTTGATGCAAGCCATAGAGGGCTTTATCAAGCTTCGTCACTCAATTAGGAAATTCTTTATCTTCAAAGCCTGGAGGTTGTTGAACATACACCTCTTCATTGATAACACCATACAAAAATGAACATTTCACATCCATTTGATAGACAGTGAAATTCATATATATGCAGAGTAAGCAAGAAACAATCGAATAGCTTCAAGGCGTGCCACAGGAGCAAAAACTTCTTCATAATCAATGCCCTCTTCCTGAATATACCCTTGAGCTATAAGCCTTGCTTTGTTCCTTATGACTATGCTACGCTCATCTGATTTGTTTCTGTATAACCATCGAGTTCCTATGGCATAATGTCCTTCAGGAAGATCAACCAGTGTCCAAACATTTTGGATTTGAAATTGAAGAAGTTCTTCTTGCATTGCTTCAATCCAACTTGAATCATTGAGAGCTTCTAAAATGTTGTTTGGCACTGTTTGTGATAAGAAGCAAGAATAAAGACAAATGTTGGCATTTGTACTTTTGCTTCTGGTCACTCTTTCATGCAGACTTCCAATTATGTTTGATTGTGAGAGGCTTCTAAGAGTCCTTGATACAGGAACAGGATCAACGGCCACCTCATTTTCAAGATTTGTATAGTTGAAGTCTTGCACTGTTGTGGTGTGGATGGAAGGATCAGATTCATGCGGTGCATTGTGAAAGTAGTTGTATCCATCATCAGCAATCAACTCATCATTTGTAACAAGTGGATCTACTTTAGGTGGAGTACATTCTTCAAAGTTTGGATGAATGTCTGGATTTCCAGAATCAGGATACTTTGAGGGAAATGGAAGAATAACTTCATTGTCAGAATCTCCCCCTAAGTCATAACCTGCAGAAAAATCAATGGAATTAGAATTTA
Source organism: Tagetes erecta (assembly GCA_030867185.1). Lineage (NCBI taxonomy): Eukaryota > Viridiplantae > Streptophyta > Magnoliopsida > Asterales > Asteraceae > Tagetes > Tagetes erecta. The sequence continues at coordinate 22,577,212 of CM061487.1, forward strand.
ATGATGTAGTCAATGCATCTATATCGAATAACCAAGCAGGACCAACATTCATTGATTCCTCAATGATGTTGTGTTGTGCTAAACGATCTTAGGTATTCAATACAGACACTGGACAACCGAATGATCATAAGAAACCGATTTGTGGTTTTCTTTTGAAAGCATAAGGTGTCTTATTATGAGGTTTGACAATTAGACTCTTGTTTTGAACAAAACATGCTGTTGATACTATCTCTGACCAAAAGGTGATTGGGAGTTTAGAATCAGCAAGCATTGTTCGAGCAGCTTCGATTAAAGTCCGGTTCTTGTGTTCTACAACTCCATTTTGTTGTGGAGTTCTAGCTTCACTGAACTGTCTCTCTATCCCCTTATCTGCACAGAAAGTGTCAAACACATCATTCTTAAATTCAGTTCCATTATCACTTCTCATTATCTTAACTTTTCACTCAAATTGATTTTCAGTTTTGTAATGAAAGCTTTGAGAATTTCTGCGGTTTAACTTTTTCTATACATGAAAAACACCCATGTGAATCTGGAAAAATCATCGATCACCACAAGACAATATTGCTTCTTTGTATGACTTAAAACATTTGTTGGTCCAAATAAGTCCATATGCAAAAGTTTTAATGGTGTAACATTTGAGTTCACAATTTTTGTCTTGTGTGATGTGCGATGTTGTTTTCCTTTCAAACAAGCTGAGCACTTTTCTATGACAGAGAATGTCTTTTAAGGTATACCCACTAAATGATCATTTTTAACCAAATTGTTCATGTTATTGTAGTGAGTATGTCCAAGACGTCTGTGCCAAAGAACCGATTCAGCAATGGATGCTTTAGAAAGCAAACAAGTTTCTTGAACATCATCAGACATAGAACTCATGTCCATCATATAAATGTTGTTATGTCTGGGTGCCTTCATCTGTATCCATTCTTTTGGAATTTGAAATCCAGGCTTCAAGATATAGCAGAACTTGTCATCAAACATCGTCTTGTAGGATTTGTCACATATTTGTGTAACACTCGGCAAGTTGAATTTGAGTTGTTCACAGTAGTTGACATGATCAAAGCTCAACGATCTGTTGCTGACAGTTCCTTCACCTGTTATCCATGCTCCTCCATCACCAAAAGCTACGTAAGGGCCTTTCTTTGATTGGTATTGATCTAACAACTCTTGGTTTCCAGTCATGTGCCTTGAGAAGCCACTATCCACAATCCATAAACTGTTTTTAGCTCTTGGTGGATGTGTCTGCAGATGAAAACAATCAATTAGTACGATCAACCCAAACCGTTGTGGTTTTTGGTTTGCCATTTTCATCAATAACTGTTTGTTTAGCATACTGTAAACCAAAAGTAGTTAACATGTCTGATTTCAACTTAGCATATTGATTCATCAAAATCTCAAACCTATCGTTCAAATCGCTTGGCAATTCATTTGATTTGTTTTTATGAACAAAAGGTTTAGATAGTGGTTTAGCAGAATCATAAGTTGACTTTAGTTGATTAGAAACATGATGATATTGAACAGATTTTGAAATTTCTGATTCATTAAGAAACTGTTTAATCAAATTCCTTTTAACACTATCTTTTGAATGAGGATGAGATGCAATCCTTGAAATGATTTGCATGTTAGATTTAGAAAAGTGTTTGTTGGAAAATTGATTTGAATCATTCAATCTCATGTTTCTAGGAGTCCAGGAATCATAAAAATCCTCATCATTGTCAAATGATGTTGATTTCTTTGATTGCTCCTTTTTGTGAACCTTTGTTCTTTCCTTGTAATAACACTCATCTGTGTTATGATTTACCCTCCCACAACTTTCACACCATTTGTTAAAATAACAATATTTAAGACAATGGTTAGTCATATCACAAATATGGCAATATTTAGAAAAATAACAATCAATGGTGTTATGATTAGTCATTTTGCATAGATCACACCATAAACTTGTTGACTTTTCATAATATTCAGATTTGACACTCTATGATTGCTTTGATCCTTGAAAGTTTGAATTTTGTTTGGGTTTGTAAACTTGTTAACTTTGTTGTTTACGTTCTGCACTTTGTACTACGAATTGCTTTGATCATCAATATACAAGAGAATTTATGAGTATGAACTGTGTTTGTGATTGAATCGATTGTTTGTACGCTTTATTCTGATCATTTGAGTGATATTATCGATCCAATTGAACCTATCAATTGGTATCAGAGCTGTTGGGTGATCTTTGATTGTTGTTGTTATTGATGGAATTTTAGCTACCATTAGCTTTGATTCATGTTTGTGTAAAGAACTGCAAAGTTTGAGATCAATTGGTGAAGATTTGACTGAGTTTTTGAAGAAATTGTTCATGTTCGTCATATTCACTGCTCAAATTTGAGATCCGAAATTTTGTTGATGTTTTGAGAAATTGATGATTGAGATATGTTAGAAATCATAATCCTAAGCCTCGTTCATGATCAAACCATTCGGATTTGTTGATTTCAATCCATATTTTGTCATTTTTGTCAAAACCCACTAGTTGTGTTCATCACAAAAAATCCAGATCTGAGTGAGACTTAGCTTGATTCAAGGTAGAAAAACTTTGAAGGAGTGTTAGAAACATCATTCCTAAGCTAATACAAGCATTGAATTGAACAAAAACAACAAAAATTGAAGAATTGATCTTGTGTTCATCACAATTTTGACTTTGAAAAGTCAATCTGATATGAAGATTTGAAGAAGTTTTCAGCCGGGTGAGATACTATTTAGCCGTGTAAAGAAGAAAAATACTGTTCAGCCGGGTGAAAAATACTGTTCAGCCGGGTGAAGGTACTGTTCAGCCGGGTGAAGTACTGTTCAGACGCGTGAAGTGTTCAGCCGGGTGAAGTTTGACACTGTTCAGCCGGGTGAAGAACTGTTCAGCCGGGTGAAGTACTGTTCAGCCGGGTGAAGCACTGTTCTGCCGGGTGAAGCACTGTTCAGCCGTCCCAAGTTGTTTACCCGTCCCAACAGTGACCCGTATCTAAAAAAAAAAAAAAAAATGTCTGGAACAACTTATCAAAATCGAAAAATTCATTTTTCCAAAATTTCAAATTAGTCATTTTTAGCCACCATGACTTCCCAGAAAAAATATCAAAATGACTTTGAAAATTCAGAAAAAATGTCAACGGGCATGTTTACCGTGATCCGAGAAGAAAATAAAAGAGAAGATATTAATGAATTTATTACAGAATTCAATCACATGTTTGAAACAACTTATCTTCAAGTTGCCAAAGCTTGTGATCAAAAGAAGAGAGACTTTCATGAACACACAAAACTTGTTCTTGTGAGTCAAGCAGATTCTCATGAAAATCATGATGAAGAAGAAGAATATGATTGGAGTGAAAACAATGATGTTGTTTCCATTCAAGAGATTGAAAAGAAAGATAAAGAAATTAGCAACTTGTCAGAAATCATTGCAAAGCAAGATGAGACAATTGCTCAATTGAAATCAGAAATGGAGAAATTAATGTCTGAAAAGGAAATCAAGAAAGATGAACACAGTTCTTATGTTGAAATGCCAATTGAAGTCAGAGAAAAGATGTGCACCAAAGAATGTTTTCAACAAGTTGAACACTACAGAATATATTCTTTCAAGATTTGTGATAAACTCAAGAAGGAAGAGCAAATGCACAAGAATCTGAAAGAACAACACGAAATATCTGATCAAAGAATCACATCTCTTGAAGAGTCACTCAAGAAAAGTGAAAGAGAAGCAATGAATATGAAGAATGAAGCTGCAAAATCAAATGCACACTCATCTAGTGTGATCAAAGATTTGCAAGAAGAGATTCTAAAGTTGAAGAAGTTGTCTGAGATGGTTAATTCAGAGAACAACATTCTGAAAACCAAGTTGCAAAAAGAACAAGAGAAACACGCAAGTCTTCAAGAAGATCACAAAATGTGTGAAGACAAATTCAAATCTCTTACACTAAATGTTGATTCAATGCTTATCGAAAAGCATAATCTGAATGTTCAGCTCATGGAGCTCACTGATAAACTCAACAGATCACAATCTGATCTTGTGTTTATCAAAGAAGAAGTCGAAAAAGGAAAGTCTGTTGAAAAGAAAGATGAGGGATTAGTGCCAACCGAAATTGTTGGATCACTATCTTCTCAAGAAGAAAAGACAGAAGAGTTTCAGTCAAAGAAGAAGAAGAAGAAGGTTAGAAGAAAGAAGAGCAAAGCCAAGAAGAACAAGACAAAGGCCGCTTCAACTGATTCTACACCACAAACTCCTTCTACTACAAAGTCTCAAGATTCCGAATCCCCGAGTGATTCAAACAGTGACGTATACTGTTTAATCTGTGACTCTGAAACTCATCATATCTCAGATTGTATTTACAGTAAAGGTGTCTTTCCTTTTGGGTCAAAAGGTGACAAGTTCAAGACTCCAGCTCCTTCAAGAAAGATTCAACAAGATTCAAAGGTCAAAGCTTCTCAAAAACAACAATCTTCAACAGCAAAGACTTCTCAGAAGAAAGGAAAGAAGTCTCCCTTCATGGCTCATCAGAAGTATTGCGAGATATGTGAGATGTACAATCACATGACAACGGAATGCTACTACAACAAGTACTGCATCAACTGTCAGATGTACAACCACGACACAACGGAATGTTACTACAACAAGTATTGTTCCTTCTGTGACATGGTAAATCACAACACATCCGAGTGCTACTACAAGCCGAGAAGGTCAGTCCAAAGAAGTTCATCACGTGCATACCCTTCCAGGTACGTTTCTAAATTTCAAAGATCTAATCATAGACATTTGTTTGATGAAAATCAACATGTCAATGATTCATGGACACAAAAGTTTGTCAAAAACAAAAAGAGAAATCATGATTTAAATGATAAAATGATTCCAATAGTGAATCAATTTTTAAATAAGAAATATAGTCAACAAAACCTGTTTTTAAATGAAATTAACAATTTGTTTGAAAATGACTATAATTACTCTTTTGACAAACAATCCATGAAAGAAGATGAAGGTACAAATTACATTGTATCATCAGAACCACCATCTGAAGGTATTCCTTGCACTTATGAGAATATCACTTATGTTGATGATTTTGGACGACCTAAAACCGAAATGGTTTGGGTCATTACCTCTAACTAATTTGTTAGTGTGTTAGGGACAGTTATGGAGGCCGGTCAAACAAAGAAAAGAAGACCGTGGCTGATCCCTTATCATGACAAGATACCGAATCTTGTTCATGATGTTTTCGATGCAACTGACGCCAAATGGAGTTGGAAACAAAAAGGAATCATTGAATGAACTTTTAAAAACATTTTCAAAAATCAAACAATGAAGGCAGTGCAAGAAACAACCGATGTTTCATTTCGTCTGTTTAGATTAAGTATATTGCATGCACACTTCATACGTTGATAACATATCTGCCATTTTCTTTTCATTAAACTTTCAATTTTCGTAGAAATTTAAAAGTTTAGGGGGAGAAATCATTATTTAAAAAAAATGAAAAATCCAAAAATATGTTGAATCTACTTGCACGTACATGAGAAATGATAGTACACTAGAGTTATTCAACGCATCATTTTAAACAATAAAGACTGAAGCGTGAAAATTGATGTGCGAGACAGCTCAGACAATTATACTGAACAAGTATATTCTATGATGATTTAACTAAATTCTAATGAGTTTTTGTGGTTGAAACATCTTAGTGCATGTGAAACGTTTATACAAATCAAATAGATATCTCGTGAAGCATCTAAATTACATCGGGTAACGATACAATCTATTCAGTATGATGAACCGCATCGTGAGCTTCTTTGTTGTGGTATCCACAGACCTGAAGTCTCACACGAAGTCTCTTTTGAGCTTCAAGATGCAGCAAAAGATTCCAAAATGGAACAAAAAGAGTCCCAAATGTGGACCGTCACCAAACAAATTCCAAAATGGAATTCAGAAGATTCCCAAGGGGAACAATAGGAAAAAGAAAAATTCCAAAAAGGAATTCAAAAGAAGTCCCAAAGTGGACCAAATCCAAATAGAACCCAAATTCCACACTGTTTATGATTGTAAGTGACCTGCCGTGTTGAGGTGTTCTCAGGATATTTAGATGAGGTGTATAACTTTCTAATGTGCAAAGTATGGGTCACTCAAAACTTATTTTTAATCAACCTAATTGATCATCAAGAATAGAAAAAGTAAGTGTGTCACTTCGAGCTAATTGATTTGTTCAACAATTCATCACTCAATTACTTCACAATTCAAATGTCTATTCTCAAAAAACTGCAAAACATGTGTTAGATAAATTGTTAGTATGATCTCATTGCAGGTTAAAGATTCAGAATGTAAAGAGAAAATTCCAAAAATATCAAAAACAATAAAAAATTTCAAAAAGAACAAAAAAGATTGTCATTTTAATTTTTTTTCTTTTGTGTTGGCAGTTTAACATGTGCTATTGATGTAGGAGTTGTTCATCAAGCAATATCTCATCCGATTGAGAACTTAATCTTTCCATTGATGATAAATGCACATTATTGCCTGAGTTTTAATGTTTTTCTTTGAGTTGCAGGAACAGTTTCCATTGCAGAACAAGCTTCCACGCGACTTGAAGATGTTCCTGTTCAAGCCTGATTCCAGTCCAAAGATCTCCAAGTCAGATTGTTGAGTGTTAAGAATCCTCCTCTTAATATCTCATACACAGATCCCATTAACCTCTAAAGCAAAAGTTGAGGGGGAGTATTCTAAGTCAAAGAAGTCTTCGCATTCTACTTCAACCGTTGTAGAAGATCCCGTTGCTGATATATAGATTCACCGGAATCTACTCTCTGCTTATTTCTTTCCATAGCCTCTGATGTTACTCTAAAAGGAAGAGAAGGATGCAGATTGCTTGTTGAAAAACAGAGTTTTGATAGCATCATCTTAGGGGGAGTACTGTTGGGTCCTCTTGAAGATAATGCATACCAAAACTTTAAGTTGCTCTCTATGCTCGTCACATGAAGATTTAAGCTGATATGTCAGATTTGTAAAGTGTCATCTTAGGGGGAGTACTGTTGGGGTTATTTGAAGATGTCACTTTCCAAATATAAGCGAGTGAAGATATCGAGCATCATCACGAGCAAGCACGGGTGAAGACGTTCATAATTTGTATTTGTCTTAGAATATTTGTGTAATCGTTTCGTGCTTAAATGCGCGTTTGTGCTTAATTGCACGTGTTTTAGGTTACATTGTAAGGTGAATGGTATAGACTATAAATACCATCACCTAGGTCATTTGTAAGAGAGTTGCCTATTCTTGTTAGTCATATTCTCTTGTAACATCCATTGATCTAATACAATTCACCTATTCTAATTATCATCATCTTCATCATACTTTGCATTGATCTTCATGAACATTCAAGCATCAATACGTGATCAGTGAGTTTCCGCATCACTGATTGCAAACAACATCACCAAACAATCTCAGATCTAGATCCAAGCTCGCTCCCTCCCGAACTATCAATTGGTATCAGTGATGCGGAAACTCACTGATCACGTATTGATGCTTGAATGTTCATGAAGATCAATGCAAAGTATGATGAAGATGATGATAATTAGAATAGGTGAATTGTATTAGATCAATGGATGTTACAAGAGAATATGACTAACAAGAATAGGCAACTCTCTTACAAATGACCTAGGTGATGGTATTTATAGTCTATACCATTCACCTTACAATGTAACCTAAAACACGTGCAATTAAGCACAAACGCGCATTTAAGCACGAAACGATTACACAAATATTCTAAGACAAATACAAATTATGAACGTCTTCACCCGTGCTTGCTCGTGATGATGCTCGATATCTTCACTCGCTTATATTTGGAAAGTGACATCTTCAAATAACCCCAACAGTACTCCCCCTAAGATGACACTTTACAAATCTGACATATCAGCTTAAATCTTCATGTGACGAGCATAGAGAGCAACTTAAAGTTTTGGTATGCATTATCTTCAAGAGGACCCAACACGTTCAAAGAACGTTGACCAGCAGAATCAACCTTTTTACCATCAGAAACTACTGAAAAATTAAAGCTTGACATAGTTTTCTTCATTTGTTTCTTTTTGGTTTTCTGTTTAAGTTCACGTTTAGCAGTAGAAGTTTCAGGATCTTGACCTGTTTTCAGATCGGAATTTGTTTTGAACTTATTTTCATGTTTCTTTGATTCTTTTTGGTTTAGATATCTTTTGTAATGAGGATTGTCAAACCCAAACCCTTCACTCACTTCACCTTTGTGGTCATTGTAAATCATTTTAATTTCACCTTTGTTTCTTAATTCAGATTTTTCTTTAACTTCTTCAACAAAGTTTGATTGTTCATTTGGTGAATTTGCAGATTTTACAAAGCCATTGAAGTTCTTAGTTTTAAGGTACACCTGTTTAGGTTCATATGAAGTTATTTTCATAGGGTGACCTTCTTTGATTTTTTCTTGATTATGTTCAATATAAACATTTTTGTTCATCTTTGAACTTTCAGAATCATCAAAAGATTCTGAATTTTGATTCATTTTTAACTTTGCTTTAGCTACACTGGAATAGTCATGAGGATTGAATTCATATGGTAAAGTGCTTTTCATAGCAGTTGGCATCTTTACATAGTTCACTGGAGGAGGTGTTGTTTGATATGCTACTGTGAAAAACCCAACCCATTGCAGTTCTTTCCCTTTTTTTGACTAGCTATCCACCTTTCCATTTGTTCTTTTGTTGACATAAGTTGTTCATATTTCATTTTAAAGGTGGATGCTTCCAGCTGACTTTGAATATAAGAATCTTCAAGAGTTTTAATGAGTTCTTTAAAATTTGCTCCTGTTCTTTAGATTCTTTTAAGTCCTCTGTTAGTGAATTGATTTTCTTCTGAAATTCGTTTTGCTGTTCTTTAGTTTTATTGTGCCTATACACTTCATCCTTCAATTTCTCATAAGTAGCAAAAGAATGAGATCTGTAATGGTTTACCTCATGCAAGCATTCCTTTGTACAAACCTTCTCTTTAATATCTTCAGGCATTGGAGTGTACTTACTTGCATCAAATTTGCTTGCATCAAATTTGTTTCCATCATAACCATCAGGTTCTCTCACTCTTTCTTCATCAGAATTCAGTGCCATCAAACCAAACTCCTTTTCAATCTCAGCTCCATAAGCACTCCAATCAATTTCTCCATCATAAGTAACACACATGGCTTTGGAGGATTCAACAGAATTGTTTGTTGAAGTGGATGCTTGTGTAGTAGAGTTCAAGGTGTTTTGTGTAATCTTGGCAGCTGGATTGTTGCATTCTCTAGAGAAGTGCCCATACAGATTACATTTAAAGCACCTGACTTTTGTCTTGTCAAATCCCATCTTCTTATTTAGACTTGGTTTGCTGAAGTTTCTGTTTGCTTTCATCTGCTTCTGGGATCTATAGGCCAACATCACCATATTCCATTAGATGTCCAATTCTTCTACATCATCTGGATGCATATCATTAAGATCTTGCACCATTAATTCCATGGGAGTCAGTTGACTTACAAGATATGCTTGGAAACTTGCAGTGAATGCATCATAGGCAGCTTTATGCTCCTCAGTCGATCTTTAACACTATATTGATCACATCTTGACCTTTGTCAACATTGACTGTCTTAACTTTTCCTTTAGCAACTTCAGCATTTTCCTCACAAAACTCATTCAAATTACACGAATCAGCAGCATTTGCAAAGAAACAGTCACCTTGAAAGTGTTCATCTATAGAATTTACACCAGCTGATATAAATCTTGTTGACCAGGGTTTTCTCCTTTAAACATGTATTGCTGCATCTCTTTCTTTGTCATAAAATTCCTGGATTGTTCATCCATTGCTAAGGATTCAATTTTTGTAACCATAAAGTCCAAATCTTGAACATCCAAGGACAAAGTTTGTTTAAGAGTGGTGACAGTATGCTTCCAACTCTCTGGAAAAGAATGCAGCAGTCTCAGATTATTAACTTATGTATTAGTAGGAATCTTCATTGCTTCCATCTCTGTTACAAGCTGCACAAACCTGTTTAAATGAGGGTTGATGGATTCACCAGGCAAAGCTGAGAACATTTCAAGTTGTCTTTTAAGTTTTTGCTTCTTCATACTCTGAATTTCTATACCACCCTCACACATTTTTTGTAACATTTTGTACAGAGAGTTTGCAGTCACATATTTCTTGGTTCTCATTAGAAAGGCCAAAGGAACAACCATTGTCAATAAAGAATAAGCTTTGAGATCAATAGCACACTTCCACAAGTCTTCTTTGGATTCTTCTCCTTCCAACTCCTCCATAGGAATAGCCTTCATTCCTGTTTTGTATGCATCATCCTTGTACTTATTATAATTTGTAAGTGGTCTTGGGATATGAGGACCATTTGCATTAGACCTCCACAAATTATGATCAACAGTATTCAGATGGTTTCTGAATCTGATCTCCCATCTCTTGAAATCTGCTCTTGATTTCAGCAATGGTACCTTTGATGCATAATCAGACATTGAGTTGTTGTTGTTTGACATTTTTGACAAGTTGAAAAAATGATCTGCGGATGAATTTTTCGATCTGCGGACAATAGTTTTTCCGATCTGCGGACAACAGTGATGATCTGCGGCCTATAGTGAAGATCTGCGGTCTACAGTATCAATTTGCTTGCAGCATTAACGATCAGCGAACAAATTCAAATTAATCAATTTCATAGAAATGAACTCAAGTCAATTTTTTCAGTCTCTCTTCAAGCTATCTTCAACAAAACTCTAACTCTGAAATGATCTGCGACTAACAGTAATCTTCAACAGTGATCTGCAGATGGCAGTTTTGTTCAATCTTTGAAGAACAGTCAATCCAAAAGATCAAAGTAAGCCAGAATGCAGATAATAATGAAGAAAATAACAGGAAATTGAATGACTAAAGGATCAACTTCAGTAAACATCAACATCTTCTCAATGTGCGAAAAACAGTCAATAGTTCAATTTGCGATGAACAGTGAAATTTGAAATTTTGAATTTGATGATTTAACTCTGAATTTGCTTGAAATTAAACGAATACATTGCATGCAATCATCTTTAATTCTTCGTTCAATTATCAATTTCTTCAAAAACAGACTTTAATCACAAAACTCTTGAAGAACAGTTCGTTCACCAACAATCACTTCAATTCCATATTTCTAGCAATCTTCACATTGAATTCACTTCAAAATGTTCAAAGGATTTATCTCGGTATTGAATATAACAAATTGAATCATTTCGATGATTCAATTATTTTGTGAATTAACAGATTCAAGTAGTTCGAACGAAGTTCAACACTACTTTAACCGAAAGCTCTGATACCAATTGTGGATCTATATCAGGTCAAATTAGAGCTCGTGAATCTGTTAACTAATCAACAAACATAATATCAATCAAGCAAAACAAACACAAAATCAACAGAAGAATTATTAATAAATGCTTTGTATTGATCTCTTAACTGTGTGTACAATAAGTTGTAATTGCAGTAAGTTGTATTCAAAAGTCTGCTAAGTACAATGCATACTACCCTATTTATACTAGCTAGAGACAATACATGAATAAGAAAAACAAATTAACAATTTGTTAAAATGATGTGCGGATGACAGTTATGTCCGCACATCTCTGGTACAAAAGCTGTTCGCACATCTCAACATTTTGTCCGCACATCTTTGTTTTTCTTCTAAACTTTTAAGTATGATGATCAAAATATACCAACAACTAGGAATGGGTGTTTAGATCAATCTACTTCTACTTATAATGATCTTATTACCGGTGTACAGTAAGATGGTAATAGCTTTTTAGTTTTGTCTGTTATATATATAGAATTATGAACTAATAGACCTCAACCTTCATTAATTATTCACTTTTCAACATTAATAAATAATAGCCTACAACCAAAATAAATTTGGGTGAAGTTATATAATCATATGAATACAAGAGATTCTACATCATGAATTTTCAATATAGGTTATGAACTTTTGTCTAATTTGGTACGAGTTATGTCCTTCTTTAAGGTCTAAGGTAATATTTTAAATTAATTAGGTATGTTCTAAATTTAATAAATATACTTTTAATTTCACACATGTATTAGGCTATAGTGAAAACCATAAAAGTAGTTAGTTCTAACAATTAAAGCCATCGCTAAATAACTCTTATAGCTTTTTGAGTTTGAATGATGATTTGTATTGGCACAAGCTTATGAAACAAAATATTACTTGAGTGTTTTAGTATGTTTGTATAAAGATTGTATAGGTGGAAGATTAAACATAATAACATGTTCAAGACTCACACAATCTTGGTGAATTAGAAGATGGCATGATTTCACGGCGGTGAATTGTATTCATTTGGTTTTCATTTACTTGAAGTATCAAAAGACAGTCTTGTTATTGGTCAATTGCAAACTTTGTGCTAATTATCTAAGTATGTTATTAGTCAATTGCAAACTTTGTGCTAATTATCTAAGTATGTTTGCATACTTTTTGTTGTGATTTAATTATTGAATTTGTTAAGTTTACTTGTTTTTTTGGATCTGATTTGAGTTTATTTTAGTGTTGTTGTAGTTATACCTTCTATGCCTTTTTAAGAGCATTTGAAAAGTCATGTGTATGCTTCTTACTTTGCTGATTGTGAACTTAAGGGGTGCTCGTGGTCCGTCTTTTGCGGTTTTTGGGTAAAATTGTAATCAAACAGTTACTTACGGTTTTTTATCACTAAAAACCAAAAACCAAACAGTTAAAAGTCAAAAAACCAAACGTAAACCGAACCATACGACCGGTTTGGTTTCATGGTTTGGGATCTTTTGTCCAAGTTTATGAGCTCTAAAATTATCTCAAAATCTTTTCGAAATTTTATAAGTTTTCAAAAATACCGGTATAAGAAATTGATTAGAAAAAATTCCATTTCTCGTCCTTTATATTTTTCCCTAATTACAAATCTCGTCCTTAAACTTCACAATTTACAGTGTTCGTCCTTTATGTTTAGACAATATTACATGTTTCATCCTATTGACTAAGGACCATCAGTTTATTTTGTAGAATCCACCCATGTGCCCCCACGTGAGGGCATAATGGTCTTTTGTTGTAAAAACCTGAAAAAAAAATTACATTTCTTGTCCTTTATTTTTTTCAACAGTTAATCTCGTCCATAACGTTTATCCTTTCTGTTTACAAACATGTGTCTATTTTTACGTTTAATCATTTCCACAAACGTCCGTCAATTTTTACGTTAAATGATGATATGTGCCATCCAAATTAGGTAAATACAGTCTATTTGTATGTTAATATATGTTGAGTAATAGTATAAACAAGAAAACAACTCAACCAGCCGATTGACTATAGTCACTCCCAACCACAGCCATCATCCGTCTCACTGAAACCTCATATCTTGAATTTGGGTTATTTTTTGAGTTGTGATTTTGTAGTAGCCGTGATCCACAAATCCAGGGTTTGTAATGAGTTTTTCGTTTTTTTTTTAATAGTTTTTTTCTAGTTTTTTTTTTATTTTGAATGCCTACTATACGATTACATTTTTTCTACTTTTATCTCTGTTTTATCTACTTTTGCTAAACTGTTGATAACTTAGGGGATTCCAAAATACTTGAACCCAAACTCGGACCTAAATAAGCTAAGTAGGGTCGGGTTTAATAAGTTCAAAAAGTCTTAAAAGGGTTATTCGGGTTAAATCGACCTACCCGAATTCTAATTAGGATCGGGTTTCGGGTTTGTTTTACAAACTAAACTTTATTCGGGTTAACCAGAATAACGTTAATATCATTCAACAATTGCTAGTTATATCCATGCCATTCTTGTTTAGTTATCTGGTGGTGGAACTTATCTATGTATTGTTGGGTTTAAAACCTTTTGGTTAGTACATAATGAATGACAGCTGTTTTTTAGATCATAATGACTTTTATTGGCTATTTTTCGTGTATACTCGAATTTACCCCCATCTGTTTCACAAAAGAATGTCAATTTTTACATTTTTTTTTGAAAATCAACAATTTTTAACATTGCTTTTAAATTAGAGTAAATCTCTATTTTGGTACCTAAGTTATGCATATATTCGTCATTTCAGTACAAACTTTTACTTTTTATCATTTATTGGCCTGAGTTTTACAATTCGTTTCCATTTCATGACATTTGACTAATAGAGTTAACTTTTTTATTAAGCTTTATGAAAAAAAATAAATATCTTCGGTACTAAAGTGGATATTATAAGATGTTTACATTTAAATAATGATTATATATGTGTTTTTGTGTGTATATTTGTCAAAACACATTTTAAAATAATGTTCTTATTTTTTAAATTGATCGTTTATCCAAAACTATTTTTCTAATATCGTGTAGTACAATATCGTACGATATTATACCAAACCATATTAGAAAAATAACGTACGATAAAAAATCTAAAAATAAGAACGTATTTTATATTTTATAGTTTAAAATGTTTTTTTTGACATATATACATACACACACAAACACACATATAGTTATTATTTAAATAAAAACATGTTATAATATCCAATTCAGTACCAATGGTATTTTCATTTTTTCATAAAAACTTAACAAAAAAGATAATTTTGTTAGTCAAATGTACTAAAATAATGACGAATTGCAAAACAAAAAAAAACAATAATAGACAAAAAATAAAAGTTGGTACTAAAATGGAAATTATACGAAAATCTTTGGTACCAAATAAAAGATTTACTCTTTAGGTTATTATACATTCACTAGTAGTGTACTCGCGCGATGCGACGACACTAATACGTTATCGAGTGACAATTTACAATGTAATAGTTGTTCGTGTTAGGTAATTATTACTCTAGAGCCACATATCTAAATTAAACAAAAACAAATATAAGAATAAGAAAATTTCAACAGTAAACATAGTACTTTAAAAATAAATATCTGATCGTATGAATAGAAAAATACAAGTTTGAACTACTTGCATATAAATCATAAGAGGACATGAAACCAAGGAATGCCCCAAGTAGGTTGAAGCAAAGAAAACAACACCTATGATGGATGAGGATGGGTTTGTAAATGTCCTAAAGAAGAAGAAAGCGTCCAACAAAGGTGGTATACCGGTCCAGAAACATAAACAAAAATTTGAATATAGACCTGTTGCTAAAACTAATGGGGGTGGGAAGGATGGAGAGCTGCCCAAGCAGGCTAATAAGAACGTGAATAGTGCAGTCATATCTAGCAATCGTTTTGCTACGCTGGAGGATTATGTAGGAACGGATGTCTTTGGTAATATTACTACTAGGTCTACATCAGGAGGTTCGGTGAGGGTGGAGGATGGGAATTTGAGTGATGATTACTATGAAGAAGTCTATGATGAAATGGCATAATTTTTGGCATCAGTGGATAACAAAGGGGCAAGCACTCCTTCCGCTAATGGTGCTCAATGATTAATTTTGCATCATGGAATGTAGGAGGGCTGAACCTCTACCTCAAGCAACAAGAGGTTCAAAATGTGATACGGGAGAATGATCTGAGTATGTGTGCTATTCTGGAATCTCATGTGGGGGTGAAGAAGATTAAACGCATCTGTAACAATGTGTTTAAGGAGTGGGATTGGGTCTCGAATGCTGATTCATGTGGGGATGGAGCGAATAAGGCTAGCATCATTGTTGGTTGGGATAGCACCATCATGAATGTTAATGTTTTAAGTCATGTAGACCAGGTCATGCACATGCAGGTTTTTCTTAAGGGGACTAATAACATGGTTTTTTGTTCTATAATTTATGCAGCTAATTATTATATGCAAAGGAGGAACCTATGGTACAATTTGAAATTGCATTAGTGTGTTGTGAAGAGTGATCCTTGGTTTCTTATGGGTGACTTCAACACCATGCTACATCTAGATTAGAAAAACGGCCGGTCCGTCTAAGATATCTATTGGTATGAAGGAATTTCAGGAGTGTATTAATGATATAGAAATATGTGATGCTAATCGCACAGGTATGCAGTTTACTTGGAACCAAAAACCGAAATCGGGAGTGGGTTTACTCAAAAAGCTTGATCGGATTTTGAGTAATGGGGAATTTATTGATTTGTTCCCTCAGGCGTGTGCCATTTTCAAACCATATCGTATTTCTGATCATTGTCCTTGTGTACTTGCTTTGCTGCCCAAGGAAAGATCGAAACCGAGACCGTTCAAATTTGCTAACTTTCTTGTGCACAAGCCAGATTTTAATGAGATTGTTCAAAAAGGGTGGAGTCAAAATGTTCATGGAGTTGCTCAATTTCAGGGTGCAAAGAAACTTAAAGGGTTTGTTAGGGCTTATTTTTGTTTAAGATTTACTTTGTACTTTGTTTATACATTTTTTATAGTTTAGGGTTAATTTTGTATTTTCCCTAATGTATTGTTGCATAAAGCATGTAGTAAGAGAATGTTAGAGAGAGAGTCTAGATCACAATTACACGTTAGAGAGAGAGTTAACTGTGTGTGATTTACATTCTCCTGCATTTTTGTACTACAACTTTGCTTTGATCATCAATAAAAAGAGAATTATTAAGTAATGAATTGTGTTGTTGATTTAACTGTGTTTGTGTGCTTATTTCATTCTGATCATTGAGCGATATCGATCCAATTGAACCTATCAATTGGTATCAGAGTTGTTGGTATTGTGTTCTTCGCTATTCATCAAGCAAAAACACTACAATATTGCTCAAAATCGTGATCTGAATGAATTGTTGTTGTTTTTAGTTGTGATTTATCATCGCAATCACTTCTAATTCACAACGATTGTGCAAATTCCATCAGATTATCATCAGATCTGAGGAATTAAGAAGAAATAGAAAGTTACTGTTCGATCAAAATTTTGCTCAAATTCATCAAAATTTGATCATGTTTTGGATTGATTGAGATTAGGATTGATTATCGGACCATTTCACTGATTGGGTGTGATTGTTGAAGAAATTGGACAAGTTTTTGTTAAAATCAGAAAAAATTCACATGACGAAGATGATGAACAGGATGAACTGGTTGAAGATTAACTAGCCGGGTGATTATTTTGACTTAGACAAATTCCTTTGGACTTAGATTTGTGAACAAATTAGGTCCTGTGTAGCCGGGTAAAGGATTTTAGACTAGACGGGTAAAGGTTTTTGCGTAAAAAAGGTTGTACTGTTCAGCCGGATCAAGAACTATTGTGCCAGGTGATAAACTATTCAGCCGGGTGATTAACATTTTTCAGCCGTGTGATTGATAACTGTTTAGCCGGGTAAACAATTTCTCTGCCGGGTGATCAACTATTCAGCCGGGTAAACTCTGTTGCCGTGTCAAAGTCTAGCCGGGTCAAGTTTTCAGCCGTGTGAAGTATAACTGTTCAGTCGGGTAACTGTTCAGCCGGGTAACTATTCTGCCAGGTGAAGATTACAAGCATTGAAGATTTGCAACTGTTGAGCCGTGTGACTGTTTAGATGGGTGAAGACTTTTCTCAGCCGGGTGAAGAAGAAAATCCACTGTTTAGCCGGGTGAAGAAGAATTTTCACTGTTCAGCCATGTGACTCATTTTTAGTTGTTTCAAACCTTGTTATCTTATCTTGTCATTATTTAATTGTCTTTATTTTAGTATTTTAACTACTTTTCAAAAATCATTAAAAACACAAAAATATTTTCTTTAAAATTTTTTTTTGAATGGCACCTAATGATGATTCTGATAACCGTGTTCCTAGACTTGTCAACCGTGCAGATTTCAAGAATTGGACGATTAGACTAAAGCATCATCTTTGCTCGATTGACAATGATCTTTGGAAGTCAATTGATAAGGGTCCTCACATACCTACACAAACAGCTCCAGATAGTGCAAGTACCTACACCAAAGATTCTACTGAACCTTATCCAGAAGATAATTTATCAGCAGAAGACTTAAGAAAAGTAAAGAATGATAGCAAAGCCTACTCTTTGATGTGTAAAGGACTGCCACTACAAGTACTGTCAAGGTTGGATACTTATCAAACAGGCTATACACTTTTCAAAGCTTTGAAGTCAATCTGTGAAGGAGGTGAACAACTCAGAAGTCTCAAGAAACAAAAGCTGAAGAGACAATTGGAGTTATTTGAACATATTGCTGGAGAGTCTGTGCACCAGATGATGAATATGTTTGTTCATCTGACTACTGAAATGACCAATATGGGTGCGAAGACGGACCTTCAAGACCTGAATGACAGATTACTATGTGCTCTTCCATCATCATGGAAACAGACTGTGACACTACTTAAACATACTGAAAAGTTTCCGATGGATTTGGATCTGCTCATTGCAAAGATAGAGGAAGTAGAGATTGATGAAAGTTCTAGAAATACTGATAGAACTGGTTCACATGCCCAGTACAAGTACATTGTGAATCCTGCTAACACTGTGGAGAATGCCTTTCTGGCTCAAGAATCTGCGAAGATTGATGATGAGGGTGATCTATTTGTCGGTGCAAGTTTCTATACTGACTGTTCATACATTCCAAACTCACCAACTTATTCTCAACCTCAATCTCCACCAAGAGCTCAAAGTCAAAGTCAGAATGTCAAAAATCAATCAGAAAAACATAGTAATACTGTGCAAGCCAATGTAAAAGATGTGATGAACATCTTGTTACAAGACGATGAGACAAAAGGTGCATTCACAGCTTTTATGGCAAGTTTTCAAGCATATCAAGGAAGTAACTTGAGTCAAATGGACGTTGTGCTTCAAGATCTATTTGAGATGGATCCTGACGATGTTGAGGAAATGGATTTGAATTGGCAAATGGTGATGGTTGCATATCGAAAGAAACATGCATATGTTGACCGAAGCTTCAAGCCACATGCAAACAAGACAGTTGGTTTTGACAAGTCAAAGGCCAGATGTTTCAACTGTAACTGCTATGGTCATTTTTCTAGGGAATGCAAGGCTCCTAAGAATCAGAACTACAATGATCAAGCTAGTTCAGGTGGACAGAATCAAGGTCAAGGTCAAAGCTCGCAACAGTCTTCAAGCTATCAACATAGGAATCAACGTTTCATGCAGAAGCCATATCAAAGTCTTCCCATGCCAGAACTGAAAGACGAAGGCAAGAAGCCAGAAGATCAGACTAAAGCACTGGTGGTTAGTGTGAAAGACGGATATGACTGGAGCGCTTATGCGGAACAGTTTACATCTGATCTTACTTCCAGTTTGGCGTTAGTTTGTGAAATTGAGGAAGATTGGTCTGAAGAAGGGGATGATAAACTGATTGATACTGTGAGTGAAGATTCAGAGGAATATGATTGGAGTGCAAAGTCAGATCCTGTTGAAGAATCTGAACCAGAAATTGCGCTGATGGCTACATCCAATGAGTCTTCATCATCTGCTGAACAACCTAAGGTTAGTATCGAATTACCCCCTAACTATGTTCCTTTGCCTGATGATGTTAAAGGTAGGTTATGTTCTGAACAATGCATCCAACAAGTAGAACATTATCGTACTCATTCTTTTAAAATTGGTGATAGATTAAGCAAACATGAGAAAATTCATGAACAACTTAAAAGTGATCACAAAATTGCTGATGAGAAGATTTTGTCACTTAAAGAATCATGGAACAAAACCTTAAAGGAACTGGAACTTGTAACAAAACAACTTGAAGAAATGAAAAAGAACTTTGAACAAGAAAAGGTTGCTCATGCAGTCACTCAAGTTGAATTAACAAAGGTTAAAAGTTGTAAAACTATGGTTAAACAACTTATAAGTGAAAGAGGAAACAAAAGCAAACTAGGATTGGGTTTCAGTCATGAACCAATGTCTGAATCAATCACACAAACTTTACCTGAAAACTTCAATGAATTTGATCATTCACCTGAAAATGAACGAAAATTCAAAGAAATTCAAAGAAGTAAATCCGAATCCGAAGGATCTGAAGTGTTGATTGAAAGTTTGAAAGAAGATGATGCTGTGACGACTGAAGCTGATGATGAAGCTAGCAACAAATCAGAGCCTGTTCTGATTCAACTGGTTGAATATCCTGAACTGAATCCGAAACCAGAAGAAAAGGTGAAAGATGAAGCTGAATTTTCAGGATACAATGATCCAGAATACATCAGGTGGAAAAATGAACAAAAGGCGCAAGTTGCTGATCAGCTGAACAAGAAGAAAGAAGTGAAACATGCTGAAGTTTCAAAAGGAAAGGTGCAGAAATCGAAATTAACAGTCAATCAATCTGAAACAAAACAGTTAAAAGGTAAAAGTGTCATAAACTCGAATGACAACACCAAAACTCAAATTGTTAAAACTGACAATGTCAAACCTGTCAAGTAGAAAGTGTCAAAAGGTAAAACAATCAAGTTTGTATCTGCAGGAACTTTCGATATGAACGGATCTTATGGTAACCAAATCAATTCTTCAATCAAATCTAACTCTGGTCTGAAAACAGGTTCAGGTCCTAAGTCTTCCGCAGTCAATGATAAAAGAATTGAACCAAAGAAGGTAACCAAACAAGATGGTTTAAAATCGAACCAAGTTCCCAAGCAATCAAAATCACAAACAAAATCTCCACAAAAGAATCAAGTTAATCTAAAACCGAACAAAACTGATAATGAATCACGTGTGGGTTCAACTTCAAAAGTTAACAATCGGCTCTTTAGGATTAGCAAGAAACATTGTGAGATTTGTGATCGTTATAATCATGTCGCTGCTGAATGTTTCTTTAACAGGTACTGTAGTTACTGTGATAAAAGAAATCATTCTTCAGAGGAATGTTCCAAATTCTGTGATATTTGTGAAAGGAGAAATCATGACACAAAAGATTGTTTCTTTCGGAAAAACTCATCAAGAGAAATGACTCCGTTTCAAAATTTTCAAAGAAATCAAACTTTTGGATTTCAAAAATTTAACCAAAGTCATTCTCCTGATTTGAGACCTTTCAAACGAAACAATTCTGGTTTTAGTGACTTTTCATCAAGGAATGTGCAGGTCAACAGTTTTAAGCCGAGAGCTTTGATGGTGCGAAATCAGAAATTTGAAAATAACCTTGATCCTAAGTTAGAGGAAAGGTTTATTGCTTTAAGAAGAAAGCCATCGAATCAAGCCATTGGGCGAAACAGTTTTCAACCAAATCTCTCAAATGAAACAAATTTTCAAAATCTTCATTATCAACAAGTTACTGTTACAGATAGATTCGGAAAACCCAAGACCATGTGGGCCTGGGTTGACCAAACTAACTAGGTAATTGTTGAAATGCAGGTACGCCCTCGAAGACCTAGCAACTCATGGTTTGTTGATAGTGGGTGTAGCCGGCATATGACAGGCAACCATGCCTTGCTTCAAGATTTCAAGCTAAAGAATGGTACACATGTTGCATTTGGAGGAGATGCTGGTGGTAAAATTACTGGAGAAGGAACCGTGTCTAATGGGGTCATTAGCTTTGATAAAGTCAACTACTGTGCACAGTTGAATTTTAATTTGTGCACAGTTGAATTTTTATTTGATGATTCTTTCTGTTACATACTCAAACCAGGTTTCAAGATTGACAATGAATGGGTGGTGGTTAAAGCTTCAAGAGATCGTGATGTATACAAGCTTGATATGTCACAGATTGATGCTGAAACCGAATCTGCTTGTCTCATTGCACATGCATCAAATGATGAGAGTCAGCTTTGGCATAGACGGCTGGGCCATTCAAACTTCAGAAACATGAACCGACTGGTGACTGGAAATCATGCTGTGGGAATACCGTCAAAGAAATTCTCAACAACTGATCTTTGTCCAGCTTGTTTGAAAGGAAAACAGCACCGAATGTCTTTTAAGTCCAAGCCAGAACACTCCATTTCAAAACCCTTCCATATGCTACACATTGATCTTTTCGGACCAACAAATGTTCAAAGCATCGGAAAGAAGTCTTATTGTTTTGTCATCATTGACGATTTCACTAGATTTTCTTGGGTTTATTTTTTGCATGTTTAATCTGAAACTGCTGAGTTGTTAAAAGAATTTATTATCAAAGTTGAAAATCAATTAGATTGTAAAGCAAAATCTTGAGAAGTGATAATGGAACCGAGTTTAAGAATGTTAATGTTGATTTGTTTTGTGCAGAAAAAGGAATTGCTCCACAATTTAGTGCTCCAAGAACGCCTCAACAAAACGGGGTTGCGGAACGGAAAAATCGGACACTTATTGAAGCAGCAAGATCCATGCTCGCAGATGCCCAAATCCCTATCACATTCTGGGACGAAGCTATTGCTACTGCGTGTTTTGTACAAAACAGGACATTATTGGTTCAGGATAAAAATAAAACATCTTATGAGTTATTGTTTGGAAGAAAACCGAATATTTCATACTTGAAAGCATTTGGTTGTCCTGTATCGATTCTAAATCTAAGTGATCATCTCGGTAAATTTGAGTCAAAATCTGACGATGGATTTTTCCTTGGTTACTCGTCTGTTTCTAAAGCTTATCGGGTTTTTAATAGCAAAACAAACACTGTTATTAAAACTATTAACGTAAAGTTTTTAGAAAATTCATTTCCGTCAGTGGCTCATGGTCCCGAATGGTTATTTGATTTAGATTCGTTATCAAAATCTTTCAATCCTAACTTGTTTGATTTTTCAGGAAAATCGAAGAAAAAATCAGGAGACTTGGAATGTTTCAGTGATGATTCTGATAATGACGATGATAGCAATCTCAACTCTGAGTATCCGTTTATGTCATTTCATAATCCTGATTCTGGTGTATCCAATCAAGCTCCGGGTCCATCAGGTTCTCAAGAAGATCAAGAATCAAATATTCTTGGTGATGATGTTAATCCACAAAGTTCTCCTAATGATGGTGGATCTGTTCAAACTCAACCATCATTAGATCCGAATGGTGAAGTTATACCAGAATCATTTGACTACTTCATCAATTCACCAGAACAAGTTCCTAATTTCACTCCGCATGAGTCTACAATTCTGCAAGATTTACCGAATCTGAATCAGTCTAATCTGGAAACGCAAGTTCAAGGTGATTTAGTTCCAACTCATCGAGTACACAGGAATCATCCTTTATCTCAGATTATTGGGCCTTTGAATCAGAGAACTATGAGAAGTCAGACTGAACATGCAAACGTTTGTCTTTATTCATGTTTTCTTTCTCAAGTGGTGCCGAAGAACATTTCAGAAGCGTTACAAGATAACAGTTGGATTGAAGCCATGCAAGAGGAGTTACTTCAATTTCGCAAACAAGAGGTTTGGAAATTAGTGGACTTACCTGAAGGAGAAAATGCGATTGGTACAAGATGGTTGTACAAGAACAAGCCAGATGAATGTGGCATTGTTGTGAGAAATAAAGCCAGACTTATTGCACAAGGTTACACTCAGGAAGAAGGTATTGATTATGATGAAGTGTTTGCTCCGGTCGCTCGACTTGAAGCTATTCACGTTTTTCTAGCATATGCCTCTTTCATGAAGTATAAAGTGTTTCAAATGGACGTTAAAGGTGCTTTTCTGTATGGACCAATTACCGATGATGTATATGTCAGACAACCTCCTGGTTTTGAAGATCCTGATTATCCACATCGTGTATACAAATTGAGCAAAGCTTTATATGGTCTACATCAAGCTCCAAGGATTTGGTATGAGACGTTATCTAAACATTTGCTGGAACATGGGTTTACAAGAGGTCAGCTTGATACAACTTATTCATGAAGCGGGAGAATGAAGATCTTTTATGTGTTCAAGTGTACGTGGATGATATCATCTTTGGATCAACAAGTGCGTCCATGTGCAAAGAGTTTGAAGAAATCATGAAATCAAGATTTCAGATGAGTTCGATGGGGGAGATTAATTTCTTTCTCGGATTGCAAGTAAAACAGTCAGCAGACGGAATTTTTATCAACCAATCAATGTTTGTTGAGAAGTTGCTGAAAAAGTTCAAGATGCAAGATTGTCAGACTATTCGAACGCCATCTGATGTGAATTGCAAGATACAACCGGATTCAAAAGGCAAATCCGTTGATCAAACACTGTACAGATCGATGATTGGTTCACTGATGTATCTTACTACATCAAGGCCAGACATTATGTATGATGTATGTGTGTGTAAGATATCAGTCTGATCCGAAAGAGTCGCACTTGGTTGCTGTTAAACGTATTTTCAGATACCTTAAAGGGAAACCGAATCTCGGGTTATGGTATCCTTATGAAGGAAATTTTGAATTATATAGTTATTCTGATAGTGACTTTGGTGGGTGTGCTCTTGACAGGAAATCGACTACGGGAGGATGTCAATTTCTGGGTCCTAGACTTGTTTCTTGGCAATGCAAAAAGCATACCAACGTTTCTGTATCCACTGCTGAAGCAGAGTATATCGCTGCATCTGCAGGATGTTCTCAAGTTTTGTGGTTACAAAACCAATTGCTTGACTACGGGTTTAACTTTCTCAAAACTCCTATTTACATAGACAATACTGCTGCTATGTTCATTACTGCTAATCCTGTTCAACACTCAAAAACCAAACATATCGAAATTCGATATCACTTTCTCAGAGACAACTCTGAAAAAGGTTTAATAATTTTGATTAAAGTTCATACCGACAAACAACTGGCAGATCTTTTCACAAAATCTTTTTTGTCAGGGCGGTTTGAATTCTTAATTCAATTCATAGAGTTAATCAACTATGATTAATTCTAATTTTTAAAAAATTAAAAAAAAACAAAAATCAGAAAATATAAAAAATCAAAAATATAATAAGTCGATGTCAAGTATTTATCCTTTGTCTTTTATTTTATTGTTTTGCATTGTGTGTGTGCATGAAAAAGAAAAGAAATAAAAAAGAATAGAAAAGCAAAAAGAAAAGAAAATATCATGTCATAAGAATCTATATTGCAAAAAGTGAGAAATGATAGTACACTAGACATTATTTGTTTCATCATTTTTAAATAAAGACTGATGAATGTTAATTGATGTGCGAGACAGCTCAGGCAATTAGACTGAAGAAGTAAGTTCATTGTTGACAAATCTAAACTCAATGATCTTTGTGTTAAGTTCCTTTGCTATACATGTCCAGATATATATCTTTTGATGCACTGCTTGTGATGATAGTTGTGCATGATCGGGTAACGATGCAATCTTTTCAGTGTGATGAACTGCATCGTGAGCTTCTTTGTTGTGGTATCCACAGACCTGAAGTCTCACACGAAGTCTCTTTTGAGCTTCAAGATGCAGCAAAAGATTCCAAAATGGAACAAAAAGAGTCCCAAATGTGGACCATCACCAAACAAAAAAATTCCAAAAAGGAATTCAGAAGATTCCCAAGGGGAACGATAGGAAATTAAATTCCAAAATGGAATCAAAAGAAGTCCCAAAGTGGACCAAATCCGAATAGAACCCAGATTCCACACTGTTTATGATTGTAAGTGACCAGGTTTTTGTGCAATTTGCATTCAGGTAGTGGTTGATAAGGAAATATGTTAACATATGTATACATGTGGGTCACATAAGTCATTTTAATCGAACCTTAATCTCATCATGATACTGAAAAAGTAAGTGTGTCAACTCGAGCTAATTGGTATGTTTTCATATCATCACTCAATCAAACATAAGTCAAATGTCTATTCAAAACTTGCAAAACATGTACAGATAATGTGTGGTATGATCTCACTGCGATATTTTGATTCATTGCATTGCATATGTCTTTATTTAATGTGTGTGCTTTGTGTGTGCAGACATATGGAATCTTTATTGACTCATCGACAACCTTGTTAAACTTAAAAATTTCAAGAAATTTCAAGTTTAGGGGGAGAATAAGTGAAGAAGAAAAATATATTTACAAAAATCCAAAAATATTTTTGAATAAGTATGTTTTGAATGAACAAGATTATGTAGTATGAAAAGCAAATGTATTGGATGTGTTAAAAACAAACCCAAGGTTTTGTGATGTGTTTTTAAGAAATTGCTTCGGGATATAGAAATATTGGTTGTGCAAAAACATTTTTCTGAGAAAAATCAAAGAAAAAGAAAAAAGGGAATTTAATTGAATTAAATTTGTTGCATATTTAATGTTGTTGATTATTAATGTGACAAACCCTAATAAGGATGTCTTGTCTAATTAATATGTCGAGAATGTTTGCAGTTGCAATAAATGTAGTTGAAAAGTCAACAGACGGAGAAAAAATAAAAAAAATTGTTAAAGTGTTGAAGCCGGGCAAAGATATCAGAAGCAACTATTTAGCCGGGTAAAGTAGTGGTGTCTGATATGAGCCGGGTGATTGTGTGAAAGAACAAGTGAAGCCGGGTGACAAGTTGTATGTTACTATATAGACGGGTGAAGAAGTGTTGACACTGTACAGCCGGGTAAAAGAAAGAAGTTTTTATCTAGCCGTGTAAGTGAAGAAAACTATGCAGCCGGGTAAGTATAACAACTGTGTAGCCGGGTGATGAAGAAAAGTTGTCGGGTGATGAAGAATATCACTATGCAGCCGGGTAATGAACAAGAAGCCATTGTGCAAGCCGGGTGATACTATGCAGCCGGGTGATGGTTAAAACCAAAACAGATGTAGTTGTTCCTAACCTTTACCCGTCTCTACAGTGCTTTACCCGTCTCAACAGTGCTTTACCCATCTCTATAGTGGTTGACCCGTCCAAGTGTTTTTCACTTTTTTATGTTGACCCGTCCCATGTTGTGACCCGTCCCAATGTACTTGACCCGTCCCAACAGTGTTTGACGCAGCTCAACAGTGCATGACCCGTCTAGGCTTTTTGGGCTTTAATGCTTACCCGTCCCAATTTGTTTGACCTAATTTTTCAACCATATAAATACCCGCTTTTTTCACAACACTTATCATTTTTCACTCACACTTTCAAGCAAAATCCCCTGTACCTTCAACCGTTGATTATCATATTCAATCGATAGTTCTATAACAAGTTATATTGATTGAATAAGGTATATTGAACATGATTCGACCTTGATAAACCTGTAAATTGATCGTTAAAACGAAAAATGATGATGAACAGTGTTTAGACCAATGAATCGACACTTTGATTTTTGCATGTTAAAACTGAAATCGAATGTTGTAATAGGTGTATTTACTATAGATTATCATCTTTCAATCATTAATTTGCATCAAAAAGTTCAAAATCAACCTAATCAACTAAATTTTCTTCATACCTGTCGAACCGCCATTAATGACAGTTTGAATGATCTTAAGGTTTAACATCAAACTGATGAAATGTGTGTTATTATGTGACAAATCAATGCTAAAACTGAACTAAAACATGTTAAAACAACTTCATCATACAAATGTCAGATTTGTGTTCTTAAGTGTTAAACTGTTTAATTGTGAAATGTTGTATGATCATTAAATTCCAAAGTTTTTATTAAACAAAATGATGAAAAATCAGATTGTTAGATCAACTTAGGTGTTAAAATGATTATGTGATTGTTTTACATTACAACTTTTGTTTAAATACTTATGCAAATCTGTTATTTATGAATGAAAAATCTAACACATGTGTCTTGTTTTTGTCTAAACAGATGGAGAATCTCAAGTTTGAACCTAAGCACAATTTGGTTGCATGTTTGGATGACTCTATACCAGAAACAGAGGGGTATAGAGACATGATCATATTTATTAGAAGAACCAAGTATGTGTATGCTATGTGTGCAAAGCCAGTGGTATATGCTAGACTAATCAAGAGCTTCTGGAGAACAGCTGAGGTTGTGACTGATGAAGCTGGAGTTTCTGTTGTCAGAGGAAACATCACCAGAGATTTACAGTTAACTATATCTGAGGAGTCTATCAGAACAGCATTGAGGATTGATGATGATGAAGTTGGTGCAAATGATGAGCTGACAACTGCTGAGTGCCAAGCTGGTTTCATTAATATGGGCCATCCTCCCGTATTTCCCAAGCAGAAGTTTGTTAGAGCCAGACTGGGGAAGAAGTGGAAATTGCTTTGTTATGTGATACAGCAATGCATGTCTAGAAGGAGTGCTGGGTTTGATAACTTCCCTTCTGACATTGCATCCCCAATTGTTGCTATTGCTGAAAACAAGCCTTTCAACATGTCGAAGTGGATTATGAAAGGGTTTGTATTCAATTTGGTGAAAGGCAAAAGGTTCAAGTTTCTCATGTATCCGAGATTCTTGCAACTGATGATTAATGTTGCTTATCCTATTATCAGAGAAGAAGGTTTTGCTGGAGGGATATTATATACTGAGGATATGAATGATCTATCATATCGAAAGATGAGTATAGGAAATGTTGTAAATGTGGAGATGTTTGACTATATGCGGGATATAGCAAACAACGATGAAGATATTGAGGTAGTATATCATCACATATCAAATGGAGAGATTGTTAATCCAGCGGATCTAGTTGATGAGGTACCTGATAATCTGTTGGATGATGATGAGTACTTTGCTCGTCATCCAGAAGATGAGAATGAGTCTGACAATGATGAGAATGAAGGAGAAGATGATAGTGATAATAGTAATGATGATGATAGTAATGACAGTGATGATGGTGATGATGATGGAAATGGTAATGATAGTGCTGAATCAGTTTCTGAGGAGGCAGAGAATGTTGAGATTGATGAACCAATTGTGTTTGAGACTGAAACCGTTGAGGTTGTAGAACCAATTGTGACTGATGAACCTATTAAGGTTGTAAAAGCTGTAGAAGAAGTTAGTGCTGGTGATCGTAAGGATATCACAGTACAGTATGTCAGATCACGAAGATCTAAATCTGTGGTTGATCCTATTGTTGTGATGGAATCAAGTATTTTTGAAGATATAAATGCGTCTGAACAAGTGGATGTGGTTCAGATTGCTCAAGATGTAATTGCCGAAGTGGAAACTGTTGCACAGGCAGTTGATGACACTGATGCTGGCATTACTGTTTCTGGTCCTGTAGATATCCCCACCACATCTTCTCCAGCAACTATACAGATCGAACAACCTTTGGAGTCTTCACCAAAAGTTGGTTCAAGTGTTAAAGTGAATGAGGATAAAGAGAAAATTGTTGAGTTGGAAAAGATGGTAGCTAATCTGTTAGAAGCTAATGAGTTATTGAAAGCATCAAATGAAAGGAAGAAAAAGAGGTTGGAAGAGTTTTGGGCTATTCATGAACAGAATCTGAAAACTTTCAAGGAACTAGATGCTGATTATGAAAAATTGAAAGTTGATCATGAAAAGTTGAAGGATGATTACAAAGAGTTATCTGCTGAATGCAATACTCTGAATGCGGAAAAGGAGATGTTAGAAAAGTGGTTGGAAGAAGCCAAGCCGAAGAAATCAAGCTCTACATCTGATAAAGACTTTTCTGATGATGTGATGGAAGTTGCTGAGCCTTCACAAGATGTTAAAGTTTATTATACTAGAGCTCGTGGAACAAAGAATGTGGGAGAAAGGATTGATACACTAATTACAATTCCCGATGAAGCTGTCGTTTCTGTCAATCTTGATAAAGCTGAGGGAAAACGCAAACTGGATGATGTGCCTGAGATTACTGAAGAAGAGGTTGTTACGAAGAAAGCCAGAATGGAAGAAACAGTTCAGATTGAGCCGATTCAATCTGAATCTGTAACTGAAACCGAAGTGTCTGAGGTGGCAAAGGTGACTGAGATTGTGAAAGAAGCTAGAACTGATGAAACAGTTCAGATTGAGCCGATTCAATCTGAATCTGTAATGGCAGCTGAAGTGCCTGAAGTTGTTGAGAATGTGCAAGAAAATGTTACTGAAGAAGCTTTTTAGTCTGAGCCGGTTCAAACTGAAACTGCACCAATGATTGAGGCACTGGATGATTTGGATGATATAGACTTTACAGATTCTGAGCCTGAAACTAATCCGGACGATGAGATACCTGCTGGTCTTCCAGAACGATTTGCTTACTTAGAGAAGATGAAGTATAATCCAGTTTATCTGAATGGACTTACAGTTAGTCAGATAAATGAGGAATACGAAAAGTGTTTGAATGCACAAGATAAAGTGACTGCTGATGAAAAGGAATTTGTTGTAGAAATGGGTGAATGGACGCCTCTGCAAGAGAGCCTGAATATTGATGATTTACCTCCTGAAGAACTTTATCATCAAAATCCAGAAGAAATGTCATCTAGAAACATGCGTGAATGGTTAAGTTCGAGGAATTATCCATACAAAACTTTGAAGAGACTGAAACATGAATCGCTGAAGAAGATTGTGGTGAGTTTTATGAAAACGGAAAAGATGCACAATCGCATGTTTTTCCTAGATTACAACAATCCGCAATATTATGAGTTGACAAAGAGGTACAAAGTGCTCGAACCCAAAGAGATTACTTTGATGGCTTTACCAGAAGATGCACACAAGAAGAGAAAGGAGTTGATCGATAGATATGTTTCCGAGTGAGATGAAAGCGTATAACATTTCAGTGGATGTACGAGAATCATGGCACAAGTCTGCCACAGCAGGTGATGTTGTGAGATCACTGCTGAGTAAGGGTCAGTCAGTTACTGAACTTCTTGATTCGATGATCGTGCCGGCCAAGTCCAAAAATGTGAAGATTATCGCTTGGAAATATGATGAAGTGTTTGATGCTTTTCTGATTAAGAGAGTTAATGGTTTGTGCGATGTTTATCATTATTACTCGAGCATTTTCAAATTACAAGTGCAAGATTTGAAGGGGCTGCACAAATTGAGATTGATTAATCACATGCATGCTGAGCGTGGTGACAAATGTGCAATGCTGCTAGATGCTGGGATGAGCCGTTTACCGAAGTTTTTGGAGTTTAGAGGGCAACAAGAAGACAGTGAATATGTTCAGATGAAGAAAACAAGGAAAGCAATGAAGTTGATTTTGCGAGACATGTACTTAGAAGAGTTCTCAGATGAATATTTTGATAAAGTCACAGATCCGGGATTGAAGGTGATTGAAGGTTCTCAAGCGACAAAGCCTATTTTGAAGGTGTTTTACAACCAAGAGACTTTTGAGCTGAAACTGGTGCGTAATTTGGATGACTGGGATCAGGATATGATCACTTTATTTAGTACGTTTGAACTCAAACTACTACATCCATCTTACATTGACTTTCTTCGAAACTACAAGATGGAAAAATTGAAAGATGCTGTAGCTGAATAAGATCGAAGATTGTTTGTGATTATGATCGAAGTGATTGGGGCTGCTACTGAGAAAATCCGATTAAGGAAGGCATTGCTTAATGCTAACCTTGAGAAGATCGATATACCGGAGATCGATTATATGAGAGTGACATCCAAGGGTACATTAGAGGTGAAGGTCAAAGGAAGGACGAAACCGCATGTGTTTTATGCTAACATTGACTTCGCAGGTATTAACTTGGAGTCGCTGAAAAGAATGAAGGATTGTCACATTCTGACGAATGAATCAAAGCCAAGACAAGCCAAGATTGCTGAGAAGTTCAAGTCTTGCATTGAGGAGGCTTTAAAAGAACAAGAAGATTATAAAGGAAAGCAGTTGCTGGATGTTAAAGACGAACCAGAAGAATGGTGAGAGATTGATGCTGAAAGAGCAAGTGTTGAAAACTGAAGATTTTGTTGAAGTCCAAAGATAAATCTTAGGGGGAGTACTGTTAGGGCTTATTTCTGTTTAAGATTTACTTTGTACTTTGTTTATACATTTTGTATAGTTTAGGGTTAATTTTGTATTTTCCCTAATGTATTGTTGCATAAAGCATGTAGTAAGAGAATGTTAGAGAGAGAGTCTAGATCACAATTACACGTTAGAGAGAGAGTTAACTGTGTGTGATTTACATTCTCCTGCATTTTTGTACTACAACTTTGCTTTGATCATCAATACAAAGAGAATTATTAAGTAATGAATTGTGTTTTTGATTGAACTGTGTTTGTGTGCTTATTTCATTCTGACCATGGAGCGATATCGATCCAATTGAACCTATCAGGGTTAAAACACAACTTTCGACCGATGCTCTATAAACAAGGAAATCTTCATAAAAAAGTTAATGATTTAGGAGCTGAGCTTGATAAAATGTGGATGTTGGTCGATCAGATGCCGGGGGATCTCTTGTTACGTACTAATGAGGCTAATTGTCTCCGGGATTATCTACAAGCATGTATTGATGAAGAAAGGTTCCTTAAGCAAAAGTCTAAAGCGCACTGGCTTGCGGTAGGTGATGCTAATACTAGGTATTTCCATAATTATTTGAAGGGCAAAAACCATAGAGCTAGAATACACTCTATTGAGGATCCGATTGGGGTGGTTAGGGAGGGAGAACAAATGATCCAAAGTTTTGTGTCTCATTTTAAAGAATTTTTGGGTGGGCATCATACCGTCTCTTTAAGCCCTACTGATGATCTATTTACTTGAAGATTGAACCACCAAGTTGCATTGGACATGATCGCACCTGTTGGAAGAGATGAAGTTAAAAGTGTTATATTCTCTATGAATGATAATAAAGCTCCAGGCCCGGATAGATACACATCGGCTTTCTACAGGAGTGCATGGGATGTGGTAGGGAATGATGTTGTTACAACGGTTCAAGATTTTTTCAATAAGTGTTGTCTGCTTCAAGAACTTAATCACACGCTTATTGTATTAATACCTAAGGTGTCTACCCCAAATAGCATTACTGATTACAGACCGATCTCATGTTGCAACGTGATTTACAAATGTATCACTAAGATTATAGCTAATAGACTCATGAAGGGCCTTAATGATATTGTTAGCGTTAATCAATCAGCTTTTGTCCCGGGTCGGAAAATCTCAGATAATATCTTACTTACTCAGGAATTGTTGCATAACTATCATAGGAATATGGGTCCCCCTAGATGTGCTTGGAAAATTGATATTCAGAAAGTCTATGATACGGTTGATTGGAAGTTTTTAGAGAAGATCCTTATAGGCTTTGGGGTACACCCGATTATGGTTAAGTGGATCATGGTGTGTGTTACTACTCCCTCGTTCTCGATATGTATTAATGGAGACGCTCATGGTTATTTCCGAGGTTCAAGACGGCTTAGACAAGGGGACCCTCTATCCCCTTATCTCTTTACGCTTGTTATGGAAGTTATAACATTGTTATTTGAGAAAATGGTTACAGTGGAGCCATTTTTGTTCCATAGTAAATGTAACAAAGTGGGCGTTGTTAATCTTTGTTTTGCGGATGATCTCTTTATATTTGCCAAGGGGGACACGGATTCTGCGGGTTGCGTCTTGAAGGTGTTAAATAGATTTGCTGGCATGTCTGGTTTAATCCCAAGTAATCATAAAAGCAAGGTATACTTTTGTCATGTGCCACCTAGAGTTAAACATGGCATTACTAATTTACTGCCATTTGAAGAAGGGAAGCTTCCTGTCAGGTATTTGGGAGTTCCATTAATTACTAAACAGATTTGGTATGCTGACTGCAATACGCTGACTGAACGGATGGATAAAAGGATCTCAGTATGGATGAATAAGTACTTATCGTTTGCTGGTCATTTACAACTAATCAGATCTGTTTTGTCATCGTTGCACGTATATTGGTCTTCAGTTATATTCCTTCCTAGCCGAGTGATTGCAGATTTGGAACAGAGGATGCGTAAGTTCTTATGGGGTAATAATGATCACATTAAATGCCATGCGAAAGTTGCATGGAAAAAAGTTTGTCTGCCAAAGAGTGAAGGGGGACTTGGTATACATCGAATTAGTGATATGAATAAAGCCCTCATGGTCTTGCATATTTGGAGGCTTAGTTAGAACCAGGATTCGTTATGGGTTAAATGGATTCAAACGGATAGGCTGCGTGGTCGTAATTTTTGGGAGATCAAAACTCCAAGTAGCTGCAGCTGGAGTTGGCGAAACATTTTATCAGTTCGGGATACCATTAAAGGTTACATTTGGTCAGAAGTGGGTAATGGGAGGCGCACAAACATTTGATATGATTATTGGTGTGATGTTAGCCCTTTAATCATGTTTATTACGCCAAGGGCGGTCCGAGATGCAAGCCTAACTTTGGCAGATGCTGTGGATAATATAGTTCATGATGGTAACTAGCATGGCCGGAAGGGTGGATGGGGAGATATCCCCAACTTGCTTCCATTAATCTTGTAATTCATAGTGACGTTCAATATCAAATTTGTTGGAAGGAAGGAGGGTCTTTTATTCCTTTCTCGGATGCTAATACTTGGAATACTATTAGATACATGGAACCGCAGGTTGATTGGTCGAATTGTGTGTGGTTTGCCCAGTGTATTCTCAAGCATGCTTTCATTGCCTGGTTAATTTGTAGAGGAAACTGCTGACTCAAGAATGTATTCTCAAGTGGAAACACCGTAAGTGCTTAAGTATGATGTGTTGCTCTCTTTGATGCTCACATTATGATTCCCACCCACATCTGTTTTTTGAATGCAACAATTCTAGACAAGTATGGTTTTTGGTTCGTGATTGGGCTTCATTGCATCTTGTGGCTCCCAGTTGGCAGCAAATCATTCATCAGCTAAAAAGGGTTGGGATATTCAAATCTATCGTGGTAATTGTTGGTCGTCTGGTGGTTGCGGCTGCAGCTTATTTTATTTGGCAAGAGAGAAATGCTAGGATCTTCAATGATAAGCCTCGTCCACCTGAAGTAATAGCGAAAAATAATCTCTAGGTGGTACAATACAGATTAATGGGATTGAAGCTGAAGAGGACAACTCAAGTTGCAAAGATTTTGCACCAGTGGGGAGTTATAGCTTAATTGGAAAACACAGGAGGGTGATGGTTTGGCTTTAGTTTTGATCTAGTTTTGGCTAGTTGGTTTTCTTGTAATGTTTGATTTGGTTTACGGTTTTGGGCATGTCCAAAACTGAACGAGTGTGGACTCTCCTCACTACTTGTACTTTTATGATGTTAATAGAATCACCGGGGTAACCCTTTACCAAAACAAATTATAAGAGGACTTCTACGACGAAATGCACTCCTCTTTTGGACTCGCTTAATTAAAAGTTGGATCAACCGAAGTCTCCCCGATCAAACCCCACATATCAACAAACGTCCATTGCACCGCATTCACCTATTAAATCATAATCATCTTATAATCCCTTATCATCAAATTATTTTTTTATACAAAAATAAAAAATCGATAAAACCCACACAATCAAGAGAAAAACACCTTATATGCATAACCCAAATACCCCAAAATCAAAACAATGTGAAGATGATTAAATACCTCATGAGTCCAAGAAGTAGGGAATGCAATTGTTATGATTTAGCCACAGGCCGCGAATCTAAACACACAGAAACTGCTGCAGGAAACCCAATCAAAGCTTTCACCGGAAACTACTATAGTCACCACAATATACAACTACCGTTGTGTTGAAACCGTCGTTGTCTCTAAATTTCAGTTTCTACCCATCTTAAAACTGCATTGTTTGGACAGTTTACAACTGCATTGAAGTCTTTATCAACCTGATATAGCAGCAAAAACAACGCAGAATATTGTTGAAAATTTGTACCTGCAATGGACTTATGTTTGGAGCATACATTGTACCGAAAAGCAGTCCCTATATGGACTGGTCTACACACTATAAATCACACTTTTTCAATTGTTGTAGCCTCTCTCAAACTTGTCTCAAGTACACATGTGGACAAAACATGCTTAGAATCCTTAAGATCGAATTGAGTGTTATTATACTGAAATCTCTTACCAAATTTTAAAATTTCAAGTTGCTCCTTCAGCATCTTCTATTTGGTCAGAACCCTTAACTTGTAGACACGAAAACAACATTGGTATTACGAAAGCAGCAAAAACATACAACAAAGCATTTCTCCTGGTCACCTGGACATCACAACAAGCTGCAGAAACGTGGAAAGTGCAATACTAACTCTTATAATGACTAAAGTTGATTTTATTATACTTTTTCTGCAGTTGTTTAAGTATCTTTCTCTAGACATGCCACATGATTCTTGCATGTAATACACTGCTGCTGTTACGCACATCTTTTAGCACATATTACAGCGGTTGTTCACAACAATTCCATTCTTTCGGTAATAGCATATCAGCTGCTGATAATATGTTGTTCATGCTACTACAATCTGCTATTACAATATGATATGTGCTCATTACCTGTAACACCCTGATTTTTAATCTAGAACTCACTCAGCGTGGCTGACTTTTGTATGCATGTTAGAATGATGTGCAGGTCAGAAGATTAAGAGAGCTGCTTGGCATGGGCAAGAGCTAGAGGCTTGTTGAAGACTGGCATTGAAGAAAAGAAATTTTAAGATCGAATTTATTTTTTGTGATGTTTTAAGAAGTTTTTAAGACAATTTAAGATGATGTAATGATGTTTTAAACAAGTATTCCGCTGCATTATAGATTTTACTAATTATGTGGTTGTTTTTATGGTAAAATGTTTAAAAAAAACCTAATACTTAAATTGAAAAGAGGACCGAAGTAAGAATGCCAGTCTACTAGCTCCATGCAAAGAGGTAAAGAATGAACAACAACGAGCTGTATATGACATAAGTCATGAATCTTATATTGATGTAAATAGTAGTGATGATGTAACGTGATGATGAACTGCGCCTTTATGCAATAGGACAGTAATTGAGATGCCTGTAGAAAGTTTGTGTGACACGAACAAGTACTAGGAGAGTAGAGGAATAGGTTTAGTGCCTATACATGTTACGTGTTGTATACGTGTTAAAACGCTCTTCTATGCTTTATGTGAAGTACACTAGGTTTGAATACTAACGGGACTCGGGAGAGGCATGTTTAGAACATGAGCAGTAAGGTAATAGTTAATTACAACTGGCCACTGTCGTTAGAAACTTACAGTACTTGTCACGTCCTGAATTGCCACGACTGACGAACGTAAGTGTTTGAATCTTATAGGAAAGTAAGAAATGGCACCCAAGAGTACTAGAAGCTATGCCAAGGCTGCTAATGCTAAGGCAACCAAAGCCCCTGAAGGGAAGCGTGGGAGAAAGCCCACAAAGAAGAATGTTGGGACCGACCCCGAAATCGAAGCTGAAGTTGCACCAGCCTTCGAGCTTGGACAGAATTTGAAGGAGACTGTTGCACACGAAGTGCACCAGATCCTGACTGATGTTATGCCTACGTTTCTGATGGAAATGAAGAAAGTTGAAAAGAAGAAACCCACTAAGAAGGGTGCTGAGGGTGATGATGAGTAGGAGGAGTCTAAGAAGGTAGAAAGAGAAATTGAGTCGTCTAATGACTCGGATTTTGAGAATGATGGGAAGGGGTGCATATATGGTGCCTTTCAGAGGTGCATGCCCATACTTTTGATGGGAAGAAAGGTTCAGCTGCCACCCTAGAGTGGTTGAGTGAGATGAAGGCTGTAATTGATATCAGTGAGCGCAGGTTTGACCAAGCGGTGAAATTTGTTGCCCACTCGTTTACTAGGGCTGCAATTTATTGGACTACTATGAAACAGTCCAAGGGAATGAAGGCGATTAAAGAGATGGCATGGGAGGATCTGAAGAAATTAATAATTAAAAGGTTTTGCCCGCAGTATGAAGTTGATCGGTAGAGAGGGAATTCCTGAATTTGTCTGCAGGAAGTATGAGCCACCTAGAGGACACCACAAAGTTCAATGAGATGGCAAAGCTGGTGCCTTATTTGGTTGAAACTGAGGGAAGGAGGATTAAGTGTTATGTCCAAGGGCTGCCACCTAGGGTACGTGCGCACGTGAAAGCCCATAGGCCGGGTACTTTTGAGTCGGTTGTGGATTTGGCTGGGATTGTATATGACAATGTCGCTGCTGAGGAGGTATTTGAGGTAAAAAAAAGCATTAGGATAATTCCCGAAATCAGTCAGGAAAAAGGTTTAGGGATGATGGAAGAGGGTATGACAACAGGAGGGTGAAGGTCGAGGCAAATCAGACAGTGGTTCGTGACCAGAATGGTGGAAGAGATTGGAAAATGTGGCAAACCCCACTCGGGGGAATGCATAATGGGGTCAGGACTGTGTTTCAAGTGTGGGAAGCCGGGCCATCGTGCCTTTGAATGTAAGGCGGCTTTTAAATGCAGCCGATGCGGTAAGGAGGGTCATATGAGTAGGGACTGCCATGTGAACATTAGGGACAACAAAGGGGAAGATAAGGCGAAGGCTACTGCTAGGGCTTTTACTATGACCAGGAAAGAGGCAAGGAAGGAGCCAGAGGTCGTTTCAGGTACGCTTCTCGTCAACAACATTTGTGCATCTGTGTTATTTGATTCTGGTGCTAATAGGAGTTTTGTATCTGCATTGTTTTATACGGCCTTAAAAGTTCCCTCTAGAAAAGTATAACGGTCTTTTGATGTAGAAACAGCTGAGGGTAAACTCATTAGAGTCAATCAAATGATAGAAGGTTGCACCGTTACCCTATTAGGACATAGTTTCCCTACAGATTTATGCATTATGACTTTGGGTAGTTTCGACGTGATATTGGGGATGGATTGGTTGTCCAAATTCGATGCCAACATAGGTTGTCGTGAAAGGTTAGTTCGGCTAAAAGCTCCTGACGGAAGCCCCATGACTATGTATGGCGACCAGGAAAGTAAGATTCTGCGCGTAATCTCGATGATAAAAGCAAACCGACTGATCCAGCAAGGCTACAATTCGTTTCTAGCCTAAATTAAGGATGTAGAGGAACAACCAAAGCAGTTGTTAGATGTGCCGATAGTTTTCAATTTCCCTGATGTATTTCCCAAATATTTACCCGGGACACCACCCGACAGAGAGATCGAATTTCAGATTGACGTAGTGCTAGGAGCACAGCCCGTGGCGAAAGCACCGTATCGTTTAGCCCCGAGTGAGATGAAATAATTGATGACGCAACTGAAGGAGTTGTTAGAAAAAGGTTTTATCCAACCAATCACTTCCCCTTGGGGAGCGCCTGTGTTGTTTGTTAAAAAGAAAGATGTAAGCATGAGAATGTGTATCGACTATAGAGAATTGAACAAGTTGACTGTGAAAAATCATTACCCTTTGCCCCGGATAGATGACTTACTTGATCAGTTGCAGGGTGCGAGTTGTTTTTCAAAGATAGATCTTCGTTCAGGTTATCACAAGTGTATATATTTTTAATGTAACAATATTAAGGTAAGCAATTTTTTCATAGCCATTGTAGATTTAATATGTCAAAAGGAAGTTGAAGATATGAGTAAATTATATTTTTTGGCCTTTTTTAATATAATGCGTGTCATTTGAAGGAAGTGTTAGAGATGCTGCAGAATGAGAAATTATATGCTAAGTTCTCGAAGTGTGCCTTTTAGTTACAAGAAGTCCAGTTTTTGGGGCATGTAATAAACCACGAGGGAATCATGGTTGACCCATCGAAGATTAAGGCAATTATGAAGTGGGAAATTCCCAAGATGCCATCCGAAATCTGTAGTTTCTTGGGTTTGGTGGGTTATTATAGAAGATTCATCTAAGATTTCTCAAGGATTGCCTCCCCGCTAACTTGTTAAGATTCATCTCAACCTAAGTGAACTAGAAAATTAGCCAAACATGTTCAGTGACGAAAAAAAGTTATAAAAAACATGTTCATGGTTTGCAACTTAAATGAAGGTAAATGGCTAAAACAAAGTGCTAACAAGGCAGTTTTTGGAAACTTGAAATACATAAGATCATCTAACACCTCGTTTCTTCCACTGATTTCGGTTCTTTACAAATCTATACAATTTCAATTAATGAATCTAATTTTTTTTAAATCAGTTCAATCCAACCCGTAGATAACAAAACTCGTCATTATCAAAGGTCTGAATTTGAATGATGAAGCGCCGAAGGTTGCGACCAGGAAGCGACGTCAAAATATGTATGAACATCAAAAGTTGTCCTTGCACGGACACGGGTTTCCGGACCTGCATTCATGTCCACATACGAAAAAATACGTATGAACGTCAAAAGTCGTCCCTGGAGAAAATCAGATCTGAAAAACACAAAGAATGTGACTTTTAATTCTCAATGTAAGTTTGTTTCTTATTGTTTGTGTAAAAGAAGGGGTAAATGAGATATTTAATATGCTAAAGGGGATATGTGTAATTAAACTTTAGACTTGGGTAAAAGAGTAATTGATGAGCATAAGAAGGGGAAATATGTAAAAATCTCTATGTATAATAATATACATGTATATGTGGT
Organism: Tagetes erecta; assembly: GCA_030867185.1. NCBI lineage: Eukaryota > Viridiplantae > Streptophyta > Magnoliopsida > Asterales > Asteraceae > Tagetes > Tagetes erecta. The sequence goes on from CM061487.1 coordinate 22,617,225, forward strand.
TTGATCACTTGTCGAAAAATGAGCTTTGGTTTATTGGTAGGTAGGGTAAGTACATAAAAAAACCTCATTTTATTGAAAAAACTTCGGAAACTTGGTTATGTGATTCTCATTATGTCGCATCCATACTTTTTTCATTTTTTGTCCTTTACACATTGAGGTCATAATGGTCAATTGTTCCACCCACCTTTCTCCTCAAATCTAACAAAGTATATGTACATGTACACTGATCCCATAATCTATACTACATTAATATACATATTGAATGGTCATAATGGTCAATTGTTCCACCCACCTTTCATTATGCAGTATATTATATAGTATAACTTGTACAGACAACTTAAGGGGCAGATGGGTAGAAACCCCAATTCCCTTCAAAATTCATAATCATTCTCTCTCAACGTTTGCTCATCTTCATCGAACTCTTTCAAGATGAAGATGTGTTTAATGGTCAAAAAGAAACACTTGCTGAGGGTTCTCGACGACTATCGATGAAGCAACATTGAGTTGGAAAAAAATGAATCATTGAAGGTACTTTAAAAAATATTTTTGAAACAAAATCAAACAATGATGTCAGTGCAAGAAACAACCGATGTATCATTTCGTCTGTTTAGATTAAGTATATTGCATGCACTCTTCTTGTGTTGATAACATAACTATCATTTTCTTTTCATTATACTTTCATATTTCAATGAAATTTAAAAGTTTAGGGGGAGAGATAAATTAAAAAAAATGATAACATCAGAAAAATCCAAAAAATATGTTGAATCTACTTGCACGCACATGAGAAATGATAGCACACTTAGTCATTGTCTTTTACTTATGATTTCAAAATGCATAATAAAGACTGACTGATCATTGTGTGCTGTGTGGGTAAACTAAAAAACAATAAATATGAAAAGTAGACTCTATGGTGATAAACTAAATACTTCTCTGCAAGTTGTGTTAAGATCAATCTTAGACATTTGTCTAGTATTCGCTTTTTGATAGACTGCTTGCAATGTCACTTACACACACCAGGTAATGATGCAATATAATTAGTGTGATGAACCGCATCTGTGAACTTCTTTGTTGGGTGACCACAAACCTGAAGTTTCATACGAAGTCTCCTTTGTTATAGTAATCTACAGACTTGGAACACTTCAAGGTGCAGCAAAAGATTTCCAATGCGGAACAGAAAAGAGTTCCAAAGTGGACCATCACCAAATAAATTCCAAATGGAATTTCAGAAGATTCCTAAAGGCAACATAAGCAAAAGATAATTCAAAAAAGGAATTCAAAAAGATTCCCAATGAGGAACAAATCCAATTTAGATAGAAGCCCATTCCACACTTGTTATGTTGTAAGTGACCGGGTATTAAAGTTGTTAAAGTGCTTACTTGTATGTTTTGATGAGAGTAGAACTTACAGTGTTTCTAAGTGTGGGTCGGATACTTGTCATACTTAATCGAACTAAAAAAATGATAAAAATCACTAAGGGTTTGAAAAAGTAAGTTTGTTTGAAGTTAAATGCCCATTATTCACTTCGAAAAATTGTCTATGTCTATTCAAAAACTTTCTTTTATTTTTTGTGAAGACATTTGACTGGTATGATCTCATTGCAGGTTAAAGATTCATAAATGTAAAGAGAAAATTACAAAAATATCAAAAACATTGAAAAAAAATTCAAAAAGAACAAAAAGATTGTCATTTTAATATTTTTCTTTTGTTTTGGCAGTTTAACATGTGTTATTGATGTAGGAGTTGTTCATCAAGCAATATCTCATCCGATTGAGAACTTAATCTTTACATTGATGATAAATGCACATTATTTCCCGAGTTTTAATGTTTTTCTTTGAGTTGCAGGAATAGTTTCCATTGCAGAACAATCTTCCACACGACTTGAAGATGTTCATGCTCAAGCATGATTCCAGTCTAGTGATCTCCAAGTCAGATTGCTGAGTGTTAAGAATCCTCCTCTTAATATCTCATACATAGATCCTATTAACCTATAAAGCAAAATTTGAGGGGGAGTATTCTAAGTCAAAGAAGTCTTCGCATTCTACTTCAACCATTGAAGAAGATCCCGTTGCTGATATATAGATTCACCGGAATCTACTCTCTGCTTATTTCTTTCCATAGCCTCTGATATTACTCAAAAGGGAGAGAAGGATGCAGATTGCTTGCTGAAAGAAAGAGTTTTGACAACATCATATTGGGGGGAGTATTGTTGGGTCCTCCTAAAGATAACGCATACCAAAACTTTAAGTTGCTCTCTATGCTCGTCACATGAAGATTTAAGCTGATATTTCGGATTTGTAAAGTGTCATCTTAGGGGGAGTACAAATATAAGCGAGTTAAGATATCGAGCATCATCACAAGCAAGCACGAGTGAAGACGTTCATTATTTGTATTTGTCTTAGAATATTTGTGTTTTCGGTTTGTGCTTAAGTGCATGTGTTTAGGTTTAAATGTAAGGTGAATGGTATGGACTATAAATACCATCACCTAGGTCATTTGTCATAGAGAGTTGCCTGAATTTCATTTCACTATCCTTTGTAACCTTCCAAAGATCTAATACAAGAACCTATTCATATTATCTGTGACACCCCGCCCGGCGGCGGAAAATACCAGGCGCGTCAAGTGAATCAGATATCAAGTACAAAGCACATGGCACACTAAATGCATATTTTAATATTAATTAAGCAATAATGTCGTGACATAAAGAAACATTCAATAGTCATAAAAACCGTAACAAAAACCGACAATTGAATATTGTTTATTGTCTTTTTATTCTAGGTCCGAAGCATCCTACGTGTCTTGAACCAAAACCGTATCAATCACCACCTGAAAAACGTGTAAAATAATTTAGCTAAAGAATTAGCTAATGAGTAAAAACACAGTTAATAGTACATAATATGAAATCCGAGATCATTATAAATATGTTTCGCAATCTTACGTGTATAGCAATTGTATTATATTACTCAACCATGACCAACGAAACATACAACGAATCCACGTAACCTTGAGCCCCGTAGGGTAACTTTAGCAACAAGTCATGAGAACCACTCATGTTACAAATATTGATAACTATTGTTTAACCGTCATTTAACCGTCTCGACATATCTGTTATCAATAAATGTTTAAGCATCTAAACGGTCATAGCAACATCGTAACAAGCATCACATATCGAATCTAGTAACCAACGAAACCATAAACAAATCGCCGGGTCAAATCACCTACTAGGCCATTAAGGGTAGGTGGGCTTGTCAAGCCATTAGCGCTAACATCGTACCGGTGGAAATTACGAGATAATACTAATACTATTGACTAATACATAATTTTGCATCCTGTGGCCATACAAGATTAACACATCAAATGATCTCTTTTTGAAATAGAACAAAAGTATGACAATCCAAAACTTTCTTTTTTTTTCTTTCTTGTAACATCAAACGCTTATCAACCTTACTCAATTTTCGGGATGAAAATTCTTTCAACAATGGGATGATGTGACACCCGACAATTTCAGGTTAACGTCGTTAACCAAACTCAACCAAGTTCCGTTAGTCATTTTCAATTTGAAATGCTACCTAGTACATACCACTATAATTAATTACACATATTAATTTAAATAAGCAACTAAACAAATATTTATAAAATAGTAACTCGAGAAATTATAGGATCACGACTACCAATGTTTAAACATTTGTAATTTGGCAATAACTAATACTCATGACCCAAAAATATACCAAAGAATAAACGGGATAGCTTCGTAAAATAAATACGTTATAATAGTAGGATGTTCGAATTGTAATTTACTAAAAGTTTATTTAATTAACTTTGAGAACAAGTTATGAAAGTGGAATACTTAAAGGGCCATATTGTAAATATTAAAAGTTATATCACCCAAACCCCTCCCATGACCCGTCTCCATCTTCACAACATAAACCCTATCACGTTCCAATAATCACAACCGCCGTAGTCACGAACACCACCTCCGCTCACCGTTCCGTCACCTACACAACCTTTGGCAGCCACCACAAGCCCCGTAGAACACCGTCGTAACCTCCCTTACCGTTATTGTTTACTATCATCGTTGCAACTGTCATTATCACCACCGTTTCCGCCGCTATTGATCGCCATTGCAAACTTTTACCCACAGACGAGCACTATAACACCACGGAGAACCTTCGTTCTATCCCGCCTAAGCTTTCCGGTAACTTTCGATAACCCGCGTTATAGTTTCGGTTCGTTTCAGTTTCGATACGGGTACGGGTTGGTTTCAAAGTTGATCATTTTGAATGTATATACAAGTAGGACTATATACATAACAATGTTTTGCATCGGATTGATATCGGATTTAAACCGTACGTGCGCGTGTGTCAGAAAAGAGTATATATAAATGTGTGTGTGTGTGCGATATATGCATGGAGAATATATATAATATGTAAATTAGTGTTTGTGTAGAGTTTACATGCATGAGTGGTCTTGGGAAATAATTATATACTAGGAGAAAACCCGCGCGATGCTGCGACAAATACAATCGTAAATGTGATACTTGTGTTTGTTTATATATTCTCTAATGATCTACTGAATAATACTTTTGCTAGGTTGACAAAAAAAAATATAAACAACAAACATAAATCTAATATCTATAAAATATCAACAAAGCACCAACTTATGTAAAACCCTTTTCAAAAAATAAATGTACATACATACATAGTCTAAACTGAACAAAAGAAAGTAGCACATGACAATAGTTATATAAAAAGTAACAATAAATGAAATCAGATTGCATATATGTTTATTTAGGTCACTAACTTGAACTATCTCCGGCACTTGTAAGTGAATTTGATATTTCTTGCAATTCTTAGTCCAGCTCATCACCATCTTCAAGCACATAATAGCTTGACATCAATCTTCCTCACTACTCCTTCCTGACAAAAATATAAGATATATCAGAAAATAATCACACAACCTAATTCACAACAATATTCACTCACTTTTGTTTTGACCCATTTACTATTTCTACCCATTTACCTATCTATTTTTGTTTTAGTTATTTTTTATAACAAATGGGTCAAATGAAAATATTTAGCCACAAATGGAATTAATACAACAAACTAAGGAGACCTAAACACATACACACATGCACACACAAACACACATTGAAATCAAACATACAGTTAATCGAATTAAAACAAAACTAACAATCTATAAATCAACACCAAACTTTGTAACTCTGAAACATCAAGTACTAAGTTGGATATGGCAAAGATTTTACATTAAATCTTAATCTAAATTACCCACCTTATATAAAACGAAAAATCAAAAAAATGAATGTATAATGGATATGAAAGTTTGAGATTGGAACCAATTCTTATTAATCTGTAAGAGACCCATTGTCAATTGCGAGGAACAAAAAGTCAACTACGAACCATGTGTGAACACATGTTAATCTTGTTATTAGAAAAACAACAAAAAGAAGAGTCCCTTGTGATGATTTGGCTGCCTTAAACTCCCCTTTCATTCTGTTTCTTTGCCAATAAAACCAAACACACTCATTAGATTTTGCTAATAAGTGAGATTAAAAAACAAAGAACAAGCCTTGAAATCTAAATTGAATAAAAGATCTGCAAGGTAATAAGCTGTCATAGATACCAAAATACTGGAAAAACAGCCAATATGATGTAAAGGACAGACTGATCGCATGTTTGCTTACACCATTTTTTTATATGATGTAAAAAACGACAACGAATCCATCCTTTCCTATGTCTGCTTGATTGTGTTTGCTTCCATCAATCTTAAGATTAAAATCCCTACAAGAAAAACATAGCCAAAATTGCAGTGAAAAAAAGTCAAAATGCAATCAAAACTGCTGCAAAAAATAATCAAAATGCAGCATTGTGCAGTAAAAAATCTGGTTTCAGCAGCCAAAATGCAGTCAAAACTGCAGCCAAATTACAGCCAAAATGGGAGCAATAACAAATCAAGATGCAAAAAAAATGCAACTAAAAAATAGACAAAATTGCAGCCGAAATAGGTCAAAACTGCAGCAATACTTTTGCAGCAGCTACCACCCCGGATATAATTTCACCACCCCCAATCCTTGCACACAACACACAGATAAATGGGTAAAAAACAATAACGAAATGGTTTAAACGGGTCAAAATGGTTCAAAGATACATACTTTCATAAGATTTTACCATAATACATAACAAAAAACACACACAGCTCCATTTAAAACTTCCTAATTACACTAATAGTGACAACTAATTAAGTTATAACTCTCTTTATAATACACTACTTCAACAAATTTTTTGACACAAAGTACGCACACAACATCTTAGAAAGGTTTTACCACCACCACAATCCCCGACACATAAATTGAAGACAAAATGAAACAAAACTGCAGCCAAATTGCAGAAAAAACACAGCCATATTGCAGCCAAATTGCAGTCAAATCAGCTGCAAAAAATAATTATAATGGAGCTACTGTGCAGTAAAAAACCTGGTTTTCAAAACCAAAATACAGTCAAAACTACAGCCAAATTGCAGAAACAATGCAGCCAAATTAGAGCCAAAATTACAGCAACAACAAATCAAAATGCAGCCAAAAAAAGCAAAAAAATGCAGCTAAAAATAGTCAAAATTGCAGCAAAATAGGTCAAAACTGCAGTCAAAATGCAGCAAGACTTTTGCAGCCGCACGCTATCACTCCGAATATGCTTTGACCACCCCAATCCTTGCACACAACACACAGATAATGGAGCTATTGTGCAGTAAAAAACCTGGTTTTCACAACCAAAATACAGTCAAAACTGCAGCCAAATTGCAGAAAAAATGCATTGCTTATACCATAATTTCCAGTTGTGAGCACATTGAGGAGATCAACAACTTGTCAATAACGAGTTCTGTTAAGAAAACACAACTTTTGTAGAAAAGCTTTATAAATAAGAAGTGGGTTTTAACCATTTCTTGACATTGAAACATTTAATCCGTTCTTAATATTATGCAAACCGATTTAACCCTTTTCCATGTAAACAGGTTAAATTTCCTATCATAAATATGATAACACCATGTTAGCAGCATTGATTCACTAATTTACATCAAATATAAAGTTCAAACATCACTTGAAAGCATGTAATCAAATTTTTTTTTGTATTATTTAATTAAACACCATCTCAAAGTTCAAACAAATCATTAACATACTAAAACTAACCTTCAGCTACCAGATGGTCCGCAAAACAGTTCAGTGCAAATTTACCTTTAGGTTCACTTGAGTCCACCTTCAATCACAAAAATAACACAATTTCACTTCAATAGAAAAGTCAAACTCAGTTAATAAGATACCGAAACTGAATGTAAGGTCCAGAAATTACCTCATTGTAGCAATAAAAAGGTCAAAACTGCAGTCAAACTGCAGCAAGAAAGTGTCAAAATTGCAGCCAAATCATCATCAACCAACACCAAAATTACATTAAACCATACATGGATTCAACCAAAAACATATTTTAGCCAAATATATTTACATTCAACCATTGCACTAAGAAGATGGATAATTCCATTCCACTAAAAAGATAGATAGTTGCATTCAAAAAAAGCAATTGCTAAAAGTTTAACACAATTACATATAGGTTAACAAACATACACATCCAAACATTCTCATAACTTATTTAAGCATATGTGGGTCGTCTTGACCCAAAAGAAATCGACTAATATAACTTCAATAGACATGCTTGGGTCTTTTTAACGGGTTAGAACACATTCAATCACATACATATCAACTTAAAAATGGGTCAAAATGGGTTCAGACCAATACGGGTTGATTAATCAAAAGAACATGGTAACTTTATGCATACATTGTGAGATATAGATTGACAATAGAATTACGTAACAAAAAATCATTGTTGACTCTAAATAAAATCAAACCCACTAAAAAATGAAAAAGCCAAAATCAAATTTAGAAAAACAAAGCATGCATCATCATCACGATCAAAAAAATGAGGAAAATCAATATGAATATAAGGTGATTCAAGCACCAGCTGACCAAACAAAAGAGAGGAAAGCATTTTCATCACACGAATTCCAAAAATTAGGTTAACCAAATTAGATGAAATAAAAAATTGTTATGCAAAATTAGTTGTAAACTAAAACAAAAATCATGCACATACAAATTATAACCATTTACCTAATATAGATAAAAGTGTGCAGTTGTCATATTAAACAACCATACTGCCAACTACAAGAAGGCAAACGGCAGGTCTTTAGTTCAAACACAAACAACAGGCCATTCAGGTCATGAACTGCACAAATGAACGGGTAAAGCTAGTCAAAATTTGCATACTAACTAACAGATAAAACTGATAAAAAAACTGCACACTTTTATCTATATTATGAAGAATATAGTTGCTTGTTACATAATAAAAACAAAGCATGTATACGGGTCAAAAAAACACATAGTTTTAGATAATAAGAACTCATACAAAACACACAATCAATAATGCATATAAAACACATATAAATGGGTCAAAAACAATAATGAAATGGTTTAAATGGGTCAAATGGTTAAAAATACATACTTTCATCAAGATTTGAACAGTTTGAGTCGTTTTACTTCCTGGTTAAACTGCAGCCACAACCCCATTCACATAACACACACATTCATACAACATACACATTCACACAACACACACCGGAAGATCAAAAACACAACACACACCGGAAGTCCGGAAGATAAAAAACACAACACATCACAAAAACATCAGCTAATTACTTCAGGTCATTAGTACAAACAATAGTTAATTACTTCAGACAACAGGTTATTAGTTCAAACAGCAAGTTAATAGTTCAAACAACAGGTCATTAGTTCAAACAGCAGGCCATTTTAATGTAGCTTAGAGGTCCAAATCAGTTTCACATATGGTACACACACATCATCTTAGAATGTTTTTACCACAATGCACACACACATCATCTTAGAATGGTTTACCTCCTTCCACCCACCCCCCACAGGCCACAGCACATATACACAGCAGCAGCAGCAACAAACAGTTTTGGCATTCAACACAACAAATATACACAACAGCAGCAAATATAAAACACAACACAAAACATTCAGATTAACCCCCACATTCTGCTGTTTTATACATGCAAAAATGGCCCAACAGCAACAACTGTTTAACCCCCCCCCCCCACACACACACATTCATAAGCATAAACAACATCATACGTGCATTCATACATACATAAGACCCATTTTTCTTTATGATATAAAATGAGGTTAACAATTTAAATATACCAACCTTGGTAGCATGATGACAAGCAGTCTGTGTTATATGAATTGAGTGTGTAAAGCATGAGCTGCAAATCTCAAAAATTTGGTTACATGAACTAAGTGTTACTTCCTAACCATCAACACTTAACCTTTAAAAAACATCAACTATTAATATAACAAAAATAAAAATGCATACCTTGACTTAAATGAACTTCCCCTAAGCTAATAAAATCCACAAGTATGTGTTATATTAAGTGTAAGCATGAAATCAACTGCTTCATTTTCAACTCCCTACAAATTTCACAAATTTTCCTGCACGTTACAATATTAAGAGCTCATATACATATATTTACAAAAACACAAATAAAAGAGATTAAGAAATAAAAATAGAAAAATCAATAACTTAGAGGAAACATATAAAAGAAAACAGTTTTCACAACTTTCATTAAAACCATAAGAAAGTTCATACATACATTCATACATCTAACCCATTTTCACCCATATTCATACATTCATATACCATAAACAGCATAAACAACAACAAAACATACAACACACACACACCAAATTCAACACAACACATATACACAGCAGCGGCAAACAGTTTTGGCATTCAACACAACAAATATACACAGCAGCAGCAAACATAAAACACAACACAACACATTCAAATTACCCCCCACATTCTGCTGTTTTATACATGCAAAAATGGCCCACAATAAAACCATTTCACCCATTGACTTTTCATAAATCCTAAAACTAAGCATCCATCATAGGTTTGGTATAACATCACTTGTAACTTGGTATGTTCGTAAATGGGTCAAAAATTATATTGTATTTTGTATGTTCCTAAATGGGTAAAAAACACATAGTTTGAGATTATAAGACCTCACACAAAACACACAATCAACACTGCATACAACACACAAATATATCGGTTAAAAACAATAGTGAAATGGTTTAAACGGGTCAAAATGGTTAAAAACAGCAGCCTTGTAACAAAATAACAGCAGCCTTGTAACATAGAAAAAAACAGCAGCTGGTCTGTGATGTGTGCAGTTTTGGATAGAACAGAAACAAACAGCAGTAGCCTTGCAATAAAATAAGAAACATCAGCAGCCTTGGAACAAAACATACACAACAGCAGCATATCAGCCAGATACGCTATGTAGCAGCAGCATATCAACAGCCTTGTAACAGAACAGAAACCAAAACAACCTTGTAACAGAACAGAAACCGAAACAGCCTTGTACCAGATCAGAAACATATTGTGGTTATATGTAAAACATATTGTGCTCACCTGAGATTAATCCGAACGTAACTTTAGGCGGCAATCGATGGTGGAGCTTGAGTGGCCTATGAAAGACGACAGGTTTGAGAGATGAAATGGGATTTTGAATGCTTCATCACGTTTGTATACACAGAGCTTCATTCATTTAGGGTTTGGGTCTGGTAGAGCTTCAGCAGTAGTGGATATGCGAATGAAGGAGGCTGCTGTATAGTGTTGCGTGATTAGGGTTTGGCTCGCGTATATGTGATTAGGATTTGTATTTATAGTGTTGAAATTTAAGGAAATTGTTAAATTACTGTTTTGTCCTTCTAATACTCTTAATAATGTAGTATAGATATTTGGGATGGGTGCATGAATGATGTATATGATTTACGTAAATTAGGTAAATTAGGTGGTGGTAGGTGTGATTGTGTGGAACAAATTCTAGTATGAGTGTGTATGCATGAATATATGTGTGTAGTACAAAGAATTCATGAGTATGTGTACATGATGCACATATTGGGTGTAGTAGTTAATTAATGTGTGGTTTGTATTTAAATAAACTTTAACAGTGATAAGTCTAAACATTTTAGTCGAGGCTCGAGTCAAAAATATAATTTATAACATGATATTTTAATAAGTGGGTTTTGGATACGAAACTGAACTGGGAACGCGAAACCAAACGAGAACTCTGTTAGAGTAATATGTATCTAATTAGTAGAAATCAAACAGGTTGTTGGTTGATTTTGGAAATTCTATTTTTGCTAATTGTTTGTAGCTCCGCAACCTAAGGTGAGTTTCAAGGCCTCTTTTACTGTTTTCCTGTTGGGGGAGAAAGCACGCACGAAAACACTTTTGATTTTGTATTTACTATATATCATCATGGATTACTAAACGTCAAACTTAACATACGAAAGTCCTTTCAATTCTCTCGAACCGTTAATATACGGGGTATAGTGAGGAAGTTCGGGTAGTACTACTGGGTCTGACAAACCCCACCCTCGGCTGGGAGCCGGGCAGGTGTGGTTGACCCGTCCAAGTGTTTTTCACTTTTTTATGTTGACCCGTCCCATGTTGTGACCCGTCCCAATGTACTTGACCCGTCCCAACAGTGTTTGACGCAGCTCAACAGTGCATGACCCGTCTAGGCTTTTTGGGCTTTAATGCTTACCCGTCCCAAATTGTTGACCCGTCCCAATTTGTTTGACCTAATTTTTCAACCATATAAATACCCGCTTTTTTCACAACACTTATCATTTTTCACTCACACTTTCAAGCAAAATCCCCTGTACCTTCAACCGTTGATTATCATATTCAATCGATAGTTCTATAACAAGTTATATTGATTGAATAAGGTATATTGAACATGATTCGACCTTGATAAACCTGCAAATTGATCGTTAAAACGAAAAATGATGATGAACAGTGTTTAGACCAATGAATCGACACTTTGATTTTTGCATGTTAAAACTGAAATCGAATGTTGTAATAGGTGTATTTACTATAGATTATCATCTTTCAATCATTAATTTGCATCAAAAAGTTCAAAATCAACCTAATCAACTAAATTTTCTTCATACCTGTCGAACCGCCATTAATGACAGTTTGAATGATCTTAAGGTTTAACATCAAACTGATGAAATGTGTGTTATTATGTGGCAAATCAATGCTAAAACTGAACTAAAACATGTTAAAACAACTTCATCATACAAATGTCAGATTTGTGTTCTTAAGTGTTAAACTGTTTAATTGTGAAATGTTGTATGATCATTAAATTCCAAAGTTTTTATTAAACAAAATGATGAAAAATCAGATTGTTAGATCAACTTAGGTGTTAAAAATGATTATGTGATTGTTTTACATTACAACTTTTGTTTAAATACTTATGCAAATCTGTTATTTATGAATGAAAAATCTAACACATGTGTCTTGTTTTTGTCTAAACAGATGGAGAATCTCAAGTTTGAACCTAAGCACAATTTGGTTGCATGTTTGGATGACTCTATACCAGAAACAGAGGGGTATAGAGACATGATCATATTTATTAGAAGAACCAAGTATGTGTATGCTATGTGTGCAAAGCCAGTGGTATATGCTAGTCTAATCAAGAGCTTCTGGAGAACAGCTGAGGTTGTGACTGATGAAGCTGGAGTTTCTGTTGTCAGAGGAAACATCACCAGAGATTTACAGTTAACTATATCTGAGGAGTCTATCAGAACAGCATTGAGGATTGATGATGATGAAGTTGGTGCAAATGATGAGCTGACAACTGCTGAGTGCCAAGCTGGTTTCATTAATATGGGCCATCCTCCCATATTTCCCAAGCAGAAGTTTGTTAGAGCCAGACTGGGGAAGAAGTGGAAATTGCTTTGTTATGTGATACAGCAATGCATGTCTAGAAGGAGTGCTGGGTTTGATAACTTCCCTTCTGACATTGCATCCCCAATTGTTGCTATTGCTGAAAACAAGCCTTTCAACATGTCGAAGTGGATTATGAAAGGGTTTGTATTCAATTTGGTGAAAGGCAAAAGGTTCAAGTTTCTCATGTATCCGAGATTCTTGCAACTGATGATTAATGTTGCTTATCCTATTATCAGAGAAGAAGGTTTTGCTGGAGGGATATTATATACTGAGGATATGAATGATCTATCATATCGAAAGATGAGTATAGGAAATGTTGTAAATGTGGAGATGTTTGACTATATGCGGGATATAGCAAACAATGATGAAGATATTGAGGTAGTATATCATCACATATCAAATGGAGAGATTGTTAATCCAGCGGATCTAGTTGATGAGGTACCTGATAATCTGTTGGATGATGATGAGTACTTTGCTCGTCATCCAGAAGATGAGAATGAGTCTGACAATGATGAGAATGAAGGAGAAGATGATAGTGATAATAGTAATGATGATGATAGTAATGACAGTGATGATGGTGATGATGATGGAAATGGTAATGATAGTGCTGAATCAGTTTCTGAGGAGGCAGAGAATGTTGAGATTGATGAACCAATTGTGTTTGAGACTGAAACCGTTGAGGTTGTAGAACCAATTGTGACTGATGAACCTATTAAGGTTGTAAAAGCTGTAGAAGAAGTTAGTGCTGGTGATCGTAAGGATATCACAGTACAGTATGTCAGATCACGAAGATCTAAATCTGTGGTTGATCCTATTGTTGTGATGGAATCAAGTATTTTTGAAGATATAAATGCGTCTGAACAAGTGGATGTGGTTCAGATTGCTCAAGATGTAATTGCCGAAGTGGAAACTGTTGCACAGGCAGTTGATGACACTGATGCTGGCATTACTGTTTCTGGTCCTGTAGATATCCCCACCACATCTTCTCCAGCAACTATACAGATCGAACAACCTTTGGAGTCTTCACCAAAAGTTGGTTCAAGTGTTAAAGTGAATGAGGATAAAGAGAAAATTGTTGAGTTGGAAAAGATGGTAGCTAATCTGTTAGAAGCTAATGAGTTATTGAAAGCATCAAATGAAAGGAAGAAAAAGAGGTTGGAAGAGTTTTGGGCTATTCATGAACAGAATCTGAAAACTTTCAAGGAACTAGATGCTGATTATGAAAAATTGAAAGTTGATCATGAAAAGTTGAAGGATGATTACAAAGAGTTATCTGCTGAATGCAATACTCTGAATGCGGAAAAGGAGTTGTTAGAAAAGTGGTTGGAAGAAGCCAAGCCGAAGAAATCAAGCTCTACATCTGATAAAGACTTTTCTGATGATGTGATGGAAGTTGCTGAGCCTTCACAAGATGTTAAAGTTTATTATACTAGAGCTCGTGGAACAAAGAATGTGGGAGAAAGGATTGATACACTAATTACAATTCCCGATGAAGCTGTCGTTTCTGTCAATCTTGATAAAGCTGAGGGAAAACGCAAACTGGATGATGTGCCTGAGATTATTGAAGAAGAGGTTGTTACGAAGAAAGCCAGAATGGAAGAAACAGTTCAGATTGAGCCGATTCAATCTGAATCTGTAACTGAAACCGAAGTGTCTGAGGTGGCAAAGGTGACTGAGATTGTGAAAGAAGCTAGAACTGATGAAACAGTTCAGATTGAGCCGATTCAATCTGAATCTGTAATGGCAGCTGAAGTGCCTGAAGTTGTTGAGAATGTGCAAGAAAATGTTACTGAAGAAGCTTTTTAGTCTGAGCCAGTTCAAACTGAAACTGCACCAATGATTGAGGCACTGGATGATTTGGATGATATAGACTTTACAGATTCTGAGCCTGAAACTAATCCGGACGATGAGATACCTGCTGATCTTCCAGAACGATTTGCTTACTTAGAGAAGATGAAGTATAATCCAGTTTATCTGAATGGACTTACAGTTAGTCAGATAAATGAGGAATACGAAAAGTGTTTGAATGCACAAGATAAAGTGACTGCTGATGAAAAGGAATTTGTTGTAGAAATGGGTGAATGGACGCCTCTGCAAGAGAGCCTGAATATTGATGATTTACCTCCTGAAGAACTTTATCATCAAAATCCAGAAGAAATGTCGTCTAGAAACATGCGTGAATGGTTAAGTTCGAGGAATTATCCATACAAAACTTTGAAGAGACTGAAACATAAATCGCTGAAGAAGATTGTGGTGAGTTTTATGAAAACGGAAAAGATGCACAATCGCATGTTTTTCCTAGATTACAACAATCCGCAATATTATGAGTTGACAAAGAGGTACAAAGTGCTCGAACCCAAAGAGATTACTTTGATGGCTTTACCAGAAGATGCACACAAGAAGAGAAAGGAGTTGATCGATAGATATGTTTCCGAGTGAGATGAAAGCGTATAACATTTCAGTGGATGTACGAGAATCATGGCACAAGTCTGCCACAGCAGGTGATGTTGTGAGATCACTGCTGAGTAAGGGTCAGTCAGTTACTGAACTTCTTGATTCGATGATCGTGCCGGCCAAGTCCAAAAATGTGAAGATTATCGCTTGGAAATATGATGAAGTGTTTGATGCTTTTCTGATTAAGAGAGTTAATGGTTTGTGCGATGTTTATCATTATTACTCGAGCATTTTCAAATTACAAGTGCAAGATTTGAAGGGGCTGCACAAATTGAGATTGATTAATCACATGCATGCTGAGCGTGGTGACAAATGTGCAATGCTGCTAGATGCTGGGATGAGCCGTTTACCGAAGTTTTTGGAGTTTAGAGGGCAACAAGAAGACAGTGAATATGTTCAGATGAAGAAAACAAGGAAAGCAAAGAAGTTGATTTTGCGAGACATGTACTTAGAAGAGTTCTCAGATGAATATTTTGATAAAGTCACAGATCCGGGATTGAAGGTGATTGAAGGTTCTCAAGCGACAAAGCCTATTTTGAAGGTGTTTTACAACCAAGAGACTTTTGAGCTGAAACTGGTGCGTAATTTGGAAGACTGGGATCAGGATATGATCACTTTATTTAGTACGTTTGAACTCAAACTACTACATCCATCTTACATTGACTTTCTTCGAAACTACAAGATGGAAAAATTGAAAGATGCTGTAGCTGAAGAAGATCGAAGATTGTTTGTGATTATGATCGAAGTGATTGGGGTTGCTACTGAGAAAATCCGATTAAGGAAGGCATTGCTTAATGCTAACCTTGAGAAGATCGATATACCGGAGATCGAGTATATGAGAGTGACATCCAAGGGTACATTAGAGGTGAAGGTCAAAGGAAGGACGAAACCGCATGTGTTTTATGCTAACATTGACTTTGCAGGTATTAACTTGGAGTCGCTGAAAAGAATGAAGGATTGTCACATTCTGACGAATGAATCAAAGCCAAGACAAGCCAAGATTGCTGAGAAGTTCAAGTCTTGCATTGAGGAGGCTTTAAAAGAACAAGAAGATTATAAAGGAAAGCAGTTGTTGGATGTTAAAGACGAACCAGAAGAATGGTGAGAGATTGATGCTGAAAGAGCAAGTGTTGAAAATTGAAGATTTTGTTGAAGTCCAAAGATAAATCTTAGGGGGAGTACTGTTAGGGCTTATTTCTGTTTAAGATTTACTTTGTACTTTGTTTATACATTTTGTATAGTTTAGGGTTAATTTTGTATTTTCCCTAATGTATTGTTGCATAAAGCATGTAGTAAGAGAATGTTAGAGAGAGAGAGTCTAGATCACAATTACACGTTAGAGAGAGAGTTAACTGTGTGTGATTTACATTCTCCTGCATTTTTGTACTACAACTTTGCTTTGATCATCAATACAAAGAGAATTATTAAGTAATGAATTGTGTTTTTGATTGAACTGTGTTTGTGTGCTTATTTCATTCTGACCATTGAGCGATATCGATCCAATTGAACCTATCAGGGTTAAAACACAACTTTCGACCGATGCTCTATAAACAAGGAAATCTTCATAAAAAAGTTAATGATTTAAGAGCTGAGCTTGATAAAATGTGGATGTTGGTCGATCAGATGCCGGGGGATCTCTTGTTACGTACTAATGAGGGTAATTGTCTCCGGGATTATCTACAAGCATGTATTGATGAAGAAAGGTTCCTTAAGCAAAAGTCTAAAGCGCACTGGCTTGCGGTAGGTGATGCTAATACTAGGTATTTCCATAATTATTTGAAGGGCAAAAACCATAGAGCTAGAATACACTCTATTGAGGATCCGATTGGGGTGGTTAGGGAGGGAGAACAAATGATCCAAAGTTTTGTGTCTCATTTTAAAGAATTTTTGGGTGGGCATCATACCGTCTCTTTAAGCCCTACTGATGATCTATTTACTTGAAGATTGAACCACCAAGTTGCATTGGACATGATCGCACCTGTTGGAAGAGATGAAGTTAAAAGTGTTATATTCTCTATGAATGATAATAAAGCTCCAGGCCCGGATAGATACACATCGGCTTTCTACAGGAGTGCATGGGATGTGGTAGGGAATGATGTTGTTACAACGGTTCAAGATTTTTTCAATAAGTGTTGTCTGCTTCAAGAACTTAATCACACGCTTATTGTATTAATACCTAAGGTGTCTACCCCAAATAGCATTACTGATTACAGACCGATCTCATGTTGCAACGTGATTTACAAATGTATCAGTAAGATTATAGCTAATAGACTCATGAAGGGCCTTAATGATATTGTTAGCGTTAATCAATCAGCTTTTGTCCCGGGTCGGAAAATCTCAGATAATATCTTACTTACTCAGGAATTGTTGCATAACTATCCTAGGAATATGGGTCCCCCTAGATGTGCTTGGAAAATTGATATTCAGAAAGTCTATGATACGGTTGATTGGAAGTTTTTAGAGAAGATCCTTATAGGCTTTGGGGTACACCCGATTATGGTTAAGTGGATCATGGTGTGTGTTACTACTCCCTCGTTCTCGATATGTATTAATGGAGACGCTCATGGTTTTTTCCGAGGTTCAAGACGGCTTAGACAAGGGGACCCTCTATCCCCTTATCTCTTTACGCTTGTTATGGAAGTTATAACATTGTTATTTGAGAAAATGGTTACAGTGGAGCCATTTTTGTTCCATAGTAAATGTAACAAAGTGGGCGTTGTTAATCTTTGTTTTGCGGATGATCTCTTTATATTTGCCAAGGGGGACACGGCTTCTGCGGGTTGCGTCTTGAAGGTGTTAAATAGATTTGCTGGCATGTCTGGTTTAATCCCAAGTAATCATAAAAGCAAGGTATACTTTTGTCATGTGCCACCTAGAGTTAAACATGGCATTACTAATTTACTGCCATTTGAAGAAGGGAAGCTTCCTGTCAGGTATTTGGGAGTTCCATTAATTACTAAACAGATTTGGTATGCTGACTGCAATACGCTGACTGAACGGATGGATAAAAGGATCTCAGTATGGATGAATAAGTACTTATCGTTTGCTGGTCATTTACAACTAATCAGATCTGTTTTGTCATCGTTGCACGTATATTGGTCTTCAGTTATATTCCTTCCTAGCCGAGTGATTGCAGATTTGGAACAGAGGATGCGTAAGTTCTTATGGGGTAATAATGATCACATTAAATGCCATGCGAAAGTTGCATGGAAAAAAGTCTGTCTGCCAAAGAGTGAAGGGGGACTTGGTATACATCGAATTAGTGATATGAATAAAGCCCTCATGGTCTTGCATATTTGGAGGCTTATTTAGAACCAGGATTCGTTATGGGTTAAATGGATTCAAACGGATAGGCTGCGTGGTCGTAATTTTTGGGAGATCAAAACTCCAAGTAGCTGCAGCTGGAGTTGGCGAAACATTTTATCAGTTCGGGATACCATTAAAGGTTACATTTGGTCAGAAGTGGGTAATGGGAGGCGCACAAACATTTGATATGATTATTGGTGTGATGTTAGCCCTTTAATCATGTTTATTACGCCAAGGGCGGTCCGAGATACAAGCCTAACTTTGGCAGATGCTGTGGATAATATAGTTCATGATGGTAACTAGCATGGCCGGAAGGGTGGATGGGGAGATATCCCCAACTTGCTTCCATTAATCTTGTAATTCATAGTGACGTTCAAGATCAAATTTGTTGGAAGGAAGGAGGGTCTTTTATTCCTTTCTCGGATGCTAATACTTGGAATACTATTAGATACATGGAACCGCAGGTTGATTGGTCGAATTGTGTGTGGTTTGCCCAGTGTATTCTCAAGCATGCTTTCATTGCTTGGTTAATTTGTAGAGGAAACTGCTGACTCAAGAATGTATTCTCAAGTGGAAACACCGTAAGTGCTTAAATATGATGTGTTGCTCTCTTTGATGCTCACATTATGATTCCCACCCACATCTGTTTTTTGAATGCAACAATTCTAGACAAGTATGGTTTTTGGTTCGTGATTGGGCTTCATTGCATCTTGTGGCTCCCAGTTGGCAGCAAATCATTCATCAGCTAAAAAGGGTTGGGATATTCAAATCTATCGTGGTAATTGTTGGTCGTCTGGTGGTTGCGGCTGCAGCTTATTTTATTTGGCAAGAGAGAAATGCTAGGATCTTCAATGATAAGCCTCGTCCACCTGAAGTAATAGCGAAAAATAATCTCTAGGTGGTACAATACAGATTAATGGGATTAAAGCTGAAGAGGACAACTCAAGTTGCAAAGATTTTGCACCAGTGGGGAGTTATAGCTGAATTGGAAAACACAGGAGGGTGATGGTTTGGCTTTAGTTTTGATCTAGTTTTGGCTAGTTGGTTTTTTTGTAATGTTTGATTTGGTTTACGGTTTTGGGCATGTCCAAAACTGAACGAGTGTGGACTCTCCTCACTACTTGTACTTTTATGATGTTAATAGAATCACCGGGGTAACCCTTTACCAAAACAAATTATAAGAGGACTTCTACGACGAAATGCACTCCTCTTTTGGACTCGCTTAATTAAAAGTTGGATCAACCGAAGTCTCCCCGATCAAACCCCACATATCAACAAACGTCCATTGCACCGCATTCACCTATTAAATCATAATCATCTTATAATCCCTTATCATCAAATTATTTTTTTATACAAAAATAAAAAATCGAAAAAACCCACACAATCAAGAGAAAAACACCTTATATGCATAACCCAAATACCCCAAAATCAAAACAATGTGAAGATGATTAAATACCTCATGAGTCCAAGAAGTAGGGAATGCAATTGTTATGATTTAGCCACAGGCCGCGAATCTAAACACACAGAAACTGCTGCAGGAAACCCAATCAAAGCTTTCACCGGAAACTACTATAGTCACCACAATATACAACTACCGTTGTGTTGAAACCGTCGTTGTCTCTAAATTTCAGTTTCTACCCATCTTAAAACTGCATTGTTTGGACAGTTTACAACTGCATTGAAGTCTTTATCAACCTGATATAGCAGCAAAAACAATGCAGAATATTGTTGAAAATTTGTACCTGCAATGGACTTATGTTTGGAGCATACATTGTACCGAAAAGCAGTCCTTATATGGACTGGTCTACACACTATAAATCACACTTTTTCAATTGTTGTAGCCTCTCTCAAACTTGTCTCAAGTACACATGTGGACAAAACATGCTTAGAATCCTTAAGATCGAATTGAGTGTTATTATACTGAAATCTCTTACCAAATTTTAAAATTTCAAGTTGCTCCTTCAGCATCTTCTATTTGGTCAGAACCATTAACTTGTAGACACGAAAACAACATTGGTATTACGAAAGCAGCAAAAACATACAACAAAGCATTTCTCCTGGTCACCTGGACATCACAACAAGCTTCAGAAACGTGGAAAGTGCAATACTAACTCTTATAATGAGTAAAGTTGATTTTATTATACTTTTTCTGCAGTTGTTTAAGTATCTTTCTCTAGACATGCCATATGATTCTTGCATGTAATACACTGCTGCTGTTACGCACATCTTTTAGCACATATTACAGCGGTTGTTCACAACAAATCCATTCTTTCGGTAATAGCATATCAGCTGCTGATAATATGTTGTTCATGCTACTACAATCTGCTGTTACAATATGATATGTGCTCATTACCTGTAACACCCTGATTTTTAATCTAGAACTCACTCAGCGTGGCTGACTTTTGTATGCATGTTAGAATGATGTGCAGGTCAGAAGATTAAGAGAGCTGCTTGGCATGGGCAAGAGCTAGAGGCTTGTTGAAGACTGGCATTGAAGAAAAGAAATTTTAAGATCGAATTTATTTCTTGTGATGTTTTAAGAAGTTTTTAAGACAATTTAAGATGATGTAATGATGTTTTAAACAAGTATTCCGCTGCATTATAGATTTTACTAATTATGTGGTTGTTTTTATGGTAAAATGTTTAAAAAAAACCTAATACTTAAATTGAAAAGAGGACCGAAGTAAGAATGCCAGTCTACTAGCTCCATGCAAAGAGGTAAAGAATGAACAACAACGAGCTGTATATGACATAAGTCATGAATCTTATATTGATGTAAATAGTAGTGATGATGTAACGTGATGATGAACTGCGCCTTTATGCAATAGGACAGTAATTGAGATGCATGTAGAAAGTTTGTGTGACACGAACAAGTACTAGGAGAGTAGAGGAATAGGTTTAGTGCCTATACATGTTACGTGTTGTATACGTGTTAAAACGCTCTTCTATGCTTTATGTGAAGTACACTAGGTTTGAATACTAACGGGACTCGGGAGAGGAATGTTTAGAACATGAGCAGTAAGGTAATAGTTAATTACAACTGGCCACTGTCGTTAGAAACTTACAGTACTTGTCACGTCCTGAATTGCCACGACTGACGAACGTAAGTGTTTGAATCTTATAGGAAAGTACGAAATGGCACCCAAGAGTACTAGAAGCTATGCCAAGGCTGCTAATGCTAAGGCAACCAAAGCCCCTGAAGGGAAGCGTGGGAGAAAGCCCACAAAGAAGAATGTTGGGACCGACCCCGAAATCGAAGCTGAAGTTGCACCAGCCTTCGAGCTTGGACAGAATTTGAAGGAGACTGTTGCACACGAAGTGCACCAGATCCTGACTGATGTTATGCCTACGTTTCTGATGGAAATGAAGAAAGTTGAAAAGAAGAAACCCACTAAGAAGGGTGCTGAGGGTGATGATGAGTAGGAGGAGTCTAAGAAGGTAGAAAGAGAAATTGAGTCGTCTAATGACTCGGATTTTGAGAATGATGGGAAGGGGTGCATATATGGTGCCTTTCAGAGGTGCATGCCCATACTTTTGATGGGAAGAAAGGTTCAGCTGCCACCCTAGAGTGGTTGAGTGAGATGAAGGCTGTAATTGATATCAGTGAGCGCAGGTTTGACCAAGCGGTGAAATTTGTTGCCCACTCGTTTACTAGGGCTGCAATTTATTGGACTACTATGAAACAGTCCAAGGGAATGAAGGCGATCAAAGAGATGGCATGGGAGGATCTGAAGAAATTAATGATTAAAAGGTTTTGCCCGCAGTATGAAGTTGATCGGTAGAGAGGGAATTCCTGAATTTGTCTGCAGGAAGTATGAGCCACCTAGAGTACACCACAAAGTTCAATGAGATGGCAAAGCTAGTGCCTTATTTGGTTGAAACTGAGGGAAGGAGGATTAAGTGTTATGTCCAAGGGCTGCCACCTAGGGTACGTGCGCACGTGAAAGCCCACAGGCCGGGTACTTTTGAGTCGGTTGTGGATTTGGCTGGGATTGTATATGACAATGTCGCTGCTGAGGAGGTATTTGAGGTAAAAAAAGCATTAGGATAATTCCCGAAATCAGTCAGGAAAAAGGTTTAGGAATGATGGAAGAGGGTATGACAACAGGAGGGTGAAGGTCGAGGCAAATCAGACAGTGGTTCGTGACCAGAATGGTGGAAGAGATTGGAAAATGTGGCAAACCCCACTCGGGGGAATGCATAATGGGGTCAGGACTGTGTTTCAAGTGTGGGAAGCCGGGCCATCGTGCCTCTGAATGTAAGGCGGCTTTTAAATGCAGCCGATGCGGTAAGGAGGGTCATATGAGTAGGGACTGCCATGTGAACATTAGGGACAACAAAGGGGAAGATAAGGCGAAGGCTACTGCTAGGGCTTTTACTATGACCAGGAAAGAGGCAAGGAAGGAGCCAGAGGTCGTTTCAGGTACGCTTCTCGTCAACAACATTTGTGCATCTGTGTTATTTGATTCTGGTGCTAATAGGAGTTTTGTATCTGCATTGTTTTATACGGCCTTAAAAGTTCCCTCTAGAAAAGTATAACGGTCTTTTGATGTAGAAACAGCTGAGGGTAAACTCATTAGAGTCAATCAAATGATAGAAGGTTGCACCGTTACTCTATTAGGACATAGTTTCCCTACAGATTTATGCATTATGACTTTGGGTAGTTTCGACGTGATATTGGGGATGGATTGGTTGTCCAAATTCGATGCCAACATAGGTTGTCGTGAAAGGTTAGTTCGGCTAAAAGCTCCTGACGGAAGCCCCATGACTATGTATGGCGACCAGGAAAGTAAGATTCTGCGCGTAATCTCGATGATAAAAGCAAACCGACTGATCCAGCAAGGCTACAATTCGTTTCTAGCCTAAATTAAGGATGTAGAGGAACAACCAAAGCAGTTGTTAGATGTGCCGATAGTTTTCAATTTCCCTGATGTATTTCCCAAATATTTACCCGGGACACCACCCGACAGAGAGATCGAATTTCAGATTGACGTAGTGCTAGGAGCACAGCCCGTGGCGAAAGCACCGTATCGTTTAGCCCCGAGTGAGATGAAATAATTGATGACGCAACTGAAGGAGTTGTTAGAAAAAGGTTTTATCCAACTAATCACTTCCCCTTGGGGAGCGCCTGTGTTGTTTGTTAAAAAGAAAGATGTAAGCATGAGAATGTGTATCGACTATAGAGAATTGAACAAGTTGACTGTGAAAAATCATTACCCTTTGCCCCGGATAGATGACTTACTTGATCAGTTGCAGGGTGCGAGTTGTTTTTCAAAGATAGATCTTCGTTCAGGTTATCACAAGTGTATATATTTTTAATGTAACAATATTAAGGTAAGCAATTTTTTCATAGCCATTGTAGATTTAATATGTCAAAAGGAAGTTGAAGATATGAGTAAATTATATTTTTTGGCCTTTTTTAATATAATGCGTGTCATTTGAAGGAAGTGTTAGAGATGCTGCAGAATGAGAAATTATATGCTAAGTTCTCGAAGTGTGCCTTTTAGTTACAAGAAGTCCAGTTTTTGGGGCATGTAATAAACCACGAGGGAATCATGGTTGACCCATCGAAGATTAAGGCAATTATGAAGTGGGAAATTCCCAAGATGCCATCCGAAATCTGTAGTTTCTTGGGTTTGGTGGGTTATTATAGAAGATTCATCTAAGATTTCTCAAGGATTGCCTCCCCGCTAACTTGTTAAGATTCATCTCAACCTAAGTGAACTAGAAAATTAGCCAAACATGTTCAGTGACGAAAAAAAGTTATAAAAAACATGTTCATGGTTTGCAACTTAAATGAAGGTAAATGGCTAAAACAAAGTGCTAACAAGGCAGTTTTTGGAAACTTGAAATACATAAGATCATCTAACACCTCGTTTCTTCCACTGATTTCGGTTCTTTACAAATCTATACAATTTCAATTAATGAATCTAATTTTTTTTAAATCAGTTCAATCCAACCCGTAGATAACAAAACTCGTCATTATCAAAGGTCTGAATTTGAATGATGAAGCGCCGAAGGTTGCGACCAGGAAGCGACGTCAAAATATGTATGAACATCAAAAGTTGTCCTTGCACGGACACGGGTTTCCGGACCTGCATTCATGTCCACATACGAAAAAATACGTATGAACGTCAAAAGTCGTCCCTGGAGAAAATCAGATCTGAAAAACACAAAGAATGTGACTTTTAATTCTCAATGTAAGTTTGTTTCTTATTGTTTGTGTAAAAGAAGGGGTAAATGAGATATTTAATATGCTAAAGGGGATATGTGTAATTAAACTTTAGACTTGGGTAAAAGAGTAATTGATGAGCATAAGAAGGGGAAATATGTAAAAATCTCTATGTATAATAATATACATGTATATGTGGTTTGATCACTTGTCGAAAAATGAGCTTTGGTTTATTGGTAGGTAGGGTAAGTACATAAAAAAACCTCATTTTATTGAAAAAACTTCGGAAACTTGGTTATGTGATTCTCATTATGTCGCATCCATACTTTTTTCATTTTTTGTCCTTTACACATTGAGGTCATAATGGTCAATTGTTCCACCCACCTTTCTCCTCAAATCTAACAAAGTATATGTACATGTACACTGATCCCATAATCTATACTACATTAATATACATATTGAATGGTCATAATGGTCAATTGTTCCACCCACCTTTCATTATGCAGTATATTATATAGTATAACTTGTACAGACAACTTAAGGGGCAGATGGGTAGAAACCCCAATTCCCTTCAAAATTCATAATCACTCTCTCTCAACGTCTGCTCATCTTCATCGAACTCTTTCAAGATGAAGATGTGTTTAATGGTCAAAAAGAAACACTTGCTGAGGGTTCTCGACGACTATCGATGAAGCAACATTGAGTTGGAAAAAAAATGAATCATTGAAGGTACTTTAAAAAATATTTTTGAAACAAAATCAAACAATGATGTCAGTGCAAGAAACAACCGATGTATCATTTCGTCTGTTTAGATTAAGTATATTGCATGCACTCTTCTTGTGTTGATAACATAACTATCATTTTCTTTTCATTATACTTTCATATTTCAATGAAATTTAAAAGTTTAGGGGGAGAGATAAATTAAAAAAAATGATAACATCAGAAAAATCCAAAAAATATGTTGAATCTACTTGCACGCACATGAGAAATGATAGCACACTTAGTCATTGTCTTTTACTTATGATTTCAAAATGCATAATAAAGACTGACTGATCATTGTGTGCTGTGTGGGTAAACTAAAAAACAATAAATATGAAAAGTAGACTCTATGGTGATAAACTAAATACTTCTCTGCAAGTTGTGTTAAGATCAATCTTAGACATTTGTCTAGTATTCGCTTTTTGATAGACTGCTTGCAATGTCACTTACACACACCAGGTAATGATGCAATATAATTAGTGTGATGAACCGCATCTGTGAACTTCTTTGTTGGGTGACCACAAACCTGAAGTTTCATACGAAGTCTCCTTTGTTATAGTAATCTACAGACTTGGAACACTTCAAGGTGCAGCAAAAGATTCCCAATGCGGAACAGAAAAGAGTTCCAAAGTGGACCATCACCAAATAAATTCCAAATGGAATTTCAGAAGATTCCTAAAGGCAACATAAGCAAAAGATAATTCAAAAAAGGAATTCAAAAAGATTCCCAATGAGGAACAAATCCAATTTAGATAGAAGCCCATTCCACACTTGTTATGTTGTAAGTGACCGGGTATTAAAGTTGTTAAAGTGCTTACTTGTATGTTTTGATGAGAGTAGAACTTACAGTGTTTCTAAGTGTGGGTCGGATACTTGTCATACTTAATCGAACTAAAAAAATGATAAAAATCACTAAGGGTTTGAAAAAGTAAGTTTGTTTGAAGTTAAATGCCCATTATTCACTTCGAAAAATTGTCTATGTCTATTCAAAAACTTTCTTTTATTTTTTGTGAAGACATTTGACTGGTATGATCTCATTGCAGGTTAAAGATTCATAAATGTAAAGAGAAAATTACAAAAATATCAAAAACATTGAAAAAAAATTCAAAAAAAACAAAAAGATTGTCATTTTAATATTTTTCTTTTGTTTTGGCAGTTTAACATGTGTTATTGATGTAGGAGTTGTTCATCAAGCAATATCTCATCCGATTGAGAACTTAATCTTTACATTGATGATAAATGCACATTATTTCCCGAGTTTTAATGTTTTTCTTTGAGTTGCAGGAATAGTTTCCATTGCAGAACAATCTTCCACACGACTTGAAGATGTTCATGCTCAAGCATGATTCCAGTCTAGTGATCTCCAAGTCAGATTGCTGAGTGTTAAGAATCCTCCTCTTAATATCTCATACATAGATCCTATTAACCTATAAAGCAAAATTTGAGGGGGAGTATTCTAAGTCAAAGAAGTCTTCGCATTCTACTTCAACCATTGAAGAAGATCCCGTTGCTGATATATAGATTCACCGGAATCTACTCTCTGCTTATTTCTTTCCATAGCCTCTGATATTACTCAAAAGGGAGAGAAGGATGCAGATTGCTTGCTGAAAGAAAGAGTTTTGACAACATCATATTGGGGGGAGTATTGTTGGGTCCTCCTAAAGATAACGCATACCAAAACTTTAAGTTGCTCTCTATGCTCGTCACATGAAGATTTAAGCTGATATTTCGGATTTGTAAAGTGTCATCTTAGGGGGAGTACAAATATAAGCGAGTTAAGATATCGAGCATCATCACAAGCAAGCACGGGTGAAGACGTTCATTATTTGTATTTGTCTTAGAATATTTGTGTATTCGGTTTGTGCTTAAGTGCATGTGTTTAGGTTTAAATGTAAGGTGAATGGTATGGACTATAAATACCATCACCTAGGTCATTTGTCATAGAGAGTTGCCTGAATTTCATTTCACTATCCTTTGTAACCTTCCAAAGATCTAATACAAGAACCTATTCATATTATCTGTGACACCCCGCCCGGCGGCGGAAAACACCAGGCGCGTCAAGTGAATCAGATATCAAGTACAAAGCACATGGCACACTAAATGCATATTTTAATATTAATTAAGCAATAATGTCGTGACATAAAGAAACATTCAATAGTCATAAAAACCGTAACAAAAACCGACAATTGAATATTGTTTATTGTCTTTTTATTCTAGGTCCGAAGCATCCTACGTGTCTTGAACCAAAACCGTATCAATCACCACCTGAAAAACGTGTAAAATAATTTAGCTAAAGAATTAGCTAATGAGTAAAAACACAGTTAATAGTACATAATATGAAATCCGAGATCATTATAAATATGTTTCGCAATCTTACGTGTATAGCAATTGTATTATATTACTCAACCATGACCAACGAAACATACAACGAATCCACGTAACCTTGAGCCCCGTAGGGTAACTTTAGCAACAAGTCATGAGAACCACTCATGTTACAAATATTGATAACTATTGTTTAACCGTCATTTAACCGTCTCGACATATCTGTTATCAATAAATGTTTAAGCATCTAAACGGTCATAGCAACATCGTAACAAGCATCACATATTGAATCTAGTAACCAACGAAACCATAAACAAATCGCCGGGTCAAATCACCTACTAGGCCATTAAGGGTAGGTGGGCTTGTCAAGCCATTAGCGCTAACATCGTACCGGTGGAAATTACGAGATAATACTAATACTATTGACTAATACATAATTTTGCATCCTGTGGCCATACAAGATTAACACATCAAATGATCTCTTTTTGAAATAGAACAAAAGTATGACAATCCAAAACTTTCTTTTTTTTTCTTTCTTGTAACATCAAACGCTTATCAACCTTACTCAATTTTCGGGATGAAAATTCTTTCAACAATGGGATGATGTGACACCCGACAATTTCAGTTTAACGTCGTTAACCAAACTCAACCAAGTTCCGTTAGTCATTTTCAATTTGAAATGCTACCTAGTACATACCACTATAATTAATTACACATATTAATTTAAATAAGCAACTAAACAAATATTTATAAAATAGTAACTCGAGAAATTATAGGATCACGACTACCAATGTTTAAACATTTGTAATTTGGCAATAACTAATACTCATGACCCAAAAATATACCAAAGAATAAACGGGATAGCTTCGTAAAATAAATACGTTATAATAGTAGGATGTTCGAATTGTAATTTACTAAAAGTTTATTTAATTAACTTTGAGAACAAGTTATGAAAGTGGAATACTTAAAGGGCCATATTGTAAATATTAAAAGTTATATCACCCAAACCCCTCCCATGACCCGTCTCCATCTTCACAACATAAACCCTATCACGTTACAATAATCACAACCGCCGTAGTCACGAACACCACCTCCGCTCACCGTTCCGTCACCTACACAACCTTTGGCAGCCACCACAAGCCCCGTAGAACACCGTCGTAACCTCCCTTACCGTTATTGTTTACTATCATCGTTGCAACTGTCGTTATCACCACCGTTTCCGCCGCTATTGATCGCCATTGCAAACTTTTACCCACAGACGAGCACTATAACACCACGGAGAACCTTCGTTCTATCCCGCCTAAGCTTTCCGGTAACTTTCGATAACCCGCGTTATAGTTTCGGTTCGTTTCAGTTTCGTTACGGGTATGGGTTGGTTTCAAAGTTGATCATTTTGAATGTATATACAAGTAGGACTATATACATAACAATGTTTTGCATCGGATTGATATCGGATTTAAACCGTACGTGCGCGTGTGTCAGAACAGAGTATATATAAATGTGTGTGTGTGCGATATATGCATGGAGAATATATATAATATGTAAATTAGTGTTTGTGTAGAGTTTACATGCATGAGTGGTCTTGGGAAATAATTATATATATTTGGGATGGGTGCATGAATGATGTATATGATTTACGTAAATTAGGTAAATTAGGTGGTGGTAGGTGTGATTGTGTGGAACAAATTCTAGTATGAGTGTGTATGCATGAATATATGTGTGTAGTACAAAGAATTCATGAGTATGTGTACATGATGCACATATTGGGTGTAGTAGTTAATTAATGTGTGGTTTGTATTTAAATAAACTTTAACAGTGATAAGTCTAAACATTTTGATAGTCACTATGTATAGGTTGGACTCACCGGCTTGTCGGTGTTACTTTTGTTTGTAATTGTTTGACTTGTAATTGTATTTGTATTAGCGAACCTATGGGCGAATCTATAGATTCGCCCGCAGGTCAAGTAGTCTTTTGTTTTAAGGTGTCGACTGGGCGAACCTATGTGCCCAGCGAACCTGTGTTGGTTCGCTAGATAGATTCGCTAGAGCGAATCTATCAGCGAACCTAACACTACTATATATTGTAACCTTATCTTCACTTTATACAACTTTTTTTGCACATCTTTTACCAAGACTATAATTCACTGATTGTGTCGTGTAATCGTTCCATTTGAGGTGCTAGGAGCATATTCTTCTTATCATTGTAGCTTATTTACCTCATTTGTGTGTTAGATCTTGTTATTGGGTTGTTTGGTTAATATACACTTTGTTCTTCAAGTTTGGACATATTTGTGTGAAACAAGTCAAAATAGCACTGAAATCACGATCTTTATGGACCAACAATATGGTATCAGAGCCTTAGTGCTCTTGATTGTTTGATTCCTGTGATTTTCGTGTTGATTTTTGAAGTTTTTGGGTCAAAATACTTTTTGATTCTGCTCCACGCTTGTGTTAGTGTTTTGGTGTTGTATTTTGCTCAAAGTTTGTGGTATTTGGTCATAGAAAGCTTTTAAAACAAACGTGTATGCAAATGGTCAAGTTTTGAGGGTTTTCGAGCTGTTTCCGTACTGTTTCATGGTGGTTGAGCTACCAGCGAATCTATTTGTTCAACCAGCGAAACTGTCTGTTCTTCCAGCGAACCTAATTCAAATTTTTGTCCCGATTGGTTTGGGTTCTGGCCAGCGAATCTGACATATCACCGAACGAAAGTTCACTTGTTTGGCTGACTGTGCAAGCGAAACTGCTGCCAAAATTAGGCCAGCGAATCTGTGCTTGTCTGTCAGCGAAACTGTTGCTCGCCCAGCGAATCTGTTCCCAGCGAATCTGCCAGCGAATCTACTCTGTTCTTTGAGCGAATCTAGTCAGCGAATCTGTTTATTTTCAGCGAATCTATAATCTGTTCAAAGTTATGACTTCATCAACACTGAATATGAATGATCTGGATAGCGTTCAACCTAACAGGCCACCGAGGCTTGTTAGTGGTGAAAACTTTGAAGATTGGAAAAGATGTTTGAAAGCTTTCTTCTATTACACAGATTACAATCAATGGGAATCTATAGTAAATGGTCCGCATGTGCCCACAACAGTTGAAGGAACCGTCACTTCAGTAAACACAGATCCAACTACTTTTACTGAAACTGACATCAAGCTACTTGATCGTGACAAGAAGGCACTAGGGGCATTGATACTTTGCTTGCATCAGGACATATTCAACAGGTTTGCTGAACATACAACTGCAAAGAGCCCGTATGATGCATTGTGTGAATTTTATGATGGCAATGAGGATCTGAAACTGGACAGAAAAGCTCAAGCTGAAAAGGAATTCAACTCTTTTGTTGGGTATTCACAAGAGAACTTGACTGATATTACAAATCGATTCCTGTCTGTATCAAGTAATTTGAAGAAGTATGACGAAAAGCTCGGCAATCATGAACAAGTTGCAAAACTGTTAGATTCTCTTCCTCCTCAATGAAGCCTTCAAATCAAGCTGTTGAAACAAGAGAGAAACTTTCCTGACTACAAACTGATGGACGTCATCAACAAGCTGAAGTCTTTTGACCTTGATGTGAAAAGAAGAGAATATAATCAGTCAATGATGGTTCCAAACATTCCCTCTCAAAATGCTGCACTTATCTCATCCGCTGCAAACTCCTATGTCTACAGTGCTGCATCTAGAGGACCATCAAGTCATGTGTCTGCTAAATCTGGTGGTGCATCTACAAACGCTGGTCCAAGCTCAAATGCGTCTGTCACCACTCAAATTCCGTCTGACACCATGGCTTTATTTGGAATGTTTGTTCACAGTTATGAAGCTCTTGTTGCAGGTGAGTTGAAAGGGAAAGGTATGACAGTAGAAGATATGTATCAGGTGGACCCTGATGATCTGGAGGAAACAGATATCCAATGGCAGATGGCTATGCTCACTCTTCGTGCCAGACGATTCATGGAAAGAACTGGCAGAAGAAACTTTGGAAATCAGGGACAGAATAGTAAGCTGGGGTATGACAAGGGAAAGTTAAGATGCTATAACTGCAAACAACTGGGCCACTTCAAGAGAGAATGCCCATTACCAATCGTTACTGAGCCAGTTAACTCTGCAAATCCAAGATCTGCTCCAATTCAAGAAAAGGCTGAGGAAGCAAAGTCAAAGAATGAAACTGCACTGCTCACCAACTTTGATTGGAGTGCAGAAATTGAAGAAACCAAGGAGGAGATTAACCATGCCCTTGTTGCTGAAATTGCTGAGTTTGATGACGATGATATAAATCTCTTTGATCCATTCAAAGAATTTTATGGAAAGGAAGAAGAAGAGAAAGTGGAGAATGTTGTTAAAGTTCAATCAGATGTTATTGCTCAAGGACATCTGAATCATTCAGGGTTAGTTTGTGAAGCTGCTGTTAATGAAGTGAAGCATGAGGAGGAGTCTAAGGTTAGCTTGGAAGAAATGATTGAGAAGGCAAGGCTGGATGCAGTTGATGAATTCAAAAGAAGCACTCCCTACTGCCAATGTGATCGTGCTCTGGCCGCCGAGAAACTGGTAATTGGTCTTCCTTACGATGTTATTGAAGATATGTGTTCATCTGCTTGCAAAATTCGTTTAATTGGCATATACAAAGCTAATAAATTGTTAATGTCAAACGAAAACGAATTAAAAAGAACCATCAAAGAGCTTAAATTAAGTGAATCAAAATATTTTGTTAAGTTAAGAGAAGCTTTAAAGGAAAATGAACACTTAAAAAGAACTCTTTTAGAAAAGAACTGTGAAATTAACTACTTGACTGAGCAAGTCACACTTGCTGAATTTGAAGCAAGAAAACTTAAAAACAAATTGCAGCAGTGGACTATATCTGGTATGAAAAGGGAGGAACTCTGCAAGAAACAAAGGGGGGCCAGAGTGAAGACAGGTTTGGGTTTTAGTAACAATGAAACATATGCATATCCTCCACCCAGTACTTTCTGTTACTCTCCTACACCTATTCCTCATCCCTCAAATGAGTTAATTCAAGAGATTATGCAGAATGATACTGACAGTTCCATTGCAGGTCTAAGTGAAGTAAATCTTAAGGAAGTTAGAGAGGATTACGCATATGGTGGGAGTGTTGGGCTCGGTTGTTCTGGCAATAGTGATTGCAGTAGTTCTGATTCCAAGAAGTCTTTTGAAGACATTAGTTTAGTTAATCCTGTTTGTAGTAATGTGTCATATTCAGACAATTTCATGTTTAATAGTAATTTAGGGTGCTCCACTTCAAACCCTAATGTGTTGAATGATGATGATTTGATTAAAAATGTGTGTGTGAATGACAAAGACAAACTTTCAGGTCAAGTCTCTGAAAGTCAAACCAAAACAAACTGTTTTCAAAAGTTCTTCACTCACCAAATTCCATCTTTCACACCTGTGAGAATTTCAAAACCAAAAGAGAAGGAATCATCTTTTTCATACATTCTTAAACCAAAACCTGAATCTGATACAGTTAAAGTCACAACAAGTAAGTTGAAAGAACTCTATGACACTTACAGTGACTGTGACTCACAACTGTCTGAATGTGATGAGGAAATTGTAATGGATAAAATTCCTGTTAACAGAATTCCCAAAACTGGTTTGAAGTCTCACTGTTTTAAATGTGGAAATACTAGTCACACTGTCAAGCAATGCCCTAAGTTAATCCAAAATAGCTCAAAGCAAAAATCTTTGGGAAAAAGATTAAACACTTTTGTAAATAGTTTCTTTTGCAATTCTTCATCTGCTCCACCACCCAAGTACACAAAGACTTGGATGCCTATTTCAAAGGTCTAACTTTTCATTTTTTTTTAATAAATGTCAGGAACATTCAAATGCCGTTGTAAATAGTCATTGGCATATTGACAGCGGATGTTCCAGACACATGACAGGATTGAAGGATCTTCTGACTAACTATAGGATCATAAATGGAGGTTATGTTGCTTTTGCGGGAGATAAGAAAGGTGGGAAGATGATTGGTCAAGGAGAAGTCTCAAATGGCTCACTTACTTTGGAAGACGTCAACTATGTTCCTGAACTGGCATTCAACCTTCTGAGTGTATCACAAATCTGTGATAAAAATATTCCTGTGATGTTTCTTCCAAATGAATGCCTGTTCTTGAAGCCAGAGTTACTATTCCCGATGATATGGTGATCATGCGAGCTCCGAGACGAAATGATACCTATATGCTGAATATGGGATCAAAAGAATCAAACTCCACCGTGACATGTCTTCTGTCTAAAGCATCATCCTTTGAATCATTTTTGTGGCATAAACGTTTAGGGCACATTAATTTTAAAATTCTGAATAAATTAGTTAAGAACAATTTGGTTAGGGGCTTACCACTCAAAGACTTTTCAGTGGTTGAGAAATGCATGGCTTGTGCTAAAGGAAAACAGCACAAAAAGCCACATAAACTCAAAATTACAAATACTATCTCAGAGCCCCTCGAATTGTTACATACTGATTTATTTGGTCCAATAAGTGTGAAATCTATTGCTAAAAAGTCTTATTGCTTGGTTGTCACAGATGATTACTCTAGGTACACCTGGGTGAGATTCATGGCAAACAAGAGTGAGACTGCCGAAGAATTGATGAAGCTGATTCCGTTGATAGAGGTTCTTGGAAAGAAGAAGGTTCAAGCCATCAGAAGCGATAATGGAACTGAATTCAGAAACCACATCTTCAACTCCTTCTGTGAACAACGGGGTATTCTCAGACAGTTTAGCGCCGCCCGAACACCACAACAAAATGGTGTTGCTGAAAGAAAGAATCGAACCCTTGTGGAGGCCGCTAGAACTATGTTGATCGAGTCAAAACTTCCAATTATCTTCTGGGCTGAAGCGGTTAATTGTGCAGCTTATGTTCTTAACAGGGTACTGATTGTCAAAGAAAAGATGAAGACTTCATACCAACTGTTTCGAGGGATTAAGCCGCTGATTGATTTTCTGCGCCCCTTTGGATGTTCTTGCACTCTTTTGAATACTCAAGATCAGAAGACAAAGTTTGGTGCTGTCTCTGATGAATGCTTCTTTGTGGGATACTCGACCACACAAAAGGCGTATTGTGTTTACAACAAGCGAACGCGGATTGTGCAAGAGTCCTACTATGTTGACTGGCAAGAGTCAAACACCACCAGTATTGGCTGTGAACCGGCTTGGTTTTATGATTCCACCACCATTTTCAAATCATTTAATCTTCCTGACTCTGACGATGACGACATCATTCCACACACATCAGTTTCTATTTTCAATCATTCACCCACACCATCACAAACACAACCTTCAACATCAGCTACACAACTACCTCCCACTTCATTTGACATCCCATCACCTCCACCACCTCAAACTGTTCAAACTTCCCCATCTGATATTCCATCCACATCCAACACCATTCCATCACCTACACCTACACCTACACCTCCACAACCATCAAATCAAACACCCTCAACCGACCAAAATCCTTTACTACTCAACACTGACTTCAAAACCCTGAAAAACCACCCTCACGATTATATCATTGGATCTATTACTGATGGTGTGCGAACTCGGAGTCAGAGTGGTCTGATTAATGAATGTCTTTATGCTGCCTTTCTGTCTCAAGTCGTTCCAAAGAATTATAAACAGGCACTTGAAGATCCGAGTTGGGTGGATGCCATGCAAATGGAACTGCAGCAATTCCGGAAGCTCAAAGTTTGGGAACTGGTTGATCTTCCTCCTAACAAGTGTCCAATCGGCACTAAATGGGTTTTCCGAAACAAGCCAGATGATCGTGGTGTTGTAATCAGAAACAAAGCGAGACTGGTTGTTCAAGGATTTGCTCAAGAGGAGGGAATTGACTACACCGAAGTTTTTGCTCCAGTCGCTCGCCTGGAAGCCATCAGAATCTTTCTTGCTCATGCCGCAAACAAAAACTTTAAGGTTTATCAGATGGACGTGAAATGTGCATTTCTATATGGAGATATCGATGAGGAGATCTATGTCTGTCAACCACCAGGTTTCGAGGATCCCGATTTCCCGTCAAAGGTTTACAAGCTTGATAAATCCTTGTATGGGTTGCATCAAGCTCCACGGATCTGGTATGAAACTCTGACACAGTATCTTCTCAGCAAAGGTTTCTCTCGTGGGAGTATAGATATGACATTATTCAAGAAGGAGGTGGATGGCGAGCTGCTGATCGTTCAAGTGTACGTTGATGATATCATTTTTGGTTCGACTAATGAAGGGTTGTGTAGAGAATTTGAGAAGGTGATGATGGATCGTTTTGAGATGACAATAATGGGGGAGATGTGTTTCTTCTTGGGGTTACAAGTGGAACAAAAGCCTGATGGAATTCTAATCCACCAAGAGAAATATATCAAAGAAATCCTCACGAAGTTTGGCATGGATGATTCTTCT
Source organism: Tagetes erecta (assembly GCA_030867185.1). Classification (NCBI taxonomy): domain Eukaryota; kingdom Viridiplantae; phylum Streptophyta; class Magnoliopsida; order Asterales; family Asteraceae; genus Tagetes; species Tagetes erecta. Next base: position 22,653,516 of record CM061487.1, read on the forward strand.
CCTGAATTGATTCCTTTTACAGCTCAAACATGCCTTACTTCCGATGATAATGGGAATCCGGTGGATGCTCATCGGTACCGCTCGATGATCGGATCTCTCATGTATCTGACTGCAAGTCGTCCAGATATTACATTTGCCGTGTGTTACTGTGCTCGCTTCCAAGCCAATCCAAAAGAATCACATGAGAAAGCTGTTAAACGAATTTTCCGTTACCTTAAGGGTTCCTCTCGTTTGGGACTTTGGTACCCAAAAGGTGGGAACTTTGATTTTCATGCTTTTTCTGATAGTGATCATGCTGGTTGCAGGATTAACAGGAAATCAGTCACTGGCGGATGTCAATACCTTGGAGAATGTCTTGTTTCCTGGCAAAGCAAGAAGCAGACAACCGTCTCTCTGTCCACAGGAGAAGCAGAATACATTGCTGCTTCAAGTTGCTGTTGCCAAGTGCTGTGGATTCAACATCAGATGATGGATTATGGCATCAACTTTCTTCATACGCCACTTTTTTGTGATAATGAAGCTGCTGTTGGAATTGCCAAGAATCCCATTCATCACACTCGCACCAAGCACATAGAAACAAGAATTCATGCAATCAGGGATGCACAGGAAAAGGGGTTTATTGATATTATTCCTATCGAAACTAGAAAGCAAAAAGCTGATCTTCTCACAAAAACTTTTGACAAACCACGTTTTTATGAACTGATCTCCATGCTGGGACTTATATCTTTTTGAAAACCTTTTCTGTGAGAATCCTTTTGTAAATACGTAAATAACTTTTTCTTTTGCTTATTCTTCTTTGAAAAATCCGTGGGTCACTCGATTCATTGCTCCGTTACTTTATTTTATTTTATCTTTTTTTTTCTTTTAACTCTGTATATATATATTATGAACATCTGAAAAACAAAAATTTCTTTTAGACGGCTATTATATAGAAATTTTGGGGGAGATATAAAAGATTAACTATTTATAGTTTTTCAAATTTTGCTATTTCAGGATCTCCGTTTTGATTGATGTTGAAGAGTCGTTGAAGGAGGTCAGAAGCATTGCGTTTGGGATATGTCAGATAGGCTCAGCCCGAAAACGAAGTAAACAGTGATTGTGCAGCCAAACATAACGCTCAAGATCTCGACAACAAGGATTATCTCCTTGACGTGATTGGATTGCACAAAGATAATGGTTCTGTCAAAAATGGGTTGAGAGTGTCAAATCTTTGTCTTGAATTTCTCTAAAAATTCCCAAATCACCCTCGCCCTATCCCCGAATCGAGTTTCTAGTATGCAAAACAAATAAAATAAAAAGCTGCTAGTGATGCTCTTCGGAAAAGCCTCTGAGTGAGTTACTCGTTAACTCCTCAGAACGTATTGAGTCAAGTGCTTAACTCCTCTGCTATACGGAAGTATTGACCTGGAGTTGGTGGATCTTCTCTGCTATACGGAAGTATTGACCTGAAGATTCACCGAGCATGCTCAAATGTTTATCTCCTCTGTTATACGTCAGTATAGACCTGGAGCTCTAGACTATTTGAGTTTCCCAAATAATAAGTCGCATTGTATTCAAAAGAATCAATTGCTGACAAGCTCCACTCACAAAGAAAAGATGCAAAAATTGCACAAGTGTCAAAAGAAGCTAATGCATCGGTCAACATTCAAAAGTTGATCATTGAAATTCAAGCAAAGTCAATCGTATTGCTCAGATATACCCTGATGACAGAACTTGTTCTTTTTACCTAGATGTCTGTGGGGACCGAGTTGTCTGAGTTTCTTCAATCAAACCGAAAACATGATAAAAGAAGCTGCTGATCTCTTGTTGAAAGGACTAAGGCATGGGTTTAAATGGACAAACATATCTGCAATCCCGCCAATCGATGACTCTCCGAATTCTACTCAAAACATCATGAAGAATATATATCCTTATTAGCGTTTAAAACTTTGTTAATTTATTTTATTTTATTTTATTCTATTTTTAATTTTAACTTCTATCTTGTTATTACTAATATTTTTAGGTTTATATGTGTTTATGTTTATTTTTGGAGCGTTGATATCGTGGGACGTTTTCACGGATTTACAAAGAATTTTAAAATTTAAGAAAATCCAAAAAATATTTTAAACTTGTGTGCGAGCGAACCTGCGAGCGAACCTACAGGTTCGCCCGCAACCACTTTTGCACCGCCGCCGCAAAGTTGTTTTTGACTCTTGGTCTTCTGGCGAACCTAAAAGTTCGCTGTACATAAGTTCGCTGGCCTGTATTAAGTTCGCTAGACTGTCTGCCAGCGAACCTATGTTTGTATATATAAGCTGTGACAGCGAAGTTTTTCAAAACATTCGCTGTCACCTGTACTGTAGCACGACTTTCAAAATCTCAACCCTAACGTTCGATTCTCACTTCAACTGGTCTTTTTCACACATTAAACATCATTTAAGTGTCTGGTATGTGATCGATTTCATCCTAATCTATATTTTAAACCCTTAATCGCATCTTATATCTGTCAAATCTGTCGATCCTTGATTATGCGGTGTTTAAATGACTGATTTTGTGTTAGCTGTTATGGTTTTACTTTACAATAGCCTCGTTTAGTGATTATATTACCTGTTTGTTGCTTTGAATGCCTGTTAATGATGAACTGTATATGATTTTGGCCGTTTTTCAAAAACTAGGGTTTCCAGCGAACCTATGTGTTCGTCTGGCGAATCTGAACGAAAGTTCAAAACTTCGAGCGAATCTATGTCGTCATGCTGCCCGCGCAACAACATAGATTCGCCCGACTGTTTCTAGCGAACCTATACATTCGCTCGACCAAGATGACTGATTTTCATGACAGCGAATCTATAGGTTCTGGTGCCAAAATCTCAGGTTCGCTATACCAGCGAACCTAATTTCCAGCGAATCTATTAACTGATTTTCAAATCTTCGTTTCTGATCAATCTCCGTTTATTTTTCAGGCACAATGTCGACATTATTCTTCGAGAAAAAGCACAACATGTGTGCTTTACTTGACGAAAACCATGAAAAGGCCGGGAGCTATAGAGATGCAATCAAATGGCTGAAATCGTCTCATATACATTATGCCATTTCTCACTCTCCTACTATATATGAGACGCATGTCCGGGATTTTTGGCGAACTGCTGTCATGAACGTGTCGGTACTGCCGTCACATATCTGTGCCAAAGTCGGCGGGTATGACCTGGAGTTCACAGAGGCTGATCTAGCCAGGATTCTAAGATTAGAAGAGGATGTTGGTGAGGAGGTGAGTATGACCGCTGAGGAAGTGTACGGAGCACTCCGGACTGCTGGGTATGAGGGTCCGATGCCCGGAGAGAAGAAAATGGAGTTCGTTAAGTCCTACTTGATCCAGGAGTGGAGGTACATCGCTCATGTGTTTATCATGTGCCTGGATCATAGGAAAGGGGGTACGGACGGGCTTAACCTTGACTGGGCAAGGGCGATGGTGCTGTTTTGCCGAGGGCAAAAAGCAAATCTCGCGAAGCTGATATTCAATTATCTTCTCGAGAACATCCATGCCACGAAAGGGATCAAGTGGTTAATGTATCCCAGGTTCATTCAGATGGTACTGAATGACAAATTGCCGAATCTGCCGGCTGTTGGCGCTGAGCTGAAGGTATGGGATATGCATTCCAGGATCTTCAAGGATTGTAAATCGGTGCGATCAGATTGTGTGGGAAGGACTGCATATCTATGGGAAAACATGTATACTGCTGACAGATGGGTTTATATACAGAGGTTGATTGAGAGGGAAAGAAAAAGGGGCGGAGAGAATATAGAGGTGGTTGAGAAAAGGATAAAGAAGAGGAAAGCTTACGCTAAAGAGAAAGACTATTCGTTTGATAGGGAAGTGGATGAGATCCAAGCTGAAATTGATGCTGGTAGGGAACTGAGAACAAAGAAAAGGTCTGATACAAATGCTGAAGGATCAAAGAAGGCGAAGCACGATATAGGGGGTACATCTGCTGGGTCTGGAAATGAGTTGAAGGTTGAGGTTGAAAGCTTAAAGACTGAACTAGTTGATCTGAAAGGCAGATATGAAGAACTGGAGAAACAGGATGCTGAGAAATCGACGGTTATATACGAAATGGGTAGGATGATGAAGGATCAGCAGTGTCTGTTGGTTAGGATCTTCAAAGAGTTAAACAGTTTGAAGGAGAATGTTGGAACTGAACCGGCAATGACAGAGGCGGAACTGAACTCCTTAACGGATATTGCAAAATATCCGTTAATGGATGTTGACTTTGGAGATAAAGGAAAAGCTGCCGAGGAAACATTTGATGAAGAAATGGGGATTGATTTGGATACTTTCGAAGGAGAAGAAGTGGTCAGAGGAGCGGGTATGGATTATACATTGGTAGATGAACCGGAAACTGATGTCGATGCTGATAGTGAAGAGGATCTCGAAGATGAGCCGGAGAATTATAAGGTTGAAGAAAAGGGGGTTAGCTATCAGTTCGAGCATGCTGAATTAGACAAATCCGAATGGTTCAGGAAGGAAGAAGCTGTGGTTCCTGAAGTACCGATATTCCAGCACTTAGATGAACCCAACACCAAACAGCTTGATAGGCAGGTCATAGCATGGAAGTACAATAGTTTGGTGGATGCCTATATGATTAAAAGAAGGGGGGGTGACATCTCATACATCAAGAACCGGAAGCATTTTGCCACCTTGCCTCGGTGGGATTTGCGAAGGCTGGCTGATCTTCCATTGTTGGGGAAAGAAGAAAGTGGTAGGGCTTGTGCGTTTGAAGCCACCATCCGAGAGGCTGCGAAGACTGATTTTGTTAACTTTGGTTACCAAAAGCCTAGGAGGATGAGACAGAAACGAGATAGACATTGGGTTTCGTGGAAGGGTAAAGTAGTTCTGAAGATCGAAGCGCCAAAGATAATGACAAGAGTCAGGGTCCCGGAAACACAGCCGCCCAGATTGCAGGATTTCTACAAATGGTTTTATGATAACAGCACTGGGGAGGCCATCATCAGACTTCAAGGGGAAGACCGTCCTGAAATACGTTTGTTTGATCCTATGGAGGTCTTCTCCTTCTGTGACGAAGATTTGAAGGTGTTGTGCGAGCACAGGATAAAGCACGGGGCTGGAGATGACACTGCTGCTGAAGCGAACCTGTTTGTGAAGGTCGCAAATAAAGCCCGGGGGATTCGTGCAGAACTTAAGGCTGTGAACGAAAGGTTGAGGAGGTCGGATGATCAACGAATGGACATGGATGACCTGACAAGACAGCTTGATCGAACTATCGAACAGAGGTTTGAGAAACCAGTGGAGGTGATTGATTTGGAGGTGATAAGCGAGGAACAAACTGCAGAAAAACAGGCGGAGACAACAGTTCAACTTGAGCCTGATGCTGAGGTCGCAGATACAGAGTTCGTAGACTCAATGCTAAATTTGAGTGAAGATGAGGCCGGTTCTGAAGACATTACAAATCCAATGGCCGGAATTAAAGGAAGGGCAGGAGCATATATCGAACATCTTTGAAGCCATGAAGACGGAGCTAAACCAGAAGACTTCCCCAGGTGAGGTCCAACCTAGGGGGAGTATTGATAGTCACTATGTATAGGTTGGACTCACCGGCTTGTCGGTGTTACTTTTGTTTGTAATTGTTTGACTTGTAATTGTATTTGTATTAGCGAACCTACGGGCGAATCTATAGATTCGCCCGCAGGTCAAGTAGTCTTTTGTTTTAAGGTGTCGACTGGGCGAACCTATGTGCCCAGCGAACCTGTGTTGGTTCGCTAGATAGATTCGCTAGAGCGAATCTATCAGCGAACCTAACACTACTATATATTGTAACCTTATCTTCACTTTATACAACTTTTTTTGCACATCTTTTACCAAGACTATAATTCACTGATTGTGTCGTGTAATCGTTCCATTTGAGGTGCTAGGAGCATATTCTTCTTATCATTGTAGCTTATTTACCTCATTTGTGTGTTAGATCTTGTTATTGGGTTGTTTGGTTAATATACACTTTGTTCTTCAAGTTTGGACATATTTGTGTGAAACAAGTCAAAATAGCACTGAAATCACGATCTTTATGGACCAACACATTTTAGTCGAGGCTCGAGCCAAAAATATAATTTATAACATGATATTTTAATAAGTGGGTTTTGGATACGAAACTGAACTGGGAACGCGAAACCAAACGAGAACTCTGTTAGAGTAATATGTATCTAATTAGTAGAAATCAAACAGGTTGTTGGTTGATTTTGGAAATTCTATTTTTGCTAATTGTTTGTAGCTCCGCAACCTAAGGTGAGTTTCAAGGCCTCTTTTACTGTTTTCCTGTTGGGGGAGAAAGCACGCACGAAAACACTTTTGATTTTGTATTTACTATATATCATCATGGATTACTAAACGTCAAACTTAACATACGAAAGTCCTTTCAATTCTCTCGAACCGTTAATATACGGGGTATAGTGAGGAAGTTCGGGTAGTACTACTGGGTCTGACAAACCCCACCCTCGGCTGGGAGCCGGGCAGGTGTGAATTGTCCTAATCTCATGGGCCATTGAATGTTAACAATGGTAACAAGGCACAACATAAACAGTCAGCTCGGATTCGAAACGTTTGAGTAACATGTAAACTTGGGTTAGCTACCTACTGATATATTTGTGATTTACATTATCTGGAAAACTTGTTTATGAACTGTTATTTAAACCTGTGAACTCACCAACCTAGCGTTGACACTTTTTAGCGTGTTTTTCTCAGGTGGCCAAGGTTAGCTGAGCATTATATTAGGACATGCATCATGGGTCTGCTTGGGTTTCAAACATTTTCATTTATTATTTACTTGCATTTTAAACGTATATTTTAGGGCGCTGTTTTGCGCAGATGTTTTGGTTTACTTTGCTTTACGCTTCCGCATTATTTCTAAACGGTTAAACTCTGATGTTTGGTATTTCTCATTTATTAAGATACGTTATTTTTAAACTCATTTAGAGTCGTTTGTGTAATTAATGACTTGGATCCTGGTTTGTCACCCTCCTAACGGTAAAACTCCGTTAGTGGAATTTGGGAGTGTGACAGATTAATCTCATGGGCCATTGAATGTTAACAATGGTAACAAGGCACAACATAAACAGTCAGCTCGGATTCGAAACGTTTGAGTAACATGAAAACTTGGGTTAGCTACCTACTAATATATTTGTGATTTACATTATCTGGAAAACTTGCTTATGAACTGTTATTTAAACCTGTGAACTCACCAACCTAGCGTTGACACTTTTTAACGTGTTTTTCTTAGGTGGCCAAGGTTAGCTGAGCATTATATTAGGACATGCATCATGGGTCTGCTTGGGTTTCAAACATTTTCATTTATTATTTACTTGCATTTTAAACTTATATTTTAGGGCGCTGTTTTGCGCAGATGTTTTGGTTTACTTTGCTTTACGCTTCCGCATTATTTCTAAACGGTTAAACTCTTATGTTTGGTATTTCTCATTTATTAAGATACGTTCTTTTTAAACTCATTTAGAGTCGTTTGTGTAATTAATGACTTGGATCCTGGTTTGTCACCCTCCTAACGGTAAAACTCCGTTAGTGGAATTTGGGGGTGTGACAGATTGGTATCAGAGCCATTAGTTATAGCGAACTAGGTTGCATTGCATTGCATTCTAGACTATAACTGCACATTGCATTAGTTACACAATTTCATTCACGTAATTAACACTCATTCAGATAAATTGCATTGCTAATGTCTTCATCTTTGGGTCAAAATTTTTTTTTACAATGACCATAGATAATGAAATAGTCTTCAATTTATGCATTCACTTAGTTATAGCATACACACATACACTTGCATTGCAGGCCTATCGATGGGACTCGACTTGGCGTCTTGAGTAGTTAACGTGCACTAAGTAAACTTTATAGCATATTAGTAGAATCTTCCCTACTAGTGAGACTTCAACTAAGTATGCGCTTCCTAGCTTTACACATTAATCACTGAAGTTTACATAAGGTATGATTCATTATGTTGTTGAAAACCTAAAACTGTCTGAAACCTCTTTAATTGGATTACAAGTTATAACTCACATCGTGATGACAACAACCTAGTAGGGACTAGAGATTAATGAGCACACTTTTATAGTTACCTATCTCGGTGTGGTAAACAACCGGCCGGGCCGACGCCTAATGAGTAGAAGTACACAAACTACAGACTGAATTATGTCTATAAACTCATTCAAAGTGAGCTCTTTACTTGATAGTCGTGTGACCTACTATGTGTTATCACACATCACCTATTATGTGACTAATATATGCTATAACATATTACCATCCGTGAACTATTACGTGTAAAAAAAAAATATATGTTACCTACATGCTTAAATAGTATCATTACTTATGCTTAGTAATACTCACATTTTGTTTATAATAGTTTTTTTTTCCCATATACTTATAAAAAAAAAAAAAAAAAAAAAAAAAAAAAACACTCATAGTATGCTTGACATATTCATTTCCTGTAAGTACAACATACTAGGCATCTATTGGCATCTTACACATGTAGGGTACTTGTTTTATAGTTATAAGTATAACCTACTTTCCTTATACACGTCACACTTAAAATGTGATAAAATACCATATAGGTCATTAAAATAAACATTAAGCATGACAAAACATAAGAGTAAAACATACGATGGGAAGCAAGTTAGGATAGTCGTGTGATGTAAATTAACGATTACGGGTGCGCAACGTAATGGTGAATTTATAGGTACACGAGGATCCTGGCAAAATCTCGTCATGTGGGTAATACCTAAAACATAATAAATAGATACATAAATATATAAAGTCAACTCAGATTCACCTAAAACAAAAGTTCATCGTACACTTTAACCGTAGGAATTTAATTAGTTACACTTACACGCTTAATGATTCGTAATAGTCAGACGTATAAGATATGTCGTCATCGCCAACTCCCTCTCACACTCCTAGTAAGAAACTTGTAGTTTTCTAACACCCCATCATCATCACCCACTCACTCTACTCTTTCGACACTTAAATTTACAGAAATTTTATGTCCTATAAACCTTACAATTGTCAACTACGTACACTTAAAACTATGTTAGAACCTAACTACTCCAATTAGCTAACTTGTGAGAATCTAATTAAAACAACACATCAACATCAAGAATTAGTTTTATTTTATTTTATTTTATTTTTTTTTCTCCTTTGAACCACACCAATGCGATTACTAAAATTTCGGGACGAAATTCTTTCAACAAGGGGATGATATGACAATCCAAAACTTTCTTTTTTTTTTCTTTCTTGTAACATCAAACGCTTATCAACCTTACTCAATTTTCGGGATGAAAATTCTTTCAACAATGGGATGATGTGACACCCGACAATTTCAGGTTAACGTCGTTAACCAAACTCAACCAAGTTCCGTTAGTCATTTTCAATTTGAAATGCTACCTAGTACATACCACTATAATTAATTACACATATTAATTTAAATAAGCAACTAAACAAATATTTATAAAATAGTAACTCGAGAAATTATAGGATCACGACTACCAATGTTTAAACATTTGTAATTTGGCAATAACTAATACTCATGACCCAAAAATATACCAAAGAATAAACGGGATAGCTTCGTAAAATAAATACGTCATAATAGTAGGATGTTCGAATTGTAATTTACTAAAAGTTTATTTAATTAACTTTGAGAACAAGTTATGAAAGTGGAATACTTAAAGGGCCATATTGTAAATATTAAAAGTTATATCACCCAAACCCCTCCCATGACCCGTCTCCATCTTCACAACATAAACCCTATCACGTTCCAATAATCACAACCGCCGTAGTCACGAACACCACCTCCGCTCACCGTTCCGTCACCTACACAACCTTTGGCAGCCACCACAAGCCCCGTAGAACACCGTCGTAACCTCCCTTACCGTTATTGTTTACTATCATCGTTGCAACTGTCGTTATCACCACCGTTTCCGCCGCTATTGATCGCCATTGCAAACGTTTACCCACAGACGAGCACTATAACACCACGGAGAACCTTCGTTCTATCCCGCCTAAGCTTTCCGGTAACTTTCGATAACCCGCGTTATAGTTTCGGTTCGTTTCAGTTTCGTTACGGGTACGGGTTGGTTTCAAAGTTGATCATTTTGAATGTATATACAAGTAGGACTATATACATAACAATGTTTTGCATCGGATTGATATCGGATTTAAACCGTACGTGCGCGTGTGTCAGAACAGAGTATATATATATGTGTGTGTGTGTGCGATATATGCATGGAGAATATATATAATATGTAAATTAGTGTTTGTGTAGAGTTTACATGCATGAGTGGTCTTGGGAAATAATTATATATATTTGGGATGGGTGCATGAATGATGTATATGATTTACGTAAATTAGGTAAATTAGGTGGTGGTAGGTGTGATTGTGTGGAACAAATTCTAGTATGAGTGTGTATGTATGAATATATGTGTGTAGTACAAAGAATTCATGAGTATGTGTACATGATGCACATATTGGGTGTAGTAGTTAATTAATGTGTGGTTTGTATTTAAATAAACTTTAACAGTGATAAGTCTAAACATTTTAGTCGAGGCTCGTGTCAAAAATATAATTTATAACATGATATTTTAATAAGTGGGTTTTGGATACGAAACTGAACTGGGAACGCGAAACCAAACGAGAACTCTGTTAGAGTAATATGTATCTAATTAGTAGAAATCAAACAGGTTGTTGGTTGATTTTGGAAATTCTATTTTTGCTAATTGTTTGTAGCTCCGCAACCTAAGGTGAGTTTCAAGGCCTCTTTTACTGTTTTCCTGTTGGGGGAGAAAGCACGCACGAAAACACTTTTGATTTTGTATTTACTATATATCATCATGGATTACTAAACGTCAAACTTAACATACGAAAGTCCTTTCAATTCTCTCGAACCGTTAATATACGGGGTATAGCGAGGAAGTTCGGCTAGTACTACTGGGTCTGACAAACCCCACCCTCGGCTGGGAGCCGGGCAGGTGTGAATTGTCCTAATCTCATGGGCCATTGAATGTTAACAATGGTAACAAGGCACAACATAAACAGTCAGCTCGGATTCGAAACGTTTGAGTAACATGAAAACTTGGGTTAGCTACCTACTGATATATTTGTGATTTACATTATCTGGAAAACTTGTTTATGAACTGTTATTTAAACCTGTGAACTCACCAACCTAGCGTTGACACTTTTTAGCGTGTTTTTCTCAGGTGGCCAAGGTTAGCTGAGCATTATATTAGGACATGCATCATGGGTCTGCTTGGGTTTCAAACATTTTCATTTATTATTTACTTGCATTTTAAACTTATATTTTAGGGCGCTGTGTTTGCGCAGATGTTTTGGTTTACTTTGCTTTACGCTTCCGCATTATTTCTAAACGGTTAAACTCTGATGTTTGGTATTTCTCATTTATTAAGATACGTTATTTTTAAACTCATTTAGAGTCGTTTGTGTAATTAATGACTTGGATCCTGGTTTGTCACCCTCCTAACGGTAAAACTCCGTTAGTGGAATTTGGGGGTGTGACAAAAAGAAATGAAACCATAGTAATATCGAAACACGTATTTCAGCCCAAAACGAAAATAGTAAAAAGGGGAGCGTGATTACTCACCTTGAAAAGCAATAAATGTCGAATCACAATAAACGTAGTTAACGAGAACCGAGGATTTTCCAGATATTGATACCACCTAATTAATCGGGAAAAATCCTACTTAGAAATGAATCAAACAGTAAAAGAATCTTAAATCCGAGATCTAGCGTTTCGGATTTGAGATTTAGAGTTTTAGATTGTAAGTTGGGAATTTGTACGAAACGTTATTGTATTTGCGTTTTTGAATACCTATTTATATATTATACGAATCCATTTAGTTTTATATTTGAAATATTTGGTTGTAAAAATACTTATAAATTAATGGTTCGGTTATTAGATAAATGAGATTGAATGTTTAACAAATGAAAACTATAAAAATTAGAAAAATGTGGGCAGTGGGTTTCGAACCCGTGACCATTTCGTATAAACCAACACCACCTATCCACTCGACCAGACTAAATTTTTGTTAATTGTTTTGGTTTTAAATTATTTTAACATTTATTCACCAATAAAACCCATTTCACATTCAAGCCCTAGAAACAAGATCATCCAAATTCGTTTTATTCTGTTGATCTCATCAAGAACAAGTATAGGGCTTTTGATCTACAATACAACACGAGCATTTTGATATAAAATACTTACTTGATAGGTGAAGAAACAAGTCGATGAAGACGATGAACAGGGCGACGGTTTTGAGATCAAAACTTAAGAATTTGATGTTCTTGCTCGAAATCGAATGAACAGGGAGTGAAAGTAGGTAACAAGGATCGTGTATGTCGAAGGAATTGTATTTTGATGAACCGGAAGTAGTCGATTAGGTTACGAGTTTGTTACGAATTGTTTTGGTTAATTAGGTGATTAATTCGAGGTGATTAATCCAATTGATTGTTATCATTGATTTCAAAACGCAGAAATGATCGTTTTAGTTAATGAAATTCATTGATTTGGTACGTTATGGACGATTTGAATTTGTGGGTTTTGACTCCGTTTTTGTTTTGAACTAAAATGTGGATTCGAGTGGATTAAACAATGGATTGAAAGTGTTATGGTGTTCGAAACTGGTCTACGGTCAGTGTTAAATTCGATCAAACAATCCTCGCCGGAGTTGGTGTCTTTGGCCGGAACCGGCGCCGGTGATGGCACCGGAAACACGGGTGGGGGTTGGGTGAAATGTTTAATTTTAAATAATTACATAACTGGTCGTTATGGTTTAGGTTTTATTATAGTTAACTTAATAACTTTTATTTAAAGTTTCAAAAGTTACAATTTTGGCCCAAAGTTAGATTATATATATATTTTAACTAACTAACTTAACCAAATTGAAACGTAACAATTAAATAAGTGATGTTTTTATAGTTTTAGTTCGTTTAAGCCATTAGGAGGCTGTTTCGAGACTTAGAAGCGTTTTTGTTTAACGTTTTCAATAATTTTCTTTTATGAACTATATATATATTTATTTATATATACATTTTGAGATTTATTGTTCCACAATTTTTTTATTTGATATACGTGAACGTTTTGCAACGTAAAATACGATTATTTAATTGAGACGGGAATAACATAGAATCCAATGCGTTTATTCATAATAATAATGAACGTTACATTTTGAAGAAATAAATACGATTACAATTTAAAGGATAACGACTTCGGGTTCGAGTCAGGCATTCGGGTTAGGGTTTGGGGTAGATGTCACATTATCATCATCTTCATCATACCTTGCATTGATCTTCATGAACATTCAAGCATCAATACGCGATTAGTGAGATACCGCATCACTGATTACAAACAACATCCCCTAACAATCTCAGATCCAAGCTCGGTTCATCTCGAACTATCAGAAGGATTGGGGTGGTTGAAGGACACATATTCGATCTGTCATAGATAAAGAGTATTTTTCGTCGGTGTTATTGTTATTTGGATCAAATTGGTATCAATTATGCTTTTTCTTACTTTAATCATAAATTAGCTTTCATGTTTTCAGTTTTGCTTGTTGTTTAAAGTTAAAGGGCATTTAAGAATGACGAGTTTTTTTTTCCAGAATTTGAGGCCATCGTAGCCTGTGGATTGTCGTCAGAACCTCTAAGGCTGCAGCCGTTATGACGCAGGCCACGCCACATTTCCGATTGCTTTATTTGGGAGTTTTTTGACAAGTTATGGGAGCAAGGGTTTTAAATTCAAGTCATTCCCGTTCAGATTGAAACAGTGAGTTTTTGCTTTGTTTTGCCTACAAATGCGTTTGCACTAAAATTTGGGTTTAATCTATAGGTTTTAGGTTTTGTGGATTTATTGACTTTTGCTGATTAATGAATTGTTTTGATGGAAATTTCTTTTTTTAGTAGAAGATAATGTCAATATATAGTTAACAAATTGTTTATTAATGTAGAATGAGTGCAACAATCCACTCTTCGTCATATTTTGTGCAACGCTATTTGAAGAGGAGAGTGGATTGTCGCTTTCTGGTTACACAGAGGTCTACAACTCCACTTGTAATCCACGATATATGTTTCTTTTTGTTTTATAAGCTTCTCTTTGTTGTTGAATGTTGTTCTTGAGTTAGGAAAGATAGTTGCTTCAAAAGCTTTACTCATGATGAATCTTATGAGTCTTGAGTTTTGTGATTATTTACGTATACAAAAATGATGCGATTATTATGTTATTCATTTTTAATTGCGTTTTGACTTTGTGTTTTGCTATGTGAAAATTTCTATATTGAAATTGGGCTAAGCTGGTTGAACGTTACTGATTTTGTATGAATTTATGATAGTTTGAATTGTTAATTTTGTTTTGATGCACACATGATGCTGGGTATGAAACTCTTTGTGTTGATTTGAGTTGCGGATGATTTTTGTCAGACAACAAATAAATAGAATCTAGGAACCAATTCACATGGAAAATTAAGCGATTATTGCAGCTTCTCAAGTGATTTTACAAGAGTTCCAAACCTTAACCGACTCAATTGGTTTGGATTCCTTGAAGAATTTACTTAACGCATTGTATGATCTATCCTCCCTTTGTATCTTGTGTTCTTTATCTTTTAAATGATGTACGTGAGTTGATATTTTTTAGAAATTGGTTGTGTTTTTCCTAATTTCAGAATCAGATCAAAATAAATCATAATTTGTCTTCACCTTATCAAACAAATATATCTGTCAATTTTTGTCTACAATAATAGCATGTTTATTATTGGTTTGTCATACAAGTTGTCCTTATACAAATAATTTACCTCAAAATGTTCTGTTTTAAATGCTTAATTGTCTTTATTATATTCATACCTAAATATTCAACGTATTTTGATTTGCTAAATGATTTGTTTCCTAGGCTTACTTACTTATTTGCTATACAAGGCATATTAATTGTATGTTTCAAGTACTTTATATTGGCATGAACTAGAATTAACTATCAGAAGCCTTCTATGAAGGATGACAATGTTTCTTACATATTAATGTTCTCACTTTAATGTATTGATACGACTTTTTTATTGATTGTTGTAGATTTTCATATGTAGTGTTTTTTTGTATCTTCGTCAAATAAATTCTCAAACTTCATTAAGAAACATTTCACGAGGTATTTGTTTAAGAAAATCAAGAGTTTAGTTCCATGGTAAATGATTAAACAGTTTTATCAATTCAACACCTTCTTTCACCTAATTCTGAACAAAAAATGATTAATTACTTAACACTTTTATTTTGTTCACCTGAGTTGACTACCACCTTTATAAATTAAATCTATTGTTAAATTTTCATTCATTAATTAAAAATTAGTTTAATATCTATGGTCATGTTAATCTTTACATTCTTGGAATCTTGGATGACCGATCTGTTTGGTTTGGTGATATCATTAATTTTCTAAAAAAGGGTCAAATAAAAGTTAGACATATATGGTAGTGGAACTTTTGTTTGGTTATCTTAGAGTTTATATGGCTCGGTTAAAAAGAAAATCTTAGTTGTTTATGAAATATGTGGAGGAAATATTATTTCAATGTCTTGAACTGATGTTGTTTTCCTTCATTTTTTGGTATTTCATCTCGAATGAGTCTACACTCACTACAGTGTTCAATTTTGTCACACCCCCAAAATCCACTAACGGAGTTTTACCGTTAAGTGTGTGACAAACCAGGATCTCAGTCATTAGTTACACCAAACGACACTATATGAATTTAAAACATACGTGTCTCATTAAATGAAAAAAAAATTAATACAGAGTTAACGTTTAAAAGTTTGCGGACGCGTAATCGAAATGTAATGTCAAAATATTAAATGGAAACTAAATGTGCAGAACACACGCCCAGCACGAGCTACACAGTCCAAATAGTCATTTAAACTCAAAACATGGTTTGTAATGCAAGAAAATGTTTAAATGAAAAGCCGTGACTCCATGCCATATCCTAAGTGCGTGGTACCTCAGTGACCTGTAAAAGTGAAAGTCTAACAAGTGTCAACACGACGGTTGGTGAGTTCACATAGTAAGTAGGAAATCAAGTAGTTCAGTTGCAAGCAGAAATATAAATTAAGTATGTCATTGTAGGTAGCTAGTCTACAGCACATGTCCTTAGAGGCGTATGTATCTGACCGAAGCTGACGTATGTACACATTAAGTGCATTTTGCCCGTTTGTACACCCCAGCAGGATGCACTGTAAGTATGTTAGGTCATTCAACACCCGTTCGACAGGTCCTTCTGTCGTGCTAGCGCGACTAGCCCTTGTGGGGTTTGTCAAACCCAGTAGTACTACTCAAAATTTCCCCGCTATTTCACAAATACTAATGGTCAACTAGGTATCCATGAGGTCTTTCATGAACAAAATAAAAGTTGCTCTAATCCAGACATGCGATCACAGGCATACTCCAATTATACACACACTCTGCGCGTACATACATTCGCATGATAACTAATTGCTGCTGCTTAAAAATACTTATATTCACACCTACTAATACTTTAGCATGCATCCCAATCACCACCGTATATATCACATCTCAATCGCATACATATACACACGACATACATACATGTACATACATCCAAGAACTATATATATATACGGCTGTTTTATATTTTTTTTTCTTATCATTCTATTTTATACATACATAAAACATAACATACACATGGACATATATATACGCATATAACATGATCATGAATATATATACATATACAACAGCTTATTTACATTCATATGCATGATCTACATACAACCCATGCGATTAAAAGTTTACGGGTCGTGAAAACTCACCGGAATCAATGGAGAGATGATCGGAGAGAGTGGGGGGATCAACGGTGATAACGATGGCTCTCCGTAGCTGCTCCTTTGCTTTGGATGTCACGCGATCGACAAGGAAGAGTGGTGAAATGTTTTAGGATGCGATTTAGTGATGCGGGTAAAATTCTGCGTCGATATCAGCCGACAAGAAAAGGGGTGTTATGTCGATGATGTGTTGTGTCGATATAGAAAAACAGAAAACGTTGAGGGTGGGATTAGGGTTGGCAATTATTTTAAACTTACACTTAGCACCCTTTAGCTTTAAGTGATTTATTTATTTAAGCTCAAACTTTGTAGACTATTTCACTAAATTACAAACGAACCCCGACTATATATATCTAGTTAATTTATGACATCAGAGAGTGGTTCATAATATATAATTTAACAGAAAGCGCGAAAAAGAGTTAATGGTGTTAACCTTGAGTTTACGGGTTGTCACATCATCCCCTTGTTAAAGAATTTTCATCCCGAAAATTACGTCGCGTCATTGGTCGTTTGCAACAAAATGGAGCAAAAGAGAAAAGAAAAAAAATTCCAGGTTGCCACATCATCTCCTTGTTAAAAGAAATTTCCTCCTGAAATTTAACCAATAGTGTTAGTGTTAGACATTATCACTTGAAATAGTTAAGGATGTTTTTACATAATTTGATTTTTCACACTCCTAAGCAAACTCTGGTCCATGCTTTTAAGTGTTAGCAAACTTTGATTATAGTGAGCTTACAGTGTTTCAGTGTTTTGAATTCTTTGCCTATAATTTCAATGGATTTTTCTGTGAAACATTGTTGTTCATTGATTGGGACGACGAGTGTTCCCTCAGGTAAGAACTTGATTAATTTGAAGATGTCAGAAACTTTGTGTACCATGTTTATCTCTTTAAACTGATCTATCAATGATATAGAATGCCAATACCCAAGGATTTCAAACGGTCTAATGTATCATGGGTTTGATGAGATTCCAAGGTTTTTGGATGTGATTTATAAATAGCGATTTCCTTACTTTATGTTTCGGGGATTTAAATTAATGAGTTTCGCGTTGTTATTTAGCTACCCGAGGACCGCGTCCTAACTAAAGAGTTCATTTATTGATATAGATTTTTAAACTAAGACAACTTGTGTACGAAACCAAACGAGAACTCTGTTAGAGTAATATGTATCTAATTAGTAGAAATCAAACAGGTTGTTGGTTGATTTTGGAAATTCTATTTTTGCTAATTGTTTGTAGCTCCGCAACCTAAGGTGAGTTTCAAGGCCTCTTTTACTGTTTTCCTGTTGGGGGAGAAAGCACGCACGAAAACACTTTTGATTTTGTATTTACAATATATCATCATGGATTACTAAACGTCAAACTTAACATACGAAAGTCCTTTCAATTCTCTCGAACCGTTAATATACGGGGTATAGTGAGGAAGTTCGGGTAGTACTACTGGGTCTGACAAACCCCACCCTCGGCTGGGAGCCGGGCAGGTGTGAATTGTCCTAATCTCATGGGCCATTGAATGTTAACAATGGTAACAAGGCACAACATAAACAGTCAGCTCGGATTCGAAACGTTTGAGTAACATGTAAACTTGGGTTAGCTACCTACTGATATATTTGTGATTTACATTATCTGGAAAACTTGTTTATGAACTGTTATTTAAACCTGTGAACTCACCAACCTAGCGTTGACACTTTTTAGCGTGTTTTTCTCAGGTGGCCAAGGTTAGCTGAGCATTATATTAGGACATGCATCATGGGTCTGCTTGGGTTTCAAACATTTTCATTTATTATTTACTTGCATTTTAAATGTATATTTTAGGGCGCTGTTTTGCGCAGATGTTTTGGTTTACTTTGCTTTACGCTTCCGCATTATTTCTAAACGGTTAAACTCTGATGTTTGGTATTTCTCATTTATTAAGATACGTTATTTTTAAACTCATTTAGAGTCGTTTGTGAAATTAATGACTTGGATCCTGGTTTGTCACCCTCCTAACGGTAAAACTCCGTTAGTGGAATTTGGGGGTGTGACAGATTAATCTCATGGGCCATTGAATGTTAACAATGGTAACAAGGCACAACATAAACAGTCAGCTCGGATTCGAAACGTTTGAGTAACATGAAAACTTGTGTTAGCTACCTACTGATATATTTGTGATTTACATTATCTGGAAAACTTGTTTATGAACTGTTATTTAAATCTGTGAACTCACCAACCTAGCGTTGACACTTTTTAGCGTGTTTTTCTCAGGTGGCCAAGGTTAGCTGAGCATTATATTAGGACATGCATCATGGGTCTGCTTGGGTTTCAAACATTTTCATTTATTATTTACTTGCATTTTAAACTTATATTTTAGGGCGCTGTTTTGCGCAGATGTTTTGGTTTACTTTGCTTTACGCTTCCGCATTATTTCTAAACGGTTAAACTCTGATGTTTGGTATTTCTCATTTATTAAGATACGTTATTTTTAAACTCATTTAGAGTCGTTTGTGTAATTAATGACTTGGATCCTGGTTTGTCACCCTCCTAACGGTAAAACTCCGTTAGTGGAATTTGGGGGTGTGACAAAAAGAAATGAAACCATAGTAATATCGAAACACGTATTTCAGCCCAAAACGAAAATAAGGGGAGCGTGATTACTCACCTTGAAAAGCAATAAATGTCGAATCACAATAAACGTAGTTAACGAGAACCGAGGATTTTCCAGATATTGATACCACCTAATTAATCGGGAAAAATCCTACTTAGAAATGAATCAAACAGTAAAAGAATCTTAAATCCGAGATCTAGCGTTTCGGATTTGAGATTTAGAGTTTTAGATTGTAAGTTGGGAATTTGTACGAAACGTTATTGTATTTGCGTTTTTGAATACCTATTTATATATTATACGAATCCATTTAGTTTTATATTTGAAATATTTGGTTGTAAAAATACTTATAAATTAACGGTTCGGTTATTAGATAAATGAGATTGAATGTTTAACAAATGAAAACTATAAAAATTAGAAAAATGTGGGCAGTGGGTTTCGAACCCGTGACCATTTCGTATAAACCAACACCACCTATCCACTCGACCAGACTAAATTTTTGTTAATTGTTTTGGTTTTAAATTATTTTAACATTTATTCACCAATAAAACCCATTTCACATTCAAGCCCTAGAAACAAGATCATCCAAATTCGTTTTATTCTGTTGATCTCATCAAGAACAAGTATAGGGCTTTTGATCTACAATACAACACGAGCATTTTGATATAAAATACTTACTTGATAGGTGAAGAAACAAGTCGATGAAGACGATGAACAAGGCGACGGTTTTGAGATCAAAACTTAAGAATTTGATGTTCTTGCTCGAAATCGAATGAACAGGGAGTGAAAGCAGGTAACAAGGATCGTGTATGTCGAAGGAATTGTATTTTGATGAACCGGAAGTAGTCGATTAGGTTACGAGTTTGTTACGAATTGTTTTGGTTAATTAGGTGATTAATTCGAGGTGATTAATCCAATTGATTGTTATCATTGATTTCAAAACGCAGAAATGATCGTTTTAGTTAATGAAATTCATTGATTTGGTACGTTATGGACGATTTGAATTTGTGGGTTTTGACTCCGTTTTTGTTTTGAACTAAAATGTGGATTCGAGTGGATTAAACAATGGATTGAAAGTGTTATGGTGTTCGAAACTGGTCTACGGTCAGTGTTAAATTCGATCAAACAATCCTCGCCGGAGTTGGTGTCTTTGGCCGGAACTGGCGCCGGTGATGGCACCAGAAACACGGGTGGGGGTTGGGTGAAATGTTTAATTTTAAATAATTACATAACTGGTCGTTATGGTTTAGGTTTTATTATATTTAACTTAATAACTTTTATTTAAAGTTTCAAAAGTTACAATTTTGGCCCAAAGTTAGATTATATATATATTTTAACTAACTAACTTAACCAAATTGAAACGTAACAATTAAATAAGTGATGTTTTTATAGTTATAGTTCATTTAAGCCATTAGGAGGCTGTTTCGAGACTTAGAAGCGTTTTTGTTTAACGTTTTCAATAATTTTCTTTTATGAACTATATATATATTTATTTATATATACATTTTGAGATTTATTGTTCCACAATTTTTTTGTTTGATATACGTGAACGTTTTGCAACGTAAAATACGATTATTTAATTGAGACGGGAATAACATAGAATCCAATGCGTTTATTCATCTATACTATTAATAAAGCAGATTGAAGGGGTATTTTAAGATACCCTATTTGTTGACCAGGTATAAGCTTTTAATGCACAGTATACAAGCAATTTTAAGGGTAGTTTAGACTTTTTGTAAATTTTATTTTATAAAGTAACACTTAAGAGAAAAGTTAAACTGGTTTCCTTTTTTTTTCTCCACTTTCAAATATACTCTCCCTTCAAAGTTCAAATTCAAAAACATTTTACACCTCATTCGATTTACTCCCCCTTCTTATCTGCATCTGCAACCGCATATCGTCGCACCACCTCTGTTAGTTTTTCGTCGTCGTGGACCATCACCTCCGTCCCTATTCGCCGTCGGCGTCGACATCGCGCCTCTACTCCTGCATTTTTCTGAAAAGGTACGTTCTAATCAATACGGGTATTTATACACATCAATTTCATGTTCTTATCTTCAATTAATTCCATCTCATTTCATAATCAGATGTAATTGATTTGTAGCTTATTTGATGCAAACAGAGTAATCTATCTTTGATTAGGGTTTACAATCAGCAACATATGATAATTTTAAGTTATGGTGCTACAACATTAATCTTGCATAAGTTATTAGAAGATGTTTTTTGTTGTCCGTTATAGTGAAGTTCATCAGCATTTGAGATATGTGATGCCGTTAATTGTTATGAGCTGAACAACTCGTGTGATCTTTCCCACTGTCTACTTGCTACGCACCAACACCATTAGCCGACTTTATTTTATTTTTCAAATAATTATTTTGTAATGAACTAATATTCTATTTAATTGTTCTTTCATCAAATAATTTGATTGATATTTAATAACATGCATAACGTTATCTGCT
This sequence comes from Tagetes erecta, assembly GCA_030867185.1. NCBI lineage: Eukaryota > Viridiplantae > Streptophyta > Magnoliopsida > Asterales > Asteraceae > Tagetes > Tagetes erecta. The sequence goes on from CM061487.1 coordinate 22,675,411, forward strand.
TTCATTGTTGGATCTTTCTTACTAGACAATGCTATGATAGAGTTTTCTTTTTCTTTTTGGTGATTTTCAATGTAATTATAATTTATTCTTAGGTATAAAGTATTTTGTTGCAGAACTGAAAACCAGAATCAACCCATTGACATCAATCGCACATGTGACACGATTCGGAGTGGAAGACACACGGTACGAGGAAAATTGCAAGAGAAAGGTATGATCAAAGAAAATATCTTTTCTTTTTTACTCAGTCAATGATGTGTTTGTAACTCATTTCTCAAATGGTTTGTAAAAAAGGACAAGATTTTTTGCTTTCTTGAACCATTGAATCACCAAGTCTTCTAGGATGCAAATGTTAGAAACATTTGAATGGGTCAATGGTTTGTAATTTGTCTCTTGATATTATATATCAGGTTTTTTTATGTTGGAGGCTTGGCTTTAGTTTTCGATGCAGCAAACACTCTCGATCCAGTTAAACCATCTGATGTAAAGGTAACACAATATTTTAACACATTCACAACACTTTGTTGAAGTTTAAATGATATATTTCGATGAATCATGTTTTTCTTTAACGACTTAACGTGCATATATGAGTTATCATGTCATTGCTCTTTATTATTCACTAGGTTGTCAACAACAAAGTAGGGTTACATGGAAAAGCTGACCAAACTAGATCATATCAACAAGTCACATGTGATATCTAAAGTTGTAAAATCAAACTTTATCTTTCTGACTTATGTTTATTTTGTCATGGTTAGATAAATTGAATTTCATGTTATGAAAGATTTGACACTGATTAATGAGTTGTCTAATTTTATTAACAAACATGAGTGATTAATGAGCTATCTAATTTTGTTTTTGCATAGTGTTGTAGACATGTACAATGGAACAATCATTGCATGCACACAAATTGGTTACGGAAAACATTTGAAAAACTTTGAGACGAAGATAGTTCTACACATGAAATAATGGTAATATGGTTTGTGTAAGGAAGATATATTTGCTGTATATCCAGGTTGTTTTTAAATTGAAAAATGATGGTTTTCATAATTAGAATTCTAGATCGTGTTAAGGCATGCTAGAAATCGAATCATGTTTATTTTCTAGATCTTAAAATGCCGACCCATAAACTATTGTACATGTATATTGTCGTCACCACATCATCGCGCATGTCCTGCTAGGTTACCATTATTTTGTTCCATTTATTCGATTTTTTCTTGTTTAACTACTATTTTGATTACTTACGTTTAGTATCATCAATGTAACTAATATCTTTGGTGATTATGAGTTCAAATTTGTATTATTATTTGTACACAATACGATTTGAAGTTGTCACTTCCTCAGGTACGTGCAGATTGATGAGGAAAGTTGCACCAGATAAGTGTCACAAATGGGTACTCAAAGGAACACCAGCACATGATCCGATCTTATCTAACTACTGGTATTATGGAAAAGTTTATTTTCTATATTTTATAATCCTCCTAAACACATACTAACACTTTCAAACCCACACACTTTACTATTCATCTTAAATAATTAAAACATGTAAATTTGTATTTTGTACTAATTTTATATATTTCAGTCTTCATATCTCTCAATTGTTTATATGTTGAACAAATTGTGGGATGCAAATGCAAAACAAAGGGACATGAGTACCTTGCAACTTTATTTGTTCCTTAACATATCTCTTTGAAAACTTTTTGTTTTTCTAGGAAATATAAAAAGATATAATGGTTATTATTTGGGGAACTGAAATTTGAATTGTTACCACTTTTAGATTGTACAATAGTTTATTAAGTGTTGTATAATAATGACAGGTTATAATGTAAATCGTTTGAGAAAAGGTTATACATTGAGTTGTGCAGTTATGAGAGAGACTGCATATGAACTTCAGGACGTTTTTAAGGAGAGGAGATGAGGTTAGATTATTCAACTTCAAACTGATATATAGATTGCATACTAACTGTTGTTTGTTTGATCTGGCATCTAGCAGAACTATCTAGATTTAAGATGCATATTAGGTGTATTGCATCTTAGTCAACGAAGAATTTGTGTATTGCTGACAATTTCATTTTTATGGATTGTAGAGAACTCATCATTTGTTGAGTCAAATTGCTCGATTGAACAAAATTGTTTCTTTCATCCACCTCAAGAGGCAAAGTGAATGTGACTTGCAACTTAAATGGTTCTTTCGTTCACTATTAATTATTTTAAACATGATTTTATAATGCAGGAATGCCCTTGTAACCAGCCAAACAGTTTACAGTAGATTTTCATCCATGGCTTCTTCAACATTTCAAGAAGTAGATATTGGACACAATGATTCTCTCACATTCATAGAATGTAAGATATGTTAATAAAAAAATATTAGCCTTCTAAATTTGCTCTGGTTTTTAGTTAAATAGTAATTTAGAGTTGCTATGATATTTTGGGTTAAAAATATATATTTGGATTTGCGCTAATATATTGAGTTAAGCATATCAACTTCCCATATTAAAGCTATGGCATAATTAACATGGCTAATATTTGGCATATCTCTGGTGCCTCCATTTACCTGTTAGGTTACTAATTTTTGTGTTCATATGTTCTATATTATAGATAGAACATAACATGAATTCATATAGTTCATTATTTAATGGGTCAAATTTCACACCTACCTATTATATAATCCATAACCTATGTATTCTTAAAACTGTTATAATGCATAATGAACAATTGTAATTTTAATTATAGCAAAAACCTTCAAATCTACAATTGACCTTATAAGAAACAGTTTCGATCTTTAAGAATTGATTAAACTCCAAAAAAACTATATTTTTGTGGATACACTTGTGTGCTGTTTGACTTTGTGTTTTAATCTATTTGCTTAGTCACTGATGTCAATTCATTGATTCATGATTCAGTGAAGCTTAACTACAAAAGATACAGATGAGATGTTGATTTTGTGTTATGTTATGTGGTTTAATTGACTTTTATGGATGTGCGTGTTAGGCAGAAATGAATACGGAAGAGATGTTTGTTTGATGCCTAAACCTAATGTGAGTATGGTGAATTTTCAGTTTTTAGATGACATGCTGATGAATGCCTTCCTCTATTGGTTAGTAGCCTCCTTGAAAGCATATTTCGTGGTATGCTAAAACGACTATTACTATATGAGATGGAAAGTTGTTTAGTTTTACGAAAGATGCATAAATGACATTTGCCTCAACCTTGTTGTACTTATAATTGTTTGTAAATGGTAGGTCAACCTCTAAGGCATCTGCTTCAAAGTGGTTGGAGTGTTTTTGTGAGTTCCAAAAAACTTGTTGTTGGTGATGCTTCAAAGTGATTGGAGTGTTTTTGTGAGTTCCAAAAGACTTTTTGCTGGTGATGATTTCAGCACTTTTCAAAAGACATGCTGATGAATGCCTTTCTCCATTGGTTAGTAGCCTACTGAAAGCATTCAGAGTGGTGAGCATGGGTCAGTTTGGTTATGGTCTAAAACCGAACATATAAAAATGTATTGGTTTCACTAAACCGTTCATTTCGATTATAAGCGCTTCAATTAATTTGGCTAAAATGATTATTACTAAATCAGATGGAAACTTGTTTAGTTTTACGAAAGATGCATAAATGACACTTGTCTCAACCTTGTTGTACTTATATTTGTTTGTAAATGGCAGGTCAACCTTGAAGGCATCTGTTTCAAAATGGTTGGAGTGTTTTTGTGAGTTCTAAAAGGCTTGTTGCTGGTGATGCTTTTATATTTCTACGCTAATAATAAAGTTCTCCTTTAAATAATACATGTATTTGTAAATTCATATTTTCTTTCACGTTCTTTAATGATTAAATAATATACAAAGGTGAAAATGGGGAACTTCAAGTTGGGGTACGATGTGCAATGAGACAGCAAATGAACATTCATGAGACAATGAATGAGCGTTCCTTCTTCTGTCATGTCCAACCATAGCATACACCTTGGAGTGTCCTTGCAACATCATATCCAGCCATAACATGCAACTTAATTGGAGTACTTGCAACAGCGTGGCACACCATTGAAATTAGAACAATCTTTACAACTATATTACAGGCCCAGGTAAATATGTTTATGCATTTATAAAGTTGAGTAATATTGTTCCATGTTTATTTAAGAGGCAGCCTTCATTTTTATCTTGTATTTATCTCATTATTTATTAATATTTTCCTTAAATTCAAAGCTAATGATGGAATTCAAATATTAATGTTATGTTAAAAAAGAGTATTTTAAATCCAGTTTCTACTTGAAACTCGGTTTTGTTGGGATAGATGCACTGGCTGCAGATAAGCATAATGAAGTTTGTTGTTTTGATGGGTCAAAGAAGTGGATTCAAAATCCAATTTGTACTTGAAACTACATATTCATTAGTTTTTGTTGAAATTCTGGATGTTTTATTTGGTTCAAGTGTACAAGTTCATTTTGATGTCTTCAAACATGATGATTGTGTGTAGTAGCTTTATTTTAATGTTTATGATTGTAAAACAATTAAAGCATGGTGTAACAGATTTATCATGTTTATTGAGAGAAATTTTTTATGCCCCGTTGCTCATGAGCATTTATTTGATTATGTTAGTGTATTCAGGCTAGAGGTAGTTAAACAAACCAGGTTGATCCAAAAACAAATTCCGTCCAACTTTGAAACTTATTTAAGGTAATATTATTGTAGTGATAATTTGAATGTTCGAGAAAGACTTTGGTTATTTGCATACCCAAATAGTTTAGTTAGACACTCTTTTTCTATATCTCTCAATAGGTTAGTTGGACACCACCCTCTTTGTCTATCTATATGTATACATGTATATATAGAGGGATATAGAGGAAAATGTCTTCAAATAACCACTAGGGTATTCAAATAATAACACACTTAAGAAAACTTGTGACACTCAATCGGGAATAGTTATGGTGTTATTTATGACCACTTGTTAGAACACTTTTCGACACTTTTGAGATAAAACATTACCCTATTATTTAAGAATCTTATGAACATCAAAGTATGCACTATTGTGATTCAGTTTCAAGGCACTAGCCATGAAAATGAATTTGTAAGTATACTAGACTCATATGTTACATATATTACTTTATACATAATGTGGTTGATTACTTAAGTTAATAAGTTCACACCAAATGATAACAAATGCTACGAATTAACTCAAGTCTAAAGAAATTGTTTGGACTGGTTCCGTCCAGCCTAAACATTGTTGACCACAACAAAGTATTCATCTACCCTTAGAGTAACCTAAGTGTAGTATTTCACTAGGCTTCTTTCGTGTGATAAATGGCAATGAAACAATTTGGTGTTATTGAAGAGATGTGTAAGAAGTACGAGTAAATTTGGTCTAATCTTCATGAAATCATTTTACACTAGAGTAATTATTTTCAACTTTTATATACGTTAAGATTTGGATTTTTTTTGTATATAATTTATGGTTAGTTGAATATTATCGTAACAAGTTTTCATACTTGACATTTAACGTAGACAACCACCTTAACAAGGCTTTTGTTTACACTCACAAGGACCAAGCGTTCTTGACTTGTGATGATTTTGGGGGCATGTTGGGGTGTCCACTTCAGTCAGGGTGAATCAACGCTACTCTTTTTAATCACTTTTATCCTCCCACAACACGTTATGTGGTTCCACTTACTGCTAGGAAGATATTGACAAGCACACCATCGACGACATACACACCAATGGAGATGATGAACGACTTGAACATTCGTGGCGTTGGAAACGGCTGATGGTGGAAACCCTAACTCGTAAAGACAGAGATGGATTAGCAATTATGGTTTTCTGAATGTTAGTGTTGTTTTTATACCAGATCCAATAAATCGTTTCTCCAATTTAGAACAACATCACTAACAGTGTCTATAAGTCAGACCAAATTCGCATTTGAACTTTTTTCATTTATGCTACAAAATTTCCCTCGGTTCTTGAATTAGAGTTCATCGTGAAGAAACAACCATGGGAATAAAAATTAATACTTTATTTAAGGTTATCAGATGATGCTTGATATGGCTACAATAGAAATTATAACTATATAAGTGCAACATAGCAATGTAGTATTCTAGATCGATTTATGCACAATCACGATGTTCAAGTGATACGTGAAGAACAGAGTTGGGATCAGAGAAGACGACGAGGAAGATCAGGTTTCAAAAGTTGCAGCAACAGGCGACAGAGGGATATAGTGGTTTAGAGTTCCAAAAGTACGTGAAAGAATACTTGAAGTAGTCGGCAATGGAAAGAGAATATCCGAAGTGGAGAAATAATTCATTCAGGTCGAACTTATGAGTCAACATGACCCCACGTGTATAAAAGGGGAGATTCAATATAATGATGACAACTCCGTAATTCTTATGTGGAGCTAATGTGTATAGGCTAGAAACTTGACAAGTGTTCTAATGAGATACTTATTTATTAAAATAGATAGATATGTATCATAAAGTATATAAATGAAAAAATATCAAATTTTATATTACGCACGAAAAGCTAAGTTGTAGTCCAGGCTACTCCCTCGGCCCTTATGTCACCCCTGACAACAAGTACCACCGACAATTTCAATCCCGCTGCATCGCGCGGGTCCCTACTAGTAATAATAATGAACGTTACATTTTGAAGAAATAAATACGATTACAATTTAAAGGATAACGACTTTGGGTTCGAGTCAGGCATTCGGGTTAGGGTTTGGGGTAGATGTCACATTATCATCATCTTCATCATACCTTGCATTGATCTTCATGAACATTCAAGCATCAATACGCGATTAGTGAGATACCGCATCACTGATTACAAACAACATCCCCTAACAATCTCAGATCCAAGCTCGGTTCATCTCGAACTATCAGAAGGATTGGGGTGGTTGAAGGACACATATTCGATCTGTCATAGATAAAGAGTATTTTTCGTCGGTGTTATTGTTATTTGGATCAAATTGGTATCAATTATGCTTTTTCTTACTTTAATCATAAATTAGCTTTCATGTTTTCAGTTTTGCTTGTTGTTTAAAGTTAAAGGGCATTTAAGAATGACGAGTTTTTTTTTCCAGAATTTGAGGCCATCGTAGCCTGTGGATTGTCGTCAGAACCTCTAAGGCTGCAGCCGTTATGACGCAGGCCACGCCACATTTCCGATTGCTTTATTTGGGAGTTTTTTGACAAGTTATGGGAGCAAGGGTTTTAAATTCAAGTCATTCCCGTTCAGATTGAAACAGTGAGTTTTTGCTTTGTTTTGCCTACAAATGCGTTTGCACTAAAATTTGGGTTTAATCTATAGGTTTTAGGTTTTGTGGATTTATTGACTTTTGCTGATTAATGAATTGTTTTGATGGAAATTTCTTTTTTTAGTAGAAGATAATGTCAATATATAGTTAACAAATTGTTTATTAATGTAGAATGAGTGCAACAATCCACTCTTCGTCATATTTTGTGCAACGCTATTTGAAGAGGAGAGTGGATTGTCGCTTTCTGGTTACACAGAGGTCTACAACTCCACTTGTAATCCACGATATATGTTTCTTTTTGTTTTATAAGCTTCTCTTTGTTGTTGAATGTTGTTCTTGAGTTAGGAAAGATAGTTGCTTCAAAAGCTTTACTCATGATGAATCTTATGAGTCTTGAGTTTTGTGATTATTTACGTATACAAAAATGATGCGATTATTATGTTATTCATTTTTAATTGCGTTTTGACTTTGTGTTTTGCTATGTGAAAATTTCTATATTGAAATTGGGCTAAGCTGGTTGAACGTTACTGATTTTGTATGAATTTATGATAGTTTGAATTGTTAATTTTGTTTTGATGCACACATGATGCTGGGTATGAAACTCTTTGTGTTGATTTGAGTTGCGGATGATTTTTGTCAGACAACAAATAAATAGAATCTAGGAACCAATTCACATGGAAAATTAAGCGATTATTGCAGCTTCTCAAGTGATTTTACAAGAGTTCCAAACCTTAACCGACTCAATTGGTTTGGATTCCTTGAAGAATTTACTTAACGCATTGTATGATCTATCCTCCCTTTGTATCTTGTGTTCTTTATCTTTTAAATGATGTACGTGAGTTGATATTTTTTAGAAATTGGTTGTGTTTTTCCTAATTTCAGAATCAGATCAAAATAAATCATAATTTGTCTTCACCTTATCAAACAAATATATCTGTCAATTTTTGTCTACAATAATAGCATGTTTATTATTGGTTTGTCATACAAGTTGTCCTTATACAAATAATTTACCTCAAAATGTTCTGTTTTAAATGCTTAATTGTCTTTATTATATTCATACCTAAATATTCAACGTATTTTGATTTGCTAAATGATTTGTTTCCTAGGCTTACTTACTTATTTGCTATACAAGGCATATTAATTGTATGTTTCAAGTACTTTATATTGGCATGAACTAGAATTAACTATCAGAAGCCTTCTATGAAGGATGACAATGTTTCTTACATATTAATGTTCTCACTTTAATGTATTGATACGACTTTTTTATTGATTGTTGTAGATTTTCATATGTAGTGTTTTTTTGTATCTTCGTCAAATAAATTCTCAAACTTCATTAAGAAACATTTCACGAGGTATTTGTTTAAGAAAATCAAGAGTTTAGTTCCATGGTAAATGATTAAACAGTTTTATCAATTCAACACCTTCTTTCACCTAATTCTGAACAAAAAATGATTAATTACTTAACACTTTTATTTTGTTCACCTGAGTTGACTACCACCTTTATAAATTAAATCTATTGTTAAATTTTCATTCATTAATTAAAAATTAGTTTAATATCTATGGTCATGTTAATCTTTACATTCTTGGAATCTTGGATGACCGATCTGTTTGGTTTGGTGATATCATTAATTTTCTAAAAAAGGGTCAAATAAAAGTTAGACATATATGGTAGTGGAACTTTTGTTTGGTTATCTTAGAGTTTATATGGCTCGGTTAAAAAGAAAATCTTAGTTGTTTATGAAATATGTGGAGGAAATATTATTTCAATGTCTTGAACTGATGTTGTTTTCCTTCATTTTTTGGTATTTCATCTCGAATGAGTCTACACTCACTACAGTGTTCAATTTTGTCACACCCCCAAAATCCACTAACGGAGTTTTACCGTTAAGTGTGTGACAAACCAGGATCTCAGTCATTAGTTACACCAAACGACACTATATGAATTTAAAACATACGTGTCTCATTAAATGAAAAAAAAATTAATACAGAGTTAACGTTTAAAAGTTTGCGGACGCGTAATCGAAATGTAATGTCAAAATATTAAATGGAAACTAAATGTGCAGAACACACGCCCAGCACGAGCTACACAGTCCAAATAGTCATTTAAACTCAAAACATGGTTTGTAATGCAAGAAAATGTTTAAATGAAAAGCCGTGACTCCATGCCATATCCTAAGTGCGTGGTACCTCAGTGACCTGTAAAAGTGAAAGTCTAACAAGTGTCAACACGACGGTTGGTGAGTTCACATAGTAAGTAGGAAATCAAGTAGTTCAGTTGCAAGCAGAAATATAAATTAAGTATGTCATTGTAGGTAGCTAGTCTACAGCACATGTCCTTAGAGGCGTATGTATCTGACCGAAGCTGACGTATGTACACATTAAGTGCATTTTGCCCGTTTGTACACCCCAGCAGGATGCACTGTAAGTATGTTAGGTCATTCAACACCCGTTCGACAGGTCCTTCTGTCGTGCTAGCGCGACTAGCCCTTGTGGGGTTTGTCAAACCCAGTAGTACTACTCAAAATTTCCCCGCTATTTCACAAATACTAATGGTCAACTAGGTATCCATGAGGTCTTTCATGAACAAAATAAAAGTTGCTCTAATCCAGACATGCGATCACAGGCATACTCCAATTATACACACACTCTGCGCGTACATACATTCGCATGATAACTAATTGCTGCTGCTTAAAAATACTTATATTCACACCTACTAATACTTTAGCATGCATCCCAATCACCACCGTATATATCACATCTCAATCGCATACATATACACACGACATACATACATGTACATACATCCAAGAACTATATATATATACGGCTGTTTTATATTTTTTTTTCTTATCATTCTATTTTATACATACATAAAACATAACATACACATGGACATATATATACGCATATAACATGATCATGAATATATATACATATACAACAGCTTATTTACATTCATATGCATGATCTACATACAACCCATGCGATTAAAAGTTTACGGGTCGTGAAAACTCACCGGAATCAATGGAGAGATGATCGGAGAGAGTGGGGGGATCAACGGTGATAACGATGGCTCTCCGTAGCTGCTCCTTTGCTTTGGATGTCACGCGATCGACAAGGAAGAGTGGTGAAATGTTTTAGGATGCGATTTAGTGATGCGGGTAAAATTCTGCGTCGATATCAGCCGACAAGAAAAGGGGTGTTATGTCGATGATGTGTTGTGTCGATATAGAAAAACAGAAAACGTTGAGGGTGGGATTAGGGTTGGCAATTATTTTAAACTTACACTTAGCACCCTTTAGCTTTAAGTGATTTATTTATTTAAGCTCAAACTTTGTAGACTATTTCACTAAATTACAAACGAACCCCGACTATATATATCTAGTTAATTTATGACATCAGAGAGTGGTTCATAATATATAATTTAACAGAAAGCGCGAAAAAGAGTTAATGGTGTTAACCTTGAGTTTACGGGTTGTCACATCATCCCCTTGTTAAAGAATTTTCATCCCGAAAATTACGTCGCGTCATTGGTCGTTTGCAACAAAATGGAGCAAAAGAGAAAAGAAAAAAAATTCCAGGTTGCCACATCATCTCCTTGTTAAAAGAAATTTCCTCCTGAAATTTAACCAATAGTGTTAGTGTTAGACATTATCACTTGAAATAGTTAAGGATGTTTTTACATAATTTGATTTTTCACACTCCTAAGCAAACTCTGGTCCATGCTTTTAAGTGTTAGCAAACTTTGATTATAGTGAGCTTACAGTGTTTCAGTGTTTTGAATTCTTTGCCTATAATTTCAATGGATTTTTCTGTGAAACATTGTTGTTCATTGATTGGGACGACGAGTGTTCCCTCAGGTAAGAACTTGATTAATTTGAAGATGTCAGAAACTTTGTGTACCATGTTTATCTCTTTAAACTGATCTATCAATGATATAGAATGCCAATACCCAAGGATTTCAAACGGTCTAATGTATCATGGGTTTGATGAGATTCCAAGGTTTTTGGATGTGATTTATAAATAGCGATTTCCTTACTTTATGTTTCGGGGATTTAAATTAATGAGTTTCGCGTTGTTATTTAGCTACCCGAGGACCGCGTCCTAACTAAAGAGTTCATTTATTGATATAGATTTTTAAACTAAGACAACTTGTGTACGAAACCAAACGAGAACTCTGTTAGAGTAATATGTATCTAATTAGTAGAAATCAAACAGGTTGTTGGTTGATTTTGGAAATTCTATTTTTGCTAATTGTTTGTAGCTCCGCAACCTAAGGTGAGTTTCAAGGCCTCTTTTACTGTTTTCCTGTTGGGGGAGAAAGCACGCACGAAAACACTTTTGATTTTGTATTTACAATATATCATCATGGATTACTAAACGTCAAACTTAACATACGAAAGTCCTTTCAATTCTCTCGAACCGTTAATATACGGGGTATAGTGAGGAAGTTCGGGTAGTACTACTGGGTCTGACAAACCCCACCCTCGGCTGGGAGCCGGGCAGGTGTGAATTGTCCTAATCTCATGGGCCATTGAATGTTAACAATGGTAACAAGGCACAACATAAACAGTCAGCTCGGATTCGAAACGTTTGAGTAACATGTAAACTTGGGTTAGCTACCTACTGATATATTTGTGATTTACATTATCTGGAAAACTTGTTTATGAACTGTTATTTAAACCTGTGAACTCACCAACCTAGCGTTGACACTTTTTAGCGTGTTTTTCTCAGGTGGCCAAGGTTAGCTGAGCATTATATTAGGACATGCATCATGGGTCTGCTTGGGTTTCAAACATTTTCATTTATTATTTACTTGCATTTTAAATGTATATTTTAGGGCGCTGTTTTGCGCAGATGTTTTGGTTTACTTTGCTTTACGCTTCCGCATTATTTCTAAACGGTTAAACTCTGATGTTTGGTATTTCTCATTTATTAAGATACGTTATTTTTAAACTCATTTAGAGTCGTTTGTGAAATTAATGACTTGGATCCTGGTTTGTCACCCTCCTAACGGTAAAACTCCGTTAGTGGAATTTGGGGGTGTGACAGATTAATCTCATGGGCCATTGAATGTTAACAATGGTAACAAGGCACAACATAAACAGTCAGCTCGGATTCGAAACGTTTGAGTAACATGAAAACTTGTGTTAGCTACCTACTGATATATTTGTGATTTACATTATCTGGAAAACTTGTTTATGAACTGTTATTTAAATCTGTGAACTCACCAACCTAGCGTTGACACTTTTTAGCGTGTTTTTCTCAGGTGGCCAAGGTTAGCTGAGCATTATATTAGGACATGCATCATGGGTCTGCTTGGGTTTCAAACATTTTCATTTATTATTTACTTGCATTTTAAACTTATATTTTAGGGCGCTGTTTTGCGCAGATGTTTTGGTTTACTTTGCTTTACGCTTCCGCATTATTTCTAAACGGTTAAACTCTGATGTTTGGTATTTCTCATTTATTAAGATACGTTATTTTTAAACTCATTTAGAGTCGTTTGTGTAATTAATGACTTGGATCCTGGTTTGTCACCCTCCTAACGGTAAAACTCCGTTAGTGGAATTTGGGGGTGTGACAAAAAGAAATGAAACCATAGTAATATCGAAACACGTATTTCAGCCCAAAACGAAAATAAGGGGAGCGTGATTACTCACCTTGAAAAGCAATAAATGTCGAATCACAATAAACGTAGTTAACGAGAACCGAGGATTTTCCAGATATTGATACCACCTAATTAATCGGGAAAAATCCTACTTAGAAATGAATCAAACAGTAAAAGAATCTTAAATCCGAGATCTAGCGTTTCGGATTTGAGATTTAGAGTTTTAGATTGTAAGTTGGGAATTTGTACGAAACGTTATTGTATTTGCGTTTTTGAATACCTATTTATATATTATACGAATCCATTTAGTTTTATATTTGAAATATTTGGTTGTAAAAATACTTATAAATTAACGGTTCGGTTATTAGATAAATGAGATTGAATGTTTAACAAATGAAAACTATAAAAATTAGAAAAATGTGGGCAGTGGGTTTCGAACCCGTGACCATTTCGTATAAACCAACACCACCTATCCACTCGACCAGACTAAATTTTTGTTAATTGTTTTGGTTTTAAATTATTTTAACATTTATTCACCAATAAAACCCATTTCACATTCAAGCCCTAGAAACAAGATCATCCAAATTCGTTTTATTCTGTTGATCTCATCAAGAACAAGTATAGGGCTTTTGATCTACAATACAACACGAGCATTTTGATATAAAATACTTACTTGATAGGTGAAGAAACAAGTCGATGAAGACGATGAACAAGGCGACGGTTTTGAGATCAAAACTTAAGAATTTGATGTTCTTGCTCGAAATCGAATGAACAGGGAGTGAAAGCAGGTAACAAGGATCGTGTATGTCGAAGGAATTGTATTTTGATGAACCGGAAGTAGTCGATTAGGTTACGAGTTTGTTACGAATTGTTTTGGTTAATTAGGTGATTAATTCGAGGTGATTAATCCAATTGATTGTTATCATTGATTTCAAAACGCAGAAATGATCGTTTTAGTTAATGAAATTCATTGATTTGGTACGTTATGGACGATTTGAATTTGTGGGTTTTGACTCCGTTTTTGTTTTGAACTAAAATGTGGATTCGAGTGGATTAAACAATGGATTGAAAGTGTTATGGTGTTCGAAACTGGTCTACGGTCAGTGTTAAATTCGATCAAACAATCCTCGCCGGAGTTGGTGTCTTTGGCCGGAACTGGCGCCGGTGATGGCACCAGAAACACGGGTGGGGGTTGGGTGAAATGTTTAATTTTAAATAATTACATAACTGGTCGTTATGGTTTAGGTTTTATTATATTTAACTTAATAACTTTTATTTAAAGTTTCAAAAGTTACAATTTTGGCCCAAAGTTAGATTATATATATATTTTAACTAACTAACTTAACCAAATTGAAACGTAACAATTAAATAAGTGATGTTTTTATAGTTATAGTTCATTTAAGCCATTAGGAGGCTGTTTCGAGACTTAGAAGCGTTTTTGTTTAACGTTTTCAATAATTTTCTTTTATGAACTATATATATATTTATTTATATATACATTTTGAGATTTATTGTTCCACAATTTTTTTGTTTGATATACGTGAACGTTTTGCAACGTAAAATACGATTATTTAATTGAGACGGGAATAACATAGAATCCAATGCGTTTATTCATCTATACTATTAATAAAGCAGATTGAAGGGGTATTTTAAGATACCCTATTTGTTGACCAGGTATAAGCTTTTAATGCACAGTATACAAGCAATTTTAAGGGTAGTTTAGACTTTTTGTAAATTTTATTTTATAAAGTAACACTTAAGAGAAAAGTTAAACTGGTTTCCTTTTTTTTTCTCCACTTTCAAATATACTCTCCCTTCAAAGTTCAAATTCAAAAACATTTTACACCTCATTCGATTTACTCCCCCTTCTTATCTGCATCTGCAACCGCATATCGTCGCACCACCTCTGTTAGTTTTTCGTCGTCGTGGACCATCACCTCCGTCCCTATTCGCCGTCGGCGTCGACATCGCGCCTCTACTCCTGCATTTTTCTGAAAAGGTACGTTCTAATCAATACGGGTATTTATACACATCAATTTCATGTTCTTATCTTCAATTAATTCCATCTCATTTCATAATCAGATGTAATTGATTTGTAGCTTATTTGATGCAAACAGAGTAATCTATCTTTGATTAGGGTTTACAATCAGCAACATATGATAATTTTAAGTTATGGTGCTACAACATTAATCTTGCATAAGTTATTAGAAGATGTTTTTTGTTGTCCGTTATAGTGAAGTTCATCAGCATTTGAGATATGTGATGCCGTTAATTGTTATGAGCTGAACAACTCGTGTGATCTTTCCCACTGTCTACTTGCTACGCACCAACACCATTAGCCGACTTTATTTTATTTTTCAAATAATTATTTTGTAATGAACTAATATTCTATTTAATTGTTCTTTCATCAAATAATTTGATTGATATTTAATAACATGCATAACGTTATCTGCTTTCATTGTTGGATCTTTCTTACTAGACAATGCTATGATAGAGTTTTCTTTTTCTTTTTGGTGATTTTCAATGTAATTATAATTTATTCTTAGGTATAAAGTATTTTGTTGCAGAACTGAAAACCAGAATCAACCCATTGACATCAATCGCACATGTGACACGATTCGGAGTGGAAGACACACGGTACGAGGAAAATTGCAAGAGAAAGGTATGATCAAAGAAAATATCTTTTCTTTTTTACTCAGTCAATGATGTGTTTGTAACTCATTTCTCAAATGGTTTGTAAAAAAGGACAAGATTTTTTGCTTTCTTGAACCATTGAATCACCAAGTCTTCTAGGATGCAAATGTTAGAAACATTTGAATGGGTCAATGGTTTGTAATTTGTCTCTTGATATTATATATCAGGTTTTTTTATGTTGGAGGCTTGGCTTTAGTTTTCGATGCAGCAAACACTCTCGATCCAGTTAAACCATCTGATGTAAAGGTAACACAATATTTTAACACATTCACAACACTTTGTTGAAGTTTAAATGATATATTTCGATGAATCATGTTTTTCTTTAACGACTTAACGTGCATATATGAGTTATCATGTCATTGCTCTTTATTATTCACTAGGTTGTCAACAACAAAGTAGGGTTACATGGAAAAGCTGACCAAACTAGATCATATCAACAAGTCACATGTGATATCTAAAGTTGTAAAATCAAACTTTATCTTTCTGACTTATGTTTATTTTGTCATGGTTAGATAAATTGAATTTCATGTTATGAAAGATTTGACACTGATTAATGAGTTGTCTAATTTTATTAACAAACATGAGTGATTAATGAGCTATCTAATTTTGTTTTTGCATAGTGTTGTAGACATGTACAATGGAACAATCATTGCATGCACACAAATTGGTTACGGAAAACATTTGAAAAACTTTGAGACGAAGATAGTTCTACACATGAAATAATGGTAATATGGTTTGTGTAAGGAAGATATATTTGCTGTATATCCAGGTTGTTTTTAAATTGAAAAATGATGGTTTTCATAATTAGAATTCTAGATCGTGTTAAGGCATGCTAGAAATCGAATCATGTTTATTTTCTAGATCTTAAAATGCCGACCCATAAACTATTGTACATGTATATTGTCGTCACCACATCATCGCGCATGTCCTGCTAGGTTACCATTATTTTGTTCCATTTATTCGATTTTTTCTTGTTTAACTACTATTTTGATTACTTACGTTTAGTATCATCAATGTAACTAATATCTTTGGTGATTATGAGTTCAAATTTGTATTATTATTTGTACACAATACGATTTGAAGTTGTCACTTCCTCAGGTACGTGCAGATTGATGAGGAAAGTTGCACCAGATAAGTGTCACAAATGGGTACTCAAAGGAACACCAGCACATGATCCGATCTTATCTAACTACTGGTATTATGGAAAAGTTTATTTTCTATATTTTATAATCCTCCTAAACACATACTAACACTTTCAAACCCACACACTTTACTATTCATCTTAAATAATTAAAACATGTAAATTTGTATTTTGTACTAATTTTATATATTTCAGTCTTCATATCTCTCAATTGTTTATATGTTGAACAAATTGTGGGATGCAAATGCAAAACAAAGGGACATGAGTACCTTGCAACTTTATTTGTTCCTTAACATATCTCTTTGAAAACTTTTTGTTTTTCTAGGAAATATAAAAAGATATAATGGTTATTATTTGGGGAACTGAAATTTGAATTGTTACCACTTTTAGATTGTACAATAGTTTATTAAGTGTTGTATAATAATGACAGGTTATAATGTAAATCGTTTGAGAAAAGGTTATACATTGAGTTGTGCAGTTATGAGAGAGACTGCATATGAACTTCAGGACGTTTTTAAGGAGAGGAGATGAGGTTAGATTATTCAACTTCAAACTGATATATAGATTGCATACTAACTGTTGTTTGTTTGATCTGGCATCTAGCAGAACTATCTAGATTTAAGATGCATATTAGGTGTATTGCATCTTAGTCAACGAAGAATTTGTGTATTGCTGACAATTTCATTTTTATGGATTGTAGAGAACTCATCATTTGTTGAGTCAAATTGCTCGATTGAACAAAATTGTTTCTTTCATCCACCTCAAGAGGCAAAGTGAATGTGACTTGCAACTTAAATGGTTCTTTCGTTCACTATTAATTATTTTAAACATGATTTTATAATGCAGGAATGCCCTTGTAACCAGCCAAACAGTTTACAGTAGATTTTCATCCATGGCTTCTTCAACATTTCAAGAAGTAGATATTGGACACAATGATTCTCTCACATTCATAGAATGTAAGATATGTTAATAAAAAAATATTAGCCTTCTAAATTTGCTCTGGTTTTTAGTTAAATAGTAATTTAGAGTTGCTATGATATTTTGGGTTAAAAATATATATTTGGATTTGCGCTAATATATTGAGTTAAGCATATCAACTTCCCATATTAAAGCTATGGCATAATTAACATGGCTAATATTTGGCATATCTCTGGTGCCTCCATTTACCTGTTAGGTTACTAATTTTTGTGTTCATATGTTCTATATTATAGATAGAACATAACATGAATTCATATAGTTCATTATTTAATGGGTCAAATTTCACACCTACCTATTATATAATCCATAACCTATGTATTCTTAAAACTGTTATAATGCATAATGAACAATTGTAATTTTAATTATAGCAAAAACCTTCAAATCTACAATTGACCTTATAAGAAACAGTTTCGATCTTTAAGAATTGATTAAACTCCAAAAAAACTATATTTTTGTGGATACACTTGTGTGCTGTTTGACTTTGTGTTTTAATCTATTTGCTTAGTCACTGATGTCAATTCATTGATTCATGATTCAGTGAAGCTTAACTACAAAAGATACAGATGAGATGTTGATTTTGTGTTATGTTATGTGGTTTAATTGACTTTTATGGATGTGCGTGTTAGGCAGAAATGAATACGGAAGAGATGTTTGTTTGATGCCTAAACCTAATGTGAGTATGGTGAATTTTCAGTTTTTAGATGACATGCTGATGAATGCCTTCCTCTATTGGTTAGTAGCCTCCTTGAAAGCATATTTCGTGGTATGCTAAAACGACTATTACTATATGAGATGGAAAGTTGTTTAGTTTTACGAAAGATGCATAAATGACATTTGCCTCAACCTTGTTGTACTTATAATTGTTTGTAAATGGTAGGTCAACCTCTAAGGCATCTGCTTCAAAGTGGTTGGAGTGTTTTT
This sequence comes from Tagetes erecta, assembly GCA_030867185.1. Lineage (NCBI taxonomy): Eukaryota > Viridiplantae > Streptophyta > Magnoliopsida > Asterales > Asteraceae > Tagetes > Tagetes erecta. Next base: position 22,693,983 of record CM061487.1, read on the forward strand.
GTGAGTTCCAAAAAACTTGTTGTTGGTGATGCTTCAAAGTGATTGGAGTGTTTTTGTGAGTTCCAAAAGACTTTTTGCTGGTGATGATTTCAGCACTTTTCAAAAGACATGCTGATGAATGCCTTTCTCCATTGGTTAGTAGCCTACTGAAAGCATTCAGAGTGGTGAGCATGGGTCAGTTTGGTTATGGTCTAAAACCGAACATATAAAAATGTATTGGTTTCACTAAACCGTTCATTTCGATTATAAGCGCTTCAATTAATTTGGCTAAAATGATTATTACTAAATCAGATGGAAACTTGTTTAGTTTTACGAAAGATGCATAAATGACACTTGTCTCAACCTTGTTGTACTTATATTTGTTTGTAAATGGCAGGTCAACCTTGAAGGCATCTGTTTCAAAATGGTTGGAGTGTTTTTGTGAGTTCTAAAAGGCTTGTTGCTGGTGATGCTTTTATATTTCTACGCTAATAATAAAGTTCTCCTTTAAATAATACATGTATTTGTAAATTCATATTTTCTTTCACGTTCTTTAATGATTAAATAATATACAAAGGTGAAAATGGGGAACTTCAAGTTGGGGTACGATGTGCAATGAGACAGCAAATGAACATTCATGAGACAATGAATGAGCGTTCCTTCTTCTGTCATGTCCAACCATAGCATACACCTTGGAGTGTCCTTGCAACATCATATCCAGCCATAACATGCAACTTAATTGGAGTACTTGCAACAGCGTGGCACACCATTGAAATTAGAACAATCTTTACAACTATATTACAGGCCCAGGTAAATATGTTTATGCATTTATAAAGTTGAGTAATATTGTTCCATGTTTATTTAAGAGGCAGCCTTCATTTTTATCTTGTATTTATCTCATTATTTATTAATATTTTCCTTAAATTCAAAGCTAATGATGGAATTCAAATATTAATGTTATGTTAAAAAAGAGTATTTTAAATCCAGTTTCTACTTGAAACTCGGTTTTGTTGGGATAGATGCACTGGCTGCAGATAAGCATAATGAAGTTTGTTGTTTTGATGGGTCAAAGAAGTGGATTCAAAATCCAATTTGTACTTGAAACTACATATTCATTAGTTTTTGTTGAAATTCTGGATGTTTTATTTGGTTCAAGTGTACAAGTTCATTTTGATGTCTTCAAACATGATGATTGTGTGTAGTAGCTTTATTTTAATGTTTATGATTGTAAAACAATTAAAGCATGGTGTAACAGATTTATCATGTTTATTGAGAGAAATTTTTTATGCCCCGTTGCTCATGAGCATTTATTTGATTATGTTAGTGTATTCAGGCTAGAGGTAGTTAAACAAACCAGGTTGATCCAAAAACAAATTCCGTCCAACTTTGAAACTTATTTAAGGTAATATTATTGTAGTGATAATTTGAATGTTCGAGAAAGACTTTGGTTATTTGCATACCCAAATAGTTTAGTTAGACACTCTTTTTCTATATCTCTCAATAGGTTAGTTGGACACCACCCTCTTTGTCTATCTATATGTATACATGTATATATAGAGGGATATAGAGGAAAATGTCTTCAAATAACCACTAGGGTATTCAAATAATAACACACTTAAGAAAACTTGTGACACTCAATCGGGAATAGTTATGGTGTTATTTATGACCACTTGTTAGAACACTTTTCGACACTTTTGAGATAAAACATTACCCTATTATTTAAGAATCTTATGAACATCAAAGTATGCACTATTGTGATTCAGTTTCAAGGCACTAGCCATGAAAATGAATTTGTAAGTATACTAGACTCATATGTTACATATATTACTTTATACATAATGTGGTTGATTACTTAAGTTAATAAGTTCACACCAAATGATAACAAATGCTACGAATTAACTCAAGTCTAAAGAAATTGTTTGGACTGGTTCCGTCCAGCCTAAACATTGTTGACCACAACAAAGTATTCATCTACCCTTAGAGTAACCTAAGTGTAGTATTTCACTAGGCTTCTTTCGTGTGATAAATGGCAATGAAACAATTTGGTGTTATTGAAGAGATGTGTAAGAAGTACGAGTAAATTTGGTCTAATCTTCATGAAATCATTTTACACTAGAGTAATTATTTTCAACTTTTATATACGTTAAGATTTGGATTTTTTTTGTATATAATTTATGGTTAGTTGAATATTATCGTAACAAGTTTTCATACTTGACATTTAACGTAGACAACCACCTTAACAAGGCTTTTGTTTACACTCACAAGGACCAAGCGTTCTTGACTTGTGATGATTTTGGGGGCATGTTGGGGTGTCCACTTCAGTCAGGGTGAATCAACGCTACTCTTTTTAATCACTTTTATCCTCCCACAACACGTTATGTGGTTCCACTTACTGCTAGGAAGATATTGACAAGCACACCATCGACGACATACACACCAATGGAGATGATGAACGACTTGAACATTCGTGGCGTTGGAAACGGCTGATGGTGGAAACCCTAACTCGTAAAGACAGAGATGGATTAGCAATTATGGTTTTCTGAATGTTAGTGTTGTTTTTATACCAGATCCAATAAATCGTTTCTCCAATTTAGAACAACATCACTAACAGTGTCTATAAGTCAGACCAAATTCGCATTTGAACTTTTTTCATTTATGCTACAAAATTTCCCTCGGTTCTTGAATTAGAGTTCATCGTGAAGAAACAACCATGGGAATAAAAATTAATACTTTATTTAAGGTTATCAGATGATGCTTGATATGGCTACAATAGAAATTATAACTATATAAGTGCAACATAGCAATGTAGTATTCTAGATCGATTTATGCACAATCACGATGTTCAAGTGATACGTGAAGAACAGAGTTGGGATCAGAGAAGACGACGAGGAAGATCAGGTTTCAAAAGTTGCAGCAACAGGCGACAGAGGGATATAGTGGTTTAGAGTTCCAAAAGTACGTGAAAGAATACTTGAAGTAGTCGGCAATGGAAAGAGAATATCCGAAGTGGAGAAATAATTCATTCAGGTCGAACTTATGAGTCAACATGACCCCACGTGTATAAAAGGGGAGATTCAATATAATGATGACAACTCCGTAATTCTTATGTGGAGCTAATGTGTATAGGCTAGAAACTTGACAAGTGTTCTAATGAGATACTTATTTATTAAAATAGATAGATATGTATCATAAAGTATATAAATGAAAAAATATCAAATTTTATATTACGCACGAAAAGCTAAGTTGTAGTCCAGGCTACTCCCTCGGCCCTTATGTCACCCCTGACAACAAGTACCACCGACAATTTCAATCCCGCTGCATCGCGCGGGTCCCTACTAGTAATAATAATGAACGTTACATTTTGAAGAAATAAATACGATTACAATTTAAAGGATAACGACTTTGGGTTCGAGTCAGGCATTCGGGTTAGGGTTTGGGGTAGATGTCACATTATCATCATCTTCATCATACCTTGCATTGATCTTCATGAACATTCAAGCATCAATACGCGATTAGTGAGATACCGCATCACTGATTACAAACAACATCCCCTAACAATCTCAGATCCAAGCTCGGTTCATCTCGAACTATCAGAAGGATTGGGGTGGTTGAAGGACACATATTCGATCTGTCATAGATAAAGAGTATTTTTCGTCGGTGTTATTGTTATTTGGATCAAATTGGTATCAATTATGCTTTTTCTTACTTTAATCATAAATTAGCTTTCATGTTTTCAGTTTTGCTTGTTGTTTAAAGTTAAAGGGCATTTAAGAATGACGAGTTTTTTTTTCCAGAATTTGAGGCCATCGTAGCCTGTGGATTGTCGTCAGAACCTCTAAGGCTGCAGCCGTTATGACGCAGGCCACGCCACATTTCCGATTGCTTTATTTGGGAGTTTTTTGACAAGTTATGGGAGCAAGGGTTTTAAATTCAAGTCATTCCCGTTCAGATTGAAACAGTGAGTTTTTGCTTTGTTTTGCCTACAAATGCGTTTGCACTAAAATTTGGGTTTAATCTATAGGTTTTAGGTTTTGTGGATTTATTGACTTTTGCTGATTAATGAATTGTTTTGATGGAAATTTCTTTTTTTAGTAGAAGATAATGTCAATATATAGTTAACAAATTGTTTATTAATGTAGAATGAGTGCAACAATCCACTCTTCGTCATATTTTGTGCAACGCTATTTGAAGAGGAGAGTGGATTGTCGCTTTCTGGTTACACAGAGGTCTACAACTCCACTTGTAATCCACGATATATGTTTCTTTTTGTTTTATAAGCTTCTCTTTGTTGTTGAATGTTGTTCTTGAGTTAGGAAAGATAGTTGCTTCAAAAGCTTTACTCATGATGAATCTTATGAGTCTTGAGTTTTGTGATTATTTACGTATACAAAAATGATGCGATTATTATGTTATTCATTTTTAATTGCGTTTTGACTTTGTGTTTTGCTATGTGAAAATTTCTATATTGAAATTGGGCTAAGCTGGTTGAACGTTACTGATTTTGTATGAATTTATGATAGTTTGAATTGTTAATTTTGTTTTGATGCACACATGATGCTGGGTATGAAACTCTTTGTGTTGATTTGAGTTGCGGATGATTTTTGTCAGACAACAAATAAATAGAATCTAGGAACCAATTCACATGGAAAATTAAGCGATTATTGCAGCTTCTCAAGTGATTTTACAAGAGTTCCAAACCTTAACCGACTCAATTGGTTTGGATTCCTTGAAGAATTTACTTAACGCATTGTATGATCTATCCTCCCTTTGTATCTTGTGTTCTTTATCTTTTAAATGATGTACGTGAGTTGATATTTTTTAGAAATTGGTTGTGTTTTTCCTAATTTCAGAATCAGATCAAAATAAATCATAATTTGTCTTCACCTTATCAAACAAATATATCTGTCAATTTTTGTCTACAATAATAGCATGTTTATTATTGGTTTGTCATACAAGTTGTCCTTATACAAATAATTTACCTCAAAATGTTCTGTTTTAAATGCTTAATTGTCTTTATTATATTCATACCTAAATATTCAACGTATTTTGATTTGCTAAATGATTTGTTTCCTAGGCTTACTTACTTATTTGCTATACAAGGCATATTAATTGTATGTTTCAAGTACTTTATATTGGCATGAACTAGAATTAACTATCAGAAGCCTTCTATGAAGGATGACAATGTTTCTTACATATTAATGTTCTCACTTTAATGTATTGATACGACTTTTTTATTGATTGTTGTAGATTTTCATATGTAGTGTTTTTTTGTATCTTCGTCAAATAAATTCTCAAACTTCATTAAGAAACATTTCACGAGGTATTTGTTTAAGAAAATCAAGAGTTTAGTTCCATGGTAAATGATTAAACAGTTTTATCAATTCAACACCTTCTTTCACCTAATTCTGAACAAAAAATGATTAATTACTTAACACTTTTATTTTGTTCACCTGAGTTGACTACCACCTTTATAAATTAAATCTATTGTTAAATTTTCATTCATTAATTAAAAATTAGTTTAATATCTATGGTCATGTTAATCTTTACATTCTTGGAATCTTGGATGACCGATCTGTTTGGTTTGGTGATATCATTAATTTTCTAAAAAAGGGTCAAATAAAAGTTAGACATATATGGTAGTGGAACTTTTGTTTGGTTATCTTAGAGTTTATATGGCTCGGTTAAAAAGAAAATCTTAGTTGTTTATGAAATATGTGGAGGAAATATTATTTCAATGTCTTGAACTGATGTTGTTTTCCTTCATTTTTTGGTATTTCATCTCGAATGAGTCTACACTCACTACAGTGTTCAATTTTGTCACACCCCCAAAATCCACTAACGGAGTTTTACCGTTAAGTGTGTGACAAACCAGGATCTCAGTCATTAGTTACACCAAACGACACTATATGAATTTAAAACATACGTGTCTCATTAAATGAAAAAAAAATTAATACAGAGTTAACGTTTAAAAGTTTGCGGACGCGTAATCGAAATGTAATGTCAAAATATTAAATGGAAACTAAATGTGCAGAACACACGCCCAGCACGAGCTACACAGTCCAAATAGTCATTTAAACTCAAAACATGGTTTGTAATGCAAGAAAATGTTTAAATGAAAAGCCGTGACTCCATGCCATATCCTAAGTGCGTGGTACCTCAGTGACCTGTAAAAGTGAAAGTCTAACAAGTGTCAACACGACGGTTGGTGAGTTCACATAGTAAGTAGGAAATCAAGTAGTTCAGTTGCAAGCAGAAATATAAATTAAGTATGTCATTGTAGGTAGCTAGTCTACAGCACATGTCCTTAGAGGCGTATGTATCTGACCGAAGCTGACGTATGTACACATTAAGTGCATTTTGCCCGTTCGTACACCCCAGCAGGATGCACTGTAAGTATGTTAGGTCATTCAACACCCGTTCGACAGGTCCTTCTGTCGTGCTAGCGCGACTAGCCCGGGTGGGGTTTGTCAAACCCAGTAGTACTACTCAAAATTTCCCCGCTATTTCACAAATACTAATGGTCAACTAGGTATCCATGAGGTCTTTCATGAACAAAATAAAAGTTGCTCTAATCCAGACATGCGATCACAGGCATACTCCAATTATACACACACTCTGCGCGTACATACATTCGCATGATAACTAATTGCTGCTGCTTAAAAATACTTATATTCACACCTACTGATACTTTAGCATGCATCCCAATCACCACCGTATATATCACATCTCAATCGCATACATATACACACGACATACATACATGTACATACATCCAAGAACTATATATATATACGGCTGTTTTATATTTTTTTTTCTTATCATTCTATTTTATACATACATAAAACATAACATACACATGGACATATATATACGCATATAACATGATCATGAATATATATACATATACAACAGCTTATTTACATTCATATGCATGATCTACATACAACCCATGCGATTAAAAGTTTACGGGTCGCGAAAACTCACCGGAATCAATGGAGAGATGATCGGAGAGAGTGGGGGGATCAACGGTGATAACGATGGCTCTCCGTTGCTGCTCCTTTGCTTCGGATGTCACGCGATCGACAAGGAAGAGTGGTGAAATGTTTTAGGATGCGATTTAGTGATGCGGGTAAAATTCTGCGTCGATATCAGCCGACAAGAAAAGGGGTGTTATGTCGATGATGTGTTGTGTCGATATAGAAAAACAGAAAACGTTGAGGGTGGGATTAGGGTTGGCAATTATTTTAAACTTACACTTAGCACCCTTTAGCTTTAAGTGATTTATTTATTTAAGCTCAAACTTTGTAGACTATTTCACTAAATTACAAACGAACCCCGACTATATATATCTAGTTAATTTATGACATCAGAGAGTGGTTCATAATATATAATTTAACAGAAAGCGCGAAAACGAGTTAATGGTGTTAACCTTGAGTTTACGGGTTGTCACATCATCCCCTTGTTAAAGAATTTTCGTCCCGAAAATTACATCGCGTCATTGGTCGTTTGCAACAAAATGGAGCAAAAGAGAAAAGAAAAAAAATTCCAGGTTGCCACATCATCTCCTTGTTAAAAGAAATTTCCTCCTGAAATTTAACCAATAGTGTTAGTGTTAGACATTATCACTTGAAATAGTTAAGGATGTTTTTACATAATTTGATTTTTCACACTCCTAAGCAAACTCTGGTCCATGCTTTTAAGTGTTAGCAAACTTTGATTATAGTGAGCTTACAGTGTTTGAGTGTTTTGAATTCTTTGCCTATAATTTCAATGGATTTTTCTGTGAAACATTGTTGTTCATTGATTGGGACGACGAGTGTTCCCTCAGGTAAGAACTTGATTAATTTGAAGATGTCAGAAACTTTGTGTACCATGTTTATCTCTTTAAACTGATCTATCAATGATATAGAATGCCAATACCCAAGGATTTCAAACGGTCTAATGTATCATGGGTTTGATGAGATTCCAAGGTTTTTGGATGTGATTTATAAATAGCGATTTCCTTACTTTATGTTTCGGGGATTTAAATTAACGAGTTTCGCGTTGTTATTTAGCTACCCGAGGACCGCGTCCTAACTAAAGAGTTCATTTATTGATATAGATTTTTAAACTAAGACAACTTGTGTACGAGGTAAAGAGGAAATAAACTATCCACTGGCGTAGGTACTTTGCTTTATTAAATGGAGCGTTGTCAAAACACGATCATCAGGGATGTCATAGAAACCCCATGAATAGATGGAGAATGATGAACAACAAAACTACTTATATGTTCAGAAGTTCATGTTTTAAGTAAAAATGATCAAGAAATTTAAAAAAAAATTTCTATCTTGAATAATTATAGCATTGGTTGTGATTGAGAGGAATAACAGTTATATGATATAGGGTAATATGTTATCAAAGTTTACGGATTGAAGGGGTGTTAAAAAGAAGAGAGTCAGTGTCAAATGAGGTGTTTCCAATCCTTTGGAGTATAATGCATGTTATTGTCAATCATGTGGTTTTACAGTACTAAGTACCCAGTTACTTTATACTAGTGTGTATGATTTTTTTTAATTTATTTATTGATATGATGTTTAAAGTAAAAGGTCTGAGCAAGATATGGTAATGGAAAGAAGATGTCGTAATGTAGTATAGCTGAAGGGGGGCCCCTGGTCTAGTTGAAGTTGTAACTTTGTGATGCTCGCAATCTCTTCTATATCAATAAAGCACCATTTGTGAATATATTCAATTCTTAGTGTTGGGTTGTAACAAAAGGCGTGGGATGCATTCTAGTATTGAATGCTATCTTAGACTTCTCCCTACATTTGTTTTCATAGTTGCTACAGCTACAATATCTCAGTATTTAATTCCACTTTCTGCATATGATCACAGTTTTATGCTGGTCATCTCATTACAAAGTTCTTAATTTATTGTTTAGTGTTTTAATCTAGATAGCTTTATGGGTTGTGTTACTGTGTTATCAAGCTCTTGTTGATAAGTAATTTCTGTTGTATCTTCTGATTTTAATTCCTACAACAATAGCCGAAAACATGTGTTCTTATGGACACATATTTAATTGAACTCTAGGGTAATGTTTACAAGTGTGGGGGGGTATATGATACACAAACCAATCTCTCAAAGGGGCAGGTTCCATGAGATTCGTAAGCCGACATTAGGTGGAGATTTGATTCACTTTTTGGATATTCTTTATGGAGATATAATTGTAGTCTACTTTAATATTTGTGGTTTTAGTTCCCTAACATATCAGGTAGGGGTTCCTGTTTCAAAACATTAATATTCTAGCCATGATTTTTTTGATAACAAGATTCATTATACGATAGTGTTTAGATTCTCTATTTGAGTATATAAAAGACGATGAGGTATAACAGTCCGGTTTAAAGTCTAGAGTTCCAAGTTCATTAACGGATTAGAAAGGAATCTCATGTTATGTCATTACATGTGTCGTGCAGCTTTAGTATCATCATAACCTATATGGTTTCCTCTACTAGGCCATTCACAGGTTAGAATCTCTAGTTTAAAGTTTTTTGCGTGACGACTAAAACAATTTTTATTACGGAAGATAATTAAGTTTGGTATGGAAATTCTTGAATAATGGAGCTTCTAAGAAGGGACGTTAGACATTCACAGTGTCAAATGATAATGAGAGTATCAATTATTGTTTTTCTTGGAAAATAAAAAAATGTACCAGGAATGAAACATAATAGAAAGTGGTTACCCTGGACCGTAATGGATAAAGCTCCCTCTATTACATTAGTTGGTATTGGTGGTTGGTTGTTTATAGTGGTATTCTTCACGAGAATTCTTTGTGTCGTGAAATGAATTCAAAATCCTAATTTATATACAATGAGTCATTTCTGAAACATTTGGCTTCTGTTATTACTGTGAATAAAAGATGTATGAAAGTTATAACTATCAGAGTACATAGCAGATTACTCTATGAAGGATAGATTGAATAGCATTACTAGGCATGCTGTTTTTTTTAAGTATGAAAATGATACATTAGAGTTTCTCGGGTTAATTATGGGTTTGGTTTCAAGTCCCACTTCCAACGTACCGTTAGTGTTTATGTATAAGGTGTACCGCAGCTAACCCACCACACCACAAGCACCTTGAAGGCGTACATGTCACCTACTAACATTCTTGCCTACTTTACTAAGTCATTTCCAGGGATCAGGGAAAAGGAATATATGTGTTAAGTGAAATAGTAACGTTATAATATATGCTGTAACATCTGTTATGTATTAGAATTTTATGTGGTTCGAATATGAAGGATCACTGACCTAAGACTTTGAGAACACTTAACTTGTTTTTGTTACGCGAATAATCAGGTAGAGGAGTTTGAATATATAACAACTGGACAAAAGGTAGAAAATGTTTTTAAATTCAATGTTCTCGAGAAAAAAATTTAGACCCAAAACGTGTCTTACAATAGTGGAGATGTAGATTGGGCGTGAGAATTAACATTTACAAGAGTTCGAGTCATCCAACTAGATCGAAACGTATACATACCACACGTGTGGTTCGTTGGTGCATCGTTAATAGTAGAAACATCATAAGTCAGGATTATTTTTGGGTAACTTATTATCAGAAACAACTTGAAGTTCTGTTTATTTTGAAGAATTGAGAATAGGTTATGGTTAGGTGAAGTACTTTTAGAACGCGCCTGGTATGTTACGAGGTATTTACATGGATGTTTAAGCAATACAAATTTACTTCACAAGAAGTGATTTTAAATGAGCAATATTACGTGGTTGGTTTATCGTATAAACAAGAGTTTTATTATTTTATATATATATATATATATATATATATATTTATAAGTTGTTAGCTTTATTAGACTCCTCCATGGAATCGTAAAAATTATAGGGCTTGCTTAACATTCATTTGCAGAACCAATGATGTTAAGATGTTACCGACTGTTGGCAAGAGTTCATAGTACACCGACCATAAATTAAAGCATCTCATTATATCATAAGATTGTGACTTCAGTAAGGTAAATGTTTCAACTGGTGGATTCAGATTGATTATGTGGAATGAGTCATATCATTAAGAGGCAAATGTAGTAGCAAAACTTTATCAGGTTTTTCAACATAGATCTTTGTTCTTATTTGTGTGTCACCAAGGAAAGATTTCAATTATCTCTAATTTAGGTGTATAAGGTAAAATGTGTGTAGTTTAAGGATAAACTTATCATATGCCATCGAAGGTTGTATTGTAATTGTATACCATCCGTATATGGATTTTATACGTTCAGTCAAGCATAGACTTGATATCGGTGTGTTATTTAGAGATGGATGTGTTGTGTCAGATGAATTTGTATTGATTAGTTCATCACTGTTGTTTGTCTTTTTGGGTATCACCGACATGGCAGATTTTGCCAGGATCATCGTGTACCTGTAAATTCACCATTACGTTGCGCACCCGTAATCGTCAATTTACCTTACACAATTACCCCAGTTGTCTCCCACAGGGTACATTAATCTTACGCTTAGTTATGTTCATGGATTTACATTCATCCGTGTGGCATTGCTATCCCATATCAAGCACTGAAGGGGTATAAGTGTATGATAAGCCTCTAAGTATGAGATAACTACACTAGATGTATAGGACACTAACAGACTATCAGTATGCTATATCAATGGGTCGCATGTATCAGGTGTTGTGTAAGTTCATATTAAGTATAAGACTACTAGTCTAAACACAATTTGAGTGTATAATGTGCATAAGCGGTGGTACTATCAAATGAAGTAGATAGCACGTAGTGGATCACCCAATAAGTGAAAGGTTGCACTAATAATATGTCTCATCTTAAGTAACAAGTTATACCATACGAATGTGTGATATAATAAGTGATGAGTAATAGCACATAGTCGGTCGCATAAGTACTAAGTCAAGACCTCACTAGGAATGAGTTTCTGGACAAAAATCAATTACTGTTGTTCATGTACCCCTAGGCGTTGGTCTCAGCCGGTTCATGTACCTAATGTGTCACATGATACAAATTGGTCACTTCATGTAAGGCTAGTGTAGGCGTTTGTATGTGTAAATAACATGTACATGGGTCACAAATGAATTCACATAAGTGCAACTAATGTAGTGTACAGTTATAGTCTAGAATGCAATGCAATGCAAACCTAGTTCGCTATAACCAATGGCTCTGATACCAATCTGTCACACCCCCAAAATCCACTAACGGAGTTTTACCGTTAAGTGTGTGACAAACCAGGATCTCAGTCATTAGTTACACCAAACGACACTATATGAATTTAAAACATACGTGTCTCATTAAATGAAAAAAAAAATTTAATACAGAGTTAACGTTTAAAAGTTTGCGGAAGCGTAATCGAAATGTAATGTTAAAATATTAAATGGAAACTAAATGTGCAGAACACACGCCCAGCACGAGCTACACAGTCCAAATAGTCATTTAAACTCAATACATGGTTTGTAATGCAAGAAAATGTTTAAATGAAAAGTCGTGACTCCATGCCATGTCCTAAGTGCGTGGTACCTCAGTGACCTGTAAAAGTGAAAGTCTAACAAGTGTCAACATGACGGTTGGTGAGTTCACATAGTAAGTAGGAAATCAAGTAGTTCAGTATCAAGCAGAAATATAAATTAAGTATGTCATTGTAGGTAGCTAGTCTACAGCACATGTCCTTAGAGGCGTATGTATCTGACCGAAGCTGACGTATGTACACATTAAGTGCATTATGCCCGTTCGTACACCCCAACAGGATGCACTGTAAGTATGTTAGGTCATTCAACACCCGTTCGACAGGTCCTTCTGTCGTGCTAGCGCGACTAGCCCGGGTGGGGTTTGTCAAACCCAGTAGTACTACTCAAAATTTCCCCGCTATTTCACAAATACTAACGGTCAACTAGGTATCCATGAGGTCTTTCATGAACAAAATAAAAGTTGCTCTAATCCAGACATGCGACATACTAAATTCGTAAATCCGTAAAAGTATTCGTCCTTGTTCAACCCATAAATGGGTATAATAGTTAAAGTAATCGTTCGCGTTCTCAGCCCATAAAAGGGTGAAATAGTAAAAGTGCGGTTTAGTGAACTCACCTTCGGGTGCACAGCAAAATAACAGCCAAAATGCAACTAGAAACCCTAGGTCGCCTTACGACCTGCTTAATAATTAATTTTTAATTATTAGTTATTTATATTCACACAATTACATATATACCTTTACACAAACATCCATGCAGCACCTTTCATCCATCCTATCTCTAGTTCTGACATGACTCACATTATCATCGCGTGATCCACAATAACACTTATGCTTATATGTGGCCACATATTTACAAACACACATTACAAATAAGCATACTTACACATTTACTACTCATACATAATATTTGCTACCCAAACATGCTTGAATTTATTTGTACACATATATATAGTCACATGGGTTGCTGCTTCAATTTCACCATCATGCATACATACAAATCATATAAATCTACATACACAATCATATATACATACATCTAATATGTCGATTCATTCGTACACGAGATATATATATATACATACAATACATACATACTTCCATATTTTATCCATTTATACATACATACGATCGCATGCCGTTTCATGCTTATACAATTGTTTGTGGTTCAGCCAATTAATTCAATTATAGCTATATATACATTGACATTTATGTTGCTGGTTCATAAGCACATGTCCACATATATATACATTTTAATATACGATCACAGGCATACTCCAATTATACACACACTCTGCGCGTACATACATTCGCATGATAACTAATTGCTGCTGCTTAAAAATACATATATTCACACCTACTGATACTTTAGCATGCATCCCAATCACCACCGTATATATCACATCTCAATCGCATACATATACACACGACATACATACATGTACATACATACAAGAACTATATATATATATATATACGGCTGTTTTATATTTTTTTTTCTTATCATTCAATTTTATACATACATAAAACATAACATACACATGGACATATATATACGCATATAACATGATCATGAATATATATACATATACAACAGCTTATTTACATTCAAATGCATGATCTACATACAACCCATGCGATTAAAAGTTTACTGGTCGCGAAAACTCACCGGAATCAATGGAGAGATGATCGGAGAGAGAGGGGGATCAACGGTGATAACGATGGCTCTCCGTTAATGCTCCTTTGCTTCGGATGTCACGCGATCGACAAGGAAGAGTGGTGAATTGTTTTAGGATGCGATTTAGTGATGCGGGTAAAATTCTGCGTCGATATCAGCCGACAAGAAAAGGGGTGTTATGTCGATGATGTGTTGTGTCGATATAGAAAAACAGAAAACATTGAGGGTGGGATTAGGGTTGGCAATTATTTTAAACTTACACTTAGCACCCTTTAGCTTTAAGTGATTTATTTATTTAAGCTCAAACTTTGTAGACTATTTCACTAAATTACAAACGAACCCCGACTATATATATCTAGTTTAATTTATGACATCAGAGAGTGGTTCATAATATATAATTTAACAGAAAGCGCGAAAAAGAGTTAATGGTGTTAACCTTGAGTTTACGGGTTGTCACATCATCCCCTTGTTAAAGAATTTTCGTCCCGAAAATTACGTCGCGTCATTGGTCGTTTGCAACAAAATGGAGCAAAAGAGAAAAGAAAAAAAATTCCAGGTTGCCACATCATCTCCTTGTTAAAAGAAATTTCCTCCTGAAATTTAACCAATAGTGTTAGTGTTAGACATTATCACTTGAAATAGTTAAGGATGTTTTTACATAATTTGATTTTTCACACTCCTTAGCAAACTCTGGTCCATGCTTTTAAGTGTTAGCAAACTTTGATTATAGTGAGCTTACAGTGTTTGAGTGTTTTGAATTCTTTGCCTATAATTTCAATGGATTTTTCTGTGAAACATTGTTGTTCATTGATTGGGACGACGAGTGTTCCCTCAGGTAAGAACTTGATTAATTTGAAGATGTCAGAAACTTTGTGTACCATGTTTATCTCTTTAAACTGATCTATCAATGATATAGAATGTCAATACCCAAGGATTTCAAATGGTCTAATGTATCATGGGTTTGATGAGATTCCAAGGTTTTTGGATGTGATTTATAAATAGCGATTTCCTTACTTTATGTTTCGGGGATTTAAATTAATGAGCTTCGCGTTGTTATTTAGCTACCCGAGGACCGCGTCCTAACTAAAGAGTTCATTTATTGATATAGATTTTTAAACTAAGACAACTTGTGTACGAGGTAAAGAGGAAATAAACTATCCACTGGCGTAGGTACTTTTCTTTATTAAATGGAGCGTTGTCAAAACACGATCATCAGGGATGTCATAGAAACCCCATGAATAGATGGAGAATGATGAACAACGAAACTACTTATATGTTCAGAAGTTCATGTTTTAAGTAAAAATGATCAAGAAATTTAAAAAAAAAATTTCTATCTTGAATAATTATAGCATTGGTTGTGATTGAGAGGAATAACAGTTATATGATATAGGGTAATATGTTATCATAGTTTACGGATTGAAGGGGTGTTAAAAACAAGAGAGTCAGTGTCAAATGAGGTGTTTCCAATCCTTTGGAGTATAATGCATGTTATTGTCAATCATATGGTTTTACAGTACTAAGTACCCAGTTACTTTATACTAGTGTGTATGATTTTTTTTAATTTATTTATTGATATGATGTTTAAAGTAAAAGGTCTGAGCAAGATATGGTAATGGAAAGAAGATGTCGTAATGTAGTATAGCTGAAGGGGGGCCCCTGGTCTAGTTGAAGTTGTAACTTTGTGATGCTCGCAATCTCTTCTATATCAATAAAGCACCATTTGTGAATATATTCAATTCTTAGTGTTGGGTTGTAACAAAAGGCGTGGGATGCATTCTAGTATTGAATGCTATCTTAGACTTCTCCCTACATTTGTTTTCATAGTTGCTACAGCTACAATATCTCAGTATTTAATTCCACTTTCTGCATATGATCACAGTTTTATGCTGGTCATCTCATTACAAAGTTCTTAATTTATTGTTTAGTGTTTTAATCTAGATAGCTTTATGGGTTGTGTTACTGTGTTATCAAGCTCTTGTTGATAAGTAATTTCTGTTGTATCTTCTGATTTTAATTCCTACAACAATAGCCGAAAACATGTGTTCTTATGGACACATATTTAATTGAACTCTAGGGTAATGTTTACAAGTGTGGGGGGGGGTATATGATACACAAACCATTCTCTCATAGAGGCAGGTTCCATGAGATTCGTAAGCCGACATTAGGTGGAGATTTGTTTCACTTTTTGGATATTCTTTATGGAGATATAATTGTAGTCTACTTTAATATTTGTGGTTTTAGTTCCCTAACATATCAGGTAGGGGTTCCTGTTTCAAAACATTAATATTCTAGCCATGATTTTTTTGATAACAAGATTCATTATACGATAGTGTTTAGATTCTCTATTTGAGTATATAAAAGACGATGAGGTATAACAGTCCGGTTTAAAGTCTAGAGTTCCAAGTTCATTAACGGATTAGAAAGGAATCTCATGTTATGTCATTACATGTGTCGTGCAGCTTTAGTATCATCATAACCTATATGGTTTCCTCTACTAGGCCATTCACAGGTTAGAATCTCTAGTTTAAAGTTTTTTGCGTGACGACTAAAACAATTTTTATTACGGAAGATAATTAAGTTTGGTATGGAAATTCTTGAATAATGGAGCTTCTAAGAAGGGACGTTAGACATTCACAGTGTCAAATGATAATGAGAGTATCAATTATTGTTTTTCTTGGAAAATAAAAAAATGTACCAGGAATGAAACATAATAGAAAGTGGTTACCCTGGACCGTAATGGATAAAGCTCCCTCTATTACATTAGTTGGTGTTGGTGGTTGGTTGTTTATAGTGGTATTCTTCACGAGAATTCTTTGTGTCGTGAAATGAATTCAAAATCCTAATTTATATACAATGAGTCATTTCTGAAACATTTGGCTTCTGTTATTACTGTGAATAAAAGATGTATGAAAGTTATAACTATCAGAGTACATAGCAGATTACTCTATGAAGGATAGATTGAATAGCATTACTAGGCATGCTGTTTTTTTTTAAGTATGAAAAGGATACATTAGAGTTTCTCGGGTTAATTATGGGTTTGGTTTCAAGTCCCACTTCCAACGTACCGTTAGTGTTTATGTATAAGGTGTACCGCAGCTAACCCACCACACCACAAGCACCTTGAAGGCGTACATGTCACCTACTAACATTCTTGCCTACTTTACTAAGTCATTTCGAGGGATCAGGGAAAAGGAATATATGTGTTAAGTGAAATAGTAACGTTATAATATATGCTGTAACATCTGTTATGTATTAGAATTTTATGTGGTTCGAATATGAAGGATCACTGACCTAAGACTTTGAGAACGCTTAACTTGTTTTTGTTACGCGAATAATCAGGTAGAGGAGTTTGAATATATAACAACTGGACAAAAGGTAGAAAATGTTTTTAAATTCAATGTTCTCGAGAAAAAAATTTAGACCCAAAACGTGTCTTACAATAGTGGAGATGTAGATTGGGCGTGAGAATTAACATTTACAAGAGTTCGAGTCATCCAACTAGATCGAAACGTATACATACCACACGTGTGGTTCGTTGGTGCATCGTTAATAGTAGAAACATCATAAGTCAGGATTATTTTTGGGTAACTTATTATCAGAAACAACTTGAAGTTCTGTTTATTTTGAAGAATTGAGAATAGGTTATGGTTAGGTGAAGTACTTTTAGAACGCGCCTGGTATGTTACGAGGTATTTACATGGATGTTTAAGCAATACAAATTTACTTCACAAGAAGTGATTTTAAATGAGCAATATTACGTGGTTGGTTTATCGTATAAACAAGAGTTTTATTATTTTATATATATATATATATATATATTTATAAGTTGTTAGCTTTATTAGACTCCTCCATGGAATCGTAAAAATTATAGGGCTTGCTTAACATTCATTTGCAGAACCAATGATGTTAAGATGTTACCGACTGTTGGCAAGAGTTCATAGTACACCGACCATAAATTAAAGCATCTCATTATATCATAAGATTGTGACTTCAGTAAGGTAAATGTTTCAACTGGTGGATTCAGATTGATTATGTGGAATGAGTCATATCATTAAGAGGCAAATGTAGTAGCAAAACTTTATCAGGTTTTTCAACATAGATCTTTGTTCTTATTTGTGTGTCACCAAGAAAAGATTTCAATTATCTCTAATTTAGGTGTATAAGGTAAAATGTGTGTAGTTTAAGGATAAACTTATCATATGCCATCGAAGGTTGTATTGTAATTGTATACCATCCGTATATGGATTTTATACGTTCAGTCAAGCATAGACTTGATATCGGTGTGTTATTTAGAGATGGATGTGTTGTGTCAGATGAATTTGTATTGATTGGTTCATCACTGTTGTTTGTCTTTTTGGGTATCACCGACATGGCAGATTTTGCCAGGATCATCGTGTACCTGTAAATTTACCATTACGTTGCGCACCCGTAATCGTCAATTTACCTTACACAATTACCCCAGTTTGTCTCCCACCGGGTACATTAATCTTACGCTTAGTTATGTTCTTGGATTTACATTCATCCGTGTGGCATTGCTATCCCATATCAAGTACTGAAGGGGTATAAGTGTATGATAAGCCTCTAAGTATGAGATAACTACACTGGATGTATAGGACACTAACAGACTATCAGTATGCTATATCAATGGGTCGCATGTATCAGGTGTTGTGTAAGTTAATATTAAGTGTAAGACTACTAGTCTAAACACAATTTGAGTGTATAATGTTCATAAGCGGTGTTACTATCAAATCAAGTAGATAGCACGTAGTGGATCACCCAATAAGTGAAAGGTTGCACTAATAATATGTCTCATCTTAAGTAACAAGTTATATCATACGAATGTGTGATATAATAAGTGATGAGTAATAGCACATAGTCGGTCGCATAAGTACTAAGTCAAGACCTCACTAGGAATGAGTTTCTGGACAAAAATCAATTACTGTTGTTCATGTACCCCTAGGCGTCGGTCTCAGCCGGTTCATGTACCTAATGTGTCACATGATACAAGTTGGTCACTTCATGTAAGGCTAGTGTAGGCGTTTGTATGTGTAAATAACATGTATATGGGTCACAAATGAATTCACATAAGTGCAACTAATGTAGTGTACAGTTATAGTCTAGAATGCAATGCAATGCAAACCTAGTTCGCTATAACCAATGGATCTGATACCAATCTGTCACACCCCCAAAATCCACTAACGGAGTTTTACCGTTAAGTGTGTGACAAACCAGGATCTCAGTCATTAGTTACACCAAACGACACTATATGAATTTAAAACATACGTGTCTCATTAAATGAAAAAAAAAATTTAATACAGAGTTAACGTTTAAAAGTTTGCGGAAGCGTAATCGAAATGTAATGTCAAAATATTAAATGGAAACTAAATGTGCAGAACACACGCCCAGCACGAGCTACACAGTCCAAATAGTCATTTAAACTCAATACATGGTTTGTAATGCAAGAAAATGTTTAAATGAAAAGCCGTGACTCCATGCCATGTCCTAAGTGCGTGGTACCTCAGTGACCTGTAAAAGTGAAAGTCTAACAAGTGTCAACATGAAGGTTGGTGAGTTCACATAGTAAGTAGGAAATCAAGTAGTTCAGTATCAAGCAGAAATATAAATTAAGTATGTCATTGTAGGTAGCTAGTCTACAGCACATGTCCTTAGAGGCGTATGTATCTGACCGAAGCTGACGTATGTACACATTAAGTGCATTATGCCCGTTCGTACACCCCAGCAGGATGCACTGTAAGTATGTTAGGTCATTCAACACCCGTTCGACAGGTCCTTCTGTCGTGCTAGCGCGACTAGCCCGGGTGGGGTTTGTCAAACCCAGTAGTAGTACTCAAAATTTCCCCGCTATTTCACAAATACTAAAGGTCAACTAGGTATCCATGAGGTCTTTCACGAACAAAATAAAAGTTGCTCTAATCCAGACATGCGACATACTAAATTCGTAAATCCGTAAAAGTATTCGTCCTTGTTCAACCCATAAATGGGTATAATAGTTAAAGTAATCGTTCGCGTTCTCAGCCCATAAAAGGGTGAAATAGTAAAAGTGCGGTTTAGTGAACTCACCTTTGGGTGCACAGCAAAATAACAGCCAAAATGCAACTAGAAACCCTAGGTCGCCTTACGACCTGCTTAATAATTAATTTTTAATTATTAGTTATTTATATTCACACAATTACATATATACCTTTACACAAACATCCATGCAGCACCTTTCATCCATCCTATCTCTAGTTCTGACATAACTCACATTATCATCGCGTGATCCACAATAACACTTATGCTTATATGTGGCCACATATTTACAAACACACATTACAAATAAGCATACTTACACATTTACTACTCATACATAATATTTGCTACCCAAACATGCTTGAATTTATTTGTACACATATATATAGTCACATGGGTTGCTGCTTCAATTTCACCATCATGCATACATACAAATCATATTCATCTACATACACAATCGTATATACATACATCTAATATGTCGATTCATTCGTACACGAGATATATATATATACATACAATACATACATACTTCCATATTTTATCCATTTATACATACAAACGATCGCATGCCGTTTCATGCTTATACAAATTGTTTGTGGTTCAGCCAATTAATTCAATTATAGCTATATATACATTGACATTTATGTTGCTGGTTCATACGCACATGTTCACATATATATACATTTTAATATACGATCACAGGCATACTCCAAATATACACACACTCTGCGCGTACATACATTCGCATGATAACTAATTGCTGCTGCTTAAAAATACATAAATTCACACCTACTGATACTTTAGCATGCATCCCAATCACCACCGTATATATCACATCTCAATCGCATACATATACACACGACATACATACGTGTACATACATCCAAGAACTATATATATACGGCTGTTTTATATTTTTTTTCTTATCATTCTATTTTATACATACATAAAACATAACATACACATGGACATATATATACGCATATAACATGATCATGAATATATATACATATACAACAGCTTATTTACATTCATATGCATGATCTACATACAACCCATGCGATTAAAAGTTTACGGGTCGCGAAAACTCACCGGAATCAATGGAGAGATGATCGGAGAGAGAGGGGGGATCAACGGTGATAACGATGGCTCTCCGTTGCTGCTCCTTTGCTTCGGATGTCACGCGATCGACAAGGAAGAGTGGTTAAATGTTTTAGGATGCGATTTAGTGATGCGGGTAAAATTCTGCGTCGATATCAGCCGACAAGAAAAGGGGTGTTATGTCGATGATGTGTTGTGTCGATATAGAAAAACAGAAAACGTTGAGGGTGGGATTAGGGTTGGCAATTATTTTAAACTTACACTTAGCACCCTTTAGCTTTAAGTGATTTATTTATTTAAGCTTAAACTTTCTAGACTATTTCACTAAATTACAAACGAACCCCGAATATATATATCTAGTTTAATTTATGACATCAGAGAGTGGTTCTTAATATATAATTTAACAGAAAGCGCGAAAAAGAGTTAATGGTGTTAACCTTGAGTTTACGGGTTGTCACAAATTTCTCCTGGTGTGCTCCTTAGGTCAGAACAATACACTAATTTTACACATTATGTATGCTTTTCCACATGTTGATTTGTCGTTTCCAAGGTACCATAATGTGCAGACTTTAGTTGTGTTTTCCACGTCGTGTTGTCGTTGTTAAGCGTAATTTATTTTCTAACTTTGGACGGGTCTTGCTTCTTCCTTTACAAAGTTTTTTTTGTTTTACGTTCAGTGCAACCATTATTGACAACACCATATCTGCTTTGGTTACCTTAGCCGACATGACATGCTAGACATGTTACTATAAGAGGGATACATGGACTGCTAAAACAACCATAGATGTGGATATTTTTGTAACTGCATTTCATCAAGGCAAAATAATCAAGTGCCAACTATTTTAATAATTTAATCTGCACAGCTCCATGGTTGTTTTAACTGCATTTCACTAAATGTAGATGACATGGATGCTTATTTAACTGCACTTCATCAATTTAAAAAGCAGTTTTTTCCTAAATGAGAAAGACGTGGCTGCCTATGTTTTTTCAACCAACTAGACGAGGTAAGAAGTTTGTTGCAGGTTTTTTTCAGACGACTTGACTAGGTAAGACATGGTTAAGAAGTAGTTTGCTAATTATCTTTTATTCAATATGCATGATAGAGGATGGCATTGCAAATATATGTTATGATAGTTCACATGAGATTGTGTTTTTTCCTCATGTCATTTACAATATTCTTTAAACTGAAACCAACAACATTTATCATCTCATTCATAGATGGTCATATATTTATAATTATCATTAACTATTTTTAGCTTTATTAGATATTGGTTGACGCTTATTCTTTAAAAGTCGAACTTAACAGTCGAACTTGTATCTACAAATTATTCTTGTGACAGTTAGACTTATAAAATATTTATATGACCGCTTAAAAAGCGATGGGCTTGAAGTACATATGCAGACAATATAGTAGGGTATGCAAGCTTAGCGTAAGCAACACTGGCTAGGCATAGCTAAACCAAAACTAAGCTAATCTAAGCAAGAAAAAACACAGAATTGATCATTTCATCATTGCTTGGTGGGGTTCCATACACTAATGACAATTTCTTTATTAAATGGTTGCTTTGCTTCTTGGTTGGATTAAGAAAATGTCATTTGTTAAATTCTTTTTCTTGTCTTTGTATGGATCATTTTGACACTTGAATAGTTAATTATGTTTGAGTAAATGCAATACAAATACTCATTTAGTATTACCTAATATTGCCATGCGTGTATGTTGATTGCAGGTAAATTTATGAAAGATGGAAACATGGTTTCTATTAGTTAATTGGATCTGGCACTTTAGTGGCAACGTTTAAATTAATTTAACACTTTGATGGCAACATTTTGAAGACTTGAATTCAAAAATTTTAAGCATTAGGGACCAAATCTAAAGTTTTGATGAAACTAGGACCTACTGTCAGACCCTGACTCCCAGGGCCCGACCGACATTCATATAATAGAATACAGCGGAAGAATTTAAATAAAGACCACATTCATGGACCCAAATTTTGACTTTTATTAATATCTTAAATTTAAATAATCAAACATTGTCTAACACTCGTATGAGTGTATTACATTGCTAATAATATCACAAAGACACTATTCCCACGTGTCTTCAACTTAGATCTTCCTCCTATGTGGAGTTTCATCATCTATCCAAGCCTAATGTCCACGGATATTTCTTTCACCTGCATCACGAGCTAAAAGACATCAATAACTATGTGTTGGGGAGTCGTAACTAGTGACGTAAGACATATAAAATATTTAGACATTTTTCATTCATATATGTGTGGTGATAAGTGATCTACAAGCCAACTCTCCTTCTAACGCCATATCTGATGGTGGCCAATTTCCGTTAGTGTCTGTTAACGTATATGCCACATACATGGATAAAGAAGGTACCCTTATGACCCCTTTTGGTCACATCATCATGTTGCCTAGGCTAGGTGGTATGTCACACCCTCAATTTTCCACAAACGGGGTATCCGTTAGGTGAGTGACATACCAGGATCTCAAGCCATTAGCTACAGTAACACTGACTCAATTGTTTTAACAAAAGTTTAGATTCAATAATAAAACAAAAGTTCAAGGTCACAACATAAATATTTCAAAGTTTTCAGCGGAAGCTTCTCAACAACCAAAAGTTGAAAACCCTTGTGCTTAACAAACAAGCACAACAATCCATAAGAGTTCTCAAAAGACAAACAATTGTTTATTAATGTTTCGACAAATGAAAGTGCACAAACTCCTAGCCACCTGACAAAACATACAAAAAACGGTCAACACATGGTTGGTGATTTCAATGAGATAAGTAAGAAAAGTATATAATACTAAAACAGTTCAACCGATAAATTTCATTTACTATTGCTGGTTAGCTAGACCATTTCGCTTACTACATGAGCACGTCGAGATTAAACTGAACGTTACGATAGTTTTTGACTTGTCGCCACCACAACGGATGAATTGTTAAAGACAATTTGCACCACCTGGAACCATTCCAGCATGATGGGGTCTGCCGAAACCAGTAGTACTACTCAAATCTCCCCGTTATACCCTCTGTATATTAATAATCTCGACTAAAAGGAAAAGACTTTATTGTTTGATACCTTCATGCTCAGTAAAATTAGCCATTAGACAATAGAAATTAGTTTATCAAAATAGTTGCCCAAAAGCATAAAACGCAGCCCGAAGGCCGTTAGAATCTTGTCCGAAGGCCCTACTCGAAGGTATAAAACGTAGCCTCAATTGACCCCGCCCGAAGGCATAAAAATGTAGTCCGTCCGAAGACGCTGTAAAATAGTTGCCCAAAGGCATTGTAAAAACGTTTGTATGTTTTCTCCCCGAAAAGATTAAAAAGCAGGCAAAGAAACTCACATTTGAAGCGCACCATAAATAACTCAACAAAATGTATCTAAAGACCTAGATCACCCTACCACCTGCTTTAGTAATTATTTACTAGTTAATAACTAGGAACATATAAGTAAAATATATAACATGGTTTCGCTAGGGTTTCGGGTATTCAGTTCATCTTTGAACAATGATGATCTAGTATGCCAACTATTTGCACATCACATATAAGTTCTTATGCCAACACATGCTATACTTTCGTGTCCAATGATTTCCATACATCTTATACTCATGCATATTAATACACACCATGTATTCAAGTACACACGTAACACATTTATATAAAGACATAATACTATATATTGCAGCTGCTTCTTGAATATAGATATACTTCACGCAATGAACATAACCATATTACCTACACATGACTACACCATACATATACATATCTTCCGCCTACTTCTACCACATGCATCACAAATTACATCGCATTTTTCCTAAGTATGTGTTCAATTTTTCATCATGCTTTGATATGTAATTAAAAACAGTAAGCAAACATCAAATACATATATAAAACTCGCGATACACATATATTATCATTCCTACAAATCAAACCTACAACACATCTACATACTCATACACGGCTGCTACACGTCAAGGTATTTTACTCCATTACATACAATATCATATCATGAAGTTGTTCCTATACGCACATATACACACCTATATTCTGTTGCTGCATTTCTCAATATATACACATATTCATACGATCCAATTTATCAATTTGAATATATATAGGGCTGTAAACGAACCGGACGAACACGGACGAGGCTTGTCCGTGTTCGTTTGTTAAGGTTTTAAGTTGTTTGCGAACTATTAGTGAACAAGTTTCGAACAGAGAAATTTGTCCATATTCCTTTGTTAAGCTTTTAAAGTTGTTCACGAAGGACCATGGCTGATTAGGAATAGGCCAATCATTTTAAATAAATGGAACACTTCAACACAGCTGAAGAAAGTTGATGTTAAAACGGTCTCCACATGGGTTAAACTCCATAATGTTCCTATTGCTGCATATACGACGGATGGTTTGAGCATATTGTTTTCGACCATTGGTAAGCCACAAATGCTGGATTCCTATACAAACTCGATGTGTACATATATATGGGGAAGGAGTAGCAATGCAAGAGCTTTAATTGAAATTTCAGCGGAGAAAGAGTTTAAGCATACAGTGACAGTTGCTATACCGGAGGTGGAAGGGAATGGTTATATTAATGAGACTATTGATGTAGAATATGAATGGCAACCACCTAAATGCTTGCAGTGTTTGGTGTTTGGGCATAACTTGGATGAATGTCCTCTTAAGCCTCCCAAACCGATCCAAAATAAGGGTAAAGCTAAAAAGGAAGTGGATGTTGAGGGATTTACTGAAGTTGTGGGGAAGGATAGTGCGAGGAAAAAAGGCATACAACTAAACAAACAAAAGCCAAAATTCGAATATAGGCCGGTTACTATGAAGCATAAAATTACTACAGGGTCTAATCTTGCTTCGACATCTACGGATCCGAAACATCAGAATGCTTTTGAAGTGTCATCTTCAGTAGATTAAAATGGGACCAGATTGGATGAAGAGGTGGAAATGGATTGTTCAGAAGTGGTGGCTTTTGTTACAAAAGGATTAGATTCTAAATCTGAAGGGGCAACCACTCCTGATTGCGAGGTTTCAAATGATTAGCACAGCATGCTAGAATATAAGGGGTTTGAACCAATCCCTTAAACAAAAGGAGGTTCGACAGATTGTGAAGGAGAGTAAGTTGAGTTTATGTGCTATCCTGGAATCGCATGTGGATATGGATAATCTTAACAATGTTTGTAAGAAGGTCTTCAGAGTTTGGGATTGGACATCGAATGGTTCACATTGTAGTAAGGGTACTCGCATAATTCTGGGATGGGATCCAAATGTTTTTGATGCTATGGTTTTTGCGCAAACTAATCAGGTTATGCATGTTCGCCTGACCTTTAAATCTTCGAAAAAGATGTTGTTTACGTCCTTTGTATATGCAGATAATCAGTACATGAAAAGGAGAATGCTCTGGAACGATTTAATGCACCATAATACGTTAGTGAAGAATGATCCATGGACGATTATGGGTGATTTTAATTCAGCTCTATTCTTAGAAGACCATAGCATGGGTCCTTCGACCATGGATATGGTATGCAAGATTTCTAGGAGTGTTTGGATACTATTAAGGTTTTTGATGTTATGAGTGTGGGGTTACGGTACACTTGGAATCAAAAACCAAAGGAAGGCATTGGGATTATGAAGAAGATTGATAGGGTTTTATGCAATACTTCTTTTGTTGATCGATTTAATAATGCCTTGGCTATTTTCCAACCTTTTAGGGTTTCAGATCATAGCCCTTGTATTTTGAATTTCTCGGATAATGTCATCTTTAAGCCAAAGCCATTTAAATTCCCCAACTTCCTGGTCTATAAGGAGTTTAATGTTGCTGTTCGCAAAGTGTCGGATATTCAGGTAGCTGGTGTTAGCCAGTTTCGGTTTGTAAAAAGGCTCAAAATGTTGAAGCCCTACCTTCGTAACGCGTTGTTCAGGCAAGGTAATCTTCATAAGAAAGTAAGTGACTTACGAACCCAGCTTGATTCCATCCAAAAGAACATTGTTATGAACCCATTTGACGTGGATTTACAAAAGACAGAAGCAGATGTGGAAAAAAAATTCAGGGAGGCTACCCTTGATGAAGAAAGATACTTAAAGCAGAAATCTAAGATTGAGTGGTTGGTAGAGGGTGAAAATAACAAAGCTTTTTTTTCATAACTTCTTGAAGGCCAGGAATCATCGGTCTAGGATTGATGTGATCATGGATGGAGGGGGAACTATGTATGAAGGTGACAACGTTCAAAAGGCGTTTGTCATCACTATGAAAAGTTTCTTGGAGCCGAGGGTGACATATCCCTCGCCCCAACTCCAGAGTTCTTTTAGAATAGGCTGGAAGAAGGGATAGCAGATAACATGGTGAGGCCTGTTACTAATGATGAGGTTAGAAAAGCTATGTTTTCTATTGGGAAGAATAAAGGCCCGGGGCCGGATGGGTACTCTTCTGAGTTTTTCATACATGCATGGCAAACAGTTGGAGATGAGGTTACTGATGCAATAAAGGATTTTTTTAATAAGGGCAAGCTTCTCCAAGATTGGAATCATACACACATTGTTCTTATTCCTAAGGTACAATCTCCCTCGTGTATTACTGATTATAGGCCTATATCATGTTGCATTGTGTTGTTCAGATGCATTAGTCAAATTGTTGCTAATCGTATTAAGAATGGGTTAGATGGGATTATGGGTATAAATCAATCCTCGTTTGTGCCGGGTAGAAGAATATCTGACATTATACTGTTAACCCAAGAATTGATGCATAACTACCATAGAAAGAAGGGTCCCCCTAGATGTGCTCTTAAGGTGGACATCCAGAAAGCTTATGATACAGTTGACTGGAAGTTTTTGGGTTTGATCCTGAGGGGTTTTGGTTTCCACCCGAGGATGGTTAAGTGGAACATGCTTTGTGTTTCGTCTGCTACCTTTTCGTTAACTGTTAATGGTAATATTCACGGTTACTTTCGGGGAAAACGTGGGCTGAGGCAAGGAGACCAATTATCTCCTTATCTCTTCACACTTGTTATGGAGATTTTAACTTTGATGCTTTCTAGAGCATCTAGACTTGATAAATCGTTCAGATTCCACAATAAATGTGAAAAGCAACGTACTATCAATCTATGTTTTGCTGATGATTTGTTTATCTTTTCTAGAGGATGTGGCTCTTCTATTCATGTAATTATGCAGTCGTTGTCTGATTTTACAGAAATGTCAGGTTTGGTTCCAAGTATTGCAAAGAGCACCATTTATTTTTGCAATGTTCAAGACAATGTTCGGCTTGCTATATTGAACATTATGCCGTTTGTGGAGGGCTCTCTTCCAGTCAAATATCTGGGTGTACCTCTGATATCCTCTAGAGTTATATATAGATTGCAAATGGCTTGTTGAGAAAATGGAGAGAAGAATTGAGAATTGGAAAAATAGAATGCTATCATTTGCAGGGAGACTTCAGCTTATTGGGTCCGTCTTATCCGCGTTGTATATCTATTGGGCTTCGGTTTTCGTATTACCCAAGAGGGTCATCGCTGATTTGGAGAATAAGTTGCGAGGTTTTCTTTTATCTCAAGGTGCGGTTTCTCAAGGAAAAGCTAAGGTCTCATGGAATTCTGTTTGTTTGCCAAAGCACGAGGGAGGGTTAAGCATACGGCGCATTGGGATATGAATAATTCCCTTATGACCTACCATGTTTGGAGTGTACTTTCGAAACGAAAGTCTCTTTGGGTTGACTGGGTTTTTCTTACAGACTTTCCAATTGCAATTTTTGGGAGAGTAAAATACCCCAAAATAGTTGCTGGAGCTGGAGGAAAATATTGATGATAAGGTCTAGGGTGCGACAGTTTTTTTGGTACCAGCTGGGGAACAGTATGAATGTTTCTGCTTGGTTTGATAGATGGTGTGACATTGGGCCATTATCTAAATATATAAGCACGAAGGCGATTTACCAAGCGGGATTTTTAATTGACTCGAAGGTGGCGGACATTGTTAGTGATGGGAACTGGCTATGGCCTACTGCATGGTATGACATTTATCCTGTTCTTATTAATACTGAATCTCGGGTCCTTAAATCTAATGCCAGGGATAAGCTTTGTTGGAAAAATGGGGATATATGTTTAGACTTTGCACCAACTGTGGTATGGGAATCTATTAGTCATAGGAGTGTGGAGGTTCCTTGGGTGGATATAGTGTGGTTCTCATAATTTATTCCGCGTCATGCGTTTCTACTTTGGCTTGTCATGAAAGCCAAACTTAAAACGCAGGATAAAATTTTGAGGTGGAGATCAGTGAGAAATAACAACATGAACATGATGTATTGCGTTCTATGCTACGCTAACTTTGACTCTCATGAATATCTATTCTTTGAGTGCAAGTATTCTAAGGATGTATGGGACTGCGTTAAGGTTAGAGCTGGTATGCAAAGAGTATCTTTTAGGTGTAATGAGGTAACTACATGGCTATGTGCTCGTGCAAGGTATTCGAATCTCTCAAATGTTGTGAGTAAACTACTTGTAGCGGGATTAGTGTACTACATATGGCAGGAGAGGTGCAATAGATTGTTTACGAATCACACAAGGTCTCCGGACGTTCTCACTGAAAACATCATGGATACTGTTCGATATAGACTGATGGGGTTGAGGATAAAGCAAATGGATCGAACGAGGAAAATACTTGCTGATTGGAACATAGGCAGCCATGGTAATGGCTAGGAAGAAATCAAATGAAGTTTATATTTCTAGATAGAAGTCTTGTAGAGCAAACTTTGTGTTTCTTTGTTTGGAGTTTCTGGTTTTAATTTCTGTTTACATTCTGGGGTATGGCCCATGAATGAACTAGTGTAGACTCACTACGCTACTTGTACTTATTGGATGTTAATATATATAATCACCCGGTGAATCCCTTTATCCAAAAAAAGTTGTTCACGAACAGTTCGTGAACTTTGTTCATGGACACAGATGGACAAAACGAACACATACGAACACAAATGGACGTTTGACTAGAAAATATTGACAAAACATTGTTATTCTTTACCATTCCACAACCAAAATAATAAATTAACCTTAGTCAAATTAGACAAATATCCAAAGTTAATTAACATGACAACTAATCAATAAGTCATAATTATCCAAAAAACTATCCTTAACTGCGTCAACACCCAAGAGACCAAGATCATTAATTTATTGAGATTTCTTACAATAAAGACAAATTAGATTAAAAAATGATATAAAACACCATTTTTTTTAACTAAACCTCATAACCTCAATTAATCCACTATATCAAATTAGTACCCAAATAAGCCATTTTATATCTATTAAGCTTATTTAAATTAAAATTTCATATACAACAGAACCAAATAAGCCTTAAGAAGCAAATAGTACTTTTAATCACACATTCATATCCATGATGAATAACCATAATTTGCTACATACACAACAAACGTAATGTTGCCATGGCCATATTTGCTTCTATAAGTGAAAATATTCACCTAAATGATAAATATAAAATTTAAAAACATAACGACCTACCGAACTTAAACGAATGGGCATAAACGAACATGTTACCGAACGTTCACGAACGTAAACGAACGAACACAGCCTCTGTTCATGTCCGTTCATTTAGCTTAACGAACGGATTTTTTTGTCCGTTTTCGTTTGTTTATTAAACGAACGAACACAAACGAACTTTCAGCTGAACGGTTCACGAACGTTCGCTGAAAGTTCGGTTCGTTTACAGCCCTATATATATATATGTACATATACACACCACGGTATAACAATGTTGCTAACTTGATTGTTACATACATATAAATCCACACATGTTATCAATCACATACTTGCATCATTACACTGTTATCATCATCATTATCAACAATGCCTATTGCATACAATACACATATACATATAGCACTTATATACATTAAAATCGCACATATCTACCTACTGCTATGAACAAAACCACCCTACACCCACATATTCATTACCATCATCTATGGTATAATCATAATCAAAACAATCACAAAATAATCATAAACCTTTTTATCACAAAATAACGCAATCCAGAACCGAAACTCTAATCGAAACCCGAAGTGGAAACCAACAAGATAACGAGTTATAGGACTGGTTTTTGTATTACCGGTGTAACGAGGAGGGGCTGTGAATGCTTGAAAATGAACCACGATAACCAGTGGGTAGTCCTGCAGTGACGATACACTACGATGGTGGCGCACGACTGTAGGCTGCGGCTGCTATGATTCTGTTTTCAGACAGCAGCGAAGAAGAGGGACGAGAGCGAGATGCAACCGGAAGTTGGTGTGTGTGCGTCGAAGGAGACATAGGCATAGAAGATGAAGACGATGATGGTTCGGGTGGTTATTTAGGGTTGGGTGAATTGTATTAAAAGTTACACTTTTGACCCTCTCAAAATGGAAAGTTAGTTATTCTAGGTTTTAAAGTTAATATCTAGTTTAATTAATTACAAAACAAACCCTAAACTTATATAAAACTTAATGGAAAAGTTAAAGAATAGCTGACCGTGTTAACAAGAATTTACGGGGTGTCACATCATCCCCTTGTTAAAAGAATTTTCGTCCCGAAAATTACGTCGTGTCATTGGTTGACTGCAATGAAATAGGACAAAAGAAAAGGAAAATTTTTAGGTTGTCATATCATCTCCTTGTTGAAAGAAATTTCGTCCTGAAATTTAACCATTAGCATTTGCGTATGGCGTTGAAGTTTTGAATAGCCAAGAATGTTCGTACATTATTAGATGTTTGGCGGTCTTACGTGTGCTTCGATTCCCTCTTAGAGTTTCAATGAACTTTTATAATAACAATCTTACTATGTTTTAGTGTTTTGAATTCTCGTCTCACTAGTTCAATTAGTTTATCAAAGAAAAGTAATTGTTCGTCACTTTAAAGATTTAATGGTATGACGAGTGTCTTAGGTAGTCCATTTGGTTAGACACGAGAAATATTGGACCTATGAAGAATTCACATGGTTCGATTTATCGTTGGTTTGATAAATTTTTTTTAAAGCTTTTGGAATTCTCCATTTGTAAAGGACGACTTATGTTTAGAATGTTTCAAAATGCTTATATCAGTGAGCTTGAAGTTGTTATTCGGATATCCAATGATTGTGTCTTAACTAAAGAATTATATATTCTTATAGATCATTAACTATACTCAACCGTGTGTAGGTACTCTAATTTATTAAAAGGATTGTTGTCAACACGCAGACATAATGAATGTCATAAAATTTCTAAGATTAATAGATGGAGAAGGATAAATAATAACACTACTTATATGTTTCGAAAGTACATGTTTTAGGCAAAAATGATAAAGAAAATTAATAGGTATTTCTTTCTTTGATAGTTACTGGATTTCTGTGTTGAAGAGAACAAGTAATTATACGGCATAGGATAATAGGTTGTTAAATTTTTACGTACTGAATTATTGTTAAACCAAAAGAGTCGATGTTGCATGAGTTGTTCCTAGTCATGGGAGTACAATAAGTTTTAATGTTGATGAAATCTGAGTGTTACGGTAAAAAGTGTGCGCAGGGGGGGGGGGGGGAATTGATACGCACAACATTTTCTCATATAGAAAGTTTTCAAGAATCTTATCTTTCTATTCAAATAGCAGATTAGTTCAATCGTGTAGGTCTTCTAGGGTGATCTAACAATATTCCTTTTAAAATACGGGTTTTAGTTTACGCATGGATTAGATAAGAGTTCAAACAATAAGATGTTAGCAAAGATTTTGATATCAAGCCTTACTGAGTGAGAGCGTTTGAATTAGTCATTACGGTGTTTAGGGGATGGTGAAAGATAATAGTCTGGTTTGCTAACGGGTTAGATAAGGATGTCGTGTTATTTCATTACTTGGGTTGTGTAACTTAACTAATTTCTTTAAACATGCGGTTTCCTCTATCAGGATTTTCATGGTTTGGAACGATTAGGTGATACTTGCTTACATCGCGCTTTATATAGTTTTGATCAAGACCGTTAATTACATACAAGGTGGATTCTCTTAAGTTAACATAAGCTTTGAAAGAAAGATATTGCACGATTGGAGTGTCAAATGACAATGAAAGCATTAATTATTATATTTCTTATCAGATACAATGTGTAATGGGATGAACGAAATAAGAGATTGTTATCCTGAACTTTAATGGATGAGGCTCAAGCAGAACGCTAGTTGGTTTCAATTGTTTATTGTGGACTATATTATTCATCAAATGAATCCTTAGAGTCACAAAACATATTCAATGTTCAGAGTTATATACCCGCGGGAAGGGGGGGTCAGTTATAAAATTCACTTAGCTTTTCATTATCATCATGGGCAATGGATACCTGAAAGTTATAAGTGTCTAGATATATAGTGAATTGCCATATGAATGATAGATAGAATAGGGTTGTGCATAAAACAAAATTCAAGGGTGATCGGTTTTAGGCTCGCAACATTGATAGCACTTAAGCTGTATTACTGTTATGCGAATAATCTAATAAAGAGATTTGAATATATTTTCTGATGTAGTGAGTGTAGATAATGTTTATGAATTTAAATATTCTTGATGGATAGATAAAGTTTTAGATCCAAAGCGTGTTTTACAACAGTGGTGATGCAAATAGTGATTGCAATACCATTCACGAGGAGTGATCATGTGTGTGAGATATTATGTGGCAGGTTAATTATGACAGGAATGAGTTTTCCAAATAAGTGGTAGCTTTATAGGTCTCCTCCTAGTAACCCTTACTATTACAAGATTTGTTTAATGCTCGATTGAAGAAACCATGATATTAAGTTGTTTTCGGCGTTGGGTAAGAGGTCATAACACACTGACCAAAATTTAAGACATTCCAGGATCATCGTGTACCTGTAAATTCACCATTATGTTGTGCACCCGTAATCTTCAATTTACCTTACACAACCACCCTGTTTTGTCTCCCATCATGGGATTTTAATCTTAAGTTTTATCACGCTTATTGTTTTGTGCTTATTTATAAGATAATTTATATTATTCTGAATATAGGATGTATAAGAGAGGTATGGTATTCATAAAATACTTGCTTATTTACAAACTGTAGGTTGTGTTTGTATTAGTATTCAAACACAGTCTTTGTGTGGAACGAGAATACCATCAATACTCATCATCACGAGGTGCCTCTTCAAGTCAATAGTTTTCACGAGAGCAACAAGCACCAACTTGATGAAATAAGATAAGTGTGACAATATGGAGAAGGTTTAAAAGGATAGAACAGAATACTTAACGAAAGAAAATCACTATGGATAACTTCAACGTCTTAGTCTTTATGATTTGAGTGTTCAATACTTAACACACTTTTGTTGTCACCACGCGTTCAACAAAGTGAGATAAATATGAATAAAAATCAGTATTATGGGTTTACAAGATTTAAGGTATTCTAACAAGAAGGAATGAACTGCTGAATAACTTAAGCTCCACTTCACGAAGTCTAGGAGAGAAAACCTCAAACGTGTCAAAACGGTTGTGTCGTCAGTCTCACATCTTGGCCTCTTTGCGCCTCGAGAAGAAGACTAAGTTACAACGTGCGAAGAAGAATTGAATTTTGGTAGGAAATTTAAATTCATGTTTGGGATAAGGACACAGTACTTCATATAAGGAGTCTTAAGCTACAAAGATCTTATATCAGGTAAGCACGAAAAATGTAACACATATAGGGAAACAAGCACTAGTTCTAACTATGGTACTACTGTGCAGTGTGAGTGTAACTAATGCAGAGGCTTAAAGTTATAGACTATATGCAATGAAATGCTAGTTCCCTATAACTTATGGCTCTGATACCAATCGGTCACACCCTCAATTTTCCATAAACGGGGCATTCGTTAGGCGTGTGACATACCATGATCTCAAGCCATTAGCTACAGTAACACTGAAGCAATTGTTTAACAAAAGTTTAGATTTAATAATTAACCAAAAGTTCAAGGTCACAACATAAATATTTCAAAGTTTTCAGCGGAAGCTTCTCAACAACCAAACGTTTAAAACCCTTGTGCTTAACAAACAAGCACAACAATCCATAGGAGTTCTCAAAAGACAAACAATTGTTTATTAAAGTTTCGACAAAAGAAAGTGACCCATGCATGTATACCCTACGTGCACAAACTCCTAGCCACCTGAGAAAACATACTGAAAACGGTCAACACATGGTTGGTGAGCTCAATGAGATAAGTAAGAAAAGTATATAAAATACTAAAATAGTTCAACCGATAAATTTCATTTACTATTGCTGGTTAGCTAGACCACCTCGCTTACTACATGAGCACGTCGAGATTAAACTGGACGTTACGATAGTTATTGCCTTGTCCCCACCACAACAGATGACCAATAGTTAATGGACAATTTGCACCACCTGGAACCATTCCTGCATGATGGGGTCTGCCGAACCCGGTAGTACTACTCAAATCTCCCAAACAAGATTTAATGTATTCTGACAAGAAGGAATGAACTGCTGAATAACTTAAGCTCCACTTCACGAAGTCTAGGAGAGACAGCCTCAAACGTGTCAAAACGGTTGTGTCGTCAGTCTCACATCTTGGCCTCTTTGCGCCTCGAGAAGAAGACTAAGTTACAACGTGCGAAGGAGAAATGAATTTAGGTAGGAAATTTAAATTCATGTTTGGGATAAGGACACAGTACTTCATATAAGGAGTCTTAAGCTACAAAGATCTTATATCAGGTAAGCACGAAAAATGTAACACGTATAGGCAAACAAGCACTAGTTCTAACTATGGTACTACGGTGCAGTGTGAGTGTAACTAATGCAGAGGCTTAAAGTTATAGACTATATGCAATGAAATGCTAGTTCCCTATAACTTATGGCTCTGATACCAATCGGTCACACCCTCAATTTTCCATAAACGGGGTATCCGTTAGGCGTGTGACATACCACGATCTCAAGCCATTAGCTACAGTAACACTGAAGCAATTGTTTAACAAAAGTTTAGATTTAATAATTAACCAAAAGTTCAAGGTCACAACAGAAGTATTTCAAAGTTTTCAGCGGAAGCTTCTTAACAACTAAACGTTTAAAACCCTTGTGCTTAACAAACAAGCACAACAATCCATAAGAGTTCTCAAAAGACAAACAATTGTTTATTAAAGTTTCGACAAAATAAAGTGACCCATGCATGTATACCCTACGTGCACAAACTCCTAGCCACCTGAGAAAACATATTGAAAACAGTCAACACATGGTTGGTGAGCTCAATGAGATAAGTAAGAAAAGTATATAAAATACTAAAATAGTTCAATCGATAAATTTCATTTACTATTGCTGGTTAGCTAGACCACCTCGCTTACTACATGAGCACGTCGAGATTAAACTGGACGTTACGATAGTTATTGCCTTGTCCCCACCACAACGGATGACCAATAGTTAATGGACAATTTGCACCACCTGGAACCATTCCTGCATGATGGGGTCTGCCGAACCCGGTAGTACTACTCAAATCTCCCAGACAAGATTTAACGTATTCTGACAAGAAGGAATGAACTGCTGAATAACTTAAGCTCCACTTCACGAAGTCTAGGAGAGACAGCCTCAAACGTGTCAAAACGGTTGTGTCGTCAGTCTCACATCTTGGCCTCTTTGCGCCTCGAGAAGAAGACTAAGTTACAACGTGCAAAGAAGAATTGAATTTAGGTAGGAAATTTAAATTCATGTTTGGGATAAGGACACAGTACTTCATATAAGGAGTCTTAAGCTACAAAGATCTTATATCAGGTAAGCACGAAAAATGTAACACGTATAGGCAAACAAACACTAGTTCTAACTATGGTACTACTGTGCAGTGTGAGTGTAACTAATGCAGAGGCTTAAAGTTATAGACTATATGCAATGAAATGCTAGTTCCCTATAACTTATGGCTCTGATACAATCGGTCACACCCTCAATTTTCTATACTCAAACCAGGTTTTAAGATTGATAATGTGTGAGTTGTGGTTAAAGCTGCAAGAGACAGACGTATACAAGCTTGATGTGTCTCAGATTGATGCTGAAACCGAAACAACATGTCTCGTTGCTCATGCATCAAATGACGAGAGCCAGCTTTAGCATAGACGGCTGGGCCATTAAAACTTCAGAAACATGAACAAACTGGTGTCAGGAAATCAAGCTGTGGGAATACCTTCAAAGAAATTCTCAACAACTGATCTCTGTCCAGCATGTTTGAAAGGAAAACAGCATCGAATGTCTTTTAAGCCCAAGCTAGAAAACTCCATTTCTAAACCCTTACAGATGCTACATATGGATCTTTTCGGACCAATAAATGTTCCAAGCATTGGAAAGAAATCATACTGTTTAGTCATCATTGATGATTTTAGTAGATTTTCTTGGGTTTATTTCTTGCGTGCAAAATCTAAAACTGTTGAGTTATTAACATAATTTATTATTAAAATTGAAAACCAATTGGATACAAAAGTAAAAATCACGAGAAGTAATAATGGAACCGAATTTAAAAATGCTAATGTAGACTTGTTTTGTGCAGAAAAAGGAATTGCAAGACAATTCAGTGCTCCACGAACTCCTCAGCAAAATGGAGTTGCAGAAAGGAAAAATCAGACACTGATTGAAGCCGCATGATCCATGAAAATCAAAGAAGGAACCAGGAGATTTAGGATCGTTCAGTGACGATTCTGACACTGATAATGATGATCCTAATTCTGAGTATCCATTTATGTCATTTCATGATCCTAATGTTGTTGAATCCTCCAATTAAGCACAAGGTCCATCAGATTCTTAAGAAGATCAGGAATCGAACAATCAAGAAGATGTTTCAAATCAGCAAAATTCTCCTAATGATGATGGATCTTTTGATAATCAACCATCATCAGATCCGAATGTTGAAGTTATTCTAGAATCATTTGATTACTTCATCAATTCACCAGAACAAGTTCCTAATTTTACTCCGCACACTTCTACAATTCTGCAAGATCTACTGACTCTGAAACAGTCTAATATGAAGATACAGATACAAGGTGAAGAAATTCCAACTCACCTTGTTCATAGGAATCATCATATCTCTCAGATTATAGGTCCATTGAATCAAAGAACTATGAGAAGTCAGACTGAACATGCAAATATTTATCTCTACTCATGTTTTCTGTCTTAAGTGGTACAGAAGAACATTTCAGAAGCGTTGCTAGATAACAACTGGATAGAAGCAATGCAAGAGGAGTTACTTCAGTTCAGAAAGCAAGAAGTATGGAAATTAGTGGACTTACCTGAAGGAGAAAATGCTATTGGTACAAGATGGTTGTATAAGAACAAGCCAGACGAACGTGGCATTGTTGTGAGAAATAAAGCCAGACTAGTTGCATAGGGTTACACTCAAAAAGAAGGTATTGACTACGAAGAAGTGTTTGCTCCGGTCGCTCGACTAGAAGCTATTGGCGTTTTTCTATCTTATGCCTCATTCATGAAGTTCAAAGTGTACCAAATGGATGTTAAAGGTGCATTTTTGTATGGACCAATTACCGATGATGTGTACATCAGGCAACCTCCAGGATTCGAAGACCCTGAGTATCCACATTGTGTATACAAATTAAGCAAAGCTTTATATGGTCTACATCAAGCTCCAAGAATTTGGTACGAGACGTTATCAAAACATCTACTAGAACATGGTTTTTCGAGAGGTCATATTGATCCAACTTTATTCATGAAGCGGGATAATGAAGATCTTCTGTGTGTTCAAGTTTATGTGGACGATATCATCTTTGGATCAACAAGTTCATCCATGTGTAAAGAATTTGAGGAAAACATGAACTCCAAATTTCAGATGAGTTCTATGGGAGAGGTCAATTTCTTCCTTGGATTGCTAGTTAAACAATCTGCAGATGGAATATTCTTTAATCAATCAAAATTTGTTGACAAATTGTTGAAGAAATTCAATATGCAAGATTACCAGACTATTAGAACTCCATCTGATGTGAACTGCAAAATCCAACCTGATCCAAAAGGCAAATCATTGATGTATCTTACTGCATCAAGACCAGACATCATGTATGTTGTATGTGTATGTGCCAGATACCAGTCAGATCCTAATGAGTCGCACCTGATTGCTGTCAAACGTATATTCAGATATCTTAAAGGGAAACCTAATCTCAGTTTATGGTATCCTTATGAAAGAAATTTTGAATTATATAGTTATTCTGATAGTGACTTTGGTGGTTGTACTCTTGACAGGAAATCAACCACAGGTGGATGTCGGTTTCTAGGTCCTCGACTAGTCTCCTGGCAATGCAAAAAGCAAACCAATGTTTCTGTATCCACTGCTGAAGCATAGTACATCGTTGTATCTACTGGATGTTCTAAAGTTTTGTGGCTACAAAATCAATTGCTTGACTATGGATTTAATTTTCTCAAAACTCCTATTTACGTAGACAATACTGCTACAATGTTCATTACTGCTAATCCTGTTCAACACTCAAAAACAAAACATATCGAAATTCGATATCACTTTCTCAGAGACAACTCTGAAAAAGGTTTAATAATTTTGATTAAAGTTCATACCGACAAACAACTGGCAGATCTTTTTACCAAATCCTTTTTGTCAAGACGGTTTGAATTCTTAATTCAATCTATAGGGTTAATCAACCTTGATTAATTCTATTTTCATGAAAATCAAAATACACAATCAGAAAATATAAAATCCAAAAATATAATAAGTCGTTGTCTTTTATTGATTCCTATGTCATTTTGTTTATGCATTGTGAGTGTGCATGAAAAATAAAAAGAAAACAAAAAGAAATATCATGTCATAAGAATCTGTGTTGCAAAAAGTGAGTAATGATAGACACACTAGGCATTATCTGGTACATCATTTTTAATAATAAAGACTGATAAGTGTAAATTGATGTGCGAGACAGCTCAGGCAATTAGACTGAAAAAGTAAGTTCATTGTTGACAAACCTAAACTTAATGATCTCTGTGTTAAGTTCCATTGTCATACATGTCTAAATATATCTCTTTTGATGAACGTCTTGTGATGTTATTTGAACATAATCGGGTAACGATGCAGCCTATTCAGTGTGATGAACCGCATCGTGAGCTTCTTTGTTGTGGTATCCACAAATCTGAAGTCTCACATGAAGTCTCTTTTGAGCTTCAAGGTGCAGCAAAAGATTCCCAAAGATGGAACAAAAAGAGTCCCAAATGTGGACCGTCACAAAAAATTCCAAAATGGAATTCAGAAGATTCCCAAGGGGAACTATAGGCAAAAGAAAATTCCAAAATGGAATTCAAAAAGAAGTCCCAAAGCGGACCAAATCCAAATAGAACCCAAATTCCACACTGTTTATGTTGTAAGTGACCAGGTTTTTGTGAAAATGCATTCTGGTAGTTGCTGACAAGGAAATATATTGACATATGTATACATGTGGGTCACATAAGTTATTTTAATCGAACATTAATCTCATCATGATACTGAAAAATTAAGTGTGTTATCTCGAGCTAATTGGTATGTTTTCATATCATCACTAAAAACACAAGTCAAATGTATATTCAAAAAACTTGCAAAACATGTTCAGATAATGTGTGGTATGATCTCACTGTGACATATTGATTCATTGCATTGCATTCGTATTTATTTTAATGTGTGTCCTTTGTGTGTGCAGGCATATGGATTCTTTAAAGACAAAACGACATTCTTTTTAAACATAAAATTTATAGAAATTTCAAGTTTAGGGGGAGAAATTAGTTGGAAAGTATTCTATTTTGAAAAGAAAAAGATAAAGTTAAAAAAATATCAAAATACCAAAAATCTTGTGTTGAATGAAAGGATCAATTGATTAATGAATGCAAATGTATTGTTCGTGTTGATTAAAACAAACCCAAGGTCTTGTGATTATTTCTTATTAAAATGCTTCGGGATATTAAAATATTGGTGGTGCAAAATTTTTGTAAAAGAAATTTGTCAAGAAAAATAATGAGGAAATTAAAATATGGAATTAATTAAAATTAAATTTGTTGCCCTAATTCATGATTGAAATTAATTGCATAAACCTTAATTAAGGATGTCATGTCTAATTAATTTGTCAAGAATGTTGCAGGTGCAATAAAAGAGTGTTGTAGCCGGGTGATGAAACGTTATACTATTGTGCAGCCGGGTGATGGAATTTTCATGATAAATAAGTAGCCGGGTGATGTGTAAATCAAAGTCAAGGTGTAGTCGTTTCAAGTTGTTTATGCTTTAAAATGTGACACGACTCAACAGTGACACGACCAAACAGTGTCATGCCTTGATTGTTGACACGACTGAATAGTTGCCACGTCTCAACTGTGTTCAACCGACTAAGACCTGTGAAGTTGATTCATGTTTTGACACGTCCAAATAGTGTCTGATCCGTCTCATCATTACCTCACACGACTAAGTCATGACCCGTCTCATGTTTCAATTGATGAACAAGTGTTTACAAATGTTGACACGTCTCAACAGTGGTTGACACGTCCCAACAGTTGTGACCCGACCAAGCCTTTTCATGAAATATTTTGACAAACTTAACACTATTACGCGTCCAAAAAGTTTTTGACACGTCTCAACAGTGCATGAACCGTCCAAGTGTTTTTGTCTATTAAAAACTTGACACGACCAAACAGTACCTAACCCGTTTCAACAGTACATGACACGACCAACTTATACATGACCCGTCTAAGGTTATTGGGCATGTTTTTAACCCGTCTGAAATTTTGACCCATCCCAATAGTTGACCTAATTTGAGCCAACTCAACATTATAAAAATATTCATTCTTCACAACACTTATCATTTTTCACAAACACATTCCATCAAACCCATGTTTTCAAATCATCATTTCATATCATATTCAATCTTCGATCCTGTATCAAGTTTTTGAGATTGAATAAGGTATAATCATCATAATCAATCATCATCGACATCAACCAACATCATTTCTGAACTAAAAATCGAATGATTGTTGATGAACAGTAAATGGACCTTGAATCGACACTATGATTCTTAGTGTAAAAACTGAAATCGAATGGTGTAATAGGCTATGTTGACTGTTAATCAACAATTTTCATCCATTAAATCACATTACAACACCTAAAATCACCTAAATTGAAGAAAAAGTTTAAACAATGCCGAAACCGCCATTGATGATCATGAATTCAAGAAAATGATTTTGATCCAAATGAAATAAAACATGTTTTAAAATGATAATCTGATGCTAAATCACGAGTTTAATCTATCAAACCAACTTCATTCATCTATAACAAATTTGTGTTTAAAGTGATTAAGTGTTGATATGCTTGAAAATTGATACAACAGTTAACAAGAACATTCATATACAAGGATTTTGAGCAACATGATATTATCAAATTGTTTTTGAACCAAAGTATTAAATGTACTGTTGATTATTACATTGTGTCTTTACACTTATTACTTTGCACAAATGTTGATTACTTGTCATTCTTGATTTCTAACACATTTGTATCTGATTTCAGATGGATATTCTCAAGTATGAGCCTAAACATAACATTGTGGCTATGCTAGATGAGACTTCCTGAAGCCGAAGGATATCAAGAGATGATCAGGTTTCTCAAAAGGACTAGATATGTATATGAAATGTGTGCCAAACCCATTGTGTATTCAAGATTGATCAAATCTTTTTGGAGGACTGCTGAGGTAATCACAGATGAAGCATGAGTATCTGTGGTTAAGGGTTTTATTACCAGACAGTTACCACTAACTGTGTCTGAGGAGTCAATAAGAGATGCTATGTTTCTAGATGATGAAGAGGTGGGTGCACTTGATGAATTTAAAACTGCTGAGTGCCAAGAGTGTTTTATAAATATGGGACATCCCCTCATATTTTCTAAACAGCGGTTTGTAAGGGCTAGATTAAGCAAGCAATGGAAACTGTTATGTTATGTGATACAGCATTGCTTATCCAGTAGAAGTGCAGGTTTCGATACT
This sequence comes from Tagetes erecta, assembly GCA_030867185.1. Classification (NCBI taxonomy): domain Eukaryota; kingdom Viridiplantae; phylum Streptophyta; class Magnoliopsida; order Asterales; family Asteraceae; genus Tagetes; species Tagetes erecta. Next base: position 22,737,198 of record CM061487.1, read on the forward strand.
TTCCCATCTGATAGTGCATCCCCAATAGTTGCAATAGCCACAAACAGACCATTTAACATGGCCAGATGGATAATGAAAGGTTTTATCTTTAATCTAGTGAAGGGTAAGAGGTTCAAATTCCTTATGTATCCAAGGTTTTTGCAACTTATCATCAATGAGGCTTACCCAATAATTAAAGAAGAAGGTGTGAATGGTGGTATGCTGATGACTGAAGATATGAATGCTTTATCTTACAGAAAGATGAGCATTGGAAATGTTGAAGATGTACAAATATTTGACTATATGCGAGATATAGCAAATAATGAAGAGGATATTGGTATTGAGTATCATCACATAGCTTAAGGTGAATTGTTTGATCCATTAGATATTGTTGATGAAATTCCTGATGCTATTTTGGATGATGATGAGTATTTTGAAAGACATCCGGAAGAAGAAGGAGATAATAATGATGAAAGTGGGGATGATAGTGGTAATGGTGATGATAACCGTGATGATGGTGATAATGATGGAGATGAATCTGATCATGCTGAGATTGATAGTGATGATTCAGATGATGGAAGTGATGGTGGTGAAAATGTTGAAGAAGAAGCTGTGATTGTAAATGTTGAAGAAGAGTTAGAAGATATTACTGTGATGGAACCGATTATTGAAGAAACTGTTCCTGAATCAAATGAACCTATTATTGAAGAAACTGTTATTGAACCGATTATTGATGTTGTGTAGATTGCACAAGAGGTGATAGCTGAAGCTGAGTCTGTGGCACAGGCAGGTGATGAAGCTCAAACTACTATACATGTTCCTGATCAAGTTGATGTTGCCACTACTTCAACTCTAGCAACACAACAGTTTGAACAACCAAAGGGGTCTTCACCTAAAGTTGGTTCAGATGTTGATATGAATAAAGAGGATAATGAAAATTTTCATTTGAAGAGGATGGTAGCCAAGTTATTAGATGAAAATGCTCAGTTGAAGGCTTCAAATGAGCGTAAGAAGAAAAGGATAGCTGAGTTTTGGGCTACGCATCAGAAGAATTCTGAAACGTTTAAAGTGTTGGAAGAAGAGTATGAGAATCTGAAGATTGATTATGCGGAACTGCATGCTGAATGTAACACTCTGAAGGCTGAAAAGGAAGTGTTAGAAAAGTGGTTAAAAGAGAAGGAGACTGAAAGTTCTAAATCTGATAAAGATTTTTCTGTTAATGAAGACGTTTGAGTATCTGATACTCCTAGGGACATCATAGTTTATTATACTTGATCACGCAGATCAAAAACTGTGACTGAACCGATTGTAGAATGAGTCTTTATTCCCGATGATGCTACTACTATTGTTACATATGACAAAGCGAAGGGAAAACATAAGTTGGATGATGTGCCAGAAATAGTAGAAGAAGATTCTGTGGCTAAGAAAGCGAGAACCGAGGATGTTGCTCAGGATGAGCCGGTTCAAGCTGAAACCATAAAGGAAAAAGAAGCTGTTGATATTACGGGTGAAGCTGGTCCTTAATATTTTGAACCGGATGTGTCGATAGTTGAAGATATCCCTACAGATTTGGATGCACGATTTGCATACCTTGAGCAAATGAAATACAATCCTGTTTATCTAAACGGATTGACTGTCAGTCAGATAAACGAGGAATATGAGAAGTGTATAACTACTCTGGAATCTATTGATGGTGATGATAAAGAGTTCATAGTGGAACCGGGGGAGTGGACGCCTTTACAAGAGAGTCTGAACATTGATGATCTCCCACCTGAAGAACCTTACCATCAAAAGTTGGAGGATATGACCACTGTAGATATGAGACAATGGTTACAGTCGAGAAACTACCCGTATAAGACATTGAAAAGGCTGGAGAAAGAATCCTTGAAGAAAATTGTCAAAAGTTTTCAAGAGTCAGAGAAGATGCAGAATCGTATGCTATTTTTGGATTACAATAATCCACAATACTATGAACTTACAAAGAAGTTCAGAGTATTGGAGCCAAAGGAGATTCCATTGATGGCAATACCAGAGGATGCACATAAGAAACAGAGAGAATTAATATATATGTTTCCAAGTGAGATGAAATCATATCATGTGCCAATGGAAGTTCGTGAATCATGGCACAAGGCATCGACGACAGGTGATATTGTGAGATCACTGCTGAGTAAAGGACAATTTGTTGCTGATCTTCTAGACTCCATGATCGTTCCAAAGAAGACAAAAGATGTGAAGATTATAGCTTGGAAGTATGATGAAGTGTTTGGCGCCTTCATGATCAAGCAAGTTAATGGTTTTTGCGATATATATCATTACTACTCGAATATCTTTAAGTTGCCAGTTCAATATCTCAAGGAGTTGCATATACTGAGGTTGATCAATCATACAAAAGCCGAGATAGGTGAAAAATGTGCTATGCTGTTGGACGCAAGAATAAGTCGAACGCCAAAGTTTTTGGAATTTCGTGGTCAACAAGAAGATAAAATATATCTCGATAAGAATAAGAAGAAACAGAAAAAGTTGATTCTCCGAGACATGTACTTAGAATAATTTTCTGACGAAATCTTTGACAAAGTAACAGATCCAGGCTTAAAAGTCTTTAATGGTTCACAAAAGACAAAACCAATACTGAAGTTTTTCTATCACGATGAAACCTTCGAGTTGTAATTGGTTCGTGACTTAGATGACTGGGATCACGACATGATCACTCTTTTCAGTATATTCGAACTGAAACGGTTACATCCTTCATATATTGATCATCTAAGAAGTCGCAAGATGGAGAAGATGAAAGATCCGTTAGTTGAGGCTGATAGAAACTTGTTCCAGATAATGATTGAAGTAATCGGAGCTGCTACTAAAAAGATCCGATTGAAGAAAGCATTACTTTATGCCAACCTCGTGAAGATTGACATCAAAGATATAGAGTTTATGCGGATCACATCCAAGGTGACGTTGGAAGTACATGCTAAAGGACTGAAGAAGCCATACGAGTTTTATGCTAATATTGATTTTGCAGGTATTTCTTTGGAGACGCTTAAACGAATGGCTGCTTGTGACATTCTCACAAATGAGTCAAAGCCAAGACAAGCCAAGATAGCCGAAAAATTCAAGTCTTGCATTGATGAAGCCATTAAAGAACAAGAGGATCATGCCAAGAAGCAGTTACTGGATGTCAAAGAAAAACCAGAAGAATTTTGATTGATAAGAGTTTGATTCGAGAGATAAAGAAAAGAGAAGAAAAGAGAAAAGATGAAGATTTTGAACGAAGATCAAAGTTAAATATTAGGGGGAGTATTGTGAGGGCTCATTCCTAGATAAAGACTTAATTTGTTCTTAGTTTGTAAAGTTTGTATGTTTAGGGTTAATTGTGTATTTTCCCTAATGTGTTGATGTATAAAAGCTTGTTGCAAGTGTGTGAGGCGATGAGAGTCTAGATCACCAATACACGATAGAGAGAGAAACTTATGTGTGTGATTGTATTCTCCTGCATAATTGTATTTGCAACGATTTTGATCATCAATACAAAGTGAATTATTTATTAATGAATTTTGTGTTGATTGATTGTTGTGTTACATAGATCATTGTGTTTTGTAGCAGTAATCGATCCAATTGAACCTATCATTTGCTAGCATGGATCTTGCTGCTTCAATTAGTGTCCGATTTTTTCGTTCCGCAACTCCATTTTACTGAGGAGTTAGTGGAGCACTAAAGTGACGCACAATCCCGTTTTCTGCACAAAACGAATCCACATTAATATTTTTAAATTCGGTCTCATTATCACTTCCTAAGATTTTCACTTTGGAATTTAATTGGTTTTTAACTTTAATAATAAATTCTGTTAACAACCCAGCAATTTCTGATTTTGCATGCAAGAAATAAACCTAAGTAAATCTTGTGTCATCAATGATGACTAAACAGTAAGATTTTTTTCCAATACTCTAAACATTTGTTGGTCCGAATAGATCCATATGAAGCATCTATAGAGGTTTGGAAATTGAGTTTTCAAACTTGGACTTAAAAGACATTCAGTGCTGTTTTCCTTTCAAACATGCTGAGCAGTGATCGGTTGTAGAGAATTTCTCGAAGGTATTCCTACAGCATGATTTCCTGACACCAGTTTGTTCATATTTCTGAAGTTTGAATGGCCCAGCCGTCTATGCCAAAGTTTACTCTCATCATTTGATGCATGAGCAATGAGACAAGTTGTTTCGGTTTCTGCATCGATCTAAGACATATCCAGCTTGTACACAACCCACAACCCACTCATTAGCAATCTTAAATCCTGGTTTAAGTATGTAACAGAAAGAATCATCAAATAGAGTTGAATATGATTTATTGCAAATTTGGGTAACACTTAGAAAATTAAAGTTCAACTGGGCTCAATAGTTGACTTTATCAAAGCTAATTATCTCATTCGATATCGTTCCTTCTCCAGTGATTTTCCCTCCAGCATCTCCTCCAAATGCAACATGTGTACCATTTTTCTGGTTAAAGTCTTCAAGCAAGGCATGATTACCTGTCATATGCCGGCTGCACCCACTGTCAACAAACCATGAGTTGACAGGTCTTCTTGGGCGAACCTGCATTTCAACAGTCACTTAGTTAGTTCGGTCAATCCAGGCCCACAAGGTCTTGGGTTTTCCAAATCTATCTATAACAGTAACTTGCTGATAGTGCAAATTATTTAACTTTGGTACATTCAAATGATTGGCTTGAAAAGTAATTCTACCACCTGTTTGGTTCGATTTCCTTCTTCTTAAAGCATGATACCTTTCCTCTAACTTTAGATCAAGGTTGTTTTCATTTCTTTGAGGACCAACCATCACAGCTCTTGGCGTAAATCTATTAGCCTGAAACTGTCTTGCTGGTATTTCATTAAACTCAAAATTGATTCTTCTAAAACTGTCTTGCTGGTATTTCATATCAAATGTTCCAGCTGACACAAACTTTACTGGTTTTAACTTTGACACATTCTTTGATACAGATTTAACCGATTGAGCATTGTTGGTTTTCAAGTTGTCATTTGATGTTATGACATTTTTATCTTTATCTTGCTTTGTTTTAGATTGATTGTGTGGCTTCTTTGATTTAGTTGATTTAGAAGTAGAAGCACCATCATTATTCACATTTATCTGTTGTTGAAATTCGACAACAACAAGTTCTTCTTGTTCCTTCATCCATTTTTGATAATTAGGGTTATCAAATCCAAAGCATTCTTCGTTGTTCTTTACAATCTTTGCTGTTTCAGTTATCAACTTCTGATATTCAACAACTTGTTCAATTACAGGACTTGATTTTCACTTGCCTCATCAGCAGCCTCGACAAGCATTACTTCTCCTTCTTTCACACTCTCGGTTAATAATTCAGAACTTTCAGATTCAAATTTACTTCTTTGAATTTCTTTGAATTTTTCTTCATTTTCAGGTGAGTGATCAAATTGATTAAAGTTCTCAGGTAAAGTGTTTGTTATTGATTTAGGCATTGGTTCATGAGTAAAACCCAAACCAGCTTTGTTATCTTTTCTTCACTTACCAGTTTAGCTAAAATAGCTTTTGAACTTTTCACTTTGGTTAGATCAACCTGAGTTGCTGCCTGAGCAATCTTTTCGAATTCAAGTGCTTTTGTCATTTCTTCAAGTTGTTTGGTAACAATTTCAAGTTCATATAGTGTTTTGTTCCAAGTATTCTGAAGTGAGATTATCTTATCATATGAAATTTTATGATGAAGTTTAAGTTGTTCATGAAGTTTTTCATGTTTACTTAATTTATCACCAATTTTAAATGAACGATTTCGATAATGCTCCACCTGTTTAATGCATTCTTCAGAACACAACCTGTTTTTCACATCATCTGGAATCGGTACATAATTCGGGGGTAAGTTAGAACTAACCTTTGGTTGTTCAGATTCAGCAGATGAGAAAGAATCTTCAGATGTAGCCATAAGTGCAATTTCTGCTTCAGATTCTTCAAGTTTGGCTTTTAGAAATTTCAAATCTCCTTACTCAGATCAGTCTTCTTCTTCAACTTCACATACCAACGCCAAATTACCAATAAAATCATTATTGAATTGATCAGCATATGAACTCCAGTCATAACCATCTTTAACACTGATAGTTCTAGATGAACCGAGCTTGGATCTACATCTGAGATTGTTTGGTGATGTTGTTTGCAATCAGTGATGCGGAAACTCATTGATCACGTATTGATGATTGAATGTTCATGAAGATCAATGCAAAGTATGATGAAGATTGATGATAATATGAATAGGTGAATTGTATTAGATCAATAGAGAGGTTACAAGGGATATGGAATGAAATGTAGGCAACTCCTAAACAAATGACCTAGGTGATGGTATTTATAGTCCATACCATTCACCTTACAATGTAACCTAACCACGTGCAGTTAAGCACAAACGCGCATTTAAGCACGAAAAGATTACACAAATATTCTAAGACAAATACAAATTATGAACGTCTTCACCCGTGCTTGCTCGTGATGATGCTCGATATCTTCACTCACTTATATTTGGAAAGTGACATCTTCAAATAACCCCAACAGTACTCCCCCTAAGATGACACTTTACAAATCTGACATATCAGCTTAAATCTTCATGTGGCGAGTATAGAGAGCAACTTAAAGTTTTGGTATGCATTATCTTCAAGAGGACCCAACAGTACTCCCCCTAAGATGATGCTATCAAAACTCTGTCTTTCAACAAGCAATCTGCATTCTTCTCTCCCTTTTGAGTAACATCAGAGGCTATGGAAAGAAATAAGCAGAGAGTAGATTCCGGTGAATCTATATATCAGCAACGGGATCTTCTTCAACGGTTGAAGTAGAATGAGAAGACTTCTTTGACTTAGAATACTCCCCCTCAACTTTTGCTTTAGAGGTTAATGGGATCTGTGTATGAGATATTAAGAGGAGGATTCTTAACACTCAGCAATCTGACTTGGAGATCTTTGGACTGGAATCAGGCTTGAACAGGAACATCTTCAAGTCGCGTGGAAGCTTGTTCTGCATTGGAAACTGTTCCTGCAACTCAAAGAAAAACATTAAAACTCAGGCAATAATGTGCATTTATCATCAATGTAAAGATTAAGTTCTCAATCGGATGAGATATTGCTTAATGAACAACTTCTACATCAATAACATATGTTAATCTGCCAAAACGAAAGAAAGATATTAAAATGACAATCTTTTTGGTGTTTTTGAATTTTTCAATGTTTTTGATATTTTTTGGAATTTTCTCTTTACATTCTGAATCTTTAACCTGCAATGAGATCATACCAGCAACTTATCCAACACATGTTTTGCAGTTTTGAGAATAGACATTTGAATTGTGAAGTAATTGAGTGATGAATTGTTGAACAAATCAATTAGCTCGAAGTGACACACTTACTTTTTCTATTCTCGATGATCAATTAGGTTGATTAGGAATAAGTTTTGAGTGACCCATACCTTGCACATTAGAAAGTTATACACTTCATCTTAATAACCTGAGAACATCTCAACACGTCAGGTCACTTACAATCATAAACAGTGTGTAATTTGGGTTCTATTTGGATTTGGTCCCCTTTGGGACTTCTTTTGAATTCCTTTTTGGAATTTTTCTTTTTGCCTATGTTCCCCTTGGGAATCTTCTGAACTCCATTTTAGAATTTGTTTGGTGACGGTCCACATTTGGGACTCTTTTTGTTCCATTTGGAATCTTTTGCTGCATCTTGAAGCTCAAAAGAGACTTTGATAGTCACTATGTATAGGTTGGACTCACCGGCTTGTCGGTGTTACTTTTGTTTGTAATTGTTTAACTTGTAATTGTACTTGTTCTAGCGAACCTACGGGCGAATCTATAGATTCGCCCGCAGGTCAAGTAGTCTTTTGTATTAAGGTGTCGACTGGGCGAACCTATGTGCCCAGCGAACCTGTGTTGGTTCGCTAGATAGATTCGCTAGAGCGAATCTATCAGCGAACCTAACACTACTATATATTGTAACCTTATCTTCACTTTATACAACTTTTGCACATCTTTTACTAAAAAAAAAAAAAAAAAAAAAAAAAATATTTTATTTTGTGTGCGAGCGAACCTGCGAGCGAACCTACAGGTTTGCCCAAATCTCAGGTTCGCCCGCAACCACTTTTGCTCCGCCGCCGCATGTTGTTTTTGACTCTTGGTCTTCTGGCGAACCTAAATGTTCGCTGTACATAAGTTCGCTGGCCTGTATTAAGTTCGCTAGACTGTCTGCCAGCGAACCTATGTTTGTATATATAAGCTGTGACAGCGAAGTTTTTCAAAACATTCGCTGTCACCTGTACTGTAGCACGATTTTCAAAATCTCAACACTCACGTTCGATTCTCACTTCAACCGGTCTTTTTCACACATTAAACATCATTTAAGTGTCTGGTATGTGATCGATTTCATCCTAATCTCTGTCTTAAACCCTTAATCGCACTATAAACATGTTTAATCTGTCGACCTGTGATTATCTGTAAATCGATGACTGTTTTAGTGTGTTTTTGTTAGGCTTTTAGTTCATTTTTTGCCTCGTTTAATGTATATATTGCTTGTCTGTTGCTTTGTATGCTTGTTTATGGTGTATCGTCTGTTATTTTGGCCGTTTCTCAAAAACTAGGGTTTCCAGCGAACCTAAGTGTTCGTCTGGCGAATCTGAACGAAAGTTCAAGACTTCGAGCGAACCTATGTCGTTATGTTGCCCGCGCAACAACATAGATTCGCCCGACTGTTTCTAGCGAACCTATACATTCGCTCGACAACAATGACTGATTTTTCATGTCAGCGAATCTATAGGTTCTGGTGCCAAAATCTCAGGTTCGCTATACCAGCGAACCTAATTTCCAGCGAATCTATTAACTGTTTTTCAAATCTTCGTTTCTGATCAATCTCCGTTTATTTTTCAGGCACAATGTCGACATTATTCTTCGAGAAAAAGCACAACATGTGTGCTTTACTTGACGAAAACCATGAAAAGGCCGGGAGCTATAGAGATTCAATCAGATGGCTGAAATCGTCTCATATACATTATGCCATTTCTCACTCTCCTACCATATATGAGACGCACGTTCGGGACTTCTGGCGAACTGCAGTAATGAACGTGTCAGTACAGCCGTCACGTATCTGTGCCAAAGTCGGTGGATATGACCTGGAATTCACTGAGGCTGATCTAGCCAGGATTTTAAGATTAGAAGAGGATGTTGGTGAGGAGGTGAATATGACTGCTGAGGAGGTGTATGGGGCACTTCGAACTGCTGGGTATGAGGGTCCGATGCCCGGCGAGAAGAAAATGGAGTTTGTCAAGTCCTACTTGATCCAGGAGTGGAGGTACATCGCTCACGTGTTTATCATGTGCCTGGATCATAGGAAGGGGGGAACCGACGGATTGAATCTGGATTGGGCTCGAGCTATGGTGCTGTTCTGCCGAGGGCAAAAGGCAAATCTGACGAAGCTGATCTTCAATTACATGCTCGAGAATATTCATGCCACAAAAGGGACTAAATGGTTGATGTATCCAAGATTCATTCAGATGGTGCTGAATGACAAATTGCCCGATCTGCCGATAGTTGGAGCTGAGTTGAAAATTTGGGATATGCATTCGAGGAGATGACCGTCCAGAAATCCGTCTATTTGATCCAATGGAGGTCTTCTCCTTCTGTGACGAAGATTTGAAGGTGTTGTGCGAGCATAGGATAAAGCACGGGGCTGGAGATGACACTGCTGCTGAAGCGAACCTGTTTGTGAAGGTCGCAAATAAAGCCCGGGGGATTCGTGCTGAACTTAAAGCTGTGAATGAAAGGTTGAGGAGGTCGGATGATCAGCGAATGGAGATGGATGACCTGACAAGACAGCTTGATCAAACTATCGAACAGAGGTTTGAGAAACCAGTTGAAGTGATTGATTTGGAGGTGATAAGCGAGGAGCAAGCTGCAGAAAAACAGGCGGAGACAACAGTTCAACTTGAGCCTGATGCTGAGGTCGCAGATACAGAGTTCGTAGACTCAATGCTAAATTTGAGTGAAGATGAGGCCGGTTCTGAAGACATTACAAACCCTATGGCCGGAATAAAAGGAAGGGCAGGAGCGTATATCGAACATCTTTGAAGCCAACGAGACGGAGCTAAACCAGAAGACTTCCCCAGGTGAGGTCCAACCTAGGGGGAGTATTGATAGTCACTATGTATAGGTTGGACTCACCGGCTTGTCGGTGTTACTTTTGTTTGTAATTGTTTAACTTGTAATTGTACTTGTTCTAGCGAACCTATGGGCGAATCTATAGATTCGCCCGCAGGTCAAGTAGTCTTTTGTATTAAGGTGTCGACTGGGCGAACCTATGTGCCCAGCGAACCTGTGTTGGTTCGCTAGATAGATTCGCTAGAGCGAATCTATCAGCGAACCTAACACTACTATATATTGTAACCTTATCTTCACTTTATACAACTTTTGCACATCTTTTACTAGAGCTGTTATTCACTGATTTGTGTTGTGTAATCGTTCAATTTGAGGTGCTAGGAGCATATTCTACTTATCTTTGTAGCTTATATACCTCGATTGTGTGTTGAATCTTGTTATTGGGTTGTTTGGATATTTTACACTTTGTTCTTCAAGTCTTGGATATATTTGTGTTAAACAAGTCAACAAAGCACTGAAATCACGATCATTATGGACCAACAGACTTCGTGTGAGACTTCAGGTCTGTGGGTACCACAACAAAGAAGCTCACGATGCGGTTCATCACACAAAATAGATTGCATCGTTACCCGATGTAATTTGGATGCTTCACAAGATATCTATTTGATTTGTATATACGTTTCACATGAACTAAGATGTTTCAACCACGAAAACTCATTAGAATTTAGTTAAATCATCAAAGAATATACTTGTTCAGTATACTTGTCTGAGCTGTCTCGCACATCAATTTTCACGCTTCGGTCTTTATTGTTTTCAAAATGATGCGTTGAGTAACTCTGGTGTACTATCATTTCTCATGTACATGCAAGTAGATTCAACATATTTTTGGATTTTTTTTTTTTTGGTTTTATCATGTTTTTTTTTAATAATGATTTCTCCCCCTAAACTTTTAAATTTCTTGGAAAATTGAAAGTTTAATGAAAAGAAAATGGCAGATATGTTATCAACGTATGAAGAGTGCATGCAATATACTTAATCTAAACAGACGAAATGAAACATCGGTTGTTTCTTGCACTGCCATCATTGTTTGATTTTTGAAAATGTTTTTTTTTTAATTCTTGCAATGATTCCTTTTTGTTTCCAACTCCATTTGGTGTCAGTTGCATCCAAAGCATCATGAAGAAGATTCGGTATCTTGTCATGATAAGGGATCAGATTAGATCTTTTAAAGTTAGAAAAATACCTGGAAGGGTATGCACATGATGATCTTCTTTGGACTGACCTTCTCGGCTTGTAGTAGCACTCGGATGTGTTTTGATTTACCATGTCACAAAAGGAACAGTACTTGTTGTAGTAACATTCCATTGTGTCGTGGTTGTACATCTGACAGTTGGTGCAGTACTTGTTGTAGTAGCATTCTGTTGTTGTGTGATTGTACATTTGACATATCTCGCAGTACTTCTGATGAGCCTTGAAGGGAGACTTCTTTATTCGCTTTGGAGAAGTCTTTGCAGTTGAAGCATGTTCATTCTGATGAGCTTTGACCTTTGAATCTTGTTGAAGCTTGCTTGAAGAAGCAGGAGTCTTGAACTTGTCACCTTTTGACCCATAAGGAAAAACACCTCGACTGTAGATACAATCAGAGATATGATGAGTTTCAGAGTCACATATTAAACAGTAGACGTCACTGTTTGAATCACTCGGGGATTCAGAATCTTGAGACTTTTGAGTTGAAGGAGTGTGTGGTGTAGAATCAGATGAAGTGGCCTTTGTCTTGTTCTTCTTGGCTTTGCTTTTCTTTCTTCTAACCTTCTTCTTCTTCTTCTTTGACTGATCCTCTTGTGTCTTTTCTTCTTCTTCTTGAGAAGATAGTGATTCAACAATTCCGGTTGGCACTAATTCTTCTTTTTCTTGTTCAGATGACTTTGCTTTTTCAGCTTCTTCTTTGATAAGCACAAGATCATATTGTGATCTGTTCAGTTTGTAAGCTCCATGAGTTGTACATTCAGATTATGCTTTTCGATAAGCATTGAATCAACATTCTGTGTAAGAGATTTGAATTTGTCTTCACACAGTTTGTGATCTTCTTGAAGACTTTTGAATTTCTCTTGTTCTTCTTGAAGATTGGTTTTCAGACTGCTGTTTTCTGAATTAACCATTTCAGAGAGTTTCTTCAATATTGTAATCTCTTCTTGCAGATCTTTGATCACACTGGATGAGTGTGTATTGGATTTTGCAGCTTCATTCTTGACATTCATTGCTTCTCTTTCACTTTTCTTGAGTGACTCTTCGAGAGATGTGATTCTTTGATCAGATATTTCGTGTTGTTCTTTCAGATTCTTGTGCATGGTTTCTTCCATCTTAAGTTTATTACAAACTTGTTGAAAACATTCTTTGGTGCACATCTTTTCTCTGACTTCAATTGGCATTTCAACATAAGAACTGTTCACATCTTTCTCGGTTTCCTTTTCAGACATCAGTCTCTTTATTTCTGAATTCAATTGAGCAATATTGTCTCATCTTGCTTTGCAATGGTTTCAGACAAGTTGCTGATTTCTTCATCTTTCTTTTCAGTCTCTTGAATGGAAACAACATCATTGTTTTCACTCCAATCATATTCTTCTTCTTCATCTTGATTTTCATGAGAATCTACTTTACTCACAAGAGAAAGTTTTGTGTGTTCATGAAAGTCTCTTCTCTTTTGATCACAAGCTTTGGCTTCTTGAAGATATGTTGTTTCAAACATGTGATTGAATTGTGTAATAAATTCATTGATATCTTCTCTTTTATTTTCTTCTCGGATCACGCGTAAAATGCCCGTTGAGATTTTTCTTGAATTTTCAAAGTCATCTTGATAATTTTTCTGGGAAGTCATGGTGGCTAAAAATGACTAATTTGAAATTTTGGAAAAACGAATTTTTCGATTTTTCTGGGAAGTCATGGTGGCTAAATTTTTCGATTTTGGAAATTTTAGATCATTTTTTTTACTCTAGAGACGGGTCAAACTTGGGACGGGTCACTATTTGGACGGGTCAACAATTGAGACGGGTCACAAAGTTGGGACGGCTGAACAGTTGAGACGGGTCACTGTTTGGTCGTGTCAACAACTTGGGACGTCTGAACAATGTCTTCACCCGGCTGAACAGTGTTTTTCACCCGGCTGAACAGTGTTTTTCACCCGGCTGAACAGTGTTTTTCACACGGCAGAACAATGTTTTTACCCGGCTGAACACTTCACGCGGCTGAACAGTACTTCACCCGGCTGAACAGTGCCTTCACCCGGCTGAACAGTGTTTTCACCCAGCTGAACAGTTTTCACCCGGCTGAACAGTGAAATTTCTTCTTTACCCGGCTGAAAACTTCTTCACCCGTCTGAAAATTTCTTCGAGATTATCAATTACTTAGGAAAAATTTTCTTTGAATCAATCACTTAATTCTTCAATTCTTCTTCAGATTATAATAAGTTTCTGGGCAAATATCAATTAATTCTTCAAATCTTCATATCAGATTGACTTTCCAAAGTCAAAATTGTGGTGAACATAAGATCAATTCTTCAATTTTTGTTGTTTTTGTTCAATTCAATACTCATATTAGCTAAGAAATAATGTTTCTAACAATCCTTCAAAGTATTACACCTTGAATCTGGCTAAATCTCATTCAGATCCGGATTTTTGATGAAGAACACAACAAGTGGGTTTTGAGACAAATTGACAAAATATGGATCGAAATCAACAAATCAGTGATGTTTGATCATGAACGAGGCTTAGGATAGTGATTTCTAACACATCTCAATCAACAATTTCTCAATATCAACAACAAATTCCAGATTTCAATTTTGAGCAGTGAAATGACGAACATGAACAATTTCTTCAAAAACACAGTCAAATCTTCACCAATTGATCTCAAACTTTGATGTTCTTTACACAACATGAATCAAAGCTAATGGTAGCTAAAATTCCATCAATAACAACAACAATCAAAGATCACCCAACAGCTCTGATACCAATTGATAGTTCTAGATGAACCGAGCTTGGATCTAGATCTGAGATTGTTTGGTGATGTTGTTTGCAATCAGTGATGCGGAAACTCACTGATCACGTATTGATGATTGAATGTTCATGAAGATCAATGCAAAGTATGATGAAGATTGATGATAATATGAATAGGTGAATTGTATTAGATCAATAGAGAGGTTACAAGGGATATGGAATGAAATGTAGGCAACTCCTAAACAAATGACCTAGGTGATGGTATTTATAGTCCATACCATTCACCTTACAATGTAACCTAACCACGTGCAGTTAAGCACAAACGCGCATTTAAGCACGAAACGATTACACAAATATTCTAAGACAAATACAAATTATGAACGTCTTCACCCGTGCTTGCTCGTGATGATGCTCGATATCTTCACTCGCTTATATTTGGAAAGTGACATCTTCAAATAACCCCAACAAACACTGACTTTGAGGGCCTGATTCTATGCTTCTGGTGTTTTGTCCTCATCCTTCAATTCAGGCATGGGCAAACGCTGATATGGTTTCTGCAGAAAACGTTGATTCTGATTCTGATAATTTGAGGATTGTTGACTTGAATTCTGAAACTGATTCTGATTGCTTGAACTTGACTGACCATTGAAATTCTAATTCTTTGGAGCTTTACTCTCTCTAGAAAAATGACCATAACCATTGCAATTGAAATATCTTGCCTGTGTTTTATCGAAACCAGCAGTTTTATGAATAATTGGTCTGAAATTACGATTGACATATGCATGTTTTTGTGTTCGATATGCAATCATAACCATTTGCCAATTTAGATCCATTGCTTCTACATCATCTAGATTCATTTGATGAAGATCTTAAAGTACAACATCCATTTGAGTTAGATGACTGCCTTGATAAGCTTCGAAACTTGCCATAAATGCAGTGAAAGCAGTTTTTGTTTCATCATCTTGCAATAGTATGTTCACTACATCTTTTACTTTGCATGGAATTGTAGAGTTTGAAATTAAGGGTGAGATGGAGATTTCATTGGTTGAGTTTGAACTTTTGGTGGCGATTGAGGCTGCATGTAAATTGGTGAGCTTGAATGGTATGTAGAATCCGTATAGAAACTCGCTCCAACAAACATTTCATCCTCATCTTCTTGTTTCACATGTTCTAGAGCAAGAAATGCATTATCAGCAGTATTTGAAGGATTCACGACTAATTTATACTGAGCTTGAGAACCAGATCGACCTGTATTCCTGGAACTTTCATCAATTTCCACTTCTTCTATTTTTGTAATGAGAAGATCTATATCCATTGGAAAATTCTCAGTATGTTTCAGAAGAGTAACTGTTTGTTTCCATGAATGTGGAGGAGCGCATAACAATCTATCATTCAAATCTTGAAGATCTATCTTCACACCAACATTTGTCATCTCAGTAGTTAGATGCACAAATCTATTCATCATCTGATGAACAGACTCTCCAGAGATTTGCTCAAACGGTTCCAATTGTCTCTTCAATTTCTGTTTCCTAAGACTCTTGATTTGTTCTCCTCCTTCACACAATGATTTTAGTGCTATGAACAAAGTATAGCCAGTCTGATAGGCATCCATTCTTGAAAACACTTGTAATGGCAACCTTACACATTAAGTAATAAGTCTTACTATCATTCTTCACTTTTCATAATTCTTCTCCTTGTAGATTATCCCCTGGATAAGGTTCAGTTGAGTCTTTGGTATAAGTGCTTCCATTATCAGGTGCAATTTGAACTTAAAATGTGGACCCTTTTCGATTGGCTTCCATAGATCAGTATCAATAGCACATAAATGATGTTTCAACCTGATTGTCCAATTCTAAAAATTTGCACGGTTAACTAACCTTGGGACACGATTATCTGAATCATCACTAGAAGTCATTTTAAATTTGTAAAAAGAAAATAATTTTTTTTGTTAATTTTGAAAAAGATAAATGAATTAAAAATGAAAATTAATCTGAGTGATTGAAAAGTTGATACAACTAATGTTGGACTTTATGAAACTCACACTAACCAAATTATGATCTACAAAGTATATTGTGATCTTTCTAGAAGCGGCTAGTGAAGACCATGACTCCACTATAAATAGACCATCACTTATTCATGTTTAGGTGAGAGTGTCCATTTGTGAGTCCTCACCCAAGGACGAGCTTTCCTTGGGTGAATGTGTGCTTATTGTTCACATGAGTGTATGTATAGATTTATAGATGTGCTTTGCTCAATTGTAATCATCTTACTTATCATCAATGAAATCATTACAACATTCAATTACAATTGTGTTCATGTGTGCATGATGATTGGATCACAACACCTCCCATCTCTATTCAATTCTAGTCAAGCGTGATGAATTCTAAGATCCTAGTTCAACAAATTCGAGATTAACATGTGGTATCAGAGCTTTCGGTTGCTGAATTCATCACTGTGATTGTTTGATTATGATCTGGAACCGCTGGGGATGTAAAATTGAAGAACAAGTTGATTTTGTGAAGAACAGTGAACTATTCTTCAACAAATCTGTGAATAAATGAAGAACTGATGATGATATTTGATGATTTGCTGCTAATTCAGTCAAGGTTAGTGTATCAAATCCAAATCTGATCAGAATTCATGAAGAATTGAATGAATTGATGAAGAAATTGTCATGTTCGTCATTCAAACTTGAATTCTGAAATTGACCTAGAAATCATGATTCATTGAGAAATTGAGTTGATATTTCATCTAGAGTACAACTCAATGACAACATGAATCAGATTCTATCAATTTAAAGCTGATTTTCAAATTCAAAATTTGAATTTATCTGTGATAAATGAATTTGACTTTTAAAGAGCAGAAAATTATGATCATGTTCAATCTCAAGTTGATTTGCGAGTGAATTGTGAATAATATGTGATCATATCAACAAACTTTGTTTGAAATATGTGTATGTGAATGTGATGTGTGGATAGAGATTGATCATGTTCGATGATATGTGACCATATAATCAGCAGTAGCATATACATACACACATAATATAACAATGTACAACAGCTACAGTAGAAGTGAACAGAAATTACATTAGAATTATGAACTTGTACAACATTAACATCGATCAAACAGCAGCTGCAACAGTGTACGTGATACGAACAACAGATAATGATCATAATGTGTGAATGAACTTATGGATAATAATGTGCAGCATCATCATAGAAATAAGTTCATGATGATGATGATTAATGTGTATGTTGCATCAGCAAGTGTATGTCAAGTTGAACAGCAGTGAACAGCAGGACTGCAGGTGCACATGATGTGCGATCAGCTTGAACAGCAAAACACATCAGTAGAAACAGTGTGCATCAGCAACAAAAATGAATAATCATGTACGCTGCTGTCTGTTCACAATCAACAGCAGAAAACAGTGTATACTGTGACAACCCGTAATTTCAGGTGAACACCGTTAACCTCCTCTCGTTAAACTCCGTTAAATTCTTTAGAAGTATGGGGTTTGTTTTGTAATTTACTAAACTATTTTATACACTTTAAAATCAAATTAAATAACTCCAAATGTCAAAGGACCAAAGGTGTAAATTGGTAATTATTAACCCAACCCTAACCCTCCACTCAGCGACCAAACCCAACCACCCTCCCCCTCCCTCTCGTCTTCTACGGCTGAACACAAACCCACCACCATCACCGTCGTCCTCTGCGCAGGCCACCAGAAACACAAGAGCCAACATCCGCTTACAACGTTCATCTCCGTTATTCACCTCGGCTAAGGAAGAGCGCGAGTAGCAACAGCAGTAACACCTCCCGTCGTCCTTAACTCGCCAGTAATCTGATAACAATAGCCCCACCCGACCATACGTTCTCTTCATCATCATCATCGACACAACTTGTCTTCATCATCATCATCATCGACACAACTTGTTCTTCTCTGGTCGATATCCAGCCGAAATCGACACCACTCTTGTCTCCGAGCATTTCTCTCGTAACTCGTTGTTAAAGAAGATAAGAAGCAGCCACCGGTACTCACTGCTCGTTTCCGGCGAACCCGCAATCCGACGACCACCGCAGTCATCCTCACCATCACCGATTCTTTCATGTCAGTCACTACAACCTCCGGTATGTATATATCTCGACACCGTGTAGTTTCGATTTGAGTTGATTAATTCGTTACGGTTCGGGTTCGTTTCGGTTTTTCGGTTCAAATCTGTACATAAATGCAACCACACAACTATTTTTTTTTTCTTATGTGATTGAGAGTATGTATGTACGTATATGTGTGGCATAGGGAAACAGTAGGATTGTATACGCATATGACTATGTATGTATGTATTATGATCATGCTGTGTGTACCTATTCTATGTACAGCTTGTATATATATATATATACCAGAGAATAGGGATGAATTAATTTATGCGGCTAAGTGTATGTAAATGGGTGTATATATATGCGTGATGTATATATTTGTGTGTAGGTGTATGCGATATGTATGTATTTGTTTGTATGTATATATGAGTGTTAAAGGGTATGTATGTGATGTATGTTCTATATGTATGAATGTATAGATAAATTAAGAGCAGCAGCAAACGTGCAATGTATGTATGTGTGGTGTGTTTAGGAACTGCTATATGTATGTAAATAACCAGAAACAATAGTTCGTATGTATTACATGAATTTTAGTATATACACACTGCTGCAATTTTAATAATATAGGTATATGGATCTGTATGTATGTACGCTAAGAGTTGTAACATTGAATAAGGAACGTATTTATTTGTGTTTACAGGATGTCATGGATATAAATGTGTAACAATTAGAACAGTATTGCTAGAATATCAATGATATAGTAAGTGAGTGTTGTACAAACGTATGTATACTAGTTGTTGTATGGTATATTGTGTAGGAATATGCGGCAGTAGTAGGTTCACATGAGAATGTGTATGTGTTGTATGTATCTAGTGTAGTTGTATGTATTGCATGTATTTGTATGAGTTATATATATGGTATGAATGTATAGAAAGGTGAAGTAGAGAGTTTTACATATTTATGTGGGTTTGTAAAGATGGGTTTCAGGTAACAGAAAATGTATATATGTGGGTATGATGCGATGTATGAGTACGTGTAGCGGTGTATAGTGATTTATGTGTATGGAACATTTGGTAAATGCAAGTTCAATCATGGTGTGCAATAGGTGTATAATCTTGTGTGGCGTGTTGTAATTATTTTAAACCGAACCGAACATGCGAAACCCAAGCGGATCCTATATACGTATATATTATGTTTATATATAGTACAAGTTCTTAGTTAATAATTAGTATCTAATTATTAAGCAGGTCGTAAAGCGATCTAGATTCTTGTTGGCATTTTTGCTGTTTACTCGATGTGCGCTTCAAAGGTGAGTTCACTAAACTGCACTTTTACTATTATACCCTCTTATGGGCTGAAGACGGACGAATACTTTTACGGATTTACAAATTTTGTATGTCGCATGTCTGGATTAGAGCAACTCTTATTTTGTTCATGAAAGACCTCATGGATACCTAGTTGACCGTTAGTATTTGTGAAATAGCGGGGAAATTTTGAGTAGTACTACTGGGTTTGACAAACCCCACCCGGGCTAGTCGCGCTAGCACGGCAGAAGGACCTGTCGAACGGGTGTTGAATGACCTAACATACTTACAGTGCATCCTGCTGGGATGTACGAACGGGCAAAATGCACTTAATGTGTACATACGTCAGCTTCGGTCAGATACATATGACTCTAAGGACATGTACTGTAGACTAGCTACCTACAATGACATACTTAATTTATATTTCTGCTTGCAACTGAACATACTTGATTTCATACTTACTACGGGAACTCACCAACCGTCGTGTTGACACTCGTTAGCCTTTCACTTTTTCAGGACTTTGATGTACAGCGCACTTAGGACATGGCATGGAGTCACAACTTTTCATTTAAACACTTTCTTGCATTAAAAACCATGTTTGTGTTTAACAACTATTTAAACCGTGTTTCTCCTTTTGGGCGCGTGTTTTGCGCATTTGGTTTTCATGTAAATATTTTGACTTTACCTTTCGATTACGCTTCCGCAAATTTTCAAACGTCAACTCTGTATTAAATCTCATTTAATGAAACACGTGTGTTTTGAATTCATATAGTGTCGTTTGGTGTAACTAATGTCTGAGATCCTGGTTTGTCACACACTTAACGGGTAAAACTCCGTTAGTGGATTTTGAGGGTGTGACATATACCAACAGTAAATAGTGTACAGCAGATGTACAACAGTGAATAGATGTGCGAACAACTTCATGGTGATGTGCAACAACTTATGTGTGTGCATTAAGAATGTATAAGCAACAATGAACTTGGATAGCATGCGTGAACAGCAGAAACAACAAGCATGTGCGTGTGAATATGTTTGAGCATGATGTGTAACAGTGAAGCATGTGTGTGGACAGCTGCAGTAACAATGAAAATCAACAGCAGAATGCATCCAAATGGTATGAAAAATATAGCAGCATTCTGATCTGAAAACAAAAAGCAAAAAGACAGCATAAGCATGATCTGTGAACAGCTTTTGCTGATCTACGGATAGCTACAACAACAGAACAGCAGCAACCTGATATGCGGATAGCAATAAATTACCAGACTGCTGATCCACAGATAGATGTATGTGCAGAATTAACAACAGCATTTGTTAGAGCAGCTGCTAATCTTGATCTATTAATA
Source organism: Tagetes erecta (assembly GCA_030867185.1). Classification (NCBI taxonomy): domain Eukaryota; kingdom Viridiplantae; phylum Streptophyta; class Magnoliopsida; order Asterales; family Asteraceae; genus Tagetes; species Tagetes erecta. The sequence goes on from CM061487.1 coordinate 22,758,054, forward strand.
AAAATTACATCATCGTTGTAGCAAATTGCAGAAAGTTCTGTGAATGAAAGCATCTGCACATCAGAAACAAAATCAGATTTTTATCTGATACTATAGAATTGAAGCTGACTTGCAACTGAAAAATATAAACAACAGCTTGTTTTGATCAGATTGTAGTAGCATACTGTAGTAACATGATCAACATTATTAGCAGCTGATCTGATTTGACAGCAGCAGCTAAACTGATGAAACAAGTTGCCAAAAGAAAAAGAATGCATCAATCAACCTCTTGATCATAAATTGTTTGAAAATCCAGGAATTGAAGCAACTATTAGGTGTTCTCTTCGGTTTGATGACTGGTTTGATGTTCTTGATTGAAGTTTGAAGTCTCATCTTTTGCCTATGCTTTCTAATCCTTAGAGAGTGATATGGTATGTAATCAAAAAGATACAACACATATCCGATACGAAAAAGTGTCCTCAAGAGATTCTATCCTTTGAATGAACCAAATTAGGAGATGCTTGTTGCGAGGAGGAGAACGACAATGAAGAGTGTTGAATCTTCATTGAATCAAGAGGAGATTTGATAGTTTGGATCCATAGCTTCGAATTTGGTGAGTATGAGTTTAGGGGGAGATTGTTAGACTTTATGAAACTCACACTAACCAAATTATGATCTACAAATTATATTGTGATCCTAGTGCATCAATTTAGAGATCAAAGTTGATTACAAGAATATACAAGTCAAAGTCAAATGTTGAAGTTGACTTCGGGTCTTTCTAGAAGCGGCTAGTGAAGACCATGACTCCACTATAAATAGACCATCACTTATTCATGTTTAGGTGAGAGTGTCCATTTGTGAGTCCTCACCCAAGGATGAGCTCTCCCTGGGTGAATGTGTGCTTATTGTTCACATGAGTGTATGTATAGATTTCTTGACGTGTTTTGCTCAATTGTGATCATCTTACCTATCATCAATGAAATCATTACAACATTCATTACAATTGTGTTCATGTGTACATGATGATTGGAGCACAACGCCTCCCATCTCTATTAATCATTACAACATTCAATTACAATTGTGTTCATGTGTGCATGATGATTGGATCACAACACCTCCCATCTCTATTCCAATTCTAGTCAAACGTAATGAATTCTAAGATCCTAGCTCAACGAATTCGAGATTAACAGCTAAACAGTCACACGACTGAACAATAGACAAAAACTTGAAGTCACACGACTGAACAGTAAAACTTCACATCACTGAATAGTAACAAAAATCATGACCTGACTGAATAGTAACAAAAATCTTGACCCGACTGAAAACTTGACACGGCTGAACAGTTCTTCACCCGGCTGAACAGTTACATGACTAAAAATGGTTTTCACTCGTCTAATGATCTTGACACGGCTGAATGGTTACAACCCAAGTAAAAATTTGATGACCCGACTGAATAGTTCACACGGAAAAAGTTCTTTAAACGGCTTGAAATAAGTTGACCCGACTACATAGTAACACGACTGAATAGGTTCACACGGCTCAACAGTACACTTCCAATTTTAAGTTTTTTAGATTTTTACCCATCTACAACTATAACCCTTCACACGTCTCTACAGTAACCTAGCTTTTGTTCAACAACTAAGTCCTGACACGACTAGATCATCAAAAATCAGTCAAACGGCAAGAGTATCTTCAACAGATTCATGAACATCTTTATCCATTTTTCAGTAATTCTTCAAAACTTGTTGAATTTGTCCAGAAATCACACACAAACTGTATAATCACTCGATTACAACCCTATATATCAATCAATCTCAAACAACATCTTTTGATTATGAATTTTAATGAACTTTTCGATCGAACAGTGTTCTATTTAATCTTCTTAATTCTCCAGATCCGATCAACTCTGATTGAAATTAACCTCAATAATGTGAATAAAAAATGTTTTGATGGAGAAAACGAATTAGATATCACAATCAGATCGTGAAAATCATGATTAGAGTAGTTTTGAGTATTTTTCTTGATGAATAACGAAGAACACACAATACCGAAAGCTCTGATACCAATTGATATGTTCAATTGGATCGTTACTCCTACTAACACGATTGTATATCACGGATCTAAGTAAAACAACAATCAATCAACACAGAAATCATAGTGAATAATTCACTTGTATTGATGATGAGATAGTTGTAGTACAATGGTGCAGAGAAAAAAACGAGTACAATCACACACACACTTTTTCTCACGGACACACCACTCTCACCTACAACTTTCTATTTATACACCAATACATTTAGGGAAATAACACATTTACCCTAAACAAAAACATTTGTACAAATAAAGAACAAAGTAAATCTTCACATGAGATGAGCCCTAACAATTTCCAAAATAAAAAAACAAAAACAAAAGCATCATAGTAAATATGCAATTGATTAAAAGCCCTACATTCATTAAACTAGTAATCAATTACCTAAATTTGACAAAATTACACGTTAATTCGTCCTTTATTTATATACCAGTTTGCTAGTTATGTCTTTAATGTAAAAAAACTAGATTGGACTTCCTTTATTTCTTAAGTTTGTTATATCACAAGTCCTTTACACTAACTTCCATCAATTTCATCAATCAACTTAAGGGCATTTTCGTCTTTTTAAGTATTATATTTTAAAAGACGAAATGTCTAACAAAATAGGGGCCATTTGTGTAATTTGTTTATATATTAAATAAAGGACCAAATGTGTAATTTCTTATTGTTATTATTATTATCTATGTTTTTCACATGAGGGCATAGTGGTCTTTTGCTGTAAAAAATAGAACAAATTACGATTCTCGTCCTTTATGTTTTTAAAAAATCCAACTAGCCTAAGGGTTACGCACTATTCAAATACAATACATCAACTAGGGGTGATAATCAAGTCAACCTGATCAGTTTCGCGTTAATAGGGTCAGTTAGTCGGGTTTTTTGAAAATAAAAAACTCACCTGAAACCCGACCCTATTAAGGTTCATATTTGTCGGGTTAGGGTTAATTGGGGTTCGGGTTAATAGGATCGGGTTAATAATTAACATTCAACAAAATATTATGTATTGGTCAATTTCTTATCAACATATGGATAAAGAGTATTTTTCGTCGTTGTTATAACAACTTGGATCAAATTTGTATCAGATTTGCTTTTTCTTACTTTAATCATAACTTAGCTTTCATGTTTTCAGTTTTGCTTGTTTTTAAAAGTTAAAGGGCACTTAAGAATGACGAGTGTTTTTCAAAATTAGAAGCCATTGTAGCATGTGGATTGTCGTTGGAACCTCTTAGGTTGCGGCGGTTATGACACCGGCCACGCCACATTTCGGATTGCTTGGTTTAGGAGTTTTATGACAAGTTATGGGAGCAGGGATTTCAAATTCGAGTCATTCCCGTTCAGATTAAAATAGTGAGTTTTTGCTTTGTTTTCCCGGCAAATGTGTTTGCACTAAAATTAGGGTTTAATCCATACGTTTTAGGTTTTTTGGATTTATTGACATTTGCTGATTATGTATTGTTTTGATGGAAATTTATTTTATTTGGTAGAAGATAATATCGATATATAGTTTACAAACTGTGTCTAAATGTAGATTGTGTGCAACAATTCACTCTTCGTCATATTTTGTGCAGCGCTATTTGAAGATGAGAGTGGATTGTCACTTTCTTGTTACACAGAGGTCTACAACTCCACTTGTAATCCACCTTCTATGTTTCTTTTTGTTTTATAAGCTTCTATTTGTTGTTGAATGTTGTTCTTGAGTTAGGAAAGTTAGTTGCTTCAAAATCTTTACTCATGATGAATCTTATGAGTCTTGAATTTTGCGATTTGTCATTTACGGATATAAAAATGATGAGATTTGATTATAGTTTGAATAATTTTGGTTTGACGCACACATGATGCTGGGTATGAAACTCTTTGTGTTGATTTGAGTTGCGGATGATTTTTGTCAAACAAGAAATAAATAGAATCTGGGAACCAATTCAAATGGAGAAATACGCGATTACATCAGCTTCTCAAGAGATTTTACAAGAGTTCCAAACCCTAACCGATTCAATTTCTTTGGATTCCTTGAAGCAATTACAAAACGCAATGTATGATCTATCCCCCCTTTATATCTTGTGTTCTTTATCTTTTTAATGATGCACGTGAGTTTATATTTATTAGAAATTGGTTTTGTATTCCCTAATTTAGAATCACATCAAAATACATCATAAATTGTCTTCACCTTATCAAACAAATATATATGTGAATTTTTTTCTACAATAAAAGCATGTTTATTATTGGTTTATCATACAAGTTGTCCTTGGACAAATAATCTACCCCAAAACATCCTGTTTAAATGCTTAATTGTCTTTATTGTATTCATACCTAAAGTTTCAATGTATTTTGATTTGCTAAATGATTTGTTTAAGTGTCTTACTTACTTATTTGCTATACAAGGCATATTATTTGTTTGTTTCTGCTATTTTATATTGGCCTGAACCAGAAATAACTATCAGAAGCCTTCTATGAAGGATGACAATGCTTCTTACATATTAAAGTTCTCACTTTAATGTATTGATTTGGCTTTTTTATTGATTGTTGCAGATTTTCATATGTAGTCTTTTTTGGTATCATCGTCAAATAAATTCTCAAAGTTCATTAAGAAACATTTCATGGAGTATTTGTTTAAAGAAATCAAGAGTTTAGTTCCATGGTAAATGATTAAACAGTTTTATCAATTCAACACCTTCTTTCACCTAATTCTGAACAAAAAATGATTAATTACCCAACAATTTTATTTTGTTCATTTGAGTTGACTACCACCTTTATAAATTAACTCTATTGTTAAATTTTCATTCATTGATTAAAAATTAGTTTAATATCTATGGTCATGTTGATCTTTACATTCTTATAATCTTGGATGACCGATATGTTTTGTTTGTGATATCATTAATTTGCTCAAAAAGGGTCAAATAAAAGTTAGACATATATGGTAGTGGAACTTGTACTTGGTTATCTTAGAGTTTACGTGGCTCAGTTTTATAAGAAAATATTAGTTGTTTATGAAATATATATGTATAGGGAATATTATTTCAGTGTCTTGAACTGATGTTGTTTTCCTTCATTTGTTTGGTATAGTATCTCAAATGAGTCTACAATCACTACAGTGTTCAATTTCTCCTGGTGTGCTCCTTTGGTCAGAACAATACTCTAATTTTACACTGTGACACCCCGTAAATTCTAGTTAAGACTGTCAACTATGCTTTAACTGTTCTGTTAAGTTTATATAAGTTTAGGGTCCGTTTTATAATTCACAAAAGATAACAATATTTACTTTGGATGTAAATTAATTAACTTCAAAAGTGCAGGGACCATATGTGTAAAAATGGTGACAAATTTACCCAACCCTAATCGACCCCCACCCCATCTTCGTCTTGGACTTCTGCTGAAACAGCCGCACCCACACACACATCAAATAAACAATCTCTTCGCCCCTGTTCATCTCGTTAAGTGCAGTCGCCGCAAACTTGAAAACGCATCAGCAGCCGTTATCATCATCATCATCATTGTTTGTTCTCTCTGGACTGGTTGAAAACGCAGCAGCCGCCCCCTTTCACCGTCGTTTTTCCTTGCCGACTGTTTCCAAGAATAACACGCACACACATCTTGGCTGCATCATCTCCCATCTATCTCGTTCGCATTCTTCATCGCTGGTCGCCGGATCTGAAGCACTAGCAGCAGCAACCGTCATCGTTCCTCTATTCCGATCATCTTCTTCATCTCCTTATTTATTCCGGTGAGTTTCCTAAGTTCTTTCCGATTAAGCTCTGCGGTAATGATGTGAAAATAGATGGATATATAAGTATGAACTAACATGTTTATAATGCATGATCGGTTGTATATATAACAGCAGCATGAGTAATATATATATATATATACGCATATGTATGTGTACGGTTATATGTAAAATCAGCATGTGTAAATATAGATGTATGCGATTGTTTATGTGTGTGTACTCTGCTTTGTAAGTATGTATATTGTTGTGATATGTATGATGTAAATGTTGTATGTCTAAGAATAAGTGGATTTTTGTGTACATATTCATGTGTATGCATATAATTATGATAGCGTACAGTGCTCTGTGTATGTGGTATGCTTGTATAACATGATCGATCAACAACAGGAATGTATATTGCAGCATGTACACGTGTAGATGATGGTATGTATGATTGTATATTGTAGCATGTATTTGTGTGTGATGGGATTGCGTGAAAATAAATTGAATGTATGTACATTTTGATTTCAGCAATAGATATGTATATAATCACACATAGTGCATGCATCGATATTATATATGTAAGGATTGCGAAATTTCAAATCGAATATAATAGTGTAAGTATATTTTGGACGGCAAGTATAATGATGAATGTGTATGAAATCCATTGTGTATATGTGTGTACGGTCACATTCATATGAATGTAGGTAGTTAACAGCAGCAAACCGTTATATATATGTGACCTAGGGTGTGTATACTATATGTTGAACCGTAGCAATTGTGGATGGAAGGTATATGTATTGTGTACGAAGTATTGATTGTATAAATGGTTACACGTGTAAAGGTGGTTGTTTTGGTGTGAATACATGACATGAAGTGCAAATATGAAAAGTATATGAGTCACGCAATGATAATGTGAGTCGGATCAAATTAGTGATAGGGTGTATGAAACATGCTACATGAGTATGTGTATATAAATATATGTAATCGTAACATAAATAACTAATGATTAACAATTAACTATTAAGCAGGTCTTAAGACGGTTTAGGATCTCTTGTTGCATTTTTGCTGTTTATTTGTCGTGCGCTTCAAAGGTAAGTTCACTAAACCACACTTTTACTATATCACCCTTTTATGGGCTGAGAACGCGAACGATTACTTTTACGGATTTACAAATTCTGTATGTCGCATGTCTAGATTAGAGCAACTTTTATTTTGTTCATGAAAGACCACATGGATACCTAGTTGACCGTTAGTATTTGTGAAATAGCGGGGAAATTTTGAGTAGTACTACTGGGTTTGACAAACCCCACCCGGGCTAGTCGCGCTAGCACGACAGAAGGACCTGTCGAACGGGTGTTGAATGACCTAACATACTTACAGTGCATCCAGCTGGGATGTACGAACGGGAAAAATGCACTTAATGTGTACATACGTCAGCTTCGGTCAGATACATACGCCTCTAAGGACATGTGCTGTAAACTAGCTACCTACAATGACATACTTAATTTATATTTCTGCTTGCAATTGAACTTACTTGATTTCCTACTTACTATGTGAACTCACCACCGTCGTGTTGACACTTGTTAGCCTTTCACTTTTTCAGGTCATTGATGTACAATGCTCTTAGGACATGGCATGGAGTCACAGCTTTTCATTTAATCATTTACTTGCATTAAAAACCATGATTTGAGTTTAACAACTATTTAAATTGTGTTTCTCCTATTGGGCGCGTATTTTGCGCATTTAGTATCCACTTAAATATTTTGACATTTCATTTCGATTACGCTTCCGCAAACTTTCAAACATCAACTCTGTATTAAATTTCTATATTTCTAAATTAATGAGACATGTATATTTTAAATTCATATAGTGTCGTTTGGTGTAACTAATGACTGAGATCCTGGTTTGTCACACCTTTAACGGTAAAACTTCGTTAGTGGATTTGGGGGTGTGACGGATTGGTATCAGAGCCATTGGTTATAGCGAACTAGGTTTGCATTGCATCACATTCTAGACTATAACTGTACACTACATTAGTTGCACCGAGTGAATTATTTATGAACTTATTATTTGTTAGTGACTTGTACACACTTGATTTCAGAAATGACATTAGTTGCACTTGTGTAAATTTATTTGTGACCCATATACATGTTATTTACACATACACACACCTACACTAGCATTATATGAAGTGACCAGCTCGTATTATGTGACACTATAGGGCAAATTTTATATATTTTTTTTGTGACTTGCTCTGCTAATGAAGCTTGAACTAGGTGTGTATTTGCTAGCTTCTTAATTGTTCACTGAAGTAGGCATGAGAAATGTTTGACAATGACGCTGTTCAAAAGTTATCCCGCTTTTTAGGCCAAATTTTTTTTAGGGGCCATAGTTGGGAAATGTTTATATTCCATTATAACTTGAAACTTACAAGGTTATGGCAACAAACAGGTTTCGTATGAAGCCTAAACAATTCAGTTTTGAATTATCTACCTCATTATGGCAACCAACCGGCAGAGACCGATGCCTATGGTATAGAGGTACGTGAGCTTAACACTAATGGATTATTGTCCAGAAACTCATTCATAGTGAGATCTTGATTTAATACTTATGTGACCTACTACATGCTATAACATGTTACTTAATACTTATACGACACATTCGTGTGCTATAACATGTTACTTAATATGATACATTATTAGTTGTAACATGTCACTTATTGTGTGATCACAACGTTCTATTTACTTGATTTGATAGTTCTAGATGAACCAAGTTGGATCTAGATCTGAGATTGTTTGGGGATGTTGTTTGCAATCAGTGATGCGGAAACTCACTGATCACGTATTGATGCTTGAATGTTCATGAAGATCAATGCAAAGTATGATGAAGATTAATGATAATATGAATAGGTGAATTGTATTAGATCAATGGAGAGGTTACAAAGGATATGGAATGAAATGTAGGCAACTCTTTTCATAAATGACCTAGGTGATGGTAATTATAGTCTATACCATTCACCTTACAATGCAACCTAAACACGTGCAATTAAGCACAAACACGCATTAAAGCACGAAACGATTACACAAATATTCTAAGACAAATACAAATTATGAACGTCTTCACCCGTGCTTGCTCGTGAGGATGCTCGATATCTTCACTCGCTTATATTTGGAAAGTGACATCTTCAAATAACCCCAACAGTACTCCCCCTAAGATGACACTTTACAAATCTAACATATTAGCTTAAATCTTCATGTGGCGAGTATAGAGAGCAACTTAAAGTTTTGGTATGCATTATCTTCAAGAGGACCCAACAGTACTCCCCCTAAGATGATGCTGTCAAAACTCTGTCTTTCAACAAGCAATCTGCATCCTTCTCTCCCTTTTGAGTAACATCAGAGGCTATGGAAAGAAATACACAGAGAGTAGATTCCGGTGAATCTATATATCAGCAACGGGATCTTCTTCAACGGTTCAAGTAGAATGAGAAGACTTCTTTGACTTAGAATACTCCCCCTCAACTTTTGCTTTAGAGGTTAACGGGATCTGTGTATGAGATATTAAGAGGAGGATTCTTAACACTCAACAATCTGACTTGGAGATCTTTGGACTGGAATCAGGCTTGAACAGGAACATCTTCAAGTCGCGTGGAAGCTTGTTCTGCAATGGAAACTGTTCCTGCAACTCAAAGAAAAACATTAAAACTCAGGCAATAATGTGCATTTATCATCAATGTAAAGATTAAGTTCTCAATCGGATGAGATATTGCTTGATGAACAACTCCTACATCAATAACACATGTTAAACTGCCAACACAAAAGAAAAATATTAAAATGACAATCTTTTTGGTGTTTTTGAATTTTTCAATGTTTTTGATATTTTTGGAATTTTCTCTTTACATTCTGAATCTTTAACCTGCAATGAGATCATACCAGCAATTAATCCAACACATGTTTTGCAGTTTTTAAAATAGACATTTGAATTGTGAAGTAATTGAGTGATAAATTGTTGAACAAAACAATTAGCTCGAAGTGACACACTTACTTTTTCTATTCTTGATGATCAATTAGGTTGATTAGGAATAAGTTTTGGGTGACCCATACTTTGCACATTAGAAAGTTATACACCTCATCTAAATATCCTGAGAACAACTCAACACGTCAGGTCACTTACAATCATAAACAGTGTGGAAATTGGGTTCAATTTGGATTTGGTCCACTTTGGGACTTCTTTTGAATTCCTTTTTGGAATTTTTCTTTTTCCTATTGTTCCCCTTGGGAATCTTCTGAATTCCATTTTGGAATTTGATTGGTGACGGTCCACATTTAGGACTCTTTTTGTTCCATTTTGGAATCTTTTGCTGCATCTTGAAGCTCAAAAGAGACTTCCTGTGAGACTCCAGGTCTGTGGGTACCATAACAAAGAAGCTCACGATGCGGTTCATCACACTGAATAGATTGCATCGTTACCCGATGTAATTTAGATGCTTCACGAGATATCTATTTGATTTGTATAAACGTTTCACATGCACTAAGATGTTTCAACCACAAAAACTCATTAGAATTTAGTTAAATCATCATAGAATATACTTGTTCAGTATAATTGTCTGAGCTGTCTCGCACATCAATTTTCACGCTTCAGTCTTTATTGTTTAAAATGATGCGTTGAATAACTCTAGTGTACTATCATTTCTCATGTACGTGCAAGTAGATTCAACATATTTTTGGATTTTTCTGATTTTTTCATTTTTTTTTAATTTTTTTAATAATGATTTCTTCCCCTAAACTTTTAAATTTCTAAGAAAATTGAAAGTATAATGAAAAGAAAATGGCAGATATGTTATCAACGTATGAAGAGTGCATGCAATATACTTAATCTAAACAGACGAAATGAAACATCGGTTGTTTCTTGCACTTCCATCATTGTTTGAATTTTTGAAAATGTTTTTAAAAATTCCTGCAATGATTCCTTGTTGTATCCAACTCCATTTGGCGTCAGTTGCATCGAAGGCATCATGAACAAGATTCGGTATCTTGTCATGATAAGGGATCAGCCACGGTCTTCTTTTCTTTGTTTGACCGGCCTCCATAACCGTCCCTAACACACTAACAAATCAGTTAGAGGTAATGACCCAAACCATTTCGGTTTTGGGTCGTCCAAATTCATCAACATAAGAGATATTCTCATAAGTGCAAGGAATACCTTCAGGTGGTGGTTCTGATGATACAATGTAATTTGTACCTTCATCTTGTTTCATGGATTGTTTGTCAAAAGAGAAATTATAGTCATTTTCAAACAGATTATGAATTTCTTTTGAAAACAGGTTTTGTTGACTATATTTCTTATTCAAAGATTGATTCACTATTGGAATCATTTTATCATTTAAGAGATGATTTCCCTTTTTGTTTTTGAGAAACTTTGGTGTCCATGAATCATTGACATGTTGATTTTCATCAATAGAATGTCTATGATGAGATCTTTTAAAGTTAGAAACGTACCTGGAAGGGTATGCACGTGATGAACTTCTTTGGACTAACCTTCTCGGCTTGTAGTAGCACTCGGATGTGTTGTGATTTACCATGTCACATAAGGAACAGTACTTGTTGTAGTAACATTCCATTGAGTCGTGGTTGTACATCTGACAGTTGGTGCAGTACTTGTTTTAGTAGCATTCCGTTGTCGTGTGATTGTACATTTCACAAATCTTGCAGTACTTCTGATGAGCCTTGAAGGGAGACTTCTTCCTTTGCTTTTGAGAAGCTTTTGCAGTTGAACTTTTCTCTTGATGAGGAGCTTTGACCTCTGAATCTTGTTGAAGCTTGATTGAAGAAGCTGGAGTCTTGAACTTGTCACCTTTTGACCCATAAGGAAAGACACCTTGACTGTAGATACAATCTGAGATATGATGAGTTTCAGAGTCACAGATTAAACAGTAGATGTTACTGTTTGAATCACTCGGGGATTCGGAATCTTGAGACTTTGGAGTAGAAGGAGTCTGTGGTGTAGAATCAGATGAAGCGGCCTTTGTCTTGTTCTTCTTGGCTTTGCTCTTCTTTCTTCTAACCTTCTTCTTCTTCTTCTTCTTCTTCTTCGACTGAAACTCTTCTGTCTTTTCTTCTTCAGAAGATAGTGATCCAACAATTCCGGTTGGCACTAATCCTTCTCTTTCTTGTTCGGACGACTTTGCTTTTTCAGCTTCTTCTTTGATAAGCACAAGATCAGATTGTGGTCTGTTCAGTTTGTCAGTAAGCTCCATGAGTTGTACATTAAGATTATGCTTTTCGATAAGCATTGAATCAACAGTCTGTGTAAGAGATTTGAATCTGTCTTCACACAGTTTGTGATCTTCTTGAAGACTTTTGAATTTCTCTTGTTCTTCTTGAAGCTTGGTTTTCAGACTGTTGTTTTCTGAATTAACCATTTCAGAGAGTTTCTTCAACCTTGTAATCTCTTCTTGCAAATCTTTGATCACACTGGATGAGTGTGCATTTGATTTTGCAGCTTCATTCTTGATAGTTGTAACTTCTCTTTCACTTTTCTTGAGTGACTCTTGAAGAGATGTGATTTTGTGCTCTGATGTCTTGTGTTGTTCTTGGAGATTCTTGTGCCTTTTCTCTTCATCCTGGAATTTATCCGAAATCCTGAAAGAATATGTTCTGTAGTGTTCACATTGTTGAAAACATTGTTTGGTGCACATCTTTTCTCTTACATTGACAGGCATTTCAACAAATGAAATCTGAACATCTTTCTCGGATTCCTTTTCAGACATCAATTTCTCCATTTCTGATTTCAATTGAGCAATTCTCTCATCTTGCTTTGCAATGGTTTCTGACAAGTTGCTAATTTCTTTATCTTTCTTTTCAATCTCTTGAATAGAAACGACATCATTGTTTTCACTCCAATCATACTCTTCTTCTTCATCTTGATTTTCATGAGAATATGTTTGAGTCACAAGAGCAAGCTTTATATGTTCATGAAAGTCTCTTCTCTTTTGATCACAAGCTTTGGCAACTTGAAGATATGTTGTTTCAAACATGTGATTGAATTCTGTAATAAATTCATTGATATCTTCTCTTTTATTTTCTTTTCGGATCACAGGTAACATGCTCGTTGATATTTTTCTTGAATTTTCAAAGTCATTTTGATGATTGTTCTGGGATGTCATATTGGCTAAAAATGACTGATATGAAATTTAGGAAAGTTTTTTTTTTTTTTTTTTTACTGTTTGGAAGGGTCAAACACTGTTTGGATGGGTCAAGCACTATTTGTACAGGTCAAGCACTGTTTGGACGGGTCAAGCACTGTTTGGACGGGTCAAGCACTGTTTGGACGGGTCAAGCACTGTTTGGAAGGGTCAAGCAATGTTTGGACGGGTCAAGCACTATTTGGAAGTGTCAAATTTTCAGCTTGGACGTTTCAGCACTATTTGGACGTGCCAAGAACAGTTTGGGTGTCAACACTTAGGAAAATTTCCTTGAATCAAACACTTAATCATATCTTCAAATCTTTATATTAGATTGACTTTTCAAAGTCAAAATTGTGATCAACACAAGATCAATTCTTTAATTTTTGTTGTATTTCTTCGATTCAACACTTGTATTAGCTGAGGAATGATGTTTCTAACAATCCTTCAAAGTATTACACCTTGAAACAAGCTAAATCTCATTCATATCCGGATTTTTTGATGAAGAACACAACAAGTGGGTTTTGAGATAAATTGAAAAAATATGGATTGAAATCAACAAATCTGAATGGTTGGATCATCAACGAGGCTTAGGATTATGATTTCTAACATATCTCAATCAACAATTTCTCAATATCAACAACAAATTTCAGATCTAAAATTTGAGCAGTGAAGAACACGAACATGAACAATTTCTTCAAAAACACAGTCAAATCTTCACCAATTGATCTCAAACTTTGCAGTTCTTTACACAAACATGAATCAAAGCTAATGGTAGCTAAAATTTCTTCAATAACAACAACAATCAAAGATCACCCAACAGCTTTGATACCAATTGATAGTTCTAGACGAACCGAGCTTGGATCTAGATCTGAGATTGTTTGGGGATGTTGTTTGCAATCAGTGATGCGGAATCTCACTGATCACGTATTGATGCTTGAATGTTTATGAAGATCAATGCAAAGTATGATGAAGATCATGATAATATGAATAGGTGAATTGTATTAGATCAATGGAGAGGTTACAAAAGATATGGAATGAAATGTAGGCAACTCTCTTTACAAATGACCTAGGTGATGGTATTTATAGTCCATACCATTCACCTTACAATGTAACCTAACCACGTGCAGTTAAGCACAAACGCGCATTTAAGCACGAAACGATTACACAAATATTCTAAGACAAATACAAATTATGAACGTCTTCACCCGTGCTTGCTCGTGAGGATGCTCGATATCTTCACTCGCTTATATTTGGAAAGTGACATCTTCAAATAACCCCAACAGTACTCCCCCTAAGATGACACTTTACAAATCTGACATATTAGCTTAAATCTTCATGTGGCGAGTATAGAGAGCAACTTAAAGTTTTGGTATGCATTATCTTCAAGAGGACCCTACATGATTGGATATTACCATTGCATGCATATTGTACACTCAGATTGTGTTTAGACTAGTACTCTTACACTTAGTATGAACTTACACCGGACCTGATACATGCGACCCAATGGACATCACACTGATAGTCTGTTAGTGTCCTATCCACCTAGTATAGTCGTTCCCTACTTATAAGTTAACATACACTTATACCCATTCAATACTTGACATGGGATAGCAATATCATACGGATGATTCTAAACCAAAGAACATGATAAAACGTAAGATTAACGTACCCGATGGGAGACAAACTTGGGTGATCGTGTATGGTAAATTGACGATTACGGATGCGCAACGTAATGGTGAATTTACAGGTACATGATGATCCTGGCAAAATCTGCCATGTGGGTGATACCCGAAAAGAAACACAAAAAGGATGAACCAATCAATACAAATTCATCTGAAACAAACATCAATCTCTAAATACCGTACCGATTTCAAGTCTATGCTTGACTGAGCCCATAAAATCCATATACGGATGGTATACAATTACAATACAATCTTTGATGGCATATGATAAGTTTATTTTTAAACTACATACATTTTACCTTATACACCTAAATTAAAGATAATTGAAATCTTTCTTTGGTGACACAAATAAGAACAAAGATCTATGTTGAAAAACCTTACAAAGTTTTACTACTACTACTACTATATTTGTCCTCTAATGATATAACTCATTCCACATAAAATCAATCTGAATCCACCAGTTGAAACATTTACCTTGCTAAAGTCACAAACTTATATACTTAATGGGATGCTTTAAATTTTAGTCAGTATACTATGACCTCTTGCCAACAGTCAGTGACATCTTAACATTATTGGTTAAACAACCCTGTAATTTTTAGGATTCCATGGAGGAGTCTAATAAAACCAACAACTTATAAAATATATAATAATACTAAAACTCTTGTTGATACGATTAACCAACCGTGTAATATTGCACATTCAAAATCACCCTTGTGAATAAATCCATATCGCTTAAACATTCATGTAATAACCCCGTAACATACCAAACTCGTTCTAGAAGTACTTCACTTAATCGTACTCTATTCTCAAACATATTTTCCCAATTCTTCAAGGTAAACAGAACTTAAAGTTGTTTCTTCTGATAATAAGTTACCCCAAAAGTAATTCGGACTTATTTTGTTTCTACTACTAACGATGCACCAATGAGCCACGTGTGTGGTAAGTATACGTTTCGATCTAGTTGATGACTCGTCTTGATCCAACACTCTCGTAAATGTTAATTTTCACACCCAATCTACATCTCCACTGTTGTAAACCACGTTTTGGGTCTAAATTTTTTTTTCTTTCTTTTTCCTTCCTTAAGAACGTTTAATTTTTAAAAAATTATCTACATTTTGTCCATCTTAATATATACGCAAACTCCTCAACTTGATTATTCGCGTAACAGAACCAAGCTAAGCACTGTCAAAGTCTCGATCTGTGATTATTCACATTCAAACCACAAAAAATTCTAATACATAACCGATGTTACACTATATATAATAACGATAACATTTCACTTAAACATACAATTCCTTACCCCAACCCTTTTAATGACTTAGTAAAGTAGGCAAGAATGTTAGTAGGTGACTGGTACGCCTTCAAAGTGCTGGTGGTGTGGTGGGTTAGCTGCGGTACACCCTATACATAAACATCAAAAGTACGTTGGAGGTGGGACTTGAAACCAAACCAATAATTAACTTGAGAAACTCTAATATATAAACATGTAATTTTTTTTAATGTTGTTCGATCTATCACTTATAGGGTAACCCACTATGTACTCAGATAATTATAACTACCATACATCCTTTATTCACAGTAACAACAACAACAAAAAACAAAGAAACAAATGTTCCATAACTGACTCACGCATATAAGTTATGATTTTGAATACCTTCCACGACTTCAAGGGTTCACGTGATAAATACCATCGTCAACAATGAACCACTAATATCAACTAATGTTTTGAGAAAGTTTTACTCATTATGGTCCAGGATAACCACTTTCTGTTATGTTTCATTCCTAGTAACACCTTTTATGTGGGTTATACCCGGAAGCACAAACGTGTAAAATAACTCAACACAAATCCATCTAAACAAAAGACTACCTGGAAAGAAAACTTATTCTTAAGTAACGCACTAATATCAAGTTTATCCTTGATTACATTCGTTGAAACCCATCCAAGGAGGATAAACACTTAAAATACCACTATAAATGAGAAAAAATACAAACTCAGATATGTACAAACTTCCTCACATCTAAATTATCGTACAAATTCTACTATGGAAGTCGATCTAATGACCCGATCACAAAATTAATGAATTTTTAGAAAACTTAATATTATTACACTACTATATAGTGACACCAATGTTAGTGACTTATCCCCCATAAATATGAATATCAAATACTTTTCATAACGCTAAAGATTCACATGATAAATAGAACAATCCACAATAAACAACTAATGCCAACTAGCGTTTTGCGTGAGCCTTAACCATTGCTAGTCCGGATAAAAACTTCTCATTTCGTTTCATCTCGATACACTTTGTGTTTGCTAAACAAAATATTATACATACATATATATATATATATATATATAATTAA
The DNA here is from genome assembly GCA_030867185.1 of Tagetes erecta. Lineage (NCBI taxonomy): Eukaryota > Viridiplantae > Streptophyta > Magnoliopsida > Asterales > Asteraceae > Tagetes > Tagetes erecta. The sequence continues at coordinate 22,775,051 of CM061487.1, forward strand.
TGTTCTCATAGTCATTTGACTCTCTAAGTGTACAATACCATTCTTTCAAAGTTCCAGTTTATTCAAGAGATCCTACCTTGTATGAAAATTAATTTCCTTGATCACAACTATTTGAGCCACAGTGTAAGCAATAGTCAGCTAATCGTTCTAAACCATGAAAATTCCAATAGAATAAACTACATGCTTAATGAAATTAGATGTTACACGACCAAAGTAATGAATTAACATGACATCCTTATCTGACCCGTTAGTAAACTTAGAACTCGAGACCTTAAACACTTTAAAGGTTCAAACACTATCACCCAGTGAAGCTTAATATCAAAAATTCTTGCTAGCATCTTATTGATTGAACTCGGATATAATTCAGGCGTACTAAAACCTGCATATTAAAAGAAATATGTTTAGGCCAGTCTAAAAGAACTACACGATTGAACTAATCTGCTATTCGAGTAGAAAGATAAGATACTTGAAAACTTTCTGTATGAGAAATACTGGGCGTACCATATCCCCCGCCCCCCGGTAATAAAACTCAGATTCCATCTACAAGAAAACTTACTGTACTCCAAAGAATTGGGAGCAAATCATATAACACAAACTCTTTTGTTTTCAACAGTACTTAAGTTCGTAAACTTTAATAACATATCATCTTCTGTCATGCAACCACTTGTTCTCTTGACCACAACAAAATCTCATAATCATCAAAAAAAAAATACTTACAAAATTTCCTGAAAATTTTTGCTTACATCATGTACTTCCGAACACCTAAGTAATATTATTATTTATCATTCTCCATCGATTCTTAAAAATTTCTATGACACCCATGGTGTTCACATGTTGACAACACTCCTTTTAATAAAGTACAATATCTACACGAAGTTGAGTCAATTTAAACATCTATAAGAATACATGATTCTTTAGGTAAGACATAATCCTTAGATTTCTAAATAAAAACTTCAAGCTCATTTTATATAAATATCTAGAAACATTCTAAACATAATTCGCCCTTTACAAATGGAGAATTTCCAAAACATTGAAAATTCATCAAACCTACGATAAATCGAACCATTCGAATATGTCATAGGATTGGTCCAATAGTTCTCGTGTCCTCAGCCAAATAGAGTATCTCCTAGAGAGACTCGTCATGCTACTTAGTATCTTATAAATAACAATTACTTTTAGTTGAGGAACTAGTTGAATTGGTAAGCCTAGAATTCGAAACACTCAAAAATAGTAAGACTCTTTTATTTAACGTTCGTTGAAATTCTAAGAGTGAATGGAATCTCACATAAGAACGCGGAAAATCTAATAATGTACAAACATTCTTGGCTATTCAAAACGTCAACGTCATATGAAAATTCCAATGGTTAAATTTCGGGACGAAATTTCTTTTAACAAGGGGATGATGTGACAACCTAAAAATTTTCTTTTCTTTTGTTCTTTTTGATTGCGGTCAACCATGATATGGCGAAATTTTCCGGACGAAAATTCTTTTAACAAGGGGATGATGTGGCACCCCGGAAATTCTAGTTAAGACTGTCAACTATGCTTTAACTGTTCTGTTAAGTTTATATAAGTTTAGGATCCGCTTTATAATTCACAAAAGATAACAATATCTACTTTGGATGTAAATTAATTAACTTAAAAAATGCAGGGACCATATGTGTAAAAATGGTGACAAATTTACCCAACCCTAATCGACCCCCACCCCATCTCCGTCTTGGACTTCTGCTGAAACAGCCGCACCCACACACACATCAAATAAACAATCTCTTCGCCCCTGTTCATCTCGTTAAGTCCAGTCGCCGCAAACTTGAAAACGCATCAGCAGCCGATATCATCTTCATCATCATTGTTTGTTCTCTCTGGACTGGTGGAATACGCAGCAGCCGCCCCCTTTCACCATTGTTTTTCCTTGCCGACTGTTTCCAAGAAATAACACGCACACACATCTTGGCTGCATCATCTCCCATCCATCTCGTTCGTATTCTTCATCGCTGGTCGCCGGATTTGAAGCACTAGCAGCAGCAACCGTCATCGTTCCTCTATTCCGATCATCTTCTTCGTCTCCTTATTTATTCCGGTGAGTTTCCTAAGTTCTTTCCGATTAAGCTCTGCGGTAATGATGTGAAAATAGATGGATATATAAGTATGAACTAACATGTTTATAATGCATGATCGGTTGTATATATAACAGCAGCATGAGTAATATTTATATATATATATACGCATATGTATGTGTACGGTTATATGTAAAATCAGCATGTGTAAATATAGATGTATGCGATTGTTTATGTGTGTGTACTCTGCTGTGTAAGTATGTATATTGTTGTGATGGGTGTATGTATCATGTAAATGTTGTATGTCTAAGAATAAGTGGATTTTTGTGTACATATTCATGTGTATGCATATATTTATGATAGCGTACAGTGTTGTGTGTATGTGGTATGCTTGTATAACATGATCGATCAACAACAGGAATGTATATTGCAGCATGTACACGTGTAGATGATGGTATGTATGGTTGTATAATGTAGCATGTATTTGTGTGTGATGGGATTGCGTGAAAATAAATTGAATGTATGTACATTTTGATTTCAACAATAGATATGTATATAATCACACATAGTGCATGCATCGGTATTATATATGTAAGGATTGCGAAATTTCAAATCGAATATAATAGTGTAGGTATATTTTGGACAGCAAGTATACTGATGAATGTGTATGAAATCCATTGTGTATATGTGTGTACGGTCACATTCATATGAATGTAGGTAGTTAACACCAGCAAGCCGTTATATATATGTGACCTAGGGTGTGTATACTATATGTTGAATTGTAGCAATTGTGGATGGAAGGTATATGTATTGTGTACGAAGTATTGATTGTATAAATGGTTACACGTGTAAAGGTGGTTGTTTTGGTGTGAATACATGACATGAAGTGCAAATATGAAAAGTATATGAGTCACGCAATGATAATGTGAGTCGGATCAAATTAGTGATAGGGTGTATGAAACATGCTACATGAGTATGTGTATATAAATATATGTAATCGTAACATAAATAACTAATGATTAACAATTAACTATTAAGCAGGTCTTAAGACGGTTAAGGTTCTCTTGTTGCATTTTTGCTGTTTATTTGTCGTGCGCTTCAAAGGTGAGTTCACTAACCACACTTTTACTATTTCACCCTTTTATGGGCTGAGAACGCGAACGATTACTTTTACGGATTTACAAATTCTGTATGTCGCATGTCTGGATTAGAGCAACTTTTATTTTGTTCATGAAAGACCTCATGGATACCTAGTTGACCGTTAGTATTTGTGAAATAGCGGGGAAATTTTGAGTAGTACTACTGGGTTTGACAAACCCCACCCGGGCTAGTCGCGCTAGCACGACAGAAGGACCTGTCGAACGGGTGTTGAATGACCTAACATACTTACAGTGCATCCTGCTGGGATGTACGAACGGGCAAAATGCACTTAATGTGTACATACGTCACCTTCGGTCAGATACATACGCCTCTAAGGACATGTGTTGTAGACTAGCTACCTACAATGACATACTTAATTTATATTTCTGCTTGCAATTGAACTTACTTGATTTCCTACTTACTATGTGAACCCACCACCGTCGTGTTGACACTTGTTAGCCTTTCACTTTTTCAGGTCATTGATGTACAATGCTCTTAGGACATGGCATGGAGTCACAACTTTTCATTTAATGATTTACTTGCATTAAAAACCATGATTTGAGTTTAACAACTATTTAAATTGTGTTTCTCCTATTGGGCTCGTATTGTGCGCATTTAGTATCCACTTAAATATTTTGACATTTCATTTCGATTACGCTTCCGCAAACTTTCAAACATCAACTCTGTATTTGTAAAACCCTAAATTTTGACGTAAGACTATGCTGTTTACGAGCGGTTGTTCATGTAAATAGCACATTGAATAAAAAGTCCTAATGTATAGAGATAAACCCTAGGGGTGATAGAGGACTGAAAATGAAGAACGTGGGTGAAAGCGGAACTCAAATCGAAGTTATAACGAAGCGGGAAATGCGAAAACACCCGAGGAATGCCCGAAAACTTCTTTCGAGCATATCTTGACTTAGAAGAAGAGTTACGGAGCCCATAATATATGAATTCCACGTGTTTCGACGAGAGGAATCTGAAAATGTAGGTTACGCGGTCCGCGCATCATGGGGTAGGCCCCTGCGCGTATCGCCTAGTGCCAGTCGGGTGCAAAACAGCTGGCAGCCACTCACCATCTACGCGATACGCGCAGATGGTGCATGTGGGCTGCGCGTATCGCCTGGAACAGCCCAGACAGCCTATAAAAGGGGGTGCAACCCCCCTTCACTTGTGCCCAAACCTCTCTCTCTCTAGAACTTTTTAGAGAGAGAAACTAGTCAATTTTGTTGCGGAATCGCGCCTCGAGTGCGGTACCCTGCGTCGTGACGTTCCTTCGAGTCTCGGACGCGTGTAGATCGCTTGGCGTGCGTTGAGGTTCTGCCCGAGTGAAGATCGGTGATCGTCAAGGTGTTGCGCGATTGAAGATCGGTGATCGACGAGGTAATGGTCTTTCATTCTCGATTAGTTTAGGACGGGAATCGGGTTGGGAACCCGATGGGAATGCGGGGTGAAGATACCCGCATAGCACGAGAGACGTGCAAGGGGAAATGGTTGCGGGATTAAACACCCGCAACTAACGGGTAGATTACCCGGGGAGGGTGCGGATTGAATATCCGTACCCTAGGGGTATGATATCCGTTGTGAACGGGTAACATATCTCTGTAGGATTCGTTTAGATCCCCGAGGTTCGGGATTTGGTAAGCGTAGGTGGCAACGACTCGTGTCTAGTCGTATGCTTCGCTAGTTATGCCCAAGGACTTACATAGTCTTAGGAATCGTTATTTATAATGTTGTGATATAGCGTTATAGGTGGATTATAGCTATTGAGGTTGATTGTCGATATAGCTATTTGTGTGATCGTGAAGATATCCATTTGGATTGATTGTTGGGATTAGATCAAGGACCGAAGCTAGTTGTGAGCTTGTTGTGATCTTGTTGAGGTGAGTTCATACACTCAAACTCTTTTGAAATGATGGTATGTTTTACAAAACTGGATGTGTTGCTTAAACCTGTTTTGGTTGCAAATGATTGTGAGTTTTTGTATAAACTCTTTTGGATTGGTTGTGTTCTTAAACTGTTGTTTTTGAACGGTTGGCTAGCAATCTACGGTAAATATCGGGCAATACCACTCCAGATTATAGGGGTGACGCGGGTAAAACTTAGAAGGGTATATGCATATATTCTGCTCCAGCGCAGACGTGCCAGACGGAGTTGTTGAGGGGTTTTATTCGTATTGTCTGGGAGTATTTAACGGATGATACTAGCATGTTTGTGAAATGTTTGTAAGTGATGGAGTTCGTGGTAACTCTTTGATCAATGGAGCTTGGTAACTCGTTGAACAAGGTTTTTACAAGCATTTGGTTGAATGTTTTGAAGTGTTTTGTAAAATGTTTTATTATGAACTCACCAGCGTAAGCTGACCCTTTCTTTTAAACTTTTTGGCACACATCCTTGGTGCCGAGTGATGCAGGAAAGCATTGTTGAGGCTAGAGCAGGTAGAAGGCTTGCGGGCTTAGAAGATAGACGCTCTGGACCTAGAATAGTTGCTAGCTTTAGTTTGTTAATGTTATGTATCAAACAAACAATTGTCGTCTTGTAAACAATGTATTGTATATATGAAGTTTAATGTATGCACAACTTTAAGTTTTAAGTTGTGTGTATGTATGTTTGTTGATTCCGCTGCGTTGCTCCTTATATCCATCGGTCACACGCGATAACCCCCGGGCACCTGGGACCGCCCGCCGTGTTGGGGTTGTGACAGGCTTGGTATCAGAGCCGTAGTTTAAGCGAACTAGGTACAAGCTTAGTATCTAGACTTAAACTAAGATAAGATAGGATAAGTGCCCGCATAGGTGTATAGAAGTCTCCTTTCTGGAAAGGGAAATGGGTTTTGGTATAAACGTGGCGGAGAATGGCTAAGAACACGATCAGCGCGGTAAATAAATAATTGCAACTGGCCACTGTCATTATTTGTTTACAAGCACTATATTTTTTTTAATCATGGTCCATCATGTGAATACTGATTCCCTACTCTCTTTTGTAGGTAGAGTTATGGCTGGTAAAAGGAAAGGTAGCGGTAGACCTCCTCCTACAAGAAGAAGTACTAGGACGAACACGAATAAAGAAACTGATAACACTGAGACTATCGAGAATCATGATAATGACGGAGAGAAAGTTATCATGACGGAAACCCAGTTTAATTCGGCGGTTGCTGATCAAGTCTCCAAGGTACTGGAAACCATTTTGCCTAGGATCATAGACTCTGCACTGCAAAGAAGATCAAATGAAGAGAATCATGGAGGCAGTGGTGGCACTGGAGGTGGCACAGGAGGCAGTGGTGGTACCAGAGGCAATGGTGGCACGGGAAGTGGTGGCGATGCCAGAGGCGATGGTGGTACTGGTGGAAACGATGGTGGAAGAATCCCTAAGCGAGGTTGTTTGTATAAAGGTTTTAAGGATTGTACTCCTAAACCCTTCAGTGGAAAAGGTGGTGCCATAGTGACATATAATTGGATTTTTGCGATGGAAGCTGTGATTAACATCAGTGAGTGCCGTGATGATCAAGCGGTCAAGTATGCTGCTCATTCGTTCGAGGAAGAAGCTATGCATTGGTGGAAGACGATAGTCCAATGGAAAGGACAAGCCGCTATTGACAGCATGATGTAGAGTGACATGAAGAAGTTGGTGCTCCAACAGTTCTGTCCACAGAACGAGTTGGACAAGATGGAGATGCAGTTTCTTCGGCTTGAGGCTGGATCAATGACGCCTCGTGAGTACACCTCTAGATTCAACGAGATGGCTTTGTTGGTTCCCCACTTAGTTACTCCCGAGTCTAGAAGGTTGAGGTGTTATATTCAAGGGCTTCCACCAAAGGTCCGAACGCATGTGAAGGCGAAAGGGCCAACGACCTTTGATGAAGCAGTAGGACTGAGCGCAATCATCTACGATGAGGTGCAAAGTCAAGAGGTACATGAAGGAGAAAGGAAGAGGAAGTCGGATGATAAGAAGAGTGGTTCCGGGGGTAGATTCAAGTTCAAAAGGGGGGAAGGTGGTAGCAAAGATAAGGGGAAGGTAGGAGAGGAATCTCAAGAGAGGAAGTGTTACAGATGTCAGCAATCGGGACATCTCGCAAGATCGTGTCCGACATTTAAGTGTTTTAATTGTCAAGAAATTGGGCATTATAAGAGTGAATGCCCCAAAATCCAGAAAGCACAAGGAGGAAAGAACCCAGCTAAAGGGCGGGTGTTTGTTATGAAGAAGGGTGGTGATAAGGAAGTAAATGAGGATGTTGTGGCAGGTATGTTTCCTGTAAATAATGTTTATGCCAAGGTTTTATTTGACACGGGTGCAAATAAGAGTTTTGTGTCAACTTCCTTTGGTAAATACCTAGGAAAAGAACCTATAGTACTAGATCTTGCTTATGAGGTAAAAACCGCAAATGGAGGAAGTGATATGATAACAGTAGTGTATAAGGATTGCCTGCTTAATTTTAATGGTGTTGAGTTTCCAGTTGATGTTATGCCTATGAACTTGTGTGGTTATGATGTAGTCATTGGAATGGACTGGTTAACTTATAATCGAGCCCAAGTTGATTGTGAGAAAAAGTTGGTTAGGGTATGTAAGTCAGATGGTGAAACATTAGTGGTTAAGGGAGATAGTATCGGAGGTAATATCCGGATGATATCTGCAATTAAGGCTAGTAAATGTCTGATGAGAGGTTGTGAGGCTTTTATAGCCTATGCTTTAGATGCTAAGCCCGAAAAGCAGATTTCAGATATCCCTGTCGTGTGTGATTACCCTGACGTGTTTCCTGACGACTTACCTGGACTCCCTCCCAACAGACAAATTAAATTTCGAATCGATTTAATACCCGAAGCAAGGCCGATTGCGAAGGCTCCTTATCGTTTGGCGCCCTCCGAATTGCAAGAGTTGATGAAGCAAGTCCAGGAGTTACTCGACTTAGGCTTCATTAGACCGAGTTCATCCCCTTGGGGTGCACCAGTGTTGTTTGTGAAGAAGAAGGACGGTTCCATGCGGATGTGCATCGACTACCGTGAGCTGAACAAGTTGACAATTAAGAACAAGTATCCATTGCCGAGGATAGACGATCTGTTTGATCAGCTGCAAGGCGCTAGTTATTTCTCCAAGATCGATCTTAGGTCTGGATACCATCAACTGAAGGTGCGGGAAGAAGATATTCCCAAGATGGCTTTTAGAACCCGTTATGGGCACTATGAGTTTTTGGTTATGTCCTTTGGACTAACCAGTGCCCCTGCAGCATTCATGGATCTCATGAACAGAGTCTGCAAGCCGTACTTAGACAAATTCGTCATTGAGTTTTTCGATGATATTTTGGTCTATTCGAGAGATCAAAATGATCATGCTGAACACTTGAAGAAGGTTTTGGAAACTCTCAGGCAAGAGAAGCTGTACGCTAAGTTCTCCAAGTGTGATTTTTGGAAAAGAGAAGTTCAATTTCTCGGGCATGTGATAAATGAAGCTGGTGTTCAGGTAGATCCAACTAAGATAGAGGCTATAATGAAATGGGAAGTCCCGAAGACTCCCACGGAAATTAGAAGCTTCTTAGGCTTAGCTGGGTACTACCGAAGATTTATGAAGGACTTCTCTAAGATTGCTACACCGATGACTGCATTAACACGGGAGAAGGTTGAGTTCAAATGGGGACCCGAGCAAGAGAAAGCCTTTAGCGTCTTGAAGAAGAAGCTTTGTAGCGCTCCAATCCTTTAATTACCCGAAGGTAATGAGGATTTTGTGGTATGTTGTGATGCCTCGCTTAATGGTCTTGGTTGCGTGCTGATGCAACGAGAGAAGGTCATTGCCTATGCATCACGACAATTGAGCGTTCATGAGAAACGTTACACCACACATGATTAGGAATTATGTGCCATAGTGTTTGCCTTGAAGACTTGGCAACACTATCTTTATGGTACTAGATTCGTGATATATTCTGATCACAAAAGCCTCCAACACCTTTTTGATCAGAAGGAGCTAAATATGAGGCAACATAGATGGATGGAATTGCTTAGCGATTATGATTGTGAGATCAAATACCACCCTGGCAAGACCAATGTGGTAGCGGATGCCCTCAGTCGGAAGGAGAGGGTTAAACCCATTAGAGTAAGGGCTTTGCAGATCATTGTAACGATTGATTGGAAGGATCAGATCGTTGAAGCTCAGACAAATGCCTTGAAGGAAGAAAACATCAGGAAGGAGCGAATGGTGGGAAAGGAAGGTTTGTTGACAAAAGGAAAGGATGAGATCCTAAGGTTTGGGTCAAGAATTTGGATTCCAAAGTTTGGAGGAATTCAGGATAAGATTCTTGACGAAACCCACAAGTCTAAGTACTCCTGGAACGGATAAGATGTTCAAGAGCTTGAAAGAACATTATTGGTGGCCCAATATGAAGAGATCAATTGCACAGTATGTGCAAAGGTGCTTGACTTGTTTACAAGTTAAGATAGAACATCAGAAACCAGCAGGTCTGTTACAGCAGATAGAATTACCAGTTTGGAAGTGGGAAAGAATAACGATGGATTATGTTACGAAGCTCCCAAGAACTCGTGCAGGGCATAATGCCATATGGGTGATTATGGATCGATTGACCAAGTCGTCCCATTTCATACCATATAACGAGAGCTACTCACCAGAGAAGATGGCGAAATTGTATATCAAGGAGATTGTGAGTAGACATGGCGTGCCACTTTCGATCATCTCTGACAGAGATAGTCGATTCACGTCAAGGTTTTGGGCGAGTTTGCAAAAAGATCTAGGAACTAGATTGAATTTGAGCACGGCATATCATCCTCAAACTGATGGGCAGAGTGAGCGTACGATCCAAACCCTTGAGGATATGCTGCGTGCGTGTGTGATTGACTTTAGTGGTAGTTGGGATGAATTCTTACCATTGGTTGAGTTTTCATACAACAACAGTTATCACACCAGCATAGGGATGGCACCGTTTGAAGCACTTTATGGAAGAAAGTGCAGAACTCCTGTTTGTTGGACGAAAGTTGGGGATGCTCAGTTGTGTAGTACAGAGATGATGCTAGAGACAACTGATAAAATCCAACAGATTAGGCAAAGGCTGAAAGCTGCCCAGGATAGGCAGAAAAGTTATGCTGACGTCCGTAGAAGGCCTTTAGAATTTAAAGTCGGAGATCACGTGATGTTGAAAGTATCTCCTTGGAAAGGAGTGGTGAGATTTATCAAACGGGGAAAGTTAGCCCCGAGGTACATTGGTCCATTCAAGGTTGTTGCGAGAGTTGGAAAAGTTGCTTATAAGCTTGAGTTACCGGAAACCTTGAAAGGTGTACACGATACCTTTCATGTGTCAAACTTAAGGAAATGTTTGGCAGATCCAAATCAAGCTGTACCTCTCAAAGATGTTCAAGTAAGTGAGAAGCTATCTTTTACTGAGAGGCCAGTGAAGATTCTTGATACTCAAGAAAGAAAGTTGAGAAAGAAAAGAATCCGGTTGGTGTTGGTCCAATGGGAAGGACAAAGAGGACCGGAGAAGACTTGGGAATTGGCTAGTGAGATGAAAGCCAAATATCCTCAGTTATTTTTGTAATACTCGAATTTCGAGGACGAAATTCTTTTAAGGAGGGGAGAAATGTAAAACCCTAAATTTTGACGTAAGACTATGCTGTTTACGAGCGGTTGTTCATGTAAATAGCATGTTGAATAAAAAGTCCTAATGTATAGAGATAAACCCTAGGGGCGATAGAGGACTGAAAATGAAGAACGTGGGCGAAAGCGGAACTCAAATCGGAGTTATAACGAAGGGGGAAATGCGAAAACACCCGAGGAATGCCCGAAAACTTCTTTCGAGCATATCTTGACTTAGAAGAAGAGTTACGGAGCCCATAATATATGAATTCCACGTGTTTCGACGAGAGGAATCTGAAAATGTAGGTTACGCGGTCTGCGCATCATGGGGTAGGCCCCTGCGCGTATCGCCTAGTGCCAAGCGGGTGCAAAACAGCTGGCAGCCACTCACCATCTACGCGATACGCGCAGATGGTGCATGTGGGCTACGCGTATCCCCTGGAACAGCCCAGACAGCCTATAAAAGGGGGTGCAACACCCCTTCACTTGTGCCCAAACCTCTCTCTCTCTCTAGAACTTTTTAGAGAGAGAAACCAGTCAATTTTGTTGCGGAATCGCGCCTCGAGTGCGGTACCCTGCGTCGTGACGTTCCTTCGAGTCTCGGACGTGTGTAGATCGCTTGGCGTGCGTCGAGGTTCTGCCCGAGTGAAGATCGGTGAACGTCAAGGTGTTGCGCGATTGAAGATCGGTGGTCTTATATTCTCGATTAGTTTAGGACGGGAATCGGGTTGGGAACCCGATGGGAATGCGGGGTGAAGATACCCGCATAGCACGAGGGACGTGCTAGGGGAAATGGTTGCGGGATTAAACACCCGCAACTAACGGGTAGATTACCCGGGGAGGGTGCGGATTGAATATTCGTACCCTAGGGGTATGATATCCGTTGTGAACGGGTAACATATCTCTGTAGGATTCGTTTAGATCCCCGAGGTTCAGGATTTGGTAAGCGTAGGTGGCAACGACTCGTGTCTAGTCGTATGCTTCGCTAGTTATGCCCTAGGACTTACATAGTCTTAAGAATCGTTATTTATAATGTTGTGATATCGCGTTATAGGTGGATTATAGCTATTGAGGATGATTGTCGATATAGCTATTTGTGTGATCGTGAAGATATCCATTTGGATTGATTGTTGGGATTAGATCAAGGACCGAAGCTAGTTGTGAGCTTGTTGTGATCTTGTTGAGGTGAGTTCATACACTCAAACTCTTTTGAAATGATGGTATGTTTTACAAAACTAGATGTGTTGCTTAAACCTGTTTTGGTTGCAAATGATTGTGAGTTTTTGTATAAACTCTTTTGGATTGGTTGTGTTCTTAAACTGTTAATTTTGAACGGTTGGCTAACAATCTACGGTAAATATCGAGCATTACCACTCCAGATTATAGGGGTGACGCGGGTAAAACTTAGAAGGGTATATGCATATATTCTGCTCCAGCGCAGACGTGCCAGACGGACTTGTTGAGGGGTTTTATTCGTATTGTCTGGGAATATTTAACGGATGATACTAGCATGTTTGTGAAATGTTTGTAAGTGATGGAGTTCGTGGTAACTCTTTGATCAATGGAGCTTGGTAACTCGTTGATCAATGTTTTTACAAGCATTTGGTTGAATGTTTTGAAGTGTTTTGTAAAATGTTTTATTATGAACTCACCAGCGTAAGCTGACCCTTTCTTTTAAACTTTTTGGCACACATCCTAGGTGCCGAGTGATGCAGGAAAGCATTGTTGAGGCTAGAGCAGGTAGAAGGCTTGCGGGCTTAGAAGATAGACGCTCTGGACCTAGAATAGTTGCTAGCTTTAGTTTGTTAATGTTATGTATCAAACAAACAATTGTCGTCTTGTAATCAATGTATTGTATATATGAAGTTTAATGTATGCACAACTTTAAGTTTTAAGCTTTGTGTATGTATGTTTGTTGATTCCGCTGCGTTGCTCCTGATATCCATCCGTCACACCCGATAACCCCCGGGCACCTGGGACCGCCCGCCGTGTTGGGGTTGTGACAGTATTAAATTTCTAAATTTCTAAATTAATGAGACATGTATGTTTTAAATTCATATAGTGCCATTTGGTGTAACTAATGACTGAGATCCTGGTTTGTCACACCCTTAACGGTAAAACTCCGTTAGTGGATTTTGGGGGTGTGACATACACATTATGTATGCTTCTCCACATGTTGATTTGTCGCTTCCAAGGTACCCTAACGTGCGGACTTTAGCTGTGTTGTCCACGTCGCGTTGTCGTTGTTAAGCGTAATTGATTTGCTAACTTTGGACGTGTCATGCAGCTTCCTTTACAAAGTTTTTTTAGTTTTACATTCCTTGCAACCATTATCGACAACACCATATTTGCTTTGGTTACCTTCGCCGATATGACATGCCGAGACATGTTACTGTAGGAGGGATACATGGACTGCCAAAAGACAATTGCAATTTTCAGATTCGGGTACACAAAGAAACTACTGCTATTAGTCATAAAAGCTATAATAGATGTGGATATTTTGTAACTGCATTTCATCATGGCAAAATAATCAAGTGCCAACTATATTAATAATTTAATCTGCACAGCTCCATGGTTGTTTTGACTGCATTTCACTAAATGAAGATGACGTGACTGCTTATTTAACTGAACTTCATCTATTCCAATAGCAGTTTTTTCCTAAATGAAGAAGACGTGGCTGCCTATGTTTTTTTTCAGCCGAATAGACAAGGTAAGAAGTTTGTTGCAAGTTTTTTTCAGAAGACTTGACGAGGTAAGATATGGTTAAGAAGTAGATTGCTAATTATTTTTATTCAATATGCACGATAGAGAATGGCATTGTAAACATATGTTAAGATAGTTCACATGAGATTGTGTTTTTTCCTTATGTCATTTACAATGTTCTTTAAACTGAAACCAGCAACATTTATCATCTCATTCATAGATGGTCATATATTTATAATTAGCATATACTATTTTTAGGTTTATTATATGTTGGTTGATGCTTATTCTTTTAACAGTCAAACTTGTATCTACGAAGTATTCTTGTAACAGTAGGAATTCTAAAATATTTATATGGAAAGACCCATTTATTTAGAGACGAGTTAAATTCAGTGTTTTCCAAGACAAGTTTGACCCATTTACTATTTTTACTTATGATAAGTTTTCATCTCATGCTGGTCAAAAAAGAAGATTGAGGTGATTGTTTTGATGACTGCATTTGAGTCATAGACAAGGAATGTGCAAACATAAAAGTAAGATTTTTATGAGTATATTATTCAAAGTAGTAAGAAATTTTATGCATATTTCACTCATAATAGTAAGACTTTGATGTGTCTTTATAGGACCAGAACTGGGGTAGAATATTATCACAGGTTTGAATTTTTTCTGTCTCAATATGGTACTTCATTATTAATTAAATGACCGCTTAAAACAAAGAGATGTGTTCGAAGTACATATGCAGACAATATCGTAGGCTACATTGGCTAGATGTAGCAATGCCAAAACCTAAGCTATTCTAAGTAAGAAAAAACACAGAATTTGTCAGTTCATCATTGCTTGGTGCGGTTGCATATGCTAATGAATATTTCTATATTAGGTGGTTGTTTTGCATCTTGGTTGGATTAAGTAAATGTCATTTGCTAAATTCATTTCTTGTCTTTGTGTGGATCGTTTTGACACTTGAATATTTAATTATGTTTGAGTCAATGAAATAAAAATACTCATTTAGTATTACTTTATGTTGTCTTGCGTGTTTGTTGATTGCAGGTAAAGTTATGAAAGATGGAACATGGTTTCTATTAGATAATTGGATCTGGCACTTTAGTGGCAACGTTTGAATGAATTTAACACTTTGATAGCAACATTTTGAAGACTAACGAATTCAAAAGTTTAAGCATTAAGGACCAAATCTAAGGTTTTGATGAAACTAAGACCTACCATTTATTTTACTCTTTTTATTACGTGCTTTTAGTTTTGATCCCTAACATAGATTATGATATTTACAAAGTGACTCAATTTAAACGAATACGGGTACCTCGATGAAAATTGATGTTCCCGCGGCATCGCACGGGTCCCTTGCTAGCAATATGAAAGATTCAACTTCAAATTTTCATCCAATCTTTATACAATCCTAACTCTTCATTATGTTTCATATCAAATATTTTATTGTTTAAACTTCATTGAAGAAACCATCAGAATTGACACCAAAGGATAGGCGGCCGGTGATGGTGTTTCTTTAGGATAGTTTATCAATGCACATATTAAAGCAGTGCCACTACTGCGGTTCAACGTCGCTTTAGTGAATATATTCATGTCAATCGATATGATGTTAACACTTCATTTTAGCATGTATTATTTTTCAAATACTCTTGTAAATTTTTTTGTTTTCGTCTAGGGCCGGTTCATTCATGTGAAACCCAGTGTCCCTCTAGCCCACAAATTAAAGAAGGCCCATCGGTTATGTTAGCATGTAGCAAAATCCTTAGGGGTTGTTTATGTCAGCCTCTTAATGGTTCAGATGTCTGAATGGTTCAACACTTAATGGTTCAAATTGTTTGTTTTGTGAGCAGATGTCTGAATGGTAAAACATTTGCATCTAAATGATTAAACATTATACAGAGTTTGAATGGTTAAGAGCTATTATCTGAATTGGTCAGACATTTTCCTTTAAGTAGTAAAGAAATATACTAGCTCTTAATGGTTCGAACCTCTTACTGATTCAGCACTTAATGACTCAGACCTCTTATTGGTTCAACACTTATCCATTCTAAAGCTGCCAAAGAGCCCCTTAGTTAGATATTGACATTGGTCTTGTGACTTGTTTATCACTTGTTGGTTAAGTAGAACTTGAAGAACGCGAAGGCCAACTTGATTTGATTATATTAATTACATTTGGTTAACATGTAACAATTTCTATGTATTAATAACATCTTAGTTATATATAACATTTTATATAGATATTGGATTTTATTAGATCCAAATATGTAACACGATGCAACATATGTAACTATTTTGTTGGTTTTTTTAAATTTCGGTTAAATAAAAACAATATATAATATTTTTTTATAGATGAAAGTTGATGTAATTTTATTACATTTTCATCATGCTATATCTCTATATCTTTAGCTCTTTCCTTTGAAATGATGAAAGCTAATGTAAATTTTTTTTTGTAGGTTTGTTAGTTGTGCATTAAATAGGATTCAAATTCATACTTTGATTTGTATTTCTTTTATTAATTGTGTGAATAGCTAGTTATATATGTAACACGTGTAATATTTCTATGATTGGAATTTCACACAAAAGGAATTGATCCCCTGTGCCCTCAAAGGCATCATAAACTTACTAGATGATATTCTTGATCACCAACTCACGGGAAGATTAAAGTTAGTCATCATTTTGGAAAAATCAGAAGCATAAGATGAAGACCATCTGAAGATGATTATGTGTTGCTGAAACAAACTCAAGAAGACTAACGTAAAATTAACATTAAGGGGGAATGTTGAAGTGTAATATCACTTGTGTATGTCGATTTATGTACTTATACTATGTCTAAGGGTCTTTATGTAAATACATAAATTTATAAGTTACAACACTTATACATAACTACATTATGGCAGTTATGCAAACAGATAAATCCACCAACAGTTGTGCTGGTTGGATACGTTGATTGGCAATATATATATATATATATATATATATATATATATATATATATATATATATATATATATATATATATATATATATATATATATATATATATATATATATATATATATATATATATTGATAGTTCTAGAGGGAGCGAGCTTGGATCTAGATCTGAGATTGTTTGATGATGTTGTTTGCAATCAGTGATGCGGAATCTCACTGATCACGTATTGATGCTTGAATGTTCATGAAGATCAATGCAAAGTATGATGAAGTTGATGATAATTAGAATAGGTGAATTGTATTAGATCAAAGGATGTTACAAGAGAATATGACTAACAAGAATAGGCAACTCTCTTAACAAATGACCTAGGTGATGGTATTTATAGTCCATACCATTCACCTTACAAAGTAACCTAAAAGACGTGCAATTAAGCACAAAACGATTACACAAATATTCTAAGACAAATACAAATTATTAACGTCTTCACCCGTGCTTGCTCGTGATGATGCTCGATATCTTCACTCGCTTATATTTGGAAAGTGACATCTTCAAATAACCCCAACAGTACTCCCCCTAAGATGACACTTTACAAATCCGACATATCAGCTTAAATCTTCATGTGACGAGCATAGAGAGCAACTTAAAGTTTTTGGTATGCATTATCTTCAAGAGGACCCAACAGTACTCCCCCTAAGATGATGCTGCCAAAACTCTGTCTTTCAACAAGCAATCTGCATCCTTCTCTCCCTTTTGAGTAACATCAGAGGCTATGGAAAGAAATAAGCAGAGAGTAGATTCCGGTGAATCTATATATCAGCAACGGGATCTTCTTCAACGGTTGAAGTAGAATGAGAAGACTTCTTTGACTCAGAATACTCCCTCTCAACTTTTGCTTTAGAGGTTAATGGGATCTGTGTATGAGATATTAAGAGGAGGATTCTTAACACTCAACAATCTGACTTGGAGATCTTTGGACTGGAATCAAGCTTGAACAAGAACATCTTCAAGTCGCGTGGAAGCTTGTTCTGCAATGGAAATTGTTCCTGCAACTCAAAGAAAAACATTAAAACTCAGGCAATAATGTGCATTTATCATCAATGTAAAGATTAAGTTCTCAATCGGATGAGATATTGCTTGATGAACAACTCCTACATCAATAACACATGTTAAACTGCCAAAACAGAAGAAAAATAAAAAAGAAAATCTTTTTGTTCTTTTTGAATTTTTCAATGTTTTTTTGATATATTTTTGTAATTTTCTCTTTACATTCTGAATCTTTAACCTGCAATGAGATCATACTAGCAATTTATCCAACACATGTTTCGCAGATTTTGAGAATAGACATTTGAATTGTGAAGTAATTGAGTGATGAATTGTTGAACAAATCAATTAGCTCGAAGTGACACACTTACTTTTTCTATTCTTGATGATCAATTAGGTTGATTAGGAATAAGTTTTGAGTGACCCATACTTTGCACATTAGAAAGTTATACATCTCATCTAAAAATCCTGAGAACAACTCAACACGTCAGGTCACTTACAATCATAAACAGTGTGGAATTTGGGTTCTATTTGGATTTGGTCCACTTTGGGACTTCTTTTGAATTCCTTTTTGGAATTTTTCATTTCCTATTGTTCCCCTTGGGAATCTTCTGAATTCCTTTTTGGAATTTGTTTGGTGACGGTCCACATTTGGGACTCTTTTTGTTCCATTTTGGAATCTTTTGCTGCACCTTGAAGCTCAAAAGAGACTTCGTGTGAGACTTCAGGTCTGTGGTGTGACACCCGACAAAATTCTGGTTAACTTCATTAGTTAAACTCTGTTAGACATGTTAACGCAATTACACCTTTCATTTAATTTGATGAATTAAATGTGCAAACTGTTATATAAATATTCACACGAAACGACCACATGAGTTAATACCCGAGCGTTGGTGATCTTAAATGAATACAAATAATAATACATTTTAATTGATATGTGTGCTTGATTGTTGAATTTTCGTGTAACCGCGTATTTTATCGGTTTTAACCAATTACGAGTTTCGGTAAAGTTTTACGAAACAAAAAAATTTAAGTTTGGTAAAGTTGTCACTGTGATTACAAACCGAAGTAAAAACGAAGCCCGTGGATCATCCATGAGACCCATGAATGGCCCAAGGCCCAACCCAACTCAACATCTAACACTAATTAACAAAATTTAACAAAACCCTAATCCTAATTATAGATTAAAAAACGTTTTTTGGCTGGTTCCTGCCCCTTAGCTGCTGCCGCAACTCACAAACATATACAAAATCGATTTTTGTTGCTTATTGATTCAATATTTGGTGATTTCGGGTGTTGATTGAAGTAGTAAACGCTATACAAGTAAGTTTTGATCTTAAAACTATCATATATGTTACAAAAATTTCATCTTTCAAAACCCTAGTTCATCCAAGTTCTTCAATTGATAATCTATATGTGAAATTGGGTATTGATTATAGGTTATTTGATGTTTTGATAAATTGGTAATCAATAGAATCTATGGTTGTGTTTTTGTGAAACTAGGGTGATTATGAAGGTATGAGAACATGGAACTTTATACATAATCATGATTAAATATAGTTAGATATGAACTTGTATGATGATTAGAATGAAATTTGGATACTAATCATATTGCTTTAATCATGTTTTTGACAAAACCGGTAATGATAGATGTTGGACAGATTCGTAACCTGAGCTTACATGGATTATAACTTGTTGAAAACCGAACCAAAAGGGGTCATTCTTGAGCCTAGATTGTAGTTTAAAGAGTCTAGTTTCCAGAAAACTAAACCAATTAATTTTTAGAGAAGATTAAGTCAGTCTTTTTGATTTTACAAAAACAGATGTCAAATCTGAAAATCTGGACAGAAAATGAGTCAACTTCAAAAGGTCATAACTTTATAATTAAAACTTATTATTGGATGATTCTTACACCAAATTAAAGCTTATTGTCTTAGCTTTCTATATTGGTAAAATTTGTATTTTTATTCCCCTGTATGGTCGTTCAAATTTTATAAAACTTTATAGTGTGCAATCAGGTGTCTTTTCTGACCTTGATGTAAAGAGGTATTTTTAATAAATAGTTGATTTAGGTTTTAAGTAAAGTATATAAAATAAGAAATGAACTTAAGACAATATTTAATCTATAGTTAAAATTTGGGACTTATACATGTTAGTTTATATTGGTTTCTGTACAAAATAAAAAGGGTCAACAAAGCTGAAAAATCTGAATAATGGACTTGCAATGTGTTTCACTTGTGTTTTGTGTGTAACTTGTCAATTAGACATATGATGACTTGGTGATGATGCTTTCATGCTATTAGGTTCATAAGTAAGTAATATGAATGTTTCAAATATGCATAGTCATAGGTGGATAACTTGATATTTTGAATGTGATCAGTTAATCTTGTTAAAGTTAGTAGCATTATTGAAGCGAGTGTTGAGAACTTTCATAAGGAGCATGATAGACAGTATATGTGAGTTATGTGATGTTTATATGGTTACCTATAGTAGAGTTGGATTCGCTTAAAATTTAGTCTCGGATGTGACTTCCTAGAAATAGTAACTTTACTAAAAACAAAGTTTGATTCTTTAACATATGTACTATGTGCTAGAATTCGATTGCTCTCATTGTCTAAATGAACATAAACAAACATGAACACAGTTAAAAACTCACCCACGGGTTGTTGGGTCAACAAAAGTCAACTTTGGTCAAAGTTGGTCAAAAGTCAAACTTTTCAAATCGCAAGTAAACAATTGAACTGTTTGGATGCATAGGGTTTTACATACATGCACAAACACACACTTATGGACTTATCATGTAGTAGGAATGCTGTGTTTGCTTTTACCTTGCTGATGCGTGTAGCTGTGCACCCGAAGGTGAGTTCACTGAACTGTACTTTTACTATTCTACCCTTTTGTGGGCTGAACTCGGACGAATACTTTTACGGATTTACAAATTTTGTATGTCGCATGTCTGGATTAGAGCAACTTTTATTTTGTTCATGAAAGACCTCATGGATACCTAGTTGACCGTTAGTATTTGTGAAATAGCGGGGAAATTTTGAGTAGTACTACTGGGTTTGACAAACCCCACCCGGGCTAGTCGCGCTAGCACGACAGAAGGACCTGTCGAACGGGTGTTGAATGACCTAACATACTTACAGTGCATCCTGCTGGGATGTACGAACGGGCAAACTGCACTTAATGTGTACATACGTCAGCTTCGGTCAGATACATTACGCCTCTAAGGACATGTGCTGTAGATTAGCTACCTACAATGACATACTTAATTTATATTTCTGCTTGCAACTGAATTTACTTGATTTTATACTTACTATGTGAACTCACCAACCGTCGTGTTGACACTTGTTAGACTTTCACTTTTACAGGTCACTGAGGTACCACGCACTTAGGACATGGCATGGAGTCACGGCTTTTCATTTAAACATTTTCATGCATTACAAACCATGTTTTGAGTTTAATGTCTACTTAAACTTTGTATCTTGTATTGGACGCGTGTACTACGCATTTAGTTTCCATTTAATATTGTGGCATTACATTTCGTTTACGCTTCCGCAAACTTTTAAATGTTAACTCTGTAATAAATTTTCTCATTTAATGAGACACGTATGTTTTAAATTCATATAGTGTCGTTTGGTGTAACTAATGACTGAGATCCTGGTTTGTCACACACTTAACGGTAAAACTCCGTTAGTGGATTTTGAGGGTGTGACAGATTGGTATCAGAGCCATTGGTTATAGCGAACTAGGTTTGCATTGCATTGCATTCTAGACTATAACTGTACACTGCATTAGTTGCACTTGTGTGAATATATTTGTGACGCACATACATGTGATTTACACATACACACGCCTACACTAGCATTGCATGAAGTGACCAACCTGTATTATGTGACATATTGGGGAAATTTTTTTTTTTGGACTTTAGTTGGGATAAGTTTCCCTTTCATTATAATGCGAAACTTACAACATCATGGGCAACAAACTGGTTTCTTATGAAGCCTAAACAATTCAGTTTTGAATTTTATCTACCTCATTATGACAACCAACCGGCAGTGACCGATGCTTAAGGTACAGAGGTACATGAAAAACAGTAATGGATTCTTATCCAGAAACACATTCATACAGAGGTCGTGACTTGTTAGTTATGCGACCTACTATGTGCTAATACACGTCATATATTATATGACGCATTCGTATGCTATAACATGTCCCTTAATATGAGACATACTGTTAGTTGAAACATGTCACTTATTGTGTGATCCACAACGTGCTATCTACTTGATTTGACATTACTACTACTTATGCACATTGTACACTCAGATTGTGTTTAGACTAGTAGTCTTACACTTAGTATGAACTTACACCATACCTGATACATGTGACCCATTGATACAATATACTGATAGTCTGTTAGTGTCCTATACATCTAGTATAGTTGTCTCTTTATTATAAGTTTATCATGCACTTATAAACATTCAACACTTTACATGGGATAGCAATACCACGCGGACGAATGTAAATCAAAGAACATAACTAAACGTAAGATTAATCTGCCCGGTGGGCGACAAACTGGGGTGATTGTGTAAGGTAAATTGACGATTACGGGTGCGCAACGTAATGGTGAATTTACAGGTACATGATGATCCTGGCAAAATCTTTCATATGGGTGATACCCAAAAAGAAACACAAAGGTGATGAACCAATCAATACAAATTCATCTGAAACAAACATCCATCTCTAAATAACGCACCAATATCAAGACTATGCTTGACTGAACCCATAAAATCCATATACGGGTGGTATACAATTACAATACAACCTTTGATGGCTTATGATAAGTTTATCTTTAAACTACATACATTTTACCTTATATACTTAAATTAAAGATAATTGAAATCTTTCCTTGGTGACAGACAAGTAAGAACAAAGATCTCTGCTGAAAACCTGATAATGTTTGGCTACTACTATATTTGTCCCCTAATGATACGACTCATTCCACATATAACCAATCTGAATCCACCTGTTGAAAAATTTATCCTACGGAAGTCACAACCTTGTGATACATAATGAGATGCTTTAATTTATGGTCGACGTACTATGACCTCTTGCCAACAAATCGGTAACATCTTAACATCATTGGTTCTGCAAATGAATGTTAAACAAACCCTATAATTTTTAGGGCTCCATGGAGGAGTTTAATAAAGCTAAAAACTTATAAAATATATATATATAATATATATATAATAGAGAAACTCTTGTTGATATGATAAACCAACCGTGTAATATTGCACATTCAAAATCACTCTTGTGAATAAGTCTATATCGCTTAAACATCCATGTAAATACCTCGTATCATACCAGACTCATCCTAGAAGTACTTCACCTAATTGTACACTATTCTCAATTCTTCAAGATAAATAGAACTCTAAATTATTTCTGATAATAAATTACCTAGAAATAATTCCGACTCATGATGTTTCAATTGTTAACGATGCACTGGCGAACCACACGTGTAGTATGCATACGTTTCGATCTAGTGGGATGACTCGCCTTGATCCAACCCTCTTGTAAATGTTAATTCTCACACTCCATCCGCACCTCTATTATGTTAAAACACGTTTTGGGTTTAATTTAAATTACTTATTATTATCATTATTACTATTTTTATCTTTAAAGAACATATGTTTAATTAAAAACATTATCTACTTCTGTACATCTTAATATATAATCAAACTTCTTTACCTGCTTAGTAGAGCAGAATCCAAGTTAAGCGTTCTTAAAGTCTCAAGTCAGTGATAATTCAGATTCGAACCACATAAAATTCTAATACATAACCGATGTTACAGTATACATTACAACATTACCATTTCATTTAATTCATATTCCATTTCCTCAACCCTTTGAATGACTTAGTAAAGTAGGCAAGAATGTTTGTACGCGACAGGTACGCCTTCGAGGCGTTGTGGTGTGGTGGGTTAGCTGCCATACACCCTATATATAAACACTAACGGTATGTGGGATGTGGACCTGAAACCAAGCCGATAATTAATCCGGGAAACTCTAATATAAAAAAAAATTAAAAAAAAAAAAACACGAAATTTCTTATAAAGCTGTTTGATCTATCACTTATAGGGTAACCTACTATGTACTCAGATAAATTATAACTTTCATATATCCTTTATTCACAATAACAACAAAAACCAAACATTTCATAACTGACACACGCATACAAATTCTGATCTGGAATACATTTCACGACCCTAAGAATTCTGTTGATGACTACCACCATCAACAATAAACCAACACTACCGGTTGATGTTCTGAGGGAGATTCACTCATTACGGTCCAGGGCAACCGCTTTCTAATTTGTTCCATTCCCGGTACACCTTTGTAATTGCCAAGAAACATAATATTGATACTCTGATTATCCTTTGGCACTTGGGCGCCTGACGTTCCTTCATAGAAGCTCTATTATCCAGCAATTTCCATATTAAACTTAATTAGCTTCCTTAATAAAAAGTGTTTAGCCGCCATGTAAGAAACTTTAACCTAGCTATTTGAACTTGTGAAGGTCCTATTAGAGGAAACCATATAAGATATGATGATACTGAAGCCACCCGACACATGTAATGATATAACATGAGATCCTTTCTAATCCGTTAATGAACTTGGAACCCCTAGACTTTAAATCGGACTGTTATACCTCATCGTCTTCTATATCCTCAAATGGTGAATCTAAACACTACTGTACAATGAATCCCGTTATAAAAATCACAGCTAGAGTATTACTATTTAATATTGGAACCCTCACCTAGTAGGTTAGGGAGCTAAAACCACAAATAATGAACTGGACTAAAACTATATCTCCATAAAGAATTTCCGAATCTAATCCCCATCTAATGTCGGCTTACGAATCTCATGGAACCTGCCTCTATGAGAAAATGGTTTGTTTATCGTATACTCCCACACACCCTTGTAAACAATACCTTGGAGTTCAATTAAAACATGTGGCCTTTAGAACACTTGTTTTCGGCTAGTGTTGTAGGAATTAAAATCTAAAGATACAACGAAAATCACGTAACAACAAGAGCTTGATAATACATTAACTCAACCATAAAACTATCTAGATTGAAACACTAAACAACAAATTAAGAACTTGGTAATGAGATGACCAACATGAAACTATGATCATACGCAGGAAGTGGAACGAAATATTGAGGTGTTGTAATGGTAACAACTATGGAAACAAATGTATGGCGAAGTCTAAGATAATACTCTTGAAAACCTTCTCAGTGAGAAAATTCTTGGCGTATCATATGCCCCTGGGCACATTTCTAACCGTAACACTCAGATTCCATCAAAGAGAAAATCAATTGTAGTCCAAGGGATTAGGAACACCTCATGTAACATAGACACTTTCATTTTTATACTACTTCGGTGAGCAAGCATTAATAACATTCTACCCTACATCATCATCCAACCACTTTTCTATCGACTACAACGAATTATGAATACTTATTAAGTTCCTTGATCATTCTTGCTTAATTCACCTGCGTCCGAACATATAGATAGTATCAAAATTCATTCCTCATCTAATTTTAGAAGGTCCATGACATCCTTGAGACCGCGTTTTGAAAACGCTTCTTTAGTGAAGGCAAGTACCTACACACGGTGTAATTTGTGTACAAGTTATTTGAGTCTAACAATCTATACCAATAAATGAACTCTTCAGTCAATACTTCGTCCTCGGGTAGCTAATAACAACGTGGTACTCATTAACCTAAATCCCCGAAATATACAGTGTAGAAATCGCTATTTGTAAATCCCATCTAAAAACTCTGGAATTCCATCAAAACCATGATACATTAGACCATTTGAAACCCTAGGGTATTGGTCTTCTAGATCATTGACTGAATTAGTTTTAAAAGATAAACATGGTACACAACATTTCTGAAGTCTTCAATTTATACGTTATTTGAATGGAACACTCGTCGTCACAATCGATGAACAACAACGTTTCACGGAGAATCAGTTGAAATAATAGGCAAAGAATCCAGAATACTCAAACATTGTAAGAGCACTATTGTCGAAGTGGCTGGAACTTAGAAGCATGGACCAGAGTTACGTAGTAGTGTGAAAAATCAAATAATGCACAAACATCTGTAATTATTTCAAGTGACAACATCAAATACTAATACTATTGGTTAAATTTTCGGGACGAAAATTCTTTCAACAAGGGGATGATGTAACACCCGAGAATTTCATATTAACCCCGTTAACAAAATCTCGTTACTTCTATTAATGAAATTATACTCCACATTTAATTAGTTGAGTTAAACGTGCTACATATTGTACATATTACACAAACAGTTACATGTAACGACAACCCAAGGAATTACCAGATCACATGAGTTAATACACGGATGTTGGCGGGTTACTAAAATAATAATTCCGAACAACTAAATAAATATAAATTTAGTGAACTTATATGTTATGTGACTGAAAGGTTTTTGGGAACATTGAGTGACAACTCGAAACCTATTTTAACGACCGTATCCAATTTTCGGGAAGAAAATTCCTTCAACAAGGGGATGATGTGACACCCGACAAAATTCTGGTTAACTTCATTAGTTAAACTCTGTTAGACATGTTAACGCAATTACACCTTTCATTTAATTTGATGAATTAAATGTGCAAACTGTTATATAAATATTCACACGAAACGACCACATGAGTTAATACCCGAGCGTTGGTGATCTTAAATGAATACAAATAATAATACATTTTAATTGATATGTGTGCTTGATTGTTGAATTTTCGTGTAACCGCGTATTTTATCGGTTTTAACCAATTACGAGTTTCGGTAAAGTTTTACGAAACAAAAAAATTTAAGTTTGGTAAAGTTGTCACTGTGATTACAAACCGAAGTAAAAACGAAGCCCGTGGATCATCCATGAGACCCATGAATGGCCCAAGGCCCAACCCAACTCAACATCTAACACTAATTAACAAAATTTTACAAAACCCTAATCCTAATTATAGATTAAAAAACGTTTTTTGGCTGGTTCCTGCCCCTTAGCTGCTGCCGCAACTCACAAACATATACAAAATCGATTTTTGTTGCTTATTGATTCAATATTTGGTGATTTCGGGTGTTGATTGAAGTAGTAAACGCTATACAAGTAAGTTTTGATCTTAAAACTATCATATATGTTACAAAAATTTCATCTTTCAAAACCCTAGTTCATCCAAGTTCTTCAATTGATAATCTATATGTGAAATTGGGTATTGATTATAGGTTATTTGATGTTTTGATAAATTGGTAATCAATAGAATCTATGGTTGTGTTTTTGTGAAACTAGGGTGATTATGAAGGTATGAGAACATGGAACTTTATACATAATCATGATTAAATATAGTTAGATATGAACTTGTATGATGATTAGAATGAAATTTGGATACTAATCATATTGCTTTAATCATGTTTTTGACAAAACCGGTAATGATAGATGTTGGACAGATTCGTAACCTGAGCTTACATGGATTATAACTTGTTGAAAACCGAACCAAAAGGGGTCATTCTTGAGCCTAGATTGTAGTTTAAAGAGTCTAGTTTCCAGAAAACTAAACCAATTAATTTTTAGAGAAGATTAAGTCAGTCTTTTTGATTTTACAAAAACAGATGTCAAATCTGAAAATCTGGACAGAAAATGAGTCAACTTCAAAAGGTCATAACTTTATAATTAAAACTTATTATTGGATGATTCTTACACCAAATTAAAGCTTATTGTCTTAGCTTTCTATATTGGTAAAATTTGTATTTTTATTCCCCTGTATGGTCGTTCAAATTTTATAAAACTTTATAGTGTGCAATCAGGTGTCTTTTCTGACCTTGATGTAAAGAGGTATTTTTAATAAATAGTTGATTTAGGTTTTAAGTAAAGTATATAAAATAAGAAATGAACTTAAGACAATATTTAATCTATAGTTAAAATTTGGGACTTATACATGTTAGTTTATGTTGGTTTCTGTACAAAATAAAAAGGGTCAACAAAGCTGAAAAATCTGAATAATGGACTTGCAATGTGTTTCACTTGTGTTTTGTGTGTAACTTGTCAATTAGACATATGATGACTTGGTGATGATGCTTTCATGCTATTAGGTTCATAAGTAAGTAATATGAATGTTTCAAATATGCATAGTCATAGGTGGATAACTTGATATTTTGAATGTGATCAGTTAATCTTGTTAAAGTTAGTAGCATTATTGAAGCGAGTGTTGAGAACTTTCATAAGGAGCATGATAGACAGTATATGTGAGTTATGTGATGTTTATATGGTTACCTATAGTAGAGTTGGATTCGCTTAAAATTTAGTCTCGGATGTGACTTCCTAGAAATAGTAACTTTACTAAAAACAAAGTTTGATTCTTTAACATATGTACTATGTGCTAGAATTCGATTGCTCTCATTGTCTAAATGAACATAAACAAACATGAACACAATTAAAAACTCACCCACGGGTTGTTGGGTCAACAAAAGTCAACTTTGGTCAAAGTTGGTCAAAAGTCAAACTTTTCAAATCGCAAGTAAACAATTGAACTGTTTGGATGCATAGGGTTTTACATACATGCACAAACACACACTTATGGACTTATCATGTAGTAGGAATGCTGTGTTTGCTTTTACCTTGCTGATGCGTGTAGCTGTGCACCCGAAGGTGAGTTCACTGAACTGTACTTTTACTATTCTACCCTTTTGTGGGCTGAACTCGGACGAATACTTTTACGGATTTACAAATTTTGTATGTCGCATGTCTGGATTAGAGCAACTTTTATTTTGTTCATGAAAGACCTCATGGATACCTAGTTGACCGTTAGTATTTGTGAAATAGCGGGGAAATTTTGAGTAGTACTACTGGGTTTGACAAACCCCACCCGGGCTAGTCGCGCTAGCACGGCAGAAGGACCTGTCGAACGGGTGTTGAATGACCTAACATACTTACAGTGCATCCTGCTGGGATGTACGAACGGGCAAACTGCACTTAATGTGTACATACGTCAGCTTCGGTCAGATACATTACGCCTCTAAGGACATGTGCTGTAGATTAGCTACCTACAATGACATACTTAATTTATATTTCTGCTTGCAACTGAACTTACTTGATTTTATACTTACTATGTGAACTCACCAACCGTCGTGTTGACACTTGTTAGACTTTCACTTTTACAGGTCACTGAGGTACCACGCACTTAGGACATGGCATGGAGTCACGGCTTTTCATTTAAACATTTTCATGCATTACAAACCATGTTTTGAGTTTAATGTCTACTTAAACTTTGTATCTTGTATTGGACGCGTGTACTACGCATTTAGTTTCCATTTAATATTGTGGCATTACATTTCGTTTACGCTTCCGCAAACTTTTAAATGTTAACTCTGTAATAAATTTTCTCATTTAATGAGACACGTATGTTTTAAATTCATATAGTGTCGTTTGGTGTAACTAATGACTGAGATCCTGGTTTGTCACACACTTAACGGTAAAACTCCGTTAGTGGATTTTGAGGGTGTGACATGTGGATACCACAACAAAGAAGCTCACGATGCGGTTCATCACACTGAATAGATTGCATCATTACCCGATGTGTATCGTTGCGTCACAAGATATCTATTTGATTTGTATAAACGTTTCACATGCACTAAGACGTTTCAACCACAAAAACTCATTAGAATTTAGTTAAATCATCAAAGAATATACTTGTTCAGTATAATTGTCTGAGCCGTCTCGCACATCAATTTTCACGCTTCAGTCTTTATTAATTTAAAATGATGCGTTGAATAACTCTAGTGTACTATCATTTCTCATGTACGTGCAAGTAGATTCAATATAATTTTGGATTTTTCTGTTTTTTTTTTTTTTTAATAATGATTTCTCCCCCTAAACTTTTAAATTTCTACGAAAATTGAAAGTTTAATGAAAAGAAAATGACAGATATGTTATCAACGTATGAAGAGTGCATGCAATATACTTAATCTAAACAGACGAAATGAAACATCGGTTGTTTCTTGCACTGCCATCATTGTTTGATTTTTGAAAATGTTTTTTTTTTTAAAAATCCTGCAATGATTCCTTTTTGTTTCCAACTCCATTTGGTGTCAGTTGCATCGAAAACATCATGAACAAGATTCGGTATCTTGTCATGATAAGGGATCAGCCACGGTCTTCTTTTCTTTGTTTGACCGGCCTCCATAACTGTCCCTAACACACTAACAAATTAGTTAGAGGTAATGACCCAAACCATTTCGGTTTTGGGTCGTCCAAATTCATCAACATAAGAGATATTCTCATAAGTGCAAGGAATACCTTCAGGTGGTGGTTCTGATGATACAATGTAATTTGTACCTTCATCTTCTTTCATGGATTGTTTGTCAAAAGAGTAATTATAGTCATTTTCAAACAAATTGTTAATTTCATTTAAAAACAGGTTTTGTTGACTATATTTCTTATTCAAAGATTGATTCACTATTGGAATCATTTTATCATTTAAATCATGATTTCTCTTTTTGTTTTTGACAAACTTTGGTGTCCATGAATCATTGACATGTTGATTTTCATCAAACGAATGTCTATGATTAGATCTTTGAAAGTTAGAAATGTACCTGGAAGGGTATGCACATGATGAACTTCTTTGGACTGACCTTCTCGGCTTGTAGTAGCACTCGGATGTGTTGTGATTGACCATGTCACAAATAGAGCAATACTTGTTGTAGTAACATTCCATTGTGTCGTGGTTGTACATCTGACAGTTGGTGCAGTACTTGCTGTAGTAGCATTCCGTTGTCTTGTGATTGTACATTTCACATATCTCGCAGTACTTC
This sequence comes from Tagetes erecta, assembly GCA_030867185.1. Taxonomy (NCBI): domain Eukaryota; kingdom Viridiplantae; phylum Streptophyta; class Magnoliopsida; order Asterales; family Asteraceae; genus Tagetes; species Tagetes erecta. Next base: position 22,805,382 of record CM061487.1, read on the forward strand.
TGATGAGCCTTGAAGGGAGACTTCTTTCCTTTCTTCTGAGAAGTCTTTGCTGTTGAAGATTGTTGTTTCTGAGAAGCTTTGACCTCTGAATCTTGTTGAATCTTTCTTGAAGGAGCTGGAGTCTTGAACTTGTCACCTTTTGACCCAAAAGGAAAGACACCTTGACTGTAAATACAATCTGAGATATGATGAGTTTCAGAGTCACAGATTAAACAGTATACGTCACTGTTTGAATCACTCGGGGATTCGGAATCTTGAGACTTTGAAGTAGAAGGAGTCTGTGGTGTAGAATCAGATGAAGCGCCCTTTGTCTTGTTCTTCTTGGCTTTGCTCTTCTTTCTTCTAACCTTCTTCTTTTTCTTCGACTGAAACTCTTGTGTCTTTTCTTCTTCTTCTTGAGAAGATAGTGATCCAACAATTTCGGTTGGCACTAATCTCTCATCTTTCTTTTCAACAGACTTTCCTTTTTCGACTTCTTCTTTGATAAACACAAGATCAGATTGTGATCTGTTGAGTTTATCAGTGAGCTCCATGAGCTGAACATTCAGATTATGCTTTTCGGTAAGCATTGAATCAACATTCTGTGTAAGAGATTTGAGTCTATCTTCACACAATTTGTGATCTTCTATAAGACTTCTGAATTTCTCTTGTTCTTCTTGAAGCTTGGTTTTCAGACTACTGTTTTCTGAATTAAACATCTCAGACAACTTCTTCAACTTTAGAATCTCTTCTTGCAAATCTTTGATCACACTGGATGAGTGTTCATTTGATTTTGCAGCTTCGTTTCTGATGTTCATTGCTTCTTTTTCTTTTTGCTTGAGTGAAACTTCAAGAGATGTGATTCTTTGATTAGATATTTCGTGCTCTTCTTTCAGATTCTTGTGCATTTGCTCTTCCTTCTTGAGTTTATCACAAATCTTGAAAGAGTATATTCTGTAATGTTCAACTTGTTGAAAACATTCTTTGGTGCACATCTTTTCTCTGACTTCAATTGGCATTTCAACATAAGAACTATTCTCATCTTTCTTGATTTCCTTTTCAGACATCAATTTCTCCATTTCTGATTTCAATTGAGCAATTGTCTCATCTTGCTTTGCAATGATTTCTGACAAGTTGCTAATTTCTTCATCTTTCTTTTCAATCTCTCGAATGGAAACAACATCATTGTTTTCACTCCAATCATATTCTTCTTCATCTTCCTGATTGTCATGAGAATTTGCTTCACTCACAAGAGCAAGTTTTGTGTGTTCATTAAGGTCTCTTCTCTTTTGATCACAAGCTTTGGCAACTTGAAGGTAAGTTGTTTCAAACATGTGATTAAATTCTGTAATAAATTCATTGATATCTTCTCTTTTATTTTCTTCTCGGATCACGGTAAACATGCCCGTTGACAATTTTCTTGAATTTTCAAAGTCATTTTGATACTTTTTCTGGGAAGTCATGGTGGCTAAAAATGACTAATTTGAAATTTTGGAAAAATGAATTTTTCGATTTTTCTGGGAAGTCAAGGTAAGTTGTTTCGATTTTTTTTTTTTTTTTTTTTTTTTTTTTTTTTTGGAGACGGGTCACTGTTGGGACGGGTAAACAACTTGGGACGGCTGAACAGTGCTTCACCGGCTGAACAGTGCTTCACCCGGCTGAACAGTTCTTCACCCGGCTGAACAGTGCTTCACCCGGCTGAACAGTGTCTTTACCCTGCTGTACAGTGCTTCACCCGGCTGAACAGTTCTTCACCCGGCTGAACAGTGCTTCACCCGGCTGAACAGTGTCTTTACCCTGCTGAACAGTGTTTCACCCGGCTGAACAGTGTTTCACCCGGCTGAACAGTGCTTACACGGCTGAACAGTGTTTTTCTTCCTTTTCACCCGTCTGAACAGTGATTTCTTCTACTTCACCCGGCTGAATAGTGAATTTTTTTTTTCTTCACACGTCTGAATAGTGTATCACCCGGCTGAAAACTTCTTCAAATCTTCATATCAGATTGACTTTTCAAAGTCAAAATTGTGATGAACACAAGATCAATTCTTCAATTTTTGTTGTTTTTGTTCAATTCAATACTTGTATTAGCTAAGGAATGATGTTTCTAACAATCCTTCAAAGTATTACACCTTGAATCAAGCTAAATCTCAATCAGATCTGGATTTTTGATGAAGAACACAACAAGTGGGTTTTGAGACAATTTGACAAAATATGGATCGAAATCAACAAATCAGTGATGTTTGATTATGAACGAAGCTTAGGATAGTGATTTCTAACACATCTCAATCATCAATTTCTCAATAACATCAACAAATTCGAGATCTCAAATTTGAGCAGTGAAGAACACGAACATGAACAATTTCTTCAAAAACTCAGTCAAATCTTCACCAATTGATCTCAAACTTTGCAGTTCTTTACACAAACATGAATCAAAGCTAATGGTAGCTAAAATTCCATCAATAACAACAACAATCAAAGATCACCCAACAGCTCTGATACCAATTGATAGTTCTAGAGGGAGCGAGCTTGGATCTAGATCTGAGATTGTTTGATGATGTTGTTTGCAATCAGTGATGCGGAATCTCACTGATCACGTATTGATGCTTGAATGTTCATGAAGATCAATGCAAAGTATGATGAAGTTGATGATAACTAGAATAGGTGAATTGTATTAGATCAAAGGATGTTACAAGAGAATATGACTAACAAGAATAGGCAACTCTCTTAACAAATGACCTAGGTGATGGTATTTATAGTCCATACCATTCACCTTACAAAGTAACCTAAAAGACGTGCAATTAAGCACAAAACGATTACACAAATATTCTAAGACAAATACAAATTATTAACGTCTTCACCCGTGCTTGCTCGTGATGATGCTCGATATCTTCACTCGCTTATATTTGGAAAGTGACATCTTCAAATAACCCCAACATATATATAGGGGAGGGTTCATTTGAGAAGAACAAATATTACGAGAAGAAAAAGAAATAGCTAAAGTCTTCATTTTTTCAACCAAAAACGTTTTTTACATACAAGAAACATGATAGAAACGCAACTTATTCATTAACTTTCATATTCAAAAAAAAATTGAATAAATTTCGTTTATTTGTTAAACCTACACATTTGGAAGTCATGTGTAGGTTTTGTTACTTACACATAACCAACACGTGTGTAGGTAAATTTAAAACGCTAAAAATACATACGTAAAAAATATTTTAATGATCTATTTTAGTTTATAGCTTACACATTTGTATGTATGAAGTGAATTTATTTAAAAAATTTAACAATTGATAAGTTTTTTTAGTGATTTAGGTTTCTTTTTTTTCTTCTTGCAATATATGAGTCTTCTCAAATGAACCTCCTCCTATATATATATATATAGGGGTGAGATCCATTGAAAACATAATTATATCTATAAACATTGAAAACCAAAGAAAGTCAATGAATTTGAAAATTATGACCAAATGAAAAGTTTTTAATACAAAAGGGTATATTAGTCATGTGAAAAATATAATAACTTCCATAATATGTTTATCTCCATGTTTCTCTCTACTATCTGTATTTTTTTCTCATCACTCCTATTTACAACCTTAATTTTTTTTTCACTGTGTTACGTATACCTAAAGTTCATGTTTAAAAATACGTATACGTAATTCCCTTGAAATGCTTACTTTTGCAATTATGCATGGCTTTAGATCAGCTTACAATTGATGCAAACACAAGTGAAATGTCTCAAAACATTATAATTTTCCAAAACTAAACCTTTCTCGGATTTGAAGCGATGACTTAAGCCTCTTTCTTAGCTTAGGCCTTTAAAGTGAAAGAGCGTGACTCTTTAAAATAAAACCATTTGATTCAATTCATGAATTAGCCCACTATGAGTCTACTCTACTGCATTTAAAAAAAAGAGAATTATATAGATATATATATATCTATATAATTATTAGAATCTAATATAGTATAACATTCGTGCTTCTGTTACAACACGGCGAAAGTCAATAGTTCGAATGAAGAGAAAAAAGTGGAGGCTGTACACCTCATTTTCCTGGGACTGTAGTTCAATCGGTCAGAGCACCGCCCAGTCAAGGCGGAAGCTGCGGGTTCGAGCCCCGTCAGTCCCGACGCCGGATTAAAAAAATACATCAATTCATCCCTCCATTTTCTGTGAAAAGGGGGGCAGGGAGCGGAATATCATTCCTAAACTAACGGGGGATCAAATAAACAAACATTGGTGCGTATGTGTAATAATAGTGTTAGTTATATGTAGCATCATAGTAGCGTATATATAACACAATCTTTCGTATAGATAGCAATTTTCATCTTTAATTTCAACATCATCGTCTTAGAGTTTATCAGACCCGTCATTTCTTCGAGTTCTTGATCTTCACTTTCAACATGTATACGTAACTATTGTGGTACGTATACGTATATGCAGTGTTACGTATACGTATATGCAGTGTTACATATACGTATTATAGTGTTGCACATACTCATAGTGTTCATCATGATCAAAACTAAATGCTTTGATAATTGCTCAACTCATCATCATCTTTGACGCATTATCTTCTTTGACAACCACCGTTAATAATCATCTTCTTAGACCCATCACCATAGCCTCATCTACCTCTAAAATAAAACATAAAAACTAAGGTTTTAAGAGCTACTGTTGTAGTGAGCAAAATTCTTTAAAACGATTGATTCACTTCTGATGCTCAAATCTTGCAAAGACGATACTAAAAAATAAATACTAAAATGAAGTCATGAAGGAACCGTTTATTATGTAAATTGTTATTATTTAAAACATATATAAAAGCTTTAAATTAAATCTTCATATATTCATTAGTTTTTTTTTAAACGTCATGCACAAAAGAATTCTGAAAGTTATTAAATAGCTAAAAAACATTATAACCTGATGATTATTCAAACAATCCTCTTATGAAAAAGTTGAGTCTTTATAATTCAAAATCATGAAAGAAAATATATAACCAAATTATGATATAAAAGTTCCTCACAAAAAAAAAAAAGTTGCAGTGGTAATACCTTCGATATACCTTCAATCGACAAGGAAAGGAGAAAGTGGATGTGATGGCGGGTGGTATTGATTAAATGAGATGAGATCAAAATACAAATAAATGAGATTGATCTATAATGAGAGTTTCAAAATACAAATAAATAATTGTGAGATATTCAAGGAAGTGGGTTTAACCGTTTCAAAAAAATATTATATACCAAAACTACCCTTTTTCATTTTATTAAAAAGAAATAAAATAAAATAAGTTATCTTTGGTTTTTAGTGTTTTCAATTATAAAGTTTGTTTTCAATTGAACCTAACTATATATATATATATTGACATTAGTGAGATGTTTATCTAAATGCATTTCACATGTGCATTTGTTATTTAGCGATAACTAATTTGTTATTAGCAAGTTAGTTATATATACATTCTTTAGATAGATTTGTTTGACACACGTTAAAGATGAAATGTTTTTGTCTCTTTCATTTTGTGTAGTTATTTTTTTAATTTTAAATTAACAAATATTGTTGTCGTTAAGAGTGCAAAGAAAAATATAATCATCCTTCGAACAAAAATGAGTAACTTCCATCGCCTGCATCCACAACTATGATGTTACTAATTAACCTAAAAAGTTTTCAGAATAGCGAACCTATAAACCTTAGTAAAATGGGTTACGCGGATAACCAAACACTCATAAACAAGTATCACTAACGATGTCATCCCCTCTCGATCTTACGGATCCCACCTAGTAGAATATAAATTCACAATTTATTAGCTAATCAGTTTAATTTAATGATTTAATTAAATCATCCCATTAATTATGATTTAATTAAAGAGAGGTACAGGTCTACATACAGGTCATGGGTCAATAGAATCTTCCAATTGCTAGGGAAAGAATATCAGGATTAGTATCATTGCCATTGCTACTATGTTTGAAAGTTTAGCTATCCTCCTCTTGTCATGCATTGCTTCTTATTCTGATATGGCTTTCTTGCCTCATAGTACTAACCTTTGTCCACTCCTCCTTCACTCACTTAAAGTCGATCCCTTGCTCTTGCCTTGCTTTAGGCTTAGACGAAAGAGCCCATTCATAGATTCTATCTTTCTAGAATTTTGTTAGGGCTCGTTTCTGTTTAAGATTTACTTTTGTACTTTGTTTATACATGTTTGTATAGTTTAGGGTTAATTTTGTATTTTCCCTAATGTGTTGATGCATAAAGTATGTTGTGAGAGAATGTTAGAGAGAGAGAGTCTAGATCACAAATTACACACTAGAGAGAGAATTGTGTGTGTGATTGTATTCTCCTGCACATTGTACTACAACTTTTATGCTTTGATCATCAATACAAGAGAATTATTTAGTAATGGATTGTGTTGTTGATTGAATTGTGTGTTGTTACTTAGATCATTCTGATTTGCAGCAATATCGATCCAATTGAACCTATCAATTGGTATCAGAGCTGTTGGTATTGTGTGTGTTCTTCGCTATTCATCAAGCAAAAACACATCAATATTGCTCAAATCATGATCTGAATGATCTGTTGCTGTTTTTAGTTGTGATTCATCATCGGAATCATTTCTAATTCACAACAATTGTGCAAATTCCATCAGATTATCATCAGATCTGAGGAATTAAGAAGGAATTGAAGTTTACTGTTCGATCAAATTTTTGCTCAAAACCATCAAAAATTGATCATGTTTTGGATTGATTGAGATTGGAGATTGATAATCGGTATAAATCGGTGCTTGTGTGTGATTTTTGGAGAAATTGGACAAGTTTTTGTTAAACCCAGAAAAATTCGATTGAAGAAAATGATGAACAGGATGAACAGGTTGAAGATGAACTATACAGGTGATAAATTTGACTTAGACAATATTTTTGGACTTAGATTTGTGAACAATTAGGTCCTGTGCAGCAGTGTAAAGGATTTTTGTCTAGACGGGTGAAGAATTTGCAAGAAAAAGGTTGTACTGTTCAGCCGGATCAAAGAACTGTTGTGCCGGGTGATCAACTGTTCAGCCGGGTGATTAACATTTCAGCCGGGTGATTCACTTACTGTTTGGCCGGGTAAACAACATTTCTGCCGTGTGATCAACAACTGTTCAGCCGGGTCAAATTTTTCTGCCGTGTCAAGTTTTAACTGTTCAGCCGTGTCACTGTTCAGCCGGGTAACATACTCTGTCGGGTGAAGATTTCAAGTGTTGAAGATTGAAAACTGTTTAGCCGTGTAATTGTTCAGACGGGTGAAGAAAAATTCTCAGCCGGGTGAAGAAGAAAAGTTACTGTTCAGCCGGGTGAAGAACAAAAATCTCACTGTTCAGCCGTGTGACTTGTTTTCAGTTGTTTCAAAACCTTGTTATCTTATCTTGTCATTATTTACTTGCTTTTATTTTTAAATTTTAACTGTTTCTTTTCAAAAATCAACAAAAACACAAAAATATTTTCTTTAAAGTTTTTAAAATGACACCTAATGATGATTCTGATAACCGTGTTCCTAGATTGGTTAATCGTGTAGATTTCAAGAACTAGACAATCAGATTGAAACATCATCTATGCTCTATTAACAATGATCTATGGAAGTCAGTTGATAAAGGTCCTCACATTCCTACTCAGACTGCTCCTGACAGTGCAAGTACCTACACCAAAGATTCAACTGAACCTTATCCTGAAGATAATCTATCAGCAGAAGACTTACGAAAGGTCAAGAATGATAGTAAGGCTTATTCTTTGATGTGCAAAGGGCTGCCACTTCAAGTGTTGTCAAGATTGGATGCTTATCAAACTGGCTACACATTGTTCAAGGCATTGAAATCAATCTGTGAAGGAGGAGAACGGTTGAGAAGTCTCAAGAAGCAGAAATTGAAGAGACAATTGGAATTGTTTGAACATATTGCTGGAGAATCTGAGAATGAATGATAGATTACTGTGTGCTCTTCCATCTTCATCGAAACAAACAGTGACTCTACTGAAGCACACAGAAAAGTTTCCAATGGACTTAGATCTGCTCATTGCAAAGATAGAAGAAGTTGAGATTGATGAAAGTTCTAGAAATACTGACAGATCAGGTTCACATGCTCAGTATAAGTTTGTGGTGAATCCATCTAACATAGTGGAGAATGCTTTTCTAGCACAAGATGTTGCTAAGACTGATGATGAGGGTGATTTGTTTGTTGGTGCTAGCTTTTACACTGATTCTTCATACATACCAAACTCACCAACATATTCTCAACCTCAATCTCCACCAAGAGCTGAAGTTCAAAGTCAGTCTGTGAAAACTCAATTAGAAAATCAAAGTTCTACAGTTCAAGCCAAAGTAAAAGATGTGATGAACATTTTGCTACAAGATGATGAGACAAAGAATGCATTTACTGCTTTCATGGCATACTTTCAAGCATATCAAGGAAGTCATTTGACTGAAATGGATGTTGTGCTGCAAGATTTATTTGAAATGGATCCTGATGACGTTGAAGAAATGGACTTAAATTGGCAAATGGTGATGGTTGCATATCGAACTCAGAAACATGCATATGTGAACCGAAGCTTTAAGCCACATGCAAACAAGACAGTTGGTTTTGACAAGTCAAAGGCCAGATGTTTCAACTGTAACTGCTATGGTCATTTTTCAAGGGAACGCAAGGCTCCTAAGAATCAGAACTACAATGATCAAGCTGGTTCAAGTGGACAGAATCATGGTCAAAGTCAGAACTCGCAACAGTCTTCAAGATATCAAAACAGGAATCAACGTTTCATGCAGAACCCATATCAAAGTCTTCCCATGCCAGAACTGAAAGATGAAGGCAAGAAACCAGAAGATCAGACCAAAGCACTAGTGGTTAGTGTGAAAGACGGATATGACTGGAGTGCTTATGCGGAACAGTTTACATCTGATCTTACATCAAGTTTAGCACTGGTATGTGAAATTGAAGAAGATTGGTCTGAAGAAGGGGATGATCAAGTGACTAATGTTATTAGTGAAGATTCTGAAGAGTATGATTGGAGTACAAAGTCAGATCCTGTTGAAGAATCTGAACCAGAAGTTGCGCTTATGGCTACATCTGACGAGTCTTCATCATCTGTTGAGCAACCAAAGGTTAGTACCGAACTACCCCCTAACTATGTTCCTTTGCCTGATGATGTTAAAGGTAGGTTATGTTCTGAACAATGCATTAAACAAGTGGAACATTATCGAACTCATTCTTTTAAAATTGGTGACAAATTAAGCAAACATGAACAAATTCATGAACAACTTAAAATTGATCACAAAATTGCTGATGAGAAGATATTGTCACTTAAAGAATCATGGAATAAAACCTTGAAAGAACTGGAACTAGTAACAAAACAACTTGAAGAAATGACAAAGAATTTTGAACAAGGAAAAGTTGCTCATGCTGTCACACAAGTTGAACTAACAAATGTAAAAAGTTGTAAAACAATGGTAAGACAACTTGTGAGTGAAAGAGGTAACAAAAACAAACTAGGATTGGGTTTCACTCATGAACCAATGCCTAAATCAATCACTAACACTTTACCTGAAAACTTCAATGAATTTGATCATTCGCCTGAAAATGAACAAAGATTCAAAGATATTCAAAGAAGTAAATCTGAATCCGAAGGATCTGAAGTGTTACTGGAAAGCTTGAAAGAAGATGACGCTGTGACAGTTGAAGCTGATGACGAGGCAAGCAACAAATATGATCCTATTCTGGTTCAACTTGTTGAATATCCGGAACTGAATCCCAAACCAGCATAAAAGGTGAAGGATGAAGCTGAATTTTCAGGATACAATGATCCAGAATACATCAAGTGGAAGAATGAACAGAAGGCGAATGTTGCTGATCAACTGATCAAGAAGAAAGAAGGGAAGAAGACTGAAGTTTCAAATGAAAAGATGCAGAAATCGAAATTGACAAACAATCAATCTGAAACAAACAGTGAAAAGGTAAAAGTGTCATAACATCAAATGACAACACCAAAGCTCAAATTGTTAAAACTGACAATGTCAAACCTGTGACAAAGAAAGTGTCTAAAGTTAAAACAATCAAGTTTGTGTCTGCAGGAACATTTGATATGAACTCATCTCATGGTAACCAACTCAATTCTAAGATCAAATCTAACTATGGTCTGAAAACAGGTCCAGGTCCTATAAGACTTCCGATGTCAATAATAAAAGATTTGAATCAAAGAAGGTCACTAAGCAAGATGTTTCAAAATCGAACCAAGTTCCCAAACAATCAAAGTCACAATCAAAATCTCCACAAAAGAACGCTGTTAACTTAAAACCGAACAAAACTGATAATGAATCACGAGTGGGTTCAACATCTAGAGTTAACAATCGGCTCTTTAAGATTAGCAAGAAACATTGTGAGATTTGTGATCGTTATAATCATGTTACTGCTGAATGTTTCTTTAACAGATACTGCAATTACTGTGACAAAAGAAATCATTCTTCAGAGGAATGTTTTTATAACAAGTTTTGTGATATTTGTGAAATGAGAAATCATGACACTGCAGATTGTTTCTTTCGGAAAAACTCATCAAGAGAAATGACTCCTTTTCCAAATTTTCAAACAAATCAATCTTTTGGTTTTCAAAAATTTAACCAACGTCATTCTCCTGATTTGAGAACTTTTAAACGAAACAATTATGGTATTAATGAATCTTCATCCAGAAATGTGCAGGTTAACAGTTTTAAGCCGAGAGCTTTGATGGTGAGAAATCAGAAATTTGAAAATAACCTTGATCCTAAGTTAGAGGAAAGGTTCATTGCTTTAAGAAGAAAGCAAACAACTCAAGTCGTTGGGCGAAACAGTTTTCAACCAAATCTCTCAAATGAAACAAATTTTCAAAATCTACATTATCAACAAGTTACTTTCACAGATAGATTCGGAAAACCCAAGACCATGTGGGTCTGGGTTGACCAAACTAACTAGGTAAATGTTGAAATGCAGGTACGCCCTCGAAGACCTATCAACTCATGGTTTGTTGATAGTGGGTGTAGCCGGCATATGACAGACAACCATGCCTTGCTTCAAGATTATAAGCTAAAGAATGGTACTCATGTTGCATTTGGAGGAGATCCTGGTGGTAAAATAACTAGAGAAGGAACCGTGTCAAATGGGGTTATTAGCTTTGATAAATTCAACTACTGTGCACAGTTGAACTTTAATTTGCTAAGTGTATCTCAAATTTGTGACAAATCATATTCAACATTGTTTGATGATTCTTTTTGTTACATACTCAAACCAGGTGTTGGTCCATAAAGATCGTGATTTCAGTGCTATAATGACTTGTTTAACAACAAACCACACTTGACTCAAACAAACAAAGTGTATTATAACCAAACACCCAATAACGAGATTGAACCATACAACCGGAGGTATATAAGCTACAAAGATGAGTAAAATATGCTCCTAGCACCTCCAGTGAACAATCACACGACACAATCAGTAAGATAGGGTTTTTGTCTAAGTTGTGCAAAAGTTATATTTCTTGAAGATAAGGTTACAATATATATCAGTCATAGGTTCGCTGATAGATTCGCTGCAGCGAATCTATCTAGCGAACCATATAGGTTCGCCGGGCACAATCAGGTTCGCCCGGTCGACACCAAATCAAAAGCTAATCTGAGCTATAGATTCGCCCGTAGGTTCGCTAGAACTAATACATACGAAAGACATACAAAATACATACAAAATATATAACACCGACAAGCCGGTGAGTCCAACCTATACATGACTATCAATACTCCCCCTAGGTTGGACCTCACCTGGGGAAGTCTTCTGTTTAGCTCCGTCTTCTGTTGGCTTCAAATGTATTCAACGTATGCCCCTGCCCTCGATCCAATACCGGCCAATGGATTAGTAACGTCTTCCGATCCGGCCTCTTCGTCTTCACTAAATATCAGCATTGATTCCACGAACTCTGCTTCGGCGACATCAGAATCAGGCACATCCAGAACAATTGTTTCCGCCTGAATTTCTTCTGTATGCTCCTCGCCAGTCACATCCAAGTCAACAACTTCTACTGGTTTCTTGAACCTTTTCTCAATAGTTTGATCCAGCTGTTTAGATAAGTCATCCATATCCATTTGCTGATCATCAGTCATCCTCAGCCTTTCGTTCACACTCCTGAGTTCAGCACGAATACCCCGGGCTTTGTTTGCTACCTTCACGAACAGGTTCGCTTCAATTCTTGTGTCATCTCCAGCCCCGTGCTTAATGCGATTCTCACATAAAACTCTCAAATCCTCGTCACAAAAAGAGAAAACCTCCATTGGGTCAAACAAACGAATCTCTGGACGGTCTTCCCCTTTCAGTCTGATAACAGCTTCACCCGTACCATTGTCGTAGAACCATTTGTGAAAATCCTGTAATCTGGGTGGCTGTGTGTCCGGAACCCTAACCCTTGTCATAACCTTCGGCGCTTCAATCTTCAAAACAATCTTTCCTTTCCACGACACCTAGTGCCTGTCTTTCTTCTGCCTCATCCTTCTCGGCTTTTGGTACCCAAAATCCACAAAGTTTGACTTAGCAGCCTCTCTGATTGTCACTTCAAACGCACATGCCCTGCCACTATCCTCTTTACCCAGCAAAGGGAGTTCAGCCAACCTTCGCAAGTCCCACCTTGGCAAAGTGGCGAAATGCTTCCTATTCTTGATGTAACAAATATCACCTCCCCTTGGCTTGATCATATATGCGTCAACCAGATTGTTGTAGTTCCATGCTATCACTTGCCTATCTAGTTGGGAGGTGTTCGGTTCATCAATATTCTGAAAAATGGGCACCTCGAGAACAACCTCTTCGTCCTTTCTGAACCATTCGGATTTATCTAACTCAACGTGCTCGAACTGATAACTCGCCCCTTTCTCCTCAACCTTATACATATCCGGCTCATCATCTAAATCCTCCTCACTATTAGCATTCACATCATCCTCAGGTTCATCTATCAGACTGAAATTCACGCTTGATCCACCAACCACTTCTGCCCCCTCAAACACATCCAGATCTATACCCATTTCTTCATCGAACGGCTCCTCAGCAGCTTTACCTTTTCCTTTGTCCTGATCCCCAAATACAACGTCCATTAACGGATACTTTGCAGCATCCGTTAAGGATTTCAATTCAGCCTCAGACATAGCAGGTTCTGACCCATCTTTTTCCTTTAGACTATTCAGTTCCTTGAATATCCTAACCATCAGACACTGCTGGTCCTTCATCATCCTCCCCATTTCATATATAACCGTTGATTTTTCAGCATCCTGGGTCTCCAATTCCTCATACTTACGCTTCAGATCCCCCAACTCAGCCTTTAAACTGTCAATCTCACCTTTCCGTCCACTAACAGATTCAGAAGACGTACCCGGTATATCATGCTTTGCCTTCTTTGATGCTTCAGTCTGTGTATCAGATTTCCTCTTCGTCCGCTTTTCCCTACCTGCATCGATCTCTGCCTGTATCTCATCAACCTCCCGATCAAATGAGTAATCCTTTTCTTTGGCGTACGCCTTCCTTTTCTTTATCTTCTTCTCAACAACCTCTATGTTTTCTCCACCCCGTTTTCTCTCAGTCTCCATTAATCTTTGAATTTGTACCCATCTATCAGCCGGGTACATGTTTTCCCACAGATATGACGTCCGACCAACACAATCCGACCTCACCGATTTACAGTCCCCAAAAATTCTGGAATGCATCTCCCATATCTTCAAAACGTCACCAACAACTGGAAGCTCTGGCAGCTTGTCATTTAGAATCATTTGCACAAAACGAGGATACATCAGCCATTTGCCCGCCTTGGTTGCATGGATGTTTTCTAGTATGTAGTTGTAAATGAGCTTTGCTAGATTCGCTTTTTGCCCTCGGCAAAACAGCATCATGGCCCGAGCCCAGTCTAAATTCAATCCATCTGTGCCCCCTTTCCTATGATCCAAGCACATTATGAATACGTGTGCAATATATCTCCATTCTTGGATCAGATAGGATTTAACGAATTCCATCTTCTTTTCTCCAGGCATCGGACCCTCATAACCCGCTGTCCTGAAAGTCCCATATACCTCTTCCGCAGTCATACTGACTTCATCTCTGACATCCTCCTCTAATCTCAAAATCCTGGCCAGATCAGCCTCAGTAAACTCTAGATCAAAACCACTAACCTTTGCACATATACGAGATGGCTGTACGGACACATTCATCACTGAAGTTCTCCAGAAATCTCGAACATGCAGCTCGTATATGGTTGGTGAATGAGAAATGGCGTGATGTATGTGAGACGACTTCAGCCATCTGATGCAGTCTCTATAGCCACCGGCTTTTTCGTGATTCTCGTCAAGCAAAGCACACATGTTGTGCTTTCTTTCGAAGAATAATGTAGACATCGTGCCTGAAAAATAAACGGAGATTGATCAGAAACGAAGATTTTGAAAAACAGTTAATAGATTCGCTGGAAATTAGGTTCGCTTCAAGAGCGAATCTGAGATTTGGCACCAGAACCTATAGATTCGCTGTCATGAAAAAATCAGTCATTTGGTCGAGCGAATGTATAGGTTCGCCAGAAACAGTCGGGCGAATCTATGTTGATGCACGGGCGGCATAACGACATAGGTTCGCTCGAGGTTTTGAACTTTCGTTCAGATTCGCCAGACGAACACATAGGTTCGCTGGAAACCCTAGTTTTTGAAAAACGGCCAAAATCACAGTCAATACACCATTATCAAGCAATCAAGGCAACAAACAGGTAATATAAACATGAAACGAGGATATTATGAAGTTAATTCCTAACTAAAAACACCAAATCAGTCATTTGATTTACACAACATCACTGAACGACAGATTTAAGGGTTTAAAAGTGCGATTAATGGTTTAAAACAGAGATTAAGATGAAGGCGATGACATACCAGACCAAATTAGAGATGTTTAAGTGTGAAAAACCGGTTGAAAAGTGAGAATCGAACGTTCGTCAGTTGGTTTTTGAAAAGCCCGCTACAGTAATAGTGACAGCGAAATTGTGAAATATTTCGCTGTCACTACATATATATACAGACACAGGTTCGCTGGCAGGCAAACTAGCGAACTTTAGGTTCGCCCGAAGACCAAAAGTCAGGTAAACTACGGCGGCGATGTAAAGAGGTTCCGGGCGAACCTGAGGTTCAGGCGAACCTGTAGGTTCGCTAGTAGGTTCGCTAGCACACAAAAATTAAAAATATTTTTGGTTTTCTTCAAATATTTTAAATTCTTTGTAAATCCATGAAAAACGTCCCTCGATTACAACGCTCCAAAGAAAAAAACACATTAACCTAAAAATAATAATGATAACAAGATAGAAATTAGAAAAATAAAATAAAATGAAGGAAAAAGGCAAGAATTTTAAATGCAAAGGAAGGATATATATATTTTTCATAATGTTTTGAGCAGAACCCGGAGAATCATCGATTGGCGGGATTGCAGATATGTTTGTCCATTTAAACCCATGCCTTAGTCTTTTCAACAAGAGATCAGCAGCTTCTTTTATCATGTTTTTGGTTTGATTGAAGAAGCTCAGACAACTCGGTCCCCACAGTCATCTAGGTAAAAAGAACAAGTTCTGTCATCAGGATATATCTGAGCAATACGATTGACTTTGCTTGAGTTTCGAGGATCAAATTTTGAATATTGATCGATGCATTAGCTTCTTTTGACACTGTGCAATTTTTGCATCTTTTCTTTGTGAGTGGAGCTTGTCAGCAATTGATTCTTTTGAACACAATGCGACTTATTATTTGGGAAACTCAAATAGTTCAGAGCTCCAGGTCTATACTGACGTATAACAGAGGAGATAAACATTTGAGCATGCTCGGTGAATCTTCAGGTCAATACTTTCGTATAGCAGAGAAGATCCACCAACTCCAGGTCAATACTTCCGTATAGCAGAGGAGTTAAGCACTTTGACTCAATACGTTCTAAGGAGTTAACAAGTAACTCACTCAGAGGTTTTTCCGAAGAGCATCACTAGCAGCTTTTTATTTTATTTGTTTTGCACACTAGAAACTCGATTCGGAGATAGGGCGAGGGTGATTTGGGATGTTTAGGGAAATCAAGGCAAAGATTTGACGCTCTCAACCCATTTTTGACAGAACCCGTTTCTTTGTGCAATCCATTCATGTCAAGGGGATAATCCTTGTCGCCGAGATCTTGAACGTTATGTTTGGCTGCACAATCACTGTTTACTTGTTTTCGGGCTGAGCCTATCTGACATATCCCAAACGCAATACTTCTGACCTCCTTCAACGTCTCTTCAACATCAATCAAAACGGAGATCCTGAAATAGCAAAATTTGAAAAACTATAAATAGTTAATCTTTAATATCTCCCCCAAAATTTCTATATTATAGCTATTTAATAAGAAATTTTGTTTTTCAGATTTTTCTTAATATATATATACAGAATAAAAGAAAATAAAAGGAAATAAAATAAAATAAAGGAGCGAAGAATTGAGTGACCCACGGAATTTTCAAAGAAGAAAATGGAAAGGTTATTTACATATTTACAAAGTAATTCACATAGAAAAGGTTTTCAAAAAGATATAAGTCCCAGCATAGAGATCAGTTCATAAAAACGTGGCTTGTCAAAAGTTTTTTTGAAAAGATCAGCTTTTTGCTTTCGAGTTTCAATAGGAATAATATCAATGAACCCCTTTTCTTGTGCATCTCTGATGGCATGAATTCTTGTTTCAATGTGCTTGGTGCGAGTGTGATGAATAGGATTCTTGGCAATTCCAACAGCAGCTTCATTATCACAAAAGAGTGGCGTGTGAAGAAAGTTGATGCCATAATCCATCATCTGATGTTGAATCCAGAGCACTTGGCAACAGCAACTTGACGCAACAATGTATTCTGCTTCTCCTGTGGATAGAGAGACGGTTGTTTGCTTCTTGCTTTGCCAGGAAACAAGACATTCTCCAAGGTATTGACATCCGCCAGTGACTGATTTTCGGTTAATCCTGCAACCAGCATGATCACTATCAGAAGAAGCATGTAAATCAAAGTTCCCACCTTTTGGGTACCAAAGTCCCAAACGAGAGGAACCCTTAAGGTAACGAAAAATTCGTTTAACAACTTTCTCATGTGATTCTTTTGGATTGGCCTGGAAACGAGCACAGTAGCACACCGCGAATGTAATGTCCGGTCGGCTTGCAGTCAGATACATGAGAGATCCGATCATCGAGCGATACCGATGAGCATCCACAGGATTCCCATTATCATCAGAAGTAAGGCATGTTTGAGTGGTGAAAGGAATCAGTTCAGGAGAAGAGTCATCCATGCCAAACTTCGTGAGGATCTCTTTGATATATTTCTCTTGGTGGATAAGAATTCCATCAGGCTTTTGTTCCACTTGCAGCCCCAAGAAGAAACACATCTCCCCCATTATCGTCATTTCAAAGCGATCCATCATCACTTTTTCAAACTCTCTACACAGCCCCTCATTAGTCGAACCGAAAATTATATCATCAACATACACTTGAACGATCAGCAGCTCACCATTCACCTCCTTCTTGAACAATGTCATATCTATAGTCCCACGAGAGAAACCTTTGCTGAGAAGATACTGTGTCAGAGTTTCATACCAAATACGTGGAGCTTGATGCAACCCATACAAGGATTTATCAAGCTTGTAAACCTTTGAAGGAAAATCTGGATCCTCGAAACCCGGTGGTTGACATACGTAGATCTCCTCATCGATATCTCCATATAGAAATGCACATTTCACATCCATCTGATAAACTTTAAAGTTTTTGTTCGCAGCATGAGCAAGAAAGATTCTGATGGCTTCAAGGCGAGCGACTGGAGCAAAAACTTCAGTGTAGTCAATCCCCTCTTCTTGAGCAAATCCTTGAACAACCAGTCTCGCCTTGTTTCTGATGACAACACCGCGATCATCTGGCTTGTTTCAGAAAACCCATTTAGTGCCGATGGGACACTTATTAGGAGGAAGATCAACCAGTTCCCAAACTTTAAGCTTTCTAAATTGCTGCAGTTCCATTTGCATGGCATCAACCCAACTAGGATCTTCAAGTGCTTGTTTATAATTCTTCGGAACAACTTGAGATAGAAAGGCAGCATAGAGACATTCATTAATCAAACCACTCTGACTCCGAGTTCGCACACCATCAGTAATTGATCCTATGATATAATCATGAGGATGATTTTTCAACGTTTTGAAGTCAGTGTTGAGGAGCAAAGGATTGGTTTCGGTTGAGGGTGTTTGATTAGATGGTTGTGAAGGTAAGTTTGAGGTTTGAGGAATTGTATCAGTGGTAGATGTAGGAATGGAAGTGGATGATGATGGAATATCTGATGGAGAAGTGTGAACAGTTTGAGGTGGTGGAGGTGGTGGGATGTCAAATGAAGTGGGAGGTAATTGTGTAGTTGAAGGTTGTGGTTGTGATTGTGTAGGTGGATGGTTAAAGATAGAGACTGATGTGTGTGGAATGATGTCATCATCGTCAGAGTCAGGGAGATTAAATGATTTGAAAATAGTGGTGGAATCATAAAACCATGCCGGTTCACTGCCAATACTTGTTGTGTTTGACTCTTGCCAGTCAACATAGTAGGACTCTTGCACAATCCGCGTTCGCTTGATGTAAACACGATACGCCTTTTGTGTGTTCGAGTATCCTACAAAGAAGCACTCATGCGAAACAGCACCAAACTTCGTTTTCTGATCTTGAGTATTCAAAAGAGTACAAGAACATCCAAAGGGGCGCAGAAAATCAATCAACGGCTTAATCCCTCGAAACAGTTGGTATGACGTCTTCATCTTTTCTTTGACAATCAGTACCCTGTTCAGAACATAAGCTGCACAATTAACTGCCTCTGCCCAGAAAATAATTGGAAGCTTTGACTCAATCAGCATAGTTCTAGCAGCCGCCACAAGAGTTCGATTCTTCCTTTCAGCAACACCATTTTGTTGTGGTGTTCGTGCGGCGCTAAACTGTCTGAGAATACCCCTTTGTTCACAGAAAGAGTTGAAGATATGGTTTCTGAATTCTGTTCCGTTATCGCTTCTGATGGCTTGAACCTTTCTCTTTCCAAGAACCTCGGTTTGAGGAATCAGCTTCATCAGCTCTCCAGCAGTCTCACTCTTGTATGCCATGAATCTCACCCAGGTGTACCTAGAGTAATCATCTGTGACAACCAAGCAATAAGATTTCTTAGCAATAGATTTGACACTTATTGGACCAAATAAATCAGTATGTAACAATTCGAGGGGTTCTGAGATTGTATTTGTAATTTTAAGTTTATGTGGCTTTTTGTGCTGTTTTCCTTTAGCACAAGCCATGCATTTCTCAACCACTGAAAAATCTTTGAGTGGTAAACCCCTAACCAAATTGTTCTTAACCAATTTATTCAGAATTTTAAAATTAATGTGCCCTAAACGTCTATGCCACTGAAACGATTCAAAAGATGAAGCTTTAGATAGGGATATAGGTCACGGTGGAAGTTGATTCCTTTGATCCCATATTCAACATATATGTATCATTTCGTCTCGGAGCTCGCATGATCACCAATTCTTCAGGAATAGAAAACTCTGGCTTCAAGAACAAACATTCATTTGGAAGAAACATCACTGGGATATTCTTATCACAGATTTGTGATACACTGAGAAGATTGAATGCTAGTTCAGGAACGTAGTTGACGTCTTCCAAAGTTAGTGAACCATTTGAGACTTCTCCTTGACCAATCATCTTGCCACCTTTCTTGTCTCCCGCAAAAGCAACATATCCGCCATTGATGATCCGATAGTTAGTCAGTAGGTCCTTCAACCCTGTCATATGTCTGGAACATCCGCTGTCAATATGCCAATGACTATTTACAACGGCATTTGAATGTTCCTGACATTTATTAAAAAAATAAAAAAAAATAGACCTTTGAAATTGGCACCCAAGCTTTTGTGTACTTGGGTGGTGGAACAGATGAAGAATTGCAAAAGAAATTATTTACAAATGTGTTTAATCTTTTTCCAAAAGATTTTGGCTTTGAACTGTTTTGGATTAACTTAGGGCATTGCTTAACAGTATGACCAGTATTTCCACATTTAAAGCAATGAGACTTCAAACCCACTTTGGAAACTTTGTTAACAGGAATTTTATCCATTTCAATTTCCTCATCACATTCAGACAGTTGAGAATTGCAGTCACTGTAAGAGTCATAAGGTTCTTTTGACTTACCTGTTGTGACTTTTACTTTTTCAGATTCAGATTTAGGTTTTGAAATTCTCACTGGTGTGAAAGATGGAATTTGATGAGTGAAGAACTTTTGAAAACAGTTTGTTTTGGTTTGACTTTCAAAGACATGACCTGAAAGTTTGTCTTTGTCATTCACACACGCATTTTCAATCAAATCATCATTCAATATATTAGGGTTTGAAGTAGTGCACCCTAAATTACTATTAAACATGGAATTGTCTGAATATAAAACATTACTAGAAACAGAATTAATTAAACTAATGTCTTCAACAGACTTCTTGGAATCAGAACTAGAACATTCACTACTGCTAGAACAACCAAGCCCAGTACTCCCACCATAGGCGTAATCCTCTCTAACCTCTTTAAGATTTACTCCACTTAAACCTACAATAGAACTGTTAGTATCATTCTGTATAATCTCTTGTGTCAACTCATTTGAGGGATGAGGAATAGGTGTTGGAGAGTAACATAAGGTACTAGGTGGAGGATATGCATATGTTTCATTGTTGTTAAGACCCAAACCTGTCTTAACTCTGGCCCCCCGCTGTTTCTTGCAGAGTTCCTCCCTTTTCATACTAGATATTGTCCACTGCTGCAGTTTCTTCTTAAGTTTTCTTGCTTCAAATTCAGCAAGAGTAACTTGCTCAGTCAAGTAGTTTATTTCACAGTTCTTTTCCAAAAGAGTTCTTTTTAAATGTTCATTTTCTTTCAAAGCTTCTCTTAATTTGACAAAATATTTTGATTCACTTAATTTAAGCTCTTTGTTGGTTCTTTTTAATTCGTTTTCGTTTGACATTAACAATTTATTAGCTTTGTATATGCCAATTAAACGAATTTTGCAAGCAGATGAACACATATCTTCAATAACATCATAAGGAAGACCAATTACCAGTTTTTCGGCGGCAAGGGCACGATCACACTGGCAGTAGGGAGTGTTCCTCTTGAATTCATCCACCGCATCAATCCTTGCCTTCTCAATCACGGCTTCCAAGTTAAGCTTTGATTCTTCATCATTCTTTACTTCATTAACCGCAGCTTCACAAACCAAACCCGAGTGATTCAGATGCCCTTGAACATTAGCATCTGATTGATCTTTGTCAGCTTTCTCCAGTTTCTCTTCCTCATCTTTACCATAAAATTCTTTGAAAGGATCAAAGCAATTTATATAGTTGTCATCAATCTCAACAATCTCAGCAACAAGGGCATGATTAATTTCCTCCTTGGTTTCTTCAATTTCTGCACTCCAATCAAAGTTGGTGAGCAGTGCAGTTTCATTCTTTGATTTCACTTCCTCAACCCTTTCTTGATTTGGAATAGTTCTTGGATTTCCAGAATTCACTGGTTCAGTAACAATTGGTAAAGGACATTCTCTTTTGAAGTGACCCAATTGTTTGCAGTTATAACATCTCAGCTTTCCTTTGTCATACCCCAACTTGCTATTCTGTCCCTGATTCCCAAAATTTCTTCTACCTGTTCTCTCCATAAACCGTCTGGCACGTAGGGTAAGCATGGCCATTTGCCATTGGATGTCGGTTTCTTCCAGATCATTAGGATCCACCTGATACATATCTTCTACAGTCATACCCTTTCCCTTTAACTCACCGGCAACAAGAGCTTCATAGCTATGAACAAACATTCCAAATAAAGCCATAGTGTCAGATGGAATCTGAGTGGTGACAGATGCATTTGAGCTTGAACCAACATTTGTAGATGCAGCAACAGATTTAACCGACACATAACTTGATGATCCTCCAGGTGCAGCACTGTAAATGTGAGAGTTTGCAACGGATGAAATAAGTGCAGCATTCTGAGAAGGAATGTTTGGAACCATCATAGACTGATTATATTCTCTTCTCTTCACATCAAGATCGAATGACTTCAGCTTGTTTATAACATCCATCAGCTTATAGTCATGAAAGTTTCTTTCTTGTTTCAACAACTTGATTTGAAGACTCCACTGAGGGGGAAGAGAATCTAACAGCTTTGTGACTTGTTCATGATTGCCCAGCTTATCATCATACTTCTTCAGATTACTTGATACAGATAGAAATCGATTTGTAATATCAGTCAAGTTTTCTTGCGAATATCCCACAAAAGAGTTAAACTCTTTCTCAGCTTGAGCTTTTCTGTCTAACTTCAAATCCTCATTTCCATCATAGAACTCGCACAATGCATCATACAAGCTTTTTGCAGTTGTGTGTTCAGCAAACCTGTTAAAAATATCTTGATGCAAACAAAGTATCAATGCCCCGAGTGCATTTTTGTCACGATCAAGTAACTTGGTGTCTGCTTCAGTAAAAGTACTTGGATCAGTGTTTATTGAAGTAACAGTTCCTTCAACTGTCTTTGGCACGTGCGGACCATTTACAATTGATTCCCATTGGTTATAGTCAGTGTAGTAGAAAAAAACTTTCAAACACCTCTTCCAGTCTTCAAAATTCTCACCACTAACAAGCCTCGGTGGCCTGTTAGGTTGAACACTATCCAGATCGTTCAAATTCAGAGTTGATGTAGTCATGATTTTGAACAGATTGTAGATTCGCTGAAAACAAATAGATTCGCTGGAATAGATTCGCCCAAAGAACAAACAGATTCGCTGGCAGATTCGCTAGACAAACGAATAGATTCGCTGACCAGCAAGCACAGTTTCGCTCGACAGATTTTGGCAGTAGTTTCGCTTGCACAATTTGTCAAACAAGTGAACTTTCGTTCGATGAAATGTCAGATTCGCTAGCCACAAACACAAACCAACAGAACACAAGATTTGAAATAGATTCGCTGGATGAACAGATAGATTCGCTGGAAGAACAGATAGGTTCGCTGGGTTACGAACAAACCTGTAACAGTACGAAAACAACCCGGACAGCTTCAAAACTTGACCATTTGTAGACACGTTTGTTTCAAAATCTTCCTATGACCAAATATGACAACACTTGAGCAAAATACAACACCAAAACACCAAAATCAGTCCAGGAAAGAATCAAATAGTGTTTTGACACAAAAACCCCAAAAACAACACAAAAATCACTAGAATCAAACAATCAAGAGCACTAAGGCTCTGATACCATATTGTTGGTCCATAAAGATCGTGATTTCAGTGCTATAATGACTTGTTTAACAACAAAACACACTTGACTCAAACAAACAAAGTGTATTATAACCAAACACCCAATAACGAGATTGAACCACACAACCGGAGGTATATAAGCTACAAAGATGAGTAAAATATGCTCCTAGCACCTCCAGTGAACAATCACACGACACAATCAGTAAGATAAGGTTTTTGTCTAAGTTGTGCAAAAGTTATATTTCATGAAGATAAGGTTACAATATATATTAGTCATAGGTTCGCTGATAGATTCGCTGCAGCGAATCTATCTAGCGAACCATATAGGTTCGTCGGGCACAATCAGGTTCGCCCGGTCGACACCAAATCAAAAGCTAATCCGAGCTACGGGCGAATCTATAGATTCGCCCGTAGGTTCGCTAGAACTAATACATACGAAAGACATACAAAATATATAACACCGACAAGCCGGTGAGTCCAACCTATACATGACTATCACCAGGTTTCAAGATTGACAATGAATGGGTGGTGGTTTAAGCTCCAAGAGATCGTGATGTATAAAAGCTTGATATGTCGCAGATTGATGCTGAAACCGAAACCACATGTCTCATTGCTCATGCTTCAAATGATGAGAGTCAGCTTTGGCATAGACGGCTGGGCCATTCAAACTTCAGAAACATGAACCGACTGGTGACTGGAAATCATGCTGTGGGAATACCGTCAAAGAAATTCTCAACAACTGATCTCTGGCCAGCATGTTTGAGAGGAAAACAACACCGAATGTCTTTTAAGTCTAAGCCAGAAAACTCCATTTCAAAACCCTTACAGATGCTACACATGGATCTATTCGGACCAACAAATGTTCAAAGCATCGGAAAGAAGTCTTATTGTTTTGTCATCATTGATGATTTTACTAGATTTTCTTGGGTTTATTTCTTGCATGTTAAATCTGAAACTGCTGAGTTGTTAAAAGAATTCATTATCAAAGTTGAAAATCAATTGGATTGTAAAGTAAAAATCTGGAGAAGTGATAATGGAACCGAGTTTAAAACTCTAATGTCGATTTGTTTTGTGCAGAAAAAGGAATTGCTTGTCAATTTAGTGCTCCAAGAACGCCTCAACAAAACGGTGTGGCAGAACGGAAAAATCGAACACTAATTGAAGCAGCAAGATCCATGCTTGCAGATGCCAAAATCCCTATCACATTCTGGGACGAAGCTATTGCTACTGCTTGCTTTGTACAAAACAGGACATTATTGATTCAAGATAAACATAAAACGTCATATGAGTTATTGTTTGGAAGAAAACCAAATATTTCATACTTGAAAGCATTTGGTTGTCCTGTTTCGATTCTAAATTTAAGTGATCATCTCGGTAAATTTGAGTCAAAATCTGACGATGGATTTTTTCTTGGTTACTCTTCGGTTTCAAAAGCTTATCGGGTGTTTAATAGCAAAACGAACATTGTTATTGAAACTATTAACGTAAAGTTTTTAGAAAATTCGTTTCCGTCTGTGGCTCATGGTCCCGAATGGTTGTTTGATTTAGATTCGTTATCAAAATCTTTCAATTCTAACTTATTTGATTTTTTAGGAAAATCGAGTAAAGAATCAGGAGACTTGGGATGTTTCAGTAACGATTCTGATAATGATGATGATAGCAATCTCAATTCTGAGTATCCGGTCATGTCATTTCATAATCCTGATAATGTGGTATCAAGTCAAGCTCCGGGTCCATCTGGTTCTCAAGAAGATCAAGAATCAAATAATTTAGATGACGATGTGAATCCGCAAAATTCTCCTAATGATGGTGGATCTGTTCAAAATCAACCATCATCAGATTCGAATGTTGAAGTTGTTCCAGAATCATTTGACTACTTCATCAATTCACCAGAACAAGTTCCTAATTTCACTCCGCATGCTTCTACAATATTACAAGATCTACCGAATCTGAATCAATGTAATCTGGAGACGCAAGTACAAGGTGATTCAATTCCAACTCATCGAGTTCACAGGAATCATCCTCTTTCTCAGATTATAGGACCTTTGAATCAGAGAACTATGAGAAGTCAGACTGAACATGCAAACGTTTGTCTTTATTCATGTTTTCTTTCTCAAGTGGTTCCGAAGAACATTTCAGAAGCATTACAAGACAACAGTTGGATTGAAGCCATGCAAGAGGAGTTACTTCAATTTCGCAAACAAGAGGTTTGGAAATTAGTGGACTTACCTGAAGGAGAAAATGCGATTGGTACAAGATGGTTGTACAAGAACAAGCCAGACGAACGTGGCATTGTGGTCAGAAATAAAGCCAGACTTATTGCACAAGGTAACACTCAAGAAGAAGGTATTGACTATGAAGAAGTGTTTGCTCCGGTCGCTCGACTTGAAGCTATTCGTGTTTTTCTAGCTTATGCCTCTTTCATGAAGTTCAAAGTGTTTCAAATGGATGTAAAAGGCGCATTTTTGTATGGACCAATTACCGATGATGTGTACATCAGACAACCTCCAGGTTTTGAGGATCCTGAGTATCCACATCGTGTATACAAATTGAGCAAAGCTTTGTATGGTCTACATCAAGCCCCAAGGATTTGGTACGAGACGCTATCTAAACATCTGCTGGAACATGGTTTTACAAGAGGTCAGATTGATCCTACTTTATTTATAAAGCGGGGAAATGAAGATCTTTTATGTGTTCAAGTGTATGTGGATGATATCATCTTTGGATCAACAAGTCCGTCCATGTGCAAAGAGTTTGAAGAAATTATGAAATCAAGATTTCAGATGAGTTCGATGGGAGAGATCAATTTCTTTCTCGGATTACAAGTCAAACAGTTAGCTGAAGGAATTTTTATCAACCAATCAAAGTTTGTTGAGAAGTTGCTGAAAAGTTCAAGATGCAGGATTGCCAGAATATTCGAACGCCATCTGATGTGAATTGCAAGATACAACCGGATCCAAAAGGCAAATCCGTTGATCAAACACTGTACAGATCGATGATTGGTTCACTGATGTATCTTACTGCATCAAGACCAGACATTATGTATGTTGTATGTGTGTGTTCCAGATATCAGTCTGATCCGAAAGAGTCGCACCTGGTTGCTGTTAAACGTATTTTCAGATACCTTAAAGGGAAACCGAATCTCGGGTTATGGTATCCTTATGAAGGCAATTTTGAATTATACAGTTATTCTGATAGTGACTTTGGTGGGTGTGCTCTTGACAGGAAATCGACTATGGGTGGATGTCAATTTCTGGGTCCTAGACTTATTTCTTGGCAATGCAAAAAGCAGACCAACGTTTCTGTATCAACAGCTGAAGCATAGTATATCGCTGCATCTGCAGGATGTTCTCAAGTTTTATGGCTACAAAACCAATTGCTTGACTACGGGTTTAACTTTCTCAAAACTCCTATTTACATAGACAATATTGCTGCTATGTTCATTACTGTTAATCCTGTTCAACACTCAAAAACCAAACATATTGAAATTCGTTATCATTTTCTCAGAGAGAACTCTGATAAAGGTTTAATAATTTTGATTAAAGTTCATACCGACAAACAACTGGCAGATCTTTTCACAAAACCTTTCTTGTCAGGACGATTTGAATTCTTAATTTAATCCATAGGGTTGATCAACCATGATTAATTCTATCTTTATGAAAAATCAATACAAAAATCAGAAAATCTAAAAGCCAAAAATATAATCAGTCGATGTCAAGCATTGATTCCTTTGCCATTTATTTTATTGTTTTTGCATTGTGAGTGTGCATGAAAAAGAAAAGCAAACAAAAAGAATATAAAAAGCAAAAAGAAAAGAAAATATCATGTCATAAGAATCTATATTGCAAAAAGTGAGAAATGATAGTTACACTAGACATTATTTGTTTCATCATTTTTAAATAAAGACTGATGAATGTTAATTGATGTGCGAGACAGCTCAGGCAATTAGACTGAAAAAGTAAGTTCATTGTTGACAAATCTAAACTCAATGATCTTTGTGTTAAGTTCCTTTGATATACATGTCTAAATATATATCTTTGGATGCATTGCTTGTGATGATAGTTGTTCATGATCGGGTAACGATGCGGTCTATTCAGTGTGATGAACCGCATCGTGAGCTTCTTTTTTGTGGTATCCACAGACCTGAAGTCTCACATGAAGTCTCTTTTGAGCTTCAAGGTGCAGCAAAAGATTCCCAAAGATGGAACAAAAAGAGTCCCAAATGTGGACCATCACCAAACAAATTCCAAAAAGGAATTCAGAAGATTCCCAAGGGGAACGATAGGAAATAAAAAATTCCAAAATGGAATTCAAAAGAAGTCCCAAAGTGAACCAAATCCGAATATAGCCCATATTCCACACTGTTTATGACTGTAAGTGACCAGGTTTTTGTGCAATATGCATCCATGTGGTGGTTGATGAGGAAATATGTTGACATATGTATTCATGAGGGTCACATAAGTCATCTTAATCGAACCTTAATCTCATCATGATACTGAAAAAGTAAGTGTGTCAATTCGAGCTAATTGATATGTTTTCATATCATCACTCAATCAAACATAAGTCAAATGCCTATTCAAAACTTGCAAAACATGTTCAGATAATGTGTGGTATGATCTCACTGCGATATTTTGATTCATTGCATTGCATTTGTATTTATTTTAATGTGTGTGCTTTGTGTGTACATGCATATGGATTCTTTATTGACACATCGACATCTTTTTTTTAAACTTAAAAATTTCAAGAAATTTCAAGTTTAGGGGGAGAATAATTGAAGAAGAAAAATTGTTACAAAAAGCCAAAAATATTTTTGAAATAAGTGTGTTGAATGTATGGATCATGTGGTTAATGAAAGCAAATGTTTTGGATATGTTAAAAACAAACCTAAGGTCTTGTGATTTGTTTTTAGAAAATTGTTTCGGGATATAGAAATATTGGTTGTGCAAAAACAATTTTGTGAGAAAATGAAAAAGGAATTTAATGTGAATTAATTTGTTGCCCTAAATTCTATTTTTTGATTAATTAATTTGACAAACCCTAATTAAGGATGTCTGTCTAATTAATATGTCGAGAATGTTTGCAGGTGCAATAAATGCCGTTGAAAAAGTCAACAGACAAAGAAAGAGAAGGAAGATTGACTAAGTGTTGCTGCCGGGTGAAGTATTACTGTTAAGCCGGGTGATTACATGAATATATGTTTAACCGGGTAACAAACCTTGCCGGGTGACGAAGTCAATCTGTTACTATTCAGCCGTGTAAGTGGTTTCACTTATCAGCCGGGTAATGAAGATGTTTCTATTCAGCCGGGTAATGAAGTGTTATTCACTTATCAGCCGGGTAATGGATATGTCACTGTTTAGCCGGGCAATGAAGTGATGTTTTGTTATCAGCCGGGTAACTAAATGTTACTATGCAGCCGGGTAATGTGGGAATTGTTTTCTCTTAAGCCAAGTGATGCAAGTAAGTGCAACTGTATTGCCGGGTGATGAACAAATATGTCACTGTGTAGCCGGGTAAAGAAGTAAAGTATGTGTGCAGCCGGGTGATGATGTTAAGTGTCACTATTCAGCCGGATGATGAACAAATGTACAACTGTACAGCCGGGTGATGAACAAAACCAGGTGTAGTTGTTTCAAATCTTATGACACAGCTATATACTCACTTGACCCGTCTCAAAGTGTTGACCTCTTAAAAATGTTGACCCGCCCAAAACACTTGACCCGTCCAAACCAGAACATGACTCGTCCCAAATGTTGACCCGTCCCAAAATTTTGACCTAATTTTGAGCCGGCTGATTCACATATAAATACTGCTTTTTCACAAACACTAATCATTTTTTTAAAATCTTTTTGAAGCAACATCCCCTCAACATCGATCGACCTTACCATATTCAATCCCTGATTCTATATCAAGTGTTTGAGATTGGATAAGGTATAATCATCATGATCGATCATCACAAATCCACCATTGTTCTTAAAATCGAAAACACTGTTGATGAACAGTAATCAGAACTGAATCGACACTTTGACTTCTAGTTGTTAAAATCAAAATCGAGGGTTGAAATAAGTTTAATAACTGTTAATCATCTTTGTTTAATCAGAAAACAACATTGAATCATCATCAATTGTGAGAATCAAAAGAAAAAGTTTAAAACCCTGTTTGAACCGCCATTGTTAAAGATGAACATTGAACATAAATTTTAAGTGTTAACAAATGGACAAATTGATACTAAACCTGAAATGAACAAGTGTTAATATTTCATTTTACAAATGACAATCATTGTCTTAAGTGTACAAGCAGTAAATTTGTTAAGTAATATTCAAAACATTGATACACTAAGTGTTAAAGAAACTGATTTGGTTCATAAGTTTAAATCAATTGGAGTGTAAAATGTTAAGATGTTACATTATGAATTTGTGCTTATTTTTGAACAATTGTTGTTATTCATTTGAATGAATGATCACTAACACATATGTCTTGTCTTGTTAACAGATGGAGAATCTTAAGTTTGAGCCCAAGCATAATCTAGTTGCTGTGCTAGATGAATCTTTGCCAGAAGCTGAAGGATATGAAGAGATGATCCGGTTTCTGAGAAGAACAAAGTATGTGTATGCTATGTGTGCTAAGCCTGTTGTCTATGCAAAATTGATAAAGAAATTTTGGAAAACAGGAGAAGTTGTTACCAATGAGGATGGTACATCTGTGGTGAGAGGGTTCATTACCAGACAGTTAGTGTTAACTGTGTCTGAAGAGTCCATCCGGACTGCTTTGAGGTTGGATAATGCTGAGGCTGATGCACCTGATGAAATTACAACTGCTGAATGCCAGACTTGCTTTATAAATATGGGACATCCTCCCATATTTCCCAAACAATAGTTTGTCAGGGCAAGATTGGGAAAAAGATGGAAATTACTGTGTTATGTTGTTCAACAGTGCATATCAAGGAGGAGTGCCGGGTTTGATATATTTCCCTCAGAAATTTCATCCCTAATCGTTGCAATTGCTGAGAACCGGCCATTTAACATGTCTAAATGGATTATGAAGGGTTTTATTTTCAATCTTGTTAAAGGAAAGAGGTTTAAGTTTCTCATGTACCCACGGTTTTTGCAAATGTTGATAAATATTGCCCATCCGATGATTAGAGAAGAAGGTTTTGAAGGAGGAATCTTATACACCGAAGATATGAATGCTTTATCTTACCGGAAGATGAGCATTGGAGGTGTTGAAGGTGTTGAAGGTGTTGAAGGTGTTGAGATGTTTGAATATATGAGGGATATAGCAAACCGAGAAGAGGATCTTGGAGGAGTATATTACCATATTACTCAAGAAGAGATACTGAATCCATTAGATCTCATTGATGAAATGCCTGATAACCTTCTGGACGATGATGAGTATTTTGCTCGACATCCACAAGAGGAGGATGGAAATAATGAAGATGGAAATGAGGAGGATGGAAATGATGAGGATGAAAATGATGAGTTGGATGATGAGAATGAGAATGTTGATAATGGTGATGACGATAGTAATGATAGTGGTGATGGTGGAAACGATGATATTATTGAAGAAGATAGCGCTGAATCAGTTGATTAGGAGGCAGAACATGTTGAAGAACAAATAATTGTTAATGAACCAGTCGAATTTGAAAATGTTGTGATGGAACCGGTTATAGAAGAAGAGGTTATTATTGAGAATGTGCAAGTGATAGAACCGGTTATTGAAGAAGAAAATGTTGATGTGGTTCAAATAGCCCATGATGTAGTTGCTGAAGTGGAGACTGCAGTACAGACGGTCGATGATACTGATGTTGAGTTTATTGCTTCTGAACCAGCCAATATTGCCACATCCTCCAAAGCAACTGAAAACATTGATCAACCGATGGGGTCTTCACCAAAAGTTGAATCAAGTGTTAATTTGAATGAAGAAGAAGATAAAGTTTTTCATTTGGAAAGGATGATAGCCAAACTCTTAGATGCTAATGCATTATTGAAAGCATCTAATGAAAAGAAGAAAAAGAGGTTGGAAGAGTTTTGGGCTATTCATCAGAAGAATTTGGAAACATTTAAAGTATTAGATGCTGATCATGAAAAGCTGAAAGCAGACTATGAAAAGTTGCAAGCAGAGTGCAACACTTTACGTGCTGAAAAGGAGGTATTGGAAAGTTGGATGAAAGAAAAGGAGTCGGTCAGTTCTGAATCAGACAAAGATTTTGTTGTTGAAGAGGACGTTGGAGTGTCTGATACTCCTAGGGAAGTCTCAGTCTATTATACTAGATCTCGCCGATCTAAAACTGGGACAACACCGATTGTTGAATTTGTCCCTATTCCCGATGAAGCTGCTGATATTGTCATTCCTGACAAAGCCGAGGGAAAACGTAAACTGGATGAAGTGCCGGAGATCGTTAAAGAAGTTGAGAATGCAAAGAAAGCTAGAATTGAAGAAACAGTTCAGGTTGAGCCGATTCAATCTGAATCTGTACAGGCAACTGAAGTGCCCAAGGTTGGTAAAGGAGAAGAGAATGTGAAGGAAACTACTATAGAAGAAGCATTTCAGTCTAAGCCGATTCAAACTGAAACTGCACATACAATTGAAGCGTTGGAAGACTTGGATGATGTTGATTTTATAGAATCTGAACCGGAAGCTAATCCTGATGATGACATACCCATTGATCTTGATGAGCGATTTACATAGTTAGAGAAGATGAAATATAATCCTGTTTATTTGAATGGACTCACTGTCAGTCAAATAAACGAGGAGTATGAAAAGTGTGTGAATGCGCAAGACAAAGTAGTGGGTGATGATAAAGAGTTTGTAGTTGAAATGGGTGAGTTGACTCCTCTTCAAGAAAGCTTGAACATTGATGATCTTCCTCCGGAAGAACTATATCATCAAAACCCTGAAGAGATGACGTCTACAGATATGCGCCAGTGGTTGCAATCAAGGAATTATCCGTACAAAACTCTGAAAAGGCTGAAGAAAGAGTCCTTGAAGAAAATTGTGGTTAGTTTTCAAAAATCTGAGAAGATGCATAACCGTATGCTCTTTTTAGATTATAATAACCCACAATACTATGAATTGACCAAGCGTTTTAAAGTTTTGGAGCCCAAAGAGATACCTTTAATGGCATTGCCCATAGATGCCCATAAGAAGAGGAAAGAGTTGATTGATATGTTTCCTAGCGAGGTGAAGTCTTATCACATTCCTATGGAAGTACGAGAGTCATGGCACAAGTCTGCCACAGCAGGTGATATTGTTAGATCACTGCTGAGTAAGGGTCAATCCGTTGCTGACTTACTAGACTCAATGATCGTGCCTGAAAAGTCCAAGGATGTGAAGATCATTGCTTGGAAATATGATGAGATATTTGATGCGTTTCTAATCAAGAGGGTGAATGGGCTATGCGATGTCTATCATTACTATTCGAGTATCTTCAAGTTGCCCGTTCAAGATTTAAAAGAGTTGCACAAGTTGAGGTTGATAAATCACTCACGAGCAGAACGTGGTGATAAATGTGCTATGTTATTGGATGCCGGAATCAGCCGCATGCCCAAGTACTTAGAGTTTCGGGGGCAGCAAGAAGATAAAATCTATCTAGACACAAAGAAGAAGAAACAGAAGAAGCTGATACTCCGTGATATGTACTTATGATAGGTTCAACTGGATCGATAATATCGCTCAATGATCAGAATAATTCATACACAAACACAATTCAATCATTAACACAATTCATACTAATAATTCTCTTTTGTATATTGATGATCAAAGCAGATTTGTAGTACAAAATGCAGGAGAAAATAAATTACACACACTTAGTTCTCTCTCTAACGTGAATAGTGATCTAGCCTCTCTCCTCACACTCTCTCACTACATGCTTTTAAGCAACAATTACAACTTTAGGGAAAATAACAAAATAGACCCTAAACTATACATAAATGTATAAACAAATACAAAGTAAATCTTAACTAGGAAATAGCCCTAACAGTACTCCCCCTAAGATTTATCTTTGGATCTCAGCAAAATCTTCAAACAGTTTTCATCTTTTTCAGCTTCAATCTCTCTCACCAATCATCTGGTTCTTCTTTGACATCCAGCAACTCTTTCCCTTTGTATTCTTCTTGTTCTTTCAATGCTTCCTCTATGCATGACTTGTTCTTTTCTGCTATCTTTGCTTGTCTTGGCTTTGACTCGTTAGTAAGAATTGGGCAGGCATTCATACGTCTCAGAGAATCAAGAGTTAAACCTGCAAAATCAATGTTAGCGTAAAATTCATAAGGCAGCTCTCTCCCTTTGACTTGCACCTCCAATGTACCCTTCGCAGTTACTCTCATAAACTCTATCTCCGGAACGTCAACTTTCACAAGGTTAGCATTGAGTAATGCCTTCCTTAGTCGTATTTTCTCTGAAGCAGCAGTAATCACCTCAACCATAACCATAAATAATTTTCGATCAGCTTCTGCAACTTTATCCTTACATTTCTCCATTTTGTAAGTTCTCAAATGTTCAATGTATGATGGATGCAATAACTTCAGTTCAAAAGTACTGAATAAAGTGATCATATCCTTATCCCAGTCCTCCAGATTTCGCACCAGTTTTAATTCAAAAGTATCCTGATTATAGAAAAACTTAAGAATTGGCTTTGTCGCTTGAGAACCATCAAACACTTTCAACCCCGGATCAGTCACCTTGTCAAAATATTCATCAGAAAATTCTTCTAGGTACATATCCTCACTCACCACTAACTTCTTTTGTTTTCTCTGTTTCTTCGATTGAACATATGCACTGTCCTCCTGTTGACCTCTGAACTCTAAGTATTTCGGCATTCGTCTAATCCCAGCATCAAGCAACATCGCACATTTATCACCACGCTCAGCATGCGTGTGATTTATCAGTCTCAGCTTGTTCAACTCTTTCAAATCTTGCACTTCTAACTTGAAAATACTAGAGTAGTAATGGTATACATCGCATAAACCATTTACTCTTTTGATCAGAAAAGCATCAAACACCTCGTCATATTTCCATGCAATAATCTTTACCTTTTTGGATTTTTCCGGTACGATCATTGAATCAAGAAGTTCAGCAACCGACTGACCCTTGCTCAGTAGTGATCTTACAACATCACCTGCTGTGGCTGATTTGTGCCATGATTCACGTACATCCATAGGTATATTATATGACTTGACCTCACTAGGAAACATATCCATCAACTCATGCCTCTTCTTGTGCGCATTCTCTGGTAAAGCCATCACCGGTAACTCTTTAGGTCCGAGAAT
The DNA here is from genome assembly GCA_030867185.1 of Tagetes erecta. Classification (NCBI taxonomy): domain Eukaryota; kingdom Viridiplantae; phylum Streptophyta; class Magnoliopsida; order Asterales; family Asteraceae; genus Tagetes; species Tagetes erecta. Next base: position 22,839,929 of record CM061487.1, read on the forward strand.
TTTGTATCTTTTGGTCAGCTCGTAGTATTGAGGGTTGTTGTAATCCAGATAAAGCATACTATTGTACATCTTCTCCGTCTTCATAAAACTTACAACAATTTTTCTCAGTGACTCTTGTTTCAACCTTTTCAACGTCCTATATGGATAATTTCTTGAGCTCAGCCAGTCACGCATATTTCTGCTTGACATTTCTTCAGGGTTTTGATGATAAAGCTCAGTTGGAGGTAAATCATCAATATTTAAGCTCTCTTGAAGTGGTGTCCATTCTCCCATTTCAACAATAAACTCCTTCTCATCAGCAGCAGCTTTATCTTGGGCTATCAAACACTTTTCATACTCTTCGTTGATTTGACTCATAGTTAGCCCATTCAGATACACTGGATTATACTTCATCTTCTCAAGATAAACAAATCTTTCAGGTAAGTCAGCTGGAATCTCATGATCAGGATTGGCTTCAGGCTCAGCTTCTGGTTCAGATTCTGTGAAATCTATGTCATCAAGATCATCTAGTGCCTCAATCATTGGTGCATTATCAGTTTGAACCGGCTCAAACTGACTTACTTCTCCTGTTACAGTTTCAGGCACATTTTCAACTATTTCAACTACTTCAGGCACTTCTTCAACTACAACAGCTTCAGATTGAATCGGCTCAATCTGAACTGATTTATCAATTTCAGCTTCAATCACAGTCTCATCTGCCTTTGCCAACTCTACCACCTGAGTTTCAGCTACAGCCACAGATTGAATCAGCTCAATCTGCACTGTTTCATCCAATCTTGCCTTTTTAGTACAACTTTCTTCACCAGTAATCTCCGGTACTGCATCTATCTTTCTTTTTCCCTCAGCCTTGTCAGAAATGACAGTTTCAGCAGCTTCATCGGGAATGACTATTGGAGACTCAACCCTTATGCCCACATTCGTTGTACCACGTGCTCTAGTATAGTAAACTTTTGCTTCTTGAGTTGCTTCAGTCACTTCTATCACTTCATCTGAAAAATCTTTGTCTGATGTAGACCCTGACTTCTTTGATCGAGTTTCTTCCAACCATTTTTCCAACATTTCTTTTTCAGCATCATGAGTGTTTCATTCAGCCTTCAACTCTTTATAATCATATTTCAAATTCTCATACTCCTCTTTCAGATTTTCATAATCATCCTTCAACTTTTCATGCTCAGCAGTCAACTTAACATGATCAGCATCCAACTCCTTGAATGTTTTCAGATTCTGATTATGAATAGTCCAGAACTCTTCAAATCTTTTCTTCTTTCTATCATTTGAAGCTTTCAACTGTTCATTCACATCCAATAATTTTGCTACCATCTCTTCTAATTCTGCAATCCTCTTCTTATCCTCATTCTCATCAACACTTGAACCAATTTTTGGCGAAGACTCCAAAGATTGTTCAATGTTTTCGGCAAACAGAGATGATGTGGTGGGTACATCAACTGGAACAGTAATGCTAGCATCAGTGTCATCAACTATCTGTGCAATAGTCTCTACATCGGCCATTACTTCCTGAGCTATCTGAACAACATCTATCTGTTCAGGTTCATCAACACATTCTGTCAAACTTGGTTTCTCAATCAACACTTCCTCAACAACAGATTTGGATCTTCGAGATCTAACATACTGCTTTGTGATGGGCTTAGCAACTTCAACTACCACTTCTTTTTCAACACAAGTAACCTCAACAGGTTCTTCAATCACAGCAGGTTCAATGACTTTGACATTTTCTGTCTCCAACTCTATTGGTTCAGCAATCTCAATATTCTCTGCCTCCTCTGAAACAGATTCAGCATCATCACCACCATCATTTCCACTATCATCATCTCTATCATTTTCACTATCATCACTTTCTTCTTCTTCTTCGTCCTCAGATCCATCTTCTTCATCTTCTGCATGACGAGCAGCATACTCATCATCATCCAACAGATTGTCAGGCACCTCATCAACAAGGTCCTGTGGATTTACTATCTCTCCATGTGAAATATGATAATAAACTACCTCAACATCTTCCTCATTATTTGCTATATCTCTCATATAGTCAAATAAATCAACACTTGGCACATTCCCGATACTCATCTTTCTATAAGATAGATCGTTCATGTCCTCAGTATACAGTATCCCTCCAACAACTCCTTCATTTCTGATAATGGGATAGGCAACATTGATCATCAACTGCAAGAATCTCGGGTACATGAGAAACTTGAACCTTTTTCCTTTAACCAAATTGAAAACAAACCCATTCATAATCCACTTCGACATATTGAATGGTTTGTTTTCAGCAATTGCTACAATGGGGGATGCTATATCAGATGGGAAGTTGTCAAAACCTGCACTCCTTCTTGACATACACTGTTGAATGACATAGCATAATAATTTCCATTTCTTCCCCAACCTTGCTCGATAAAATTGTGACTTCGGAAATGCAGGAGGATGTCCCATATTCACAAAGCACGCTTGACATTCAGCATTTGTCAACTCATCATTTGCTCCTACCTCATCATCATCTATCCTCAAAGCTGTTCTGATGGCTTCTTCAGAGACAGTCAATACTAACTCTCTTGTAATGTTTCCTCTAACAACAGCCATTCCATCATCATTTCTAATCACCTCAGCTGTCCTCCAAAAACTTTTTATCAATCATACATATATGACCGGCTTGGCACACATAGCATACACATACTTTGTCCTCTTGATAAATCTCATCATGTCTCTATATCCTTCAGTCTCAGGAATATTCTCATCCAAACAAGCAACTAAATTGTGCTTGGGCTCAAACTTCAAATTCTCCATCTGTTAAAACAAAAACAACACACAAACAAGACAAATGTGTTAGATTCTTCATTAATAAATTTCAAATTTTCATAAGTGTTTGAACACAAAGTTATAAAAGTAAAACATTCACATAATCATTTTAACTCCTAAATTGATCTAACAAACTGATTTTCATCATTTTGATCAAAACAACTTTGAATTTAAATGATCATACAACATTTTGCAATTTAACAGGTTAACACTTAAGAACAAATTTATCATGTTTTAGTTCAGTTTTAACAAGGATTTGTCACTTTTAACACATATTTTATCATTTTGAAGTTAAAAATTTAAAAACATTCTACAGGTCATTAATGGCGGTTTTGACAGTTATGTGCACATTTGATTGATTCAGTTGATTTTAAGGAATTTTGGTGCAAATGAGTGATTGATTGTTAATGATCGACAGATTTTACACTTAAAACAACATTCGATTTCAGTTTTAACACACAAAATCAAAGTGTCGATTCAGTGATCAAAACACTGTTCATCATTGTTTTTCGTTTTATCGGTCGATTTGCAGGTTTATCAGAATCAAATCACTTAAACAATACCTTATTCAATCGATCAGACTTGTTACAGAACAAACGATTGAATATGATAATCAAACGACGATTTAAGTGCAGAGGATTTGCTTGAATTTGTGAGTGAAAAATGATAAGTGTTTGGGAAGAGGCGGGTTTTTATATGGTTAAAAATTAGGTCAAAACTTGAGGTGTCGGGTCAACACTTTGGACGGGTAAGCATAAAAGCCCAATAGGCCTTGACGGGTCAAGCACTGTTGAGACGGGTCATGTACTGTTGGGACGGGTCAAGTACTTGAGACAAGTCGCAACATATGACGGGTCAACATATAACATGTGCAAAACACTTGACGGGTCAAACACTGTAGAGACAGGTAAGTCACTGTAGTGACGGGTAAAGGTTAGGAACAACTACACCTTGTTGGTTTTTATTTATCACCCGGCAGTATAGTAGTCTTCACAACATCACCCGGCATCCTTTCTTCATCACCCGGCATGCTTTCTTCATCACCCGGCATGCTTTCTTCATCACCCGATAACATAGTAATTTACTTCATCACCCGGCATGCTTTCTTCATCACCCGGCAGCACAGTTATCTGCTATATCACCCGGCATCACAGTGTTATGCACTTACACGGCAAGATAAGACTTCTTTCTTTTACCCGGCTGTACAGTGATAACATTTCTTCACCCGGCTGCATAGTGACATTACTTGTCACCCGACAGATATCTATGACTTCTTCACCCGGCATAGATTTGACATGTTCATTGCCCGGCCATACAGTAGTCATAATATCTTCACCCGGCTTCACTTCTTTTTCTCAATCACCCGGCTCATATCAGACACAACAACTTTACCCGGCTGAACAGTGTTTTCATTACCCGGCTAAACAGTTGTTTCTGATATCTTTGCCCGGCTTCAACACTTTGACAATTTTTCATTTTCTCGTCTGTTGACTTTTTCAACGGCATTTATTGTACCTGCAAACATTCTCGACATATTAATTAGACAAGACATCCTATTTAGGGTTTGTCACATTAAATTCAACAACATTTTAGGGCAACAAAATTAATTCATTAAAAATTCATTTTCATTTTTCTTCATAAAAATGTTTTTGCACAACCAAAATTTCTATATCCCGAATCAATTTCTTAAAACATATCACAAGACTTTGGGTTTGTTTTTAACACATCCAATACCTTTGCTTTTCATACCACATAATCTTGTTCATTCAAAACACACTTATTCAAAAATATTTTTGGATTTTTGTAGATATTTTTCTTCAATTTATTCTCCCCCTAAACTTGAAATTTCTTGAAAAATTTTTAAGTTTAACAAGGATGTCGATGTATCAATAAAGATTCCATATGCCTGCACACACAAACACACACATTAAAATAAAGACATATGCAATGCAATGAATCAAAATATCGCAGTGAGATCATACCACACATTATCTGAACATGTTTTGCAAGTTTTGAATAGACATTTGACTTATGTTACATACCAATTAGCTCGAGTTGACACACTTACTTTTTCAGTATCATGATGAGATTAAGGTTCGATTAGAATGACTTATGTGACCCACATGTATACATATGTCAACATATTTCCTTATCAACCACCACTTGAAAGCATATTGCACAAAATCTGGTCACTTACAATCATAAACAGTGTGGAATCTGGGTTCTATTCGGATTTGGTCCACTTTGGGACTTCTTTTTAATTCCTTTTTGGAATTTTCCATTTCCTATCGTTCCCCTTGGGAATCTTCTGAATTCCTTTTTGGAATTTTTGTTTGGTGATGGTCCACATTTCGGACTCTTTTTGTTCCATCTTTGGGAATCTTTTGCTGCACCTTGAAGCTCAAAAGAGACTTCGTGTGAGACTTCAGGTCTGTGGATACCACAACAAAGAAGCTCACGATGCGGTTCATCACACTGAATAGAATGCATCATTACCCGATCAAGTACAACTATCATCACAAGCAAGGCATCAAAAGATATATATCTAGACATGTATAACAAAGGAACTTAACACAAAGATCATTAAGTTTATGTTTGTCAACAATGAAACTTACTTTTTCAGTCTAATTGCCTGAGCTGTCTAGCACATCAATTAACATTCATCAGTCTTTATTAAAAATGATGTAACAAATAATGTCTAGTGTAACTATCATTTCTCACTTTTTGCAATATAGATTCTTATGACATGATATTTTCTTTTCTTTTTGCTTTTATATTTTGTTTTTGCTTTTCTTTTTCATGCACACACATAATGCAAAAAATAAAATAAAAGACAAAGGAATCAATACTTGACATCGACTTATTATATTTTTGGCTTTTATATTTTTCTGATTTTTGTTTGTTTTTCGAAAAATAGAATCAATCATGATTGATTAATCCTATGGATTGAATTAAGAATTCAAACCGTCCTGACAAAAACGATTTTGTGAAAAGGTCTGCCAGTTGTTTGTCGGTATGAACTTTAATCAAAATTATTAAACCTTTTTCAGAGTTGTCTCTTAAAAAGTGATATCGAATTTCGATATGTTTGGTTTTTTAGTGTTGAACAGGATTAGCAGTAATGAACATAGCAGCAGTATTGTCTATATAAATAGGAGTTTTTAGAAAGTTAAACCCGTAGTCAAGCAATTGGTTTTGTAGCCAAAAAACTTGAGAACATCCTGCAGATGCAGCGATATACTCTGCTTCAGCTGTGGATACAGAAACGTTGGTCTGCTTCTTGCATTGCCAAGAGACAAGTCTAGGACCCAGAAATTGACATCCACCAGTGGTCGATTTCCTGTCGAGAGCACACCCACCAAAATCACTGTCAGAATAACTATATAATTCAAAATTGCCTTCATAAGGATACCATAACCCGAGATTCGGTTTCCCTTTAAGGTATCTGAAAATACGTTTAACAGCAACCAGGTGCGACTCTTTTGGATCAGACTGATATCTTGCGCACACACATACAGCATACATAATGTCTGGTCTTGATGCAGTAAGATACATCAGTGAACCAATCATCGATCTGTATAGTGTTTGATCCACGGATTTGCCTTTCGGATCCGGCTGTATCTTGCAATTCACATCAGATGGAGTTCGAATAGTCTAACAATCTTGCATCTTGAACTTTTTCAACAACTTCTCAACAAATTTTGATTGGTTGATGAAAATTCCGTCAACTGATTGTTTCACTTGTAATCCAAGAAAGAAGTTAATCTCCCCCATTGAACTCATCTGGAATCTGCACTTCATGATTTCCTCAAATTCTTTGCACATTGACGCACTGGTTGATCCGAAGATAATATCGTCTACATATACTTGAACACATAAGAGTTCTTCATTCTCCCTCTTCATAAACAAAGTTGGATCAATCTGACCTCTTGTGAATCCATGTTCTAGTAAATGCTTAGATAATGTCTCATACCAGATTCTTGGAGCTTGATGTAGACCATATAGTGCTTTACTCAACTTGTATACACGATGAGGATAGTCAGGATCTTCAAAACCCGGAGGTTGTCTGACATATACATCATCTGTAATCGGTCCATACAGAAAAGCGCCTTTAACGTCCATTTGGAATACTTTAAACTTCATGAAGGAAGCATATGCAAGAAAGACGCGTATAGCCTCAAGTCGTGCGACCAGAGCGAATACCTCTTCATAATCAATGCCTTCTTCCTGAGTATATCCTTGTGCAATAAGTCTGGCTTTGTTTCTCACAACAATACCACGTTCGTCTGGCTTGTTTTTGTACAACCATCTTGTACCAATCGCATTTTCTCCTTCAGGTAAGTCCACTAATTTCCAAACCTCTTGTTTGCGAAATTGAAGTAACTCCTCTTGCATGGCTTCAATCCAACTATTATCTTGCAACGCCTCTGAAATGTTCTTTGGCATTACTTGAGAAAGAAAACATGAATAAAGACAAACGTTTGCTTGCTCAGTTTGACTTCTTGTAGTTCTCTGATTCAACGGCCCAATAATCTGAGAGACAGGATGTTTCTTGTGAATTCGATGAGTTGGTATATCATCTCCTTGCACTTGACTCTCCAGATTAGACTGATTCAGATGTGGTAGATCTTGTAGAATGGAAGAAGTATGCGGAGTGAAATTAGGAACTTAATCCGGTGAATTGATGAAGTAGTCAAACGATTCGGATCCGATGATGGTTGATTCTGAACAGATCCACCATCATTAGGAGACATTTGCGGATTCACATCATCTTCAAGATTGTTTGATTCTTGATCGTCTTGAGAACCAGAAGGACCCGGAGCTTGACTGGATTTGACATGATCAGGATTATGAAATGACATGAACGGATACTCAGAATTGAGATTGCTATCATCGTCATTATTAGAATCATCGCTAAAGCATCCCAAGTCACCTGATTCTTTCCTTGTTTTTCCTGAAAAATCAAACAAGCTAGAATTGAAAGATTTTGATAACGAATCTAAATCAAACAACCATTCGGGACCATGAGCCACTGACGGAAACGAATTTTCTAAAAACTTTACGTTAATAGTTTCAATAACAGTATTTGTTTTGCTATTAAAAACCCGATAAGCTTTAGAAACAGACGAGTAACCAAGGAAAAATCCATCGTCAGATTTTGACTCAAATTTCCCGAGATGATCATTTAAATTTAGAATCGTTACAGGACAACTAAATGCTTTCAAGTAAGAAATATTCGGTTTTCTTCCAAATAACAACTCGTAAGATGTTTTCTGTTTATCCTGAACCAATAATGTTCTGTTTTGTACAAAACACGCAGTAGCAATAGCTTCGTCCTAGAATGTGATAGGGATTTTGGCATCTGCGAGCATGGATCTTGCTGCTTCAATCAGTGTCTGATTTTTCCGTTCCGCAACCCCATTTTGTTGAGGCGTTCTTGGAGCACTAAATTGTCTAGCAATTCCCTTTTCTGCACAAAACAAATCAACATTAGCGTTCTTAAATTCTGTTCCATTATCACTTCTCAAAATTTTGACTTTACAGTCCAACTGATTTTCAACTTTGACAATAAATTCTTTTAACAACTCAGCAGTTTCAGATTTAACATGCAGGAAATAAACCGACCCAAGAAAATCTAGTGAAATCGTCAATTATGACAAAACAGTAAGACTTCTTTCCGATGCTTTGAACATTTGTTGGTCCGAAAAGATCCATGTGTAGCATCTGCAAGGGTTTTGAAATGGAGTTTTCCGGCTTGGACTTAAAAGACATTCGGTGCTGTTTTCCTTTCAAACATGCTGGACAGAGATCAGTTGTGGAGAATTTCTTTGAAGGTATTCCCACAGCATGATTTCCAGTCACTAAACGATTCATGTTTCTGAAGTTTGAATGGCCCAGCCGTCTATGCCAAAGCTGACTCTCATCATTTGAAGCATGTGCAATGAGACAAGTAGTTTCGTTTTCAGCATCAATCTGCGACATATCAAGCTTGTATACATCACGATCTCTTGGAGCTTTAACCACTACCCATTCATTGTCAATCTTGAAACCTGGTTTGAGTATATAACAGAAAGAATCATCAAATAAAGTTGAATAAGATTTATCACAAATTTGAGATACACTTAGCAAATTAAAGTTCAACTGTGCACAGTAGTTGACTTTATCAAAGCTAATGACCCCATTTGATACAGTTCCTTCTCCAGTAATTTTACCACCAGCATCTCCTCCAAACGCAACATGTGTACCATTCTTCAGCTTAAAGTCTTGAAGCAAGGCATGGTTGCCTGTCATATGCCGGCTACACCCACTATCAACAAACCATGAGTTAATAGGTCTTCTTGGGCGTACCTGCATTTCAACAATCACTTAGTTAGTTTGGTCAACCCAGGCCCACATGGTCTTGGGTTTTCCGAATCTATCTGCAACAGTAACTTGTTGATAATGAAGATTTTGAAAATTTGTTTCATTTGAGAGATTTGGTTGAAAACTGTTTCGCTCATTGGCGTGAATTGATTGCTTTCTTCTTAAAGCAGTGAACCTTTCCTCTAACTTAGGATCAAGGTTATTTTCAAACTTTTGATTTCTTACCATTAAAGCTCTTGGTTTAAAACTGTTAACCTGCACATTTCTTGATGAAAAGTTAGAAACAGAATTGTTTCGATTGAAATTTCTCAAAACCGGAGAATGACTTTGATTCATATTTTGAAAACCAAATGATTTATTTCTTTGAAAATTTGGAAACAGAGTCAATTCTCGTGATGAGTTTGTTCGAAAGAAACAATCCTTTGTGTCATGGTTTCTTCTTTCACAAATATCACAAAATTTGTTATAAAAACATTCTTCTGAAGAATGATTTCTTTTGTCACAGTAACTGCAGTACCTGTTAAAGAAACATTCAGCAGTTGCATGATTATAACGATCACAAATTTCACAATGTTTCTTGCTAATTCTAAAGAGCCGATTGTTAACTTTTGATGTAGAACCCACTCGTGATTCATTATCAGTTCTGTTCGGTTTTAGATTCGCTTGATTCTTTTGTGGAGACTTTGTTTGTGATTTTGATTGCATGGGACTATGATTCGATTTTAAACCATTCTGTTTGGTTACCTTTTTAGATTCAATTCTTTTATCATTGACAGCGGAAGACTTAGGACCTGAACCTGTTTTCAGACCAGAGTTAGATTTGATTGGAGAATTGATTTGGTTACCATAAGAACAGTTCATATCGAAAGTTCCTGCAGACACAAACTTAATTGTTTTACCTTTTGACACTTTCTTTTTGACAGTTTTGACCTTGTCAGTTTTAACACTTTGAACTTTGGTATTGTCATTCGATTTTATGACACTTTTACCTGTTGACTGTTTCGTTTCAGATTGATTGTTTGTTACTTTCGAGTTCTGCTTCTTCGCAGTTGAAACTTCAGCCTTCTTCACTGCATTCTTCTTGATCAGTTGATCAGCAACTTTCGCCTTTTGTTCTTTCTTCCACCTGGTGTACTCAGGATCATTGTATCCTGAAAATTCACCTTCATGCTTCACCGTTTCTTCTGGTTCGGGATTAAGTTTTGGATATTCAACGAGTTGGATTAGAACAGGCTCTAATTTGTTGTCAGATTTGTTGCTTGCTTCATCATCAGCTTCAACTGTCACGTCATCTTCATCTTTCAAACTTTCAATCAACACCTCAGATCCTTCGGATTCGGATTTACTTCTTTGAATTTCTTTGAATTTTCGTTCATTTTCAGGTGAATGATCAAATTCATTGAAGTTTTCAGGTAAGGTTTGAGTGATTGATTTAGGCATTGGTTCATGAGTAAAACCCAACCCTGTTTTGTTTTTGTTACCTCTTTCATTCACAAGTTGTTTGACCATTGTTTTACAACTTTTAACCTTTGTTAATTCAACTTGAGTGACAGCATGGGCAACTTTTTCTAGTTCAAAATTCTTTGTCATTTCTTCAAGTTGTTTGGTAACAAGTTCCAGTTCTTTTAAAGTTTTGTTCCATGATTCTTTTAGTGACAAAATCTTCTCATCAAAAATTTTGTGATCAATTTTAAGTTGTTCATGAATTTTCTCATGTTTGCTTAATTTGTCACCAATTTTAAATGAATGAGTTCGATAATGTTCTACTTGTTTGATGTATTGTTCAGAACATAACCTTTCTTTCACATCAGCAGGCAAAGGCACATAGTTAGGGGGTAAGTCATTACTAACCTTTGGTTGTTCTGTTGATGACGAAGACTCATTGGATGTGACCATTAACGCAACTTCTGGTTCAGATTCTTCAACAGGATCTGCCTTTGCACTCCAGTCATATTCCTCTGAATCTTCACTCACATCATCAATCACTTTATTATCTCCTTCTTCAGACCAGTCTTCTTCGATTTCACACACCAGTGCCAAACTTGATGTAAGATCAGATGTGAATTGTTCTGCATATGCACTCCAATCATAACCATATTTCACACTAACCACCAGTGCTTTAGTTTGATCTTCTGGTTTCTTGCCTTCATCCTTCAGTTCAGGCATGGGAAGACTTTGATATGGTCTTTGATTGAAACGTTGATTCCTGTTTTGATAGCTTGAAGACTGTTGCGAGCTTTGACCTTGACCTTGATTCTGTCCACTTGAACTAGCTTGATCATTGAAATTCTGATTCTTTGGAGCTTTGCATTCTCTAGAAAAATTACCATAACAGTTACAATTGAAACATCTGGCCTTTGATTTGTCAAAACCAACAGTTTTGTTTGCATGTGGCTTGTAGCTTCGGTTAACATATGCATGCTTTTGCGTTCTATATGCAACCATCACCATTTGCCAATTCAGATCCATTTCCTCAACATCATTAGGATCCATCTCAAATAAATCTTGAAGAACAACGTCCATTTGACTCAAGTGACTTCCTTGGTATGCTTGAAAGCTTGCCATAAACGCTGTGAATGCACCTTTTGTCTCTTCATCTTGTAACAAGATGTTCATCACATCTTTTACATTTGCTTGCACTGTATTACTCTGTTTTTCTGATTGATTCTGACTTTGACTTTGAGCTCTAGGTGGAGATTGAGGTTGAGAATAAGTTGGTGAACTTGGAAAGTATGATGAATCAGTATAGAAACTTGCGCCAACAAATAAATCACCCTCATCTTCAAACTTAGTTGCATCTTGTGCAAGAAAGACATTCTCCACAGTATTAGTAGGATTCACAACATATTTGTATTGTGTATGTGAACCAGTTCTATCAGTGTTTCTAGAACCCTCATCAATCTCTACCTCTTCAATCTTTGCAATGAGCAAATCCAAATCCATCGGAAACTTTTCAGTATGTTTCAGTAGTGTCACAGTCTGTTTCCACGATGATGGAAGTGCACATAATAATCTGTCATTCAGGTCTTGGAGATCAGTCTTCGCACCCGCATTGGTCATTTCAGTAGTCAGATGAACAAACCTATTCATCATCTGGTGCACGGACTCTCCAGCAATGTGTTCAAATAACTCCAACTGTCTCTTCAGTTTTTGTTTCTTTAGACTTCTGAGTTGTTCACCTCCTTCACATATCGACTTTAAGGCTTTGAACAATGTATAACCTGTTTGATAGGTGTCCAATCTTGACAGTACTTGTAGTGGCAAACCCTTACACATCAAAGAATATGCTTTGCTATCATTCTTTACTTTCCTCAAATCTTCTGCTGACAGGTTATCCTCTGGATAAGGTTCAGTAGAGTCTTTGGTATAGGTACTTGCACTATCTGGAGCTGTCTGTGTAGGTATGTGAGGACCCTTGTCAATTGATTTCCAAAGATCATTGTCTATTGAGCAGAGATGATGCTTCAGTCTAATTGTCCAATTCTTGAAATCTGCACGATTAACAAGTCTAGGAACACGGTTATCAGAGTCATCATTAGGTGCCATTTAAAAAGATTTAAAAACAAATATTTTTGGTTTTTGATGATTTTTGAAAAGAAACAGTTAAAATACTAAAATAAAGACAAGTAATTAAAGACAAGATAAGAATCAAGGATTAAAACAACTAAAATTGAGTCACACGGCTGAACAGTGAAACTTTCTTTTTCACCCGGCTGAACAGTAGCTTTTGTTCTTCACCCGGCTAAACAGTCACACGGCTCAACAGTTGCAACACTTGTATTCTTTACCCGGCAGAACAGTTACCCGACAAAATAGTATTAACTTGACACGGCAATAACACTTGACCCGGCTTGAATCTTGACATGGCAGAAAGGCTTTACCCGGCTGAACAGTTGACGATCACACGGCAAAGTTGTTTACCCGGCTACACAGTTATCGATCACCCGACAGAATTGTTAATCACCCGGCGTAACAGTGTATCACCCGGCACAACAGTACTTGATCCGGCTGAACAGTAACACCTTTTTTTCACGTCAAATTCTTTACCCGTCTAGTACAAATTCCTTTACACGGCTGCACAGGACCTAATTGTTCTTCAATCTAAGTCCAAAGGAAAATTGTCTAAGTCAAATTTGTTACCCGGCTAGTTAATCTTCGACCAGTTCATACTGTTCATCATCTTCTTCATGAGAATTTTTCTTTATCAAAAACTTGTCCAATTCGTTCAAAATTCACACACAAGCAGTGAAATAGTCCGATTAACAATCCCTAATCTCAATCAATCCAAAACATGATCAAATTTTGATGAATTTGAGCAAAATTCGATCGAACAGTAACTTTTTCAATCTTCTTAATTCCTCAGATCTGATGATAATCTGATGGAATTTACACAATTGTTGTGAATTAGGAGTGATTGCGATGATAAATCACAACTAAAAACAGCAACAATTCATTCAGATCATGATTTTTGAGCAATATTGTAGTGTTTTGCTTGATGAATAGCGAAGAACACAGTACCAACAGCTCTGATACCAATTGATAGGTTCAATTGGATCGATAATACCGCTCAATGATCAGAATAATTCATACACAAACACAGTTCAATCATTAACACAATTCATACTAATAATTCTCTTTTGTATATTGATGATCAAAGCAGATTTGTAGTACAAAATGCAGGAGAAAATAAATCACACACACTTAGTTCTCTCTCTAATGTGAATAGTGATCTAGCCTCTCTCCTCACACTCTCTCACTACATGCTTTTAAGCAACAATTACAACTTTAGGGAAAATAACAAAATAGACCCTAAACTATACATAAATGTATAAACAAATACAAAGTAAATCTTAACTAGGAAATAGCCCTAACAACTTAGAAGAGTTCTCTGATGAGTATTTTGACAAGGTGACAGATCCTGGTTTGAAGGTGATTGATGGTTCGCAAGCAACAAAGCCCATTCTGAAGTTTTTCTATAATCAAGAGACTTATGAGCTGAAGTTGGTACGTAATTTGGATGATTGGGATCAAGATATGATCACGTTGTTTAGCACGTTTGAGCTCAAACTGCTACATCCATCTTACATTGATTATCTCCGCAATCACAAGATGGAGAAGTTGAAAGACCCTGCTGCTGAAGCTGACAAAAGACTTTTTGAAGTTATGGTCGAGGTGATAGGCGCTGCATCTGAGAAAATCCAACTAAGGAAGGCATTACTCAATGCTGACCTTGTGAGGATTGATATGCCGGAGATTGAATATATGAGAGTGACTTCCAAGGGTACCTTAGAAGTGAAGGTCAAAGGAAAAAAAAGGCCTTACGAGTTTTATGCTATCATTGATTTTGTAGGTATTACCTTGGATACACTGAAAAGAATGAAGGATTGTGACATTATCACAAATGAGTCAAAGCCAAGACAAGCAAAGATCGCTGAAAAGTTCAAGTCATGTATTGAAGAAGCTTTGAAAGAACAAGAAGAATATAAAGGGAAGCCGTTGTTGCAGGTCAAAGACGAACCTGAAGATTTTTGAGAGATAGAAGCTAAAAAGCAAGAGTTGAAAGCTGAAAAAGATTTTTGAAAGTCCAAAGTTAAATCTTAGGGGGGGTACTGTTAGGGCTCGGTTTAAGATTTACTTTGTACTTTGTTTATACATGTTTGTATAGTTTAGGGTTAATTTTGTATTTTCCCTAATGTGTTGATGCATAAAGCATGTTGTGAGAGAATGTTAAGGAGAGAGTCTAGATCACAAATTACACGCTAGAGAGAGAATTGTGTGTGTGATTGTATTCTCCTGCACATTGTACTACAACTTTTATTCTTTGATCATCAATACAAGAGAATTATTTAGTAATGGATTGAGTTGTTGATTGAATTGTGTGTTGTTACTAAGATCATAATGATTTGCAGCAATATCGATCCAATTGAACCTATCAAATTTCATGTCTTTCTTCCTTAACCACTTATCGATATCCTTTTAGGGGAATTACAAGTTCTAAATAATTTAACTTAGAAAACCATTAACTTATTTATTGCATAATATAATTTAATTTATATAATTTTCTTTGATAGAAAATATCCTAATCTATCATAATGATTTTTTTCATTATCCAAAAATTAAGTCATTATCAAGATTATTTATCTCCATAAGAAACAAAAGAAATCAGATGAAGTATAATGAATTAAAAATCTCTAACATAACCTAAGATTGTATGAATTAGAATCTTCATTATTTTAAGAAAATAAAATAAACAAAACAAAAGAACTCCATTAGACTTGACATGTTCCGCGTATTGTTATTTAGATGATGTTTTATTTAGTTATTTTGATGGTGTTTTATATCGTGCTTCATATCCAAGTGCAAAGAGCAATTCGTACTGATGTATTGTAAAATAGCAACCTAGCTATTAGCAATTGAATGTGAATATTTATATAGAGGGAAAAAAAGACAGGGATGACTCATCTTATTAAGTATATCTTAACACTTACAAGCCCCATAAATGATGTTAAGTGGTTAATACATTGAAGACACATTATTAAGTATATCTTGTTTGTCAAATGTAGCTGTTAAGGTCCCATAAATTTGAATGCTACATTACATTCGCAAAGGACCTTATACTGATGACTGCAGTGTTGCAAGGTAACTCTTAAATGCTTTTTCAATTTTTGTTATTTAATAAGCACAAATTTAGTACTTTATAGTAGCAACATATGATAGAGATTTAAGGTCTTGTGCTTTATAGAAGCAAAATAGATAGAGATTTAATGTAGGTTATGTTCTGGTATCTCGCTTATGTCATACACATCATACGATCACACCCAACATATATTAAGAGTATTGTTTTCAAACTACATTAATATCATATCGCACGTAGTAATAAAACCCGAACATGCGGTTACAATTTTAAAAGCTTGGCTATAAAACCAAGTAGAATTACGCCCACAATCACTAACCAGCCCGTCAAAGATAAATGTACCCAAAATCTTGCAAAATCCCACCCGTTTTGAAAATACTCATAATGGTCTGGAGTGATGATTTGCAGTGACAGGCTATTCGAATATCCCACCCTTTTCTGTCTTGATGGACAGTCTTATCGTTGATAACAAGAGTGTCCGTGTACAAGCCCCTAGGTGGACTAGAGGGCACTTGTGAGTTGTTGGTAGCAATAACGGTTAATAATATTAGGATAACATCGACATTATTCCCCCTCACGTGGTGTTTAACCTCTTCTACTAGATAATCCCACGAGCGGCGGGCTTCCCTTCCAACTACAAGTAGTAGTGTGCTCAGATAAGCACATAAGCGGAGGAAGTGCGTCGGTGGTGCAGGTGAGTCATGTAGGATTTGTGGTTGACTTTACATGACTTGATTAGTGTAAAGAATAGAATTCACAAACAGAGGAAGCTAGGGTTTTGATTGTGTTGGTGTTATGTTTGAAGTGATCCAAAAGATATGTTGTTTGAATTTATAAACAACATACAAAATATACAAGTCTAGTTCTAATTGGATGACGATTTCAACATTGGAAACACTTAGATTCCATTCCACTCATTCTTCCAAAAAGGGAAACTGCTTTCCACAAACCTTCTAACCACCGAACAAATTATAAAATTTCACAAGTGTAGACGTACATTCTTCCTAAGAATAAAAAAATGGCTACTGTAGCGTCTTAACCACCAAACAAACTATAAACATAACGGATGACATTAAGACCTTCCAAAATAAAAAAGAAAAACAAAAGCATCATAGTTAATATGCAATTTATTAAAAGCCCAACATTCATCAAACTAGTAATCAATCACCTAAATTTGACAAAATTACACGTTAATTCGTCCTTTATTTATATATCAATTTGCTAGTTATGTCTTTAATGTTAAAAACTGAATTGGACGTCCTTTATTTCTTATGTTTGTTATAGCATAAGTCCTTTACACTAACACCCATCCATTTCATCAATCAAGTTAGGGGCATATTCGTCTTTTTAAATATGATATTTTAAAAGACGAAATGTCTAAACAAAATAGGGGCAATTTGTGTAATTTGTTTATATATTATATAAAGGACCAAATGTATAATTTCTTATTGTTATTATTATTAGATATGTTTTTCACGTGAGGGCATAGTGGTCTTTCGCTATTAATAATTAACATTAAACAAAATATTATGTATTGGTCAATTTCTTCTCAACATATGAATGCATATGTAAATACATGTATAATAACTTAAAGAGTAAATCCCTATTTTGGTATCTAAGTTTTTCGTATTATATCCATTTCGGTACCAAGTTTTATCTTTTATCCTGTTTTGAGTTTTGCAATTCGTCTTCGTTTTAGTGAATTTGACTAACAAAATTATCTTTTTTGTTAAGTTTTTATGAAAAAATGAAAATACCATTGGTATTGTATTGGATATTATAACATGTTTATATTTAAATAATGATTATATATGTGTTTGTATGTGTATGTATATATGTAAAAAACATTTTGAACTATAAAATATAAAATAAGTTCTTCTTTTTAAATAGATCGTTTTCTAAAGTTATTTTTCTAATATGGTTTGGTATAATATTGTACAATTTTTGGACTTTTTTTCGTTGGGTTTAATAGTGTTTGATATTTAGTCGTTTTTTTAATATCATTAGTATTTGTATCTTTCACTTTTTTGAACGTTTTTTTAGTATCATTTGGTTTTTTTAGTTTTTTTAGTATTGTTTGATTTAATAGTGTTGGGTCTTCAAACTTTTCAGTATTGTTTCACCTTCCTCATTTCAAACATCTTTTCTGACTATCGTTATATACGTTTTTTAGTATCATTCGCTTTAATATGGTTTGCTTTTTTAACTTATTTTTAATACTGTTCGGTAAGTAAATATATTTCACATAACTTTCGTTTTTTACCATACATGCATATATTTATACTAAAAGATAGAAAAACATGTACAAAATGAATTCAAAAAACAAACCATAATACCAATGACATTTATTGACGAATATATTTAGAAAGAAAGTTTAAAAAACGAATGGAAATAAACTGAATGATATTTAAAAGAAATTTAAAAAACAAAGAACGGTTGCATTTAAAAAAATGGTAATAAATCGAACGATATTATAGAAAATACATTTAAAAGAGCAGAACATATCAAACTAAGCGATATAAAAAGATGTTTAAATGAAGGAATGATATTATACTTAATGATATTAAAAAAAAAATACATTTAAAATGAGGATGGTGAAACTATATTGAAAAAACGTTTAAAGACCCAACGGTATTAAACTAAACAATAGTAAAAAAATAAAAACCAAACGATATTAAAAAATACGTTAAAAAGGCGAAAGGTACAAAATCTAACGATATTAAAAAATCTAAATATCAAACACTATTAAACAGAACGATATAAAAAAGTCTAAAAAATGTACGATATTTTACCGAACGAAATTAGAAAAATAGCTTTGGATAAACGATCAATTTAAAAAACAAGAAATTTATTTTAAAATTTTTTTGACAAATATATACACACACAAACAAATATATAATCATTATTTAAATATAAACATATTATAATATCCAGCTTAGTACCAAGGATATTTTCTTCTTTTTTTAAAAACTTAACAAAAATTTAACTCTATTAGTCAAATCTACTGAAATGGAAACGAATAGTAACTCAGGCCAATAAATGATAAAAAGTAAAAGTTGGTACTGAAATGAAGAATATATGTATAACTTAGGTACCAAAATAGAGATTTACTCTAAATTAAAAGCAGTGTGTAACTAATAAGTTAGAAATTGTTAATTGTCAAAAAATGTGAAACTTGAAATTCTTTTGTGAAACAGATGGGGTAAACTCGAGTATACACGAAAAATAGCCAATAAAAGTCAAAATGATCTAAAAACAGTTGTCATTCATTATATACTAACCAAAAGGTTTTAAACCCATCAATACATAGATAAGTTCCAACACTAGATAACTAAACAAGAATGAAAATGAGTAGCAAATAAAATTCAAATGAAAAAAAATATTACTTAAAAAATGGCATGGATATAACTAGCAATTGTTGAATGATATTAACGTTATTTTGGTTAACCCGAATAAAGTTTTTGTTTCAAAACAAACTCGAAACCCGACCATAATTAGAATTCGGGTAGGTCGAGTTAACCCGAATAACCCTTTTAAGACTTTTTGACCTTATTAAACCCGACGCTAATTAGCTTATTTAGGTCCGAGTTTGGGTTCAAATATTTTGGAAACCCCTAAGTTATCAGCAGTTTAGCTAAAGTAGACAAAGCAAATATAAAACAAGAAGAAATGTAATTGTATAGTATGCATTCAAAATAAAAAAAACTAGAAAAAATAAAAATAATAATAATAATAACCGAAAACTCATTACAAACCCTGGATTTGTGGATCACGACTACTATAAAATCACAACTCAAAAAATAACCCAAATTCAAGATGTGAGGTTTCAGTGATACAGATGGTGGCTGTGGTTGGGAGTGGTTTGTGACACCCCGCCCGGTGGCGGAAAACACCGGGCTGTCATAGAATTGGATATCCATAGTAAACAAAGCACATGGTATTACTTTTATTAAAGTCTAATAATTATTGTCATAAGTTTGGCAAAACCCAAGTCTTAAATGTGAAACGACAAATTCATAATAGCAGTAAATGAAATAGTCATGTTTAGTATTATTTCTAGGTCCAAGTCCCTATGTCTTGAATAGCAAAGAAACAAGCCAAAATCACGCGCCACCTGAAATACGCGAAAATAAAGTTAGCTACACAAGCTAGTGAGTAAAACCCAATTGAATAGTAATAGTATTGAAATCCGAGATCAACAAGATATGCTGCGCAATCCCATATGTATAGTAATTTCGTAATATCACCCTACCAGGACCCCTAGAATAGAATAGCACACCAACCACAATAGAAACCATAGTATCTCGTTTAGCCATTTGTCATGAGAACCACTCATGTAAGAAATAATGATGACTTTTAATAACCGTCGTTTACCGTCTCGATATATAAGTCATCATTTAGCAATTTAGGGACATGGCATAGTATAGCATCATAGCATAGCAACATAGTATAGCAACATAGTATAGCAACATAGCATCTCGACATAGTAAACATGGAATTAGAAAGGCCGGGTTTAAATCACCTATCGATGTTGTACAAGCAGGTGGGTTTGTCAAACCATTAGCGCTAACATTGTACCGGTGGGTTTACCAAGCAATAAAACTACTTTTAACTAACACATAAGATTGCATCAAGCGGCCAAACTAGATTAACATATTTGTATGATCTCTTTTAGAAAACGAATAGAAACCGCAATATAGTAAAAGACGTATTTCAGCCCCAAAATAGTAAAATGGAAAAAGGGGAGTGAGTTTACTCACCTGAACAATATAGATAATAGCACGCAAGAAAGTAATTAAATAGAATCGAGGATCGCCCAGATATTAGAATCACCTAATTAACCGGGAAGACCTAATTTAGAAACGAGACAAATAATATAGTAACTAGAATCAATAACTTAGAAATTCTAGGGTTTTGGATTTGGGGTTTTAGGGTTTTAAATTATAAATTGAAAATTAGGGTTTCAAAATATAATTTGGGAATTTAGGGTTTTAAATCCAATTTAGGGTTTCAAAATCCAATTTGGGAATTTAGGGTTTTAAATCCAATTTAGGGTTTCAAAATCCAATTTGGGAATTTAGGGTTTTGGAATACAATTTGGGGGTTTAGGGTTTTATACGAAACGTTGCAGTATTTTGTATTAAATATATTTTATACGAAACCATTTTTAGATTAAACTTATATTTTAAGCTAATAAAATAGTTTCACCTTAAATATATTATTATGGTATTAGAAAGTATAATTAAATGATTTAAAAGTGGAAAAAAATATGAAAATTAAAGAAGTGAGGCCAGGGGGTTTCGAACCCGTGACCCTGGGTTAATAACCAATAGTACCAAACCAGTAGACCAGAAAGTCTTTTTGTTAATAATCTCGTTCTTAAATTGTTTTAACCTTTATAGTCCAAGAACAACTTTTTCATTACAAGCCCTAGAACACGAATCATACCAATTCGTTTAATCCAGTGAATGAAATCCAAAACCAATAGAGGGCTTTTAATCTACACTGGATCGTGATCATTTTGATATATAACACTTACTTGATTGTTGAAGATTTGAATCGAAAGAAACGAAGAACAAGAATGCGACGGCTACGATTTGAAACGATGTCTAGGAGTTGTTATAATCCAATTCAACGTCCAGCTTCCTTCCACGAGTTTAGATGAACAAAACCCCTATAACAATTTCAGATTATATCAAAGATTTGATAGCCATTGGATGATGAACAAGGTCGTATGAAATGAGAATCACTTACTGATTTGTGCGAGTTTTTGAGAGGAATTGAAGAAGCAGAGCGCAATAGCAGGTAAAGAGAAATGATTATGTCAAATGAATTGTGTTTTGGTGAACCGGAAATAGTCGATTGAGTTGCGAGTTGTTTATGAACGGGATTGATGAATTAAGTGTTAATGTGTTATGTTTTTGTTCGATTGATCGTTACAAACGATTCCATAGTGCAGCATTGATGATTTCAGTCTATCACATTCACTGTTTTGATGCGTTAAAAACGATTCAAGTAAGTGGGTATTGTAAACGACTTTAGATACGAATTATAGCAAGGAATTAGACAATTAAATGACGAATTAGACACAGTCTCGAGTTCGAATCATAGTCACGATCGATTCTGTGGTTTTCAATTTGGTTTTTAGTGTAGGAATTGAGTGTTTTGCACTAGCCGGAATTTGGGTGTTGGCCGGAAACAGCTCCGGCGCCGGCGAGATTATGGCAGCCGGAAACACGGGCTGTAAAAGGGGGGGGGGGTTGGTTTAAATAATTTTACAACTACAGCCCTTGTAGTTTCTGGTTTTGCTCCTTTAATTATTGATAGTTTTAATAGTTTGTAAATTGGCAGTTTTAGCCCAAAGTTAACTATATATGTATTTTAACTAACTAACTAAAACTAATTTGAAACGTAACAATTATTTAAGTGACGTTCTTATGGTTTTAGCTCGTTTAAGCCGTTACGAGATCATTTCGAGACTTGGAGGCGTTTTGGTTTAACGTTTTCCATAATTTTATTTTACGAGCTATATATATATTTATTTATATATATATATTTTGAGTTTTATTGCCATGGATAGTATTTATTAGATACGCGTGAATATTTTGCGATGTAAATACGGTTATTGAATTAGGACGGGAATAACGTAACGTTCGACACATTTATATATATGTCTTTAATAATAAAGCGTTACACTGAAAGAAAATAAATACAGATACGTTAGGATAGATAATCTCCGGGTTCGAGTCGGGTATTCGGGTATGGTTTGGGGCAGATGTCACAGTCTCCCCTCCTTATAGAAATTTCGTCCCGAAATTTGCTCAAACCGAAGTAGAAGAAGTTGAAGCGAAGAGATCATCGTTAGGCGGCAAAAGATAACGATTTTTATTTTATTTATTTTTACTGAAAGTTTCATCGAATTCGCGATAATCGGGACATATACGGAATGGGTCATCTTTCTTTTTCTTTACATCAGCACGAGCCAAAACGCGACATAACTCTAACGCATATGCTTTTGAGTTTCAACGCAAGGCAAAAGTTTCAACCGTCGAAACTACTGAGAGTCATAGACAAAAGATAAACATGGAGGAAATGTGACCTTGAAATGTAAGTTCGCACCATAAATATAAAAACCAATAGAAACATTTTTTTTTTTCGCTTCGACTACCACATAAAGATTATCGAGTCTAACACAATTAATAGCAAATGATGAAACACAATCCAATGAAACAAAAGTCTTATCGGCCTCCAAATAAAATAGAAACGTAGAAATCATTTGGGAATCATATCGTTCACCACGTCATTGTTAGCTTGAGCTTGATTAGCGATGATATTGAAGGTTCTAGCACGACCAGCTTGGTTAGCATTAGCGTTGGTGTTCACGTTGACATTGATAGGTTGAGGACAATCGTTGCGGAAATGAGTTGGATCACCACAGTTGAAACAAGCACGACCTTGATTACCCCGATTATTATTATTCCAACAATCTTTAGCCAGATGCCCATAACGTTGACAAACAGAACATTTAAAACATGGAGTTTCGGGAGCATGATGAAAAGGACATTGGTTGCATTTGGGCAAGAACCCCGTATAAGGCTTACGGTTATCATTACCCCTTTGCGGTGCCATAGGAGGAGCAGGAGCAGCAATAGCATAGTTGGTGGCATTGTTCTTACGCTTCTTGGAATTGAATGAGGATTCGGGCTTAAAACCCTTATAAGAATCATCCTCAGATGATTTAGAGTCATCACTAGAAGAACCTTTAGACTTTTTGTTACCCTTACGAAACAGAGAGCCAGCTTGCACATGATTTTCAGTAAGGCGACCGGCTAAAGTCATTGCCTCACCTACAGTAGCTGGCTTACTACCCCAAACAGCATCTTGGATAGTCATTGGCAGACCTCCGATATATTGCTCAATGCCACGAGAATCAGGAGTAACCATATTAGGACACAAAGTACTGAGCTGGGAGAAACGATCATTATAAGCCACATTATCACCACTATCTTGCTTAAGACCCCAGAATTCGCCCTCGAGTTTACGAATCTCGCTAGGAGGACAATACTTATTAGTCATGTTGGTTTTGAACACGGTCCAGGTTAAAGCTGTTACAGCGGCTTCACCGAGCCTACGCTTTTCATCATTCCACCAAGTCAAAGCACCCTTTTGAAGAACACTTGTTGCATATCGGACTTTGAGATTTTCAGGGCAATCACAATTAACAAACGTACTCTCCATGCTTTCAAACCATTGGAGAAGTCCCGTAGCCCCTTCGTTACCGATAAATTTGGTTGGACCACACGAGTTGAAGTACTTAAGAGTACACTTAGGCTCATTGTTTTGATTAGCATTATTAAGTTGGTTCACGAGATTAGGCAAAATATTAGCCATTTGAGTCGCGATAACATTAGCAAGTCGTTGATTTCTACCCGCCATTCTACAAGATAGAAAACGATTTCGTGAGACATGGAACATTCTTTTTAAAACATAGTTCATAGTAAATACTTATTGAATTTGAATGGTATTTAGAAATATCATAGAATCTCCTTACAAAACACTTCATAGTAAACATTTAGAAACCATGGAAACACAATCAAATAGTTTAGGGTGACATTTTAAAATCACAAAGAACCCATAGAAATAATTAGAATGTATAGAAAAATGATAGTATTAGAAGAAAAAAAAATGATTAAATGGAATTTGAAGGCTTAGGAATGTGTCTGGGTTTGGACACTCAAGACTTATCAAAGTGTTAAGTTCGTTCTCAACGTATTCGAGAAAGCGTGCTTTAGCCTATAGGTTCACACTCATCTCGTACATCCCCAGGTAAGCATACAGGTCTCTTAAAGAGATTTATACGAAATGCTTGCCTTAGACAGGATGCCCGTGATACAGGCGTTCCCCCTTCCAGATTGCACACGTTCCCACGTTTCAAACTTACTTAAGACGATGATGAGATTCCACAAAGAGAAAGATCCTAATCACACAGACGAGTCTCTTGTAGCTCCTTCGCGAAATCGGATAAGAAATAAGATAAAGAAAAGGCATAGAAAGATTCATAAAAAGAATAAGGAAATAAGTTCTAGAAGAGTTTCCTAAGCACAAACTACTTGCACTAAGGACTCTTAGGTTATAGTCTAGGTCGGTGTGTTTCTAATACCCTATCCTAGTTCCCTATAACCATGGCTCTGATACCAACTGTGACACCCCGCCCGGTGGCGGAAAACACCGGGCTGTCATAGAATTGGATATCCATAGTAAACAAAGCACATGGTATTACTTTTATTAAAGTCTAATAATTATTGTCATAAGTTTGGCAAAACCCAAGTCTTAAATGCGAAACGACAAATTCATAATAGCAGTAAATGAAATAGTCATGTTTAGTATTATTTCTAGGTCCAAGTCCCTATGTCTTGAATAGCAAAGAAACAAGCCAAAATCACGCGCCACCTGAAATACGCGAAAATAAAGTTAGCTACACAAGCTAGTGAGTAAAACCCAATTGAATAGTAATAGTATTGAAATCCGAGATCAACAAGATATGCTGCGCAATCCCATATGTATAGTAATTTCGTAATATCACCCTACCAGGACCCCTAGAATAGAATAGCACACCAACCACAATAGAAACCATAGTATCTCGTTTAGCCATTTGTCATGAGAACCACTCATGTAAGAAATAATGATGACTTTTAATAACCGTCGTTTACCGTCTCGATATATAAGTCATCATTTAGCAATTTAGGGACATGGCATAGTATAGCATCATAGCATAGCAACATAGTATAGCAACATAGTATAGCAACATAGCATCTCGACATAGTAAACATGGAATTAGAAAGGCCGGGTTTAAATCACCTATCGATGTTGTACAAGCAGGTGGGTTTGTCAAACCATTAGCGCTAACATTGTACCGGTGGGTTTACCAAGCAATAAAACTACTTTTAACTAACACATAAGATTGCATCAAGCGGCCAAACTAGATTAACATATTTGTATGATCTCTTTTAGAAAACGAATAGAAACCGCAATATAGTAAAAGACGTATTTCAGCCCCAAAATAGTAAAATGGAAAAAGGGGAGTGAGTTTACTCACCTGAACAATATAGATAATAGCACGCAAGAAAGTAATTAAATAGAATCGAGGATCGCCCAGATATTAGAATCACCTAATTAACCGGGAAGACCTAATTTAGAAACGAGACAAATAATATAGTAACTAGAATCAATAACTTAGAAATTCTAGGGTTTTGGATTTGGGGTTTTAGGGTTTTAAATTATAAATTGAAAATTAGGGTTTCAAAATATAATTTGGGAATTTAGGGTTTTAAATCCAATTTAGGGTTTCAAAATCCAATTTGGGAATTTAGGGTTTTAAATCCAATTTAGGGTTTCAAAATCCAATTTGGGAATTTAGGGTTTTGGAATACAATTTGGGGGTTTAGGGTTTTATACGAAACGTTGCAGTATTTTGTATTAAATATATTTTATACGAAACCATTTTTAGATTAAACTTATATTTTAAGCTAATAAAATAGTTTCACCTTAAATATATTATTATGGTATTAGAAAGTATAATTAAATGATTTAAAAGTGGAAAAAAATATGAAAATTAAAGAAGTGAGGCCAGGGGGTTTCGAACCCGTGACCCTGGGTTAATAACCAATAGTACCAAACCAGTAGACCAGAAAGTCTTTTTGTTAATAATCTCGTTCTTAAATTGTTTTAACCTTTATAGTCCAAGAACAACTTTTTCATTACAAGCCCTAGAACACGAATCATACCAATTCGTTTAATCCAGTGAATGAAATCCAAAACCAATAGAGGGCTTTTAATCTACACTGGATCGTGATCATTTTGATATATAACACTTACTTGATTGTTGAAGATTTGAATCGAAAGAAACGAAGAACAAGAATGCGACGGCTACGATTTGAAACGATGTCTAGGAGTTGTTATAATCCAATTCAACGTCCAGCTTCCTTCCACGAGTTTAGATGAACAAAACCCCTATAACAATTTCAGATTATATCAAAGATTTGATAGCCATTGGATGATGAACAAGGTCGTATGAAATGAGAATCACTTACTGATTTGTGCGAGTTTTTGAGAGGAATTGAAGAAGCAGAGCGCAATAGCAGGTAAAGAGAAATGATTATGTCAAATGAATTGTGTTTTGGTGAACCGGAAATAGTCGATTGAGTTGCGAGTTGTTTATGAACGGGATTGATGAATTAAGTGTTAATGTGTTATGTTTTTGTTCGATTGATCGTTACAAACGATTCCATAGTGCAGCATTGATGATTTCAGTCTATCACATTCACTGTTTTGATGCGTTAAAAACGATTCAAGTAAGTGGGTATTGTAAACGACTTTAGATACGAATTATAGCAAGGAATTAGACAATTAAATGACGAATTAGACACAGTCTCGAGTTCGAATCATAGTCACGATCGATTCTGTGGTTTTCAATTTGGTTTTTAGTGTAGGAATTGAGTGTTTTGCACTAGCCGGAATTTGGGTGTTGGCCGGAAACAGCTCCGGCGCCGGCGAGATTATGGCAGCCGGAAACACGGGCTGTAAAAGGGGGGGGGGTTGGTTTAAATAATTTTACAACTACAGCCCTTGTAGTTTCTGGTTTTGCTCCTTTAATTATTGATAGTTTTAATAGTTTGTAAATTGGCAGTTTTAGCCCAAAGTTAACTATATATGTATTTTAACTAACTAACTAAAACTAATTTGAAACGTAACAATTATTTAAGTGACGTTCTTATGGTTTTAGCTCGTTTAAGCCGTTACGAGATCATTTCGAGACTTGGAGGCGTTTTGGTTTAACGTTTTCCATAATTTTATTTTACGAGCTATATATATATTTATTTATATATATATATATTTTGAGTTTTATTGCCATGGATAGTATTTATTAGATACGCGTGAATATTTTGCGATGTAAATACGGTTATTGAATTAGGACGGGAATAACGTAACGTTCGACACATTTATATATATGTCTTTAATAATAAAGCGTTACACTGAAAGAAAATAAATACAGATACGTTAGGATAGATAATCTCCGGGTTCGAGTCGGGTATTCGGGTATGGTTTGGGGCAGATGTCACATGGTTATAGTCAATGGGCGGGCTGAGGTGTTTTCTTATTTATACTATTATTCAATGTTAGGGCTCGTTCCTGTTAGAAGATTTAATTTGTACTTTGTTTATACAAGTTTGTATAGTTTAGGGTTAATTTTATATTTTTCCTAATGTGTTGATGCATAAAGCATGTTGCTAGAGAATGTTAGAGAGAGAGTCTAGATCACAACTTACACACTAGAGAGAGAATTGTGTGTGTGATTGTATTCTCCTGCACATTGTACTGCAACGTTTTTGCTTTGATCATCAATACAAGAGAATTATTTAGTAATGGATTGTGTTGTTGATTGAATTGTGTGTTTGTACTTAGATCATTCTGATTTGCAGCAATATCGATCCAATTGAACCTATCAATTGGTATCAAAGCTATTGGTATTGTGTGTGTTCTTCGCTATTCATCAAGCAAAAACACATCAATATTGCTCAAATCATGATCTGAATGATCTGTTGCTGTTTTTGGATTTGATTCAACATCGTAATCACTTCTAATTCACAACATTTGTGCTAATTCCATCAGATTATCATCAGATCTGAGGAATCAAGAAGGAATTGAAAATTACTGTTCGATCAAATTTTTGCTCAAAATCATCAAAAATTGATCATGTTTTGGATTGATTGATATAGGAGATTGTTAATCGGTATCAAACACTGATTGGGTGTGATTTTTGAACAAATTGGACAAGTTTCATTAAAATTCAGAAAATTCGATTGACGAAGATGATGAACAGGATGAACTGGTTGAAGATTAACTAGCCGGGTGATAAAATTTGACTTAGACAATACTTTTGGACTTAGATTTGTGAACGATTAGGTCCTGTGCAGCCGTGTAAAGGAAAAATTGTCTAGACGGGTGAAGATTTTCTAGTAAAAGTTGTGTATTGTTGAGCCGGGTTAGTGTACTGTTTAGCCGTGTGAAGATACTATTCAGACGGGTAAAGCATTGTTCAGCCGGGTGATCAACAGTGCAGCAGGATCAACTTGTTACTATTCAGCCGGGTCATTAACTCTTTCAGCCGTGTCAAGCACAGCCGGGTGAAGTGTTGATAACTGTGAAGCCGGGTGAATATTTCGTCTTCTAGCCGTGTCAAGTTTCAGCCGTGTTAAGTTTCAACTGTTCAGCCGGGTAACATTGTCTTGCCGGGTAAAGATTTCAAAGTGTTGAAGATTGACAACTGTTTAGCCGTGTCACTGTTCAGACGAGTGAAGAAGTTTTTCTCAGCCGGGTGAAGAAGAAACTACACTGTTCAGCCGGGTGAAGATCAAAATTCACTGTTCAGCCGTGTGACTTGTTTTCAGCTGTTTCAAACTTTGTTATCTTATCTTGTCATTATTTACTTGCTTTTAGTTTTAAATTTTAACTGTTTTCTTTTCAAAAATCAACAAAAACACAAAAATATTTTTTTAAGTATTTAAAATGGCACCTAATGATGATTCTGATAACCGTATTCCTAGATTGGTTAATCGTGCAGATTTCAAGAACTGGACAATCAGATTGAAACACCATCTATGCTCTATTGACAATGATCTATGGAAGTCAATTGATAAAGGTCCTCACATTCCTACTCAGACTGCTCCTGATAGTGCAAGCACCTACACCAAAGATTCAACTGAACCCTATCCTGAAGATAATCTATCAGCAGAAGACTTACGAAAGGTCAAGAATGACAGTAAGGCTTACTCTTTGATGTGTAAAGGACTGCCACTTCAAGTGTTGTCAATATTGGATGCTTATCAAACTGGCTACACATTGTTCAAGGCATTAAAATCAATATGTGAAGGAGGAGAACAATTAAGAAGTCTCAAGAAGTAGAAATTGAAGAGACAATTGGAATTGTTTGAGCATATTGCTGGAGAATCTGTGCACTAGATGATGAATAGATTTGTGCATCTAACTACTGAGATGACAAATGTTGGTGCAAAGACAGATCTTCAAGACCTGAATGATAGATTATTGTGTGCTCTTCCATCTTCATGGAAACAAATAGTGACTCTACTAAAGCATACAGAAAAGTTTCCAATAGACTTAGATCTGCTTATTGCAAAGATTGAAGAAGTTGAGATTGATGAAAGTCCAAGAAATACTGACAAATCAGGTTCACATGCTCAGTATAAATTTGTGGTGAATCCTTCTAACACAATGGAGAATGCTTTTCTTGCTCAAGATACTGCAAAAACTTATGATGAGGGTGATTTATTTGTTGGTGCTAGTTTCTATACTGATTCATCATACATATCAAATTCACTAACTTATTCTCAACCTCAATCTCCACCAAGAGCTCAAGTTCAAAGTCAGTCTGTAAAATCTCAATCAGAAAATCAAAGTTCAAATTCTACAGTTCAAGCTAAAGTAAAAGATGTGATGAACATCTTGTTACAAGATGATGAGACTAAGAATGCGTTTACTGCATTCATGGCAAGCTTTCAAGCGTATCAAGAAAGTCATTTGACTCAGATGGATGTCGTATTACAAGAGTTGTTTGAAATGGATCCTGATGACGTTGAAGAAATGGACTTAAATTAGCAAATGGTTATGGTTGCATATCGAACTCAGAAACATGCATATGTGAACCGAAGCTACAAGCCACATATAAACAAGACAGTTGGTTTTGACAAGTCAAAGGCCAGATGTTTCAACTGCAACTGTTATGGTCACTTTTCAAGGGAATGTAAAGCTCCTAAGAATCAGAACTATAATGATCAAGCCAGTTCAAGTGGACAAAATCAAGGTCAAAGTTAGAACTTGCAACAGTCTTCAAGCTATCAAAACAGGAATCAACGTTTCATGCAAAAGCCATATCAAAGTCTTCCAATGCCAGAACTGAAAGATTAAGGAAAGAAGCCAGAAGATCAGAACAAAGCACTGGTGGATAGTGTGAAAGACGGATATGACTTGAGTGCTTATGCGGAACAGTTTACATCTGATCTTACATCAAGTTTGGCTCTGATCTATGAAATTGAGGAAGAAGATTGGTCTGAAGAAGGGGATGATCAAGTGACTAATGCAATCAGTGAAGATTCTGAAGAGTATGACTGGAGTGCAAAGTCAGATCCTGTTGAAGAATCTGAACCAGAAATTGCTCTTATGGCTACATATGACGAGTCTTCATCATCTAATGAGCAACCAAAGGTTAGTACCGAACTACCCCCTAATTATGTTCCTTTGCCTGATGATGTGAAAGGTAGGTTATGTTCTGAACAATGCATTAAACAAGTGGAACATTATCGAACTCATTCTTTTAAAATTGGTGACAAATTAAGCAAACATGAACGAATTCATGAACAACTTAAAATTGATCACAAAATTTCTGATTAGAAGATATTGTCACTTAAAGAATCATGGAACAAAACCTTGAAAGAACTGGAATTGGTAACCAAACAACTTGAAGAAATGATAAAGAATTTTGAACAAGAAAAAGTTGCTCATGTTGTCACACAAGTTGAACTAACAAAAGTTAAAAGTTGTAAAACAATGGTTAAACAACTTGTGAGTGAAAGAGGAAATAAAAACAAGTTAGGATTGGGTTTCACACATGAACCAATGCCTAAATCAATCACAAACACTTTACCTGAAAACCTCAATGAATTTGATCATTCACCTGAAAATGAACAAAGATTCAAAGAAATTCAAAGAAGTAAATCTAAATCCGAAGGATCTGAAGTGTTACTCGAAAGCTTAAAAGAGGATGACACTGTAACTGTTGAAGCTGATGATAAAGCAAGCAACAAATCTGATCCTATTCTGGTGCAACTTGTTGAATATCCGGAACTGAATCCTAAGCCAGAAGAAAAGGTGAAGGATGAAGCTGAATTTTCGGGAAACAATGATCCAGAATACATCAAATGGAAGAATGAACAGAAAGCAATTGTTGCTGATCAACTGATCAAGAAGAAAACAGTGAAGAAGACTGAAGTTTCAAATGCAAAGATGCAGAAATCGAAATTGACAAATAATCAATCTGAAACAAAACAGTCAAAAGGTAAAAGTGTCATAACATCAAATGACAACACCAAAGCTCAAATTGTTAAAACTGAAAATGTCAAACCTGTGACAAAGAAAGTGTCTAAAGTGAAAACCATCAAGTTTGTGTCTGCAGGAACGTTTGATATGAACTCATGTCATGGTAACCAACTCAATTCTAAGATCAAATCTAACTCTGGTCTGAAAACAGGTTCAGGTCCTAAGACTTCCGCTGTCAATGATAAAAGATTTGAATCAAAGAAGGTCACTAAGCAAGATGTTTAAAAATCGAACCAAGTTCCCAAACAATCAAAACTTGATAACAAGGAATCAAAGTCACAATCAAAATCTCCACAAAAGAACGCTGTTAAATTAAAATCGAACAAAACTGATAATGAATCACGAGTGGGTTCAACATCTAGAGTTAACAATCGGCTCTTTAAGATTAGCAAGAAACATTGTGAGATTTGTGATCGTTATAATCATGTTACTACTGAATGTTTCTTTAACAGGTACTGCGATTACTGTGACAAAAGAAATCATTCTTCAGAGGAATGTTTTTATAACAAGTTTTGTGATATTTGTGAAAGGAGAAATCATGACACTGCAGATTGTTTCTTTCGGAAAAAATCATCAAGAGAAATGACTCCTTTTCCGAATTTTCAAAGAAATCAATCTTTTGGTTTTCAAAAATTTAACCAAAGTCATTCTCCTGATTTGAGACCTTTCAAAAGAATCAATTCTGGTTTCAATGAATATTCACCCAGAAATGTGCAGGTTAACAGTTTTAAACCGAGAGCTTTGTTGGTGAGAAATCAGAAATTTGAAAATAACCTTGATCCTAAGTTAGAGGAAAGGTTTACTGCTTTAAGAAGAAAGCAAACAAATCAAGCCGTTGGGCGCACAGTTTTCAACCAAATCTCTCAAATGAATCAAATTTTCAAAATTTACATTATCAACAAGATACTGTTACATATAGATTCGGAAAACCCAAGACCATGTGGGCCTGGGTTCACCAAACTAACTAGGTAAATGTTGAAATGCAGCTACGCCCTTGAAGACCTATCAACTCAGGGTTTGTTGATAGTGGGTGTAGCCGGCATATGACAGGCAATCATGCCTTGCTTCAAGATTTTAAGCTAAAGAATGGTACACATGCTGCATTTGGAGGAGATGCTGGTGGAAAAATCACTGGAGAAGGAACGGTGTCAAATGGGGTTATTAGCTTTGATAAAGTCAACTACTGTGCTCAGTTGAACTTTAATTTGCTAAGTGTATCTCAAATTTGTGACAAATCTTATTCAACATTGTTTGATGATTCTTTTTGTTACATACTCAAACCAGGTTTCAAGATTGACAATGAATGGGTGGTGTTTAAAGCTCCAAGAGATCGTGATGTATACAAGCTTGATATGTCTCAGATTGATGCTGAAACCGAAACCACATGTCTCATTGCGCATGCATCAAATGATGAGAGTCAGCTTTGGCATAGACGGCTGGGCCATTCAAACTTCAGAAACATGAACCGACTGGTGACTGGAAATCATGCTGTGGGAATACCGTCAAAGAAATTCTCAACAACTGATCTCTGTCCAGCATGTTTGAAAGGAAAACAGCATCGAATGTCTTTTAAGTCCAAGCCAGAAAACTCCATTTCAAAACCCTTACAGATGCTTCACATGGATCTTTTCGGACCAACAAATGTTCAAAGCATCGGAAAGAAGTCTTATTGTTTTGTCATCATTGATGATTTTACTAGATTTTCTTGGGTTTATTTCTTGCATGTTAAATCTGAAACTGCTGATGTAACATCCGGCCCCTCATACCACCAATATTGTTCGCTTTGCTACATTAGAGCTCACGGATTTGCTTTTGGTTGCCCGAGTGAAACCTTCCCAGGATGGTCACCCATCCTGAGACTGCTGTCATCCGAGCACGCTTAACTGTGGAGTTCTCCACTCATCCACTAGATTAAGCCCCAAAACGCGTTATTGGTATTTGAGGTCGGACATCCCTTATAAATCCCAGATCTCTCCTGCCCACGGCCGATATGGGATTTGCCTAGGGTGTTACAAACACCCCCCCTTTTGGACTCATCGTCCTCAATGAGGTTTGCCCCACCATCCAATTCTTGGATGTGGGATTTGCCTAAGGTGTCCCGCTGAACACCCCCGGGGACTCACCATCCTCGATGAGGTTTGCCCCACCATCCCGAACGGCACAGGAGTTGCTCTGATACCACTTGTAATATCCGGCCCCTCATACCACCAATATTGTTCGCTTTACTACATTAGAGCTCACGGATTTGCTTTTGGTTGCCCGAGTGAAACCTTCCCAGGATGGTCACCCATCCTGAGACTGCTGTCATCCGAGCACGCTTAACTGTGGAGTTTTCCACTCATCCACTAGCATTAAGCCCCAAAACGCGTTGTTGGTATTTGAGGTCGGACACCCCTTATAAATCCCAGATTTCTCCTGCCCACGGCCGATGTGGGATTTGCCTAGGGTGTTACAGCTGAGTTGTTAAAAGAATTCATTATCAAAGTTGAAAATCAGTTGGATTGTAAAGTAAAAATCTTGAGAAGTGACAATGGAACCGAGTTTAAAAACTCTAATGTCGATTTCTTTTGTGCAGAAAAAGGAATTGCTCGTCAATTTAGTGCTCCAAGAACACCTCAACAAAACGGTGTGGCAGAACGGAAAAATCGAACACTAATTGAAGCAGCAAGATCCATGCTTGCAGATGCCAAAATCCCTATCACATTCTGGGACGAAGCTATTGCTACTGCTTGCTTTGTACAAAACAGGACATTATTGGTTCAGGATAAACATAAAACGTCATATGAGTTATTGTTTGGAAGAAAACCGAATATTTCATACTTGAAAGCATTTGGTTGTCCTGTGTCGATTCTAAATTTGAGTGATCATCTCGGTAAATTTGAGTCAAAATCTGACGATGGATTTTTTCTTGGTTACTCTTCGGTTTCAAAAGCTTATCGGGTTTTTAATAGCAAAACAAACATTGTTATTGAAACTATTAATGTAAAGTTTTTAGAAAATTCGTTTCCGTCAGTGGCTCATGGTCCCGAATGGTTGTTTGTTCTAGATTCGTTATCAAAATCTTTCTATTCTAACTTATTTGATTTTTTAGGAAAAACGAGTAAAGAATCAGGAGACTTAGGATGTTTCAGTGATGATTCTGATAATGACGATGATAGTAATCTCAATTCTGAGTATCCGTTCATGTCATTTCATAATCCTGACAATGTGGTATCCAATCACGCTCCGGGTCTATCTGGTTCTCAAGAAGATCAAGAATCAAATAATTTTGATGATGATGTGAATCCGCAAATTTCTCCTAATGATGGTGGATCTGTTTAAAATCAACCATCATCAGATCCGAATGTTGAAGTTGTTCCAGAATCATTTGACTACTTCATCAATTCACCAGAACAAGTTCCTAATTTCACTCGGCATGCTTCTACAATTCTACAAGATCTACCGAATCTGAATCAGTCTAATCTGGAGACGCAAATACAAGGTGATTCTATTCCAACTCACCGTGTTCACAGGAATCATCCTCTCTCCCATATTATTGGACCTCTGAATCAGAGAACTATGAGAAGTCAGACTGAGCATGCAAACGTTTGTCTTTATTCATGTTTTCTTTCTCAAGTGGTTCCGAAGAACATTTCAGAAGCATTACAAGATAATAGTTGGATTGAAGCCATGCAAGAGGAGTCACTTCAATTTCGCAAACAAGAAGTATGGAAATTGGTGGACTTACCTGAAGGAGAAATTCGATTGGTACAAGATGGTTGTACAAAAACAAGCCGGATGAACGTGGCATTGTTGTACGAAACAAAGCAAACCTTATTGCACAAGGTTACACTCAAGAAGAAGGTATCGACTATGAAGAAGTGTTTGCTCCGGTCGCTCGACTTGAAGCTATTCGCGTTTTTCTAGCTTATGCCTCTTTCATGAAGTTCAAAGTGTTTCAAATGGATGTAAAAGGCGCATTTTTGTATGGACCAATTACCGATGATGTGTACGTCACACAACCTCCAGGTTTTGAGGATCCTGAGTATCCACATCGCGTATACAAATTGAGCAAAGCTTTGTACGGTCTACATCAAGCCCCAAGGATTTGGTACGAGACGTTATCTAAACATCTGCTGGAACATGGTTTTACAAGAGGTCAGATTGATCCTACTTTATTTATGAAGCGGGAAAATGAAGATCTTTTATGTGTTCAAGTGTATGTGGATGATATCATCTTTGGATCAACAAGTCCATCCATGTGCAAAGAGTTTGAAGAAATTATGAAATCCAGATTTCAGATGAGTTCGATGGGAGAGATCAATTTCTTTCTCGGATTGCAAGTCAAACAGTCAGCTGAAGGAATTTTTATCAACCAATCAAAGTTTGTTGAAAAGTTGCTGAAAAAGTTCAAGATGCAGGATTGTCAGAATATTCGAATGCCATCTGATGTGAATAGCAAGATACAACCGGATCCAAAAGGCAAATCCGTTGATCAAACACTGTACAGATCGATGATTGGTTCACTGATGTATCTTACTGCATCAAGACCAGACATTATGTATGCTGTATGTGTGTGTGCCAGATATCAGTCTGATCCAAAAGAGTCGCATCTGGTTGCTGTTAAACGTATTTTCAGATACCTTAAAGGGACGCCGAATCTCGGGTTATGGTATCCTTATGAAGGCAATTTTGAATTATATAGTTATTCTGATATTGACTTTGGTGGGTGTGCTCTTGACAGGAAATCGACTACGGGTGGATGTCAATTTCTGGGTCCTAGACTTATTTCTTGGCAATGCAAAAAGCAGACCAACGTTTCTGTATCCCAGCTGAAGCAGAGTATATCGATGTATCTGCAGGATGTTCTCAAGTTTTGTGGCTACAAAACCAATTGCTTGACTACGGGTTTTACTTTCTCAAAACTCCTATTTACATAGACAATACTGCTGCTATGTTCATTACTGCTAATCTTGTTCAACACTCAAAAACCAAACATATCGAAATTCGATATCATTTCCTCAGAGATAACTCTGAAAAAGGTTTAATAATATTGATTAAGGTTCATACCGACAAACAACTGGCAGATCTTTTCACAAAACCTTTCTTGTCAGGACGGTTTGAATTCTTAATTCAATCCATAGGGTTAATCAACCATGATTAATTCTATTTTATGAAAAAATCAATATAAAAATCAGAAAATATAAAAGCCAAAAATATAATAAGTCAATGTCAAGTATTGATTCCTTTGCCTTTTATTTTTTTTTTTTTTGCATTGTGAGTGTGCATGAAAAACAAAAAGCGAACAAAAAGAAAAGAAAAAGCAAAAAGAAAAGAAAATATTATGTCATAAGAATCTATATTGCAGAAAGTGAGAAATGATAGTTACACTAGATATTATCTGTTTCGTCCTTTTTAATAATAAAGACTGATAAATGTTAATTGATGTGCGAGACAGCTCAGGCAATTAGACTGAAAAAGTAAGTTCATTTTTGACAAATATAAAGTTAATGATCTTTGTGTTAAGTTCCTTTGTTATACATGTCGAAATATATATCTTTTGATGCTTTGCTTGTGATGATAGTTGTACATAATCGGGTAACGATGCAATCTATTCAGTGTGATGAACCGCATCGTGAGCTTCTTTGTTGTGGTACCCACAGACCTGAAGTCTCACACGAAGTCTCTTTTGAGCTTCAAGGTGCAGCAAAAGATTCCCACAGTTGGAACAAAAAAGAGTCCCAAATGTGGACAATTACCAAACAAATTCCAAAAAGGAATTCAGAAGATTCCCAAGGGGAACGATAGGAAATGAAAAATTCCAAAATGGAATTCAAAAGAAGTCCCAATGTGGACCAAATCCGTATAAAACCCATATTCCACACTGTTTATGATTGTAAGTGACCAGGTTTTTGTACAATATGCATTCAAGTTATGATTGATAAGGAAATATGTTGACATATGTATACATGTGGGTCACATAAGACATTTTAATCGAACCTTAAATTCATCATGATACTGAAAAAGTAAGTGTGTCAATTCGAGCTAATTGGTATGTTATCATATCATCACTCAATCAAACATTGTCAAATGTCTATTCAAAACTTGCAAAACATGTTCAGATAATGTGTGGTATGATCTCACTGCGATATATTGATTCATTGCATTGCATATGTATTTACTTTAATGTGTGCGCTTTGTGTGTGCAGGCATTTGGAGTCTTTATTGACACATCGACATCCTTTTTAAACTTAAAATTTCAAGAAAGTTCAAGTTTAGGTGTAGAATAATTGAAGAAGAAAAATATTTACAAAAAGCTAAAAATATTTGAAATAAGTGTGTTGAATGTAAGGATCATGTGGTTAATGAAAGCAAATGTATTGGATGTGTTAAAAACAAACCTAAGGTCTTGTGATTTGTGTTTGATGAAAGAAAATTAATTGCTTCGGGATATAGAAATTTTGGTTGTGCAAAAACATTTTTGTGAGAAGAATTAAAGAAAAATGAAAAAGGAAATTAAAGTGAATTAATTTTGATGAACTTGTTGCCCTAATTTCTATTTTTGATTATTTAATTGACAAACCCTAATTAATATGTCGAGAATGTTTGCAGGTGCAATAAATGCAGTTGAAAAGTCAACAGACAAAGAAAAGTGAAAAATCTGTTAAGTGTTGAAGCCGGGTGAAGGCATCACTGTTCAGTCGGGTGATGAAAAGAAAAGCAGCCGGGTGAAAGAAGGAATTGATTCCGGGTGATGAAGTGTTTGACATTGTGCAGCCGGGTAAGTATGGCAACTGTACAGCCGGGTAATGGAAGACACTGTCACTGTGTAGCCGGGTAATGAACATGAAGACATTGTGCAGCCGGGTGATGATAAGGAGTCTACTATTCAGCCGGGTGATGGGTAAAACCAAAACAAAGCTGTAGTTGTTCCTTACTCTAACCCGTCTCTACAGTACTTGACCTGTCTCTACAGTACTTGACCCGTCTAATTGATTTACATGTTAAATGATGACCCGTCCCAAGGTTGTGACCCATCCCAAAGTTGTGACCTGTCCCAACAGTACTTGACGCGTCTCAACAGTGCTTGACCCGTCCAAAATTTTTTTATGGGCCTATGTGTTTACCCGTCCAATATGTTGACCCGTCTCTTTAATTTTGACCTAATTCTTGAGCCGGCTGAACAACATGTATATACCCGCCTTTTCTCAAACACTTATCACTTTTCACAAACACTTTCAAGCAAATCCCCTGTACTAAAATCGTCCATATCATATTCAATCCTTGATTCTATAACAAGTTTGAGTGATTGAATAAGGTATATTCTACATGTTTCAACAATGTTAAACCCACTGATTGATCGTAAAAACGAAATATTGATGATGAACAGTAATTGGACTTTGAATCGACACTTTGATTATGTGTGTTAAAACTTAAATAGAGTGTTGTAATAGGTGTAATAACTGTTAATCACCAATTTTCATCCATTAATTTACATCAAATCACCAGAAATCGACTTGATCAAGTGAAAATTTTCAAAACTCTATTGAACCGCCATTGATGAACCATTAAGCTTTTTATTGTTTGATGATAAAGGATGAATCATCTGCAATTGATTGTTTAACAGATGTTAAAAATGAACGAAAACATGTTACATAACTTCATTGTGCAAATTACAAACTTGTGTTTAAGGTTTTTAGACAGTTAAGTGCATAATGTTACATGATCATTGATTCATAAAAGTTTTTGTTGAACAAAATGATGATTATCAGATTGTTAGACTAACTTAGGTGTTAAATGATTGTGTGATTTGTTACATTGTCTCTTTATGTTTAAATTCTTATGCAAAGTTTGTTATTTGTGAATGAAAAAGTCTAACACATGTGCCTTGTTTTTGTCAAAACAGATGAATTATCTTAAGTTTGAGCCCAAGCATAATCTGGTTGCTATGTTAGATGAATCTATACCAGAAGCAGAAGGATATAGAGATATGATCAGATTCTTGAGAAGAACAAAGTATGTGTATGCAATGTGTGCCAAACCCATTGTGTATGCAAGACTTATCAAGAGTTTCTGGAGGACTGCAGAGGTGATCACTGATGAAGCTGGTGTATCTGTGATTAGAGGAGACATTACCAGACAGTTACAGTTAACTGTGTCTTAAGAGTCCATTCGGACTGCATTGAGGATTGATGAAGAAGAAGTTGGTGCTCCAAATGAACTGATAACTGCTGAATGCCAGACATGCTTCATTAATATGAGACATCCTCCTATATTTCCAAAGCAGCAGTTTGTTAGAGCCAGATTGGGAAAGAAATGGAAGTTGTTGTGTTATGTTATACAACAGTGTATGTCTAGAAGAAGTGCTGGATTTGACAACTTTCCATCGGATATTGCATCCCCAATAGTTGCAATAGCTATGAATAGACCATTTAATATGTCAAAGTGGATTATGAAGGGATTCATATTCAATCTGGTGAAGGGTAAAAGATTCAAATTTCTGATGTATATGAGATTTCTGCAATTGTAGATCAACATTGCACATCCTGTGATAAGAGAAGAACGATTTGAAGGTGGAATCTTATACACTGAAGACATGAATGCTCTATCTTACCGAAAGATGAGTATTGGGAATGTAGAGAATGTTGAGATGTTTGACTATATGCGAGATATAGCAAACAATGAAGAAGACATTGGAGAAATGTATCATCATATATCTCAAGGTGAAGTAGTGAACCCGATAAACCTTGTAGATGATATTCTAGACAACGTACTTGATGATGATGAGTACAATGCTCGTTATCCAGAAGAAGAAGATAGTGGTTCTGAATCAGAAGAAGATGAAGTGTCTGATGATGATGACAATCAGGATGATGATGATGATAATGAAGGTGAGAATGTTGTTGCAAGTGATAGAGATTCTGAAACTGATGAAGAATCTCTTAAAGTTGAAAAAGAAGAAGAAGTACTTATGATTGAAGTTCCTAAGGATATCACAGTTCATTATTCTAGATCACGACGATCTAAGACTGTGGTTGATCCTATGACTGTAGAGGAGCCAAGTATTTTTGAAGATGTGAGTGTGCCTGAACAAGTGGATGTTGTTCGGATTGCACAAGAAGTAATTGCTGAAGTGGAGACTGTGGCACAGGCAGTTGATGATGCTGATACTGTTTTTACTTGTTCTGAACCAGTAGATGTTCCCACAACATCATCTCCTGCAACTCCACCAATTGAACAACCTATGGAGTCTTCGCCAATAGTTGTTTTGGTTGACATTTTGAAGGAAAAAGACAAAGAGATTGAACGTCTGAATAAGTTGGTAGAAGATCTAATGAAGGAAAATGAGTTTTTAAAGGCTTCAAATGAGCGAAAAAAAGGTAAGACTGAATGAGTTCAGAGAAACCAATGTGACAAATATGAAGGTGTTTAAAGAACTTGATTCAGAGTATGAGAAACTGAAAGAAGATTACAAAGAGCTTTATGCTGAATGTAATACTCTGAATGCTGAAAAAGAGATGTTGGAAAAATGGTTAGAAGAAGCTAAACCGAAGAAATCAGGATCTACATCTGACAAAGACTTTTCGGATGAAGTGATGGAAGTAACCGGGCCTTCAAAAGAGATAAAGGTTTACTACACTAGAGCACGAGGATGTAAGGTTGTGGGTGAAAAGGTCGAAGTACCAATTCACATTCCCGATGAAGCTGCTGATATTGTCATTCATGACAAAGCGGAGGGAAAACGTAAACTGGATGAAGTACCGGAGATAGTTAAAGAATATGAGCATGTAAAGAAAGCTAGAATTGAAGAAACAGTTCAGGTTGAGCCAATTCAAACTGAAACTGTACAAGCAACTGAAGTACCTGAGATTGTTCAAGAAGTTGAGAATGTGAAGAAAGCAAGAATAGAAGAAGCAGTTCAGTCTGAGCCGATTCAAACTCATACTGCACCTACAATCGAAGCGTTGGATGACTTGGATGAAGTTGACTTCATAGAATCTGAACTAGAAGCGAATGTTGGTTTGCATACTTGGAGAAGATGAAATATAATCCTGTTTATTTGAATGGACTCACAGTCAGTCAAATAAACGAGGAATATGAAAAGTGTGTGAATGCTCAGGATCGGGCTGAAGGTGATAAGAAGGAGTTTGTTGTTGAACCAGGTGAGTGGACGCCTCTTCAGGAAAGCATGAACATTGATGATCTTCCTCCAGAAGAATTATATCATCAAAATCCTGAAGAGATGACGACTACAAGCATGCGTCAGTGGTTAAGTTCAAGAAATTATCCGTATAAGACGTTAAAGAGGTTGAAAAGGGAATCATTGAAGAAAATTGTGGTGAGCTTCCAAAAGTCAGAAAAGATGCATAACCGTATGCTCTTTTTGGATTACAACAATCCACAATACTATGAACTGACCAAACGATACAAAGTGCTTGAGCCAAAGAGATACCACTAATGGCGCTGCCCGAAGATGCTCATAAGAAAAGGAAAGAACTGATAGATATGTTTTCAAGTGAAGTAAAATCGTATCACATTCCTATGGACGTACGCGAGTCATGGCACAAATCTGCCACAGCAGGTGATATCGTTAGATCACCGCTTAGGAAAGGTCAGTCCGTTGCTGACTTATTGGACTCGATGATCGTACCGAAAAAATCCAAGGATGTGAAAATCATCGCATGGAAGTATGATGAGATTTTCGATGCGTTTTTGATCAAGAGAGTGAATGGATTATGCGATGTTTATCATTATTACTCAAGTATTTTCAAGTTGCCTGTTCAAGACTTGAAAGAACTGCACACGCTAAGGTTGATCAATCACACACGAGCAGAACGTGGTCATAAGTGTGCAATGTTAGTGGATGCTGGGATTAGCCGCATGCCAAAGTTCTTGGAGTTTAGGGGACAACAAGAAGATACTGCATACTTGCAGAGTAAGAAGAGGAAGCATAAGAAGTTGATTTTGCATGATATGTACTTGGATGAGTTCTCTGATGAATATTTTGACAAGGTGACAAATCCTGGCTTGAAGGTATTTGATGGTTCGCAAACGACTAAGCCTATTCTGAAGTTCTTTTATCATGAAGAGACGTATGAATTGAAGCTGGTTCGCAATTTGGAATATTGGGATCAAGATATGATCACGTTGTTTAGCACGTTCGAGCTCAAATTGCTACATCCATCGTACATTGATCATTTGCGCAACCACAAGATGGAAAAGATGAAAGATCCTGTTGCTGAAGCTGACAGAAGATTATTTGAGATCATGATTGAAGTGATAGGCGCTGCCACAGAAAAGATCCGACTAAGGAAAGCATTACTTAATGCTGACCTTGTGAAGATCGACATGCCAGAGATTGAATATATGAGGGTGACTTCGAAGGGTACCTTAGAAGTAAAAGTCAAAGGAAAGAAAAGACCGTTCGAGTTTTATGCTAATATTGATTTTGCAGGTATTACTTTGGACACTCTAAAAAGAATGGCGACTTGTGACATCATCACAAATGAATCAAAACCGAGACAAGCTGTGATCGCTGCAAAGTTCAAGTCGTGCATTGAAGAAGCTTTGAAAGAACAAGAAGAACATAAAGGAAAGCCGTTGCTGCAGATCAAAGAAGAACCTGAAGATTTTTGAAAGACTGAAGCCGAAAAGCAAAGAGTTGAAAACTGAAGATTTTTTGTTTAAAGTCCAAAGTTAAATCTTAGGGGGAGTACTGCTAGGGCTCGTTCCTGTTAGAAGATTTAATTTGTACTTTGTTTATACAAGTTTGTATAGTTTAGGGTTAATTTTGTATTTTCCCT
Organism: Tagetes erecta; assembly: GCA_030867185.1. Classification (NCBI taxonomy): domain Eukaryota; kingdom Viridiplantae; phylum Streptophyta; class Magnoliopsida; order Asterales; family Asteraceae; genus Tagetes; species Tagetes erecta. Next base: position 22,883,687 of record CM061487.1, read on the forward strand.
AATGTGTTGATGCATAAAGCATGTTGCTAGAGAATGTTAGAGAGAGAGTCTAGATCACAACTTACACGCTAGAGAGAGAATTGTGTGTGTGATTGTATTCTCCTGCACATTGTACTACAACGTTTTTGCTTTGATCATCAATACAAGAGAATTATTTAGTGATGGATTGTGTTGTTGATTGAATTGTGTGTTTGTACTTAGATCATTCTGATTTGCCGCAATATCGATCCAATTGAACCTATTATTCAACATATATTAACCTACACATATAAACATACAAATAGACTATATTTACCTCATTTGGATGGCACATGTCATCATTTAACGTAAAAATAGACGAACGTTTGAAAACATAAAGGATTAATGTTATGGACGAGATTAATTATTGAAAAACATAAATGACGAGAAATGTAAATTTTTATGGTTTTTATAACAAAGACCATTATGCCCTCATGTGGGGGCATTTGGGTGGATTTTACAAAATTAATTGATGGTCGTTGGTCAACAGGATGAAACACGTAATAGTGTCTAAACATAAAGGATGAACATTGTAAATAGTGAACTTTAAGGACGAGATTTGTAATTAGGGAAAAATATAAAGGACGAGAAATGTAATTTGTTCTAATCAATTTATTATACCGGTATTTTTGAAAATGAGCCCAAACCATGAAACCAAACCAGTAGTATGATTCCGTTTACGTTTGGTTTTTGACTTTTAACAGTTTGAATTTTGGTTTTTAATGATAAAAAACCGTAAGTAATGGTGTGGTTATTACCCAAAAACTACAAAAGATGGACCGCGAGCACCCCTTATAAACTGCATACACATGACTTTTCAAATGCTCTTGAAAAGGCATAGAAGGTATAACTACAACAACACTAAAATAAATTCAAAACAGATCCACAAAAACAAGTACACTTAACAAATTCAATAATTAAATCACAACACAAATAATATGCAAACCTACTAATTAGATAACTAGCACAAAGTTTGCAATTGACTTATAACCAGACTGTCTTTTGATACTTCAAGAAATGAAAACCAAATGAATAAAACTCACCGCTGTGAAATCATTCCATATTCTAATTCACCAAGATTGTCTGAATCTTGAGAAAGCTATTATATTTAATCTTCCACCTATACAATATTTATACCAACATACTAAAACATTCAAGTAATATTCTGTTTCACAAGCTTGTGACAATACAAATCAGCATTCAAACTCAACAAGCTATAAGAGTTATTTATTGATGTCTTTAATGGGTAGAACCGACTTCTTTTATGGTTTTCACAATAGCCTAATACACGTGTGGAATTAAAAGTATACTTACTAAATTTAGAACATACCTAATGAATTTAAAATATTACCTTAGACCTTAAAGAAGGACATAACTCGTACCAAATTAGACAAAAGTTCATTACCATACTTAAAATTCATGATGTAGAATCTCTTGTTTGCATATGATTATATAACTTCACACCACTTTATTTAGGATGTAGGCTATTAATTATTATTGTTGAAAAGAGAATAATCAATGGAGAATGAGTTCTATTAGTTCATGATTCTATACATATAACAGACCAAACTAAAAAGCTATTACCATCTCACTGTACCGTGTAATAAGATCATTATAAGTAGAAGTAGATTGATCTAAACACCTATTCCTAGTGTTATTTATGTGGGTGATATATTGAACTTGCTTAGGTTATCATATTTGATTAAAAACATAAAATTATGCAGTGCAGATTTAACAACTCAGAGCTCTGAGTACTATTCTGCATGCTTATAAAAATGAATCGTAGACCTAACATTGTTGAATTCCTTTAAAATTTCAATTAGGTCTCCCAGTTGAAATTGACAGAAAACACATAAAATAGGAATAGATTCAAATGTATCACTAGGTTAGCAAAGCACATACAAACTGATAGAAAGAACATACTAATAGTTAATATTCAATTGTATCAGCAGGTTAGCAAAGCACATACAAACAACTTTCTTGAATCACAATAAGTTTAAGTTGGATCAATTAGCTATATTGTAAATCAAAATTGTGATTTGTAGTCCTTTAAAATAACATATATCAATAGGAATGAAGATGTCATTGCACATGCCTACATGCTGCAATATCAAGAACATTAAAAAACATAGCATTTTAAGAAATGTTGCAGATAGTATCAATTAGGATATAAAAAAAAATTAAATAACATACCACAAAAACATCAGCCAATTCTTCATAATAGTATCAATTAGGGTTTAGCAAAATTATTACTTGTTATATGAAAACCCATAGCCGCTAATCTTTCCCCAGTTGCCATCTTCACCGCTCGTTTAATCTGGGTTTATGTCATACGCGAACCCTAATCGTTGTTGTGTTAATCAATCAAGGATGAGGAATATGATGGATTAACAAAGGTGAAGAATATGATGGGTTAACAAAGGTGAAGAATATAACGCATAAGCGAGGTGAAGAAGGTGAAGATTAATCATCTGGAAATGGATCGAAGATTAATCATAGATGACATGACAACGTTTGTGATGATGATGAACGTGAAAGAAAGTCTCTGGTGGTGTGCTAGCAGTTATATTATTCGGAGTAACATAGTTTAAACTTTAAACCAAACCTAGTTTCAAAAAACAAAACAAATATATATGTGAATTTTCGTCTTCACCTTATCAAACAAATATATATATATATATGTGTGTGTGTGTGTGTGTGAATTTTTGTCTAAAACAAAAGCATGTTTATTATTGGTTTCTTATACAAGTTGTCCATTATACAATAATTTACCTTAAAAACGTCCTATTTTAAATGCTCAATTGTCTTTATGGTATTCATACCTAAAGTTTCAATGTATTTTGATTTGCTAAATGATTTGTTTACGTGGCTTAGTTACTTATTTGCTACACAAGGCATATTATTTGTTTGTTTCTAGTATTTTATATTGACATGAACCAGAAATAACTATCAGAAGCCTTCTGTGAAGGATGACAATGTTTCTTACATATTAAAGTTCTCACCTTTAATGTATTGATTTGGCTTTTTTATTGATTGTTGCGGATTTTCTTATGTAGTCTTTTTTGGTATCATCGTCAAATAAATTCTCAAAGTTCAATAAGAAACATTTCATGAAGTATATGTTTAAGGAAATCAAGAGTTTAGTTCCATGGTAAATGAATAAACAGTTTTATCAATTCAACACCTTCTTTCACCTAATTCTGAACAAAAAATGATTAATTCCCCAACACATTTATTTTGTTCATTTGAGTTGACTACCACCTTTGATTAAATGTTAGTTTAATATATAATGGTCATGTTGATCTTTACATTCTTGGAATCTTGGATGACCGATCTGTTTTGTTTGGTGATATCATTAATTTGCTCAAAAAGGGTAAAATAAAAGTTAGACATATATGGTAGTGGAACTTGTATTTGGTTATCTTAGAGTTTAGGTGGCTCGGTTTTATAAGAAAATATTAGTTGTTTATGAAATATGCGGAGGTAATATTATTTAAGTGTCTTGAACTATGTTTTTTTTTTCTTCATTTGTTTGATATATCATTTTGAATGAGTCTACAATCACTACAGTGTTCAATTTCTCCCGGTGTGCTCCTTAGAACAGAACAATACTCTAAATTTACACATTATGTATGCTTCTCCACATGTTGATTTGTCATTTCCAAGGTACCCTAACGTGCGGACTTTAGCTGTGTTGTCCACGTCGTGTTTGTGACACCCCTCCCGGCGACGGAAACACCGAGCTGTCATTGGAATTGGATATCAATAGTAAACAAAGCACATGCTATTTATTTATTAAGTTCAATAATGATGTAGTAAGTTTTGAACATAAGTCTTAAATGGATACGACAAAAGTAATAAAACCGAAAAAGTAAATGCAATTGTATGATTTATTATTCTAGGTCCAAGGCAAATCCTATGTCTTGGCAAAAGCAGCAAAATAATCATAAGCACTACCTGAAATATGTGAAAATAAAGTTAGCTATTTAAAACTAGTGAGTAAACCAAAGTTAATAAATTAGAAAATCCGAGATCATCATAATATGCTGCGCAATCTTACATGCATATTTATTTCATATCATTCTCGACCATGACACCTTGAACACACATTGAACACCATCATTGTACAGCAACTCGTAAGCATTTTTCATAGGGAACCAACTCATGTTATAAACTAAAGATAACCCTTTTTTTTGCAACCGTCACGTAACCGTCTCGATATAGGTTATCAATAATTGTGTAAACAACTTAGGGACAAGGCATAGCAACATATTATAGCAACTTGTAACATTGAATAACAACTTGTAACATAGTAACCTTGAAATTGAATGGCCGGGTTTAAATCACCTGTTTTGAAATACATGCAGGTGGGTTTGTCAAACCATTAGCGCTAACATTGTACCGGTGGGATTACTAAGTAACAATACTACTTTAAACAACCACATAATGCTTGCATCTTGCCGCGGAACAAGACTAACACATTTTATGATCTCTGTTTGAAAACGAATAAAAATTGGAAAAAAACATTGTATAGTATTTTAACACATTTCAGCCCCAAAACGTAAAGTAAAATGGGGAGTGAATTTACTCACCTTGAAACTCGGGCTCGAAACAAATAGCAAACAGATTAAATTGAACCGAGGATTTCCCAAATACTAGAATCACCTAAATAAATGAGAATCCTAACTTAGTAAACATATAGTATAGAAACTAGAATAGAACCAATAGGGATCTAAGGAAATTGGAATTCTAGGGTTTCGGATTGGGATTTGGGGGTTTTTCGTTAACGACTAAAAATATATAAACTCGTTTATTCGAAACAATAGCAATAGTAACCAAAATTATTTTGATAAACAATAACCACTTCAATAATATATTTTGATAATGTCAAAAATACTTTAAAACATTTAACACAAATTTTAAAGTATAATAGATCCACATAAAAGTATTATTTTGTAAAATTATTTATAAAACTTTGTATGCATTTTGTATATTTAATATACATTTCTATAGTATTTTTATAGTATTAAAAGTATTTGAAATAATTAGGTTTCATGAAACTAAGTTTATAAAAATAATGGTTTTGGCTATTTTATAAGATTTATAAGATTTGAAGTATTTTATAAAATATATAATATGGTGTTGGTTTTTGGGTTTAAGAAAATTGATAAAAAGTAACTAACAATAGGCTTGAACTGTCACACCCTCAATTTTCCACAAACGGGGTATCCGTTAAGCGTGTGACATACCAGGATCTCAAGCCATTAGTTACAGTAGCACTGACTCAACTGATTTAAAATAAAGTTTAGTTTTAGAATAATCCAAAAAAAAAACCGGTATTAAAATATAAGTTTTTCAAAGTTTAGCGGAAGCGTTTAAATAACCAGAATAAAAGAAACCGGTGCTTAAAATCCAGCACACAACCAATAATTAATTTAAACCAACATTTAAATTATAAACTTCAATAAGTTCAAAACCCATGCATGCTGTGTCCTATGTGCACAAACTCCTAGCCACCTGAGAAAACATACTAAAAACGGTCAACACACGGTTGGTGAGCTCAATGAGATAAGTATTCAAAAAAAAATAATTAATAAAATAATTTGAACCGATAAACATCTTTACTATTGCAGGTCAGCTAAACCACCTCGTTTACTACATGAGCACGTCGAGATTAAACTGAACGATACGATAATAATTTGCCTTTGACCAAAAGTTAAAGGACCATTTCCACCACCTGGAAACCAATCCAGCATGGTGGGGTCTGCCGAACCCGTAGTACTACTCAAATTTCCTCGTTATATCCACTGTATATTAATAATCTCGACAAAAAGGAAAGGACTTTAGAGTGGTGGAATCATGCTCAGTAAAATAAACAGTTAGACAATAGAAAGCCTGTTTTATCAAAACTGTTGCCCGAAGGCCCTGCCCGAAAGCGTAAAACTCAGCCCAAGGCTGTTTAAAACCGTTGCCCGAAGGCCCTGCCCGAAGGCGTAAAACTCAGCCCAAGGCTGTTCAAAATAGTTTGTATGTTTTCTCCCCGAAAGGATTTAAAAGCGGGCAAAGAGACTCACCTTTGAAGCGCACATCACAATGCAACAAAAGAAACTAGACCGCTCTACGACCTGGTTTCATAATTACATACTCATTATTCACTAGAACTCGTACATATATATATATATATATGCATATCTCTAATTCACGTATACACATGTAATCACATACTCGTCATTTTCATACACATTGCATATCCAAATTAGACTATTAATGCAATACCCATACTATGTTTACTACTTATACATATTATCAACACATATTGCATACACATAATTTATTGATGCTTAATATGAAATCATACACGTTACACATGTATATATTGACAAATTTACTAACTAATCATCACGTATACTTGAAACTATATACATACATTTCGTACATCCATACATACATACATACATACATACATACATACATACATACGGTATACAAATTTCACATGCAACATCTATATATATATATATCCCTTAACATGCCTCATTATATATATCTAGTCATTGCTGTTAGACACACTTGTGCTTCTTACAAATCACATTATATTATCCTATAAAATCATTATCATCAATGTCGAATGAATAAAACTTACCATGTGTGTATCATCTTAATGTTGGTTAATGTGTGTTTGTATTTCTAAAGCACCAAACTATTCTTTTTCTTTTGTTGAAAGTATAAAAGAATTGAACAGTAACAATTAGATACTACTTTTGATGAATGATGTACAAACTTTATATGCATGTCTCGATCATTTATTCAGAAGTTGATGCATCACAAACCAATTAATCATGTTATTGTTATCACATGTACTTTGCCCATTTTCTATTTAAAATTAAACACTTGTTTAATAAAAGCTGTTGTTCGATATTTTTATATATATATACATGCAAGATATTTCATGTTGCTGCTACTATAAGCACATGGTTTATATATATACACATAGCAACAGAACCCATATACGTACGTCAATTTTTTAATGCTATCTGCGTACCTACTGCGCACATATACATAACGACCAACAATTAGCAAAGCTATAAACGATCATACTTTCGAGCATACATACACAGTTACATATATATACATACAAGAACACACAGTTTCTTACTCATACACTATATGGTTGATTCAAAATTTTACTTTAGCGGGTCTCGAAACTCACCGGAATAATGGAGAAGATGATCGGAACAGAGGAGATGAAGCAGAAAAACTGCAGTGACGACGGGTTCGAGTGTTGCTACCGACTGTTAACAAGAGAGGAAACAATTATCGATATGCTGCTGCTCGAGTCTGGTAACATATACATACATGTTTACGGGCTGCGAGACTTACCGGAAACGTGATAAAGATGATCGGACGGGGCTATTGCGACTGTTTCCGGTTTCGTTTGACGTTCCGAACAGCAGCGATGGCGCGTACGGTGAGGCGAAACGAGTCTGCTGCGATGCGGGGATGAAACCAACATAGCGTAACGATGGCAATGGATCACGGTGAGGATGCGGCTGGATTAGGGTTTTTCGAGTGTGTTGTGTGTTTGGTCGAGAAGAAGAACAGGGGGAGGCGGTTTGGTTTAAATAAACTTAATTTTACACATTAAGCCCTTGAGCTTTAGTAAGTTGTTTAAATTAGTTTTTAAGTTAATTAATGGTTTTAGTTATTTGTAATTTTAACCCCAAACTTAATAAAACTTAACGGGATAGTTAAGAGCAATTAACGATGTTAACCTGAACTTGCGGGTTGTCACATCATCCCCCTGTTAAATGAATATTCGTCCCGAAAATTACGCCGCGTCACCGGTTGGCTGCAACAAAATGGAACAAAAGAAGAAAAATTTTCAGGTTGTCACATCATCTCCTTGTTAAAAGAATTTTCGTCCCGAAAATTAAATCGTACCTGGGGATCAGATGTAGACTTTTTAAACAGATGTGGATATTTCTTCATCATCTGGTCCTCACGTTCCCAGGTATGCTCTGGTCCACGTTTTGAGTTCCATCTGACTCGAACGATAGGAATTTTGCTATGCTTGTGAGTTTTAACTTCGCGGTCCATAATCTCTACCGGCTCCTCAACAAAACGCAATTTCTCATCAATATGAAGTTCCTCTAAAGGAACGACCAGAGATTCATCGGCTAAGCATTTCTTTAGATTGGAGATGTGGAATACATTGTGTACCCCACTGAGTTTATCGGGAAGATCTAGTTCATAAGCTACAGGGCCAACCCGTTTTGTAATCTTAAACGGCCCAACATAACGCGGATTCAATTTTCCACGCTTACCGAAACGGATAACGCCCTTCCAAGGCGACACTTTCAAAAGTACCTGGTCACCCACACTAAACTCCAAAGGTTTCCGTCTTTTATCTGCATAACTTTTCTGACGGTCACGAGCGGCCGCCATACGGCTACGAATTTGGACAATTGCCTCAGTAGTTTCATGAACAAGATCCGGACCCGTTATCTGACTATCGTCCACCTCTGCCCAACAAATCGGCGATCTACACTTACGCCCATAAAGAGCTTCGAACGGAGCCATTTTGATGCTGGTGTGATAACTGTTATTATAAGAAAATTCGATCAACTGTAAGTGAGATTCCCAGCGTTTCCCAAAGTCAAGCGCACAGGCTCGAAGCATATCCTCTAAGGTCTGAATAGTACGCTCGGTCTGACCATCGGTCTGAGGATGATAAGCGGTGCTCAAGTTAAGGCGAGTGCCTAAAGATTTTTGTAAAGATCGCCATATGGCAGATGTAAATTTCGGATCACGATCGGATATAATAGATAACGGTACTCCATGCCGAGAGACGACTTCCTTAAGATACACTTTAGCTAGGGCTTCTGTATTATCATTTTCCTTAAAAGCTAAGAAACGAGCACTCTTAGTCAAACGATCCACTACTACCCAAATCATGTCACAACCACTCTGAGACCTCGGAAGTTTAGTCACGAAGTCCATGGAAAGAACCTTTAGATCATGATACATTTTATCCGATACTCTGCTTTTACCCTGGAACATGTGAGACACTTAGACACATAAGTAGCAATTCCTGCTTTCATACCCGGCCACCAATAAAGAACCTTTAGATCATGATACATCTTATCTGACCCCGGATGAATAGAGTAACGAGACTTGTGAGCTTCATCCATTACCAACTCTCTGAGATTCCCGAAAAGAGGGACCCATAACCGTTCATCAATATACCGAATGCCGTCCGACTTGATTTCAAATTGCTGATCCAGCCCACGCAAGGACTCAGCTTTCACATTCTCTTCTTTAATAGCCTCTAATTGAGCATTCCGGATCTGCTCAGGCAACCCGGTGTGGATAGTAAGCTGCAAGGATTTAACCCGACGAGGTTTGAGGTTTTCCTTTCTACTTAACGCATCGGCCACGACGTATGCTTTACCCGGATGGTATCTGATAGCACACTCATAATCATTCAACAGTTCTACCCATCGGCGCTGACGCATGTTCAAATCCTTCTGATCAAAAATATGTTGCAATCTCTTGTGATTGGTGTAAATCGTGCATTGCGTACCATAAAGATAATGCCTCCAGATTTTAAGTGCGAAGACCACCGCCCCTAGCTCTAAATCGTGAGTCGTATAATTCTTCTCATGTACCTTTAACTAACGGGAGGCATACGCTATCACCTTTTCCCGCTGCATTAACACGCACCCGAGACCCTGAATTGAAGCGTCACAATAAACCACAAAATCCTTAGTACCCTCAGGAAGAGATAGAATCGGAGCACTACAAAGTTTATCCTTCAATGTCTGAAAAGCTTTTTCCTGATTATCGCCCCACCGGAACATAGTACCCTTATGCGTCAATGCTGTTAGAGGCTGAGCAACCTTCGAAAACCCCTCTATGAACCTACGATAATAACCCGCAAGACCCCAAAACTGACGAATTTCGGAAGGAGTTTTAGGAGTGGGCCAATTCTGAATTGACTCTACTTTAGCAGGATCCACGTGGATTCCCTTCTCATTCACTACGTGCCCCAGAAAATGAACTTCTCGTATCCAAAATTCACACTTAGACAGTTTCGCATACAATTGCTCCCTTTTTAGAAGTTCGAGAGATAATCGCAGATGCTCGGCATGATCGGTCTCATTCTTAGAATAGATCAGGATATCATCAATGAAAACGATAATGAACTTATCCAGATACGGCCCATCAAATCCATAAACACTGCTGGTACATTCGATAGCCCAAAAGGCATAACCGCAAACTCGTAATGCCCGTATCTAGTACGGAAAGCCGTCTTGGTGATGTCCTCGTCACGAACCCGTAATTGATGATAACCCGACCTCAAATCGATTTTGGAATAAACACCTGACCCCTGGAGCTGATCGAATAAATCGTCAATGCGAGGTAAAGGGTAACGATTTTTTACTGTAACTTTGTTTAATTCCCGATAGTCAATACACATACGGAAAGTTCCATCCTTCCTCTTGACAAACAGGATCGGGGCTCCCCAAGGAGACGAGCTGGGTCTAATAAAACCTTTATCCAACAATTCCTGAAGTTGCTTGGATAATTCTTGTAATTCAGCCGGAGCTAGCCGATAAGGTGCCCGAGCTATAGGGGCTGCGCCCGGCACTAACTCAATTTGGAATTCAAACTGACGATGAGGAGGTAGGCCTGGTAGCTCCTCGGGAAACACCTCAGGATAATCGCGAACAATGGGAATATTTTCGATTCTGACTTTGTCCGAAGACTTCTCAGAGACCATGGCTAAAAACGATACGTGACCCTTCCGTAAGCACTTTTACGCCTTTATACATGAGATGATACCAACAACCGAACCACTTGTTTCACCCTGAACCGAAAGGATTTCTCCAGAAGGGAGTGGGAGATGAACCAGTTTCTCGTTACAGATAATTTCAGCGCGATTTAGGGCTAACCAATCCATCCCTACCACTACATCAAAACTCCATAAAGACATAGGCATAAGATCTATAGGAAATTTGTGGCCTAAGAGGTCTAGTTCACAACCTCTAACAATTTGATTTGCCTCCAACAACTTACCGTTCGCTATTTCTACTAAGTAAACATCATCTAAGAATGTGGGAGTCAAGTCTAAAATTTCTACAAACTTGGTAGACACAAAACTCCTATCGGCACCCGAATCAAACAAGACATGTGCATAGCAAAGATTTAACTGAAACGTACCTGTGACTGTGTTATTGTCATTTCTGGCCTCACCTCTCCCAATAGTGAAAGCCCTACCCCTAGCTGCATTTCCACCATTGTTTCCACCATTACCGTTATCCTTCTTGTTCTCTGAGCACTCATTCTTCCAGTGGCCCGGCTTCCCACAACGATGGCAGTTCTTATTGTGGCCATTGTTCCCCTTATTATAGTTATTATTGTCGTTCCTTCCCCTGTTGTTGGTGGTGGTGTTATTGTTGTTGTTGTTCCTCTGGTAAGCCCCCTGTTGGTTCCCATCATCCAACCTCACCTTGCAATCACGGTAAGTATGCCCAAACTTATCACACCGTTGACATTGAACCCTGTTACACACCCCAGGATGGTGTCGCCCACACTTATCACATTTCGGATGCGGGCCCCCATAGCCCAAATTCCGGTTGACCGACTGATTGAAGTTCCTGTTGTAATCAAACCTCCTCGTATTCGGCTGCACCTGTTGAGATGAGGATTGCCCCTTGCCATAATTATTCCCATTACCAGTACCTTCCCATTTTCTCTTACCCTCATTGACCCGTGATGACCCCTTTGCAGGCAATGTCCCTAACTCAACTGCCTGATCAGTGATTCGCTTGGCCATTCTTATTGCCGACTGAATCGTTGTCGGGTTTGCCGACGTCACGTTCATCCTGATTTCCGGTACCAATCCTTTGATGTAGAACTCAATACGTTTTGTTTCAGGTACCACCATTTGTGGACACAAGGCTGCTAATTCATTCGCCCGAGTAGTATAGGTCTCGATGTCCGACCCAATCATCTTATGATTCCATAATTCATCCTCTAATTTACGAACATCATCGCGTGCACAGTACTCTTCGGTGAAGAGGGTCTTAAACTCCGCCCATGGGGTTGCATTCGCCATTTCTATCCCCATTAGTTGCACTTGACGATTCCAGAACGTCAACGCGGTACCTTCCAAAGTACCCGAAGCAAACTTCACCCGGCTGTCGACCGGGCAATTACACATCTGGAAAACTGACTCCAGCTTGTCAAACCATTGAAGCATCGTGGTCGCCCCATCAATGCCATTAAATGTATGAGGCTTACAGTCCATAAAGTCGGAAAAGGTGCAAACTGGAAATTAATTTAAATTCGTTAGACTTTGTATTAGATGAAATAGGATATGAGGGAAATGTTAATTGTAATTAATTTGCTAATTAGAAATTTGTTGTTTTAATTACCAGGAGGAGCTTGGTGTTGCACCCCCATAGCTGCCCCAAGAACTGCAGCTGCATGGTAGTTCATCATCGTCGTTAGTTGCTCAGCAGTCATAGTGATGTTACCACGTCCACGTCCACGACCCATGCCTCGACCAGCCATTACTCTACATTCACCAATCACCCAATGATTTAAATATTTACGTATATAAATCTCATTGATAAGATATAGTAAACATAAACAATACGTGAGAATCCACTTTAAGATAGGAATTTAAATATTAATTTCTCGGCAAACAATTTGTAACGTGTTTACAAAATATTCAAACCAATTAATTAAAATTCAAATATGAGTTAAAAGAATATAACAGAATATATTAACGAAGGAAAATCACTACGGATAACTTCAACTCCTTTATCGGGCTTTTGCTGCCACCACACGTTCGCAGAGTGAGGAAAATCAGATTAAAGTTTTGGGTTTCTGAGATTATAAAATTTCTAACGCGTTTAGACAAGATAAGGATAAGTTGTTGGTTAACTCGTGTTCCACTTCACGAACTCTAGAAGAGATACCCTCAAACGTTTCAAAACGGTTGCAGTCGCCCGGCGCACACCTTGGCCTCCTTGCGCCACAAGAAGAAGACTCGATCACATCGTGCAAAGAAAAATTAGATTTAGGCGGGAAATTTACATATATGTATAGGATAAGGACACAATACTTCGTATAAGGATTCTTAATCCATAATGATTCTATGTCATGTAAGCACACAAAATGTAACATGTATAGGCAAACAAGCACTATTTCTAACTATGGTACTACTGTGCAGTGTGAGTGTAACTAATGCAAATGCTTAAAGTTATAGACTATATGCAATGAAATGCTAGTTCCCTATAACTTATGGCTCTGATACCAATCTGTCACACCCTCAATTTTCCACAAACGGGGTATCCGTTAGGCGTGTGACATACCAGGATCTCAAGCCATTAGTTACAGTAGCACTGACTCAACTGATTTAAAATAAAGTTTAGTTTTAGAATAATCCAAAAAAAAACCGAGTATTAAAATATAAGTTTTTCAAACTTTAGAGGAAGCGTTTAAATAACCAGAATAAAAGAAACCGGTGCTTAAAATCCAGCACACAACCAAAAATTAATTTAAACCAACATTTAAATTATAAACTTCAATAAGTTCAAAACCCATGCATGCTGTGTCCTATGTGCACAAACTCCTAGCCACCTGAGAAAACATACTAAAAACGGTCAACACACGGTTGGTGAGCTCAATGAGATAAGTATTCAAAAAAAAATAATTAATAAAATAATTTGAACCGATAAACATCTTTACTATTGCAGGTCAGCTAAACCACCTCGTTTACTACATGAGCACGTCGAGATTAAACTGAACGATACGATAATAATTTGCCTTTGACCAAAAGTTAAAGGACCATTTCCACCACCTGGAAACCAATCCAGCATGGTGGGGTCTGCCGAACCCGTAGTACTACTCAAATTTCCTCGTTATATCCACTGTATATTAATAATCTCGACAAAAAGGAAAGGACTTTAGAGTGGTGGAATCATGCTCAGTAAAATAAACAGTTAGACAATAGAAAGCCTGTTTTATCAAAACTGTTGCCCGAAGGCCCTGCCCGAAAGCGTAAAACTCAGCCCAAGGCTGTTTAAAACCGTTGCCCGAAGGCCCTGCCCGAAGGCGTAAAACTCAGCCCAAGGCTGTTCAAAATAGTTTGTATGTTTTCTCCCCGAAAGGATTTAAAAGCGGGCAAAGAGACTCACCTTTGAAGCGCACATCACAATGCAACAAAAGAAACTAGACCGCTCTACGACCTGGTTTCATAATTACATACTCATTATTCACTAGAACTCGTACATATATATATATATATGCATATCTCTAATTCACGTATACACATGTAATCACATACTCGTCATTTTCATACACATTGCATATCCAAATTAGACTATTAATGCAATACCCATACTATGTTTACTACTTATACATATTATCAACACAAATTGCATACACATAATTTATTGATGCTTAATATGAAATCATACACGTTACACATGTATATATTGACAAATTTACTAACTAATCATCACGTATACTTGAAACTATATACATACATTTCGTACATCCATACATACATACATACATACATACATACGGTATACAAATTTCACATGCAACATCTATATATATATATATCCCTTAACATGCCTCATTATATATATCTAGTCATTGCTGTTAGACACACTTGTGCTTCTTACAAATCACATTATATTATCCTATAAAATCATTATCATCAATGTCGAATGAATAAAACTTACCATGTGTGTATCATCTTAATGTTGGTTAATGTGTGTTTGTATTTCTAAAGCACCAAACTATTCTTTTTCTTTTGTTGAAAGTATAAAAGAATTGAACAGTAACAATTAGATACTACTTTTGATGAATGATGTACAAACTTTATATGCATGTCTCGATCATTTATTCAGAAGTTGATGCATCACAAACCAATTAATCATGTTATTGTTATCACATGTACTTTGCCCATTTTCTCTTTAAAATTAAACACTTGTTTAATAAAAGCTGTTGTTCGATATTTATATATATATATATACATGCAAGATATTTCATGTTGTTGCTACTATAAGCACATGGTTTATATATATACACTTAGCAACAGAACCCATATACGTACGTCAATTTTTTGATGCTATCTGCGTACCTACTGCACACATATACATAACGACTAACATTTAGCAAAGCTATAAACGATCATACTTTCGAGCATACATACACAGTTACATATATATACATACAAGAACACACAGTTTCTTACTCATACACTATATGGTTGATTCAAAATTTTACTTTAGCGGGTCTCGAAACTCACCGGAATAATGGAGAAGATGATCGGAACAGAGGAGATGAAGCAGAAAAACTGCAGTGACGACGGGTTCGAGTGTTGCTACCGACTGTTAACAAGAGAGGAAACAATTATCGATATGCTGCTGCTCGAGTCTGGTAACATATACATACATGTTTACGGGCTGCGAGACTTACTGGAAACGTGATAAAGATGATCGGACGGGGCTATTGCGACTGTTTCCGGTTTCGTTTGACGTTCCGAACAGCAGCGATGGCGCGTACGGTGAGGCGAAACGAGTCTGCTGCGATGCGGGGATGAAACTAACACAGCGTAACGATGGCAATGGATCACGGTGAGGATGCGGCTGGATTAGGGTTTTTCGAGTGTGTTGTGTGTTTGCGTCGAGAGGAAGAACAGGGGGGAGGCGGTTTGATTTAAATAAACTTAATTTTACACATTAAACCCTTGAGCTTTAGTAAGTTGTTTAAATTAGTTTTTAAGTTAATTAATGGTTTTAGTTATTTGTAATTTTAACCCCAAACTTAATAAAACTTAACGGGATAGTTAAGAGCAATTAACGATGTTAACCTGAACTTGCGGGTTGTCACATGAACAATTTAATAAAAATGTGAAGTCTCCTAGGATCGAACCCGGATCACCCAAGTCACAACAGCATCGCTTAACCATCAGTCCAGATTTGATTTTGTTATTAGAATTGGAAAACTATTTGTTTTATTCAGTTTCAAGCAAAACCCAAATTCAACCATGAACCCTAGAAATCAAGACCACAAAATTGTTCATTTCGATGGAAGATATGATGAATTAACCATAGGGCTTTTATTCAGGACAACATAAGGATCATTTTGACATAAAACACTTACTTGATTGGTGAAAAATAGAATCGATTAAGACGATGAACAATGTCGACGGGTTGAAGGATCAACACTGAGATTTTGGTGTATTGGATTGGAATTGGATGAACAGAGAGTGAAAACAAGTCTGGGAGATTGTTTCTGTCGAATGAGTTTGATTTTGGTAAACAAGAAGTAGTCGATTGGGTCCGAGTAGAAAAACGAATTAATTTGATTAATTGGGTGTTTATTTCGTTGATTAAAGTTAAATTGAATGTCGTTGGCATATTCAAATCACAGCAAGGATGGTTACGGATGGCTTTAATTTGATTATGACTTGCGTTTTGGTCGATCGAGTTAAATGGGTATTGAATGCGGTTTACAAAACCGATTACGGTGCCGTTTTGGTCGATTACACAGCAATTAAAACATGCCAACAGGTTCGAGACATGAAGAGGAGCGTTTTATATACCTTGTATTGGATTAAAACGGGGTAAAAACCGGTTTTTTGTGCTTGCCGGAAAACGGCACCGGCAACGGATTCGGCTGCCGGAAATGCGGGGGTTGAAGGGGGCTGGTTTGGGAAATTATTAATTTACAAAACTGGTCCCTGTAGTTACAAATTATGTTAAATGATTAATATAACTTTAAATATAAGTTTCATTCTTGGCAGTTTTGGCCGAAAGTTAATTAATATATATTTTAACTAACCAAGCTAACCGAGTTGCGACGTAAGGTTTATATAGGTGATGTTTTTACGTTTTTCCTTCGTTCTTGACGTTATTGTTTATTTCAAGACTTTAATACGTTTTTATCTTTAATAATTCTTTAAAAAAAAACAATATATATATATAATGTATATATATACTTGGAAGATTAAATAATTGTTTTTAGTATTTAATTTGGTAAACGTTGAATAATGATTTGGTAGTTATATATTAAAGACGAGAATGACGTAAGACTTGACATATTTATATATGTATTTTTAATAACGAAGCGTTACATTTAAAGGAGATAAATACGAATACATTTAAGATGGATAATTTCGGGTTCGAGTCGGGCATTCGGGTTCGGGATTGGGGCAGATGTCACAGTCTCCCCTCCTTATAGAAATTTCGTCCCGAAATTTGCTCGAACCGAAGCAGAAGGTGCGCGTGAAACGAAAGATGAGATTATTTAACTTTCCCTTATATATGTATTTGCGTTATTTAGCTCTTTTGATTTGGACAAGGGTACGTTAGTCTCGAGGAGTTGTATTAGAGTACATCAGCTTAAGCACTGGATGATATTGACAAATGGAAATATGTGCAAACCATTGTTTTCAACCACGTGACAAAACTCGCTATGGTTTCCATGCACCAACTTTCATAATTCCGTGTGCACCCGTAATTACTTTAGTTTTTGCATGGACCACATAGTTCATTCGATCACGTGCGAGTCAAATGTAAACAAAAATTTCTAAGTTAAGATAATGATAGACATAGGTTCCGAAATTATATTCAATAGCATTTAGTTCTTGTAAAATATAGTTTAGGATAATACGTAAATTGATGGTTTGAAAGAATTGAGTTTATTAGGTAATCATTACCCATAATAATAGTTTATTCATATATGCAAATAGTTAAGTTCGCGTACTAAAATTGTAACAACATAAGTTTTTGAAAACTAACTTCATATGTGTGAGATGTAGATGTCAATTGTTCATGGTATTGCAAAATTCTTAAGCTTTGAATGATGGTGTGCATAAATAATCTCATTTATGAGGATTTTTAGAATTTTTTTAATGAAGATTTGATGCTATGGATAATCCAATTTATAGATTACTCTGTTCCTATTGGTTTCGTTTGAGTTCATATAACAAAAGCTTTTAGGTAACCCAAGTTTATTGATTATGGAAGTAAACAAAGTTATAAGGATTTTTTTTTAATAAAAATTACCTAATCAAATGATGAATTTATAAAAATAAATTTTCTTTTACTTTTACCTTAGATAAGGGGATTGATTTGAAAATAAGTAAATAACAGAGTCTACGTTTCGAGTATCTGATATTGGAAAACATATATCATGACGTTTGTTGCAAGTCCTTGTATCATTTTGAGAAAACGTGAAACTGCTGTGTAATCGTTAAAATAACCAATCTCTTTTTAAAGTAATCGTTTATCATAATTTTATTTATATTATATATATATATATATTTGAGAAAATAAGGAAATCATTTTACTAGAATCAATAGTTGGTAATTTTTCATTAAAACCGCAGATAAAATGGGATATTTAAGTGGGGAGTTTATACGAAAGACATGTTGTGTTTGGATAGAAACGAGATGTATAGAATTACATTAGTGGTCATATATCCAAATGAAATATTTTAGTTCAATGAGTTTAGAAATACTTGTGTAGTGAGTTCACGTTAAGTTTTGGAAAATGAATTTATGAATAGCATCATTTAGTGATCGATTAGAAGTTGAATTAGAAGCTTATGATTAGATGATTAGTTTAGACAACATTTGAGATACTTTGGAGGTAAACGTTCAATTCGTAAATCAAGCCAATGTGTTAACATAACAAAATAGTAAATTCGTTACGAGATTTCAGGAATTATGAATTAAGTCTTTAATTTGAGATTCGATAATTGAATTGAGATTAGAAGTGTGCCTTAGATTTGGTGTTTGATATTCGTTTTGAAATTTTGATAATTCAATTGAGGTTCTTCAATATATCTTAGTTTTGATTTAGAACGTTTGGGTCGCGATGGTATTATCGATTTGTTCATTTCTTGTTGTCATTCTACATGATAGAATAGAAAAGGAATTTCATTGAACATAAGAAAATTTTGAATAACAGAAGTTGTAATGAAATTTTTGGATTGAATAGAAAAGATCATTGTACTTAGAATTCTCATAGAATTTTTAGAACCCATACAATAGTAGTCACTTGAAAATCATTGAAATGTAAATATGCAAACTTGGAATAACATTCGAAGAAACTCATTGAAATCGTTTGAAATGATAGAAAATG
This sequence comes from Tagetes erecta, assembly GCA_030867185.1. Lineage (NCBI taxonomy): Eukaryota > Viridiplantae > Streptophyta > Magnoliopsida > Asterales > Asteraceae > Tagetes > Tagetes erecta. The sequence continues at coordinate 22,902,883 of CM061487.1, forward strand.
ATAATCATAGAATCCATAAATAAATAGAATTTGAAGGCTTAGGAATGTGTCTTGGTTTTGGACACTTAAGACTTATCAAAGTGTTAAGTTCGTTTTCAACGTATTCGGTAAGGCGTGCTTTAGCCTATAGGGTCACACTCATCTCGTCCATCCCTAGGTAAGCACACAGATCTCTTAAAGAGATTTATATGAAATGCTTTGCCTTAGACAGGATGTTCGTGATACAGGCGTTCCCCCTTCCGGATTGCACACGTTCCCACGTTTCAAACTTACTTAAGACGATGATGAGATTCCACAAAGAAAAAATCCTAATCATACAGACGAGTCTCTTGTAGCTCCTTCGCGAAATCGAATAAGAAATAAGATAAAGGAAATACATAGAAATGTTCATAAAAAGAGATAAGGAGATATGTTCTAGAAGAGTTTTCTAAGCACAAGCTATTTGTACTAAGGACTCTTAGGTTATAGTCTAGGTCGGTGTGTTTCTAATACCCTATCCTAGTTCCCTATAACCATGGCTCTGATACCAAACTGTGACAACCCGCCCGGCGGCGGAAACACCGAGCTGTCATTGGAATTGGATATCAATAGTAAACAAAGCACATGGTATTTATTTATTAAGTTCAATAATGATGTAGTAAGTTTTGAACATAAGTCTTAAATGGATACGACAAAAGTAATAAAACCGAAAAAGTAAATGCAATTGTCTGATTTATTATTCTAGGTCCAAGGCAAATCCTATGTATTGGCAAAAGCAGCAAAATAATCATAAGCACCACCTGAAATATGTGAAAATAAAGTTAGCTATTTAAAATTAGTGAGTAAACCACAGTTAATAAATTAGAAAATCCGAGATCATCATAATATGTTGCGCAATCTTACATGCATAGTTATTTCATATCATTCTCGACCATGACACCTTGAACACACATTGAACACCATCATTGTACAGCAACTCGTAAGCATTTTTCATAGGGAACCAACTCATGTTATAAACTAAAGATAACCCTTTTTTTTGCAACCGTCACGTAACCGTCTCGATATAGGTTATCAATAATTGTGTAAACAACTTAGGGACAAGGCATAGCAACATATTATAACAACTTGTAACATTGAATAGCAACTTGTAACATAGTAACCTTGAAATTGAATGGCCGGGTTTAAATCACATGTTTTGAAATACATGCAGGTGGGTTTGTCAAACCATTAGCGCTAACATTGTACCGGTGGGATTACTAAGTAACAATACTACTTTAAACTACCACATAATGCTTGCATCTTGCCGCGGAACAAGAATAACAAATTTTATGATCTCTGTTTGAAAACGAATAAAAATTGGAAAAAAACATTGTATAGTATTTTAACACATTTCAGCCCCAAAACGTAAAGTAAAATGGGGAGTGAATTTACTCACCTTGAAACTCGGGCTCGAAACAAATAGCAAACAGATTAAATTGAACCGAGGATTTCCCAAATACTAGAATCACCTAAATAAATGAGAATCCTAACTTAGTAAACATATAGTATAGAAACTAGAATAGAACCAATAGGGATCTAAGGAAATTGGAATTCTAGGATTTCGGATTGGGATTTGGGGGTTTTTCGTTAACGACTAAAAATATATAAACTCGTTTATTCGAAACAATAGCAATAGTAACCAAAATTATTTTGATAAACAATAACCACTTCAATAATATATTTTGATAATGTCAAAAATACTTTAAAACATTTAACACAAATTTTAAAGTATAATAGATCCACATAAAAGTATTATTTTGTAAAATTATTTATAAAACTTTGTATGCATTTTGTATATTTAATATACATTTCTATAGTATTTTTATAGTATTAAAAGTATTTGAAATAATTAGGTTTCATGAAACTAAGTTTATAAAAATAATGGTTTTGGCTAATTTATAAGATTTATAAGATTTGAAGTATTTTATAAAATATATAATATGGTGTTGGTTTTTGGGTTTAAGAAAATTGATAAAAAGTAACTAACAATAGGCTTGAACAATTTAATAAAAATGTGGAGTCTCCTAGGATCGAACCCGGATCACCCAAGTCACAGCAGCATCGCTTAACCATCAGTCCAGATTTGATTTTGTTATTAGAATTGGAAAACTATTTGTTTTATTCAGTTTCAAGCAAAACCCAAATTCAACCATGAACCCTAGAAATCAAGATCACCAAATTGTTCATTTCGATGAAAGATACGATGAACTAACCATAGGGCTTTTATTCAGGACAACATAAGGATCATTTTGACATAAAACACTTACTTGATTGGTGAAAAATAGAATCGATTAAGACGATGAACAATGTCGACAGGTTGAAGGATCAACACTGAGATTTTGGTGTTTTGGATTGGAATTGGGTGAACAGAGAGTGAAAACAAGTCTGGGAGATTGTTTCTGTCGAATGAGTTTGATTTTGGTAAACAAGAAGTAGTCGATTAGGTCCGAGTAGAAAGACGAATTAATTTGATTAATTGGGTGTTTATTCGTTGATTAAAGTTAAATTGAATGTCGTTGGCATATTCAAATCACAGCAAGGATCGTTACGGATGGCTTTAATTTGATTATGACTTGTGTTTTGGTCGATCGAGTTAAATGGGTATTGAATGCGGTTTACAAAACCGATTACGGTGCCGTTTTGGTCGATTACACAGCAATTAAAACATGCCAACGGGTTCAAGACATGAAGAGGAGCGTTTTATATACCTTGTATTGGATTAAAACGGGGTAAAAACCGGTTTTTGGTGCTCGCCGGAAAACGGCGCCGGCAACGGAGTCCGCTGCCGGAAATGCGGTGGTTGAAGGGGGCTGGTTTGGGAAATTATTAATTTACAAAACTGGTCCCTGTAGTTACAAATTATGTTAAATGATTAATATAACTTTAAATATAAGTTTCATTCTTGGCAGTTTTGGCCCAAAGTTAATTAATAAATATTTTAACTAACCAATCTAACCGAGTTGCGACGTAAGGTTTATATAGGTGATATTTTACGTTTTTCTTTCGTTCTTGACGTTAATGTTTATTTCAAGACTTTAATACGTTTTTATCTTTAATAATTCTTTAAAAAAACAATATATATATATAATGTATATATATACTTCGAAGATTAAATAATTGTTTTTAGTATTTAATTTGGTAAACGTTGAATAATTATTTGGTCGTTATATATTAAAGACGAGAATGACGTAAGACTTGACATATTTATATATGTATTTTTAATAACGAAGCATTACATTTAAAGGAGATAAATACGAATACATTTAAGATGGATAATTTCGGGTTCGAGTCGGGCATTCGGGTTCGGGTTTGGGGCAGATGTCACAGTGTTGTCGTTGTTAAGCGCAGTTGATTTGCTAACTTTGGACGTGTCAAGCTACATCCTTTACAAAGTTTCTTTTGTTTTACGTTCAGTGCAACCATTATCGACAACACCATATCTGTTTTGGTTACCTTAGCCGATACGAAATGCCGAGACATGTTACTGCAGGGGGGATACACGGAATGTTAAAAGACAATTACAATTTTCAGACCCGGGTACACAAAGAAACTACTGCTATTAATCACAAAGGCTATTATAGATGTGGATATTCTTGTAATTTCATTTCATCAAGGCAAAATAATCAAGTGCCAACTATTTTAATAAATTAATCTGCACAGCTCCATGGTTGTTTTGACTGAATTTCATTAAATGAAGATGACGTGGCTGCTTATTTAATTACACTTCAATGAATTCAAAAGCAACTTTTTCCTAAATGAAGAAGACGTGGCTGCCTATGTTTTTCTCAGTCGACTAGACGAGGTAAGAAGTTTGTTGCAGGTTTTTTTCAGACGACTTGACGAGGTAAGACGTGGTTAAGAAGTAGATTGCTAATTATTTTATTCAATATGCATGATAGATGTTGGCATTGCAAATATATGTTATGATAGTTAACATGAGATTGTGTTTTTTCCTTATGTCATTTAAAATGTTCTTTAAACTGAAACCAACATCATTTATTATCTCATTCATAGATGGTCATATATTTATAATTAGCATTGACTATTCTAGCTTTATTAAATGTTGGTTGACGCTTATTCTTTTAACAGTCGAACTTCTATCTACAAATTATTCTTGCAACAGTTGGACTTCAAAAATATTTATTTGGAAAGACCCATTTATTCAGAGACAAGTTAAATTCGGTGTTTTCAAAGAAAAGTTTGACCCATTTACTATTTTTACTTATGATAAGTTTTATCTCATGCAGGTCAAAAAAAAAAGATTGAGGTGATTGTTTTGTTAACTGCATTTGAGTCATAGACAAGGAATGTGCAAACATAAAAGTAAGATTTTTACGAGTCTCATAATTGTAAGAATTTTTATGCATATTTCACTCATAATAGTAAGACTTTGATGTGCCTTTATAGGACCAGAACTGGGGTAGCAAATTATCATAGGTTAGAATTGTTTTCTTCCTCGATATGGTACTACATTATTGATTAAATGACCGCTTAAAACAAAGAGATGGGTTCGAAGTACATATGCATACAATATCGTAGGGTATGCTAGCTTAGCGTAAGCAACACTGGCTAGACGTAGCTACGCCAAAAATAAGCTATTCTAAGCAAGAAAAAACATAGAATTGGTCATTTCATCATTGCTTGGTGGGGTTCCATACAATAATGACAATTTCTGTATTAGGTGGTTGTTTTGCATCTTTGTTGGATTAAGTAAATTTCACTTGTTAAATTCATGTCCATGTCTTTGTGTGATTTGTTTTGACACTTGAATAATTAATTATGTTTGAGTAAATAAATACATATACTCATTTAGTATTACCTAATGTTGCCATGCGTGTATGTTGATTGCTTGTAAAGTTATGAAGGATGGAAACATGGTTTCTATTAGTTAATTGTATCTGGCACTTTAGTGGCAATGTTTAAATGAATTTAACGCTTTGATGGCAACATTTAAAAGACTAAGTAATTTATAAATTTTAAGGATTAGGGACCAAATCTAAAGTTTTGATGAAACTAGGACCTACCATCTATTTTACTCTTTTTATTACATGCTTTTGGTTTTGATCCCTAACATAGATTATGACATTTACAAAGCGACTCGTTTTAAACGAATACGAGTACTTCGTTGTAAATCGATGTTCCCGCCGCATCGCACGGGTTCCTTGCTAGCAATACGAAAGATTCAAATCAAAATTTTCATCCACTCTTTATACAATCCTAACTTTTCATCATCAATCATTTCAAATTTTCTATTGTTAAAACTTCATTGAAGAAACCATCAGTGTGACAATCCGCAAATCCAGTTTAACACCGTTAGTCACTCTAATTATTTGTTTCAATTATAAAGTTTTAGGGTTGATTTTGTAATTAATAAAAAGTTGTTAAATTAACTTTTGATCAAAAAAATAAATTAACTTAGGAAGTATAGGGGAGCAAAGTGCAACATTCACATAAATAAACCCAAACCCCCTCCCTTGCACCCGTCTCTTTCTCGTTATCAACATTTACGCAACAAACATAAACCCTAAACAACGGCCTCCATCATCAATCCATCTGCCTCCCTGAGCAGTTGTCTCCATCTATCCCTGCAACCCAGCGAGCACCAAACACCATTGAGCCTACACCTCACGTTTCTCTGCGACAGTAGTCGCCGTCTACCTTGCTCTGGCCGCTGTGATAGAACCAGAAGCAACAGCCGCCCCCTGTCTCGCCTGCAATCGGAGTTTTGTACCAGGAAGAAAATCGACGTCATTTTCATTCGTCTCCGATCGGCATCTCTCTCTCCGGTAAATTTCGAATCATAGTTTCCATCCGATTAAGGGTTCCGGGTTTTGTGTTTGGTTTCGTAACGTGATATGAAGTGTGTTTGGATTGGTCGACCCTGTATGCATACAATGGTGTGTCTACGTGATCGGTATGTATGAATGTGTATGTATGTGGACCAAAGCATTAGTATATATGTATGTAAACACACCATGTAGGTAGAACTGTATATGGGTATGATAACTACAAGCATGGGTATTGACAGCAGAAGATATATAATGTCACGGATGTTTGGATATATATATATAAATAGTTGAAATTGTTTTGAGATGTACATGTATTGTATGTGGAATGTATATGGGTCACAATATGATACGCGTTTAGGTGTATGTATGTATGTATGTAAATCTAATCGGTCATATGAACGGATGCACCACATTGAAACAACAGCCAAGTTTGTGAACATCATGTATGTATGCGATAGTAATGTATGTATGATTGTGTGTATGTATATGTTACAATATGTAAATGTGATCAACAAGTATATATATTTATATGATGAAACAATGGCAGCATAATGATGAAATAGAAACAACAACATTTGTGAATATGATTGTGTATGAATACTGTGAACAATAAGTGACCGTGTGTGTATTTTTATGGATCATGATATGTGTGTTTGTATTGATAATAATATGTATTATATGTATGTATGTCCATCAGCTTGTATATATATATAGTCGTAAAATAGTAGCAGCAAATATCATGAGTATGGTTATTGTAGGTTAGATCAGCAAAGAGTATATGGTCAAATGGATGTGCGAGTAAATGTATGTATGTGTGTTATTGTGTATATATGTATATTAAGTAGATCGAATTGGCAACAATAAATGTATAGCCGCATGTATAAGAATTATATGTGTAAGTGTTGTGAAAGAATGCAACAATTAATGTTGAATAGTATGTATGTTCGTAACTAATCAGCAGCTTAGATATAAATACGTGTTTCGGTGGGCGTGTGTGTATGTATTGCAGAATGTGTATATTTAGAGGCGGATTGTAGAGAAGCGTTGTATATGTATGTGTACAATTAAATTGCAGCATGTATGAATAGCGAATAGTATGCATATGATAGGTGGATGTATATGTGTGTATGAAGCCGAACCGAACACGTGAAACCCTAGCGAATAACATATTATATTCATATATATATATATATATATATATCATATATATTACTTACATGTTCCTAGTTACTAATTAGTAAGTAATTATTAAAGTAGGTCGTAGGGTGATCTAGGTCCTCATGTTGCAATTGTTCTGTTTCTTTGTTGTGCGATTCAAAGGTGAGTTCTTTGCCCGCTTTTAAACATTTTTCGGGGAGAAAACATACAAATGATTTTACAGAGCCTTCGGGCAAAACTTTATGTCTTCGGGCGGGGCCAACTAAGGCTACTTTTTATACCTTCGGGTATGCCTACGGGCAGGTTTTGGTAAGAGTATAAATGCCTTCGGGCAAGATTTTAAACAGCCTTGGCCTGAGGTTTACGCCTTCGGGCAGGGCCTTCGGGCAACGGTTTTGATAAAACAAAGTTCTATTGTCTAACTGTTTATTTTACTGAGCATGATTCCACCCAACTCTAAAGTCCTTTCCTTTTTGTCGAGATTATTAATATACAGCGGGTATAACGGGGAAATTTGAGTAGTACTACGGGTTCGACAGACCCCATCATGCTGGATTGGTTTCCAGGTGGTGCAGATTGTCCTTTAACTTTTGGTCACCCGTCGTGGTGGTAACAAGGCAACCTTATCGTATCGTTCAGTTTCATCTCGACGTACTCATGTAGTAAACGAGGTGGTCTAGCTAACCAGCAATAGTAATGATGTTTATCGGTTAAACGGTTTTAGTATTTTTATATACTCTTATTACTTAAACTCATTGAACTCACGAACATAATTTGTTGACCCGTTTTAGTATGTTTTTCTCAGGTGGCTAGGAGCTGTGCACGTAGGACATATCATGCATGAGTTGTTTTATTTTATTTTGAACAGTTATTTACATTGTTGGTTTAATGAAAATAAATGCCGGTTTTGTGCTAGACTAATGAGCACAGGTTTTATACTGGTATCGTGCTAGACTGTTGAGCACAAGTTTATTTAAATAATGAGTTTGTTTGAAAGCTTTCGCTAAACTTTGAATACTTACATTTTTATACCCTGAGTTTTGGGTTAATGTCTAAGTTAAACTTTTATTTAAAACGTTGAGTCAGTGTTACTATAACTAATGACTTGAGATCCTGGTATGTCACACGTCTAACGGATACCCCGTTTGTGGAAAATTGAGGGTGTGACAATCAGGATTGGCACCAAAGGATAGGTGACCGATGAGAGTGTTTCTTTATCTACTCATCAGATCCGATCGTCTTTTCTACTCACCATCATGTAACCCATCTATCTCACCACCAGTTTTGGAGTCGCTGTTCAATGGTGTCCTCATCGCCAATTTGGCGTCGGGGTTGCGGTTAAAGAAGAAATGTATACTGGTGAGGAAATGTATAAAGAATTGAAGGAAATTGGTTTAGAACCTGATGAAATATCAAACAAAATGTATAAAGAATTGGCGGACAATAAAAAGCAATGATGGGTACGAGTAGTTAAGCAAGTTCAATGGAAGGTGAACAAATTAATCTTATGCATTAATTTAGTTGCAGTCTTTCTTGTTTTGTAATTTAGAACGAATGTGATATTTTTATTTCTTCTCTGGGATAGTTTATCAGTGCACATTTTAAAACGGTGTCACTATTGCGGTTCAACGTCGCTTCGCTGAATATATACATGTGAATAAATAAGATGTTAACCCTTCATTTTAGCATGTATTATTTTTCAAATACTCTTTTAAATTGTTTGGTTCTCGTCTAGGGTCGGCTCATTCGTTTAAAACAAGTGTCCCAGTAGCACACTAATTACCGAAGGCCCATCGGGTATGTTAGCATGTAGCAAAATCCTTAGGGTTTGTTTGTATCAGCCTCTTAATAGTTCAGATGTCTAAATGATTCATCACTTAATCGTTCAAATTGTTTGTTTTGTGAGCAGATGTCTAAATGGTAAAACATTTGCATATGAATGGTTAAACATTCTACAGAGTCGGAATGGTTAAGAGCTATTATCAGAATTGGTTAGGCATTTGCCTTTAAATAGTTCAGCAATATACTAGCTCTTAATGGTTCAGACCTCTTACTAATTCAGCACTTAATGATTCAGACCTCTTATTGGTTCAGCATTTATCCATTCTAAAGCGGTCACCCATTAGTCAGATATTGACAATGGTTTTGTGACTTGTTTGTTAAGTAGAACTTGAAGAACGTGAAGGCCAACTTGATTTGATTGTATTAATTACATTTGGTTAAACATGTAACATTTTTTATGCATTAATTACATCTCAGTTATATATAACATTTTTTATAGATATTTGATTTTATTAGATCCAAATATGTAACACAATGTAATATATGTATCTTATTTTGTTGGTTTTTTTTTAAATTTTGGTTAAATAAAAACAATATGTAACATTTTTTTATAGATGAAAGTTGATGTAATTTTTATTATATGTTCATCATGCTATATCTTTATATCTTTGGCTCTTTCCTTTGAAATGATGAAAGTTAATGTAAATTTTTTTGTAGGTGTGTTGTGCATTAAGTAGGATTCAAATCTATTCTTTGTTTTGTATATTTTTTATTAATTATGTGAATAACTAGTTATATATGTAACACGTGTAATATTGCTATTTTATTAATATTCAGTTAAATATGTAACAATATGTAAAATTTATCATAAATATTTAATTTTTTAGATCCAAATATGTAACACGATGTAACATATGTATCATGTTTGGAATTAGGGGTGATCATTTCACGGGTCATCACTAACTATGTTAGTAACAATTACGATTGGGTGAGAGAACAAAAAGGAAAAGGATTTTACCATGATAAGAATTTCATACAAAAGGAAGTGATCCCTTGTGACCTTAAAGGCATCATAAACTTACTAGATGATATTCTTGATCACCAACTCACGGGCAGATTAAAAAAATCTACTCTAGGGCATTTGATGATGATATTGTATGGTTTTATTAGGATCATGTTAGAAGCCCACATAAGACACAGTTTCCCTAACAATAACATGAAAAAAAAGTTTGTTTGATAGATCTTTTCAGAACTATCAAAGACCTTGATCTTAACTGAATTTAAAGAGAAATTCATATGCATATTTCATGATCTTATGTAATGGTTTCATAAAGAATATATTGGCCTTGATCTTAACTCACCATTTCCACTGGTTGTTGGTGAAAAAGAAATTTGTTTGTTTAACTTGTACACAATAATACAAATATTAGGTGGAGAAGAGGTAGTCTCGAATAAGTAAGTGGTAGGATGTTGCTCAAAGTTTTTAATGCCCAAGCTTTCTAAGTAACAGGTTTAAAGGTATCTATGAACAATATCTGGTGTTACCAGATGCCTACTTTACAGTCATTGCAAAATGCCAAAAGAATAATGCTATTAAGGAAGGCAGCATCAGGAAATCAACAAGTATCACAAGTAAAGGAAGTGATGGAGCACAAGACAATTATGTGCTAAAGTTGATGTTCCAGAATCAAATCAGAAGATCGATGATTGGATTAAAGTAGCAGTAAATGAGGTAATGCAATATGCCAAGAATGAAAGCATAAAGACAAGCACATCAAAGGTTGAAAAGGTTAAAATATTTCAAGATGGTGGTAACAAGTTAGTCATTAGTTTGGAAAATCAAAAGCATCAGCTGAAGACCATCTGAAGATGATTATGTGCTGCTGTAACAAGCTCAAGAAGGCTAACGTAAAATTAACATTAAGGGGGAATGTTGAAGTGTAATATCACTTGTGTATGTCGATTTATGTACTTATACTATGTCTAAGGGTCTTTATGTAAATACTTAAATTTATAAGTTATAAGAGTTATACATAACTTCATTACGGCAGTTATGCAAAAAGTTAAATCCACCAACAATTGTTGTGACAACCCGCAAATTCATGGTTAACACTGTTAACCATTCTTTTAACTATTCTGTTAAGTTTATATAGGTCTAGGGCTTGTTTTGTAATTTATTAAACTACTTTATAAACTATAAAAACCGAACTAAATAGTGTACCAATGTTTAGGGACCAATCATGTAAATTGTTATATAACCCAACCCCCCCTAACACCCGTCTTCTTCATCTTACAATCGATACACACACACGCAGAACCCTAGTTCAATCTGCGCCGTTGTTCCTCACTTCAATCGTCTTCATCCCCCCTATCAGGTTTAGCAGCATCAACATCGACCCCCTACAACTAATTACCGTCGCCTTGCACCGCTATCATAGTACAGCTTCACCGATTGTTGTTCCGGCGTTGTCAAGTCACTATTCATCGTTTGCGAGCGGGTTCGACCGTCTCTGTTTATCTCTATCGTCGTAATCGGTAAGAAACAACAAATCTATAACTTGTAATCTAACAGTTTCGTCCTGGGGTTTTGATTAAAGTTTCGGTTTCGAATCAAATCTGCGATTGTATGACAACAACAAAATATATGTACCTGTGTATGAAATTGCGTATGTCTAGCATGTGTAGTATGTATATATGTTTGCATTATATGTATATATGCTTTTTATATGTTTGCATTATTTGTATATATGTGTATGAATAGATTTATGCGTGATGTATGTGTGTGTAGTGTATCATTGTGGATGTACTGCTGTAGATATGGACTGAGGTATGTACTGATGATATATATGTATACTGATACGTGAATGATACTATAGTATAGCCATGGTATATAAACATGAACTATGCATATTAAGCAGATCAACAACAATGTATATACAACAGCAGGGATAAGTATGTGTGTGTAGAGAATTGAGTATCTTGTAGCAACCATGAATATATATGTTTATATAAAAGTTAAGCAGTAGCATTAATGAACTAGTATATGTATGTTAATGATAAATACAAAGAACATGTATGAATATTATCGACCATATGATTTGCAATGGAAACAGAAACATTAGTAGATATGTATGTGTTGTTAATGTATGGTCTATAAGTATGTATGTATGAATAAATTAAGAGCAGCAACAAATGTGCGATGTATGTATGTGTTGTGTGTCTAGGAACTGCTATATGTATGGTATATTGTGTAGGAATAGGCGGCACTAGTAGGTTCACATGAGAATGCGTATGTGTTGTATGTACTGAGTGTAGTTGTATGTATTGCATGTATAGTGATTTATGTGTATGGAACATTTGGTAAATGCAAGTTCAATCATGGTGTGCAATATGTGTATAATCTTGTGTGGCATGTTGAAATTATTTTAAACCGAACCGAACATGCGAAACCCTAGCGGATCCTATATATGTATATATATTATGTTTATATATAGTACAAGTTCTTAGTTAATAATTAGTATCCAATTATTAAGCAGGTAGTAGAGCGATCTAGATTCTTGTTGACATTTTTGCTGTTTATTTGCTGTGCGCTTCAAAGGTGAGTTCTTTGCCCGCTTTTAAATCTTTTTCGGGGAGAAAACATACAAATGTTTTTACACGCCTTCGGGCAACTATTATACAGCGCCTTCGGGCGGACTACATTTTTATGCCTTCGGGCAGGGCCTTCGGGCAAGATTCTAATGGCTTTCGGGCTACGGTTTATGCCTTCGGGCTACGGTTTATGCCTTCGGGCTACGGTTTATGCCTTCGGGCAGGGCCTTCGGGCAACGGTTTGATAAAACAAAGTTCTATTGTCTAACTGTTTATTTTACTGAGCATGATTCCACCCAACCCTAAAGTCCTTTCCTTTTTGTCGAGATTATTAATATACAGTGGGTATAACGGGGAAATTTGAGTAGTACTACGGGTTCGGCAGACCCCATCATGCTGGATTGGTTTCCAGGTGGTGCAAATTGTCCTTTAACTTTTGGTCACCCGTCGTGGTGGTAACAAGGCAACCTTATCGTATCGTTCAGTTTAATCTCGACGTGCTCATGTAGTAAACGAGGTGGTCTAGCTAACCAGCAATAGTAATGATGTTTATCGGTTAAACGGTTTCAGTATCTTTATATACTCTTGTTACTTAAACTCATTGAACTCACCAACATAATTTGTTGACCCGTTTTAGTATGTTTTTCTCAGGTAATTAAGGAGCACGAGCACGAGTAGGACATGCATGCATTGGGTCATCTTTTGGATTGTTTCGAAAACTATATTTATTATTTACTTAATTAATTTGGGTTATTGTTTTGTGCGCGGGATTTTCATTACCAGATTTATTTATGCTTCCGCTAAACTTTGGTTTTGACTTTTAAACTCTGAATTCCTATTTATTTACAAACCTAAACCTTTTGTTAAACGTTGAGTCAGCGTTAACTGTAACTAATGGCTTGAGATCCTGGTATGTCACACGCCTAACGGATACCCCGTTTGTGGATAATTGAGGGTGTGACAGATTGGTATCAGAGCCATAAGTTATAGGGAACTAGCATTTCATTGCATATAGTCTATAACTTTAAGCATTTGCATTAGTTACACTCACACTGCACATTAGTACTATAGTTAGAACTAGTACTTGTTGCCTATACGTGTTACATTTTATGTGCTTACCTGATATAAGATCTTTGTAGTCTAAGAAATCCTTATACGAAGTACTGTGTCCTCATCCTAAGCATGAATTTAAATTTCCCGGGTAAATCACAATATTCTTCACACGGTGTGACTGAGTCTTCTTCTAGAGGTGCAAAGAGTCCAAGGTATGAGCCGGGCGACTGCAACCGTTTGACCCGTTTGAGGCTATCCCTCCTAAAATCCGTGAAGTGGACCATAAGTTACTCAGCAGTCCATTCCTTCTTATCGGAATACGTTAAATCTTGTAATCCCAGAAAACCGATTTTTATTCAGATTTTTTTTTTCTTTCTCACTCTGTTGAACTCGTGTTGACAACAAAAGCGCGTTAAGTATTGAACACTCAAATCAAAAAGACTAAGACTTTGAAGTTATACGTAGTGATTTTCTTTCTTTAAGTATTCTGTTCTATTCTTTAAATTTTCTTCATATTGTCACACTTATCTTATTTCATTAAGTTGGTGCTTGTTGCTCTCGTGAAAAACTATTGACTCGAAGAGGCATCTCATGAAGATGAATACTGATGGTATTCGTGTCTTGCATATAGACTAGTTGGACCATGCCGATACATGAATTATTGCAAGAATTTTCCTTTTACACGACTAGTGCTAAATATACCTTACTTCTCTTATACATCCTGTATTCGTAATAAGATATCATATATTATAGTCAAGAGCAGAACAATAAGCATGATAAGACTTAAGATTAAAGCCCATGATGGGAGATGAACTAGGGTGATTGTGTAAGGTAAATTGACGATTACGGGTGCGCAACGTAATGGTGAATTTACAAGTACGCGATGATCCTGGTAAGACTTGTCATGTGGGCTAAACCCAAAACCCAGAATGGAAGAAACAACACAACACAGATTCACAGGAAACAAAACTCCATTTATATAAGTAACGTATTGATGTTGAGATTATCCTTAATCGGCACTTATAAAACTCCTATGAATGGTAGACGCGTACAACACACCTATGTGTAGTAAACAATTATAATACAACCTCACATTACAAATCCAAAAGTTCATCTCTAAACTACATACAATTTACCTTATACACCTAAGTACAAGAGGATTAAATTACAGAAATAACAACATGCAAATAATAGTAAGGAACTACTTAAGCAAACTTAATAGGGATTCTACTACTAATTACTGATTCTTAAAGGTAATAATTCAACCTGTCTGCAAGCAATCTAAATATTTTTTCAATATAAACATCTACCTTGTTAAGTCACAAGTTCATAATACAATGAGACGTTTTAAATTCTGGTTAGCGCGTTATGACCTCTTACTCAACGTCAATAATAACTTAATATCATGGTTTTCTCACTTGAACATTAAACAAACTTTGTAACTGTAAGGGTCCCTGGGGGAGCCCTATAAAACTACGACTTATTTGGAAAACTCCTTCCCGTCAGAATAAACCAACCACATAAGATCTCTCATGCATGATCACTCCTCGTGAATGGGATTGCAATCACTATTTGTACCTCCACTGTTGTAAAACACGCATTAGAGCTAAAACTTTATTTATCCATCAAGAATATTTAAATAAATTCATAAACATCATCTACATTTACTACATCAGAAAAATACATTCTAATCTTTTTACCAGATTATTCGCGTAACAGTAACACAGCTTAAGTGCTATCAATGTTGCGAGCCTAAAAGCGATCACCCTTGAATCTTGTTTTACGAACAACCCTATTCTATCTATCATTCATATGGCAATTCGTTATATATCTAGACACTTATAACTTCCAAGTATCCATTGCCCACGGTGATAATGAAAAGCTAAGTGAATTTTATAACTGACCCCCCCCCCCCCCGACGGATATATAACTCTGAACATTGAATATGTTTGGTGACTTACTTGATGAGCTGTATTGTCCACAATAAACAATTGATACCAACTAGTGTTCTTCTTGAGCCTTATCCATTAAAATTCAGAATAACAATCTCTTATTTCATCATCCCAATACACATTGTATTTGCTAAGAAATATAATATTTAATGTTCTCATTGTCATTGGCACTCCAGTGCAATATCTTTCTTTCAAAACGTATGTTAATTTAATAGAATCCACCTTGTATGTAATTAATGGTCTTGATCAAAACTATTTAAGCGCGGTGTAAGCAATTATCACCTAATCGTTCCAAACAATGAAAATCCTAATAGAGGAAACTACATTTTTAAAGAAATTAGTTAAGCTACACAACCCAAGTAATGAAATAACACGTCATGCTTTCCTAACCCGTTAGCAAACCAGACTATTATATCTCACCATCCCTTAAACACCCTAATGGCGAACTCAAACGCTATCACTCAATGAAGCTTGTTATCAAAATCCTTGTCAACATCTTATTGTTTGAACTCTTATCTAATCCATTCTTAATGAAATATTGTTAGATCACCTTAAAAGACCTACACGATTGAATTAATCTTCTATTCAAATACAAAGATTTGAAAACTTTCTCTGTGAACAAATGTTTGGTGTATCATATACCCCCCCCCTCATGCACACTTATGATAGTAACACTCAGATTCCATTAAAGAGAAAACCGATTGTATTTCAAAGGATTAGGAACACCTCATGTAACACAGACACTTTTATTTTAACACTACTTCAGTAAGTAAACATTAATAACATTTTACCCTATGTCATTCAACCACTGTTCTATCGATCACAACGAATCATAAATACTTATCAAATTCCTTGATCATTCTTGCTTAAAACATGTACTCCCGAACACATAAATAGTATCAAAAATTCATTCTTCACCTGTTTTAGAATGTCTATGACATCCCTGATGACCGTGTTTTGACAATTTTTTTATATATAAAGTATACCTACACACAGTTGAGTCAATTTAATGATCTCTAAACAACTCAAATAACAACGCTTCTTTAATATAGACTCCTTAGTTGAGTCTCGATCCTTGAAAATCTAAATAACAACTCGAAGCTCCATGATCTAAAATTTCTGAAACATTCTGTATACAAATCGTTGTTTATAAATCTTTAGAGTGGATCCCAGGGAAACTATTGAATCTCTTCAAACCTGCGATACATTACTCCAGTTGAAATCTTGCAAATGATTACTCCAGATGGTCTAAACCTAATGAGATGGCCACCTAATGAAACACAAATAAAAATATTATTACCTATTAAAGTAACAACGTCTAACACAAGGGTACGATTTAATTTTCGGGACGAAAATTCTCTTAACAAGGGGATGATGCGACAACCTGAAAATTTTTCTTTGCTTTTGTTCCAGTTTGTTCCAGACAACCAGCGACGCAGCGTAATTTTCGGGACGAAAATTCTTCTAACACGGGGATGATGTGACAACCCGCAAATTCATGGTTAACACTGTTAACCATTCTTTTAACTATTCTGTTAAGTTTATATAGGTCTAGGGCTTGTTTTGTAATTTATTAAACTACTTTATAAACTATAAAAACCGAACTAAATAGTGTACCAATGTTTAGGGACCAATCATGTAAATTGTTATATAACCCAACCCCCCCTAACACCCGTCTTCTTCATCTTACAATCGATACACACACACGCAGAACCCTAGTTCAATCTGCGCCGTTGTTCCTCACTTCAATCGTCTTCATCCCCCCTATCAGGTTTAGCAGCATCAACATCGACCCCCTACAACTAATTACCGTCGCCTTGCACCGCTATCATAGTACAGCTTCACCGATTGTTGTTCCGGCGTTGTCGAGTCACTATTCATCGTTTGCGAGCGGGTTCGACCGTCTCTGTTTATCTCTATCGTCGTAATCGGTAAGAAACAACAAATCTATAACTTGTAATCTAACAGTTTCGTCCTGGGGTTTTGATTAAAGTTTCGGTTTCGAATCAAATCTGCGATTGTATGACAACAACAAAATATATGTACCTGTGTATGAAATTGCGTATGTCTAGCATGTGTAGTATGTATATATGTTTGCATTATTTGTATATATGGATTAGAATTTAGAAAGAACAGCAGTATGTGTATGAATAGATTTATGCGTGATGTATGTGTGTGTAGTGTATCATTGTGGATGTACTGCTGTAGATATGGACTGAGGTATGTACTGATGATATATATGTATACTGATACGTGAATGATACTATAGTATAGCCATGGTATATAAACATGAACTATGCATATTAAGCAGATCAACAACAATGTATATACAACAGCAGGGATAAGTATGTGTGTGTAGAGAATTGAGTATCTTGTAGCAACCATGAATATATATGTTTATATAAAAGTTAAGCAGTAGCATTAATGAACTAGTATATGTATGTTAATGATAAATACAAAGAACGTGTATGAATATTATCGACCATATGATTTGCAATGGAAACAGAAACATTAGTAGATATGTATGTGTTGTTAATGTATGGTCTATAAGTATGTATGTATGAATAAATTAAGAGCAGCAACAAATGTGCGATGTATGTATGTGTTGTGTGTCTAGGAACTGCTATATGTATGGTATATTGTGTAGGAATAGGCGGCACTAGTAGGTTCACATGAGAATGCGTATGTGTTGTATGTACTGAGTGTAGTTGTATGTATTGCATGTATAGTGATTTATGTGTATGGAACATTTGGTAAATGCAAGTTCAATCATGGTGTGCAATATGTGTATAATCTTGTGTGGCATGTTGAAATTATTTTAAACCGAACCGAACATGCGAAACCCTAGCGGATCCTATATATGTATATATATTATGTTTATATATAGTACAAGTTCTTAGTTAATAATTAGTATCCAATTATTAAGCAGGTAGTAGAGCGATCTAGATTCTTGTTGACATTTTTGCTGTTTATTTGCTGTGCGCTTCAAAGGTGAGTTCTTTGCCCGCTTTTAAATCTTTTTCGGGGAGAAAACATACAAATGTTTTTACACGCCTTCGGGCAACTATTATACAGCGCCTTCGGGCGGACTACATTTTTATGCCTTCGGGCAGGGCCTTCGGGCAAGATTCTAATGGCTTTCGGGCTACGGTTTATGCCTTCGGGCTACGGTTTATGCCTTCGGGCAGGGCCTTCGGGCAACGGTTTGATAAAACAAAGTTCTATTGTCTAACTGTGTATTTTACTGAGCATGATTCCACCCAACCCTAAAGTCCTTTCCTTTTTGTCGAGATTATTAATATACAGTGGGTATAACGGGGAAATTTGAGTAGTACTACGGGTTCGGCAGACCCCATCATGCTGGATTGGTTTCCAGGTGGTGCAAATTGTCCTTTAACTTTTGGTCACCCGTCGTGGTGGTAACAAGGCAACCTTATCGTATCGTTCAGTTTAATCTCGACGTGCTCATGTAGTAAACGAGGTGGTCTAGCTAACCAGCAATAGTAATGATGTTTATCGGTTAAACGGTTTCAGTATCTTTATATACTCTTGTTACTTAAACTCATTGAACTCACCAACATAATTTGTTGACCCGTTTTAGTATGTTTTTCTCAGGTAATTAAGGAGCACGAGCACGAGTAGGACATGCATGCATTGGGTCATCTTTTGGATTGTTTCGAAAACTATATTTATTATTTACTTAATTAATTTGGGTTATTGTTTTGTGCGCGGGATTTTCATTACCAGATTTATTTATGCTTCCGCTAAACTTTGGTTTTGACTTTTAAACTCTGAATTCCTATTTATTTACAAACCTAAACCTTTTGTTAAACGTTGAGTCAGCGTTAACTGTAACTAATGGCTTGAGATCCTGGTATGTCACACGCCTAACGGATACCCCGTTTGTGGAAAATTGAGGGTGTGACAATTGTTTTGGTGGGTTATGCATGATGTATTGTACAACATTTATCACTTTTCTATAAATAAAAGTTATGTTCTTAATTCATCAAGTGAATATTATTTGTTTGTTTCATCATGGTTAAGTCAATACACAGTCATGAACAAATACATGAATCTCGTGCTAACAGTTGTTAACCTCTACAGAAGGTGCTCACCTTCTTTTCCATCAATAAAGTTTTATCGGTTCTGTTGATTTATAATATTTATTGTTCGGTGCTCTTTCAAAAAAAAGTCCACTCAAACTTTGCTTTACATAAGTTTCACTCAACGTGTCCTTTGAAGTTACTAATTTTGGCCTGAATTAATCATGACCTTTTAATTTGTATTGGTCAGTTTTTTATTTTTCCATAAAATGTTTGCTTACATCTTGCTTTAAGTTTCACTTGACAAACACTTTGAAGTGGTTAGTTTTGACCTTAACTCCATTTTAACCATTACGCAACTTGCATAAAAACTTGTTTCCTCGGATCTGGCAGCCAAACTGAAGCAGCCTTTAAGTTAATACTTTTACACTAAATGCATTTCACAAGTGCACTTTGTAATAGTGTTTGAAAATTTGTGTTGTTTCCTCGGATCCTATGGACCACACCATATCGTAAGAGTGTTTAAAAATTCATGGTTTTTAGGTTCTTTTGCTATTTTGTTAATGTTTTAGATATGAAAGCTTGACAGAAGATAAAAAGAAAAAAAAATTCTAGACATTAGTTGAGATTAGTGAAGATATTTATCTAAATGCATTTCACAAGTGCGTTTGTTATTAAGCGATAACTAATTTGTTATTAGAAAGTTAGTTAAATGTACAGTTTTTAGATAGATTTGTTTTACACACGTTAAAGATGAAATATTTTTGTCTCTTTCATTTTGTGTAGTTATTTTTTAATTTTAAATTAACAAATATTGTTGTCGTTTAGAGTGCAAAGAAAAATAGCATCATCTTGAGAACAAAAATGAGTAACGTCCATCGCCTACATCCACGACTATGATGATACTAATTAACCTAAAAAGTTTCAGAAAAACGAACTTATACACTTTAGTAAAAAGGGTTACGCGGATAACAAAACACTCGTAAACAAGTATCACTAACGATGTCATCCCCGCTCGATCTCAGGATTAGTCTTAATGCCATTGCTACTATCTTTGAAAGTTTAGCTATCCTCATCTTATCATGCTTAGTCATTATGCATTGCTTCTTATTCGGATATTGCTTTCTTGCCTCATAGAACTGACCTTTGTCCCCTCGTTCCTTCACTCACTTAAAGTCCATTCCTTGCTCTTGCCTTGTTTTAGGCTTAGATGAAAGAGCTCATTCATAGATTCTATCTTTTTAGAATTCCGTGTCTTTCTTCCTTAACCACTTATCGATATCCTTTTATAGGGGAATAACAAGTTCTAATTAAATTAACTTAGAAAACCATTAACTTATTTATTGCATAATATTATTATAATTTTCATTGACAGGAAATATCCTAATCTATCATAATGAATTTTTTCATTATCCAAATATCAAGTCATTATCAAGATTATATATCTCCATAAGAAACATAAGAAATCAGATGAAGTATAATGAATTAAAAATCTATAACATAACCTAAGATTGTAAGAATTAGAATCTCCCTTATTTTAAGAAAATAAAAAACAAAAAAACGAACTCCATTAAACTTGACATGTTCCGCGTATTGTTATTTATATGATGTTTTATTTAGTTATTTAGATTATGTTTTATATCATGCTTCATATCTAAGTGCAAAGAGCAATTCATGCTGGCATATTGTAAAACAACACCTAGCTATTAGCAATTCAATGTGAATATTTATATGGAGATAAAAAAAGATAGGGGGACTCATCTTATTAAGTATATCTGAACACTTACAAGCCCCATAAGATATTAAGTGGTTAATACATTGAAGACACATTATTAAGTATATTTTGTTTTTCAAATGTAGTTGTTACGGTACATAAAGTTGAATGCTACATTACATTAGCAAAGGAACTTATGCTGATGACTGCAGTGTTGCAAGAGTTACAAATTAAGTTAACTATTAAATGCTTTTTCAATTTTTGTTATTTAATCAGCAAAAATTAAGTAGTTTATAGTAGCAACATATGATAGTGATTTGAAGTCTTGTGCTTTATAGTAGCAAAGTACATAGAGATTTAATGTAGGTTATGTTCTTGTATCTAGCTTATGTCATACACATCATATGATCACACCCAACATATATTAAGAGTATAATTTTCAAACTACATTAATATCATATCGCACGTAGCAATAAAACCCGAACATGCAGTTACAATTTAAAAAGCTTTTGCTATAAAACCAAGTAGAATTACGCCCGCAATCACTAACCAGCCCATCAAAAACAAATGTACCCAAAAGCCTGCAAAATCCCACCCTTTTAAATATTCATCATGGCCTGGAGAGATGATTTGTAGTGACAGGCTATTCGAATATCCAAAGGAAGTAGCGGACCAGAAAAACATGGCATATAAAAAGACTGAGAAGATTCTTCTTCTAAAAAACATACAAGTTGCATACAATAATAAGAGAAAAATATTGCAACAGAGGGAGATGCTGTTGAACATAGAAATTTTTCTAAACTAAACATGGTTGCTGTATGATGCTATTGCTTTTCCGGCTTGGTGGACAATCTTTTCGTCGATAACAAGAGTGTCCGTGTACAAGCCCCTAGGTGGACTAGACGGCATTTGTGAGTTGTTGGTAGCGATAATGGTTAATAATATTAGGATAATATCGACATTATTCCCCCCTCACGCGGTATTCAACCTCTTCCACTAGATAATCCCACGAGCAACGGGCTTCCTTTACAATTACAAGTAGTAGTGTGCTCAGATAAGCACATGAGCGGAGGAAGGGCGTCGGTGGTGCAGGTGAGTCATGTAGGATTTGTTGTTGACATTCCATGACTTGATTAATGTAAAGAATAGAATTTGCAAACAGACTAACACTATTAAACCTATTTCAGAATTATCACGTAAAAAATGATATTTGATTTCTATGTGTTTGGTTTTAGAGTGTTGTACTGGATTACTTGTGATAAAGAATGCTGCAGTATTATCAATATAGATTGGGGTTTTCAAGAAGTTAAACCCGTAGTCCAGCAGTTGGTTTTGACACCAAAGGACTTGTGAGCAGCATGCTGATGCAGCAATATATTCGGCCTCTGCAGTAGATACAGAAACATTCGTTTGTTTCTTACACTGCCATGAAATAAACCTTGACCCAAAAATTGACATCCCCCAGAAGTTGATTTTCTGTTAAGATTACATCCCCCATAATCACTGTCAGTGTAAGCATGTAATTCAAAATTTCCCTCTTTAGGATACCACAAACCCAGTGTAGTTTTTCCTTTGAGATATCTGAATATACGCATGACAACTTGAAGGTGGGATTCCTTGGGATTTGCTTGATATCAAGCACACAAACAAACAGCAAACATGATATCAAGTCTACTTGCATTCAAGTACATCAAAGAGCTACTTAATGATCAATAGTATGTTTGATCCACCGGTTTTCCACTTTCATCAGGCTCTAACTTGTGAGCTTTGTCAAGTGGTGTTCTTATGGATTGAACATCTTCAAAAGAAATTTTTTTTAAGAATCTACTTGATGTACTTCTCTTGATTTATAAAAATTCCTTCTTTTGCTTGAGTAACTTGTAATCTAAGAAAGAAATTCATTTCACCCATTGAACCCATTTGAAATTTTGACTGCATGATAGATTCAAACCCTGTGCAAAGCTCTTTGCTTGTGGATCCAAAAATGATGTCATCAACATAAATTTGAGCTAAGAGAAGATCTTTGTTCTTTCATTTAAGGAAGAGAGTTTGATCAATCCTGCCTCTTTTAAAACCATTTTGCATCAGATGTGATGACAAGGTTTCATACCACTTTCGTGGTGCTTGATGTAAGCCATAAAGAGCTTTGTCAAGTTTCATCACTTTGTGAGGACATTCCTTGTCTTCAAATCTAGGAGGTTGTTGAACATACACTTCTTCATTAATAACACTATATAGGAAAACACATTTGACATCCATTTGATACACAGTAAAGTTCATGTATGCAGAATATGCAAGAAATAATCTGATAGCCTCAAGTCTTGCCACAGGTGCAAACACATCTTCATAATCAATACCTTCCTCTTATGTGTATCCTTGAGCTATCAATCTAGCTTTATTTATGATGACAATGCCTCATTCATCTGATTTATTTCGAAATAACCAACGAGTACCAATGGCATATAGAGTCCATCAGGTAAATCAACCAATGTCCAAACATTCTGAATTTGAAATTGGAGAAGCTCCTCTTGCATAGCTTCTATCCAACTTGAATCTTTAAGTGCTTCAGAAATGTTGTTTGGAACTGTTTGAGATAAGAAGCATGAGAAGAGACAAATATTTGCATTTGTACTCTTACTTCTTGCTACCCTTTCATTCAAACTTCCAATTATATTTGATTAAGAGAGGCTTTTAAGAGTCCTTGAGATAGGAACAGAGTCAACAATCACCTCATTTTCCATATTTGTATAATTGAAGTCTTGAATGGTTGTGGTTTGAATGGATGGATCAGATTCATGTGGTGAATTATGAAAATAATTATATCCATCATTAGTTATCAATTCATCACTTTCAGCAGTATGATCTGTTGGTGGAATACAATCATCAAAATTTGCATGAATATCTGGATTTGACAGATCAGGGTACTTTGAGGGAAATGGTATAATGACTTCATCATCTGATTCTCCCCCTGAGCTATAACCTGCAGAATCATCAATTGAATTAGAATTCAATGAATTAGTCAAAGCATCTATGTCAAATAACCAAGCTGGACCATTTATAATTTTAGGAAAAGCTTTTTCATGAAACTCAACATTCATTGATTCCTCAATAATGTTGTATTTTGAAATGTAAACTCTATATGCAATAGATTGTGATGAATATCCTACAAAGAAAGCATCACTTGCTTTTGCATCAAATTTAGCTAATCGGTCAGAGGTATTCAACACAGACACAAGACAACCAAATGATCTAAAGAAACCAATTAGAGGTTTTTTGTTAAACAACAATTCATATGGTGTTTTGTTATGATCTTTGACAATGAGACTTCTGCTTTGAACAAAACAAGCAGTTGACACAGCTTCTGCCCAAAGGTAATAGGCAGTTTTGAATCAGCTAGCATTGTTCTTGCAGCTTCAATCAATGTCCTGTTCTTGCGTTCTACAAATCCATTTTGTTGTGGAGGTCTAGCAGCACTGAACTGTCTATTGTCACTTCATAAACACTTCATTTTTGAATTATGTACCATTGTCACTTCTCATTACTTTGACTTTTATATCAAATTGATTTTCAATTTTAGTAATGAAAGTTTTCAGGATCTCTGCAGCTTCACTATTTCTGTACATAAAGAATACCCAAGTGAATCTGGAAAAATCGTCAATCACCACAAGACAAAATTGTTTCTTTGAGTGACTTAAAACATTTATAGGGCCAAAGAGGTCCATGTGTAAAAGTTTAAGAGGTGTAACATTTGAATTTACAATCTTTGTCTTGTGAGATTTTCGATGTTGTTTTCCTTTTAAGCATGCAGAACACTTATCAATGACAAAAAACATCTTTTGGGGTATTCCCACTACATGCTCATGCTTAACCAAGTTATTCATATTATTGTAGTGAGTGTGACCCAGACTTCGATGCTAAAGAACTGATTCATCATTGGATGCTTTTGAAAGCAGACATGTCTCTTGATTGATGTCAGACATAGGACTCATGTCAATCATGTATATGTTGTTATGTCTTTGAGCTTTCTTTTGGATCCACTATTCAAGTATTTGAAATCCAGGTTTCAATATGTAACAGAATTTGTCTCCAACATTGTTTTGTATGACTTGTCACGAATTTGTGTAACACTCAGCAAATTATACTTAAGTTGTTCACAATAATTGACATCTAACTCAACGATCCATTGCTGACAGTTCCTTCACCAGTATTCCAAACTCCACCATCACCAAATGCAACATATGATCCTTTCTTTGATTGATATTGATCGAGTAACTGCTGATTTCCTGTCATGTGTCTTGAGCAACCACTATCCACAATCCATAAACTATCTTTAACTCTAGGTGGATGTGCCTGTATAATCAAGAAAATCAGTTAGAACGATCAACCTAAACCATAGTGGTTTTGGGTTTTCCAAATTCTTCAATAATAGTTTGCTGTGCACATTGCACACCAAATGTAGTCAACATATCAGATTTGAGTTTAGCATATTGATTCATTAACACTTCAAACCTATCATTCAATTCACTTGGAAGCTCATTAGATTTATTTTTATGAACATAAGATTTTGAAATTTGTTTTGCTGAATCATATGTTGACTTCATTTGTTTTGTTACAACATGAGAAGGAACAGCATGAGAATGACCAGGTTCATCAAGAAATTGTTTTATCAAATTTCTTTTAACAATGTCTTGAGAATGAGGATGAGATGCAATTCTAGAAATCATGTTCATTTTAGAATTTGCAAATTTTTTATTAGAAAATTGTGATGAACCACTCATTCTCATGTTCCTTGGAGTCCATGTATCATAGAAACCCTCATCATTTTCAGATGACAATGATTTCTTTGATATCTCCTTCTTGTGAGATTTAGATCTCTCTTTGTAATAACACTCCTCAGTGTTGTGATTCACTCTTCCACAGATTTCACACCATTTATTGAAATAACATTCGTCAATAGAGTGATTTGTCATATCACAAAGTTGACAATACTTTGAAAAGTAACAATCTTTAGTATTGTGATTAGTCATTTTGCACCTTTCACACCAAAGCCTTGTGTTCTTTTCATAGAATTCAGTTTTCAAACTATGTGATTTCTTTGGTTCTTGAGAATATAGATTTGGTTTTGGTTTGAAAACTTGTTTGACTTTGATGTTTTCATTTGAACAACTTTGACCAACTGAATCAACTTTATTTGCATCAGAAATACCAGATGAATTAATGTATGACTGGTAATAACAAACCGAATTCACAAACACAATCTCCAAAGAAGAACCAAGTTAACTTTAAAACAACAAAAATTGTGAGCGAATGACATGTTGATTCTACATCAAAAGTTAACAATCGGTTGTTCAAAATCAGCAAAACTTATTGTGAGATATGCAATCGTTATAACCATGCAACTGCCGAGTGTTTCTTTAACAGGTACTATGAAAACTGCAACAAAAGAAATCATTCCTTTGCAGAATGCTATTATAACAAATTTTGTGAAATTTGTGAGAGACGTAATCATGACACGTATGATTGTTTCTGTTGGTCCCAATCAGATTTGAATCAATATTTTTGTTGATGATTTGGATCAAATGACATAAAAATATGAACAATATTGATGAACAATGAAGAACACAATGAAAACCCTCAATTTGATCTATTTGATTTACATCAGATTTACAATAAGTGATAAGACCCCAAATCTAGCTCATGCAAGCTTACAAAACCCTAATTGTCATTTACTATTTATAGCTAATGACACTTTGGACTAATGACAATTAGGACCCCTAGACTTAGACTAAAACATGACAAATGGAAATTAATATAAATAAACCCTAATGTTTAGTCTAATATATATTTTGTCATAAAGACAAAATATATATATATTACACAAAATAGTAAAATGACGAAGACTATTAAATATATTTTGTTGACACAAAATATATTTGTTAACAATAAAAATCCGTCGTCTTCAACGTCTTGTCTCTAATCTTCATCCCGAACGTGTGGTCTTGACTTTTGCGTTGAATTTGACCGTTGACGTTAACTTTGTTGTCTTTGACTGTGTTGATAATATTAGACTACAATTCAGGTCCAACAGTTTCTTCCGGAAAACTCATCAAGAGAAATGACTAGATTTCCAAACTTTCAACGAAATCAATCCTTTGGTTTTTAAAATTCAACCAACAGTCATTCTCTTGATTCGAGACCTTTCAGAAAAATCAATTTTGCGTTCAATGAAATGCCAGCAAGGCAGTTTCAGGCTAACAGATTTACTCTGAGAGGTGTGATGGTTAGTCCTCAAAGAAATGAAAACAACCTTGATCCTAAGTTAGAGGAGAGGTATCATGCTTTAAGAAAAAAACAGCCGAACCAAACCGGTGGTAGAATTAATTTTCAAGCCAATCATTTGAATGAAACAAATTTGATTAATTTGCAATATCAACAAGTTACTGTTGTATATAGATTTGGAAAACCCAAGACCGTGTGGGCCTGGGTTGACCGAACTAACTAAGTGATTGTTGAAATGCAGGTTCACCCAAGAAGACCTGTCAACTCATGGTTTGTTGACAGCGGGTGCAGCCGGCATATGACAGGCAATCATGCCTTGCTTCAAGACTTTAAGCATATAAATGGTATTCATGTTGCATTTGGAGGGAAAATCACTGGAGAAGGAACCGTATCCAATGGGATAATTAGCTTTGATAAAGTCAACTATTGTGCCCAATTGAACTTTAATTTGCTAAGTGTTTCCAAAATTTGTGATAAATGATATTCAAATCTATTTGATTATTCTTTCTGTTATATACTGAAACCAGGTTTCAAGATTGCTAATGAGTGGGTTGTGGTTAAAGCTCCAAGAGATCGAGATGTATACAAGCTTGATATGTCTCAGATTGATGCTGAAACCGAAACAACTTGTCTTATTTCACATGCATCAAATGATGAAAGTCAGTTTTGGCATAGACGGCTGGGCCATTGAAATTTCAGAAACATGAACAAACTAGTGTCTAGAAATCATGTTGTAGGAATACCTTCAAAGAAATTCTCTACAACTGGTCACTGCTCAGAATGTTTGAAAGGAAAACAACATCGAATGTCTTGTAAGTCCAAGCTTGAAAACTCAATTTCCAAACCTCTACAAATTCTTTATATGGATCTATTCGGACCAACAAATGTCCAGAGTATTGGAAATAAAATCTTACTATTTAGTCATCATTGATGATTTTACAAGATTTAGTTGGGTTTATTTCTTGCATGCTAAATCTGAAACTGCGAATTGGTTAACAGAATTTATTATTAAAGTTGAAAACCAATTGGAATCAAAAAGTAAAAATCTAGAGAAGTGATAATAGAACCGAATTTAAAATTGTTAATGTGGATTTGTTTTGTGCAGAAAAGGGTATTGCGCGTCAATTTAGTGCTCCACGAACTCCTCAGCAAAATGGAGTTGCGAAACGGAAAAATCGGACTCTAATTGAAGCAGCAAGATCCATGCTAGCAGATGCTAAACTTCCTATCTCATTCTGGGACGAAGCAATTGCTACTTCCTGCTTTGTACAAAACAGGACACTATTGGTTCAGGATAAACATAAAACTCCTTACGAGTTATTGTTTGAAAGGAAACCAAATATTTCTTATTTGAAACCCTTTGGTTGTCTTGTTACGGTTTTGAATTAAAGTGACCATCTCGGAAAATTTGAGTCAAAATCAGATGACGGTTTCTTTCTTGGATATTCATCAACTTCTAAAGCATATCGTGTGTTTAATAGACGCACTAATGTTGTGCTTCAATCTGTAAACGTACAGTTGTGAATCTTGATCAGGTCACGAGCATGTTAATATGCTAATATCTATTCATCAATCATGATTATAATCAACAAAACAAACAATTCAACACAAAGATTACTAATAAATGCAAGTTATATTGATCGAGAGAATATCTCTAGGCAATAAACGTGTTTACAATAAAAAAGAAAAAAACTTAAGTTGATGTGCGGATAACAATCTGTCCGCACATCATCCAAAATTTGTTCGCACATCTTTTCTAAAAAAACTTTAAGTCTGTTGATCAATATATATCAACAATAGTTTTTAGAAAACTACTTTCCATCTGTGGCTCATGGTCCCGACTGGCTGTTTGATTTATATTCATTATCCAAATCTTTACACTCTAACTTGTTTGATTTTTCAGGAAAATCAAAGAAGGAACTAGGAGATTTAGGACCTTTCAGTGACGATTTAGACAATGATGACGATGATAATCTCAATTCTGAGTATTTGTTCATGTCTTTTCGTGATCCGCATGTTGAATCTTTCAATCATTCACAAGATCCATCCGTTTCTCAAGAAGCTCAGGAATCAAATAATGAGTCAGATCTTTCAAATCAGCAAAATTCTCCTAATGATGGTGGATCTGTTCATAATCAACCAACATCAGATCGAATGGTGAAGTTACTACGGAATCTCTCTATTACATCATCAATTCACCAGAACAAGTTCCTAATTTTACTTCGCACACTTCTACAATCTTGAAAGATCTACCGAATCTGAATGAATCTAACTTGGAGACACAAATACAAGGTGAAGTCATTCCAACTTCTCGTGTTCACAAGAATCACCTATCTCACAGATTATAGGTCCGTTGAATCAAAGAACGATGAGAAGTCAGACCAAATAAACCAAAATCTGTCTTTACTCATGTTTTCTTTCTCAAGTGGTACCGAAGAAAATTTCAGAAGCTTTGCAAGATAAAAGCTGGATAGAAGCAATGCAAGAGGAGTTACTTCAATTCAGAAAGCAAGAAGTATGGAAATTAGTGGAATTACCTGAAGGAGTAAATGCTATTGGCACTAGATGGTTGTATAAGAACAAGCCAGATGAACGTGGCATTGTTGTCAGAAATAAAGCGAGACTAGTTGCAAAGGGATACACTCAAGAAGAAGGTATTGATTATGAAGAAGTGCTTGCTCCGGTCGCTCGACTTGAAGTAATTCGCATTTTCTTGTTTATGCCTCATTCATGAAGTTCAGAGTGTATCAAATGGATGTCATTTATACATCATCGCACTTGATGATTCTGAGAAAAGTGTTCCAAAGTTGAAAAATCGATCAGATTTCAAGAATTGGACAATTCGACTAAAGCTTCATTTGAATTCAATAGATTCCAATCTATGGAAATCTATAGAAAAAGGTTCATTCATTCCTACTCAATCCGTTGGTCCAGATACAAATGGTGTTGCCTATACAAAACACACAACAACACCATATTCGGAAGATGATCTAGATGGAGAAGATTTGAAGAAAGTTAACAATGGCATCAAAGCATACTCACTTATGTGCAAAGGCTTACCATTTCAAGTTCTTAGTCGTCTTGAAAATTATCAAACTGGATACACATTTTACAAGGCACTCAAGGTTATCTGAGATGGAGGGGAAGAATTGCAATAACTGAAGAAGCAAAACCTGAAGAGAATACTTGAACTGTTTGAACATATATCTGGAGAATCTGTACACCAAATGATGAATCGATTCATGAAACTAACTCAAAAAGTGTCAACTGCTGGAATTAAGAATGATCTGAAAGATTTGAATGATCGACTGTTGAATGCATTACCATCAAGCTGGAAGCACACTTTACATTGTTGAAACACATTGAGAAATTTCCTATGGACATGGACATGTTAATTATCAAAATCGAATCTGTGGAGATCGATGAAAGTTTAAGGAATAACGGTCATGTCTTATCGTCGTCTCTATACAAATTTATGACTTCTCCAGTAGACACAAGTGATAATGCATTTGCTGTTCAAAACGAAGAATTGAGTAAAGAAGGAGAGTTGTTTCTAGGAGCTGGTTTCTTTGCAGAATCACTATATTCAAATGTTCAATCTACACAAGCAGCAATCAATCGCAACCTACTCAATCTCAACCCTCTCAATCTTTTAAACAAAATCAGTCTGAAACTTCTTCTTAAAACTCTGATAAATCCTGCTAAGCTAATGATGTTATTAATATTTTATTGCAGGATGATGAAACAAAGAATGCTTTTACAGCCTTCATGGCAAGTTTTCAAGCTTTTCAGGGAAGTCATCTAACTAATTTGGAATATATTTTGCAGGACTTATTTGAAATGGATCCAAGCGATGTTGAAGAGATGGACTTAAACTGGCAGATGGTAATGATCGCACATCACACTCAGAAACATGCATATGTAAATCACAGTTTCAAGCCAAGCGCAAACAAGACTATCGGATTTGACAAATCAAAGGCAAGATGCTTTAACTGCAAGAGCTATGGTCATTTTCAAGAGAGTGCAAGGAACCATGGAATTATAACAATCAACCAAGCTCTAACAGCTCAAATCAAGTTCAAAGTTCAAATCAGAATCCACTACAAAGTCAAAGTTATCAGAATTGGAATCAACGTCCTCATCAAACAACTTTTCAGCATTCTCTTCCAAAGCCAGAATCAAAAGACGAAGGAAAACGAATAGAAGATCAGAATAAAGCATTGGTTGTAAGTGTTAAAGATGGTTATGACTGGAGTGCTTATGCTGAAGAGTTCATGTTGGACCTGAATTGTAGTCTAATATTATCAACATAGTCAAAGTGAACAAAGTCAATGTCAACGGTCAAAGTCAACGCAAAAGTCAACATGACGCATTCCGGAGATTAGAGACAAGACGTTGAAGAGGTAAAAGATTACGGGTTTAATAGTTAATAAATATATTTTGTGTCAACAAAATATATTTAATTTAATGTTAGTCTTTTATGAGTTTTAATTGTATTTTCCTAATTGTCATGTTTTATTTATAGTCTAGGGTCCTAAGTGTCATTAGTCCAAAGTGTCATTAGGCTATAAATAGTAAAGTGCAATTAGGGTTTAGTAAGCTTGAATGAGCTAGATTTGGGGTCTTTCCATGTATACAAATTCTAATGCAAATCAAATGGATCAAATGGGATTTTATTGAGTGTTCTTATTCTTGTTCATCATGTTCATTAGTATTTTATCTTTTTGATCCAAATCTTCATCAAATTAATGATTCAATAGTGTTTTGGGACCAACAGTTCACATCTGATCTAATGACAAATCTTGCATTGGTTGCTAAAGTTGTTGAAGAAGATTAGTCTGAAGAAAATGATCCAAAGTCTACTGATGTTGAAGAAGAAGATGATGAATATGATTGGAGTGACAAATCAGACCCAATTCCTGAAATTGAAGCTGAAGAAATGAATCAGGGTCACGATAATAATTTGTCAGGAAAAGGAAATAAAGATGAAGAAGTTGCTCTCATGGTTCAATCAGAACAAATAAAGGTAGATTCTTCATCGTCTGAGTCTAAAAAACCATCGAATTATGTTCCTTTACTTGAAACAGTGAATGAAAAATTGTGTTCACCAAAGTGTGCCGAGCAAATTGAACATTATAGATCATATTCATTCAGAATTTGCGACAAATTGTCAAAAGAAGAAAAGCGACATAACAAACTTAAAGATGATCATAAAATTTCAACTGAAATGATCTTGTCTATACAAGAGTCTTTGGAAGAAATCACTTAAAAAATTGAATCATTAAAACATAAACAATCTGAACTCTCAAAGAATTTCGAAAATGAGAAAATTGCTCATGCTTTAACACAAGTTGAATTGACAAAGGTTAAAAGTTGTAAAACAATGTTCAAATAACTGGTTAGTGAAAGAGGAAACAAAAACAAAACTGGACTTTGATTACACATGAACCCATTCTAGAATCAATCACTAACACTCTACCGGAAAACTTTAATACCAATGATTGAAAATGAAGCAAGATTGAAAGAATTTCTCAGAAAGAAATCAGATGACGAGCATCAAGAAGAAGAGAGTGAAGTTGAAGTGTTTATTGAGACTGATCAAGCAAAAATTCAAAATGGTCATCCGGTGAAGATAAAGTCCTATCATCCGAGAAATCAAACGAAGCAAGGTTATGGATTCAAAAATCCTAAGTTTGTCAAGTGGCAAAATGATGAGAGGAAGAAGCAGATTGTTGGTGATCGTCAACGACAAATCAAGAATTTCAGTCCTTCAAAGAAATCTTCAAGAAGTTTCATATCAGAGTCTAAATTAAAAATGAACTATCAAGACAACAAGTTTTTAAAACCTGTTAACTTCGTTTCTATTGGAATATTCGATTTAAACAACTTTTAATTTAACAAATCAAACTCAAAGATCAAACAAATTTCTGATCCGAAAGCAGGTTCGTGATCAAAGTCTTCCGCTGTACACAAAAAGCTTGAATCAATGAGGTTTAATCCAAATTCGTCAAAATCAAAAACCAACAGCAAACATAGATAGCTATTACAGGCCAAGCAGCTAGGAAGAAATGTAAAGAACGAGAGTTGTTGAAACTAGCATATTGGAAGATCAATCGGCCAAAATAACCATGAGCGGCTACGATATTATAAGTTTCTTCTTCTTGACTGAATCTGTAACCTTCATTAGCAGATTCATTTTCTGTGGTTTCCCTGATCAAACTATAGGTTACCAAGGAACCATGCATAACACTAAATAGGGAGCCGCCGAATACACCAGCTACGCCTAGCATGTGAAATGGGTGCATAAGGATGTTGTGTTTAGCCTGAAATACAATCATGAAGTTAAAAGTACCAGAAATTCCTAGAGGCATACCATCAGAAAAGCTTCCTTGACCAATTGGGTAGATCAACAAAACAGCAGTCTCAGCTGCAAAAAATTCTCTCACCATGAATCAAATTCAAAAGTAAAGGTTAATCGGGAATTGTTCAAAAAACATCAAAAATATTGCGATATTTGTGATATGTACAATCACAGTACGAATGAATGTTTTTTAACAAATACTTTCACATCTATGATATGAGAAATCATTCTACTGAGGACTGCTACTTCAACAACTATTGTGCTATTTGTGATGAAAAGAATCACAATACATCAGATTGTTACTTCCGATACAATTCTCCTCAATACGGTAAATTTCAAAGGAACCAACAAATAGGTTTTCACAATTCACAAAAATTACTGTCTTTAGGATCGAAAAATGTCAGAAAGAGCAAATCTATTGTTGCAAATTCTTGCGATGTTCCAAAGAAGGTCTAACACAAGAATACTTTTGTACCAAGATCTATTAAACTGAATAAATCTGAGAAAAAGGTAACAAAAACCAAATCACTTTCTGAAAATTGGAAAAACAATACCATTTTATAAAAAATAATCAATATGATTTAAGCAACATGCATTAGAAACAGATCACTGTCATTGGCAAAAATGGCAAGCCCAAGACTATTTCGGCTTGGGTTGACATTTCTAACTAACTGTGTTCTTAAATGCAGGTGCGCCAAGAAGACCTATTAACACATGGTATGTGGATAATGGGTGTAGCCGGCATATGACAGGCAATCATGCCTTACTGAAAGATTTCAAAGAAAAAGATGGAACACATGTAGCATTTGTAGGAGATGCAGGAGGAAAAATCACAGGAGAAGGGACTGTTTCAAATGGAATTATTAGTTTTGACAAAGTCAACTACTGTGCCCAGTTGAACTTTAATCTACTAAGTGTATCGAAAATCTGTGATAAATCATTTCTAACTTTATTTGATGACTCCCACTAAAATTCAGTGAATATTGGGTCGTTGTCAAAGCAAATTGAGATCGTGACGTCTACAAGCTTGACATGTCAGAAATTGATCAAAACGTAGAATCAACATGTTTGATTGCTAAAGCAACAAATGATTAAAGCCAACTTTGGCATAGACGTCTCAGACATACAAACTTCAACAACATGAACAAACTTGCAGCAGGAAATCATGTGATTGGGATTCCAAACAAGAAATTTGCTACAATCGATTACTACCCTACATGTTTGAAAGGGAAACAACATAGAGCGTCTTATAAGTCCAAACTGATAAACTCAAATTTTCAACCTTTACAAATGTTGCATATGGATTTGTTCGGTCCAACCAATGTGCAAAGTATAGGGAAGAAATCATATTGTTTGATCGTCATTGATGATTATACAAGTATCACTTGGGTTTTCTTTCCACACTCTAAATCTGAAACCAGTGAAATCTTAAAAGAGTTTATCATTAGAATTGAAAATTTGTTGAATTGTAAAGTAAAAGTTATTCGAAGTGACAATGGAACTGAGTTTAAGAATGCTTATGTTGATTCATTTTGTGCAGACAAATGCATTTCAAGGCAATTCAGTGCACCCAGAACTCCAGAACAGAACGGAGTAGCTAAAAGGAAAAATCGCACTTTAATCGAAGCTGCCAGATCAATGCTTGCCGATGCAAAACTTCCAATTACTTTTTAAGATGAAGCAGTTTCGACGACATGTTTTGTACAAAATAGAACCTTGCTTGTATCTGAAAAAACAAAACTCCTTATGAGTTACTTTTTGGACGAAAACCTCCTACTGAATTCTTAAAATCATTTGGCTGTCCTATATCAATTTTGAATCTAAGTGATTATTCAGGAAAATTGATGCTAAAACAGATGAAGGATTTTTTCTTGGTTATTCATCACTATCAAAACCTTTTCGAGTCTACAATTCAAAAACCTATACTGTGATTGAAACAACAAATGTTAAATTTCTTGAACATTCCTTCCCATCTGTTGCACAAGGTCCTAAACGGTTATTTAATATTGATTCATTATCAGATTCACTAAATGATAAATTTTTTTCTCATGCAGGCACAAAATCAAAGCAAGCAGGTGATCTCGGATCATTCAGTGATGATTCAGATGATGACTCGGATGATTCAAATCAATTATATCCGTTTCTATCAATTGAAGATGTTAATGAAGATCGTGATCAACATCAAGCTCAATCTCAGATTCCAAAAAATGTTACTCAAGGTCAGTTCCTGAAGCATCAAATCATTCTCCTAATGATGGACCAGAAGTTATTCAATCAAACTCATCGTTAGATTCTTATAGTGAAAGGTATAATGATAGTCTGGATTACTTTATCAACTCACCTTCTCAAGTTCCAAATTTTCAACCGCATACATCTTCATTGTTAGATGATCAACCGGACATGAATCATTCAAATCTGGAAGTCAATATTCAGGGAGATGTAATTCCTAATCGTCGCATTCATAGGAATCACCCCATTTCTCAGATTATTGGATCATTGGATGAACGCATGACTAGAAGCAAATTCCAAGCCAACGTCTGCTTATACTCATGTTTCTTATCTCAATTTGTTCCAAAGAATGTCATGGAAGCACTTAAAGATAACAGTTGGATCAAGGAAATGCAAGAAAAATTGTTACAGTTTCGTAAACAGGAAGTTTGGAAGTTGGTGGCGTTACCTGAAGGAGAATCTACAATAGGAACAAAATAGCTTTTCAAAAATAAACATGATGAAAGAGGCATTGTTATCAGAAACAAAGCTCGTCTTGTTGCATAAGGATCCACACAGGAGGAAGGCATAGCTTATGAAGAAGTATTCACTCCGGTCGCTCGATTAGAAGCAATATGTGTCTTCTTAGCCTATGCATCTTTCATGAATTTTAAGGTGTATCAAATGGATGTAAAAGGAGCATTTTTATATGGAGCTATCACTGATGATGTTTATATTAAACAACCTCCGGGTTTCGAAGATCCAGAGTTTCCACATCACGTGTATAAGCTAAACAAAGCTCTTTATGGATTACATCAAGCTCCAAGGATTTGGTACAAGACATTGTCGAAACATCTCACTAGTCATGGTTACACTAGAGGTCATATTGATCCTACACTGTTTATCAAAAGAGAGAAAAATGATCTGTTATGTGTACAAGTGTATGTTGATGTCATTATCTTTGTTTCCACAAGCCGGAGCATGTGCAAAGATTTTGAAGAAATCATGAAGGAAAGATTTCAGATGAGTTCGACCGGTGAAATAAACTTCTTTCTTGGTCTTCAACTCAAGCAATTTGATGATGGTATCTTCATCAACCAAAAAATGTTTGTTGACAAATTACTCAAGAATTTCAAGATGCAAGATTGTCAAACAGTCAGATTTCCATCTGATACAAACTCGAAGATAGAGCCAGATCCGAAAGGAAAATTTATGGATCAAACTTTATATCGTTCAATGATTGGTTCTTTAATGTATCTCATAGCGTCAAGGCCATATATCATGTACGCAGTATGTGTTTGTGCTCGCTATCAAGCTGATCCCATAGAATCTCACTTAGTCGCTGTCAAACGAATTTTTCGTTAGTTGAAAGGAAAACAAGCTCTTGGTCTTTGGTATCCATATGATGGAAATTTTGAGCTACATGGTTATTCCGATAGTGACTATGGTGGATGTGCTCTTGATCAGAAATCAACAACTGGAGGTTGTCAATTTTTAGGACCATGTATTTTTTTTTGGGGTAAAGGGTTACCCCGGTGATTCTATATATTAACATGAAAACATAAGAACAAGTAGCATGGCAAAGCACCATACTAGTTCAAACATGGGACATGCCCATGAATGTATGTAATACACCACCAAAGCAAAAACAAGCCAGGAAAACAACAAAGGACCATAATCACAAGCCAAACCAAATTAACTCAAAGTAACAACCACACTAGAAAATCAACATGCATCCATCAAGTCTTTTACTCGGTCAATCTTCCACTCCATTAGAGTATTCCATACACGTGTCGTGTTCTTGAATTTAAGGCCCATCAACTTACATCGAACGGTATTGCGAATTTCTTCTGCTATCACTTCCGGAGGCCGCGTTTGGTTCTTGAATAACCAGTAATTCCTCTCCTGCCATACAAAATAGAAAGCTGCAATGCATAGTTTACCAACCACATGAAACATCGATTTCGTATTAGTCGTCCTAATCCAAGAGATAATATCAAGTCTGTGGTTAGACAAGTGCTGCAAATTACCTACAGATTTTATAGCTTCACAGACTTTGGCTGCATAAGGACAATCAAAAAACAAGTGATCATGGGAATCAATAATCCTGCAACATAATAGACAACACATCATATTCATATTCCCCCTCCTAGACAGATTCCAAGACACAATCTTATCCTGAGTAAGTAGTCTCTCCTTCATGACCAACCACAGAAGAAAAGCGTGCTTCGGAATACACTATGAGAACCAAACCCCTTTAGCCCAATCAACAACAGGGCTCTGTAATCTAATACAATCCCAAACCTCTTTCATGGAGAACGAGCGCATAATCGAACCCGATTTCCAGAAAGTTTGAACCTAAGTATCCGGAGATAACTGCATCCATATTACCTAGATTAAGAACCATATGAGCATTTAACCAAGAATCAGGCCATCTCCATACGCCATCCACACACACATCACACACTTTAGCCTCCAAAGATAACCCTGCATTTCTAATGTCTCTATGAGATAGGAACTCAATAAGCGGACCCCCTTCAAACCAAAGATCATACCAGACCGAGATGTTACAACCATTCCCTACTTTAGACCAAATAAATCTGCGAATAACATGCCGAAGTTGCAGAATCTTCCTCCAACCCCAAGAACAGTCTCTAGGAACCGCCACACTCCAATACTCCTCTCCTTGAACCTATATCGCTGGATCCAGTCAACCCAAATAGAATCACGGTTAGAGATAATGCTTCAAATATGATATGACATCAAGGCTTTATTCATATCCCTAATGCATTTAATACCAAGACCACCTTCATTCTTAGGCACACAAACATCCTTCCAAGAGACTTTTACGCGACTCTTCTTCAATGGACCCCGAGCCCACAAGAAGTCTCTCATCCTAGCCTCAATATCATTCATAATACGAACATGAAGAATAAACACGGAAGACCAAAACACATTAAGAGAATAGACAACTGAGTTGATGAGTTGGCACCTTCCAGCAAACGAAAGCATCTTGTTCTTCCAATCACCAATAAGATTCTCAACCTTCTTAATCATAAATGCGATTCTCAACCTTCTCAATCATAACCCAAAAATCCACCGCCCTTAATCTAGACGCCACAAAAGGAACCCCCAAATACCTAACCGACAACTTACCCTCCACAAAAGGCATAATATTCAGGATACCGGATTTGATTTTGCTCAGGACATTACAGAAAAAGATAGTACTCTTCTGGTTGCTCGGATTCAACCCAGACATACCTGCAAACTCTCTCAAAGACTTCATAATAACCTAAGCTGAGTTCAAATCACCTCTAGCAAACAGAAATAAATCATCAGCAAAACAAAAATTAATCAATAGGATCTTCTCACACCTGTTGTGGAACCTGAAAGACGAATCCAGAGAAACCGCCCTCCCTAAAACCAAAGTAAGGATCCCCATAACCATAGTAAATAGATATGGAGACATCGGATCCCCCTGCCTGAGCCCACGTTTCCCTCTAAAATACCCATGCAAATTACCATTCACAGAGATCGAGAACGAGACAGTGGTAACACATATCATGATCCAGTTAACCATCACAGGATGAAAACCGAACCCCAATAAATCTCCTCCAAGAACTTCCAGTCCACAGTGTCATAAGCTTTCTGGATATCTACTTTGAAAGCACAGCTGCGAGGCCCACTATCACGGTGATATCTGTGCATAAGCTCCTAGGTCAAAAGAATATTATCTGATATTCTCTTACCAGTGATAAAATCAGACTGGTTGTAACTAATAATATTATCCAAGCCCACCTTCATTCTATCTGCAAGGATCTTGGTAATGCACTTAAATAGAACATCACAGTAAGCAATCGGTCTGTAATTCGTAATCAGAGAGGGAGTACAAACCTTGGGGATAAGAGCAATCAGCATATGATTCATCTCGATAAGTAACTTTCCCTCACGGAAGAAGTCCTGCACAGCAAGGCATACTTCATACCCACACTATCCCAAGCCTTCTTATAGAACGCAGCAGTAAACCCATCTGACCTGACGTGTTGAGTTGTTCTCATGATATTTAGATGAAGTGTATAACTTTCTAAAGTGCAAAGTAATCAACCTAATTGATCATCAAGAATAGAAAAAGTAAGTGTGTCACTTATAGCTAAATGATTTGTTCAACAATTCATCACCTAATTTCTTCACAATTCATATGTCTAGTCAAAACTTGCAAAACATGTATTTGAAACTTATAACTTCTTCTAGGTCATAAGTTTAGGGGAACATATTATAAGAAAATATAAAAAACATTTGAAAATATAAAAAACATTTAAAAATATCAAAAATATCAAAAAGAATTTGTTGGGGTTATTTGAAGATGTCACTTTCCAAATATAAGCGAGTGAAGATGTCGAGCATCATCACGAGCAAGCACGGGTGAAGACGTTCATTAATTGTATTTGTCTTAGAATATTTGTGTAATCGTTTTGTGCTTAAATGCGCGTTTGTGCTTAATTGCACGTGTTTAGGTTACATTGTAAGGTGAATGGTATGGACTATAAATACCATCACCTAGGTCATTTGTTAAAGATTTGCCTACATTTCATTCCATATCCCTTGTAACCTCTCTATTGATCTAATACAATTCACCTATTCATATTATCATCATCTTCATCATACTTGGCATTGATCTTCATGAACATTCACGCATCAATACGTGATCAGTGAGTTTCCGCATCACTGATTGCAAACAACATCCCAAAACAATATCAGATCTAGATCCAAGCTCGCTTCGTCTAGCACTATCAGAATTCGAATAAGAATTTCAGATGTCTTAAGAAATGATTGATATGATCGATGTAAGGTGAACAGATATACCGGAAGTTGCTGAAATGATCTAGCACAAATGTTGAAAATGTTGTAATAAGTGTGTGAAAATATAGAAAAAGTGTTGAAAAATACCTAAAATGTTGATTGAAAAATATTTTGGAAATGTTTCGTGCTTACCGACATAAGATACATTTGTTTATGTCTTAAATTGGCCAAATTTTGTGAAAATATGAAAAATCATTAATTGTAAATGATTTAATTCAAAATTCATAATTAATTGATGAATTAATACTAACATGTTTAGTATAAATCATGGCAGGTGTCACATCATCAATTGACATTCAAGGAAGATCTCATGTCACATCACTGAGAAAATAATACAAATTTTCAGATGTCTCAAGTTTATTCAAGTCAAATTTATCTAAGTCTGACATATATGTGTTATATGGACAAACAGTGTCCGGACGGATAAACAGTGCATACGTCAGATTATTGATAAAATTTTCTAAGTCTTGAAGATTGATGTTCTCAAGACGGACAAATAGTGTTCATGTTGAAAAAGATAAGTGTGGGAAATGTCATCATGAAACGGACAAACATGAATATAAGAGAAGTAGTATCCGTTTCATTGATTAGTGAAAATTACTCTAAGTGTTGGACGATTTATAACACAAAACGGACAAATAGTTGTCATACAACTAATTTCTTAGATTCCATCTGAAT
Organism: Tagetes erecta; assembly: GCA_030867185.1. Lineage (NCBI taxonomy): Eukaryota > Viridiplantae > Streptophyta > Magnoliopsida > Asterales > Asteraceae > Tagetes > Tagetes erecta. The sequence continues at coordinate 22,944,369 of CM061487.1, forward strand.
AATTTTAAGTATACACTCAAAACGGACAAACAGTGTCAAAACGGACAAACAGTGTCTAAACGGATAATTCATGATGTATACTTATAAATTTTTAACAAATCTGCCAAATTATTTGGCCCAAACGGACAAAGTAAAGGCCAAAACGGACAAACAGTGCCCAAACGGACAACCTTTTATAAAACCCTTACACTTGTTCATTTTTCTTCATTCGTCCGTCTGAACATTTTTTCACTGTCGATTTATATTCTATCACCAAATTCACTTGTTTATCATCTTAAATCGATTTAGAGACATTTTTAGGTTGATGTTAAGGTAAAAACACATTCTGAAACCAGATCTGAGGTCTAATCTGAATAATTTTAACTAAAAATTGGTTAAAATCTGATCTAAGAAGTTGCGACTAAACCCATAGTCGGTTCATGAAATGAGAAAAACTAACCAGTTTAATGTTAAAATTAATCAATGATTCTTGTAATATCTTATCAAAAATGTCATATAATCCGTCCATCATTAAAACATGATAAAATTGAACATGAAAATTTTCACTTGTTTCACTATCTTAACAGGTTATCTCACACATTTGTCTCTATATGCAGGTATAATGGCTGAAATGAAACTTGAACCAAGACACAATATTGTTGGTTATCTCAATGAAGCTTGTCAAGAAGCTGCTAGATATGAGAATTCAATCAAATTTTTATTGAGGACCAAATATGTGTATGCCATATGTTACAAGCCCATTATATACAAGAGGTTGATTCGAGAGTTCTAGAGAACATCTAAGATTGAGATAAATGAAAATGGGAAGGAGGTGATCAGAGGATTCATATCATCTGATAGAATGATTGAAGTGTCTGAAGCTTCAATCAGGGTTTCCTTAAGATTGGGTGAAAATGAGGCTGCAGATCCTGAAATCTTACCAATCAATGTGTGCAAGGGCATATTCATAGAAATGGGTCATCCAGCTGAATTCACAAAGCAACAATTCTACCGTGCTAGAGTTTGTGACCACTGGAAATTACTGTGCTACATATTTCACCACTGCTTATCTAAGAGGAGTGCAAGATTCAATTCCTTTTCATATGAGCTTGCATCACCTATTGTTGCGGTTGTGATGAACTGACTGTTCAATATGGCTAAATGGATCATGAATGGTTTTGTTTTCAACATAACCAAGGGGATAAAGAACAAGTTTATGATGTATCTGTGGTTTTTACAAATGATCAATAATGAAGAGTATCCGGATATCATGGCTTATGGATTGGAAGAGGAAAGGATTGAATTAGATCACATGACACAAGAAGCTTATGAAAGATTGTCAATGATCACACAAGCCAGGAATGTACCATTATTCAGATACATAGTTGACATCAGTAATGATAATGTGGATATTAGTGTGCCACATTACCATTTGACTAAAGATGAGCCTCTTGACCCTGAAGACTTATACCAAAGAGAGCCTGAAACTGAAACTGAACTGAGTAGTTCAAGTGATGAAGTTGATGATGATGATGATAACCAGAATGATGATATGAACATAGATGAAGGTGTGAATGTGATTGATCAGATTGAAGTTGTATCAGAACATACAGAAGATATAGATGATCACTTGATGTTTGATACAAGTGTATTAGATGACACAGTGATAGAGGCTGCTCATACAATTGTCCAAATTCATCAAGAAGCAGAAGTTGATGTATTGGCAATTGCAAGTGCAGCTTTACCGAATCTAGCGGATTCAGTGGCACAGACTAAAGATGAAGCTACTGAACCATTGAAACTATCCCCTGCTATCTATGACAATACAGAAGTTATAGGTGATGAAAAGACTAAGTCAGTTCACACTGGATCAACAGATGTGGTTACATCTGGTGACACTAAAGTGATAAAAGAAAGTGATACAGAGGTTGTTGTATCAGGAGATACTGAAGTCGTTAAATCCTATAACACTAAGGTTATAAAATCAGATTCAGAAAATGAAGTGTTCAAGGAGTCTTCCCTTGAGATAACTACAACAATTGAAGTTGTGAATGTTGATGATGACTCAACAGAGAAAATAGGTGAAGAGGTGTCATCTTCTTCGAAGTCAGATAAAATTAATCAATATCTATTTATGATTAAAAAGTTAGAGGCAAAGAATGAGGCTTAAGAAAAGAAACTGGCTGAGAGAGATGCTGAGCTTATCAAGACTAAAGCCCTGGTTGTGAAAAACACTAAAGTGTTTAATGAATTGAAAAAGGCGTATGAAGAACTATTTAAAGAATATGATCTTTTTAAAGCTAAGAACAGGAATCTGAACGCTGACAATGAACTGATGAAGCTGAAAACTAAGTCAGAAAATTCGTTCACTGATAAAGATTTCATTCCTGAAGATATTTCTGAAGTTGCAAAAGTCGAATCCCAAATCCTTACCAGATCAAAACCTGCAGTTGAGGACAAAGTAGAAAGCACATATGTCATGGAAAAGACTGTTGGTAAAAGGAAAGTTGATGACATAATCTCCGTTGAAGAAAAAGTTGCAGAAGCTGAAAAGAAAGCCAAATTGGATATAATTGTTGGAAGTCCGGAAATCAAAAACGAAGAAATGATCGAAGCATTACAAATGGATAATGAATGGTATAATGAAGTGATTGAAGATGATCTGGTCCCAACTGAAAGTATTAAGGCTGCTGAGGTGGAGGTGGAAAAAGAACTAAATGTTACTGATGACATTCCACTTGATCTAGAAGCCAAGTTTGCTTATCTAGAGACAATGAAGTACAATCAAGTATATCTGAATGGATTGACTGTATCTCAGATAACTGAAGAGTATGATAAGTGTCTGATAGCTCAAGAAAGTGTCATTGGTGATGAAAAAGAGATTGTGATTGAACCTGGTGAATGGCATCCATTATAAGAAAGTTTGAACATTGATGATTTACCACCAGAAGAGTTATATCATCAAGATCCAGAAGAAATGACAGCATATGATATGAGATCATGGTTGATGTCCAGAAACTATCCGTACAGAAGCTTAAAGAGATTGAAATCTGAATCCTTAAGGAAACTTGTAACACCCCGATTTTCATGGTAAGACATATTTACGTGATTATGCTTATACAGATGTGCATTTACATGATTATGATTAAAATGATGTATGACGCTTATGATATATGCTATGTTTACGATAAATGTGGTGATTATGAAAAATACGATGAAAAACCAAAATGATTATAAGTGTACGAGAATGTAAAACGTAATGACTAATTACTTGGTAATTAGAAAAAGGGAAGGATTAATGAAGAGGTTATGATGTAATTATGGGCCATTAAGGGTGAATAAATGAATTAGGCCCAAAATGGTAAGTGGATTAGTTAGAAGATTTACCTAAAATAGCCTAATTACCTAATTAAGGCCCAAAGCCCACCTAAAACCCTACCCAATATGGAAAGCCTACTATTTTAATCCACATTTCTAGCCACCATCCACCTACTTGCAATCTCTACACCAACAAAAACACACACACATAATTTCCATTTTTGAAGAAAACTAAGGCAAGAAGAAAGAAAACCAAGATTTTTGTAAATCGAAGGGTTGATTTGAAGTTAAAAGGTGTTAAACAACAGATAATCAAGGTAAAATCATTCCCCAAAAGTTTTCATAACACAAAACGAATCTGGCCATTAATGGAGTTTTTAAGGTTTTCAAACATTTCAAAAAAAAATCAATAAAGGTTGCATTTTTATGCTTAAAATCATGGAAAAAGCTTAGATTTGGTCGTATAAATGATAAAACAAGGTTTTGGACGTAAAAAGTTTGAGATTTGGTTGAAACATAAGGATTTTGGGTTGAAAACGAGCTGAAACCCCGTTTTGCGAAACTGAGTGTCACCTTTGCGAAACTATAGTGTCTCATGTGTCTGAAATCTGAAGTTGTGTGTCTGAAGTGTGCATAAGTCCCAACGTAAGTTGGGCAAGAGCCTTGCGAAACTACAAGTGAAGGTGCTGCTGAAGCAGCATGCGAAACTAAGTTTCACATTTGCGAAACTGAGTGTCACCTTTACGAAACTGTTGCGAAACTAAAGTAAAAATGAAGATATTCAATAATAACTTAAATGCAGATCGTGCACCAATACCACTACCTTAACCTTGTCCAAACAAGCAAGATGGTGACCTAAGAAGCAGGTGAGTTCTAGACCTCACTTCCATTTCGTTTTAACTACGTTTTTGTGGCTAACATGCATACCGAGATGTTTCATGGACTGTTAGGTGATAATACGTGAACTATGATGATGATGTAAGAATAAGTAACTATATACTTATATATAAAAACGAATGTTTGCCTTAACAAAGTTAAGAATCCTACTGGGGATCTGATAAAACCAGCTAAGAATCCTACTGGGGATCTGATGAAACCAGCTAAGAATCCTACTGGGGATCTGATAAAACCAGTTAAGAATCCTACTGGGGATCTGATAAAACCAGTTAAGAACCACTAAATGGGTCTCTTGTGATCAAAGAGAGCATGACGATGACTTACGAACAGACAAAGATATTACGTTATGTGCTCTATGAATGTGAAGTACAATATGATGATACTATTTACGTGTAATACATGAAAGATATGGAAAGTTCTTGAAGATGTTTCAAAACTAGAACTCACTCAGCGTAGCTGACTTTTGTATGCATGTTAGATTGATGTGCAGGTTAGATGAATAAGAGAGCTGCTTGGCATGGGCAAGAGCTAGAGGCTTGTTGAAGACTGGCATTGAAGAAAAGACGTTTTTAAGATCTAATTTATATTTTGTAATGTTTAAGAAGTTTTTAAGACAATTTATGATAATGTAATGATGTTTTAAACAAGTATTCCGCTGCATTATAGATTTTACTAATTATATGGTCGTTTTTATGCTTATGTATGCCAACTGTGGTGTTTGCCAAAAGGCTGGCATTACAAGTTGGTATCAGAGCCAAAGTTTGAGGGAAAATGGGTAAAATGTTTTCTAAAGAAAAACCTAATACTTAAACTAAAACTGGGACCGAAATAAAAATGCTAGTCTGCTAGCTCCATGCCAAGAGGTAAAGAATGAACAGTAACAAGATGTATATGACATGTTTATACAACTGAAATAAAAGAAGTCATTTATGTTATATTGATGTAAATAGTAATGATGATATAACGTGACGATAAACAGTGCATGTAGGCAATAGGACAGTAATTGAGATGCCTGTAGAAATTTTGTGTGTTACGAACAGGTATTAGGAAAGTGTTGGTCCCATTAACACTATTGAATCAGTAATTTTATGAAGATTTGGATAAAAAAGACATAAAATGGATGAACATGGATGAATATATGATGAACACAATGAAAACCCTCAATTTGATCTTTAATTTGATTGCATCAGATATTACAAGTGGAAACCCTCAATCAATGACTCATTCAAGCCCCTAAAAACCCTAATTGCCATTTACTATTTATAGCCTAATGACACTTTGGACTAATGACAATTAGGACCCTAAACTTAGACTAAAACATGACAATTGGAAATAATACAAATAAAACCTAATGTTTAGTCTAATATATATTTTGTCATTAAGACAAAATATATATATTACATTAAATACTAAAATGACGAAAACGATTAAATATATTTTGTGTTGTTGACACAAAATATATTTATTAACAATAAAACTCCGTCGCCTTCAACGTCTTGTCTCTAATCTTTGCCCCGAACGCGTAGTCTTGACTTTTGCGTTGACTTTGACCGTTGATGTTGACTTTTGTTGACTTTGAATGTGTTGATAATATTAGACTACAATTCAGGTCAAACAATAATCCCCCATAGTCTACTATTATCAACGTCTTGCATCGTGTTCAGCACCGATAAGTCAATACTGTTGGATCTTCAATTTGGTAAGCTTCAGTCGTAATTTCAGCTCCAACAAAACTCCCCCAAGACTGATGCTTGCCAAATTATGTTGCTGAAGATCTTTTATCTCACAAGCTCCCCCATTTAATATGCTCCCCCATTTTGCGTGCATCCTTTCTTAAAATCTAGAACGGCTCTCCAACTATATTTTCTTGAGTGCTTCAGTAGATGTAGGAGGAGGCTTCCTAGCTCGGTATCTTCTGAAAAACTTTGAGGAACAGGTTCTCTGGTCAGGTGCTTTGCTCAACTGATGATCGGCCATCACTTGCAGCAAATATCTGTAACACAGTTACAAACAAAATCTCGAGAGTTCTCATTAGATCATTTCATTAAACAAAATAAACCCGTGTTTATTTGTGTATGAAAACAAACGTACCCGTGTCCATTTGTGCGTGCAATTTCCCGTGAAATGCATGTGAAAATGATATCATTTTAATAGCATAATATGGAAGACTTGAAAATAATTTGAAATTAAAAATCTTTTTTGATTTTTTTTAATTAAAAATTAAAAATTCGGAAATGAGAGGACGAGTCCGACAAGATCACAAATATTTTTGACAAAGAGAACACATCCCATAAAGGTACACACGACCAACAAGACTCAAGAACCCAAACATAAAAATAAAATAAAATAAAAACTTCATGAAAGGATATCAGATAATGTGTTTCGAACGACCATCCGGAGAAACAAAGACTTGACTAGATTGTCAATATGTTTGTCCATTTAAACCCATGCCTTGTTCCTTTCAACAGATAATCTGTGATGGTCTTATCATGTTTTAGGTTCGATTTGAAGAAACTCATGCAACTCGGTCCCCACAGACATCTTGGTAAAGAAACTTGTCCTATCATCAGGGTTTATAGAGCAATATGATTGACTTTGCTTGAATTTCGTGAATCAAATTTTGAATATTGATCAATTTACGAGCCTCTTTTGACATTCTGCATTTTTGCATTTTTGGGAGTGGAGCTTGTCAACAATGATTCTTTTGAATACATTGCGACTTATTATTTGGGAAACTCAAATGGTTAGAGCTCCAGGTCTATACTGACGTATAACAGAGGAGATAAACATTTGAGTATGCTCGGTGAATCTTCAGGTCAATACTTCCGTATAGCAGAGAAGATCCACCAACTCCAGGTCAATACTTCTGTATAGCAGAGGAGTTAAGCACTTTGACTCAATACATTCTGAGGAGTTAACAAGTAACTCACTCAGAGGTTTTTCTGAAGAGCAACACTAGCAGCTTTTTATTTTGTTTTGCTAACTAGAAACTCAATTCAGGGTTAGGGTGTGGGTGATTTGGGATTTTTTAGGGAAATCAAAGCAAAGATTTGACGCTCTCAACCCATTTTTGACAGGACTTGTATCTTTGTGCAGACCAATCATGTCAAGGAGATAATCCTTATTGCCGAGTTCTTGAACTTAGTTTGATCACAGCATTGTTGTCTAATCGTATTTAGGCTGAGCCTATTGACACATCATCACACAAATTAATATCCTCCTTCAGATGCTTTCCATACAAACCTGAAACCTTCAAAGAACACAAAATATTTACATAGAATTTTGAGCAATGATATTCAGTACATCCATTTAGGATATTACTCCCCCAAAATTTCTATTTCAGCACAAAATTGAAATTTTCAAAAGACTCAAGAGCGACCTCAAAAAGATGTGAAAACTTGATCAAAAATACAAGTAAAAATGATAGGCTCCCCCATTTTTTTGTGGTTTTTTTTAATTTATTTTTTATACTATCTACTATATATAAAATAGAAATTACCAATGAAACGCCTTCCATATTACCCTATCAAAAGATGATAAATGAGTTATCAAGAAAAATGTAGTGGCTGTGAAAATCAAAGAAAGATCCAGAATGTGGATAAGATACCAAAACCATAACCTGTTTGTTCCGCCTCAAATTTGAATAAGGAACATTCTCTGTCAGTAAACCGGATTACTAACAGTCCTCCTGAAATGTTCCTGCACTCATTAACAGATTAGTTAGAAAGGGGAACCCAGGCCATCGTAGTCCTGGGCATTCCATTTTCATCAGTGTAAGACACATGTTTAAACACACAACGAGTTTTTGTATCACTTATCTTTTCCTCTTTCTTTTTAATTTGCCAAATTTTTTTAGGTTCAAACATTTTCAATTTGAAAGAGTTAAATGTGAAAATCATTTTCTGTTTAAGCCCCGAGGAAAAATAATTTTGTTTTGATGATGTTCTCATATTCATCTTTGAATCATGTGAAACCGGCTTCACATGAGAAGGTGGGGATGGAATGTTCGTCATCCGACCATTCAAAGATGTATGATTTTTACCTTGAGATTTGGAGAAACAAACCTGTTTACCTTTACCAAGTGAAGGATTCTTTCTAGACACTGATCCGGAGAAGCAAACCTGTTTGCCTTTACCGTCCGAAGCATGTCCTTTTGGGCATTTCTTGAGCACGTGATCATCCTTTCCACACTTGAAGCAAGCCTTGAATGGCTTTTGATGCTTGATTGGCCTGTGTGGAGTAGCTGGGGGTGGAGCTTGCTTTGAGCTTGATGCAACTTGTTGAGAGGCTTGTGGCATCTTTTGTCGAGTAGTGAGAGAGAAACAAACTTGTGGCTTCTTTTGTTGAGTTGTGGGTGGTTGCCTGATTTTTTTTTTGCTTTGTTGGATGGGAGATGAGATCTTCACTTGCTTATTCTCAAGTCTTTTACAAACTTGAGATAGGATGGACAGAGGTGAAGGCTTCTTCTTTTGAGCTTTTGATGGATGGCTGACTTGTCTTGCAGCTGGAACTGAGATCCGGATTTGTCTTGATTCAGGTTTTGGAAGCTTCTCAGATTTGACAGGTTCAGGTGACATCTTGATCTTTGGATCTCCGAGACTCTCCTTTGTCTTTGATTCATCATCCGAACTTGTCCAATCTTCAATGGGCACTTCTTCTTCCAGCGTATCTTGATTGATAGGAATTGAGTGTGTTGATGTGATCGGAGCTTGATGATCAAGTGATTCCTGAATTAACTCTTCCTTCTTATTCCTGACAGGCTCAAACGTAGGAATTTCACCTGCTTTAAACTTATCAAAGAAATTAGAAGTAACAACCGTTATAGGATTAGAAACAACAGGAACTGAGCAATCATTAGCTTGACTGTCAGTACCCGTTTTACTATATCCCATACCAGTCGAAGAATCATAATCATCTCGCACCTCCTTCAAATTAACTCCCTCTAGACCTGTATGCAAACTGTTAGATTCTTGTTCAAACAAATCATTTTTAGGATGAGGTTTAGGTGTTGGTGAATAACACACAGTGAATGGAGGCGGAAAAACCGTCTGAACATCTGTGTCATATCCAACCCCATCTTTTAACCTAGCCCCCCTTTGTTTTGAAGCAAGCTCATTCATTTTCATACTAGCGACAGTCCACTTATCAAGTTTTGTTTGAAGTTTTGTGGATTCATACTGTGCAAATATGAGTCTTTCACTTAAAAGATTTATTTCAACATTTCGTTCATAAAGATTTCTTTTCAAAAGTTCAATTTCAGCCAACGCTTCTTTGAGTTTAATCGAATAAGAGACTTCATTTTTTTTAAGTTCAGTATTTATGGTGGTTAATTCAGCTTGATTTGTTAACAAAAGTTTATTAGCTTCATGCACACCAAAAAGACGAACTCTGCATGCAGATGAACACATGTCTTGAACAGTCTCATAAGGAAGTTCCATAATGACTTTTTCAACAGCCAGTGCCTTGTCACAGTTGCAGATCCTTGTATTTCTTTTCAGTTCCTCTTCCTTTGCCTTCAGCATCTCTTCATCCTCAGCTTCCTTCTTTCCTTCATCATTTTTCTCATCTTTGTCATCAACAATTGACTCACAATCAGATTTACTCTCACTATCAGCTATCGAAGCAACACAAATTTCTATGACGTTCTCCCTTATCTCTGCAGTTGATTTCGAGTCAGATCCCATTGACTTCAGTCTTTCGGTCAATTCAGTTTTGTAATCAAGTATGCTGGTAACCGATGAGATGAGGCCAGTATTTATCGTGTTGGTTTGAGGATGAAGAACAGCTTGGTAAAACTCATTTCTTTTGATATCCAACTCAAAAGATTTTAATATGTCCATCACCTCCGCCAGTTTGTAATCAGTAAATCATCTTTCTCTTCTAATCGATTTTCCATGTGAACTCCACTCTGGTGGGAGAGAATCAAGCAATCTCTTAACCCGTTCATGATTTCCAAGTTCTGGATCATGCTTCTTCAGGTTATTTGCCACCATCACAAATCAATCGAGAAACTCAGGCATCCTTTCATTCTTTAAAACTGCAAAATTATCAAACCGGCTTTGTGCCATTGTGAGATCATCAGATTCGAAAGATTTAAAAAGTTCGGCATAAGCCATTTTTTTAATCGATAACCCGTTTAAAATTTGGCCTAAAAATAAATTTTGGAAAGTCTCGGCCACTGACAAAACTTTTTCAACTTAAATGAAAAATTTTGGCCCAAAGATTGACAGAAATAAACTCCCGGCCAAAAAGACGTTTCTTTTTTAAAAAAAATTTAAAGTCCACTCAAAATTTAAAACTTGAACTCCCGGCCACAAGACGTCACTTTTTCAAATTTTAATGACGACTTGTACAAAAACGCCCATAAATTTTTTTAAATTTAACACCCGGCGAAATAATACGAAACCAACTCCAACAATTATGGCCCAATAGTTAAAACACTAACTCCCGGCCATTAACAAAAATATTTTAACTTAAATGACAAAATTTTGGCCCAAGGATTGACAAAACAAACACCCGGCCAAAAACGTTACTTTTAAAAAAGAAATTTAACGTCCACTCAAACGAAAATGGCCCAAAAATTTTAAACGCTAATTCTCAGCCAAATTTTAACAAATCTCTCAACCTTTTAGTTTGATCCATCATATAGAATAAATCACATCCCAAATTATTTTTAATCAATCTAAGCACATTTTAGTTTTTTTTTTTTTAACAATCCAAGTCCACGTTTTCAAAATTCATTTCATCAAATTTCTAAAAATTAACTTGTTGCAATGCGTGAATGTTTAAAGAAAAAAAAAACCCCTATTTCAAACAATTTCAACCAATCATTGACCAACCTTATCTACCTCTTTTAACTACAACACACACACACAAACAACAATTCACAGCTTTATCTCTCTCTCTTTCTTGACACTCTCTCTAACCACAATAACACCAATACTTCAACAACACACAACAACAACGTACAAAAAAAAATCTGCAACTCTTTCTAGTTCTATCTCTCTCTCTACTCTATCCACCAACACAAACACACAACCTTATCTCTTGTCCACACTCAAACAAACACACACACTAACTGCTGCAATTTGTTTTTCTCTCACAAACAAACACACACTCAAACATTAACACAACATCAACATTACAGATTTGCTGCTGCTCGAAATCATTCTTCTTCTTCTTCTACATTCAACAACAACATCAAGCATCCACAACTCCCTCTCGAAATCAAACACACACACAAGCAACATTAACACAGCAGCATTAACATACACACGCACATCTTACAGCTTCAACTCTCTCTCTTTCGTCACTTTAAACACACACAAACAATCAAGAACCTGCTGCAGTTAACAACAACACAAACAACACACACTGCAGTTCGATTCTTCCTCTCTTTCTCAAGTTCGATTTCCGACTGCTTAACAACACATCAACACAACAGCAGCTCACATACACAAACACAGATCGATCTACTGCTCGTTTCCTTCATCTTTGCAGCTTAACAACATCAACACACACACATAAAGTTTGCTGCTGCTCTTCATTATGTTTACTCTACCTGGTTCGAAGCAACAACAACAACACACACGAACAATCGCAACAACATGGATCTTCTTTTAAACGATCACAAGCACACACGAGAACACTCTCTCACTTCAAACTCTCTCTTCTTTTCTGCTAAAAACAGCTGCAGCACAACATCATCCATATAGCTGCTTCCTCTCTTGTTCTTTTCTTTGAACATACACACACAAACGACTCAAGAGCCTGCTGCTACTTTTTTTTAAAAGTTTTGTGGGGTTGGTGGTGATAGCAACGAGTAGAGGTATGGTTTGGTCGAGTTTTAGATCCGTTAGGGTTTTAATTTTTGGTTTGGGTTTTGGTGTATGGATCTGGTTTGGGTTATGGTGACGTGGGTAAAGTTAAATGGTTTATGGTTAAATGGTGATGTGGTTTTAATTTTTGTTTGTAGATCTTGTGTAGTGTTTGTGGATTTTGAATGTTGGTGCAAGAAATAAGTCAAAAGAAGGTAGATTCGCTCAGATCAGGAAAGTTTAGCAAGGTAGTGTTGTAAGAACGTATAGGTTCGCCGGCTTACAAAGTGTCGGGCGAACTTATAGGTTCGCTAGGAACAACGGGCGAATCTATGCAAATACTTGGTATAGATTCGCTCAAAATTTTGAACTTTCGTTCAGATATTAACTAGATTCGCTGATCTTGCAGATTTGAAGATTTGAAGAACACCAAGAACACACACACACTGTGTGTGAGAGAAAGTCTCAGATCTGAAAATTTTCTTCTATTTTCTGGCAGATCTGAGCATGTAGATTTCAAATGTGTTGTTGTTTTGCTGAGATCTGATGTTTATAGTTGTAGATCTGATGATTTTTGAAATCAGATCTGGTTTCTCTCTCTAAAACCCACCAGATCTACTTTCTCACTCTAAAACCCTTTCTTCTACCTTTAAAATTTCTTCATAAATCTTCAATAACAACAGTAAATCTTCAATAAAATGATTCAATTGGATCTCCCTTAGGCTCTGACACCAATTGTTGGTCCCATTAACACTATTGAATCAGTAATTTTATGAAGATTTGGATAAAAAAGACATAAAATGGATGAACATGGATGAATATATGATGAACACAATGAAAACCCTCAATTTGATCTTTAATTTGATTGCATCAGATATTACAAGTGGAAACCCTCAATCAATGACTCATTCAAGCCCCCAAAAACCCTAATTGCCATTTACTATTTATAGCCTAATGACACTTTGGACTAATGACAATTAGGACCCTAAACTTAGACTAAAACATGACAATTGGAAATAATACAAATAAAACCTAATGTTTAGTCTAATATATATTTTGTCATTAAGACAAAATATATATATTACATAAAATAGTAAAATGACGAAAACGATTAAATATATTTTGTTGACACAAAATATATTTATTATCAATAAAACTCCGTCGCCTTCAACGTCTTGTCTCTAATCTTTGCCCCGAACGCGTCGTCTTGACTTTTGCGTTGACTTTGACCGTTGACATTGACTTTTGTTGACTTTGACTTTGACTGTATCAACTATAGGGAATTGAACAAGTTGACTATGAAGAATCGTTACCCTTTGCCCAGGATAGACGACTTATTCGATCAGCTGCAAGGTGCAAGTTGGTTTTCAAAGATAGACATTCGTTCCGGTTATCATCAGTTGAAGATTAGAGAGCAAGATATACCGAAGACAGCATTCCGCACGAGATACGGACATTATGAGTTCTTGGTCATATCCTTCAAACTGACAAACGCGCCAGCCGCGTTTATGGATTTGATGAATCGCGTGTGTCGACCAATGTTGGATAGCTCCGTAATTGTATTTATCGACGACAATTTGATTTATTCAAAGAACGAAGGCGACCATGCGTGTCATTTGAAGGAAGTGTTAGAGATGCTACAGAACGAGAAATTGTATGCTAAGTTCTCGAAGTGTGCCTTTTGGTTACGAGAAGTTCAGTTTTTGGGTCATGTCATAAACCACGAGGGGATCATGGTTGACCCATCGAAGATTGAGGCAGTTATGAAGTGGGAAATTCCCAAGACGCCATATGAGATCTATAGTTTCTTGGGTTTAGCGGGTTATTATAGAAGATTCATTCAAGATTTCTCCATGATAGCCTCCCCGCTAACGAAGTTGACAAGAAAGAAGGTAGTATTTGATTGGGGAAAGATCAGCAAGAAGCGTTTAATAAATTGAGAAAAAGGTTAACCGAAGCCCCCATACTAATGTTACCTGAAGGGAATGACGATCTAGTGGTTTATTATGATGCGTCACCACAAGGTTTAGGATGCGTGCTTATGCAGCAAGGAAAAGTAATCGCTTACGGATCGAGGCAGTTGAAGGAAAATGAGGTGAACTACCCGACTCATGATCTTCAGCTTGCGGCAGTTGTTTTCGGTTTGAAGATATGGAGACATTATCTGTACAGAACGAAGTGTGCATTGTACACCGATCATAGGAGTTTGAAGTATTTCTTTGAGCAGAAAGATCTAAATATGAGACAGAGAAGGTGGTTGAAGTTGATCAAGGATTACGACTGTGAGATTCATTACCATCCAGGAAAGGCCAATGTAGTGGCCGATGCCTTGAGTAGAAAGGAAAAACATGAACCGGTTCGGGTTAGAGCTTGCCAGTTGATTATTACACCTGGAGTCATGGAAGAGATAAGGAGGGCTCAAATAGCGGCCCTAAAGGAGGATCAGATTAAGACAGAAAGAATGATTGGAAAGGAGATAGAACTGACCGAGAACACTTATGGTGTAAGGACGATATACGGTAGAGTGTGGGTACCCCGATTCGGGGAGATACGGAAAGGTATACTTGATGAAGCACATAAGTCCCGATACTCAATCCATCCAGGAGGTATAAAGATGTACCAGGATTTGAAGAGGGATTATTGGTGGCCTGGTAAGAAAAGAGAGGTAGAAGCGTATGTAAGTAAGTGACTGACTTGCCTTCAAGTCAAGGCGGAACATCAAAAACCATATGGTAAGATTAAGCTGTTGGAAATACCCGAATGGAAGTGAGAGCACATCACCATGGATTTTATTACGAAATTACCACGAACTCCTAAGGGGTATGATGCTATATGGGTGGTTGTGGACATGTTGACAAAGAGTGCTCACTTCCTACCAATCAAGGAGGCAATAAGTTCAGAGAAATTAGCCGAGATATTTATCAAAGAGGTTGTGGCAAGGCATTGAATGCCGGTGTCCATTGTGTCTGACAGGGACACCCGATTTACGTCAAAATTTTGGAAGAAATTTCATGAAGAGAATGGAGCAAAGCTCCATATTAGTTCAGCTTATCACCCGCAAACTGACGGATAGTCGGAAAGAACGATCCAGACGCTGGAAGATATGCTTAGAGCCTGCGTGCTCGAATTTGGTGGTAGCTGGGACAGCCATCTGCATTTGGCAGAATTCTTCTACAACAACAGCTATCACGCTAGTATAAAGATGCCGCTGTATGAAATGTTGTACAGAAGGAGATGTAGGACTCCCGTATGCTGGGGAGAAATTGGCCAGAGAAAACTCGGAAGTTTAGAGGTAGTCGAAGCCGCAACGAAGAAATTAGAAAGGATTAAAGAGAGTATGAAAGCGGCTAAAGACAGACAAAAGTCTTATGCCGATAGAAGTAGAAAGGATATTGTGTTCTAAGTGGGGGACAAAGTCATGCTAAAAGTGTCCCCATGGAAGGGAATCATTCGATTTAGGAAGAGAGGAAACTTAAGCCCTCAATTCATCGGGCAGTTTAGAATTATTGCACGAGTGGGAGACGTTGCTTATCGATTGGATCTCCCAGAAGAATTGAGTAGGATTCACCCCACCTTTCATGTGTCGCATTTATGCAAATGTTTAGCTGATGAAAGTATGGCAGTGTCGTATGATGATCTAGAAATTGATGAGCGACTAAACTACGTAGAACAGCCTGTAGCGATATTAGATGAAAAGGAAAAACAATTACTGAATAAGATCGTGAAACAGGTAAAAGTTCAATGGAGACATAGGAGAGGTTCGGATGTTACGTGGGAGTTAGAGAGCGAAATGAGAAAGAATCACCCCGCGTTATTTCGTGATTAGAAGGTTTCGGGGACGAAACCTATATAAGGAGGGGAGACTTGTAACACCCCGATTTTCATGGTAAGGCATCTTTACGTGATTATGCTTATATAGATGTGCATTTACATGATTATGATTAAAATGATGTATGACGCTTATGATATATGCTATGTTTACGATAAATGTGGTGCTTATGAAAAATACGATGAAGAACAAAAATGATTATAAATGTACGTGAAAGTAAAACGTAATGACTAATTACTTGGTAATAAGAAAAAGGGAAGGATTAATGAAGAGGTTATGATGTAATTATGGGCCATTAAGGGTGAAAGAATGAATTAGGCCCAAAATGGTAAGTGGATTAGTTAGGAGATTTACCTAAAATAGCCTAATTACCTAATTAAGGCCCAAAGCCCACCTAAAATCCTACCCAATATGGAAACGCTACTATTTAATCCACATTTCCAGCCACCATCCACCTCCTTGCAATCTCTACACCATCAAAAACACACACACAATTTCCATTTTTGTAGAAAACTAAGGCAAAGAAGAAAGAAAACCAAGATTTTTGTAAATCGAAGGGTTGATTTAAAGTTAAAAGGTGTTAAACAACAGATAATCAAGGTAAAATCATTCCCCAAAACATGTTTTCATAACATAAAACGAATTTGGCCATTAATGGAGTTTTTAAGGTTTTCAAAGGTTTCAAAAAAAAACCAATAAAGGTTGCATTTTTATGTTTAAAATCATGGAAAAAGCTTAGATTTTGTCAAATAAATGATAAAACAAGGTTTGGACGTAAAAAGTTTGAGATTTGGTTGAAAAACAAGGATTTTGGGTTGAAAAGGAGCTGAAACCCCCTTTTGCGAAACTGTGCATTCATAATGCGAAAGTAGTGTTCTTTTTGAGAAACTGAGTGTCACATTTGTGAAACTGAGTGTCACCTTTGCGAAACTATAGTGTCTCATGTGTCTGAAATCTGAAGTTGTGTGTCTGAAGTGTGCATAAGTCCCAACGAAAGTTAGGCAAGAGCCTTGCGAAACTGCAAGTGAAGGTGCTACTGAAGCAGCATGCGAAACTAAGTTTCACATTTGCGAAATTCAGTGTCACATTTGCGAAACTGTTTGCGAAACTAAAGTAAAAATGACCATTTTCCATAATAACTTAAATGGAGATCGTTCATCAATAGCACTACCTTAACCTTGTCCAAACAAGCAAGATCACCTAAAGACCAAGTGAGTTCTAGACATCACTTCCATTTCGTTTTAAATACGTTTTTGAGGCTAACATGCATACCGAGATGTTTCATGGACTGTTAGGTGATAATACGTGAACTATGATGATGACGTAAGAATAAGTAACTATATACTTATATATATAAACGAATGTTTGCCTTAACAAAGTTAAGAATCCTACTGGGGATCTGATAAAACCAGCTAAGAATCCTACTGGGGATCTGATGAAACCAGCTAAGAATCCTACTGGGGATCTGATAAAACCAGTTAAGAATCCTACTGTGGATTCGATAAGACCAGTTAAGAACCACTAAGTGGGTCTCTTGTAATCAAAGAGAGCATGATGATGACTTACGAACAGACAAAGATATTACGTTATGTGCTATATGAATGTGAAGTATAATATGATGATACTATTTACGTGTAAGGATGTTTTAAAACTAGAACTCACTCAGCGTAGCTGACTTTTGTATGCATGTTAGATGATGTGCGTTAGATGAATAAGAGAGCTGCTTGGCATGGGCAAGAGCTAAAGGCTTGTTGAAGACTGGCATTGAAGAAAAGATGTTTTTAAGATCGAATTTATATTTTGTAATGTTTAAGAAGTTTTTAAGACAATTTATGATAATGTAATGATGTTTTAAACAAGTATTCCACTGCATTATAGATTTCACTAATTATATGGTTGTGTTTATGCTTATGTATGCCAACTGTGGTGCTTGTCGAAAGACGGGCGTTACAAAATTGGTATATAGTTTTCAAGCATCTAAAAAACTGCATCAAAGAATGTTCTTCTTGTTCTACCACAACCCACAGTATCTAGAGATATCAAAACCATTCAGAGTGCTTTTACCAGCTTAGATCCCTTTGATGTCAAAACCTGTTGATGCTCACAAAAAGAGACAAGAACTAATTGAAATGTTTCCTAGTGAAACCGGAGCTTACAATGTTCTATTGGAGACACGGGAAGTATGGAACAAAGCATCAATTCACACAAACACACTTTAATTGATAGGTTCAATTGGATCGTGAAAATCGCTCAATGATCAGAATAACATAAACACAAACACAGTTTAATCATTCACACAGTTCATACTAATAATTCTCTTTGTATATTGATGATCAAAGCAGTATTGTGATACAAAATGCAGGAGAAAATAAATCACACACACAAGTTCTCTCTCTTACGTGAATATTGTGATCTAGCCTCTCTCCTCACACTCTCTCACTACATGCTTTAAAGCAAACAAATACAAGTTTAAGGAATATAACAAAATAGACTGATAGGTTCAATTGGATCGATAATATCACTCAAATGATCAGAATAAAGCGTACAAACAATCGATTCAATCACAAACACAGTTCATACTCATAAATTCTCTTGTATATTGATGATCAAAGCAATTCGTAGTACAAAGTGCAGGAGAAAATAAATCACACACAGTTAATTCTCTCTCTAACAGTGTAAAAGTGATCTAGCCTCTCTCCTAACACACGCACACTACATGCTATAACAAACAAAATGCAAGTTTAAGGAAAATACATAATAAACCCTAAACTATACAAACATATAAACAAAATACAAAGTAAATCTTAACAAGGAAATAACCCTAACAGTACTCCCCCTAAGATTTATCTTTGAATCTTCAAAAACTTCAATCTTTTTCTTCATTTATCAGCATCAATCTTCAATCTTTTTCTTACCATTCTTCTGGCTCTTCTTTCACATCCAGCAATTCTCGTCCTTTATACTCTTCTTTTTCTTTCAAGGCTTCTTCAATGCAGGATTTGAACTTTTCAGCGATCTTAGCTTGTCGAGGCTTGGATTCATTCGTCAGAATTGGCAAAGCATTCATGCGTCTAAGCGAATCCAGATTTAAACCTGCAAAATCGATATTAGCATAAAACTCAAATGGCAACTCTTGGCCTTGAACTTTCACTTCCAAAGTACCCTTTCTACTGATCCGCATATATTCTATCTCTGGTATATCAACCATCACGAGATTAGAATTTAGTAGTGCCTTTCTCACACGAATCTTCTCTGAAGCCGCAGCAATTACTTCAATCATCACTGTAAATAACCTTCTATCAGCTTCAGCAAGGGCATCTTTACACTTCTCAATTCTATAACTTCTCAAAAAATCAATATATGACGGATGCAGCAATTTCAACTCAAAAGTACTAAAGAGTGTGATCATGTCCTTATCCCAATCCTCCAAATTGCGAACAAGCTTCAGTTCAAACGTTTCCTGATTGTAGAACACTCTGAGTATCGGCTTTGTTATTTGACTTCCATCTATAACCTTCAATCCAGGATCTGTAATCTTGTCAAAATATTCGTCCGAGAACTCTTCTAAGTACATATCCTCGGTTACCAC
Source organism: Tagetes erecta (assembly GCA_030867185.1). NCBI lineage: Eukaryota > Viridiplantae > Streptophyta > Magnoliopsida > Asterales > Asteraceae > Tagetes > Tagetes erecta. The sequence continues at coordinate 22,963,798 of CM061487.1, forward strand.
CAATCTCTTCTTCTTTCTCTGTTTCTTTGCTTGCACATATGCAGTGTCTTCTTGTTGACCTCTAAAGTCGAGAAACTTTGCAGTTCTACTCAATCCAGCATCAAGAAGCATCACGCATTTCTCACCACGCTCAGCATGCGTGTGATTAATTAGCCTCAATTTGTGCAACTCTTTCAGATCCTGAACTTCCAATTTGAAGATGCTTGAATAGTAATGATAAACGTCACATAAACCATTTACCCTCTTGATCATAAATGCATCAAAAACTTCATCATATTTCCACGCGATTATCTTCACCTTCTTATTTTTCTCAGGCACAATCATCGAATCTAATAACTCAGCAATTGATTGTCCTTTACTCAGCAGTGACCTAACAATGTCACCTGCTGTTTCTGATTTGTGCCAACTCTCACGCACCTCCATTGGTATATTGTAAGATTTAGCTTCGCTTGGAAACATATCCATCAGTTCATGTCTTTTCTTATGTGCATCTTCAGGTAAAGCCATTACTGGAATCTCTTTTGGACCTAACACTTTAAATCTCTTCGTCAGTTCAAAGTACTGAGGATTGTTATAATCCAAATAAAACATCCTGTTATACATTTTCTCTGTCTTCATGAAACTGACTACAATCTTCCTCAAAGATCCAGATTTCAGCCTCTGCAAAGTTTTATATGGATAGTTCCTCGAACTCAACCAACTTCGCATCTCATAAGCAGTCATTTCATCTGGGTTCTGATGATAAAGCTCAGTAGGAGGCAAATCTTCTATATTCAAGCTTTCTTGCATCGGAGTCCATTCACCCATCTCAACCACGAACTCTTTTTGATCAGCTTCGGTTTTATCTTGAGCTGTGATGCACTTCTCATACTCCTCATTAATCTGAGTTACTGTCAAACCATTCAAGAATACAGAGTTGTACTTCATTCTTTCTAAATACGCAAACCTCTGATCCAAATCGTCTGGCAATTCTTCAACAGTATTCTGTACTGGCTCTGGCTCAGCTTCATCCTCAGACTCAGTCCAATCTATGTCTAAATCATCCAACGCCTCTATCATAGGTGCATCGTCAGTTTGAACCGGCTCAAACTGACTAGCAACTTCAGCTTCTATTTTAGTTTCAGGCTTGTCAACAACTTCAACAGCTTCAGCTTGAATCGGCTCAAACTGAACTGTATCTCCAGAGTTAACTTCTTTCTCACTATCTGTTGTTTCAAATACTTCGGTTTCAGCTTCAGATACAATTTCAGTCTCAGCAACTTTCTCAGTCTCATCTTCAGCTACAGATTGAATCGGCTCAATCTGCACTGCTTCATCAGTTTTTGCCCTTTTCGAACTTTCTTCATCACCAAATATCTCTGGTATAGCATCTATTTTCCTCTTTCCCTCAGCTTTGTCCATCTTGACAGTTTCAGCTTCAGCTTCATCGGGAATAATAATTGGTGATTCAATTAAAATACCAGCATTCGCAACACCTCGAGCTCTAGTCAAATAAACTTTGGGCACTTCAGCTCCAGTCACTTCAATAATTTCTTCAGAAAAGTCTTTATCTGAAGACGAGCCAGCCTTCTTTGGTCTCATTTCTTCCAATTCTTTTTCTAACATCTCTTTCTCAGCTTCCAATGTGTTACACTCAGCCTTAACCTCAGTATAATCATACTTTAGATTTTCATACTCCTCCTTCAATTTCTCATGTTCATCTTTCAACTTAGCATGTTCAATTTTCAACTCCAGATGGTCAGAATCCAACTCTTTGAAAATCTTCAGATTCTGATTGTGAATGTCCCAGTATTCATCAAATCTCTTCTTTTTACGTTCATTTGATGCTTTCAACAAGTCATTTGATTTAATCAAATTTTCCACAATCTCTTCTAATTCAGCAATGCGTTTCTCTTTCTCTTCATAAATCTCATCAACACTTGGCACAATGTTTGGTGAAGACTCCAAACGTTGTCCAATGTTTTCAGCAATCTGTGGTGATATGGTGGGAATAGGGTCAGTAATGCCAGCATCCACTTCATCTATCTGTGCAATAGATTCAGCTTCGGCCATTACTGCCTGAGCAATCTCAATCACATCAACCTCTTCAGGCTTTTCTACTGTTTTCTTCTTCTTTCGAACATAAGTTACAGAAACATCTCTTGTAATTTCCACAACATCTTCTTCAATTACCGAAGCAACCTCCGTAGGTTCTTCTATCACCACATTTTCTACTTCTATGGGTTCAGCCTCCTCTGAATTAGATTCAGATTCAGCATCATTACCACCATCAACATTACCATCATCACCATCACTGTCTTCATCCTTGTCACCATCATCATTACCATCATTACCTTCATCATCTTCTGGATGACGAGCAAAGTACTCGTCATCATCCAATAAATCATCTGGCACCTCATCCACAAGGTCCATTGGATCTACAATCTCACCATGAGATATATGATAGTAAATGCCTTCTACATCCTCTTCATTGTTTACTATATCTCTCATATAGTCAAACAAAGCAATATCAGGCACATTCCCGATACTCATCTTTCGGTAAGAGAGATCGTTCATGTCCTCAGTATACAATATGCCTCCAGCATAACCTTCACTTCTGATGATAGGATAGGCAATGTTTATCATCAGTTGCAAAAACCTTGGGTACATAAGAAATTTGAATCTCTTGCCCTTCACCAAGTTGAACACAAACCCATTCATTATCCACCTTGACATGTTGAATGGTTTGTTTTCTGCAATGGCTACAATCGGGGATGCAATGTCAGAGGGAAAATTATCAAAACCAGCACTTCTCCTTGACATGCATTGCTGTACCACATAACACAGCAATTTGTACTTCCTTCCCAACTTGGCTCTGTAAAACTGTGACTTTGGAAACACAGGAGGATGTCCCATGTTCACAAAACAAGCTTTACACTCCTCCATGGTCAGCTCATCTAACATACCAACCTCATCCTCATCTATCCTCAGAGCCTGCCTAATAGCATCTTCTGTAACATTCAGTACCCAGTCTCTAGTGATATGTCCTCTAACCATAACATCACCATTCTCATTCCTCACAACCTCTGCTGATCTCCAGAAGCTCTTAATCAGCCTTGCATATATGACCGGTTTGGCACATATAGCATATACATACTTAGTCCTCTTAATGAACTGAATCATATCTCTATAACCCTCTGTCTCAGGAAGTGATTCATCTAAACATGCTACTAGATTATGTTTAGGTTCAAATTTGAGACTCTCCATCTGTTAAAAACACACACAAACACAAAACAAGGCAAATGTATTAGATTCTTCATAAACATATCAAAAATTTTAATAAGTGTTTAACTAAAAGTTATAAAGCAAAACATTAACATAATCTATTTAAATCCTAAATTGTTCTAATAACCTGATTTTCATCATTTTAATCAAACAACATTGAATTTTAAAGATTATATTTTATGTTTAAGCTTTTAACAGTTACTCACTTAGGCACAATTTTGACAAATTTATGATGAAAAAGTTCAACATGTTTTGGTTCAGTTTTAACAAGTTTAATCACTTTTAAACAGATATTTCATTGTTTTTATGATTAACTTTTAAAAGCTTCAAAGTTCAACAATGGCGATTTATATCAGTTAAGAACATTTCACTTTATTCTGTTGATTTTAAGGTGTTTTAGTGCAAATGAATGATTGAATGTTGATAATCGACAGTTTTTAACCCTAAAACAACATTCGATTTCAGTTTTAATGCTCAAAATCAAAGTGTCGATTCAAGTTCAAAACACTGTTCATCATCGTTTTTCCTTTTAACAGTTGATTTGCAGGTCGATTTAGGTCAAAAACACATAATCTCTACCTTAATCAATCTATTAATCTTGTTATAGAGCAACAGATTGACTATGATAACAATGGCGATTTGAAGTTCAGAGTGTTTGGGTGAAAGTGAATGTGTGTGAAATGATAAGTGTTTGTGAAGAGGCGGTATTTGTATCGTCAAAAATTTTAGGTCAAACTTTAAGTGCCGGGTCAACAAAAGCAAAATAGGCCCAATAACCTTGCCGGGTCAAGTACTGTAGTGACGGGTCATGTACTGTAGTTACGGGTCAAGTACATAAAACAAGTCACCAACATGTGAAAATCACTTGACGGGTCAAGCACTGTAGATACGGGTAAGTCACTGTAGTGACGGGTAAGGGTTTAAGGAACAACTACACCTGATGGTTTTATTCATCACCCGGCAGAATAGTTGTTATCAAAACATCACCCGGCAACCTTCTTCATCACCCGGCAACACAGTTGCTTTCCTTCTTCATCCGGCTTGCTTTCTTCTTTACACGGCAACCTTTGACAACCTTCTTCACACGGCACACACTTCTTCATTACCCGGCAACATAGTGTCATATCTTTACACGGCAACAAACCTTCTTCATTACCCGGCTGTATAGTATACACTTGTCACCCGGCAAGATATCTATGACCTTCACCCGGCTGTATTTGACATGATCATTGCCCGGCTGTACAGTGGTCATAAAATCTTCACCTATTTCCTCAATCACCCGGCAAGTATCAGACTTACAACTTTACACGGCTGAACAGTTCTTTACCCGGCTGTACAGTTGTATCTGATATCTTTACCCGGCAATAATACTTAAGCAATTTCTTCAATTTTCCTCGTCTGTTGACTTTTTCAACGATCATTTATTGCACCTGCAACATTCTCCGACATATTAATTAGACAAGATATCCTTAAAGAATGTTTGTCATATTAATTATCAAACAACATTAAACATTGCAACAAATTAATTTTCAATTAAAAATCAATTTTTCTTTTCCTTTTTTAAAAATGTTTTTGCACAACCAATTTTTTTATATCCCGAAGCAATTTTTTTTAAAAACAAATTACAAGACCCTGAGTTTGTTTTTAATACATCCAATACCTTTGCTTTTCATAACTTATAATCTTGTTCATTCAAAACACACTTATTCAAAACAAAATATTTTTGGATTTTTGTAGATATTTTTCTTCAATTTATTCTCCCCCTAAACTTGAAATTTCTTGAAATTTTTAAGTTTAACAAGGATGTTGATATGTCAATAATGATTCCATATGCCTGCACACACAAAGCACACACATTAAAATAAATACATATGCAATGCAATGAATCAAAATATCGCAGTGAGATCATACCACACATTATCTGAACATGTTTTGCAAGTTTTGAATAGACATTTGACTTATGCTTGATTGAGTGATGATATGAAAACATACCAATTAGCTCGAATTGACACACTTACTTTTTCAGTATCATGATGATATTTAAGGTTCGATTAGAATGACTTATGTGATCCACATGTAGACATATGTATTTCCTTATCTATCACTACCTGAATGCATATTGCACAGAACCAGGTCACTTACAGTCATACACAGTGTGGAATCTGGGTTCTATTTGGATTTGGTCCACTTTGGGACTTCTTTTTAATTCCAACTTTGGGAATTTTTCTTTCTTTTCCTATCGTTCCCCTTGGGAATCTTCTGAATTCCATTTTGGAATTTTTTGTTTGGTGTTGGTCCACATTTGGGACTCTTTTTGTTCCATTTTGGAATCTTTTGCTGCATCTTGAAGCTCAAACGAGACTTCGTGTGAGACTTCAGGTCTGTGGGTACCACAACAAAGAAGCTCACGATGCGGTTCATCACACTGAATACACTGCATCGTTACCCGATCATGCACAACTATCATCACAAGCAATGTTTCAAAAGATATATATCTAGACATGTATAACAATGGAACTTAACACAAAGATCATTAAGTTTATGTTTGTCAACAATCAACTTACTTGTTCAGTCTAATTGCCTGAGCTGTCTAGCACATCAATTAACATTCATCAGTCTTTATTAAAAATGATGTAACAAATAATGTCTAGTGTATCTATCATTTCTCACTTTTTGCAATATAGATTCTTATGACATGATATTTTCTTTTCTTTTTGCTTTTATATTTTGTTTTAGCTTTTCTATTTTCTTTTTCATGCACACACACAATGCAAAACATAAAATAAAAGGCAAAGGAATCAAAACTTAACATCAACTTATTATATTTTTGGCTTTTATATTTTCTGATTTTTTTTTTTTTTTTTTTTTTTTTTGATTTTCGATAAAATAGAATCAATCATGATTGATTAATCCTATGGATTGAATTAAAAATTCAAACCGGCCTGACAAAAATGATTTTGTGAAAAGATCTGCCAGTTGTTTGTCGGTATGAACTTTAATCAAGATTATTAAACCTTTTTCAGAGTTGTCTCTTAAAAAGTGATATCTAATTTCGATGTGTTTGGTTTTAGAATGTTGAACAGGATTAGCAGTTATAAACATAGCAGCAGTATTGTCTATGTAAATAGGAGTTTTCAGAAAGTTAAACCCGTAGTCCAGCAACTGATTTTGTAACCATAAAACCTGAGAACATCCTGCAGATGCAGCGATATACTCTGCTTCAGCTGTGGATACAGAAACATTGGTTTGCTTCTTGCATTGCCAAGAGACAAGCCTTGGACCCAAAAATTGACAACCACCAGTAGTCGATTTCCTGTCAAGAGCACAACCACCAAAATCACTGTCAGAATAGCTATATAATTCAAAATTTCCTTCATAAGGATACCATAACCCAAGATTCGGTTTCCCTTTGAGATATCTGAATATACGCTTCACAGCAATGAGATGCGACTCTTTCGGATCTGACTGATATCTGGCGCATACACACACAGCGTACATGATGTCTGGTCTTGATGCAGTAAGATACATCAGAGAACCGATCATTGATCTGTATAGTGTCTGATCAACTGCTTTGCCCTTTGGATCAGGTTGTATCTTGCAATTTACGTCAGAAGGAGTTCGGATAGTCTGACAATCTTGCATCTTGAACTTCTTCAGCAACTTTTCAACAAATTTTGATTGGTTGATAAAAATTCCGTCAGCAGACTGTTTCACTTGTAATCCCAGAAAGAAATTAATCTCCCCCATCGAACTCATCTGAAATCTTGACTTCATGATTTCTTCAAATTCTTTGCACATGGACTCACTGGTTGAACCGAAGATAATATCGTCCACATAAACTTGAACGCACAATAGATCATCATTATCCCTCTTCATGAACAAAGTTGGATCAATCTGACCTCTTGTAAATCCGTGTTCTAGTAAATGCTTGGATAATGTCTCATACCAGATTCTAGGAGCTTGATGTAGACCATAAAGAGCTTTACTCAACTTGTATACCCGATGAGGATAGTCAGGATCTTCAAAACCCGGAGGTTGTCTGACATAAACATCATCTGTAATAGGTCCATACAAGAAAGCACCTTTGACGTCCATTTGGAATACCTTAAACTTCATGAAAGACGCATATGCAAGAAAAATGCGTATGGCTTCAAGTCTTGCGACTGGAGCAAACACCTCTTCATAATCAATGCCTTCTTCCTGAGTGTATCCCTGTGCAATCAGTCTTGCTTTGTTTCTCACAACAATGCCACGTTCGTCTGGCTTGTTTTTGTACAACCATCTTGTACCTATTGCATTCTCTCCTTCAGGTAAGTCCACAAGTTTCCAAACTTCCTGTTTGCGAAACTGAAGCAATTCCTCTTGCATGGCTTCAATCCAACTATTGTCTTGCAATGCCTCTGAAATATTCTTTGGCACCACTTGAGATAGAAAACACGAATAAAGACAAACATTTGCTTGCTCTGTCTGACTTCTTGTAGTTCTCTGATTCAACGGCCCAATAATCTGAGAGACAGGATGTTTCTTGTGAATTCGATGAATAGGAATATCACCTCCTTGCACTTGAGTCTCTAGATTAGAAGTATTCAGATTTGGTAGATCTTGTAGTATAGTTGAAGTATGCGGTGTGAAATTCGGGACTTGATCTGGTGAATTGATGAAGTAATCGAATGATTCAGAAATAACTTCAACATTCGGATCCGATGATGGTTGATTTTGAACGGATCCACCATCATTAGGAGACATTTGCGAATTCACATTTTCTTCATGATTGTTTGATTCTTGATCTTCTTGCGAACCAGAAGGACCCGGAGCTTGACTGGATTTGACATGATCAGGATTGTGAAAAGACATAAATGGATATTCAGAGTTGAGATTTCCATCTTCGTCATTATCAGAATCGTCACTAAAGCTTCCTAAGTCACCTGATTCCTTCCTTGTTTTTCCTGAAAAATCAAATAAGTTAGAATTGAAAGATCTAGATAACGAATCCAAATCAAATAACCATTCGGGACCATGAGCCACTAACGGAAACGAATTTTCTAAAAACTTGACGTTGATAGTTTCAATAACAGTATTTGTTTTGCTATTAAAAACTCGATAAGCTTTAGAAACAGACGAATATCCTAGGAAAAATCCATCGTCAGATTTTGACTCAAACTTCCCGAGATGTTCATTTAGATTAAGGATCAAAACTGGACAACCAAATGCTTTCAAGTAAGAAATATTTGGTTTTCTTCCGAACACCAACTCATAAGAAGTTTTCTGTTTATCTTGAACTAATAATGTTCTATTTTGTACAAAACATGCAGTAGCAATAGCTTCATCCCAAAAAGTGATAGGGATTTTGGCATCTGCGAGCATGGATCTTGCAGCTTCAATTAGTGTCCGATTTTTCCGTTCCGCAACCCCATTTTGCTGAGGCATTCTTGGAGCACTATACTGACGAGCAATCCCCTTTTCTGCACAAAATAAATCAACATTAGCATTCTTAAATTCAGTTCCATTATCACTTCTTAAAGTTTTAACTTTGCATTCCAATTGATTTTCAATTTTAATGATAAATTCTTTCAATAATTCAGCTGTTTCAGATTTTGCATGCAAAAAATAAACCCATGAAAATCTAGTGAAGTCATCTATGATAACTAAACAATATGATTTTCTGCCGATGCTTTGAACATTTGTCGGTCCAAAAAGATCCATATGTAGCATCTGCAAAGGTTTTGAAATGGAGTTCTCGAGCTTGGACTTAAAAGACATCCGATGCTGTTTGCCCTTCAAACATGCTGGACAGAGATCAGTTGTGGAGAATTTCTTCGATGGGATTCCCACAGCGTGATTTCCAGTTACCAAACGGTTCATGTTTCTGAAGTTGGAGTGGCCCAGCCGTCTATGCCAAAGCTGACTCTCATCATTTGAAGCATGGGCAATGAGACAGGTTGTTTCGGTATCAGCGTCAATCTGTGACATATCCAACTTGTATACATCACGATCTCTTGGAGCTTTAACCACTACCCACTCATTGTCAATCTTGAAACCTGGTTTAAGAATATAACAGAAAGAATCATCAAATAAAGTTGAATAAGATTTATCACAAATTTGCGAGACACTTAGTAAGTTAAAGTTCAACTGTGCACAGTAGTTGACTTTATCAAAACTAATGACCCCATTAGATACTGTTCCTTCTCCTGTTATCTTTCCACCCGCGTCACCTCCAAACGCTACGTGAGTACCATTTTTCAGCTTGAAATCCTGAAGCAAGGCATGGTTGCCTGTCATGTGCCGGCTACACCCACTATCAACGAACCATGAGTTGATAGGTCTTCTTGGGCGTACCTGCATTTCAACAAAAACATTCAGTTAGTTTGGTCAACCCAGGCCCACACGGTCTTGGGTTTTCCGAATCTATCTGCAATAGTAACTTGTTGGTATTGAACATTTTGAAAATTTGTTTCGTTTAAAAGATTTTGATGCTGATAACTTCGTCCATTGGCGTTCAATGATTGCTTTCTCCTCAAAGCAATAAACCTTTCCTCTAGCTTAGGATCAAGGTTATTTTCAAACTTTTGATTCTTAACCATTAAAGCTCTTGGTTTAAAACTGTTAACCTGCACATTCCTTGAAAAGTTAGAAACAGAATTGTTTCGATTGAAATTTCTCAAAACCGGAGAATGACTTTGACTCATATTTTGAAAACCATATGAATTATTTCTTTGAAAGTTTGAATATGGAGTCATTTCTCTAGTCGAGTTTGATCGAAAGAAACAATCCTTTGTGTCATGGTTTCTTCTCTCACAGATATCACAAAATTTGTTAAAATAACATTCTTCTGAAGAATGATTTCTTTTGTCACAGAAACTGCAGTACCTGTTAAAGAAACATTCAGCAGTTGCATGATTATATCTATCACAAATTTCACAATGTTTCTTGCTAATCCTAAAGAGCCGATTGTTAACTCTTGATGTTGAACCAAAACGTGATTCATTATCATAGTTGTTCGGTTTTAGATTAACGTTTTTCTGTGGAGTCATTGTTTGTGCTTTTGATTGCATGGGACTTTGGTTCGATTTTAAACTGTTCTGTTTGGTCACCTTTTTGTTTTCAATTCTCTTTTCATTGACAGCGGAAGACTTAGGACCTGAACCTGTTTTCAGACCAGAGTTAGATTTGATTGGAGAATTAATTGGTTTACCATAAGATCCGTTCAAATCAAACGTTCCTGCAGACACAAACTTGATTTTCTTTTCTTTTGACACTTTCTTGATAGGTTTAACTTTGTCAGTTTTAACACTTTGAACTTTTGTGTTATCATTCGATTTTAAGACATTTTTGCCTTTTGACTGTTTTGTTTCAGATTGATTGTTCATTGTTTTCAATTTTTGCTTCTTAACATTCGAAACTTCAGTCTTTTCACTTCTGGCTTGTTGACCAACTGAGCAGCAACTTGCGCCTTTTGTTCTTTCTTCCACTTGATGTACTCAGGATCATTGTATCCTGAAAATTCACCTTCTTCCTTCACCGGTGTTTCTGGTTCGGGATTAAGCTTTGGATACTCAACAAGTTGGATAAGAACAGGTTCCAATTTGTTTTCCGATTTGTTGCTTGCTTCATCATCAGCTTCAGTTGTCATTCCTTCTTCTTCTCTCAAACTTTCAATCAACACCTCAGATCCTTCAGACTCGGATTTACTTCTTTGAATTTCTTTAAATTTTCGTTCATTTTCAGGTGAATGATCAAATTCATTAAAGTTTTCCGGTAAGGTTTGAGTGATTGAATTTGGCATCGGTTCATGTGTAAAACCCAACCCGGTTTTGGTTTTGTTACCTCTTTCTTTGATGAGTTGTTTAACCATTGTTTTACAACTTTTAACCTTTGTTAATTCAACTTGAGTGACAGCATGTGCGACTTTTTCTTGTTCAAAGTTCTTTGTCATTTCTTCAAGTTGTTTGGTTATCAATTCCAGTTCCTTTAAGGTTTTGTTCCATGATTCTTTAAGTGACAAAATCTTCTCATCAGCAATTTTGTGATCAATTTTAAGTTGTTCATGAATTTTCTCATGTTTGCTTAATTTGTCACCGATTTTAAATGAATGAGTCCGATAATGTTCTACTTGTTGAATGCACTGTTCAGAACATAGCCTTTCCTTGACATCAGCAGGTAATGGGACATAGTTAGGGGGTAGGTCAGTATTAACCTTTGGTTGTTCTGTAGATGATGAAGATTCACTGGCAGTAGCCATCAGCACAAGTTCAGACTCAGATTCTTCAGTAGGATTAGATTTTGCACTCCAGTCATAATCTTCTGAATCTTCACTCACATCTTCAATCATCTTACAATCCCCTTCTTCTGACCAATCTTCTTCTACTTCACATACCAATGCCAGACTCGATGTAAGATCAGACGTGAATTGTTCTGCATAAGCGCTCCAATCATACCCGTCTTTCACACTTACAACCAACGCCTTTGTTTGGTCTTCTGGCTTCTTTCCTTCATCCTTCAATTCAGGCATAGGAAGACTTTGGTATGGTTTCTGAAAGAAACGTTGATTTCTGCCTTGATAACTCGTTGATTGTTGAGAACTTTGACCTTGACCTTGATTGCTTGAACTAGCTTGGTCATTGAAATTCTTTGGAGCTTTACATTCTCTTGAGAAATGACCATACTGGTTACAGTTAAAACATCTGGCCTTAGATTTGTCAAATCCAACAGTCTTGTTAGCATGAGGTTTGTAACTTCTGTTAACATATGCATGCTTTTGAGTACGATAAGCTACCATAACCATCTGCCAGTTAAGATCCATTTCCTCAACATCTACTGGATCCATTTCAAATAAGTCTTGAAGAACAACGTCCATTTGACTTAAATGACTACCTTGGTACGCTTGAAAACTTGCCATAAAAGCAGTAAAGGCAGTTTTTGTTTCGTCATCTTGCAACAGAATATTCATGACGTCTTTCACCTTGGCTTGAACATTTGGAATTTGATTTTCTGATTGATTCTTCACATTCTGACTTGGAACTTGAACTTGAGCTCTTGGCGGAGATTGAGGTTGAGAATAAGTTGGTGAATTTGGAAAGTATGCTGAATCAGTATAGAAACTTGCACCAACGAATAAGTCATCCTCTTCTTCAAACTTTGTTGTATTTTGCACAAGAAAAGCATTATCCACAGTATTGGCAGTATTTACCACATACTTGTATTGAGTTTGTGATGTTGATCTATCAGAATTTCTTGATCCTTCATCAATTTCAACTTCTTCAATTTTCCCAATCAGCAGATCTAATTCCATTGGGAATTTCTCAGTATGCTTCAAAAGAGTAACAGTCTGCTTCCATGATGATGGTAAAGCACATAACAATCGATCATTCAAGTCTTGAAGTTCAGTCTTAACTCCGAGGTTTGACATCTCAGTAGTTAAGTGAACAAACCTGTTCATCATCTGGTGAACTGTCTCTCCATTGATATGTTCAAATAATTCCAGTTGTCTTTTGAGCTTTGATTTCTTCAAACTTCTTAACTGCTCTCCTCCTTCACATATAGACTTCAATGCCTTGAAGCATGTATAACCAGTCTGATATGCATCCAATCTAGACAAAACTTGGAGTGGTAACCCCTTGCACATCAACGAATAGGCCTTGCTATCATTCTTTACCTTCCTCAAGTCTTCAGCTGACAGATTATCCTCTGGATAAGGTGTAGTAGAATCTTTAGTATAGGTACTGGCACTATCTGGTTGTGTCTGAGTTGGAATGTGAGGACCCTTCTCAATGGATTTCCATAAGTCATTGTCAATAGAACACAAATGATGTCTCAGCCTGATGGTCCAGTTCTTGAAATCTGCACGATTCAAAAGTCTAGGAACACGGTTATCAGAATCATCATTAGGAGCCATTTTTTAACAATTTGAAAGAAAATACTTTTGGTTTTTGTTAATTTTTGAAAAGAAGTGATTAAAATACTAAAATAAAGACAAGAAATTAAAGACAAGATAAGAAACAAGTATTGAAAAACAACTAAAATGAGTCACACGGCAAAACAGTGAAAATCCTTCTTTAACCGGCTAAACAGTGTATTTGTTCTTCACCCGGCAGAAAAAATCTTCACACGGCTAAACAGTTAGACGGCTAAACAGTTGTAATTGTTTTTCTTCTTCACCCGGATGAACAGTTACCCGGCAATAAGAAAAACTTCACACGGCAATAAGTCTTTGACCCGGCAGAATCTTGACACGGCAAAGAGCTTCTCCGGCTGAACAGTACTTGGTCACACGACAGAGTTGTTAATTACCCGGCTACACAGTTGAAGTTTACCCGGCTGTATTTTCTCTATCACCCGGCGTAACAGTGTATAACGCGGCACAACAGTGTCTGATCCGGCTGAACAGTAGCAACTTTTCAAGTCAAATTCTTCACCCGTCTAGAACAAATTCCCTTACACGGCTGCACAGGACCTAATTTCTTCACAAATTCTAAGTCCAAGGAAATTGTCTAAGTCAAATATATCACCCGGCAAGTTAATCTTCAACCAAAAATCAACTGTTCATCATCTTCTTCATGAAGATTTTCTGGGTTTTGTCTAAAACTTGTCCAAATTGTCCAAAATTCACACACAAGCTGTGAAATAGTCCGATTATCAAACCCTTGTATCAATCAATCCAAAACATCATCATTTTTCGATGAATTTGAGCAAAAATTGATCGAACAGTAACTTTTTCTATTCTTCTTAATTCTTCAGATCTGATGATGATCTGATAGAATCTGCACAATCGCTGTGAATTAGAGTGATTATGATGATAAATCACACCTAAAAACACCAACAATTCATTCAGATCATGATATTTTGAGCAATATTGATGTGTTTTGCTTAGAAACAGCGAAGAACACAAACCGAAGGCTCTGATACCAATTGATAGTTCGGGAGGGAGCGAGCTTGGATCTAGATCTGAGATTGTTTGGTGATGTTGTTTGCAATCAGTGATGCGGAAACTCACTGATCACGTATTGATGCTTGAATGTTCATGAAGATCAATGCAAAGTATGATGAAGATGATGATAATTAGAATAGGTGAATTGTATTAGATCAATGGATGTTACAAGAGAATATGACTAACAAGAATAGGCAACTCTCTTACAAATGACCTAGGTGATGGTATTTATAGTCTATACCATTCACCTTACAATGTAACCTAAAACACGTGCAATTAAGCACAAACGCGCATTTAAGCACGAAACGATTACACAAATATTCTAAGACAAATACAAATTATGAACGTCTTCACCCGTGCTTGCTCGTGATGATGCTCGATATCTTCACTCGCTTATATTTGGAAAGTGACATCTTCAAATAACCCCAACATAGACCCTAAACTATATACAAACATATAAACAAAATCAAAGTAAATCTTAACAAGGAAATAGCCCTAACAGTACTCCCCCTAAGATTTATCTTTGAATCTTCAGCAAAATCTTCAATCTTTTTCTTCTTTGTTCAGCATCAATCTCTTTCTACCAATCTTCCGGTTCATCTTTGACATTCAGCAGCTCTTTTCCTTTGTACTCTTCTTGTTCCTTCAGAGCTTCTTCTATATAGGACTTGAACTTTTCAGCAATTTTGGCTTGTCTCGGCTTGGACTCATTTGTCAGAATTGGACAGGCATTCATGCGTCTAAGTGAATCCAGATTTAAACCTGCAAAGTCAATATTAGCATAAAATTCAAACGGCATCTCTTGTCCTTTGACTTGCACCTCCAAGGTTCCTCTTCTAGATATTCTCATATACTCTATCTCTGGTAAATCAACCCTCACGAGATTAGAGTTCAGCAATGCCTTTCTCACTCGTATCTTTTCAGTTGCCGCAGCTATTACTTCAATCATCACAACAAACAGCTTCCTATCAGCTTCAGCAAGTGCATCTTTACACTTCTCCATTCTGTAGCTTCTCAAAAAGTCTATGTATGACGGATGTAGCAGCTTCAACTCAAAAGTACTAAACAGTGTAATCATGTCTTTGTCCCAATCATCCAAATTTCTAACTAGCTTCAACTCAAATGTTTCTTGATTGTAAAACACTCTAAGTATTGGCTTCGTCATTTGAGTTCCATCAATCACTTTCAGTCCAGGATCTGTCACCTTGTCAAAGTATTCATCCGAAAATTCCTCTAAATACATATCTTCACTAACAACAAGTCTCTTTTTCTTCCTTTCTTTCTTCGCTTGCACATATGCTGTATCTTCTTGTTGGCCTCTAAAATCAAGATACTTTGGTGGTCTAGCAATCCCGGCATCAAGAAGCATTACACATTTATCACCACGCTCAGCATGCGTGTGATTTATCAACCTTAGTTTGTGCAGCTCCTTCAAATCCTGAACTTCCAACTTAAAAATGCTCGAGAAGTAATGATATACGTCACATAAACCATTCACTCTCTTAATCATGAAAGCATCAAAAACTTCATCGTATTTCCATGCTATGATCTTCACTTTCTTGTTCTTCTCTGGCACAATCATCGAGTCAAGCAACTCAGCAATAGACTGACCTTTACTCAACAGTGACCTCACCACGTCACCTGCTGTAGCTGACTTATGCCATGATTCCCGAACATCCATTGGTATGTTGTACGATTTAACTTCGCTTGGAAACATATCCATTAATTCATGTCGTTTCTTGTGAGCATTTTCAGGTAAAGCCATCACCGGAATCTCCTTCGGTCCAAGAACTTTGAATCTTTTTGTCAGCTCGAAGTACTGAGGATTGTGGTAGTCCAAATAAAACATCCGGTTGTACATTTTCTCCGTCTTCATAAAACTAGTAACAATCTTCCTCAGTGACTCAGATTTCAACCTCTTCAAAGTTCTATATGGATAGTTCCTTGAGCTTAGCCAACTTCGCATATCTGTACTCGACATTTCTTCCGGATTTTGATGATAAAGTTCAGTTGGAGGCAAGTCTTCTATGTTCAGGCTTTCTTGCATTGGAGTCCATTCACCCATCTCAATGACAAACTCTTTCTTATCAGCAGCAGCTTTGTCTTGGGCAATCATACACTTTTCATATTCTTCGTTTATCTGGCTCACAGTCAACCCATTCAAGAACACAGCATTGTATTTCATTTTCTCAAGATATGCAAATCTTTGATCCAAATCATCTGGAATCTCTTCAACTATATTAGTTACTGGCTCAGCTTCATCTTCAGATTCAGTGAAGTCTATGTCATCCAAATCATCCAACGCTTCAATCATAGGTGCATTGTCAGTTTGAACCGGCTCAAACTGACTTGCAACTTCAGGTACAACTTCAGCAATTTCAGCAATTTCAGGCACTTCTTTAATAACAGCAGCTTCAGATTGAATCGGCTCAATCTGAACTGGTTTAGCAATTTCGGCTTCAGTCATATTCACCTCAACTTTCTCAGTCTCAACTACAGCTACAGATTGAATCGGCTCAATCTGCATTGTTTCATCTATCTTTGCCTTTTTAGAACAGTTTTCATCTCCAAAAATCTCAGGTATAGCATCTAACTTCCTTTTTCCCTCAGCTTTGTCCATATTGACAGTTTCAGCAACAGCTTCATCGGGAACAATGATTGGTGATTCCACCCTTATGCCAATATTCGTAGTACCTCGTGCTCTAGTCAAATAAACTTTCGGTACTTGAGATTCAGTCACTTCGACTACTTCATCTGAAAAATCTTTATCAGATGATGAGCCAGCTTTCTTCGGTTTCGTTTCCTCCAACCATTTTTCTAACATTTCTTTCTCAGCCTCCAACGTATTGCATTCAGCTTTCAGTTCAGTATAATCATACTTTAGATTATCATGTTCCTCCTTCAATTTATCATAATCGTCCTTCAATTTCACATGTTCATCGACAAGCTTGACATGATCCTCATCCAACCTTTTGAAGGTTTTCAAATTCTGATTATGAATATCCCAGAACTCATCAAATCTTTTCTTTTTCCTTTCATTAGAAGCTTTCAATAAGTCATTTGCTTCTATCAACTTTGCAACCATCTCCTCTAACTCTGCAATTCTTTTCTCCTTCTCATTTTCTCCAACACTTGACACAAAATTTGGTGAAGACTCCAAACCTTGTTCAATATTTTCAGCAATTTGGGATGATGTGGTGGGAATATCAAGAATAGTAGGATCAGTAATGCCAGCATCAGCTTCCTCAACTATCTGTGCAATAGTTTCAGCTTCGGCCATTACCTCCTGAGCAATCTGAAGTACATCTATCTCTTCAGGCTCTACAATCACAGGCTCTTTAACTGGTTTCGACCTCTTTCTTCTAACATACTGAATAGAGATATCCTTTGAAATTTCAGCAACTTCTTCTTCTTCAACAGAAGCAACCTCAACAGGTTCTTCTATTACCATAGGCTCAATAACTTCAACATTCTCTACATCCAAATTCATTGGTTCGGCCTTTTCAACAATCTCTGCCTCCTCTGAATTAGATTCAGATTCAGCACCATCATTACCACCATCATCATGTTCATCATCACTGTCACTATCTTCATCATTATCACCATCATCATTATCATCTTCTTCTTCATCTTCTGGATGACGAGCAAAGTACTCGTCATCATCTAACAGGTTATCAGGCACCTCATCCACTAGGTCCTGTGGATTAACTATCTCACCATTAGAAATATGATAATACACTCCTTCAACATCTTCTTCATTGTTGGCTATATCTCTCATATAGTCAAACAACTCTACATTAGGCACATTCCCGATGCTCATCTTTCTGTAAGATAGATCGTTCATGTCCTCAGTGTATAACATACCTCCAGCATAACCTTCAGATCTGATGATAGGATAGGCAATGTTGATCATCAGTTGTAAGAATCTTGGGTACATAAGAAACTTAAACCTCTTGCCCTTCACCAAGTTAAAAACAAAGCCATTCATGATCCATCTCGACATATTAAATGGCTTATTCTCTGCTATGGCAACAATCGGTGATGCAATGTCTGATGGGAAATTATCAAAGCCTGCACTCCTCCTGGACATGCACTGTTGCACAACATAGCATAACAGCTTATATTTCTTTCCCAATTTTGCCCGATAGAATTGTGATTTTGGAAATATAGGTGGATGCCCCATATTAACAAAACACGATTTGCACTCGTCCATTGTCAACTCATCATTCATCCCCACTTCATCTTCATCTATTCTCAGGGCATTTCTGATAGCTTCTTCAGAAACTGTCAGTACCATATCTCTAGTTATGTTGCCTCGAACAACAGTAACACCATTCTCTTCTCTAATGACTTCTGCTGTCCTCCAAAAACTTTTAATCAACCTTGCATATATGACCGGTTTGGCACACATAGCATACACATATTTGGTCCTTTTGATAAACTTAATCATATCTCTGTAACCATCTGTTTCAGGGATTGATTCATCCAAACATGCCACCAAATTGTGTTTAGGTTCAAACTTGAGATTCTCCATCTGTTAAAACAAAAACAAACACAAAACAAGGCAAATGTGTTAGATTCTTCATTAAATCATATCAAAATTTTCATAAGTGTTTGAATAAAAATTAGAAAGCAAAACATTCACATAATCATTTTAAATTCTAAATTGTTCTAATAACCTGATTTTCATCATTTTAATCAAACAACTTTGAATCTTAAAGATTATACTTCATGTTCCAATTTTAACAGTTAAACACTTAAGACATAATTTTGACATTTTTATGATAAAATTGTTTATCATGTTTTGGTTCGGTTTTAACAAGTATTGATCACTTTTTAAACAGATATTTCATCATTTTGATGTTTAACTTTTAAGAACTTCAAAGTTCATCAATGGCGGTTTTAACAGTTGTGAACAATTTTGACTGATTCAGTTGATTTTAAGGTGTTTTGGTGCAAATGAGTGATTGAATGTTGATGATCGACAGATTTTAACCTTAAAACAACATTCGATTTAGGTTTTAACACACACAATCAAAGTGTCGATTCAATGATCAAAAACACTGTTCATCATCGTTTTTCATTTTAACAGTTGATTTGCAGGTCTATCAAGGTCAAAAACACTTAATCACTACCTTATTCAATCGATCAACCTTGTTACAGAGCAAAACGATTGAATATGATAACAAAGGATTTGAGTGTACAGAGTGTTTGCTTGAATGTGAATGTGAAAAAAAATGACAAGTGTTTGTGAAGAGGCGGGTTTTTGTATTGTTAAAAATTTAGGTCAAACATGAGGTGCCGGGTCAACAAAAGGGACGGGTAAACATAAAAAGGCCCAATAAGCTTTGCCGGGTCAAGCACTGTTGATCCGTGTCATACACTGTAGTGACGGGTCAAGTACATGAGACAAGTCACAAACATATGAAAAACACTTGACGGGTCAACCACTGTAGAGACGGGTAAGTCACTGTAGTGACGGGTAAAGGTTAGGAACAACTACACCTGATGGGTTTTATTCATCACCCGGCAGAATAGTAGTCTTCAATCACCCGGCAATCTTTCTTCATCACCCGGCAACACAGTTGCTTTCCTTCTTCATCCGGCTTGCTTTTCTTCATCACCCGGCAACATAGTTGCTTTCCTTCTTCATCCGGCTTGCTTTTCTTCATCACCCGGCAACACAGTGTCATACACTTTACACGGCAAGAAAATTTCTCTTTTACCCGGCTGTATAGTGAACACTTGTCACCCGGCAGATATCTATGACCTTCACCCGGCTGTATTTGACATGATCTTTGCCCGGCTGTACAGTGGTCATAATATCTTCCTTTTTCTCAATCACCCGGCTGTATCAACACACAACATTACCCGGCTAAACAGTTCATTACTCGGCAGAATAGTTGCATCTGATATCTTTGCCCGGCTATAACCCTTTGCGATTTTTCTTCACTTTTCTTGTCTGTTGACTTTTTCAACGGCATTAATTTCACCTGCAAACATTCTCGACATATTAATTAGACAAGATATCCTTAAAAAGAATTTGTCATATTAATAATCAACAACATTTTTAGGGCAACAAATTTAACACAATTTAAATTCATTTTCCTTTTTCTTTTTCAAAAAATGTTTTTGCACAACCAATTTTTCTATATCCTGAAGCAATTTCTTAAAAACAATTCACAAGACCTTGGGTTTGTTTTTAACACATCCAATACCTTTGCTTTTCATACCACATAATCTTGTTCATTCAAAACACACTTATTCAAAAATATTTTTGGATTTTTATAGATATTTTTCTTCAATTTTATTCTCCCCCTAAACTTGAAATTTCTTGAAATTTTTAAGTTTAACAAGGATGTCGATGTGTCAATAAAGATTCCATATGCCTGCACACACAAAGCACACACATTAAAATAAATACATATGCAATGCAATGAATCAAAATATCGCAGTGAGATCATACCATACATTATCTGAACATGTTTTGCAAGTTTTGAATAGACATTTGACTTATGTTTGATTGAGTGATGATATGAAAACATACCAATTAGCTCGAGTTGACACACTTACTTTTTCAGTATCATGATGATAATTAAGGTTCGATTAGAATGACTCATGTGACCCACATGTATACATATGTCAACATATTTCCTTATCAATCACTACCTGAATGCATATTGTACAAAACCTGGTCACTTACAGTCATACACAGTGTGGAATCTGGGTTCTATTCGGATTTGGTCCACTTTGGGACTTCTTTTTAATTCCATCTTTGGGAATTTTTCTTTCCTATCGTTCCCCTTGGGAATCTTCTGAATTCCATTTTGGAATTTTATTTGGTGTTGGTCCACATTTGGGACTCTTTTTGTTCCATTTTGGAATCTTTTGCTGCATCTTGAAGCTCAAAAGAGACTTCGTGTGAGACTTCAGGTCTGTGGGTACCACAACAAAGAAGCTCACGATGCGGTTCATCACACTGAATAGACTACATCGTTACCCGATCATGCACAACTATCATCACAAGCAATGTATCAAAAGATATATATCTAGACATGTATAACAATGGAACTTAACACAAAGATCATTAAGTTTATGTTTGTCAACAATCAACTTACTTTTTCAGTCTAATTGCCTGAGCTGTCTAGCACATCAATTAACATTCATCAGTCTTTATTTAAAAATGATGTAACAAATAATGTCTAGTGTAACTATCATTTCTCACTTTGTGCAATATAGATTCTTATGACATGATATTTTCTTTTCTTTTTGCTTTTATATTTTGTTTTTGCTTTTCTTTTTCATGCACACACACAATGCAAAACATAAAATAAAAGACAAAGGAATCAATATATAACATCAACTTATTATATTTTTGGCTTTTATACTTTTCTGATTTTTGTTTGTTTTTACGAAAAATAGAATCAATCATGATTGATTAATCCTATGGATTGAATTAAAAATTCAAACCGGCCTGACAAAAATGATTTTGTGAAAAGATCAGCCAGTTGTTTGTCGGTATGAACTTTAATCAAAATTATTAAACCTTTTTCAGAGTTGTCTCTTAAAAAGTGATATCGAATTTCGATATGTTTGGTTTTTGAGTGTTGAACAGGATTAGCAGTAATGAACATAGCAGCAGTATTATCTATGTATATAGGAGTTTTGAGAAAGTTAAACCCGTAGTCCAGCAATTGGTTTTGTAACCACAAAACCTGAGAACATCCTGCAGATGCAGCGATATACTCTGCTTCAGCTGTGGATACAGAAACATTGGTCTGCTTCTTGCATTGCCAAGAGACAAGCCTAGGACCCAAAAATTGACATCCACCAGTAGTCGATTTCCTGTCAAGAGCACAACCACCAAAATCACTGTCAGAATAGCTATATAATTCAAAATTTCCTTCGTAAGGATACCATAACCCAAGATTTGGTTTCCCTTTAAGATATCTGAATATACGCTTCACAGCAACAAGGTGCGACTCTTTCGGATCAGACTGATATCTGGCGCACACACAAACAGCGTACATGATGTCTGGTCTTGATGCAGTAAGGTACATCAGAGAACCGATCATTGATCTGTATAGTGTTTGATCAACTGCTTTGCCCTTTGGATCAGGTTGAATCTTGCAGTTCACATCAGATGGAGTTCGAATTGTCTGACAATCTTGCATCTTGAACTTCTTCAACAACTTTTCGACAAATTTTGATTGATTGATGAAAATTCCGTCAGCTGATTGTTTCACTTGTAATCCAAGAAAGAAATTAATCTCCCCCATTGAACTCATCTGGAATCTAGACTTCATGATTTCTTCAAATTCTTTGCACATTGACGCACTGGTCGATCCGAAGATAATATCGTCCACATAAACTTGAACGCACAACAAATCGTCATTCTCCCTCTTCATAAACAAAGTTGGATCAATCTGACCTCTTGTAAATCCATGTTCTAGTAAATGCTTGGATAATGTCTCATACCAGATTCTTGGAGCTTGGTGTAGACCATATAGAGCTTTACTCAACTTGTATACACGATGAGGATAGTCAGGATCTTCAAAACCCGGAGGTTGTCTGACATAAACATCATCTGTAATAGGTCCATACAGGAAAGCACCTTTAACGTCCATTTGGAATACTTTAAACTTCATGAAGGAAGCATATGCAAGAAAAACGCGTATGGCCTCAAGTCTTGCGACCGGAGCAAACACCTCTTCATAATCAATACCTTCTTCCTTAGTGTATCCCTGTGCAATGAGTCTAGCTTTGTTTCTCACTACAATGCCACGTTCGTCTGGCTTGTTTTTGTACAACCATCTTGTACCAATTACATTCTCTCCTTCAGGTAAGTCCACAAGTTTCCAAACTTCTTGTTTGCGAAACTGAAGCAATTCCTCTTGCATGGCTTCAATCCAACTGTTATCTTGCAGCGCCTCTGAAATGTTCTTTGGCACCACTTGAGATAGAAAACACGAATAAAGACAGACATTTGCTTGCTCAGTCTGACTTCTTGTAGTTCTCTGATTCAACGGCCCAATAATCTGAGAGACAGGATGTTTCTTGTGAATTCGATGAATTGGTATGTCACCTCCTTGCACTTGACTCTCCAGATTAGAAGTATTCAGATTTGGTAGATCTTGTAGTATGGTCGAAGTATGCGGTGTGAAATTCGGGACTTGATCCGGTGAATTGATGAAGTAATCAAAAGATTCTGGAAAAACTTCAACATTCGGATCGGATGATGGTTGATTCTGAACAGATCCACCATCATTAGGAGAAATTTGCGGATCCACATCTTCTTCAAGATTGTTCGATTCTTGATCTTCATGAGAACCAGAAGGACCCGGATCTTGACTGGATTTGACATGATCAGGATTGTGAAATGACATGAACGGATATTCTGAGTTGAAATTTCCATCCTCGTCATTATCAGAATCGTCACTAAAGCATCCTAAGTCACCTGATTCTTTTCTTGCTTTACCTGAAAAATCAAACAAGTTAGAATTGAAAGATTTTGATAACGAATCTAAATCAAATAACCATTCGGGACCATGCGACACTGACGGAAACGAATTTTCTAAAAACTTTACGTTAATAGTTTCAATAACAGTATTTGTTTTGCTATTAAAAACCCGATAAGCTTTAGAAACAGACGAATAACCTAGGAAAAATCCATCGTCAGATTTTGACTCAAATTTCCCGAGATGATCATTTAAATTTAGAACCGTTACGGGACAACCAAATGCTTTCAAATAAGAAATATTCGGCTTTCTTCCAAATAACAACTCATAAGATGTTTTCTGTTTATCTTGCACTAATAATGTCCAATTTTGTACAAAACACGCAGTAGCAATAGCTTCGTCCCAAAAAGTGATAGGGATTTTAGCATCTGCGAGCATGGATCTTGCTGCTTCAATTAGTGTCCGGTTTTTCCGTTCCGCAACCCCGTTTTGTTGAGGTGTTCTTGGCGCACTAAATTGTCTAGCAATCCCCTTTTCTGCACAAAATAAATCAACATTAGCATTCTTAAATTCAGTTCCATTATCACTTCTTAACACTTTAACTTTGCATTCGAATTGATTTTCAACTTTGATGATAAATTCTTTTAATAATTCAGCTGTTTCAGATTTAGCATGCAAAAAATAAACCCAAGAAAATCTAGTGAAATCGTCAATAATGACAAAACAGTAAGACTTCTTTCCGATGCTTTGAACATTTGTTGGTCCGAAAAGATCCATATGTAGCATCTGCAAGGGTTTTGAAATGGAGTTTTCTAGCTTGGACTTAAAAGACATCCTATGCTGTTTTCCCTTCAAACACGCTGGACAGAGATCAGTTGTGGAGAATTTCTTCGATGGGATTCCCACAACGTGATTTCCAGTTACCAAACGGTTCATGTTTCTGAAGTTTGAATGGCCCAGCCGTCTATGCCAAAGCTGACTCTCATCATTTGAAGCATGTGCAATGAGACAGGTTGTTTCGGTTTCAGCATCAATCTGCGACATATCCAATTTGTATACATCACGATCTCTTGGAGCTTTAACCACTACCCACTCATTGTCAATCTTGAAACCTGGTTTAAGAATATAACAGAAAGAATCATCAAAAAGAGTTGAATAAGATTTATCACAGATTTGAGATACACTTAGTAAGTTAAAGTTCAACTGTGCACAGTAGTTGACTTTATCAAAACTAATGACCCCATTCGAAACAGTTCCTTCTCCTGTGATTTTACCACCCGCATCACCTCCAAATGCAACGTGTGTACCATTTTTCAGTTTGAAATCCTGAAGCAAGGCATGGTTGCCTGTCATGTGCCGGCTACACCCACTATCAACGAACCATGAGTTGATAGGTCTTCTTGGGCGTACCTGCAATTCAACAATCACTTAGTTAGTTTGGTCAACCCAGGCCCACACGGTCTTGGGTTTTCCGAATCTATCTGCAATAGTAACTTGTTGATATTGAACATTTTGAAAATTTGTTTCATTTAAGAGATTTTGATGCTGATAACTATTGTTTTGCCCATTGGCATTCATTGACTGCTTTCTCCTCAAAGCACTAAACCTTTCCTCTAACATAGGATCAAGGTTATTTTCAAACTTTTGATTTCTCACCATCAAAGCTCTTGGCTTAAAACTGTTAACCTGCACATTTCTTGGTGAAAAGTTAGTAACAGAATTGTTTCGATTAAAATTTCTCAAAACCGGAGAATGACTTTGATTCATATTTTGAAAACCATTTGAGTGATTTCTTTGAAAATTTGAAAACGGAGTCATTTCTCTTGTTGAGTTTGATCGAAAGAAACAATCCTTTGTGTCATGAAAATTCACCTTCTTCCTTCACCGTTTGTTCTGGTTCGGGATTAAGCTTTGGATATTCAACGAGTTGAATTAGAACAGGCTCCAGTTTGTTTTCGGATTTGTTGCTTGCTTCATCATCTGCTTCAATTGTCACGTCATCTTCATCTTTCAAGCTTTCAATCAACACCTCAGATCCTTCGGACTCGGATTTACTTCTTTGAATTTCTTTAAATTTACGTTCATTTTCAGGTGAATGATCAAATTCATTAAAGTTTTCCGGTAAGGTTTGAGTGATTGAATTTGGCATTGGTTCATGAGTAAAACCCAATCCAGTTTTGTTTTTGTTACCTCTTTCATTGACAAGTTGTTCAACCATTGTTTTACAACTTTTAACCTTTTTCAATTCAACTTGAGTGACTGCATGTGCAACTTTTTCTTGTTCAAAGTTCTTTGTCATTTCTTCAAGTTGTTTGGTAACAAGTTTCAGTTCCTTTAAAGTTTTGTTCCATGATTCAGTTAGTGACAAAATCTTCTCATCAGAAATTTTATGATCAATTTTAAGTTGTTCATGAAGTTTTTCATGTTTACTTAATTTATCACCAATTTTAAATGAATGAGTTCGATAATGTTCTACTTGTTGAATGCATTGTTCAGAACACAACCTTTCCTTCACATCAGTAGGTAATGGAACATAGTTAGGGGGTAAGTCATTACTAACCTTTGGTTGTTCGGTAGATGATGAAGACTCATTGGATGTAGCCATTAGCGCAACTTCAGATTCAGATTCTGCAGTAGGATCCGACTTTGCACTCCAATCATAATCTTCAGCATCTTCACTATCATTATCAACCATTTTTCCATCCCCTTCTTCAGACCAGTCTTCTTCAATTTCACACACCAGTGCCAGATTTGATGTAAGATCAGATGTAAATTGTTCTGCATAAGCACTCCAATCATATCCGTCTTTTACACTAACTACCAGTGCCTTTGTTTGATCTTCTGGTTTCTTTCCTTCGTCTTTCAGTTCTGGCATGGGAAGACTTTGATATGGTTTCTGAAAAGAACGTTGATTTCTGCTTTGGTAGCTTGAAAATTGTTGTGAGCTTTGACCTTGACCTTGATTACTTGAACTAGCTTGGTCATTGAAATTCTGATTCTTGGGAGCTTTGCATTCTCTTGAGAAATGACCATACTGATTACAGTTGAAGCATCTGGCCTTTGATTTGTCAAAACCAACCGTCTTGTTTGCATGAGGCTTGTAGTTTCGGTTAACATATGCATGCTTTTGCGTCCTATATGCAACCATAACCATTTGCCAATTTAAATCCATTTCCTCAACGTCAACTGGATCCATCTCAAATAAGTCTTGAAGGACCACGTCCATTTGACTTAAGTGACGTCCTTGATATGCTTGAAAACTTGCCATAAAAGCAGTAAAGGCAGTTTTGGTTTCGTCATCTTGCAACAGAATATTCATTACGTCTTTCACCTTAGCTTGAACATTTGAACTTTGATTTTCTGATTGATTCTTCAAATTCTGACTTTGAACTTGATTTCTTGGTGGAGATTGAGGTTGAGAATAAGTTGGTGAATTTGGAAAGTATGCTGAATCAGTATAAAAACTCGCACCAACGAATAAATCACCATCTTCTTCAAACTTCATTGCATCTTGTGCAAGAAATGCATTCTCCACAGTATTGGCAGGATTTACCACATACTTATACTGAGTTTGTGAGCTTGATCTATCAGTATTTCTTGATCCTTCATCAATCTCAACTTCTTCTATCTTTCCAATAAGCAGATCTAATTCCATTGGAAATTTCTCAGTATGTTTCAACAAAGTAACAGTTTGCTTCCATGATGATGGTAAAGCACATAACAATCGATCATTCAAGTCTTGAAGTTCAGTCTTAACTCCGAGGTTTGACATCTCAGTAGTTAAATGAACAAACCTGTTCATCATTTGGTGTACTGTTTCTCCATTAATGTGTTCAAACAATTCCAGTTGTCTTTTCAACTTTGATTTCTTCAAACTTCTCAATTGCTCTCCTCCTTCACATATCGACTTTAATGCTTTGAAGCATGTATAACCAGTTTGATATGCATCCAATCTAGACAGAACTTGGAGTGGCAACCCCTTGCACATTAAAGAATAGGCCTTGCTATCATTCTTTACCTTTCTTAGATCTTCTCCTGACAAATTATCCTCTGGATAAGGTGTAGTAGAATCTTTAGTATAGGTACTTGCACTATCTGGCGCTGTCTGAGTTGGAATATGAGGACCCTTTTCAATTGACTTCCATAAGTCATTGTCAATAGAACACAAGTGATGTCTCAACCTGATGGTCCAGTTCTTGAAATCTGCACGATTCAAAAGTCTAGGAACACGGTTATCAGAATCATCAGTAGGAGCCATTTTTAACAATTTTTAAAGAAAATATTTTTGGTTTTTGTTAATTTTTGAAAAGGAATGATTAAAATACTAAAATAAAGACAAGTAATTAAAGACAAGATAAGAAAAACAAGAATTAAAACAACTAAACTGAGTCACACGACAAAACAATGAAAATCCTTCTTCAACCGGCTAAACAGTATCTTTGTTCTTCACCCGGCAGGAAAAAGTCTTTACACGGCCAAACAGTTACCCGGCTCAACAGTTGTAAACCTTTTGTTCTTGACCCGGATGAACAGTTACCCGGCAACAAGAAAAACTTTGACACGGCAACAATCTTTGACCCGGCAGAATCTTGACACGGCAAAAGCTTTGTCCGGCTGAACAGTACTCGATCACACGGCAGTTGTTAATCACCCGGCTACACAGTTGATGATTACCCGGCTGAATTTTCTTAATCACCCGGCGTAACAGTGTATTACCCGGCACTACAGTTGATGATCCGGCTGAACAGTAACACTTTTTCACGTCAAATTCTTTACCCGTCTAGCACAATTCCCTTACACGGCTGCACAGGACCTAATTTGTTCTTCAATCTAAGTCCAAGGAAAATTGTCTAAGTCAAATTAATCACCCGGCAAGTTAATCTTCAACCAAATTCATACTGTTCATCATCTTCTCCATGAGAATTTTCTGGGTTTTGTCAAAAACTTGTCCAATTCGTTCAAAATTCACACACAAGCTGTGCAATAGTCCGATTATCAATCCCTAATCTCAATCAATCCAAAACATGATCAAATTTTCGATGAATTTGAGCAAAATTTGATCGAACAGTAACTTTCTTAATTTCTCAGATCTGATGATGATCTGATGGAATCTGCACAATCGTTGTGTATTGGAGTGATTATGATGATGAATCACAACTAAAAACACGAACAATTCATTCAGATCATTGTATTTGAGCAATTTTTGATGTGTTTTTGCTTAAGAACAGCGAAGAACACAGTATCAAGGCTCTGATACCAATTGATAGGTTCAATTGGATCGTGAAAATCGCTCAATGATCAGAATAACATAAACACAAACACAGTTTAATCATTCACACAGTTCATACTAATAATTCTCTTTGTATATTGATGATCAAAGCAGTATTGTGATACAAAGTGCAGGAGAAAATAAATCACACACACAAGTTCTCTCTCTTACGTGAATATTGTGATCTAGCCTCTCTCCTCACACTCTCTCACTACATGCTTTAAAGCAAACAAATACAAGTTTAAGGAATATAACAAAATAGACCCTAAACTATATACAAACATATAAACAAAATACAAAGTAAATCTTAACAAGGAAATAGCCCTAACACAAAGCATCAAGAGCTGGTGTTATTGTTAGATCATTATTGAATATTGAACAAAGGACAATCTGTGGCAGAATTATTGGAATCAATGATTGTTCCTGATATGACGAAGGATGTCAAGATTATGGCATGGAAATACGATGAAATATTTGATGCCATTTTGATCAAAAGACTGAATGGCATTTGCGATGTTTATCCTTATTATACAACTATTTTCAAATTACAAGTTCAGGATTTGAAGGAGTTGCACAAACGACATCTGATAAATCACACCAAAGTTGATAGAGGTAATAAGTTGGTGATGCTTCTCGATGCTGGTATTAGTAGAATGCCACAGTTTTTACAAACTAGAGGACAACAAGAAGATAGTGCATATCTTGATCAGAAAAGGAAGAAAAAGAAAACCAAAACTCCATTTCATGATGTGTACTTACAAGAGTTTTGTGATCCATACTTTGACAAGGTAACTGATCTAGGATTTAAGGTGTTTGACGGTTCTCAGAGTTCGAAGCCTATTTTGAAAGCTTTTTATCATGAAGAAACTTTTGAGTTAAAGCTTGTTCGGGACATGAATGATTGGGTGAATGAAATGATTACAATCTTTGGAACATTCGAACTAAAGCTGTTGCACCCGAGCTACATTGAATATCTGAGAAACCAAAAACTGGAAAAGTTGAAAGGTGAAGTAGTAGATGCAGACCGAAGATTATTTGAAATTATGTTTGAAGTGATTGGTGTAGCCATAGAGAAAATTACACTAAGGAAAGCATTGTTATATGCTATAACTTAGTAAAGATTGAGATAAAGAACATTGTTTTCATGCGCATTACATTAAAAGGAACACTTGAAGTTTGAGCTAAAAATGTGAAGAAACCTTTCTATTTTTATGCTAATGTCAATCTTGCAAGTATGTCCTTGGACTAAAGAGAATGTCAGAGTGCGATATCTTGACGAATGAATCAAAACTGTAGCAGGCAAGAATTGCAGAAAAGTTTAAAGAATACATCGCTCGAGCCATAAAGGATCAAGAAGATCATGCCTCAAAGCCTCTACTCGACATAAAAGAAGAACCAGAAGATTACTGAAGTCTAATCCAAATGCAAATCTAAGGGGGAGTATTCTTAGATATAATAGATTAGCATTTAAATTAACTTTGTAATTTATCTTTTGTATTAGTCTAGAGACGTATTGTGTAAATAGTTTCTAGATATTTTGTATTGGTCTATAAATAGCATATTGTATCTCTTTGTGAGAGAGCTTTTCCATTTTCATCTGTTGTAAAAGTGCTATTGATCAATATAATTGAAGTTTATGAGTATTTGCTATTGTGGTTGATTGATTGCATATTGTGTGGAATTGTCTCGTGTGATCATGATCAATTGTTGTAGATTTGTAGATCTTAAATCCTGCTTTATCACGGGCAAAGATAGAGAGGGGTGCAAATGACCCACTTTAAAAACCATAGGGCTGCAAACAGTATAATATTTCAAACAGGGATGCAAAGTGACTTTGAATATAAACCACAGGGGTGCAAA
Organism: Tagetes erecta; assembly: GCA_030867185.1. Lineage (NCBI taxonomy): Eukaryota > Viridiplantae > Streptophyta > Magnoliopsida > Asterales > Asteraceae > Tagetes > Tagetes erecta. The sequence continues at coordinate 22,994,573 of CM061487.1, forward strand.
TTGCATTTCACTCGATTATATATAACATGTGGTTTTATGTGACAATTATTGATATTTTCGAAATATAATTTTTTCATCAAATTAGTTTTTGGTGTGATTATCTAGGTAAACGTTGTGGTTTTATGTGAAAATTGTTTATGTTTTCGAAAGTTAATTTTTTGATGAAAGTTGGGTTTGGCGTGATTATAAATAGCTAAATGTTGTGGTTTTATGTGAAAATTTTTTATTTTTTCGAAAATGGATTTTTTGATCAAATTTGTTTTTGGTATGATTATATAGGTAAATGTTGTGGTTTATGTGAAATTTTTTTATTTTTTCAAAAGTTGATTTTTCGATCAAATTTGTTTTTGGTGTGATTATATAGGTAAATGTTGTAGTGTTATGTGAAATTTTTTGATGTTTTCAAAAGTTGATTTCTTGATGAAAGTTTGGTTTGGTGTGATTAAATATTGTAAAATGGTGTGGTTTTATGTGAAACTTTGTTGATTTTTTGCAAGTTGATTTTTTGATCAAATTTGTTTTAAGTCCATTTATATAGGTAAATGTTGTGGTTTTATATGAAAATTTTAGATTTTTTCGAAAGTTGAATTTTTGATCAAATTTGATTTTAGTATCATTTTATAGGTAAATATTGTGGTTTTATATGAAAATTTTGTATTTTTTAAAAAGTTAGTTTTTGATGAAAGTTGGGTTTAGTGTAATTATATATAGATAAAACGTTGTGGTTTTATGTGAAAATTTGTAATTTTATCAAAAATGGATTTTTTTTAATAAATTTGTTTTTGGTGTGATTATTTAGGTAAATGTTGTGGTATTATGTGAAAATTTTTTATTTTTTCGAAAGTTGATTTTTTGATCAAATATATTTTCGGTGTGATTATATAGGTAAATGCTGTGATTTTATATGAATATTTTTGATGTTTTAAAAAGTTGATTTTTTTATCAAATTTGTTTTTGATATGATTATATAGGTAAATATTGTGTTTTTGTATGAAAAAATTTTATGTTTTCAAAAGTTGATTTTTTTATTAAAGTTAGGTTTAGTGTGAATAATGTAGGTAAAATGTTGTGGTTTTATGTGAAAATTTGTGGATTTTTTGAAAGTTGATTTTTTGATCAGATTTGTTTTTGGAGTGATTATATAGGTAAATGTTGTAGTTTTATGTAAAAATTTTTGATTTTTTCAAACGTTGATTATTTGATAAAATTTGATCTTGATATCATTATACAGGTATATTTTGTGGTTTTATATGAAATTTTTTTGATTTTTTCGAAAACTGGTTTTTTGATCCAAATTGTTTTTGGTGAGATTATATAGGTAAATAATGTGATTTTTTGTGAAAAATTGTTATTTTTTTAAAAGTTAGTTTTTTGATGAAAGTTTGGTTTTGGTGTTATTATGTAGGTAAATGTTGTGGTTTTATGTAAAAAAGTTTGATTTTTTCAAAAGTTGATTTTTCGTTCAAATTTGTTTTTGGTGTAATAATTTAGGTAAATGTTGTAGTGTTATGTGAAATTTTTTGATGTTTTCAAAAGTTGATTTCTTGATGAAAGTTTGGTTTGGTGTGATTAAATATTGTAAAATGGTGTGGTTTTATGTGAAAATTTGTTGATTTTTTGAAAGTTGTTTTTTTTATCAAATTTGTTTTAAGTGTGATTATATATGTAAATGTTGTGGTTTTACGTGAAAATTTTAGATTTTTTGAAAGTTGATTTTTTGATCAAATTTGTTTTAAGTATCATTATATAGGTAAATATTATGGTTTTATGTGAAAATTTTTGGTGTAATTATATATAGATAAAATGTTGTGGTTTTCTGTGAAAATTTGTTAGTTTATCAAAAGGGATTTTTTTATAGGAGGACCCATGGTCCTGCGCGTAGCGCCTAGAACAGCCCGACTAGCCTATAAAATGGGGTGCAACCCCCCTTCACACTTGCTCACTTCCCTTTCTCTCTCTAGAACTTTTTAGAGAGAGAGACCCTTAGTTTTATTACGGAATCGCGCCTCGTGTGCGGTACCCTGCGTCGGAGCGTTCCTTCGAGTCTCGGGCGCGTGAAGATCGCTTGGCGTGCGTCGAGGTTCTGCTCGAGTGAAGGACGGTGGTATCCGTTGTGAACGGGTAACATATCTCTGTGGGATTCGTTTAGATTCCCGAGGTTCGGGATTTGGTAAGCGTAGGTGGCAACGACTTGTATCTAGTCGTATGCTTCGCTAGTTATGCCCCAGGACTTACATAGTCTTAGGAATCGTTATTTATAACGTTATGATATCACGTTATAGGTGGATTATAGCTATTGAGGTTGATTCTCGGTATAGATATTGTGTGATTGCAAAGATAGTCATTTGGATTGATTGTCGGGATTAGATCAAGGAACGAAGCTAGTTGTGAGCTTGTTGTGATCTTGTTGAGGTGAGTTCATATACCCAAACTCTTTTGCAACTATTTTGGTTTTGAAATGATTATATGTTTTTACAAAACTGGATGTGTTGTTTAAACTTGTTTTGGTTGGAAATGATTGTGAGTTTTTGTATAAACTCTTTTGGAATGGTTGTGTTCTTAAACTGTTGTTTATGAATGGTTGGCTAGCATTCTACGGTAAATATCGGGCAATACCACTTCTGTTATTGGGTGACGGGCGGTAAACTCGGTGAAGGGTATAAGCATATATCCTGCTCCAGCGCAGACGTGCCTGACGGAGTTGTTGAGGGGTTTATAGTATTGTCTGTGTATATTTATCTGATGATGCTAGTATGTTTATGAAATACTTGTAAGTGATGGAGTTAGTGGTAACTCTTTAATCAATGGAGCTTGGTAACTCGTTGATCAAGGTTTTTACAAGTATTTGGTTGAATGTTTGAAATGTTTTGTAAAATGTTTTATTATGAACTCACCAGCATAAGCTGACCCTTTCTTTTAAAACTTTTTGGCACACATCCTAGGTGTCGTGTGATGCAGGAAAGCACTGTTGAGGCTAGAGCAGGTAGAAGGCTTGCGGGCTTAGAAGATAGACGCTCTGGACCTAGAATAGTTGCTAGCTTTAGTTGTTGATGTTATGTATCAAACAATCATTTGTCATTTTGAGAACTATGTAATTGTAATTTGAAGTTTAATGTATGAACAACTTTATGTTTTAAGCTGTGTGTATGTATGTTGTTGATTCCATTCGTCACACGCGTGTAAACCCCCGGGCACCAGGGACCGCCCGCCGTGTTGGGGTTGTGACAGGCTTGGTATCAGAGCCGTAGTTTAAGCGAACTAGGTACAAGTTTAGTATCTAGACTTAAACTAATATAGGATAGGATAAGTGCCCCATAGGTGTATAGATGTTGCCTTTTTGGATAGGGAAATGGGTTTTTGGTATGAACTTGGCGGAGAATGGCTGAGAACACAATCAGTGCGGTAAATGAATAATTGCAACTGGCCACTGTCATTATTGATTTACAAGCACTATATTGTTCTTAATCATGGTCCGTCATGTGAATACTGACTCCCTGCTCCCTTTTGTAGGTAGAATTATGGCTAGAAAGAAAGGTAGTGGTAGACGTCCTCCTCTGAAAAGAAGTTGTAGGACTAACACGAATAAAGAAACTGACAACGCTGGGACTATCGGGAATCATGATAATGACGAAAAGGAAGTTATCATAACGGAAACCCAATTTATTTCGGTTGTTGCTAATCAAGTCTCCAAGGTACTAGAAGCCACATTGCCTAGGATTATAGACTCTGCATTGCAGAGGAGATCATATGAAGGAGAAAGGAAGAGGAAGTCGGAGGATAAAAAGAGTGGTTTTGGCAGTAGATTCAAGTTCAAAAGGGGAGAAGGTGGTAGCAAAGATAAGGGGAAGGCTGGAGAGGAATCTCAAGAGAAGAGGTGTTACAGATGTCAGCAATCGGGATATATCTCAAGATCGTGTCCGACGATTAAGTGTTATGATTGTCAGGAAACAGGGCATTTTAAGAGTGATTGCCTTAAAATTAAAGGTGGAAAGAACCCAGCCAAAGGGCAGGTGTCTGTTATGAAGAAGGATGGGGATAAGGAAGTAAATGAGGATGTTGTGGCATGTATGTTTCCTGTAAATAATGTTTATGCTAAGGTTTTATTTGACACGGGTGCAAATAAGAGTTTTGTGTCAACATCCTTTGGTAAATACCTAGGAAAAGAACCTGTAGTGTTAGATCTTGCTTATGAGGTAGAAACCTCAAGAGGAGGAAGTGATGTGATAACCGTAGTGTATAAAAACTTGCTTGCTTAATTTAAATGGTGTTGAATTTCCAGTTGATGTTATGCCTATGAACTTGTGTGGTTATGATATAGTCATAGGAATGGACTGGTTAACTTGTAATCGAGCTCAAGTTTATTGTGAGAAAAAGTTGGTTAGGGTATGTAAGTCAGATGGTGAAACATTAGTGGTTAAGGGCGATAGTATCGGAGGTAATATCCGGATGATATCTGCAATTAAGGCTAGTAAATGTCTGATGAGAGGTTGTGAGGCTTTTATAGCCTATGCTTTAGATGCTAAGCCCGAAAAACAGATTTCGGATATCCCAGTCGTGTGTGATTACCCTGACGTGTTTCCTGATGACTTACATGTACTCCCTCCCAACCAACAAATCGAATTTCGAATCGATTTAATACCTGAAGCAAGGCCGATTGCGAAGGCTCCTTATCGTTTGGCGCCCTCCGAATTGCAAGAGCTGATGAAGCAAGTCCAGGAGTTGCTCGACTTAGGCTTCATTAGACCGAGTTCATCCCCTTGGGGTGCACCAGTTCTGTTTGTGAAGAAGAAAGACGACTCCATGCAGATGTGCATTGACTATCGTGAGCTGAACAAGTTGACAGTTAAGAATAAGTATCCTTTGCCGAGAATAGACGATCTGTTTGATCAGCTGCAAGGAGCCACCTATTTGTCCAAGATCGATCTTAGGTCTGCATACCATCAACTAAAGGTGATGGAAGAGGATATTCCGAAGACGGCTTTTAGAACCCGGTATGTGCACTATGAGTTTTTGGTTATGTCCTTTGGACTAACCAATGCCCTTGCAGCATTCATGGACCTCATGAACAGAGTCTGCAAGCCGTATTTAGACAAATTTGTCATTGTCTTTATTGATGATGTTTTGATCTATTCGAGAGATCAAAATGATCATGCTGAACACTTGAAGAATGTTTTAGAGACTCTTAGGCAAGAGAAGCTGTACGCTAAGTTCTCCAAGTGCGAATTTTGGAAGAAAGAAGTTCAATTTCTCGGGCATGTGATAAGTGAAGATGGTGTTCAGGTAGATCCAACTAATATATAGCCTATAATGAAATGGGAAGTCCCGAAGACTCCCATGGAAATTAGAAGCTTCTTAGGCTTAGTTGGGTACTACCGAAGATTTATCAAAGACTTCTCCAAGATAGCTACACCGATGACTGCATTAACGCGGAAGAAGGCTGAGTTCAAATGGGGACCCGAGCAAGAGAAGCCTTTAGTGTCTTGAAGAAGAAGCTTTGTAGCGCTCCAATCCTTTCATTACCCGAAGGTAATGAGGATTTTGTGGTATGTTGTGATGCCTCGCTTAATGGTCTTGGTTGCGTGCTGATGCAACGAGAGAAGGTCATTGCCTATGCATCACGACAATTAAGCGTTCATGAGAAACGTGACACCACACATGATTTGGAATTAGGTGCCATAGTGTTTGCCTTGAAGACTTGGCGACACTATCTTTATGGTACTAAATTCGTGATATATTCTGATCACAAAAGCCCCCAACACCTTTTTGATCAGAAGGAGCTAAATATGAGGCAACGTAGATGGATGGAATTGCTTAGCGATTATGATTGTGAGATCAAATACCACCCTGGTAAGGCCAATGTGGTAGAAGATGCCCTAAGTCGGAAGGAGAGGGTTAAACCCATAAGAGTAAGAGCTTTGCATATTGTTGTAACGATTGATTGGAAGGATCAGATTGTTGAAGCTCAGACAAATGCTTTGAAGGAAGAAAGCATCAGGAAGGAGCGAATGGTGGGAAAAGAAGGTTTGTTGACAAAAGGAAAGGATGAGATTCTAAGGTTTGGATCAAGAATTTGGATTCCAAACTTTGGAGGTATCCAGGATAAGATTCTTGATGAAACCCACAAGTCTAAGTACTCGATTCATCCTGGAACGGATAAGATGTTCAAGAGCTTGAAAGAGTATTATTGGTGGCCCAATATGAAGAGATCAATTGCAGAGTATGTGCGAAAGTTCTTGACTTGTTTACAAGTTAAGATTGAGCATCAGAAACCAGCAGGTCTGTTACAACAGATAGAATTACCAGTTTGGAAGTGGGAAAGAATAACGATGGATTATGTTACTAAGCTCCCAAGAACTCGTGCAGGGCATAATGCCATATGGGTGATTGTTGACCGATTGACCAAGTCGTCTCATTTCATACCATATAATGAGAGCTACTCACCAGAGAAGATGACGAAATTGTATATCAAGGAGATTGTGAGTAGACATGGCGTGCCACTTTCGATCATCTCTGATAGAGATAGTCGATTCACGTCAAGGTTTTGGGCGAGTTTGCAAAAAGATCTAGGAACTAGATTGAATTCGAGCACGACATATCATCCTCAAACTGATGGGCAGAGTGAGCGTACGATCCAAACCCTCGAGGATATGTTGCGTGCGTGTGTGATTGACTTTAGTGGTAGTTGGGATGAATTCTAACCTTTGATTGAGTTTTCATACAACAATAGTTATCACACCAGTATAGGGATGGCACCATTTGAAGCACTTTATGGAAGAAAGTGCAGAACCCCTGTTTGTTGGACGGAAGTTGGGGAAGACTAGTTGTGTAGTACGGAGATGATGCTGGAGACAACTGATAAATCCGACAGATTAGGCAAAGGCTGAAAGCTGCCCAGGATAGGCAGAAAAGTTATGCTGATGTTCGTAGAAGGCCTTTAGAATCCAAAGTCGAAGATTACGTGATGTTGAAAGTATCTCCCTGGAAAGGGATGGTGAGATTTATCAAATGGGGAAAGTTAGCCCCGAGGTATATTGGTCCATTTAAGATTGTTGCGAGAGTTGGGAAAGTTGCTTATAAGCTTGAGTTACCGGAAACCTTCAAAGGTGTACACGATACCTTTCATGTGTCAAACTTAAGGAAAAGTTTGGCAGATCCGAATCAAGCTGTACCTCTCAAGGATGTTCAAGTAAGCGAGAAGCTATCTTTTACTGAGAGGCCAGTAAGGATTCTTGATACTCGAGAAAGAAAAGAATCCGATTGGTGTTGGTCCAATGGGAAGGACAAAGAGGACCGGAGAAGACTTGGGAATTGGCTAGTGAGATGAAAGCCAAATATCCTCAGTTATTTTTTTGTAACACCCGAATTTCAAGGACGAAATTCTTTTAAGGAGGGGAGAAATGTAAAACCCTAAATTTTTGACGTAAGACTATGCCGTATATGGGCGGGTGTTCATGTAAATAACACGTTGAATAAAAAGTCCTAATCTATAGTGATAAACCCTAGGGGTGATAGAGGACTGAAAATGAAGAACGTGGCCGAAAACAGAACTCAAAACGGAGTTATAACGAAGCGGGAAATACGAAAACACCGGAGGAATGCCCGAAAACTTCTTTCGAGGATATCTTGACTTAGAAAAAGACTTACGGAGCCCATAATATATGAATTCCACGTGTTTCGTCGAGAGGAATCTGAAAATGTAGGTTACGCGGTCCGCGCATCATGGGGTAGGCCCCTGCGCGTATCGCCTAGCATCGGTCGGGTGGAAAACAGCTGTCAGGCACTTGCCTGTTACGCGATACGCGCAGGAGTACCCATGGTCCTGCGCGTAGCGCCTAGAACAGCCCGACCAGCCTATAAAAAGGGGTGCAACCCCCCTTCACACCTGCTCACTTCCCTTTCTCTCTCTAGAACGTTTTAGAGAGAGAGACCCCTAGTGTTATTGCGGAATCGCGCCTCGTGTGCGGTACCCTGCGTCTGAGCGTTCCTTCGAGTCTCGGGCGTGTGAAGATCGCTTGGCGTGCGTCGAGGTTCTGCTCGAGTGAAGGACGGTGATCATCAAGGTGTTGCGCAATTGAAGAGCGGTGATCAACGAGGTAAATGATCTTTCATTCTAAATTAGTTAGGACGGGAATCGGGTTGGGAAAAGCGGGTGAAGATACCCGCATAGCACGAGGGACGTGCTAGGGGAAATGGTTGCGGGATTAAGCACCCGCAACTAAGGGGAGGGTGCAGGTTGAATATATGTACCCTAGGGGTATGATATCCATTGTGAACGGGTAACGTATCTCTGTAGGATTCGTTTAGATTCCCGAGGTTCGGGATTTGGTAAGCGTAGGTGGCAATGAGTTGTATCTAGTCGTATGCTTCGCTAGTTATGTCTTAGGACTTACATAGTCTTAGGAATCGTTATTTATAACGTTGTGATATCACGTTATAGGTGGATTATAGCTATTGAGGTTGATTCTCGGTATAGCTATTGTGTGATTGCAAAGATAGTCATTTGGATTGATTGTCGGGATTAGATCAAGGAACGAAGCTAGTTGTGAGCTTGTTGTGATCTTGTTGAGGTGAGTTCATATACCCAAACTCTTGTGCAACTGCTTTGGTTTTGAAATGATTATATGTTTTTGCAAAACTGGATAAGTTGTTTAAACCTGTTTTGGTTGGAAATGATTGTGAGTTTTTGTATAAACTCTTTTGGAATGGTTGTGTTCTTAAACTGTTGTTTATGAACGGTTTGCTAGCATTCTACGGTAAATATCGGGCAATACCACTTCTGTTATTGGGTGACGGGCGGTAAACTCGGTGAAGGGTATATGCATATATTCTGCTCCAGCGCAGACGTGCCTGACGAAGTTGTTGAGGGGTTTATCGTATTTTCTGTGCATATTTATCTAATGATGCTAGTATGTTTATGAAATGCTTGTAAGTGATGGAGTTAGTGGTAACTCTTTGATCAATGGAGCTTGGTAACTCGTTGATCAAGGTTTTTACAAGTATTTGGTTGAATGTTTGAAATGTTTTGTAAAATGTTTTATTATGAACTCACCAGCGTAAGCTGACCCTTTCTTTTAAAACTTTTTGGCACACATCCTAGGTGTCGTGTGATGCAAGAAAGCATTGTTGAGGCTAGAGCAGGTAGAAGGCTTGCGGGCTTAGAAGATAGACGCTCTGGACCTAGAATAGTTGCTAGCTTTAATTGTTGATGTTATGTATCAAACAATCATTTGTCATTTTGAGAACTATGTAATTGTAGTTTGAAGTTTAATGTATGAACAGCTTTATGTTTTAAGTTGTGTGTATGTATGTTGTTGATTCCGCTGCGTTGCTCCTGATATCCATTCGTCACACGCGTGTAAACCCCCGGGCACCTGGGACCGCCCGCCGTGTTGGGGTTGTGACAATATAGGTAAATGTTGTGGTTTATATGAATATTTTTTACGTTTTAAAAAGTTGTTTTTTTGATCAAATTTGTTATTAGGATTATACAGGTAAAGGTTGTGGTTTATGTGAAATTTTTTGATTTTTTCAAAAGTTGATTTGTTGATCAATTTGTTTTTGTTGTGATTATATAGGTAAATATGGTGATTTTATGTGAAAAATTTTTATTTTTCAAAAGTTGATTTTTTGTGAAAATTTGTTTTTGGTGTGATTATATAGGTAAATGTTGTGGTATTATGTGAAAATTTTTGATTTTTTAAAAAGTTGATTTTTTTTATCAAATATTTTTTTTTGTGTGATTATATAGGTAAATGTTATGGTTTTATGTGAAATTTTTTTATTTTTCCAAACATTGATTTTTTGATAAAATTTGTTCTTGGTATCATCATATAGGTATATTTTGTGGTTTTATATGAAATTTTTTTGATTTTTTCGAAAACTTATTTTTTGATCAAATTTGTTCTTGGTATCAAATATTTTGTGATTATATAGGTAAATAATGTGGTTTTATGTGAAAATTTTTTATTTTTTCAAAAGTTGATTTTTTGATGAAAGTTTGGTTTGGTGTGATTAAATACTGGTAAAATATTGTGGTTTTATGTGAAATTTTTTTGATTTTTTAAAAGTTGATTTTGTTAGGGCTCGTTCCGTGTTTAAGATTTACTTTGTTCTTATTTTATACTAGTTTGTACAGTTTAGGGTTAATTTTGTATTTTCCCTAAGTAGTGATGTTGCTAGTGTGTGTTAGAGAGAGTCTAGATCACCAATACACTGAAGAGAGAGAAAGCGAGTGTGTGTGATTGTATTCTCATGCACTTTGTATTGCAACGATTTTGCTTTGATCATCAATACAAGAGAATTATTTAGTAATGAATTGTGTTGTTGATTGAGTTGTTGTTTTTGTACTTAGATCGTTCTGATTTGTGGCAGTATCGATCCAATTGAACCTATCAATTGGTATCAGAGCTGTTGGTACTGTGTGTTCTTCGCTATTCATCAAGCAAAAATGTTGGGGTTATTTGAAGATGTCACTTTCCAAATATAAGCGAGTGAAGATATCGAGCATCATCTCGAGCAAGCACGGGTGAAGACGTTCATTAATTGTATTTGTCTTAAAATATTTGTGTAATCGTTTTGTGCTTAAATGCGCGTTTGTGCTTAATTGCACGTGTTTAGGTTACATTGTAAGGTGAATGGTATGGACTATAAATACCATCACCTAGGTCATTTGTAAAGGGGTTGCCTACATTTCATTCCATATTCTTTGTAACTTCTCCATTGATCTAATACAATTCTCCTATTCATATTATCATCATCTTCATCATACTTTGCATTGATCTTCATGAACATTCAAGCATCAATACGTGATCAGTGAGATTCCGCATCACTGATCGCAAACAACATCCCCAAACAATCTCAGATCTAGATCGAAGCTCGGTTCGTCTCGAACTATCAATTGGTATCAGAGCTGTTGGGTGATCTTTGATTGTTATTGTTATTGATGGAATTTTAGCCACCATTAGCTTTGATTCATGTTTGTGTAAAGAACTGCAAAGTTTGAGATCAATTGGTGAAGATTTGACTTAGTTTTTAAAGAAATTATTCATGTTCGTCATATTCACTGCTCAAAATTAAGATCCGAAATTTTGTTGATGATTTGAGAAATTGATGATTGAGATATGTTAGAAATCATAATCCTAAGCCTCGTTCATGATCAAACCATTCAGATTTGTTGATTTCAATCCATATTTTGTCATTTTTGTCAAAATCCACTAGTTGTGTTCATCACAAAAAATCCGGATCTGAATGAGATTTAGCTTGTTTCAAGGTGTAATACTTTGAAGAATTGTTAGAAACATCATTACTCAGCTAATACAAGTGTTGAATTGAACAAAAATTGAAGAATTGATTTTGTGTTCATCACAATTTTGACTTTTTAAAAGTTAAACTGATATGAAACGTCCCAACAAAGCTTAAAACGTCCCAACAAAGTCTAAAACATGCCAAAAAAGTTGAAATGACCAAGTTATAGTGCCCCAAATCTGCTGAAACATCCCGAAATTGCTGAAAAATTCATTCTGACCCGTCTGGGGGGGCTGACACGTCCAAACAGTGCCCTCGACCCATCTGAGGGGGGGGCAGACACGTCCAAACAGTACCCTTGACCCGTCTGAGGGGGGCAGACACGTCCAAACAGTACCCTTGACCCGTCTGGGGGGGGCAGACGCGTCCAAACAGTACCCCTGACCCGACTGGGGGCGAAACGCAAAAAATTGCCAAAAAACACCCAAAATTCATTTCTAAGTGTTTTAAGTGCTGAATATTCATCCCGAAAACATTATGGGCTGAAATTTTTGTCCAAACCGAGCACTTTTAACAACATATTAGCTCTCATAACCCAAATCATCTTCACAAACACCAAATCTCCCAATATCAAACATGAAAACGTGATCCAAGAAGAAAATAAAAGAGAAAAGATGTGCACCAAAGAATGTTTTGAACAAATTGAAGAGTGCAAATTATATTCACTTTGGATTTGTGATAAACTCAAGAAAGAAGAAACCATGCACAAGAATCTGAAAGAACAACATGAAATATCTGAGCACAGAATTACATCTCTTCAAGAGTCACTCAAGAAAAGTGAACGAGAAGTTACAAATGTCAAGAATGAAGCTGAAAAATCAAATGAACATCTTTCAAGAATGATCAACAATTTTCAAGCAGAAATTCAAAAGTTGAAGAAGTTGTCTGAGATGTTCAATTCAGAGAACAACATTCTGAAAACCAAACTGCAAGAAGAACAAGAGAAATACGCAAGTTTACAAAAAGATCACCAATTGTGTGATGATAGACTCAAAACTCTTACACAGAATGTTGATTCAATGCTTATCGAAAAGCTTAATCTGAATGTTCAACTCATGGAGATTACTGACAAACTGAACAGATCACAATCTGATCTTGTGTTTATCAAAGAAGAAGTAGAAAAAGAAAAGTCTGTTGAAAAGAAAGATGAGAGATTAGTGCCAACCGAAATTGTTGGATCACTATCTTTTCAAGAAGAAGAAGAAAAGACACAAGAGGTTCAGTAAAAGAAGAAGAAGAAGAAGAAGGTTAGAAGAAAGAAAAGCAAAGCCAAGAAGAACAAGACAAAGGCCACTTCATCTGATTCTACACCACAGTCTCCTTCAACTCCAAAGTCTCAAGATTCTGAATCCCCGAGTGATTCAAACAGTGACGTCTACTGTTTAATCTGTGACTCTGAAACTCATCATATCTCAGATTGTATTTACCGTCAAGGTGTCTTTCCTTATGGTTCAAAAGCCAACAAGTTCAAGACTCCAGCTTCTTCAAGCAAGCTTCAACAAGATTCAGAGGTCAAAGCTCCTCATCAAGAAAAAGGTTCAACTGCAAAAGCTTCTCAAAAGCAAAGAAAGAAGTCTCCCTTCAAGGCTCATCAGAAGTACTGCGAGATATGTGAAATGTACAATCACATGACATCAGAATGCTGCTTCAACAAGTACTGCACCAACTGTCAGATGTACAACCACGACACAATGGAATTTTACTACAACAAGTACTGTTCCTTTTGTGACATGGTAAATCACAACACATCCGAGTGCTACTACAAGCCGAGAAGGTCAGTCCAAAGAAGTTCATCATGTGCATACCCTTCTAGGTATTTTTCTAACTTTAAAAGATCTAATCATAGACATTCGTTTGATGAAAATCAACATGTCAATGATTCATGGACACCAAAGTTTGTCAAAAACAAAAAGGGAAGTCATGATTTAAATGATAGAATAATTCCAATAGTGAATCAATCTTTGAATAAGAAATATAGTCAACAAAACCTGTTTTTAAATGAAATTCACAATTTGTTTGAAAATGACTATAATTACTCTTTTGACAAACAATCCATGAAAGAAGATGAAGGTACAGATTACATTGTATCATCAAAACCACCACCTGAAGGTATTCCTTGCACTTATGAGAATATCTCTTATGTTGATGAATTTGGACGACTCAAAACCGAAATGGTTTGGGTCATTACCTCTAACTGATTTGTTAGTGTGTTAGGGACAGTTATGGAGGTCGGTCAAACAAAGAAAAGAAGACCGTGGCTGATCCCTTATCATGACAAGCTACCGAATCTTGTTCATGATGTCTTCGATGCAACTGACACCAAATGGAGTTGGAAACAAAAAGGAATCATTGCAGGAATTTTTAAAAACATTTTCAAAAATCAAACTATGATGGCAGTGCAAGAAACAACCGATGTTTCATTTCGTCTGTTTAGATTAAGTATATTGCATGCACTCTTCATATGTTGATAACATATCTGCCATTTTCTTTTCATTAAACTTTCAATTTTCTTAGAAATTTAAAAATTTAGGGGGAGAAATCATTATTAAAAAAAAATCAGAAAAATCCAAAAATATGTTGAATCTACTTGCACGTACATGAGAAATGATAGTACACTAGAGTTATTCAACGCATTATTTTAAACAATAAAGACTGAAGCGTAAAAATTGATGTGCGAGACGGCTCAGACAATTAGACTGAACAAGTATATTCTTTGATGATTTAACTAAATTTTAATGAGTTTTTGTGGTTGAAACTTCTAGTGCATGTGTATTGTTTATACAAATCAAATAGATATCTCGTGAAGCATCCAAATTACATCGGGTAACGATGCAATCTATTCAGTGTGATGAACCGCATCGTGAGCTTCTTTGTTGTGGTACCCACAGACCTGAAGTCTCACATGAAGTCTCTTTTGAGCTTCAAGGTGCAGCAAAAGATTCCCAAAGATGGAACAAAAAGAGTCCCAAATGTGGACCGTCACCAATCAAATTCCAAAATGGAATTCAGAAGATTCCCAAGGGGAACAATAGGAAAAAGAAAAATTCCAAAAAAGGAATTCAAAAGAAGTCCCAAAATGGACCAAATTCAATTAGAACCCAAATTCCACACTGTTTATGATTGTAAGTGACCTGACGTGTTGAGGTGTTCTCAGGATATTTAGATGAAGTGTATAACTTTCTAATGTGCCAGGTATGGGTCACTCAAAACTTATTCTTAATCAACCTAATTGAGCATCAAGAATAGAAAAAGTAAGTGTGTCACTTCGAGCTAATTGATTTGTTCAACAATTCATCACTCAATTACTTCACAATTCAAATGTCTATTCTCAAAACTGCAAAACATGTGTTGGATTAATTGTTGGTATGATCTCATTGCAGGTTAAAGATTCAGAATGTAAAGAGAAAATTCCAAAAATATCAAAAACATTGAAAATTTCAAAAAACACCAAAAAGATTGTCATTTTAATCTTTTTCTTTTGTGTTGGCAGTTTGACATGTGTTATTGATATAGGAATTGTTCATCAAGCAATATCTCATCCGATTGAGAACTTAATCTTTACATTGATGATAAATGCACATTATTGCCTGAGTTTTAATGTTTTTCTTTGAGTTGTAGGAGTAGTTTCCATTGCAGAAAAAGCTTCCACGCGACTTGAAGATGTTCCTGTTCAAGCCTGATTCCAGTCCAAAGATCTCCAAGTCAGATTGCTGAGTGTTAAGAATCCTCCTCTTAATATCTCATACACAGATCCCGTTATCCTCTAAAGCAAAAGTTGAGGGGGAGTATTCTAGGTCAAAGAAGTCTTCGCATTCTACTTCAACCGTTGAAGAAGATCCCGTTGCTGATATATAGATTCACCGGAATCTACTCTCTGCTTATTTCTTTCCATAGCCTCTGATGTTACTCAAAAGGGAGAGAAGGATGCAGATTACTTGTTGAAAGACAGAGTTTTGACAGCATCATCTTAGGGGGAGTACTGTTGGGTCCTCTTGAAGATAATGCATACCAAAACTTTAAGCTGCTCTCTATACTCGCCACATGAAGATTTAAGCTGATATGTCAGATTTGTAAAGTGTCATCTTAGGGGGAGTACTGTTGGGGTTATTTGAAGATGTCACTTTCCAAATATAAGCGAGTGAAGATATCGAGCATCATCACGAGCAAGCACGGGTGAAGACGTTCATTAATTGTATTTGTCTTAGAATATTTGTGTAATCGTTTTGTGCTTAAATGCGCGTTTGTGCTTAATTGCACGTGTTTAGGTTACATTGTAAGGTGAATGGTATGGACTATAAATACCATTACCTAGGTCATTTGTAAAGGGGTTTCCTACATTTCATTCCATTTTCTTTGTAACCTCTCCATTGATCTAATACAATTCTCCTATTCATATTATCATCATCTTCATCATACTTTGCATTGATCTTCATGAACATTCAAGCATCAATACGTGATCAGTGAGATTCCGCATCACTGATCGCAAACAACATCCCCAAACAATCTCAGATCTAGATCCAAGCTCGGTTCGTCTCGAACTATCAAAAAACACATCAATACTGCTCAAATCATGATCTGAATGATCGGTTGATGTTTTTAGATTTGATTCATCATCATAATCATTTCTAATTCACAAGAATTATGCAGATTCCATCAGATTTCATCAGATCTGAGGAATTAAGAAGAAAAGTGGAAAATATTATTCGATCATTTTTTTACAAAATTCACAAAAAATTGATCATGTTTGGAATTGATTGATATTCAGGACTGATAATCAGTATAAATCACTACTTGTGTGTGATTTTTGAACGATTTGGACAAGTTTTGTTAAAATTCAGTAAAATTTTTATGAAGATGTTAATGAACATGATGAACAGGATGAAGATGTACTAGACGGGTGATTAATTTTGTCTTAGACAAATCTCTGGACTTAGTTTTTGAACAAATTAGGATCCTGTGTTGTCGTGTGAAGTAATTTTGTCTAGACGGGTGAAGAATTTTCAAGTAAAAACTGTGTACTATTGTGTCGGGTCAACAACTGTACATCCGGGTGAAAACATTATTACCTGTGTTGTAACTATTCAGCCGTGTCATCAACTTACTATACAGCCAGCCGGGTCATCTTGTTACTGTTCAGGCAGGTCATCATTTTTTCTGCCGTATCAAGTTCTTGCCAGGTGAAAAATTGATACTATTCAGACAAGTGATTACTATTCATCCGTGTCAATATTAGCCGTGTCAAATTCATCACTGTTCAGCCCTGTGACATTCATCAGACGTTTGACTAGTCAGCCGGGTGACATTGTTCAGCCGCGTGAAGATTTTTATTTTTTGAAGACTTGCAACTGTTCGGAAGTGTGACTTCATATTTGTACTGTTCAGCCGAGTGAAGAAGAAAAATTCACTGTTCAGCCGTGTGAAGTGTTCACTGTTCAGCCGTGTGATTTGTTGTGTTACTTCAAACTTTATTGTCTTAATTTGTTACTGTTTAGTCACACCAAATCTTATTTCTTTATTTAACAATTAGTTTTCATTTTTAAAATTTTAACTATTTCTTTTCAAAAATCAACAAAAACACAAAAATATTTTCTTTTAAATTTAAAATGGCACTTATTGATGATTCAGATAATCGTGTACCAAGGTTAGTTAACCGTGCAAATTTCAAGAATTGAACAATCAGATTGAAACATCATCTACGCTCTATTGATAATGATTAGAGGAAGTCTATTGATAAAGGGCCTCATATTCCTACTCAGACTGCTCCTGATAGTGCAAGCACTTACACAAAAGATTCAACTGAACCGTATCCTGAAGATAATTTACAAGGTGAAGACTTACGAAAGGTCAAGAACGATAGTATGGCTTATTTCTTAATGTGTAAAGGGCTACCAGTTCAAGTGTTGTCAAGACTGAATGCTTATCAAACTGGCTACACATTATTCAAAGCATTGAAATCGATTTGTGAAGCAGGAGAACAGTAAAGAAGTCTCAAGAAGCAGAAACTAAAGAGACAATTAGAACTGTTTGAGCATATTTCTGGAGAATTTGTACACCAGTTGATGAATAGATTTGTGCATCTAACAACTAGGATGGCAAATGTTGGTATCAAAACAGATCTTCAAGACTTGAATGATAGATTATTGTGTGCTCTTCCATCCTCATGGAAACAAACAGTGACTTTGCTGAAGCATACAGAGAAGTTTCCAATGGACATAGATCTACTTATAGCAAAGATTGAAGAAGTTGAAATCGATGAAAGTTTAAGAAATACTGACAGATCAAGTTCCCATGCTCAGTATAAGTTTGTGGTGAATCCTTCAAATACAGTTGAGAATGCTTTTCTTGCTCAAGATGCTATTAAATCTGATGATGAGAGTGATTTGTTTGTTGGTGCTAGCTTTTACACTGATTCGTCGTATCAATAAAGTTCACCAATTTACACTCAACCTTAATCTCCACCAAGAGTTCAATCAACCAATGAAGTCTCAAGTAAAAAGTTCAAGTACAACAGTTCAATCAAAAGTAAAAGATGTCATGGATCCTGATGAGACTAAGAATGCTTTCACTGCATTCATGGCAAGCTTTCAAGCTTATCAGGGAAGTCATTTGACTCAATTAGATGTTGTTCTTCAAGAACTATTTGAAATGGATCCTGATGACGTTGAAGAGATGGACTTAAACTGTCAAATGGTTATGGTTGCATACAGAACTCAGAAACATGCGTTTGTTAACTGTAGTTACAAGCCAAATGCAAACAAGACCGTTGGTTTTGACAAGTCAAAGGCTAGATGCTTCAATTGCAACTGCTATGGTCATTTTTCGAGGGAATGTAAAGCTCCTAAGAATCAGAATTATAATGGTCAAGCGAGTTCAAGTGGACAGAATCACCCTCAAGGTCAAAGTCAGAAATCACAACAGTCTTCAAGTTATCAGAACAGAAATCAACGACTCGTTCAGAAGCCATATCAAAGTCTTCCAATGCCAGAACTGAAAGATGAAGGTAAACAGACTGAAGATCAGAACAAAGCGCTAGTGGTTAGTGTCAAAGACGGATACGACTGGAGTGCTTATGCGGAATAGTTTACAGCTGATCTTACTTGAAGTTTGGCACTTATCTGTGAAATTAAGGAAGAAGACTGGTCTGAAGAAGGAGATTTTCAAGTGGTTAATGATTTCAGTCAAGATTTAGAAGAATATGATTGGAGTGCAAATTCAGATCCAACTGAAGAATCTGAATCAGAGATTGCTCTTATGGCGACATCGGAAGAGTCTTCCTCATCTGCTGAGTCAAATCAACCAAAGGTTAGTATCGAATTACCCCCTAATTATGTTCTTATGCTAGATGATGTGAAAAACGGGTTATGTTCTGAAGAATGTATCAAACAGGTGGAACATTATCGAATCATTCATTTAAAATTAATGAAAAAATAAGTGAACATGAAAAACTTCATGAACAACTTAAAATTGATCACAAAATTTCTGATGATAAGATATTGTCACTTAAAGGTTCATGGAACAAAATCGTGAAAGAACTGGAACTTGTACCCAAACAACTTGAAGAAATGACAAAGAACTCTGAACAAGAAAAAGTTGCACATGCTGTAACACAAGTGAATTGTCAAAAGTGAAAAGTTGTAAAACAATGGTACAACAACTTGTAAGTGAAAGAGGAAACAAAAACAAAACAGGGTTGGGTTTTACACATGAACCAATGCCTAAATCAATCATAAACACTTTACCAGAAAACTTCAATGAATTTGATCATTCACCTGAAAATGAACAAAGATTCAAAGAAATTCAAAGAAGTAAATCTGAATCCAAAGGATCTGAAGTGTTGATTGAAAGTTTGAAAGAAGATGAAAGTGTGACTGTTGAAGCTGATGACGAGGCCAGTAACAAATATGATCCTATTCTGGTGCAAGTTGTTGAATATCCAGAACTGAATCCAAAACCAGCAGAAACGGTTAAGGATGAAGCAGAATTCTCGGGATACAATGATCCAGAATACATCAAGTGGAAAAAGGAGAAGAAAATTCGTGTTGCTGACCAGTTGCTTCAAAAGGAAACAGTAAAGAAGAATGATGTTTCAAAAGCTAAGATTCTGAAATCGAAACTGTTAAACAATCAATCTGAAATGAAACAATCAAAAGCTAAAAATGTCATAACATCAAATGACAATACCAAAGCTCAAGCTGTCAAAGCTGAATCTATAAAATCTGCAACAAAGAAAGTGTTAAAAATAAAACCAATCAAGTTTGTGTCAGCTGGAACTTTTGATATGAATTCATCTCATGGTAACTAAACAAATTCAAAGATCAAATCTAACTCTGGTCTGAAATCAGGTTCAGGTCCTAAGACTTCCGCTGTCAATAATAAAAGATTTGAATCCAAGAACGTAACTAAGCAGGGTGTTTCAAAATCGAATCATGTTCCCAAAGCAAAAACACAATCTAATAACAAGAACCCAAAGTCACAAACACGATCTCCACAAAAGAAACAAGTTAACTTTAAACCGAACAAGTTTGTTATTGAATCACATGTTGGTTCAACACCAAAAGTTAACAGTAGGCTCTTCAAGATTAGTAAGAAATATTGTGAGATATGTGATCGTTATAACCATGCTACTGCCGAGTGTTTTTTTAACAGGTACTGCGATTACTGTGATAAAAGAAATCACTCTTCAGAAGAATGTTTTTATAACAAGTTCTGTGACATTTGTTAAAGGAGAAATCATGATTCTGCAGATTGTTTCTTTCGAAACACCTCATCAAGAGAAATGACTTGTTTTCCAAATTTTTCAAGAAATCAATCTTTTGGTTTTCAAAAATCAAATCAAAGTCATTCTCTTGATTCGAGATCTTTCAAAAGAATCAATTCTGGATTTGATGAAATATCATCAAGAAACTTTCAGGTTAACAGATTCATACCAAGAGCTTTGATGGTTCGAAATCAAAGAAATGAAAACAACCTTGATCCTAAGTTAGAGGAAAGGTTTTCAGCTTTAAGAAGAAAGCAAATAAACCAAGCCAGTGGAAGAAATAGTTTTCAACTAAATCTCTCAAATGAATCAAATCTTAATAACTTACATTATCAGCAAGTTACTGTTACAGATAGATTCGGAAAACCCAAGACCATGTGGGCCTGGGTTGACCAAACTAACTAAATAATTGTTGAAATGCAGGTGCGCCCTTGAATACCTGTCAACTCGTGGTTTGTTGATAGTGGGTGCAGCCGGCATATGACAGGCAATCATGCCTTGCTTCAATATTTTAAGCAAAAGAATGGTACACATGTTGCATTTGGAAGAGATGCTGGTGGAAAAATCACTGGAGAAGGAACCGTGTCAAATGCGATTATTAGCTTTGATAAAGTCAACTACTGTGCCCAGTTGAACTTTAATTTGCTAAGTGTATCTCAAATTTGTGACAAATCATATTCAACATTATTTGATGATTCTTTTCGTTACATACTCAAACCAGGTTTTAAGATTGACAATGAGTGGGTTGTCGTTAAAGCTCCAAGAGATCGACATGTGTACAAACTTGATATGTCTCACAGATTGAAGCTGAAACCGAAACCACATGTCTCATTGCGCATGCATCAAATGATGAGAGTCAGCTATGGCATAGACGGCTGGGCCATTCAAACTTCAGAAACATGAAAAACTAGTGACTGGAAATCATGTTGTGGGAATACCTTCGAAGAAATTCTCTACAACTGATCTCTATCTAGCATGTTTGAAAGGAAAACAGCATCGAATGTCTTTTAAGTCCAAGATAGAAAACTCCATTTCAAAACCCTTACAGATGCTACATATGGATCTTTTCGGACCAACAAATGTTCAAAGCATGGGAAATAAATCTTATTGTTTAGTCATCATCGATTATTTTACTAGATTTTCTTGGGTTTATTTCTGGCATGTTAAATCTGAAACTGCGGCGTTGTTAAAAGAATTCATTATCAAAGTTGAAAAAATCAGTTAGAATCTAAAGTAAAAACTCTTGAGAAGTGATAATGGAACCGAGTTTAAAAACACTAATCTGGACTCGTTTTGTGCATAAAAAGGAATTGCGCGTCAGTTTAGTGCTCCAAGAACTCCTCAATAGAATGGAGTTGCAGAATGGAAAAATCAGACACTAATTGAAGCAGCAAGATCCATGCTAGCATATGCCAAAATCCCTATCACATTCTGGGACGAAGCTATTGCTACTGCCTGCTTTGTACAAAACAGGACTTTATTGGTTCAGGATAAACATAAAACGTTCTATGAGTTATTGTTTGGAAGGAAACCGAATATTTCATACTTGAAAGCATTTGGTTGTCCTGTGTCAATTATAAATTTAAGTGATCATCTCGGTAAATTTGAGTCAAAATCTGACGATGGTTTCTTTTTAGGATACTCATCTGTTTCGAAAGCCTATCGGGTTTATAACAGAAAAACAAATGTAGTCCTTGAAACTATCAATGTTAAGTTTTTGGAAAACTCTTTTCCGTCAGTGGCTCATGGTCCCGAATGATTATTTGATTTAGATTCACTATCCAAATCTTTCAACTCTAACTTATTTGATTTTTCAGGAAAATTGAAGAAGGAATCAGGAGACTTAGGATGTTTCAGTGATGATTCAGACAATGACGACGATAATGATCTCAATTCTGAGTATCCTTTCATGTCATTTCATAATCCTAACATTGTATCTCAAAACCAAGACCAAGGTCAATCAGACTCTCAAGAAGATCAGGAATCAAACAATCATGAAGATGTTCTGAATTAGCAAAATTCTCCTAATGATGGTGGATCTGTTCATAATCAACCATCATTAGATCCGAATGTTGAAGTTATTCCAGAAACATTTGATTACTTCATCAATTCACCAGAGAAAGTTCCTAATTTTACTCCGCATACTTCTACAATTCTACAAGATCTACCGAATCTGAATGAGTCTAATCTGGAGACACAAGTACAAGGTGAGGAGATTCCAACTCACCGTATTCATAGGAATCATCCTATCTCTCAGATTATAGGTCCTTTGAATCAAAGAACCATGAGAAGTCAGACTGAACATGCAAACAATTTTCTTTATTCCGAAGAACATTTCAGAGGCGTTGCAAGATAACAGTTGGATTGAAGCCATTTCAGAGGAGCTACTTCAGTTAATAAAGCAAGAAGTTTGGAAATTAGTGGACTTACCTGAAATCAAATGTTGTTTTAGGTGTAGTTGACTACTAATCATCAATAATCATTCATCAAAACATGTCTTAACACTTAAAATCAACATAATCAAAGAAAATGTTTCAAAACAAGGTCGAAATCGCCATTGATGACCATGAACGAAATGTTTGTTTTTGGTCAAAATGAAATGAAACTCAAATGATTATCTGATACTAGATCATGTGTTTAATCTATCAAATTGACTTTTCTCATCAATAAAAGTTCGTGATCATTGTGACTAATTGTAATATGTTTGAAATTGGAGATAACAGCTAAAAGGACACTGATATACATGATTTTTGAAAAAAATGATATCATCAAACTGTTTTTAAATCAATATGTTAAATGTTCTATTGTTTGTTATCTTGATTCATTACACTAGTTACTCTACACAAATATTGAGTACTTATCATTTTGTTGTCTAACACATATGTCTCTGTTTTCAGATGAATATCCTCAAATTTGAGCCAAAGCACAACATTGTGGCTTTGTTGGATGATTCTATTCCTGCAGTAGATGGATATCAAGAGATGATTCATTTTCTCAGAAGAACAAAGTATGTGTATGCAATGTGTGTCAAACCCATTGTGTATGCACGTTTGATTAAATCTTTCTAGAGAACTGTTGAGGTAATCACTAATGAAGCTGGTGTGTCTGTAATTCGAGGAAATATGACCAGGAAAATTACAACTGACTGTATCTGAAGAAGCAATAAGAATAGCCTTACATCTTGATGAAAATGAAGCCGATGCACTTGATGAACTGACAACTGCTGAA
Organism: Tagetes erecta; assembly: GCA_030867185.1. Taxonomy (NCBI): domain Eukaryota; kingdom Viridiplantae; phylum Streptophyta; class Magnoliopsida; order Asterales; family Asteraceae; genus Tagetes; species Tagetes erecta. The sequence goes on from CM061487.1 coordinate 23,017,863, forward strand.
GTTCAAGAATGTTTTGTAAATATGGGACATCCCCCTGTATTTCCTAAACTGCAGTGTGTTAGAGCTAGATTAAGCAAGCAATGGAAATTGCTCTGTTATGTCATACAACACTGCTTATCTAGAAGAAGTGCTGGATTCGACAACTTTCCATCAAATATTGCATCCCCAATAGTTGCAATTGCCACAAATCGACCATTTAATATGGCAAGATGGATTATGAAGGGGTTTGTCTTTAATCTTGTGAAAGGTGAGCATTAGGAATGTTGAGGATGTGCAACTATTTGACTATATACGAGATATAGCAAATAATGAAGAAGATATTGCACTTGAATATCATCACATCAACCAAGGTGAACTAATCAATCCATTAGAGCTTGTGGATGAGATTCCAGATAATCTGTTGGATGGTGATGAGTATTTCGAGAGACATCCAGAAGAAGAAGAAGGGGATAATGATGAAAGTGATGACAGATCAGATGATGATGATGAAGATGATAACAGTGATGATGGTACTGATGTTGATAATGATGGAGATGAATCTGATCATGCTGATATTGCCACAACCTCTACTCCAGCAACTAAACATGCTGAAAAACCAATGGGGTCTTCACCTAAGGTTGGTTCAGATGTTGACATGTATGAAGAAGAGAATGAAGTTTTTCATCTAAATAGGATGGTAGCCAAGTTACTGGATGAGAATGCTCAATTAAAAGCATCAAATGAAAGGAAGAAGAAAAGACTTGCTGAGTTCTGGGCTACGCATCAGAAAAACTCTAAGACTTTCAAGAAGTTGGATGAAGAATATGAAAATCTGAAGACTGATTTTGAAGAGTTACATGTAGAATGTAACACTTTACGAGCAGAAAAGGAAGTGTTAGAAAATTGGCTGAAAGAAAAGGAACCTAAAAGCTCTGAATCTGACAAAGAATTTATTGCTGCTGAAGACGTTGGAGTGTCTGAGACTCCTAGGGACGTCACAGATTACTATACTAGATCACGACGATCTAAAACTTTGACATAAGCGATTGTTGAATCAGTCCCTATTCCCGATGATGTTGCTGCTATTATTTCATATGACAAAGCGGAGGAAAAACGTAAGTTGGATGCAGTTCCTGAAATCATAAAAGAGGATTATATTGTCAAGAAAGCTAGAACTGAGGAAGTAGCTCAGGTTGAGCCAGTTGAAGCTGAAAGTGTAAAAGAGGCAGTGATGATTGATATTCATGATGAAGCAGGACCATCAATGAAAACCGTTAATGTACCACACATTGATGATATTCCTTTGGATCTTGAAGAAAAATTTGTATTTTTGAGGAAGAAGAAATATAATCGGGTATTTTTGGACCGATTAACAGTTACTCAAGTATGTGAGAAGTACGATAAATGTGTAGCTGCTGAGACCTCACTTTCTGTAGATTTAAATGAAACAACTCTTGAACAAGGTGAATGGGATCCAAGATCAGAAGCAATTATAGTGGATGAAATTCCTGTAGAGGAATTAAATCATAAAGATCCAGAAAGAATGGGATTCTTTGAATTAAAAGACTGGTTGCTATCAAGGAATTATCCAAGGAAAAAGTTAAGTGTGCTAGGTGCTGAAACGATGAAAAATTTTGTCAGAATGTTTCAAGTTACTGAGAAGATGCAGAAAAGATAATGGTTCTGAACATGGAGAATCCAGAATATAGTGTACTGACCAAGAGAGCACGAATTCTGAAACCACAAGAGATTGTAAATATGTCTCCGAGCATCGAAAGTCACGATAAAAGGAAAGAACTTATCAGGGTGTTTCTAGAAACTTATTCTGGAGCGTATGAAGTGACAGAAGCAGTACAACTATCCAGAGACACAACACAAACTTTTGGTGATATGGTAAGAAGTGTGTTACAAAAGGGCCAATCCATATCTTAGTTGCTTGATGCCATGATCATTCCATCAAGTGATAAAGAACTGAAGATCGTTGGTTGGAAATATGATGAAGCATTTGATGTCTTTTTGGTAAAGCGGGTGAATGCACTGTGTGACGTTTATCGTATCTATACTTCAATCATGCAACTCCCTGTTCAGGATTTGAAAGAATTGGCTAAACTGCCACTGTGCAATCCAACTAAGTCTGCACGTGGTGAAAGCTTAGAAAATCTGATTGAAGTTGGAGTAAATCGAGATAACAAGTTTCTTGAGTTTAGATGTCAACAAGAAGACTCAACCTATTTCTTTGAAAAGAAGAAGAAGAGAATGCCTAATCCGAATGATGATGATGTATACTTGGTTAAGCTTAGTGATAAATTCTTTGAGAAAATCACAAAGCCGGGTTTGAAAGTATTTGATGGAACACAACAAACCAAGTCGATTCTTAAAGTATTTTATCATGAAGAGCAAAAGGAGCTGAAGCTTGTGAGAAATCTAGAAGATATGTCTGAAGATTGCATTGAGATATTTGGTGCATTTGAGCTGAAACTTCTTCATCCAAGTTACATATACTTTTTGAGAAGCTACAAGATGGAGAAAGTTAAAGATGATGTTGCTGAGAATGATAGAAAGTATTTTGTTGGAATTATAAATGCTCTGGCTGCAGCAATGGAAAGGATTGCTTTTCGCAAAGCAATTGCTTTTTCAAATGTGGAATGCCGAGACATCCAGGACATTGCTTACATGAGAATTACAACAAAATGAGCATTAGAAGTTGTATCCTCTGATCATAAGGAACCACATGTTATATATGCTAACATTGATTTTGTAGGATTAACCTTTGATACATTCATTCAATGTCCAAACAAAAGATAATGATCAATGAAAACAAACCAGCACATCATTAGTTGAGGAATAAATTTTCAAAGGCTCTTTTAGACGCAATTGCAGAACAAAGACAATTGAAAGAAAAACCAGTGTTTGTTGCTGAAGTTAAAAATCAATACTTTGAATGATTATATGTTTGATTCAAGAGAGATAAAGAGAACAGATTAAACCTGAAAGATTTTGAATGAAGACCAAAGATAAATCTTAGGGGGAGTACTGTTAAGGCTCGTTCCGTGTTTAAGATTTACTTTTTTCTTATTTTATACTAGCTTGTACATTTAGGGTTAATTTTGTATTTTCCCTAAGTAGTGATATATAAAGCATGTTGCTAGTGTGTGTTAGAGAGACAAAGTCTAGATCACCAATACACTTAAGAAAGAGAAAGCGAGTGTGTGTGATTGTATTCTCCTGCACTTTGTACTGCAACGATTTTGCTTTGATCATCAATACAAGAGAATTATTTAGTAATGAATTGTGTTGTTGATTGAGTTGTTGTTTTTGTACTTCGATCGTTCTGATTTGTGCCAGTATCGATCCAATTGAACCTATCAGATTTTTTGATCAAATTTGTTTCTGGTGTGATTCTATAGGTAAATGATGTGGTTTTATGTGAAAATTTTATATTTTTTCAAAAGTTGATTTTTGATCAAATTTGTTTTTTGTGTGATTATATAGGTAAATGTTGTGGTTGTATATGAAAATTTTTTATTTTTTTAAATTTTGATTTTTTTAAATTTGTTTTTGGTGTGATTATATACGTAACTGTTGTGGTATGATGTAAAAATTTTTTATTTTTTCGAAAGTTGATTTTTTGATCAAATTTGCTTTTGGTGTTATTTTGTAGGTAAATTTTGTGGTTTTATGTTAAAACTTTTGGTTTTTTCAGATGTTGATTTTTTTATTAAAATGTTTTTTAGTGTAAAAAAAAGGTAAATGTTGTGGTTTTATGTGAAACTATTTGATATTTTCGAAAATTGATTTTTTGATCAAATTTGGTTTTGTTGAGATTATATAGGTAAATATTGAGAGTTTATGTGAAAATTTTTTATTTTTCCCAAAGTTGATTTTTTATGAAAGTTTGGTTTGGTGTGATTAAATATAGGAAAAATGTTGTGGTTTTGGGAGAAAATTTGTTAATTTTTTGAAAGTTGATTTTGTGATCAAATTTGTTTCCGGTGTGATTATATAGGTAAACGATGTTGTTTTATGTGAAAATTTTAGATTTTTTTAAAAGTTAATTTTTTGATCAAATTTGTTTTTGGTGTGATTATATAGGTAAATGTTGTGGTTGTATGTGAAAATTTTTATTTTTTCAAAAGTTGATTTTTTGTTCAAATTTGTTTTTGGTGTGATTATATATGTAAATGTTGTGATATTATGTAAAAAAAAATTATTTTTTCGAAAGTTGATTTTTTGATCAAATTTGCTTTTTGTGTTATTATGTAGGTAAATGTTGTGGTTTATGTAAAATATTTTTATTTTTTCAAAAGTCGATTTTTCAATCAAATTTGTTTTTGGTGTGATTATATAGGTAAATGTTGTAGTGTTATGTGAAATTTTTTGATGTTTTCAAAAGTTGATTTCTAGATGAAAGTTTGGTTTGGTGTGATTAAATATTGTAAAATGGTGTGGTTTTATGTGAAAATTTGTTGATTTTTTGAAAGTTGTTTTTTTATCAAATTTGTTTAAAGTGTGATTATATAGGTAAATGTTGTGGTTTTATGTGAAAATTTTAGATTTTTTCAAAGTTGATTTTTTGATCAAATTTGTTTTTAGTATCATTTTAAAGTTAAATATTGTGGTTTTATGTGAAAATTTTTTATTTTTTAAAAAGTTAGTTTTTGATGAAAGTTGGGTTTGGTGTAATTATATATATATAAAATGTTGTGGTTGTATGTGAAAATTTATAATTTTATCAAAAGTGGATTTTTTGATTAAATTTGTTTTTGGTGTGATTATATACGTAGAGGTTGTGGTATTATGTGAAAATTTTGATTTTTTCGAAAGTTATTTTTTTATCAAATATGTTTTTGGTGTGATTATATAGGTAAATGTTGTGGTTTATATGAATATTTTTGACGTTTTAAAAAGTTGTTTTTTGATCAAATTTGTTATTGGGATTATATAGGTAAATGTTGTGCTTTATGTTAAATTTTTTGATTTTTTCAAAAGTTGATTTGTTGATCAATTTGTTTTTGGTGTGATTATATAGGTAAATATTGTGATTTTATGTGAAAATTTTTTATTTTTCAAAAGTTGATTTTTTTGAAAATTTGTTTTTTGTGTGATTATATAGGTAAATGTTGGGGTATTATATAAAATTTTTATATTTTTTCGAAAGTTATTTTTTGATCAAATATGTTTTTGGTGTGATTATATAGGTAAATGTTATGGTTTTATGTGAAAATTTTTTAATTTTTCAAACGTTGATTTTTTGATAAAATTTTTTCTTGGTATCATCATATAGGTATATTTTGTGGTTTTATATGAAATTTTTATTCGAAAACTGATTTTTTTATCAAATTTTTTGTTGGTGAGATTATATAGGTAAATAATGTGAGTTTAAGTGAAAAATTTTATTTTTTCAAAAGTTGATTTTTTGATGAAACTTTGGTTTGGAGTGATTAAATAAAGGTAAAATATTGTGGTTTTATGTGAAATTTTTTTTGATTTTTTAAAAGTTGATTTTATGATCAAATTTGTTTTTGGTTTGATTATATAGGTAAATGATGTGGTGTTATGAGAAAATTAAAGATTTTTTTAAAAGTTGATTTTTGATCAAATTTGTTTTTGGTGTGATTATATAGGTAAATGTTGTGGTTGTATATGAAAATTTTTTATTTTTTCAAAACTATATTTTTTCAAAAGTTGATTGTTTTTTTCAAATTTGTTTTTTGTGTGATTATATACGTAACTGTTGTGGTATTATGTAAAATTTTTTTATTTTTTCAAAAGTTGATTTTTTGATCAAATTTGCTTTTAGTGTTATTATGTAGGTAAATTTTATGGTTTTATGTTAAAATTTTTGGTTTTTTCAAAAGTTGATTTTTTAATTAACATGTTTTTTGGTGTGATTATATAGGTTAATGTTGTGGTTTTATGTGAAACTATTTGATATTTTCGAAAATTGATTTTTTGATCAAATTTGTTTTTGTTGATATTATATAGTTAAATATTGTGATTTTATGTAAAAAAATTTATTTTTCCCAAGTTGATTTTTTATGAAAGTTTTATTTGGTGTGATTAAATATAGGTAAAATATTGTGGTTTTGGGCGAAAATTTGTTAATTTTTTAAAGTTGATTTTGTGATCAAATTTGTTTTTTGTGTGATTATATATTACATGTTGTGGTTCTATGTGACAATTTTTTATGTTTTCGAAATTTTATTTTTTGATCAAATTTGTTTTTAGTGTGATTATATAGGTAAATGTTGTGGTACTATGTGAAAATTTTTTATGTTTTCGAAAGTTAATTTTTTGATGAAAGTTGGGTTTGGTGAGATTAAAAATAGCTAAAATGTTGTGGTTTTATTAGAAAATTTTTGATTTTTTCGAAAGTTGATTTTTTAATCAAATTTGTTTTTGGAATGTTGTGGTTTTAAGTGAAAATTTTTTGTTTTTTCAAAAGTTGATTTTTTGATCAAATTTGTTTTTGATGTGTTTATATAGGTAAATATTGTGGTTTTATGTGAAAATTTTTTATTTTTTCAAAAGTTGATTTTTTGATGAAGTTTGGTGTGATTAAATATAAGTAAAATGTTGTGGTTTTATGTGAAAATTTGTTGATTTTTTCAAATGTTGATTTTTTGATCAAATTTGTTTTTGGTGTGATTATATAGGTAAATGTAGTGATTTTATATGAAATTTTTTTATGTTTTCGAAAGTCGATTTTTTTATAAAATCTTTTTGGTGTGAATATATAGAGGTAAATGTTGTGGTTTTATGTGAAAATTTTTGATTTTTTCGAAAATTGATTTTTTAATCAAATTTGTTTTTGGTGAGATTTTATAGGTAAATATTGTGATTTCATGTGAAAAGTTTTAATTTTTTTAAAATTTGATTTTTTGATGAAAGTTTGGTTCGGTGTTATTAAATATAGGTAAAATGTTTTGGTTTTGTGTGAAAATTTGTTAATTTTTTGAAAGTCGATTTTATGATCAAATTTTTTAGTGTGATTATATATTACATGTTATGGTTTTATTTGAAAATTTTTAATTTTATAAAAAAGTTGATTTTTTGATCAAATTTTTTGTTGGTGTGATTATATAGGTAAATGTTGTTGTTGTATGTAAAATTTTTTATTTTTTCAAAAGATGATTTTTTGATCAAATTTGTTTTTGGTGTTATTATTTAGGTAATGTTGTGTTTTTATGTGAAAACTTTTGATTTTTTCAAAAGTTATTTTTTGATTAAAATCTTTTTGGTGTGATTATATATAGGTAAATGATGTGGTTTTATGTGAAAATTTTTTATTGTTTCAAAAGTTGATTTTTTGTTCAAATTTGTTTTTGGTGTGATTATATAGATTAATGTAAATAGTTCGAGTTGAACCGAGCTTGGATTTAGATTTGAGATTGTTTGGGATGTTGTTTGCAATCAGTGATGGGGAATCTCACTAATCACGTATTGATGCTTGAATGTTCATGAAGATCAATGCAAGGTATGATGAAGATGATGATAATATGAATAGGTTCTTGTATTAGATCACTATGAAGGTTACAAAGGATATGGAATGAAATGCATGCAACTCTAATAAACAAATGACCTAGGTGATGGTATTTGTAGTCTATATCATTCACCTTACATTTCAACTAAACACGTGCGATTAAGCACAAACGTGCATTTAAGCACAAAACGATTACACAAATATTCTAACGTCAAATACAAATAATGAACGTCTTCACCCGTGCTTGCTCGTGATGGTGCTCGATATCTTCACTCAATTATATTTGGAAAGTGACATCTTCAAATAGACTCAACAAATGTTGCATGTGAAAATTTTTGATTTTTGATTTTTGATTATATAGGTAAATAGTTTTTTTTATATTAAAATTTTTGAGTTTTCCTAAGTTGATTTTTTTGACAAATTTGTTTTTGGTGTGATTATATAGGTAAATGTTGTGTTTTTTATGAGAAAATTTTTTATTGTTTCAATAGTTGGTTTTTTGATATAGTTTGTTTTTGGTGTGATTATATAGGTAAATGTTGTGGCATTATATGAGAATTTGTAATTTTTTTCAAAAGTTGATTTTTTGATGAAATTTTTTTTGGTGTGATTAAATATAAGTAAAATGTTGTGGTGTTATGTGAAAATTTGTTGATTTTTTGAAAGTTGAATTTTTGATCAAATTTGTTATTGGTGTGATTATATAGATAAATGTTGTGGTTTTATGTGAAAATTTATTATTTTTCAAAACTTGCTTTTTTTATCAAATATGTTTTTGGTGTGATTATATAGGTAAATGTTGAGGTTTTATATGAAAATTTTTTATTTTTTTGAAAATTGATTTTTTGATCAAATTTGTTTTTAGTGTGATTATATTGGTAAATGTTGTGGTTTTATGTGACATCCGGCCCGATTCGTTTCTTTTGCTTTTCTTTATGTAAACCCAAACCGTCGAATAATATTGTAATCATTTGGTTGATTATGAAATGAAGGTTTACGTTAATATAATCTCTTTATAGTAATCATTTAATTAACAAAGATATGATATAAAATAATTTTTTATAAAATATACTTAAATTAACAAGAAACATTTATATAAATGTCTTAGATTGTTACTTAGTTAGTTATTTAGTTAAAATTAAAGTTGAGGGTTGAATGTTTAATTTTTAAAACACAAGAAAAACCTTTAAACTAAACTAATCAGTTATTCAAAGTACAAGGAGGTAATTGTAATATTTTAAACCAATCCCCCCAAACCCGTTTTCCCGGCCGGCTCTGGCGTGACTTTGGCTACTCCGGCATCTTCTAAATCAATCAAATCCACACATTTTTGACTCGTTTAAATCGTTCCTATCTCTTATCCATGAGATTCGAACTCAAATCTTCACAAAAATGATCGTTTAACAGCACACAAATCAAAACCCATTTATCTCGGTATGTTCGGAACTGATTTCAACCAATTCGATCACAAAAACTTGAATTAAACCTATCTAAATCTTCCTCTGATCCTTTAAGACTTGATCATTAAGTTTAATTAAAAAAAACTGCACGAAATCGTTGGTCTTTATCTCAATTTTCAACTGCAACTAACTTGAGTTCGATCGACAGTTATCTACCTGTTTCAAACAATTATATATACTCAACACAGTTGCACGACATCACTTCATCTATCTGCATTATCAATTTCACCTTAAACACACATATAATCATCTATTGATCATCACTGTCGTTGTCCTCTGTTCTTGGTACTTATCATCGACCAATCACCAAATCAAGTAATTAAAACCATCCTCGTGTTCGTTTTTATACACTGATTATCGTAGTTATGATCGATTCAATTTATATATTCAGATTGACGTTCGATTTGGGTGATTTTGATTTAGGGTTCATATAGGATTTGGGTGTAAGGGATTTAAACTGTGTAAAAAAATTTTGATTTGGATTTGAAGCAGTAAACACGTTTGGTTCAGTGGTGGGCGTGTATTGTAAGGAACCTGAGGTCAGGGGTTCGAACCTGGCCTGTGACATATTTTTAACTATTTTTATTACAAGGTATTTGTAAATACTTTTATACTATATTTTTATCAATTAATTATTTTTGGATTAGTGTAAGGTAATATATTTTATAAAAACGTTTTGGAATTGATATTAAAGCATAATACAAAATATATAACACTTATAAAAACATGTATTTATTTTACAATAATATATAAACATTAAATGTATAAGACTCATAAAAATGTAATTATTTTACAATAAAGAGTTTTCTTTTAAAATATATATACATATAGAGACATTTATGACTATGAATTTTATAAAGGTATAAAACGCTAGTATTCAATTATTTAAGAACGTTATAAAGGTCTATTATGTATTAATTTGTTGTTGGTATTTATTTTGATAACTATTTTATGTTTAAAAGGTAATTAACTTAAGGTTTTTAGTTACCTTATTAATAGTATCATATTTAATAATTTATCATTTGTTTCACCTATGATAAAATTTATCTTTATATATTTAATAAGTATTTAATATTCATTTAATCATTACTAATATTTAAAAATCCCAAATCCCTATTAGAACCCTAGATTTCCGAATCACCTACAGTTTATTTATCCTAACTTAGGACTAGTTTCCTTAGGTGATCGCTAAGGAGGGTCTCGGGGCATTATTCAAGTTTCTATTTATTTAACTCATCATTTAATTACCATGTGAGTATACGTAGCCCCTTTTTGTGTTTATTGCTTTGGGGTGATCTCATGTGATCTATTAAAATCAGTTTTTACTCATTTTACTCATTATTAAATTCATTCAATTCAAGTTATGTTTCTACTTGCATTGTGTTCTTTATATGATAAACATTAATCAAACCGCCGTTAATCAATAATAGATCTGTTGGCCTGACAAATCCACCCCACATATATTCATGCTTTTTCTCAGTGGGTGATTGATGACCGGTTATATATTCATTAATGACTTAATCCGTAGGATTTTAAGTCTAGTCAGTCACTTAGTGTTTGATTGGGTAATGTTTATTTTATGTGTGCACTTTGCAGTTTTATAGTATTAACATGTGAATTGAAATTATGTGAATTGAAATTTTATTCATTATAATTATATGTATCCAAACCTATGTATACTCACTAGCTAACCTTTAGCTGACTATTTATTTTTCACATGATTTCAGGAAAAGAAGTTTAGAAGATGCCTCAGATTTAGGATCTTGGACTTAGTTAATTATTAGATAAATCAGTTTGTTTGTTTCGGTTTGTTTGTTGGATTATTTGATTATTATTTGTCATGGATAATTCAGAATTTGATATTAATAATATTTGAATTATTTTATGTTGGTCCATCTAGATCGTGATTTCAGTGCTATAATGATATGTATTTCAACAAAACACACTTGACTCAAAACAAACAAAGTCCAATATAACCCAACAACCAAAGACGAGATTAAAACCACACAACAAGAGGTAAATACGCTACAAAGATGGATAATATATGCTCCTAGCACCTCCTGGTAACACACAAACGATTCAAGGAATTTGGATAAGATTTTGTCAAAGTTGTCTTGCATTAAGATAAGGTTACAATATATATCAGCTTTAGGTTCGTTGATAGATTCGCTGACAGCGAATCTATCTAGCGAACCAAATAGCTTCGCCGGGCACAATCAGGTTCGCCCGGTCGACAAAACAGAAAAACTATACTGAGCTACGGGCGAATCTATAGATTCGCCCGTAGGTTCGCCAATACTAAAAGCTACAAAATACATACAAAAGATATAACACCGACATGCCGGTGAGTCCGACCTATACATGACTATCAATACTCCCCCTAGGTTGGACCTCACCCGGGGAAGTCTTCTGTTTTAGCTCCGTCCTTTTCGGCTTCAAAGATTCTCAATGTACGCTCCTGCCCTCGATTCAATCCCGGCCAGCGGATTTGTTACATCTTCAGATCCGGCCTCTTCATCTTCACTAAACACCAGCATTGACTCCACAAACTCATCTTCGGCGATATCAGTATCAGGCATATCAAGAACTATCGTGTCCGCCTGAATTTCTTCAGTATGCTCCTCACCGCCCACATCCAAATCCACCACTTCAACCGGTTTTTCAAACCTCTTCTCAATCGATTCATCAAGCTGTCTGGACAAGTCATCAACATCCATTCTTTGTTCGTCAGTCATCCTCAGTCTTTCGTTTACCTTCCTCAATTTAGCACGAATACCCCGGGCTTTGTTAGCGACTTTCACGAACAAGTTCGCTTCAGTCCGCGTATCATCTCCTGCCCCGTGCTTGATACGGTTCTCACACAATACCTTCAAGTCTTCGTCACAGAAAGAGAAAACCTCCATTGGATCGAACAGACGAATCTCTGGACGGTCATCTCCTTTAAGTCTAATCACCGCTTCACCCGTACCATTATCATAGAACCACTTCAGAAATTCTTGCAATCTCGGTGGCTGTGTATCCGGAACCCTGACCCGAGTCATAATCTTTGGTGCTTCAATCTTCAATACAATTTTACCCTTCCAAGAAACCCAATGCCTGTCCTTCTTTTGCCTCATCCTCTTTGGTTTCTGGTACCCAAAATCAACGAAGTTATTCTTAGCAGCTTCTCTGATTGTGACCTCAAACGCACAGGCTCTTCCACTGTCATCCTTTCCTATCAGAGGAAGTTCGGCCAACCTACGTAAATCCCACCTCGGCAAGGTGGCGAAATGCTTCCTATTTCGGATATAACAGATGTCACCGCCCCTTCGCTTAATCATATATGCATCCACAAGCGAGTTATACTTCCGTGCAATAACTTGTCTGTCTAACTGCGAGGTGTTTGGCTCATCAATGTTCTGGAAGATAGGCACTTCAGAAACAACCTCTTCATCTTTTCTGAACCATTCGGATTTGTCCAAATCAATATGATCAAACTGATAGCACACCCCTTTTTCCTCAACTTTGTATTTCTCCGGCTCATCATCCAAATCCTCTTCACTATCAACATCCACATTAACTTCTGGTTCATCTATCAAACTAAAATTTACACTTGTACCCCCAGCAACCTCAGCACCTTCAAATATATCTAAATCTATGCCCATGTCTTCATCAAACAAATCCTCAGCAGCTTTCCCTTTACCTTTATCCTTGTCCCCAAACTCACATTGCATTAACGGATACTTAGCAGCATCCGTTAAGCTTTTCAGTTCTGCCTCAGACATAGCCGGATCCTTTTCCTTCAAGCTATTCAGCTCCTTGAATATTCTAACAATCAGGCACTGTTGATCCTTCATCATCCTCCCCATTTCAAAAATAACCGTTGATTTCTCAGCATCCTGCGTCTCCAAATCAGCATATTTACTCTTCAGATCCACTATCTCAGATTTCAAACTTTCAATTTCGCTCCTCATCTCGCTAACAGTCTCAACAGATTTACCCGATTCATCATGCTTTGCTTTCTTTGCCGCTTCAGTCGGTCCATCAGATTTCCTCTTGGTCCTTTTCTCCCTACCCTGATCAATCTCAGCCTGTATCTCATCTACTTCCCGATCAAAAGAATAGTCCTTGTCTTTAGCTTACGGCTTCCTTTTCTTTAACCTCTTCTCAACAACCTCTATATTCTCACCACCACGTTTCCTCTCATTCTCCATTAACCTCTGTATATGTACCCATCTATCAGCAGGGTACATATTCTCCCACAAATATGAAGTCCTACCAACACAATCAGATCTCACCGATTTGCAGTCTCTAAATATTCTCGAATGCATCTCCCATATCTTCAGCACATCACCAATAACCGGCAGATTGGGCAACTTGTCATTCAAAATCATCTGGATAAATCTGGGGTACATCAACCATTTGCCCGCCTTCGTAGCATGAATGTTTTCGAGCATGTAGTTGTAGATAAGCTTCGCAAGATTTGCCTTCTGCCCTCGGCAAAACAACATCATAGCCCGAGCCCAATCCAAATTTAACCCATCAGTACCCCCTTTCCTATGATCCAAGCACATAATAAAGACGTGTGCAATGTATCTCCATTCTTGGATCAGATAGGATTTCACAAACTCCATCTTCTTCTCCCCCAGCATAGGACCTTCATAACCAGCAGTCCTAAATGCCCCATAAACCTCTTCGGCAGTCATACAAACCTCCTCACCTACATCATCCTCTAACCTCAAAATCCTGGCCACATCGGCTTCAGTATACTCCAAGTCAAACCCACTAACTTTGGCACAGATCCGTGATGGCTGCACAGACACATTCATCACCGCTGTTCTCCAGAAATCTCTGATGTGCAGCTCGTAGATAGATGGTTGGTGAATGGGAGATAGCGTGATGAATGTGTGAAGACTTCAACCATCTGATACAGTCTCTATATCCACCAGCTTTTTCATGATTCTCGTCCAGTAAAGCACACATGTTGTGCTTTCTTTCAAAAAATAACGTGGACATCGTGCCTGAAAAATAAACGGAAATTGATCAGACAAAAATTTTTTTGAAACAGTCAATAGATTCGCTGACATAGTTAGGTTCGCTGCACGGACGAACTTGAGATTTGGCACCAGAACCTATAGATTCGCTGACATGAAAAATCAGTCATTTGGTCGAGCGAATGTATAGGTTCGCTAGAAACACTCAGGCGAATCTATGTTGATGCACGGGCGGCATAACGGCATAGGTTCGCTCGAAGTTTTGAACTTTCGTTCAGGTTCGCCAGACGAACACATAGGTTCGCTGGAAACCCTAGTTTTGAAAAACGGCCAAAATCTCAGTCAAAACATCATAATCAACCAATCAAAACAACAATCAGGCATTAATCATGAAACAAGCACATATTGATAGACATTAAAGTACACAATCAGTTGTTTTTAATCATTAATCACAGAATCAAAATGGGTCGATTGGATTAGTAGCGATTATCAGCAGATTAGAGGATAAGGTGATGATTAGAACGAAGATAAAACATACCAGAGATGGTGAAACAGAGCGGTTCAACAGGTAGTGAGTGTTGAGAGTGAGAATCGAACGTTAAAAAAAATTGAAAAAGTTACGGCTACAGTAATAGTGACAGCGAAATTGTGAAAGGTTTCGCTGTCAACACAAATATATACAGTCACAGGTTCGCTGACAGAAACACTAGCGAACTTCAGATTCGCCCGAGACCAAAGATTCAAAAGAAGACACGGCGACGTGAAGAGGTTCCGGGCGAACCTGAGGTTCGCCTGGTCGACAAAACAGAAAAACTATACTGAGCTACGGGCGAATCTATAGATTCGCCCATAGGTTCGCCAATACTAAAAGCTACAAAATACATACAAAAGATATAACACCGACATGCCGGTGAGTCCGACCTATACATGACTATCATTTTAGTACCATGAGCTATGAACAATCATTTCCTTTCGTCCGCCTCGGTGATTCTGCCATCGGTCGGGGTGTGACATTTTATTTGAAAATTTATTGTTTTTTCAAAAGTTGATTTTTTGATCAAGATTATTTTTGGTGTGATTATATAGGTAAATGTTGTTGTTTTGTATGAAATTTTTTGATGTTTTCGAAAGTAGATTTTTTTATCAAATTTCTTTTTGGTGTGATTATATATGTAAATTTGTGGTTTTAGGTGAAAATTTTTGGTTTTTTTAAAAGTTGATTTTTTGATCAAATTTATTTTTGTTGAGTTAAATATTGTGGTTTTATATAAAAAATTTTGATGTTTACGTAAGTTTATATTTTTGATCAAATTTGGTTTTGGTGTGATTATATAGGTAAATGTTGTGATTTTATGTGAAAATTTTTTATATTTTTTGAAAGTTGATTTTTTTGATCAAATTTATTTTTGGTGTGATTATATAGGTAAATGTTGTGCTTTTATGTGAAAATTTTAGATTTTTTCGTAAGTTGATATTTTGATCAAATTTGTTTTTTTTGGGATTAATTATAGATAAACTGTTGTGGTTTTATTGAAAATTTGGTGATTTTTTGAAAGTTGGTTTTTTGATCAAATTTGGTTTTGGTGTGATTATATAGGTAAATGTTATGGTTTTATGTGAACATTTACTATTTTTCAAATGTTTATTTTTTGATCAAATATTTTTTTGGTGTGATTATATAGGTAAATGTTGTGGTTTTAAGTGAAAATTTTTGGTTTTTTAAAAGTTGATTTTTTGATCAATTTTTTTTGGTTTTATTATGTGTAAATTTTTTATTTTTTCAAAATTTTATTTTTTAATCAATTTTTTTGTGTGATTATATAAGTAAATGTTGTGGTTTTATGTGAAAATTTTGAGTTTTTCAAAAGTTGTTTTTATTATCAAATTTGTTTTTTGTGATTATATAGGTAAATGTTGTGAATTTTTCAAAAGTTGATTTTTTGGGTAAATTTGTTTTTGTTGAGATTATATAGGTAAATATTGTGAATTTATGTGAAAATTTCTTATTTTCTGAAAGTTGATTTTTTGATGAAAGTTTGGTTTGGTGTGATTAAATATTGGTAAAATGTTGTGGTTTTGGGCGAAAATTTGTTAATTTTTTGAAAGTTGATTTTGTGATCAAATTTGTTTTTTGTGTGATTATATATTACTTGTTGTAGCTATGTGACAATTTTTTATGTTTTCGAAATTTTATTTTTTGATCAAATTTGTTTTTAGTGTGATTATATACGTAAATATTGTGGTTCTATGTGAAATTTTTTTATGTTTTTGAAAGTTAATTTTTTGATGAAAGTTGGGTTTTGTGAGATTAAAAATAGCTAAAATGTTGTGGTTTTATTTGAAATTTTTTTATTTTTTCGAAAGTTGATTTTTTGATTAAATTTGTTTTTTATGTGATTAATTTTTTGGTTTTTTCAAAAGTTGATTTTTTTATCAAATTGGTTTTTGATGTGTTTATATAGGTAAATGTTGTGTTTATATGTGAAATTTTTTATTTTTTCAAAAGTTGATTTTCTCAAAAGTTGATTTTTTTATTAAAGTTTGGTTGGTGTGATTAGGGGTGTAAATGAGTCGATACAACTCGCAAGCTACTCGAGATCGACTCGTTAAAAAGCTCGAACGAGCCGAGCCTAATCGAGCTCGAGCCCGATCTCGAGCCTGAAATATGACTCGTTTAGCTATCGAGCTCGAGCTCGAGCCTTGCATCCAATGACCGCTAAGGCTCGCGAGCCCTTAACGAGCCCACTTATTTTAGCTCATTTAAAATATATTTAATATTATTCCCATACTTACCCCACCTCTTAAACCCACCAGCTCACAATGTCCCCCTTTCTTCTAAATCTACTTTGAAGTTCACCTTTTCAAGCCCTAATTTTTCCCATCAACAATGTCTGTGCAGCCATCTAGATCCAACAATCAACAAGCGCCAATAGCAGGCATCAGTCGTCGTTCATCACCCTTCATCACAACCATGTATATCTTATCCTTCCAGTCGTCCACTTCGCCATCGTCATCATATATTCATCTGCTTCAACAAATTGGTTTTTCTTGTTTAGTTTTTCTTTATGTCGAACAAAATCAAGCCCTTCATTGTAAACATCTAACTCAGTTTTTTATTTCTCAGGTTTTGTTGTACACAATCGAGCTGGGTTTGTTTTTTATTTTGTTGTACAAAATCGAGCCTTTTCGAGTCGATCTCGAGCTTTATTGTTACTGTCACGAGCCGAGCTCGATCCAAAAGTCACAGCTCGAACCGAGCTCGAGCTCGAGCTTTAAGATTTTCTAGCGAGTCAAGCTCGATTGAGGTCAAGCTCGGGCTCGGCTCGGCTCGTTTACACCCCTAGGTGTGATTAAATATAAGTAGTTTTATCTGAAAATTTGTTGATTTTTTTAAAGATTGATTTTTTGATCAAATTTTTTTTGGTGTGATTATGTAGGTAAATGTCGTGGTTTTTTATGAAAAATTTTTGTGTTTTCGAAAGTAGATTTTTTTAGAAAATTTTTTTTTGGTGTGAATATATAGGTAAATGTTTTGATTTTTTCAAAAATTGATTTTTCGATCAAATTTATTTTTGGTGAGATTATATAGGTAAATGTTGTAGTTCTATGTGAAAATTTACTATTATTCAGATTTTGATTTTTTTATCAAATATGTTTTTGGAGTGATTATATAGGTACATATTGCGGTTTTATATGAAAATTTTTGATGTTTTCAAAAGTTGATTTTTTGATAAATTTTTTTTGGTGTTATTATATAGATAAATATTGTGGTTTTAGGTGAAAATTTTTGTTATTCAAAAGTTGATTTTTTGATCAAATTATTTTTGGTGTTATTATGTGTGAATTTTCATTTTTTCAAAAGTTGATATTTTGACCAAATTGTTTTTGGTGTGATTATATAGGTAAATGTTGTGGTTTTATGTGAAAATATTTTTTTTTTCAAAAGTTGTTTTTTATCAAATATGTTTTTGGTGTGATTATATAGATAAATGTTGTGGTTTTATATGAAAATTTTTGATATTTTCGTAATTTGATTTTTTGAGCAAATTTGTATTTGGAGTGATTATATATGTAAATGATGTGATTTTATGTGAAAATTTATGATTTTTTCAAAAGTTGATTTTTTGATCAATTTTGTTTTTGGTGTCATTATATAGGTAAATGTTGTGATTTTATGTGAATTTTTTTATTTTTTCTTAAGTTGATTTTTTGATCATAATTGTTATTTGCAGTGATTATATAGGTAAATTTGTGGTTTTAGATGAAAATTTATGGTTTTTTCAAAAGTTGATTTTTTAATAAAATTTTATTTTGGTGTGATTATATCGTTAAATGTTGTGGTTTTATGTGAAAATTTTTTATTTTTTCAAAAGTTAATTTTTTGGTCAAATATGTTTTTGGTGTGATTATATAGGTAAATGTTGTGATTTTATGTGAAATTTTTTGATTTTTTAAAGGTTGATTTTTTGATCAAATTTGTTTTTGGTGTGTTTATATAGGTAAAGTTGTGGTTTTATATGAAATTTTTTTATGTTTTCGTAAGTTGATTTTTTGGGCAAATTTGTTTTTGGTGTGATTATATTAGTAAATATAGTGGTTTTATGTGAAAGTTTTCTATATTTTCGGAAGTTGATTTTTTGATTAAATTTGTTTTTTGGTGTGATTATATACGTAAATGTTGTGGTTTATAGGAAAATTTTTTATGTTTTCGTAAGTTGATTTTTTGGGCAAACTTGTTTTTGGTGTGATTATATAGGTAAATGTTGTGGTTTTATATGAAAATTTTTGATGTTTTCGTAAATTGATTTTTTGGTCAAATTTGTTTTTGGTGTAATTATATAAGTAAATGTTGTGGTTTTATATGAAAATTTTTGATGTTTTCGAAAATTAATTTTTTGATCAAATTTGTTTTTAGTGTAATTATATATTTAAATGTTGTCGTTTTAGGTGGAAATTTTGGTTTTTTCAAAAGTTGATTTTTTTATCAAATTTGTTTTTTTGTGATTAAATATAGGTAAACTGTTGTGATTTTATGTGAAAATTTGTTGATTTTTTGAAAGTTGATTTTTTGATCAAATTTGTTTTTGGTGTGATTATATAAGTAAATGTTGTGGTTTTATGTGAAAATTTACTATTTTCCAAATGTTGATTTTTTGATCAAATAGGTTTTTTGTGTGATTATATAGGTAAATGTTGACGTTTTATATGAAAATTTTTTATGGTTTCGAAAATTAATTTTTTGATCAAATTTGTTTTTAGTGTGATTATATAGGTAAATGTTGTGGTTTTATATGAAAATTTTTATGTTTTCGTAAGTTGATTTTTTGGGCAAACTTGTTTTTAGTGTGATTATATAGGTAAATGTTGTTGTTTTATATGAAAATTTTTTATGTTTTCATAAGTTAATTTTTTGGTCAAATTTGTTTTTGGTGTGATTATTTAGGTACATGACGTTGTTTTATGTGAAAATTTTTAATTTTTTCAAAACTTGATTTTTTGATCAAATTAGTTTTTGTGCGATTAAATATAGGTAAACTGTTGTGGTTTTATGTGAAAATTTATTGAATTTTTTAAAGTTGATTTTTTGATCAAATTTGTTTTTGGTGTGATTATATAGGTAAATGTTGTGGTTTTTTGTGATATTTTAATATTTTTCAAATGTTGATTTTTTGATCAAATATGTTTTTGGTGTGATTATATAGGTAAAAGTTGACGTTTTATTTCAAAACTATTTATGTTTTCAAAAATTGATTTTTTGATCAAATTTGCTTTCAGTGTGATTATATAGGTAAAATGTTGTGTTTTTATGTGAAAATTTTTTAATTTTTCAAAAGTTGATTTTTTGATCAAATTCGTTTTTGGTGTGCTTATATAGGTAAACTAGGTTAGTCACCCGTGGTACCCACGGGTTGAAAAACATATATTTTTATATTTAAATACGTGATATTCATTTGATGTTACACACAAATTTGTTAAATACAACATGAAAAGGAAAAGTAACGTGACCATAACTATTTTATACCAACATAGATGTTGAGAAAGCTATATGAAAAAAAAAACATTAACCTTGTTTAGATTATACCATAAGATATGTTTTCACTCCAACCCGCCAAACCCTTTGTCAACGACAAATCGTTGACATTGACTTTGACAAATAAAATCGGCCTCACTTGTTGATTGAACAATAGTTGCAAAAGGAATAACAGGCCATACAATTTTCCGTACAACAACCTCTAAGAGAGATCCATAAGTATTAAATTTCAAAAGAAAAAATTATTGTTATCATTTAAAAAGAAGAAACGCTAGTCATGAAGCATATATCAACATATATCAAAACAAATGTATCACTCTAAACAAAATGATTTACTATGCATCAATAGTAAATTTATAGTCTTCATAACACAATCCTAATTTTATATTGCAGGATCTATTAGTCTGTATCAAAACCATATAGTTATTATAAGAAATACCATCTCATACTTATTAGCCCTATAAAATTCATACCTAAAGCTGTGTATTAATATAGGTAGCATATTTGAATCACAATTGGTTTATAAACCCTTGAACAGAAATGAGTTGTGTTTCTTGTTCAAAGACAGGATATAAATTTGCCATATGTAACCGCTTTCACCTACAAAGAAGAGGAGACTAACAATATAAAATTAAAATCATAAAGCTGCTGTTAGTTATATTATCAGGCAACTTCATTAGTCATGGGTAGATGCCTATAATGCACACACAAATATACATACATTCAAATTGTTACTGTTACTAAATGAAATGCAAAACTAATTTGTTCATAAAAGATGGTTACCGTTTGAAGATGGCTAATTCAGAAGAGAAGAAAGGAATAATGCATTTAACAAATGATGTTGTTTTCATTTATATAAATAGTTGAAAAGAATAGTTTGGAAAGTAAGAAAAAATTAAGCAATTTAATATAAGTAAAGATTTAAATTAGCTCTTGAAAAAGAAAATAACATATTTTAAAAAGGAAATAACATTTGTTTCATTAGTTTACAAATCTATTATAATTTTAAACAAAAGGTCAATCAAATTTGAAAATATAATTGATAGTTTGTCAACTGGTAAATGAGTTGCACACATTCATCACCTTATTATATATAGTATGTTTTCCCAAGTTAAAGATAAGTCCATTTAGAAACAAAATAGATTGTCAATTTAGAACTGTTATTAGGTTGATGAAAAACTGTGTGCTAGAGACAACTATTTCAGTACAGTAAATATAATACATAATTATAGTTCACATATTAAAATAAATTTTTAATACTTAGAAACAACAAAAGCATTGTTGTTTTCTTTGAATAAAAAACCATGAAAATTTAAAAAAACCTTGTAGGCAGTTAAGAGTTAGAAATACTATTGGTAGATCAAAAATGATGTTTGCTTAAACATGTTGCAATCTGTCATCATCTGCAGTTGGATACAGTCACACATCCTACAAATCAAAAGTAAAATACATTGAAGTTAATTTGAAACTTCCATTAAGTGTGCATCCAGCTCTTAAAAACTATGCAAAACTTATAGATTGTCAATGATAATGGTGGCAAATTATTTTATTGAACCAAGAAACAAATATCAAATGCAACCAATGTGCATCTGGTCATTACATACTTTAGATCTTTACATACTCTCAGCCGTTTTTGTATGTTTTGATTTGACTGTAAATGTAAATGCTTTCACTTTAACAAATGACTTTCACAAAATCCAAACTTGGAAATGCAAAGGGGGTTGAGATCATATCTTTTAAAGTAAAAAAGATTGATAAAGGTCAAACAGAGAAAGTATGAGATGAAACCTAATCTGTAAAACGAAAACCAAATCAATAAAATTGTTTGCACATATTGAAACCTAAAAAATTGTTTTGTGTGAGAGTGCTTTAACACAAATCTGAAATATGAATCGAAAACAAAACAACCTGAATAAGTCGTCATGGTGGTAGATTGACTGGCCTGAATCGGAACCTGAAGAAGTCTTCGTCATCGTTGAGAATCTGATTGGCTTGAATCGGAAACTGGGTTATGTAGATCTGAATTGGAACGATGAAGATAAATAAATCGAGGGTTCTTAGCTGTTACAAGTGTTCTTATCGATGCCTAGGTTTGAAACACAAACCTGCACTTGAATGAATTGATGAACACTTCAGAATGAATCAATTGAAACGATGAAATCATAAAGGTCGATCGATTCTACATTGGAAGGAAGATGAACAGATCTTGCAGAGTGCTTGTCGATACATTTACGATTGACGGTTGAATAGAAATCAAAGAAAATCTAGAGAGCGGCTGAGAGAGATGAAAGGGGCTAGGTAGGGTTAGTTTGTGGGAAGTGTTAGAAATACGGGCGAATAACGTTATAAAGGATCCGACTGGATGATGCGAGTAAACCCACTGGAGCTCCGCGTGAATTTTGAGAATGAACCTGGTTGTGACACGTGGCAAATCTGAGGTGGAGGCAATGAGAGAACGACATGTGGCAGTGAGTTAGTCATGTATTAGTATAGGTAGATGTTGTTGTTTTATGTGAAATTTTTTTATTTTCTCAAAAGTTGATTTTTTTTTCAAATTTTGTTGTGGTGTGATTATATAGGTAATTGTTGTGTTTTATATGAAATTTTTTTATTTTTTCTTAAGTTAATTTTTTGGGCAAATTTATTTTTGGTGTGATTATATAGGTAAATGTTGTTTTTTTTTATGTTTTCGTAAGTTGATTTTGGTAGTTCGAGATGACCGAGCTTGGATCTAGATCTGAGATTGTTTGGGGATGTTGTTTGTAATCAGTGATGCGGAAACTCACTAATCACGTATTGATGAATGTTGATGAAGATCAATGCAAGGTATAATGAAGATGATGATAATATGAATAGTTTCTTGTATAGATCAATGAAAGGTTACAAAGGATAGTGAATGAAATGTCGGCAACTCTCTTTCACAAATGACCTAGGTGATGGTATTTATAGTCTATACCATTCGCCTTACATTTCACCTAAACACGTGCAATTAAGCACAATGAGAAAACTTCTTTGACTTAGAATACTCCCCCTTAACTTTTGCTTTAGAGGTTAACGGGATCTGTGTATGAGATATTAAGAGGAGGATTCTTAACATTCAGCAAACTAACTTGGAGATCTTTGGACTGGAATCAGGCTTGAACAGGAACATCTTCAAGTCCCGAAGCTTGTTCTGCGATGGAAACTGTTCCTGCAACTAAAAAAAACATTAAAACTTAGGCAATAATGTGCATTTATCATCATGTAAAGATTAAGTTCTCAATCGGATGAGATATTGCTCGATGAACAACTCCTACATCTATAACACATGTTAAACTGCCAAAACAAAAGAAAAAGATTAAAATGACAATCTTTTTGGTGTTTTTGTATTTTTCAATGTTTTTGATATTTTTTTGAATTTTATCTTTACATTTATGAATCTTTAACCTGCAATGAGATCATACCAACAATTTATCCAACACATGTTTTGCAATTCTTGAGAATACACATTTGAATTGTGAAGTAATTGAGTGATGAATTGTTAAACAAATCAATTAGCTCGAAGTGACACACTTACTTTTTCTATTCTTTATGATCAGTTAGTTGATTAGGAATAAGTTTTGAGTGACCCATACCTGGCACATTAGAAAGTTATGCACTTCATTTAAACATCTTATGAGCAGCTTAACACTTCAGTTCACTTACAATCATAAACAGTGTGGATTAAGGTTCTATCTATTTGGATTTGGTCCACTTTAGGACTTCTTTTGGAATTATCTTTTTCTTGTGTTCCCTTTGGGAATCTTCTTTTATATTCCTTTTTGGAATTTGATTGGGGATGGTCCACTTTGGGACTCTTTTCAGTTCCACTTTGGGAATCTTTTCCTACACTCTGAAGCTCTTAAAGAGACTTCATGTAAGACTTCAGGTCTGTGGATACCACAACAAAGAAGCTCACAGATGCGGTTCATCACACTGAATAGACTGCATCATTACCCGATGTATATCGGTTGCGTCACAAGATATCTATTTGATTTATATAAACGTTTCACATGCACTAAGATGTTTCAACCACAAAAACTCATTAGAATTTAGTTAAATCATCATGGAATGTACTTGTTCAGTATACTTATCTGAGCTATCTCGCACATCAATTTTCACGCTTCAGTCTTTATTATTGAAAATGATGCATTGAATAAACCTAATGTACTATCATTTCTCATGTACGTGCAAGTAGATTCAACATATTTTTGGATTTTTTCTGGTTTTATCATTTTTTTAATGGTTTTCTCCCCCTAAACTTTAAATTTCTACGAAAATTGAAAGTTTAATAAAAAGAAAATGGCAGATATGTTATCAACGTATGAAGAGTGCATGCAATATACTTAATCTAAGCAGACGAAATGAAACATCGGTTGTTTCTTGCACAGCCATCATCGTTTGATTTTTGAAAATGTTTTTTTTTAATTTCCAGCAATGATTCCTTTTTGTTTCCAACTCCATTTGATGTCAGTTGCATCGAAAGCATCATGAACAAGATTCGGTATCTTATCATGATAAGGGATCAGCCACGGTCTTCTTTTCTTTGTTTGACCGGCCTCCATAATTGTCCCTACCACACTAACAAATTAGTTAGAGGTAATGACCCAAACCATTTCGGTTTGGGTCGTCCAAATTCATCAACATAAGAGATATTCTCATAAGTGCAAGGAATACTTCAGGTGTTGGTTTTGATGATACAATGTAATTTGTACTTTCATCTTCTTTCATGAATTGTTTGTCAAAAGAGATTATGAATTCCTTTAAAAACAAGTTTTGTTGACTATATTTCTTATTCAAAGATTGATTCACTATTGGAATCATTTTATCATGATATCCCTTTTTGTTTCTGACAAACTTTGGTGTCCAAGAATCATTGACATGTTGATTTTCATCAAAAAAAAATGTCTATGATGAGATCTTTTGAGTTAGAAAAATACCTGGAAGGGTATGCACGTGATGAACTTCTTTGGACTAACCTTCTCGGCTTGTAGAAGCACTCAGATGTGTTATGATTTACCATGTCACAGAAGGAATAATACTTGTTGAACCAACATTCATTTATGTCATGTGATTGTACATTTCACATATTTCACACTACTTCTGATGAGCCTTGAAAGGAGACTTCTTTCTTTTATTTTGAGAAGCATTTGAAGTTGAATCTTGTTGTTTTTAAGGAGCTTTGACCTATGAATCTTGTTGAATCTTGCTTGAAGGAGCTGGAGTCTTGAACTTGTCACCTTTTGGGCAATAAGGAAAGACACCTTGATTGTAGATACAATCGGAGATATGATGAGTTTCAGAGTCACAGATTAAATAGTAGATGTTACTATTTGAATCGCTCGAGGATTCGAAATCTTGAGAATTTGAAGTAGAAGGAGGCTATGGTGTAGAATCAGATGAAGCGGCCTTTGTCTTGATCTTTCTGGCTTTGCTTTTCTTTCTTCTAACCTTCTTTTTCTTCTTTGTCTGAACCTCTTGTGTCTTTGCTTCTTGAGAAGATTGTGATCCAACAAATCCGGCTGGCACTAATCTCTCATTTTTTTCTTGTTCGGAAGACTTTGCTTGTTCAACTTCTTCTTTGATGTTCTCAGATCAGATTGTGATCTGTTCAGTTTGTCAGTAAGCTCCATGAGTTGTACATTCAGATTGTGCTTTTCGGTAAGCATTGAATCATTATTCTGTGTATAAAGAACTTAAGAATTGGCTTGGTTTTCTGCGAGCCATCAAAGACCTTTAGTCCGGGATCTGTCACTTTATCAAAATACTCATCCGAGAATTCTTCTAAGTACATATTCCTCATAATTATCTTAGATATGCATTATCTTCTTTGTTGGTCCCAAAACACTAATGAATCTGTAATTTTGTGAAGATTTGGATCAAAATGATGAAGTATTTATGAACTAGTGAAGAACATGAAGAACACAATGAAAAACTCTGATTTGATCTTGTATTGATTCATCAGATTTACAAAGTGGAAAACCCCAATCAATGGCTCATTCAAGCTTCCAAAACCCTAATTGTCATTTACTATTTATAGCCTAATGACACTTTGGACTAATGAAAATTAGGACCCTAGACTTAGACTAAAACATGACAAATAAGCAATAATACAAATAAACCCCTAAAGTTTAAGTCTAGTATATATTTTTTCATTAAGACAAAATATATATTACATAAAAATACTAAAAAGACGAAAATGATTAAATATATTTTGTTACACAAAATATATTTAATAACAATTAAACTCCATCGTCTTCAACGTCTTGTCTCTTTCTTCGTCCCAAACGCGTCGTGTTGACTTTTGCGTTGACTTTGATCGTTGATGTTGACATTTGTTGACTTTGACAGTGTTGATAATATTAGACTAAACTTCAGGTCCAACAATACTCCCCCATAGTCTATTATTATCAACGTCTTGCATCGTGTTCAGCACCGATAAGTCAAAACTGTTGGATCTTCAATTTGGTAAGCTTCAGTTTTAATTTCAGCTCTAACAAAACTCCCCTAAAACTGATGCTTGCCAAATTTTGTTGCTGAAGATCTTTAATCTCACAAGCTCCCCCATATTGTATGCTCCTCCATTTAGCGTGCTCCCCCATTTTCTGTGCTTCCTTTCGTTAAATCTAGAACGGCGTTCCAACTATCTTTTCTTGAGTGCTTCAGAAGATGTAGGAGGATGATTCCTAGCTCGGTAGCTTCTGCAAACTTTGAGGAACAGGTTCTCTGGTCAGGTGCTTTGCTCAACTGATGATCGGCCATCACCTCAGCAAATATCTGTAACATAATCACAAACAAAAATCTCGAGATTTCTCATTAGATCATTTCATTAAACAAAATAAATCCGTGTTTATTTGTGTATGAAAACAAACGAACCGGTGACCGTTTGTGTGTGCAATTTCCCGTGAAATGCATGTGAAAATGATAACATTTTAATAGCATAATATGGATGACTTGAAAATAATTTGAAATGAAAATATTTTTTGGATTCTATTTTTTAACTAATAAAATCTAATGAACACATTTTTGTTTGTTTTTTATTTTTTATTTATTTATTTATTTTTTATTAAAAATTTAAAATTCAGAAATAAGAGGACGAGTCCGACAAGATCACAAATATTTTAGACAAAGAGAACACATCCCTTGAGACACA
The DNA here is from genome assembly GCA_030867185.1 of Tagetes erecta. Lineage (NCBI taxonomy): Eukaryota > Viridiplantae > Streptophyta > Magnoliopsida > Asterales > Asteraceae > Tagetes > Tagetes erecta. The sequence continues at coordinate 23,044,960 of CM061487.1, forward strand.
CAAGACCAACAAGACTCAAGAACCCAAACCTAAAATAAAGATAATAAAAGAAATTTTCATGAAGGATATCAGATAATGCGTTTCGAGCGACCATCCGGAGAAACAAAGACTTGGCTAGATTGTCAATATGTTTGTCCATTTAAACCCATGCCTTGTTCCTTTCAACAAGAAACCTGTGACGATTTTATCATGTTTTGGGTTCGATTTGAAGAAACTCAGGCAACTTGGTTTCCACAGACATTCAGCAAAGTAACTTGTTTTGACATCATGGCTTATTGAGTTTAGATGATTCAGCAAGATTTGTTATTTGGGTCTGCATAGACCAAGATTATTTAATAATCAAGGTGAATGTTTTTGGGAGTGAATTGGAGTTGGGTTTAATGTATGAAGCATCAAACAATGATCTTGATGTAGAAACATTGTGAGCTTAGCTTTACATTTGAGCATATTTTTAGGTATGAAGCGTCAAACAATGAACTTGATGTAGAAACATTGTGAGATTAGCTTTACATTTGGGTGGCAGATGATGAACGCTCCAGCTCTATACCGACGTATAACAGAGGAGATGATCATCTGAGCGTGCTGATGAGAGCTTCAGGTCTATATTTACATATAACAGAGAAGATCATCACTCCAGGTCAATACTTCTATATAGCAGAGGAGATAAGCACGAAAATAAAATTCTTAAGAGCTAACGAGAAACGTCATTCAGGGCTACGGCTAAAAGGTTTGGATTTGGGAAAAATCAGCCCATTTTTGTCAAAACTTATTACTTTGTGTATGCCAAATGTGTGTGAAAGTACTCCTCATCATCGAGCTCTTATTGAATTTAGTTTGATCACAAAATTGTTGTTTAATTGTATTCGGGCTGAGCCTATTGACACATCATTACACAAATCAACGTCCTCCTTCAGATGCTTTCCATACTAACCTGAAACCTTCAAAAGACACAAAATATTCACACAGAAAAGAATTTTGGACTAATGATATTCAGTACATTTCGTTTGAAATATTACTCCCCCAAAATTTCTATTTCAGCACAAAATTGAAATTTTTTTTTCAAAACACAAAAGCGACCACAAAGGGATGTGAAAACTTGATCAAAAATACGAGAAAAATTGTTAGGCTCCCCCAAAATTTCTATTTGATAGCTATATATATATATATTTACTATCTACAATATATAAAATAGAAATTACCAAAGAAACACTTTCCATATTACTCTATCAAAAGATTATAAATGAGTTATCAAGAAAAATGCAGTGGTGGTGAAATTAGATATGTGAAAATCAAAGAAAGATCCAGAATGTGGATAAGATACCAAAACCATAACCTTTTTGTTCTGCCTCAAATTTGAATAACTAACATTCTCTGTCAGTAAACCGAATTGCTAACAGTCCTCCTGAAATGTTCCTACACTCATCAACAGATTAGTTAGAAAGGGGAACCCAGGCCATCGTAGTCCTGGGCGTTCCATTTTCATCAGCGTAGTACACCTGTTTAAACACACAACGAGTTTTTGTATCACTTATCTTTTCCTCTTTCTTTTTAATTTGCCAAATTTGTTTAGGTTCAAACATTTTCAATTTGAAAGAGTTAAATTTGGAAATCATTTTCTGTTTAAGCCCCGAGGAAAAAGATTTTGGTTTTAATGATGTGGTCACATTCATCTTTGAATCATGTGAAACCGGCTTCACATGAGAAGGTAGAGATGGAATGTTTGTCATTTGACCATTCAAAGATGTATGATTATTAGCTTGAAATTCAAATAAACAAATATGTTCACCTTTACCACGTGGAGGATTCTTTCTAGACACGAATCCGGAGAAGCAAACCTGTTTGCCTTTACCGTCCGAAGCATGTCCTTTTGGGCATTTCTTGAGCACATGATCATCCTTTCCACACTTGAAGCAAGCCTTGAATGGCTTTTGATGCTTGACTGGCCCGTGTGGAGCAGTTGGGGGTGGGGCTTTCTTCGAGCTTGGTGCAACTTGTTGAGAGGCTTGTGGCGTCTTTTGTCGAGTAGTGAGAGAGAAACAAACTTGTGGCTTCTTTTTTTTGAGTTGTGGTTTGTCGGATGGGAGATGAGATCTTCACTTGCTTGTTCTCAAGTCTTTTACAAACTTGAGATATGATGGACAGAGGTGAAGGCTTCTTCTTTTGAGCTTTTGATGGCTGACTGACTTGTTTTGCAGCTGGAAATGAGATCCTGATTTGACTTGATTCAGGTTTTGGAAGCATTTCAGATTTGACAGTTGTAGATGACATCTTGATCTTTGAGTCTCCAAGACTTTCCTTTGTCATTGATTCATCATCTGAACTTGTCCAGTCTTCAATAAGTACCTTTGCTTCCATCGGATCTTGATTGATAGGAATTGGATGTGTTGATGTGATTGGAGCTTGATGATTAGGTGATTCCTGAACGATCTCTTCCTTCACATTCTTGACAGGCTCAAATATAGGAATTTCACATGCTTTAAACTTGTTAAAGAAGTTAGAAGAAACAGAAGGTACAAATTTACTATCGCCTGAAACTGAAAAATCATTGGCTTGAGTGACATCATCCGGTTTACTGTATCCAATACCAGTCGAGGACTCATAATCATCTCGCATTTCTTTAAGATTCACATCCTCCAATCCTGCATGCAAACTATCAGTATATTTCTTAATTATCTCATGAACCAACTCATTGGTCGGGTATGGAGGTGGTGTAGGAGAGTAACAGTAAGTGCTGGGAGGAGGATACACAAAAGCCTTATCTTCATGACCCAACCCAGTCTTAATACGAGCCCCCCGTTGGCTTTTGATTAAATCCTCAAGTTTGATCCCCGAAATTGTCCATTTTTCGAGTTTCGTTTGCAACTTACTAGTTTCAAACTCAGCCAAGGCGACACGTTCAGTTAGCATATTGACTTTCACATTTCTTTTCAAAAGATTTTTCATTTTCAAATGTTCATTTTATTTCAAAGCTTCTCTTAATTTGACCAAATATTTTGACTCGTTAAGTTTAAGCTCATTATTTACCTGAGTCAAATATTTTTCATTTTCGATTAACAATCTGTTAGCTTTAAAAATACCAAATAAACGAGTTCTGCAATCAGAAGAACACATATCCTAAACTGTCTCGTATGGAAGATCCATGATGATTTTTTTCAGAAGCAAGAGCCTTCTCGTCGTTGCAGACTCTGATATTTGTCTTTTGTTCCTCCTCCTCATCATCACAAGCTTTATCGTTTAATTCTGCTCCATCTTTACCCACTGATGTGTGCTTAATCTCCCTTTATACCTTTTCAATTTCAGGTTTCGGTAAACCTTTGAAATTGGAGGCAGAAATTGATATCTCTTCTGGTTTCTCTTTGGAGATTGAGGTGATCTTTGAATTCAGAGACATCGCTTCATCGTACTCACGACGTCTGATATCCAAATCCATTTCTTTTAGTTTGTTCATCACCTCCACCAGTTTGTAATCAGTAAATCCTCTTTCTCTTCTAATCGATTTTCCATGTGAACTCCACTATGGTGGGAGAGAATCAAGCAGTCTCTGAACCTGTTCATGATTTCCGAGTTCTGGATAATGCTTCTTCAGGTTACTTGCCACCATCACAAATCGATCGAGAAACACGGGCATCCTTTCATTCTTTAAAACTGAAAAATTAACAAACCGACTTTGTGCCATTGTGAGATCATCAGATTCGAAGGATTTAAAAAGTTCTGCATAAGCCTTTTTTTTAATCGATAACCCGTTTAAAATTTGGCCTAAAAATAAATTTTAGAAAGTCCGGCCAAAAGACGTTTCTTTTAAAATTTGACGAACACACGAACAAATATGGTTCAAAAAATTTAAAGTGTTAACTCCCGACCAAAAATAATACTAACCGACTCCAACAAAAATGGCCCAAAATTTAGAAAGCTAACTCTCGGCCAGTGACAACAAATACTTCAACTAATTAAACCAAATTTTGGCCCAAAGAATAACAATGAAAAATACCCGGCGGCGAAGTATAAAATGATAACTCTCAGTGTTTTTGAAATTCTGACAACGGCTCTCACGAATACAGAATAACGTCCAATATTTAAAACGTTAGACAATGACTCAAATAAATCTGCTTTGGATTCAAGAGCCCAAAATAGACACACAAATATCAATTTTTGGCCCAATACTCTCTAAATCCACAACCTTAACAATAACCCAAACCCTAACATTCGGCCCATAATGTTTATAAACCCTAACCATATATATATATATATATATATATATATATATATATATATATATATATATATATATATATATATATATATATATATATATATATATAGGGGAAGGTTCTTTTAAGAAGAGCAAATACTGCAAGAAGAAAAAGAATTAATCTTAGCCTTACATTTAATCATCCTACGGTTATGATTGTCAGGGATTATTTATGTAACTTAGTTTATGAATTATTTTTACTTTTTAGCATTAAAAGGGTATTATAGACAACTTTAATTGTAGGAGTAATTAATATGTGATTAATGCTTTCAATGGTAATTGGAAATGAGATTTTATGATGTCATTAACTCTAATAAATATGGGGTTTGAAATTGTCGTTATTTTGTTTTTTTATACAAATAAAGCTTCATTTGATTAATTAGTATAGAATCACTTCTATTTTTGATCTTAAAATAACCTACATTATTCATTTTCTTTTTCTAACTATAACTATGTTATGATACTTTATTCACACGTGTAGGTTAAAGGAGGCTAAAGTTATAATCTTAGACCTATAATAATCAACATAGTAGCAAATTGTTTTCAACAATCTATACCATTTTGTTTTAATAAACTCACCTACATGTTGAATATACATTCACATAGTACACATACGCCTTTTAAAACGGTTACTCGGAACCACTAAATCTACACATTTTTGTTAATTATGGGACTAATACCCTTAACCTCATAAGGAGAGATATTTTCTTTTCACTTATTGATACCTACATGTAGTATATAATCCACCTACACATCACTTACATAGAATATATAATCTCCTACACATAATATATAATTAATACCTACACATCTCTTACACATAATATACAATTATTTACAGATCATACAATCACATGCACAACGTCTATATACAATCACTTACATGTAGTATATATATATATAGTTAGATGTAGGATTAATATATTACATGTATATGAATTTTATAATTCTATTATATGTGCTAGGTAGGCTGTGAGGATATTTGTAGGAAAAAATGAGAAATTGTATTACTTATTATATTTATGTGTAGGAATAACACATTCACTTTAAAAAACTATGCTCGTAAAAATATAACTTGGTATTGCCATTTAAATCATTCTTTAAGTGGCTCTACACATATAATAATAATAATATTTGTTAATTTCTTGAATGTTAAATACCAAAGTAATTTTTTATTTTTTGTAAGCATCGAACAATCTCAGGTAACATTTCTACTTAAAATTGAAGGTAATGTTGATAAACCTTTGAAAATATTAAGAAGATAATGCCTAAATTAATGGGGTTACTAAAGTTAAATAAATTAAGTAGTTATGTACATTACTATTATACCCTTATAATAAAATTAAATGTAAATTAAAAAGAAAAGATTTGATTGGTTGTATTATATTCTTTTTCTTCTCACAATATTTGAGTCTTCTCATTTGAACTCTCCATTATATATATATATATATATATATATATATATATATATATATATATATATATATATATATATATATATAGGATTAGGATCAAATGAGAAGACTCATATATTGCAAGAAGAAAAAGAAGAAACCTAAATTACTAAAAAAACTTATCAATGGTTTAGTTTTTTAAATAAATTCACTTCCTACATACAAATGTGTAATGTATAAACTAAAAAAAATCATTAAAATATTTTTTACGTATGTATTTTTAGCGTTTTAAATTTACCTACACATGTGTAAGTAACCTAACTTACACATGACTTTCACATGTGTAGGTTTAACAAATAAACGAAATTTATTCAATTTTATTTTTTGTATGTCAAAGTTAATGAATAAAAATTGCATTTCTATCATTTTTTTGTATGTTAAAAACGTTTTTGGTTGAAAAAAATGAAGAATTTAGCTATTTCTTTCACTTCTCGCAATATTTGCTCTTCTCAAATGAACCCTCCCCTATATATATATATATATATATATATAGGGTAGGGTTCAAGAGAGAACTCATTTTAAGTTAAGAACTAGAGAACTACCAAAAATACAATGGATGGAATTTTAAAGAGGAAGGGTAAAATTGGAACTTTAAATATATAAATCTTTAAACATTTCTATCTTTTGCATACGTTAATATTATTTTAAAAAAATTGCACCATCAGATCAAGAATTTCATTATCTTTCATTTGAGTATAAATAACGTCATAAAAAATATTTTTTTCTCGTTTTTTAAATTTCATACTACATAAATATATGTAGTATTGCGATATTGTATTTGATTATATTTTTCTTTAAACGTTACTAACTTTTCCGTACGTTATTTACATTAAATAATTTTAAAAATCACATATGATCTCAAATGTACTTGATGCATTTATAAAGTGGCCAAATGACTCAAGAGTCTAATAATTATTTAAAGTGTACATATGATCTCAAATAACCAATAACAAAGTTCATAAGATTTCATATTAAAATACTTATGGCAAATGAAAACAAAACCAATACTTATACTATGTCTAAACATAAAGATAATAATAAACTAATAAACCAATGATAAATATCATAAAAAAGTAAAAAAAAACTTGAAATTCAAACTATAAGATAGCAATGCATCAATATTGCATATACTGCATATATGTAGTACTTTGATACTACATATATGTAGTATACGATACTGCATATATGCAATACTATATAATTTAAAAGGGGATAGTGAATATGGTGATGTTATGCACCTAAGTTACACGTAAAACCATTAAAATTACGTAGCTTTGATAAATGAACTTAAATTTTTTTATTAGAAAACTTAACTCATTGATTTTTATTCAATGTTAATGGACGACTCAGTCTTCTCCTCTTAGATCATAATTTTTCTCTTTCTCATTTACTCAATAATCGTCATTCATTTTAGTAATATATATTCCGCCCTTTAAAAATCGATCGTAACTCAATTTGGCTTCTCAATTCCAAATAACAGATTAATATAACATGACTCATATAATTGGTATTATGATATGCGCATGCTGCACATATTCATACCATATCACATAACGTGAACCAAGTTATTGCTAGCAATGTCAATAAGATCATATGAGAAAATCCAAATTTGGAATTGAGGCATGATGATGTTGTTTTTTTGTGATAACGTCATCGAAATCAATGCCCTTGAACTTTTGATATTTTATCAAAGTATGTAATTTTGATGGTTTCTTGGGTAATTTAGGTTCATAACAACACCGTATTCATTTCCCCAATTTAAAAACATACGGTATCGTATATTACATATATGCAGTATTGAAAGTAAAAAAAAACGAGAAAAAAAATATTTTTTTTATAACGTTATTTATACTCAAATGAAAGATAATGAAAATCTTGATCTAATGGTGCAAAAAAAATTTAAAAAACTTAACGTATGCAAAAGATAGAAATGTTTAAAGATATACATATTTAAAGTTCCAATTTTACCCCTCCTATAAAAATTCCATCCATACCTTTTTTTTAGTTCTCTAGTTCTCAACTTAATATGGAGTTCTCTCTTGATCCCTCCCCTATATATATATATATTAACAAACTCACTTCAATTTAAAAAACCTCTATAAATAACAACCTCAGCCGTTATTTAAAAAATGATCTCTCTCTCTCAATTTAACAAACAACAACACACAACCACAATCACACAACCTCCTCGATCTCTCTCTCTCTCTCTCTCTCTAAATCCTATTCAAACTCACTTCTTCTTCTTTCCACCTCTCTCTCTATATGTTGTTCATTTTCAACAGCAACAACAACATAACTACACAACATCAACACACACACAAATGAACAACAACAACAACTCGATCTCTTTCTTCTCTCTCTTTTGGTTCCAAACACACATACACACAAACTGCTGCTCTCTTTTGTTTAATCTGACAGATAACAACACAACACAGCTTCAACATAAAAATCACATGAACACATACTCTCTGCTTCTCTCTCGATCTGATTTAGTAGCAACATCATCACAAACACAACTTCTGTTCGATTTCAAGAATACACTTTCTTTGCTTCTTTCTCTCAGAACAACACAACAGCATCAAAACAGCATGAACATCGACACTGCTTCTTGCTTCGATTTATTCTTGCTCTTTGCTTTCTTCTGTTCTCAACATAAACAACCTCAGTCTCGATCTAGATCAAACATAAACACACACACGATTTCTTCTTGTTTTGCTCGACAGACAACAACATCATAACGCATCAACAACACAAAAACAAAAAAAAAAATTCGAACTTGATTTGCTGCTTCTTGTTGTTCTTAAACACAACTACTTCACAATCTTTTTGTTCGTTCGAGCAGGAACAATGACACGTTTCAGATCTGTTGGTAATTTGTTGTGTTTGGGTTCTGTGATGGTTATAGATCAAGGTGATGTTACGAGATATGGTTACAGTGGTGAGGTGGTTTGGTTTTGGAGTGTAGATCTTGTTGAATGATGTGGTTGGGGATATGGCTGAATGTAGTTGTGATGTAGATCTGGAAGTGAAATGGGTTTGTTTGGTTTTAGAGATATTTTTTTTAAGTTTAAAGTTAACAGATCTGAAATGGTTGATAATGGTTGTTGGTTTGGTTATGATTTTCAGGTTTTGTTGGTGTAGGAAGAATGAAAAATGGTAGGTTCGCTCAGATCTGGAAGGTTTCGCAAGGTAGTGACGCAAGAACCTATAGGTTCGCCGACTTACAAGTGGGCGAACTTATAGGTTCGCAAAGAACAACGGGTGAAGCTATGCAAATGGTCGGGCAGCATAACGGCATAGATTCGCTCAAAATTTTGAACTTTCGTTCAGATATTAACTAGTTTCGCTAATCTTGCAGATTTGAAGATTTGAAGAACACCAAGAACACACACACACTGTGTGAGGGAGAAAAAGTTCAGATCGATGATATCTTCTTCTTTCTTGTAGATCTCAGCTTGTAGATCACAAATATGTTGCTAAAAACAATAGATCTGATGAAAGTTGAAGTAGATCTGATGAAAATATGAAGACTCAAACTCAGATCTACTTTCTCTCTCTTAAAACCCAACTTTCTCTCTCTAAAATTTTGATGAACAGCCTCTTGATCTTCAACAAATCTGATGTTTTTGATTGAAAAATGGATCCCCTTAGGCTTTGATACTAATTGTTGGTCCCAAAACACTAATGAATAAGTAATTTTGTGAAGATTTGGATCAAAATGATAAGTATTTATGAACTAGATGAAGAACATGAAGAACACAATGAAAAACTCAGATTTGATATTGTATTGATTGCATCAGATTTACAAAGTAGAAAACCCCAATCAATGGCTCATTCAAGCTTCCAAAACCATAATTGTCATTTACTATTTATAGCCTAATGACACTTTGGACTAATGACAATTAGGACCCTAGACTAAAGCATGATAATTAAGCAATAATACAAATAAACCCCTAAAGTTTAAGTCTAGTATATATTTTGTCATTAAGACAAAATATATATATTACATAAAAATACTAAAAAGACGAAAATGATTAAATATATTTTGTTGACACAAAATATATTTATTAACAATTAAACTTCGTCGTCTTCAACATCTTGTCTCTAATCTTCGTCCCAAACGCGTCGTGTTGACTTTGATAGTTGACGTTGACATTTGTTGACTTTGACAGTGTTGATAATATTAGACTAAACTTCAGGTCCAATATTCTTGTTGTCCACGAACTTGCATATATTGTGGCATCCGACTTATGCCAGCATCAAGAAGCATCACTAACTTGTTTCCCCTTTCAGCCTTAGTATGATTAATCATTGGTAACTTATGAAGCTCCTTTAGATCTTGAACAGGAAGCTTGAAGATGCTCGTGTAATAGTGATATACATCACACAATCCATTAATTCTCTTGATCAAGAATGCGTCAAATATCTCATCATATTCCCACGCAATTATCTTCACATCTTTGTTTTTCTCCAGAACAATCATAGAATCCAAAAGAACAGCCACAAATTGTCCTTTGTTCAACATCGATCTCACTACATCTCCAGCTGTAGAAGCTTTATGCCAAGATTCTCTGTTTTCTATCGGAACATTGTATGACTTCACTTCACTTGGAAACATATCGATTAGATCCTTTCGCTTCTTGTGAGCATCAACTGGCAATGACATGCGAGGAATTTCCTTGGGCTCTAATTCCCTGAACCTCTTGGTAAGTTCATAGTATTGTGGATTGTTGTAGTCAAGAAAAAGCATTCAGTTCTGCATCTTCTCCGAAGGTTGAAAGCTTTTAACAAGTTTTCTCAGCGATTGTGACTTCAACCTCTTTAAGCTTTTGTACAGATAATTTCTTGACTGCAACCACGACCTCATATCACTGGTAGTCATATCCTCTGGATATTGATGATAGAGTTCTTCAGGTGGAAGATCATCAATATTTAGACTTTCTTGTAAGGGTATCCACTCGCCCGGTTCTACCACAAATTCCTTTACATCTCCATCCACACATTCTTGAGCAGTTATGCATTTTTCATATTCTTCATTTATTTGACTAACAGTTAGTCCATTCAAATAAACAGAACTATACTTCAATCGCTCGAGATATGCAAATCTTGCATCAAGATCTGTAGGAATATCCTCAACTAAGGAAACTTCATGCTCAATCACAGACGGACCAGCTTCAGTAGAAATATCGACTGTTTCAATCTCCTTGACTTTTTCAGTCTGAACCGGCTCATCCTGAGCAATCTCCTCGCTTCGTGCCTTCTTTTTCACAGCATCTGCTTCAGTAATTTCTGGCACCTCATCTAACTTACGTTTTCCCTCTGCTTTGTCCGATATAACAATAACAGCAGCATCATCGGAAATAGGGACGGATACTTCAGTTTTTACAGTCACTCCAGTTGATCGTCTTGATCGAGTATAGTGAACTGTAATGTCCCTTGGAGTTTCAGACACTCCAACGTCCTCTTCTTCACAAAAATCCTTATCGGATTCGGAAGATTCATTTCTTTCTCTGCTAGCCACTTTTCTAACACTTCTTTCTCAGCTTTGAGAGTGTTGCATTCTGCTTGAAGCTTTTCATGATCCTCCTTTAGCTTCTCATATTCAGCATCTAATTTGTTAAAGACTTCGGAGTTTCTCACATGAGTTTCCCAGTACTCTGTAAGTCAAAACTCCTTTGGGTTTTCAGTACTTTATTTCCTTTATTGATGATTATTCTCGTGTTACCTGGGTTTACTTACTTAAATCCCGCAGTGAAATCAGTTCTGTCTTTCGCGAATTTCATTCATTTGTGAAAAATCAGTTTAGCACATCGATCAAAACCTTACGTACGGATAATGCAAAAGAGTACTTATCCACTGAGTTTTCTACATATTTGAAAATGAACGGCATTGTCCACGAGTCTTCATGCGTATACACACCCCAACAGAATGGTATATCTGAACGTAAAAATCGCCATTTGTTGGATGTTGCTCGCACGATCATGCTTCATTCCCACGTACCGGACCGTTTTTGGGGTGATGCTGTCCTTACTGCAGCTTATCTGATAAACCGTTTGCCGTCATCTGTTCTCAACAGTCGAACTCCGCTATCTGTCCTGTTCCCTAACAGGAATCCGTTTCCGCTCGAACCCAGAGTTTTTGGGTGTGTTGCGTATGTCCATGATCATCGTCTGGGTAATACTAAACTAGATCCCCGAGCCATTCGTTGTGTCTTCCTTGGTTTCTCTCGGGTCCAGAAAGGGTATCGATGTTACAGTCCTTCTCTTCGTCGATACTTCACAAGCGCTGACGTCACGTTTCATGAGTCATGTCCCTATTTCCCCGAGTCGTCCACCCCAGTTTCTGACATCTTTCCTGATCCTGACCCTGTTATACCTGAGTCTGTCACCATTCCTGTATTCCCGACTCCATTTGTCACTCCAGTTCCATCCGTTTCTCCGGTCTTGGACGCCTCAGATTCTGTTCCTGCTACACCTGGCCCATCGACAGAGCCTCAACCATTGTTGTTCACACATTCCCAGCAACATACGATGTCTTCTGATTCACAGTCAGACCCTGACCCTGTTACGACCTATGTTCCAGATCCTGACCCTGTTCCGACCTCTGTTCCAGATCCTGACCCTGTTCCAACCTCGGTTCCAGACACTGACCCTGCCCCACACACTACCCCTGCTACTGATACATCTGAACCATCTGTTTATGACCCACCTGGTGCACCATATCCTGACATCCCGATTGCTTTCCGAAGGGAGCCTAGACATCACACCCGTTACCCTATTCAGGATTATGTTTCCTATGCTCACCTCTCACCTGAATGCCATGCTTACACCACTGCCATTGATTCCTACCCGATTCCCAGAGATGTGATGACAGCTCTAGCTCACCCAGGATGGAGACAGGCTATGGAAGAAGAGATCGGAGCTCTTCGAGCCAATCATACATGGGATCTTCAAACGCTCCCTCCCAGGAAGCGTGTTGTTGGTTGTCGCTGGTTGTTCACTGTTAAACCCAACCCTGATGGACCTGTGCCTCGCTTGAAGGCCCGTTTAGTTGCTAAAGGTTATTCCCAGGCTTATGGCATTGATTATGATGAGACTTTTTCCCCTGTTGCCAAAATGCCATCAGTTCGCATTTCGATTGCTCTTGCTGCTATTAATCATTGGCCGCTCCATCAACTTGATGTCAAGAACGCCTTTCTTCATGGTGTTCTTGAGGAGGAGGTATATATGGAGCAGCCACCTGGGTATATTGTTAAGGAGGAGGCCTCCAAAGTATGCAGATTACGCCGCTCGTTGTATGGCCTGAAGCAGTCTCCCAGAGCTTGGTTTGGTCGGTTTTCTGATGTTATGAGTAAATTTGGGATGACCCGTAGTGCATATGATCATTCTGTGTTCTTCAGACACCGTCAGGGCAGGAGGATCATTCTGGTTGTTTATGTGGATGACATTATTATAACAGGTGATGATGAGGTTGGGATTACCAATCTTAAACAGTTTCTTCAGTCCCAGTTTCAGATCAAAGACCTTGGCCGACTTCGATACTTCCTTGGCATAGAAGTATCCCGTTCTCCAAAAGGAATCCTGCTTTCTCAACGGAAGTATGTCCTTGAAATGTTGTCTGAATGCGGATTATTAGGCTGCAAACCAGTAGACAGCCCAATGCTGTCTACCGGAAAACTACTTCCAGAAGATGGAAGTCCGATGAAAGATCCCGAACAATACAGACGGTTGGTTGGAAAACTTAACTACTTGACAGTTACCCGTCCAGATATTTCATTTGTTGTTAGTGTGCTAAGTCAGTTTATGGCAAACCCGTACACGGGACACTGGGATGCGGCACTTCGTGTTTTACGGTACCTCAAGAATGCTCCAGGGTTAGGCATATTATACTCAGATCAGGGTCATTGTCGTGTGGGTGCCTTCACCGAGGAAGGTGATGGCCGTATATCTGGATTCTCTGATGCTGATTGGGCAGGATGCCCATTCTCTCGACGATCTACGACAGGATATTGTGTGTTTGTTGGAGGAAACTTGGTATCTTGGAAGAGCAAGAAGCAACACACGGTATCTAGATCAAGTGCTGAATCAGAGTATAGAGCTATGGCAGATGTTACCTCAGAGATGATTTGGGTTCGTCGTCTTCTCAAGGAACTTGGGGTTGTTTCTAATGATCTGATGAGGTTATATTGTGATAATCAATCTGCTATACACATAGCCAAGAATCAAGTTTTTCATGAACGAACCAAACACATAGAAGTTGATTGTCATCTCATCAGGGATCGTGTGACCGGTACTCAAGTTGATCCTCCGTCCATTCAATCGATTCATGTGAAGACAGAGTTTCAACTTGCTGACATCCTTACAAAGCCTCTTCGGAAAACTCAAATAGATTTTATATGTAACAAGTTGGGCATGATTAACATCTATGCTCCAACTTGAGGAGGAGTGTTATTTGTAAATAGTAGTTAGTTTAGCCCAATTAGTGTTTTAGCCCATTTAATGTTAGTTAGTTAGTTTAGGCCCATGGGCCTCATTCTAGGGTTTCCACCTCTATATATAGAGGTTCATTTGTCTTGTTATTTATCACTTCAAGTATCATTTTCAGTTTAGTTTCTCTACAGGCTCATACTTGAGAGAATTCATCTGAAATCAGATACCTATGTGTTAGAAATTAGAAATGACAAGTAATCAAATTTATGCAACAAGTAATTTAAGTGTAGTGACATAATGTAACAATTATACTTAGTACATTTAATACATTGATTAAAAGCAATTTGATATAATCATTTTGTTTAAAACCCTTGTTCATAAATGACATAGTCAACTGTTAGATCTTATTTTAACTTGTCACACTTAAACACATATATCAAAATTTTGTTCATGAATGATTTTGTGTTGATGGATCAAAGTCATGTTTTAGTATCGAATTAACCTCTGAATCAAGGTTAATGACATTTAATACACAATAACATTCTTTGATGTTCATGGTTAACAATGGCAGTTTCGAATTTTTCAAACTTGGTCCATGATTTTGTTCATATTAGGTGATGTAAGATGATTCAACAAATGATTGTTGGTGATTAAAAGTTTGATTAACCTATTTACCCATTTGATTTCAGTTTTTAGGCACAAAATCAAAGTGTTGATTCAGTTGATTTTTATTGTTCATCATCAAACTTTGAATTAATCGGACGAAATGATGTTTAATGATGACGATGATGATTGATCATGGTGTAAATACCTTTTCAATCTTAGACACTTCATATAAAACTCAAGATTGAAACATATATGAGAGGATTTGAGTAAATGGTGATGATTGTTTGATGGTTTTTGGTGAAAAATGATGTTAAGAGTTGTGAACAGGGTATTTATATGAATGATGAGTCGGCTGAACTAGGGTTTAGATTTGGGACGGGTAACCTAAACACGTGCAATTAAGCACAAACGCGCATTTAAGCACGAACAGATTCCACATATATTCTAATGTCAAATACAAATAATGAACGTCTTCACTCGTGCTTGCTCGTGATGATGCTCGATATCTTCACTCGCTTATATTTGGAAAGTGGCATCTTCAAATAACCCCAACAACCTCATGTGCTCTACCTCTGGGATAGCGACTTGAAGCTGACACCCCTGGGTGAGGTGATCTTGTTTTAGAAAAAAAAATAGTCTATGCCCGTAAACTTCATCCATCAAATATCCAACCCAATATGACACTCGTATTCAACTAGGTTAAGTTCCTTGGATTATTGTGGGTTGGGAAAATCAAAATGATTTGAACCCTGCCTCGTCAAGCAACAATTAAATCTGGCTAAATTAAATCTTCTTTAGTGTGAGACCCTGAGACGGATTGAATCATTTAAGATATAGAACATGTTCTCAAGGAACCCGATTGGCTGGTGTTAGGATTAGTTTGACAAAATATTATTGACTAATTACTTGGTTGTTATTTACTTGAAATTTTGGAAATGAATGAAAGCTAATTCTTCTGGTTGTGATTCCATTTTGCATGTGTTTTTCTAGGACGAAAAAAGAGTAAGTGTGGGTATTTTGATGTGTTGCAAAACACATCATCTTTTTCTAGTGTTTTGTGGTTTATTTAGGTAGCTTTCGAATCATTTTATGTGGTTTTTAGTTAAGTTTTAATCTTAGAGTCGAATCTTAGTTCTCGTGATGTTTTTGCAGTGATTTGGACGTGGTCAGAGGCGGAGCTGGCTCGGGAATAAGATGCAAGTTAAGCGGAAGCTTCGAATGAAGAAGAGTTGGAAGAAATTGGAGGTTGCACAAAGAAAAATCAAAACTTTCTAGTTAGATGTGTGTTAGGTGATACGCGCAGGACAGCGGATGAGGTGTGCGTATCACGTAGAGGGATTAATCGCGTAATGGGATTTTTCCTGGCTTACCCGATACGCGCACGACATGGTGTCCTGATGCGCGTATCGCCTAGAGTGTTTATACGGCTTTTTTTTTATTACACTTGTTATTTAACCCTAAAATGAACCCTAAGCAAAAACATTCGACTTCAGCCGTTCAAGGAGCAAATAGAGGCGATTTTTGAAGGAAGAGCAAGGACGAGAAGCTAAAGATCAAGATTTGGGTCGTGGAATCGTTCGGGATCATAAAACCGGGTTTTAGTTCTTTACTTCTTAACGTTTTTTGTTACTTATTTATGATGTTGACTTTAAAACCTTTGTTTTTTATGTTGATTTCTGCAATTATTAGTAGCTAAACACCTTAGTACCATTTAGATTATGAACGTTTGTTGAATTATGCTTGAATCAGTTGTTTTGAATGGTTTACGAATTATATGTTAGTTCAATGCATGGTTATTAATTATTGGATGTGTTTGATTTTTAAAGTTGTAAGCTTCTATATCTTTACTAAGTTTCTACTTGAATTGGATGGTTGTTTCGATCATATGATGTTAGTAGCCTAGTTGTTAATCTTAATTAAACAACTTGCGTAATGTGTTGCTAGACGTAGTAGCCATTAGAACCGGTAAGGATTAAGTTTGGAACTTTAATGATTTATTTAGCTTTTGATTGAAAGATATTAGCTAATCGGTTAATCATAATAGTTGAATAGTTAGGATTCTAACGGTCCGAAAGGAAGTTACCTAATTAGTAATTATTGTGTTAATTGAATTCAATTGGTTAGTGATTATGATGCCCCTTTGCATGATAATGTGATGAGTCATTTAGATCGAGAGATTACTAGACTTTCGGGTGTGCTAATATAATCGGAGAGACCGAAAGGTAATTCGATCAACCGTTGATATAAAAGCCTCTTCTAAGAATTAATTGGTCACACTTGGAGAATGATCCGAGGTCCGTTTAGTTGTTAGGATTCGTATCTATAGGAATTTAGTTTTATATCCATTTAAGATAATTGGGTCAAGTTCATAGTTCACCTGCGGGATTCATTTAAGTGGTACTTCTCCCTTTTCTTGATTTTCATCAAAGTTTCTATTTTTCTCGGTTTTGATTCGTAAGATAGATTAATTAATTTTAATTTAAGGTCTTTTAGGTTATTTCCTTAGAAACCCCCCCTTCGTTTAACAACTTTATTTTGTCCTAGTTAAGTCATTTTCATATTTATAGTGTCTCTACGGTTCGATATCCGGACTTCTCAACGCTTGTCTACATTCGATAGGTACACTTTCCTGTCTCGTGGTCTAGTAAAAGTTGTCTAGAGTTTAACTCGAGTGTCTAAGTCGAGTCTTAGTTTAGGTATTTTTTGTTTTAATTTTATAGGCTCGTTTTAGTACATCAGTTACCACACGTGTCACACCCTCAATTTTCCACAAACGGGGTATTCGTTAGGCGTGTAACAAAACCAGGATCCAATTCATTAGTTACAACAAATGACACTATATGAATTTAAAACATACGTGTCTCATTGAATGAGAAATATTAATACAAATAATTGTTTAAATGTTACGGAAGCATAACGACAATGATTGTCAAAACCTTTTTAGTAAAGTAAATGCGTTAAAAGAATTTAATACAAAGACATTCAGTAAAAAATGTAAATCTTGAAAACATGTAGACCCAATGATACATGCATGTCCTAATCGTGCTCGTGCTCCTTAATTACCTGAGAAAAACATACTAAAAAGTGTCAACACAAAGGTTGGTGAGTTCAATAAGTTTAGTAACTAGAGTATTTAAAATACTAAAACACTTTGGCTGATAAATTTTATTTGGTATTGCTGGTTAGCTAGACCACCTCGCTTACTACATGAGCACGTTGAGATTAAACTGAACGTTACTATAGTTTTTACCTTGTCGCCACCATAACGGATGCCCAATAGTTAAAGGAAAATTTGCACCACCTGGAATCCATCCAGCATGATGGGGTCTGCCGAAACCGTAGTACTACTCAAATTTCCCCGTTATACGCACTGTATATTAATAATCTCGACTAAAAGGAAATGACATTATAGTTTGGTAGTTCATGCTCAGTAAAATAAGCCATTAGAAAATAGAAATTAGTTTATCAAAACAGTTGCCCGAAGGCATAAAACGCAGCCCGAAGGCCAATAGAATCTTGCCCGAAGGCCCTACCCGGAGGTATAAAATGCAACCCGCCCGAAGGCGCTGCAAAACAATTGCCCGAAGGCATAAAAATGCAGTCCGCCCGAAGGCATAAAAATGCAGTCCGCCCGAAGGCGCTATAAAGATAGTTGCCCGACGGCGCATTAAAAACATTTGTATGTTTTCTCCTCGAAAAGGATTTAAAAGCGGGCAAAGAACTCACCTTAGATAGGCAAGCACGTATAAGCATAATAATGTTGGAAGCCCACATAAGCACACAATGCATCGACATACACCAATGAAATCCTATTTGTACACATAATAGTGATTGGTTTATAATGTTGTTCGATTGCCTCTATGTTTCAGTTCAAGTATCCACCCCACTTAGAAATATTAGCGCTTACATCGTAAGTGTTTAGTTATATATATTCATTCTACTTATTTACGGATTCATATATATATATAGAGGAGAGTTATCCTACATAGTGTTGGAAATCTAAGAAGGCTAAGAAGGATTTATGACCTTTAGATCTCTTTTTTAATGGTTGAGATCAATTTGTAGGAAAAGAAATTGGTGGAAGGGTACATTAGTCATAGCCACTTTTGTTGACTTTCTCTCTCCACATGCAAGGCACATGCCAATTCCCCCACTTTTTTAAAACTTTCATAACTTTTGGATACGATATTATTTTTTTAAAAAAATTACACCAAAAAAACAAGCGTTTTGTTATCTTTAAAACGCGTATAATATTGATATATAAAAAATTAAAAAAAATTTCGGCACTTGTCTAGTCCTTGTGTAATATCATGTGATTGTGTTTTATTATAACTAGTGAAATATCACTTTTATCGGTTCATTCTTAAGTCATTATATAATATCATCTTATTATAAATATTTGTTGTGTCATATTATGTGTTTAGAAATTATCACCGTGTCAAAAATTGTTAATATGTGTTTGAGAAATATTCAAAGACAACGTCATTTTTTGTTACAAAGTGTGAGAATGACACAATGGTAAACAAAGACACAATGACACTTTTAAAAAAATTATAACTCACAATACAAATCAAATTTGAAAAAAGTGGTTCGGAGACCTTGTTCCCCATGTATTCCTCTTTCAGAAAATAAATAAACGAAAAATTAAAAAAAATTAAAAAAATTACTGTTTTTTTTTATTTTTTAAATTAGACACAATGAAAAAAGACACAATGAGAAAATAGTAGTTTTTTTAAGTTTTGTTTATTTATTTTTTAAGGAGGATGATGTGAGAGCAAGATCTTTGAAATACTTTTTGTGTTATTGTGTAATTATTATTAGATCATTGTGTAATACTTGTCAAATAAGATTACACAATGACCCGATGAATGACACAACAACCTTACGGATGACACAATCACACAATGACCTGATGAAAGACACAATGACCTGACGGAAGACACAATGACCTGACGTTAGACACAATGAGCTGAAAAATTGTGAAAAAAAAGTTCGTTTTTTATATATCAATATTATACGCGTTTTAAAGAGAAAAAAATTCTCGTTTTTATGGTGTAATTTGTTTAAAAAAATAATGTCGTATGTAAAAGTTATAAACGTTTTAAAAAAGTGGGGGAATTGACATGTGACTTGCATGTGGAGAGAGAATATTTAAAAAAGTGGGCATGACTAAAATACCCCATCTCCTAATTTTCCTAGATGCCACATGTCAATCTCTTATTGCTTCTTAGCCTTCTTAGATTTATAACACTATGTAGGTGAACCTATATATATATATATATATATATATATATATATATATATATATATATATATATATATATATATATATATATATAGGGGAGGGTTCATTTGAGAAAAGCAAAAATTGCGAGAAGAAAAAGAAATAGCTAAATTCTTCATTTTTTTCAACCAAAAACGTTTTTAACATACAAGAAACATGATAGAAACGCAACATTTATTCATTAACTTTGATATTCAAAAACTAAAATTGAATAAATTTCGTTTATTTGTTAAACCTACACATTTGGAAGTCATGTGTAGGTTTTGTTACTTACATATAACCTACATGTGTGTAGGTAAATTTAAAACGCTAAAAATACATACGTAAAAAATATTTTAATGATTGTTTTAGTTTATACCTTACACATTTGTATGTACAAAGTGAATTTATCTAAAAAAATAAACAATTGATAAGTTTTTTTAGTAATTTAGGTTTCTTCTTTTTCTTCTCGCAATATATGAGTCTTCTCAAATGAACCTCCTTCTATATATATATATATACTAGGTTTAATACCCGTGTGTTACACACGGGTTAAATAGTAATATTTATAAAGAAATTATAACCATTATATTTAACAATTTGTAAATATATAACATTTAAGGAGTTGGCTCCATCAACTTGCATGGTGAAAAATTTAGCTAAATTTTACCTCCCAAACTTCCTATTATAGAAAAATGTCCCTCCAAAAATTGCCCCCTAAAAGTTTGATTTATTAGATAGATTTGATATTCAAAAACTAAAATTGAATAAATTTCGTTTATTTGTTAAACCTACACATTTGGAAGTCATGTGTAGGTTTTGTTACTTACATATAACCTACACGTGTGTAGGTAAATTTAAAACGCTAAAAATACATACGTAAAAAATATTTTAATGATTGTTTTAGTTTATACCTTACACATTTGTATGTAGAAAGTGAATTTATCTAAAAAATTAAACAATTGATAAGTTTTTTAGTAATTTAGGTTTCTTCTTTTTCTTCTCGCAATATATGAGTCTTCTCAAATGAACCTCCTTCTATATATATATATATACTAGGTTTAATACCCGTGTGTTACACACGGGTTAAATAGTAATATTTATAAAGAAATTATAATCATTATATTTAACAATTTGTAAATATATAACATTTAAGGAGTTGGCTCCATCAACTTGCATGGTGAAAAATTTAGCTAAATTTTACCTCCCAAACTTCCTATTATAGAAAAATGTCCCTCCAAAAATTGCCCCCTAAAAGTTTGATTTATTAGATAGATTTGATATTCAAAAACTAAAATTGAATAAATTTCGTTTATTTGTTAAACCTACACATTTGGAAGTCATGTGTAGGTTTTGTTACTTACATATAACCTACACGTGTGTAGGTAAATTTAAAACGCTAAAAATACATACGTAAAAAATATTTTAATGATTGTTTTAGTTTATACCTTACACATTTGTATGTAGAAAGTGAATTTATCTAAAAAATTAAACAATTGATAAGTTTTTTTAGTAATTTAGGTTTCTTCTTTTTCTTCTCGCAATATATGAGTCTTCTCAAATGAACCTCCTTCTATATATATATATATATATACTAGGTTTAATACCCGTGTGTTACATACGGGTTAAATAGTAATATTTATAAAGAAATTATAACCATTATATTTAACAATTTGTAAATATATAACATTTAAGGAGTTGGCTCCATCAACTTGCATGGTGAAAAATTTAGCTAAATTTTACCTCCCAAACTTCCTATTATAGAAAAATGTCCCTCCAAAAATTGCCCCCTAAAAGTTTGATTTATTAGATAGATGTAAATAAGTCTTTGTCATGAAATTTCATAATACATGTACTTAATCTTACAAATAGGGTTTGTTAGTATCTTCATTCAAATAACATCAATTAGTAACAATAAAATCAATAATAAAAATGATGATGATAATAACAAAAGTGTTTATACTAATCATAATAGTAGCCAACTATCATTCACCTAATAAAAATCGTTTACACGTGTTTCAGAAAATTAAATTGTCTTTTTATATGTCCATATATATTGTTTGTTATATTTTTATGTGTTTACACATATGGTACTTGTATTGCGTTAACGATTGATTCATTCCATGCATTTTATTTTATTTTATTCTACATAAATGATGTACTTTGCTTGTATTATTTGATTTTTAGCAAGTTACTAGTATTCAAATATGTATCAATTTATTGTTGTTTATTTAGGGCTCAACACGCAGCGCTTTATGATAAGAGTTATAAATATTTTACTTGGTTATACCTTTTCATCCAATTCATGTAACCAACTTGTCCTCACCCAACGTCATCAAGTGGAATCTTACTGAGCACCAGTTTTACCACAGAGCATAACAATAACAACCCATGACCACTACAATTCACCATGAACAAACATTAACAACTACTAATCGTTTACCAACTCGAAACCACCATCAGCACATTCCCATTGCAAAACCAAGTAAAATATTTATCATTGCTACTGCCATCACCAAGACAGCCACCGATACCTTAACCAACTTGTTGTCCATCTCCGACAGCTCGCCATTCACCTCTAAACATCATGTGTGGTCACTGTTCTAACATAATACAACCTTTAAGACGTACCACTAATACCATAACCACTACCGTAGCACCACCATAACACCAGCCAATCACCACAGCACTACAAACCACGGCCATTATGCACCATTGTTGTTGCTAATCACCACCCGACATCATAACCACCGCACCAGCGACTACAACCTCTAACCATCCCATACCATTGTTGTCATCACTGTTGCTGCTGTTGCTGTAATAGTCGACCTCCGTCACCAGTGCCGTCTACCATAACCATCACCAATACTACTATAACAACTAGTCTCCATACTCATCGTTGAACACCTCCATAAACCCAACACACCACTATTGTCGTTGGTTCGGTCTTACTAAACCCTAACCGCTGCTGGAACACTAACACGTAACCCCCTCCCCCCACCGTCGTGTTTCTGCTCGAACCACCATCACAATGGTAACTGTAATAATGAGAGATAGAAGAAGAGTAGATTATGTTATGCACTCGCCGGAACTGTATTTCCGGCCATGATGGTTGGGTATGAAGGAGGCGGCTATTAAAGAGTCATTTTAGGGTTTGGAAGAGGTAAAAGTCAGGTGGGATCGAGTTAAGGTAGTTTATATATTCAGGGTTTCTTTTGTGGGCTTTTTTCTGATAATTAGGCGTTTAAAATACGCGTCTCGTGCTATCTTTCGCCACTAATCCTTGTCGAGATTAACATTGTTTTTATGATTTTCCAAATTGTTTCCGAATATTATTATTATAGATTTAATTATATGGACGTGTCTGATCGAATACGCATTTTCAACGCGTCTTTAAACGTTTTCTCATTTATCACATTTTAAACTCCCAATATCATTATCATATTTAACATAGTAATTAAGTATAGTATTTGTGTTATTCTTACACTTACGTTATTATTTTTGGGTATCAATTAATACTAGCACAGCTTGGTATTCGTGTTTTGTACTTAAATACGTTCATTTGTTATATAATCAATTACCTTAGACTTCTTATTATTCTACATGACATATTTATTACTAACATATTGGGCCTTTAATGGGCCTCTTTTATTAGGTTGGCCTTTATTCAACCTTTGGGCACATTTACTAAAAATTCATGATTAAAATGATATAAATAACAACGTTGTGTTAACGTAGTTATCCTGAAAATATTAGGTGTCACACCACGGGTAAGCCCTACTCGTAACCCTTACCCACTTTCATACCCACCACCCTTATAAATCATACCTTGAAAAGACAAGTTATGATCTTTTTTTGGCAAGCAACCAATGGGTTATAACACCACCGAAGAAAGATTCTAGATTTATAGGCTACTCATAAAAAGCAACAAAAGTTAGAAAAAGTATTCTTTACAAGATATTTCAGTAGAATTCTTCAACCTAAACTCTCATGAATTTCTAAAGTAGTTATCTATACTACATTAATCTATAAAATATAATAAAGCAAACCTATTTCTTGCAAAGTGTTAATCTCTTAGCATAATTATCCCGTAATTGCACACTTGGCATAATGTCATCCTTTCAAAGCTGACATGTCACCTCTTCTAGTTTTCATATTTTTTTGTTTTTTGAAACTAGGTTTGGTTTAAAGTTTAAACTATGTTACTCCGTATAATATAAGTGATAGCACACCACCAACGACTTTCTTTCACGTTCATCTTCGTCACCAATGTTGTCATGTCATCTATGATTAATCTTCGACCTGTTTCCATTGATGATTAATCTTCACCTTCTTCACTCCATTTATCCATTATATTCTTCACCTTTGTTAATACATCATATTCTTCATCTTTGAATGATTAACACAACGACGATTAGGGTTCGCGTATGACATAAGCCCAGATTAAACGAGCGGTGAAGATGGCAGCCGAGGAAAGATTAACGGCTATGGATTTTCATATAACAGGAAATAATTTTGCTAAACCCTGGTAAGACTGGAGTCTGTGGGATCTCTTTCGAAAGTAGTGTGCCCGGCCAAAATACCAAAATAAGATACTATTGTTGATAAAGAATGGCTTATGTTTTTGTGGCATGTTATTTTACTTTTTTTTAAACCCTAATTGATACTATCTGCAACGATTTCTTAAAATTCTATGTTTTTTAATGTTTTTTATATTGCAGAATGTAGGCATGTGCATTGACATCTTCATTCCTATTGATATATGCTATTTTGAAGGACTACAAATCATAATTTTGATTTACAATATAGCTAATTGATCCAACTTAAATTTATTGTGATTCAAGAAAGTTATTTGTATGTGCTCGTGAATCTATATCAAGAAAGCTAATTGATCCCACATAAATAGCACTAGTGTGGATCTATATCAGGTCAAATTAGAGCTCGTGAATCTGTTAACTAATCAACAAACATAATATCAATCAAGCAAAACAAATACAAAATCAACAGAAGAATTACTAGTAAATGCTTTGTATTGATCTCTTAACTGTGTGTACAATAAGGTGTAATTGCAGTAAGTTGTATTCAAAAGTCTGCTAAGTACAATGCATATTACCCTATTTATACTAGATAGAGACAATACATGAATAAGAAAAACAAATTAACAAACTGTTAAAATGATGTGCGGATGACAGTTCTGTCCGCACATCTCTGGTAAAAAAGTTGTGCGCACATCTCAACATTTTGTCCGCACATCTTTGTTTTTCTTCTAAACTTTTAAGTATGATGATCAAAATATACCAACAATCTCCCCCTATCATCATGCTTTAAAGTTCTTCTATTTCTTCTTCTTTTACTTCCATGATTCAAAGTCAATCAAAAATTATGCACAACATATTCTTCTTACAACTTTAATCAAATTCTACTTTCTTTGTTTTCATTGCATCAATCTCAGATTGTTTATTCTTCTTCAACTCATTTTTAAACTTCAAATTCTTCGAAACCAGTTGAAGTTTCTCATCTTCAGATTTCATTTTCAACTTGAAAAACTTTTCTTTCATATTCTGTTCACGTTCATTCAACGTTTTAGCTACGGATTGAAACTCATTTGAGAAGAAAGATGATCTTTTTTTTGTTTCAGGTTTAGAATTTTAACAATACGAGCAAAAACATCAGGTTTAGGAGTTTTATCTCCACTAGCAAAAGCATCATGTCTTTTCGGAGAAATAACCTGATTCAACCTTCTCCTTCTGTAATCAGCTTCTCTATCAATAATCTTTTGAACATCTTGCGATGTTCCAGGTCTGTAGATCGCTACAACAAAGGAGTCTTCATGTGAAACTTCAGGTCTGTGAGCACCACAACAAAGATGCTCTGCTTGTTGCTTGTTCTCAAACTTCATACTCTCCATTTAACCTGAAAAAAATATTTGTTAGAACGAACACTTCAAAATAAATTAAAAACCCTAAGACGACTATTAGGTCAACAGTAATCGACTTTTAGGTCAACAGATTTTAATCTGATTATGATGAACAAAGGAAATCAATAACTTGTAAACAAGTATCAATATACATGTTTTTCAAGTTTATATTAAAAATCGAACTTGATTTTGTTCATTTTATCGAGTTGATGATTCGTTTTTCTTGTTGATGAACAGTGACAACGTATATTTCAAAAACGATACTTACTCACACAGATAACTATCTTGACTCTGTAATCTAGATTATATGTATACGATTTTTGAAAGATTAAATGTGATGTTAGAGTTTGAATGTATGAAGATCGCCTTGTGTCTGGATGAAAAGTTTCGAAGTGTTTTGAAATGAACGATTTAAGGGTTTTGAAGGGTTTATATACTATGTCCACACTTAGTGTAACTTTAAAGACAGACTTTAAAAGATATACGGACAACAGGTTGTTCGCACATCTACTAAATTTTCAATAATTTCACAAGTAGAATGATTATTTGAAAATTTTTAGTTGATTCAAACACATTTACAAGTGATTATCAAACTTTTAGTATTAAATTCGGTTTTAAATCAAACAATTTTGTGATCTGCGGACAATAGTACATGATATGCGTTCAACAGTAACACTCTTGTTTTGTACTGTTGTTCGCACATCCTTCAAAAATTCCTTAATTGTTTCAGAGATTTTCATCTTTAGATTTAAATCACTTTCAAGAATGATTTATTTCCAAATCTAAAAAATCTTTGATTTTGGTCGATCTGTGGAGAATAGTGTTATCCGCACATCTTATAATATGCTTGCTACAGTAACATCCGCACATCTTCAAACACATAGACATTTTTCAAGATAATCTTCATCTTTATTGATATTGTACTTAGAAAAGCACTCAGAGATCATGAATTGATCAATGGGTAACAATTCTTTGTACTTGTGACAAAATCATCAAATCTAATTTGATTCTTCCTTGCTTAGCTGCACACACAAAATTCAGATTATTAGTTCATTTGTCATGAATCATTGAAAACTTTAAGAATCATCAAAGTAAAGTAAAATTCACTTAATTTATTTCTGATAGTGATTTCAGTTGATCTACAGATCACAGCATCAACTGAGCTGCGGACAACATTGTTCGCACATCTCAATCTGCGAACAACAGTGTTCACAAATCTTAACAGTTTTCACTATTTCATCAATCTGTGAGCAACAGTGTTCGCACATCTCAATCTGCGAACAACAATATTCACAATTTTTTTTTTAAATTTCATGATTCAAACTTTTCTTTTATGTGATCAAAGTACTTGATTGTTTATATAGAAAATTTCTTTGACACATAAACATAGGTCTTTTGATTATCTTATAACAGATGCAATTGTATCATGTAGAAAACAGATTTTCAATTTTGAAATTTATTTGCACATTGCACACATTCAATCTATTTTCATAATACTGCTGCATCCAATTAATCAGATTTTCTTATTGCATTATTTGAATATGACATTTTCTCCCCCTAAAGTTTTAATTTTCTAAGAGAAGAAAATTTGAACTTTACTTATGATCAAATATGAATCAATCACATGTAAGAACAAGGCCACATTTATTCTTATTGTTTATTTTGGCTAGCAAGTACTTTTTATGAACAAATGTAGATAAGAAAAGATATCATATCACTTTCAATAATCTTAACGCAAAGATGAATACTTCACCAATGCTACTTAGATGGAACTTAACACAACTACACATAAAGAACTTTAGTTTGTATCACTAACATGTTTAAATTTCAGATTGACAGTTTTCAGCTTACCCACACAAGCATTATGATCAGTCAGTCTTTATTGTTTTTGAAAACTATGTAAAAGATTAAGAAAATGATGTACTATCATTTCTCTTATTTTGCTCAATCTATCATTTATCTTTTATTATGTAATCCTCCCTTTTATTCCTTTTTTTTTAATTTTATTTGGCAATGCTCAATGATCATGGTTCATAGTTGATCATACGAATGGCTTGAACCAAGTGTTCAAATCTGCCTTGATCAAAGGCTTTAGTAAATAGGCCAGCTAATTGGTTTTCTGTGCTAACTTGTACCAACACTATCAATCCCTTTTCAGAATTATCACGAAGAAAGTGATATCTGATTTCTATATGTTTAGTTTTTGAGTGTTGTACTAGATTACTTGTTATGAATATGGCTGCAGTATTATCAATGTAGATTGGGGTTTTTAAGAAATTAGACCCATAGTCCAGAAGTTGGTTTTGACACCAAAGGACTTGTGAGCAGCATGCAGAAGCAGTGATGTATTCAGCCTCTGCAGTGGATACTGAAACATCTTTAGGATACCACAACCCAAGGGCAGCTTTTCCTCTAAGATATCTGAAGATGCGTTTGACAGCTTGTAGGTGTGATTCCTTGGGGTTAGCTTGATATATTGCGCATAAGCAAACTGCAAACATAATGTCTGGTCTACTAGCAGTCAAATACATCAGTGATCCAATCAATGATCTATAATATGTTTGATCCACATGCTTGCCACTCTCATCCGGCTCCAATTTGTGAGCTTTATCAAGTGGTGTTCTGATAGATTGAACATCTTTGAATGAAAATTTCTTGAGGATCTTTTGATGTACTTTTCTTGGTTGATAAAGATTCCATCTTTAGCTTGAGTGACTTGCAATCCTAAGAAGAAGTTCATTTCACCCATTGAGCTCATCTGGAACTTTGACTGCATAATAGCCTCAAATTCTTTGCACAGTTCTTTACTTGTTGATCCAAATATGATGTCATCCACATAGATTTGAACCAAAAGTAGATCTTTATTCTTTTTCTTCAAGAAGAGTGTTTGATCAATCCTTCCTCGTTTGAATCCATTCTCCATCAAATGAGAAGACAAAGTCTCATACCACTTTCGTGGTGCTTGATGCAAGCCATAGAGGGCTTTATCAAGCTTCATCACTCGATGAGGAAATTCTTTATCTTCAAAGCCTGGAGGTTGTTGAACATACACCTCTTCATTGATAACACCATACAAAAATGCACATTTCACATCCATTTGATAGATAGTGAAATTCATATATGCAGAGTAAGCAAGAAACAATCGAATAGCTTCAAGGCGTGCCATAGGAGCAAAAACTTCTTCATAATCAATGCCCTCTTCCTGAGTATACCCTTGAGCTATAAGCCTTGCTTTGTTCCTTATGACTATGCCACGCTCATCTAACTTGTTTCTGTATAACCATCGAGTTCCTATGGCATAATGTCCTTCAGGAAGATCAACCAGTGTCCAAACATTTTGGATTTGAAATTGAAGAAGCTCTTCATGCATTTCTTCAATCCAACTTGAATCTTTGAGAGCTTCTGAAATATTGTTTGACACTGTTTGTGATAAGAAGCAAGAATAAAGACAAATGTTGGCATTCGTACTTTTGCTTCTGGTCACTCTTTCATGCAGACTTTCAATTATGTTTGATTGTGAGAGGCTTCTAAGAGTCCTTGATACAGGAACAGGATCAACGGCCACCTCATTTTTCAGATTTGTATAGTTGAAGTCTTGCACTGTTGTGGTGTGGATGGAAGGATCAGATTCATGCGGTGCATTGTGAAAGTAGTTGTATCCATCATCAGCAATCAACTCATCATTTGTAACAAGTGGATCTACTATAGGTGGAGTACATTCTTCAAAGTTTGCATGAATGTCTGGATTTCCAGAATCAGGATACTTTGAGGGAAATGGAAGAATAACTTCATTGTCAGAATCTCCCCCTGAGTCATAACCTGCAGAAAAATCAATGGAATTAGAATTTAATGACGTAGTCAATGCATCTATATCGAATAACCAAGTAGGACCATTAATAGCTTTTGGAAATGAGTTTTCATGAAACTCAAAATTCATTGATTCCTCAATGATGTTGTATTTTGACAAGTAAACTCGATAAGCGATGGATTGGGATGAATATCCAACAAAGAATCCATCACTTGATTTTTCATCAAATTTTGCTAAACGATCTTAGGTATTCAATACAGACACTAGACAACCGAATGATCTTAAGAAACTGATTTGTGGTTTTCTTTTGAAAAGCAATTCATAAGGTGTCTTATTATGAGGTTTGACAATCAGACTCCTGTTTTGAACAAAACATGCTGTTGATACTGCCTCTGCCCAAAAGGTGATTGGAAGTTTAGAATCAGCAAGCATTGTTCGAGCAGCTTCGATTAAAGTCTGGTTCTTGCGTTCTACAACTCCATTTTGTTGTGGAGTTCTAGCTGCACTGAACTGTCTCTCTATCCCCTTATCTGCACAGAAAGTGTCAAACACATCATTCTTAAATTCAGTTCCATTATCACTTCTCATTATCTTAACTTTGCACTCAAATTGATTTTCAATTTTTGTAATGAAAGCTTTGAGAATTTCTGCGGTTTCACTTTTTCTATACATGAAAAACACCCATGTGAATCTGGATAATCATCGATCACCACAAGATAATATTGCTTCTTTGTATGACTTAAAACATTTGTTGGTCCAAATAAGTCCTTATGCAAAAGTTTTAATGGTGTAACATTTGAGTTCACAATTTTTGTCTTGTGTGATGTGCGATGTTGTTTTCCTTTCAAAAAAGCGAGCACTCTATGACAGAGAATGTCTTTTGAGGTATACCCACTACATGATCATTTTTAACCAAATTGTTCATGTTATTGTAGTGAGTATGTCTAAGACGTCTGTGCTAAAGAACAGATTCATCAATGGATGCTTTAGAAAGCAAACAAGTTTCTTAAACATCATCAGACATAGAACTCATGTCCATCATATAAATGTTGTTATGTCTGGGTGCCTTCATCTGTATCCATTCTTCTGGAATTTGAAATCCAGGTTTCAAGATATAGCAGAACTTGTCATCAAACATCGTGTTGTAGGATTTGTCACATATTTGTGTAACACTCAGCAAGTTGAATTTGAGTTGTTCACAGTAGTTGACATGATCAAAGCTCAACGATCC
Source organism: Tagetes erecta (assembly GCA_030867185.1). NCBI lineage: Eukaryota > Viridiplantae > Streptophyta > Magnoliopsida > Asterales > Asteraceae > Tagetes > Tagetes erecta. Next base: position 23,075,917 of record CM061487.1, read on the forward strand.
GTTGCTGATAGTTCCTTCACCTGTTATCCATCCTCCTCCATAACCAAAAGCTACGTAAGAGCCTTTCTTTGATTGGTATTGATCTAACAACTCTTGGTTTCCAGTCATGTGCCTTGAGCAGCCACTATCCACAATCCATAACCTGTTTTTAGCTCTTGGTGGATGTGTCTGCACATGAAAACAATCAATTAGTACGATCAACCCAAACCGTTGTGGTTTTGGGTTTGCCATTTTCATCAATAACTTTTGCTTAGCACATTGTAAACCAAAAGTAGTCAACATGTCTGATTTCAACTTAGCGTATTGATTCATCAAAATCTCAAACCTATCGTTCAAATCACTTGGCAATTCATTTGATTTGTTTTTATGAACAAAAGGTTTAGATAGTGGTTTAGCAGAATCATAAGTTGACTTCAGTTGATTAGAAACATGATGAGATTGAACAGATTTTGAATTTTCTGATTCATTAAGAAACTGTTTAATCAAATTCCTTTTAACACTATCTTTTGAATGAGGATGAGATGCAATCCTTGAAATGATTTGCATGTTAGATTTAGAAAAGTGTTTGTTGGAAAATTGATTTGAATCATTCAATCTCATGTTTCTAGGAGTCCAGGAATCATAAAAATCCTCATCATTGTCAAATGATGTTGATTTCTTTGATTGCTCCTTTTTGTGAACCTTTGTTCTTTCCTTGTAGTAACACTCATCTGTGTTATAATTTACCCTCCCACAACTTTCACACCAGTTGTTAAGATAACAATCTACAACAGAATGGTTGGTCATATCACAAATATGGCAATATTTAGAAAAATAACAATCAATGGTGTTATGATTAGTCATTTTGCATAGATCACACCATAATCTTGTTGACTTTTAATAATATTCAGATTTGACACTCTGTGATTGCTTTGATCCTTGAAAGTTTGAATTTTGTTTGGGTTTGTAAACTTGTTTAGCTTTGTTGTTTACATTCAAAGAACCTTGACCAGCAGAATCAACCTTTTTACCATCAGAAACTGCTGAAGAATTAAAGCTTGACTTAGTTTTCTTCTTTTGTTTCTTTTTGGTTTTCTGTTTAAGTTCAAGTTTAGCAGCGGAAGTTTCAGGATCTTGACCTGTTTTCAGATCATAATTTGTTTTGAACTTATTTTCAGGTTTCTTTGATTCTTTTTGGTTTAGATATCTTTTGTAATGAGGATTGTCAAACTCAAACCCTTCACTCACTTCACCTTTGTGGTCATTGTAAATCATTTTAATTTCACCTTTGTTTCTTAATTCAGATTTTTCTTTAACTTCTTCAACAAAGTTTGATTGTTCATTTGGTGAATTTGCAGATTTTACAAAGCCATTGAAGTTCTTAGTTTTAAGGTACACCTGTTTAGGTTCATATGAAGTTATTTTCACAGGGTGACCTTCTTTGATTTTTTCTTGATTATGTTCAATGTAAACATTTTTGTTCATCTTTGAACTTTCAGAATCATCAGAAGATTCTGAACTTTGATTCATTTTTAACTTTGCTTGAGCTTCACTGGATTAGTCATGAGGATTGAATTCAGATGGTAAAGTGTTTGTCATAGCAGTTGGCATCTTTTCATAGTTCACTGGAGGAGGTGTTGTTTGATATGCTACATGTTAAAAGCCCAACCCATTGCAGTTCTTTCCCTCTTTTTGACTAGCTATCCACCTTTCCATTTGTTCTTTTGTTAACATAAGTTGTTCATATTTCATTTTAAAGGTGGATGCTTCCAGCTGACTTTGAATATAAGAATCAAGAGTTTTAAATGAGTTCTCTAAAATTTGCTCCTGTTTTTTAGATTCTTTTAAGTCCTCTGTCAGTGAATTGATTTTCTTCTGATAAGTAGCAAAAGAATGAGATCTGTAATGGTTTACCTCATGCAAGCATGCCTTTGTACAAACCTTCTCTTTAATATCTTCAGGCATTGGAGTGTACTTACTTGCATCAAATTTGCTTCCATCATAACCATCAGGTTCTCTCACTCTTTCTTCTTCAGAATTCAGTGCCATCAAACCAAACTCCTTTTCAATCTCAGCTCCATAAGCACTCCAATCAATTTCTCCATCATAAGTCACACACATGGCTTTGGAGGATTCAACATAATTGCTTGTTGAAGTGGATGCTTGTGTAGTAGAGTTCAAGGTGTTTTGTGTAATCTTGGCAGCTGGATTGTTGCATTCTCTAGAGAAGTGCCCATACAGATTACATTTAAAGCACCTGACTTTTGTCTTGTCAAATCCCATCTTCTTATTTAGACTTGGTTTGCTGAAGTTTCTGTTTGCTTTCATCTTCTTCTGGGATCTATAGGCCAACATCACCATATTCCATTGGATGTCCAATTCTTCTACATCATCTGGATGCATATCATTAAGATCTTGCACCATTAATTCCATGGGAGTCAGTTGACTTCCAAGATATGCCTGGAAACTTGCAGTGAATGCAGCATAGGCAGCTTTATGCTCCTCAGTCTTTAACACTATATTGATCACATCTTGACCTTTGTCAACATTGACTGTCTTAACTTTTCCTTTAGCAACTTCAGCATTTTCCTCACAAAACTCATTCAAATTACACGAATCAGCAGCATTTGCAAAGAAACAGTCACCTTGAAAGTGTTCATCTACAGAATTTACACCAGCTGATATAAATGTTTGTTGACCAGGGTTTTCTCCTTTAAACATGTATTGCTCCATCTCTTTCTTTGTAATAAAATTCCTGGATTGTTCATCCATTGCTAAGGATTCAACTTTTGTAACCATAAAGTCCAAATCTTGAACATCCAAGGACAAAGTTTGTTTAAGAGTGGTGACAGTATGCTTCCAACTCTCTAGCAAAGAATGCAGCAGTCTCAGATTAATATCTTCTGCATTAGTAGGAATCTCCATTGCTTCCATCTCTGTTACAAGCTGCACAAACCTGTTTAAATGAGAGTTGATGGATTCACCAGGTAAAGCTGAGAACATTTCAAGTTGTCTTTTAAGTTTCTGCTTCTTCATAATCTGAATTTCTGTACCACCCTCACACATTTTCTGTAACATTTTGTACAGAGAGTTTGCAGTCACATATTTCTTGGTTCTGGTTAGAAATGCCAAAGGAACAGCCATTGTCAATAAAGAATAAGCTTTGAGATCAATAGCACACTTCCCCAAGTCTTCTTTAGATTCTTCTCCTTCCAACTCCTCCATAGGAATAGCCTTCATTCCTGTTTTGTATGGATCATCCTTGTACTTATCAGAATTTGTAAGTGGTCTTGGGATATGAGGACCATTTGCAATAGACCTCCACAAATTATGATCAACAGTATTCAGATGGTTTCAGAATCTGATCTCCCATCCCTTGAAATATGCTCTTGATTTCAGCAATGTTACCTTTGATGCATAATCAGACATTGAGTTGTTGTTATTTGACATTTTTGACAATTTGAAAAAATGATCTGTGGATGAATTTTTCGATCTGCGGACAACAGTTTTTCCGATCTGCGGACAACAGTGATGATCTGCGGTCTATAGTGAAGATCTGCGGTCTACAGTATCAATTTGCTTGTAACAGTAACGATCTGCGAACAAATTCAAATTAATCAATTTCACATAAATGAACTCAAGTCAATTTCTTCAGTCTCTCTTCAAGCTATCTTCAACAAAACTCTAACTCTGAAATGATCTGCGACTAACAGTAATCTTCAATAGTGATCTGCGGATGGCAGTTTTGTTCAATCTTTGAAGAACAGTCAATCCAAAAGATCAAAGTAAGCTAGAATGCAGAAGATAATGAAGAAAATAACAGGAAATTGAATGACTAAAGGATCAACTTCAGTAAACATCAACATCTTCTCAATGTGCGAACAATAGTCAATAGTTCAATCTGCGATGAACAGTGAAATTTGAAATTTTGAATTTGATGATTTAACTCTGAATTTGCTTGAAATTAAACGAATACGTTGTATGCAATCATCTTTAATTCTTTGTTCACTTATCAATTTCTTCAAAAACAGACTTTAATCACAAAACTCTTGAAGAACAGTTCGTTCACCAACAGTCACTTCAATTCCATATTTCTAGCAATCTTCACGTTGAATTCACTACAAAATTTTCAAAGGATTTATCTCGGTAGTGAATATAACAAATTGAATCGTTTCGATGATTCAATTAGTTTGTGAATTAACAGATTCAAGTAGTTCGAACAAAGTTCAACACTACTTTAACCGAAAGCTCTGATACCAATTGTGGATCTATATCAGGTCAAATTAGAGCTCTTGAATCTGTTAACTAATCAACAAACATAATATCAATCAAGCAAAACAAACACAAAATCAACAGAAGAATTACTAATAAATGCTTTGTATTGATCTCTTAACTATGTGTACAATAAGGTGTAATTGTTGTAAGTTGTATTCAAAAATCTGCTAAGTACAATGCATACTACCCTATTTATACTAGCTAGAGACAATACATGAATAAGAAAAACAAATTAACAAACTGTTAAAATGATGTGCGGATGACAGTCCTGTCCACACATCTCTTGTACAAAAGTTGTCCGCACATCTCAACATTTTGTCCGCACATCTTTGTTTTTCTTCTAAAATTTGAAGTATGATGATCAAAATATTTTTGCGAATGAACAAGATATTGAGGAATTGTCCATACGTAAAATCATAATGATTGATACATGCCTTTTCCACAAAAAAGGGGAATCTTTTGTTACAATAGAAGCAGAAGTGATGTGGATTATTCAAGAATCGAAGTTGATCTCCTTTATAAAAAGAAGATCTCAATGAACTTCTATGAAATGATTTCACGGGATTCAGGCAATTGTATTGATCGTGGAATATCATTAAGAAATAGGAATCCGTGTTATCAAAGGATTTCCTGCGATTATTTCTAGTATGGAATGAGTCAATCATCCACTTTGGTATCTTATTGAACAAAAATTATGAACTAATAGACATCAATCTTCATTAATTATTCACTTTTCAACATTAATAAATAATAGCCTACATCCAAAATAAAGTTGGGTGAAGTTATATAATCATATGCTTACAAGAGATTCTACATCATGAATTTTCAATACAGGTTATGAACTTTTGTCTAATTTGGTACGAGTTATGTCCTTCTGTGATACCCGGCAAATTTCGGGTCAATATTCGTACTAGCTTAAAACGTGCTTAATTTTTAAAATGCGTAATTTGACTTAATTATGATAATTATTAAAGTTAGATAAGCCCATTTTTGTGCATTATTTTGCATTTTGTGATTTTTGAAATTGCTTAATCGCGTAGCGATTAAATACCCGGTAATGAACGTTGGTGACCGCCTGATAAGTTTTAACAGTCCAATAACTGATACAATGCTCGAAATAGCATCAAATAATATATTTTGGGTGTATAACTGAAAACATAATAAAAACTAAAAGCGATGTATTTTATCCGATGTTTTTCCGGTTATTGCGTGTGTTTCAGTTTTTGCCCGGTTTTACTACCAGTACACTACCAGGAATACATTAAAATATTTTTTAATATATTTTTACTATTTTAAGAGTAAAATAATAATATTGGAAGTATTATGGCAAATATGGGGTTAAAAGTTTATAAGATTTGAAAAATATTAGTGATATAATTGATAATGGTTATGTAAATGGTTTTAATAAAAAAAATATAATTTCTTTTTTTTTTATTCAAAAATTCGGCCCCTTACACCCACCAAATCCCCATAAAATCTTCTTAATATCTTCTACACACTCCCCCATTAACCATTACTATACACAACCCCTTTACCACTCCAACACACTAACCATTACCAACACAACACTCCTCTTCCTTCTCTCTCTTCCTCCAACACCGAACCACCACACCACCCTACTCATAATTTTCAGCCACAACACCCACACCACTCTCCACACTCTCTTATTTCACTTTCTTGCAAGATCTAGTGTTCTTGGAGGTGTTTGAAGCAAGTAGGAGCATCCAAGAGGTGTCTAAAGGCCAAATCCATCTTCTTCATCTTTTTTCTAGTGTTCATAAAGGGTGTGAACATTTTCCATTTGGTTTTTATGATTTGAATGTGTTCAAGATTTTGTTCTTGAAGTGTTGTTCACCAAACCTAAAACCAAAAGATGAATGTTTTTGAAATGGAAATGGGTTTTCAAAATGGGTGTGTGTGTGTGTATTTGTGTCCGTATGTATGTATGTATGTAAAAGTGTGTGTGTGTGTGTGTGTTTTTGATTTTTGAAAACGAGATTTCATAGTGTTAAATGAATGGTTTTGAAAGTTTGATAAAGGAAAGGGGGAGAAATGAACAAGTATATGTTATGTATGGTCATCAAAACATGATTTTGGATATGTATATGTGCAAATCCGTATGCATATATATGTGTGGGTGTATTTAAATGCTAGTGATATCATGTTAAAGTTGTGTTCTTGCATTGATAATGTTTAGGTCAAAGATTGGAAAGTTGTTTTGTTAGAGATGTGATAATATGAATAAGTATATGTTAGTTGTGATGGTAAAACATGAATATATATATATATATATATATATATATATATATAGAGTGAGGTTCACCTACATAGTGTTATAAATCTAAGAAGGCTAAGAAGCAATAAGAGATTGACATGTGGCATCTAGGAAAATTAGGAGAGGGGGTATTTTAGTCATGCCCACTTTTTTAAATATTCTCTCTCCACATGCAAGTCACATGTCAATTCCCCCCACTTTTTTAAAACGTTTATAACTTTTACATACGACATTATTTTTTTAAACAAATTACACCATAAAAACGAGAATTTTTCTCTCTTTAAAACGCGTACAATATTGATATATAAAAAACGAACTTTTTTTTCACAATTTTTCAGCTCATTGTGTCTAACGTCAGGTCATTGTGTCTTCCGTCAGGTCATTGTGTCTTTCATCAGGTCATTGTGTGATTGTGTCATCCGTAAGATTGTTGTGTCATTCATCGGGTCATTGTGTAATCTTATTTGACAAGTATTACACAATGATCTAATAATAATTACACAATAACACAAAAAGTATTCCAAAGATCTTGCTCTCACATCATTCTCCTTAAAAAATAAATAAACAAAACTTAAAAAAACTACTATTTTCTCATTGTGTCTTTTTCATTGTGTCTAATTTAAAAAATAAAAAAACGGTAATTTTTTTAATTTTTTTTTATTTTTCGTTTATTTATTTTCTGAAAGAAGAATACATGGGGAACAAGGTCTCCGAACCACTTTTTTCAAATTTGATTTATATTGTGAGTTATAATTTTTTTAAAAGTGTCATTGTGTCTTTGTTTACCATTGTGTAATTCTCACACTTTGTAACAAAAAATGACATTGTCTTTGAACATTTCTCAAACACATATTAACAATTTGTGACACGGTGATAATTTCTAAACACATAATATGACACAACAAATATTTATAATAAGATGATATTATATAATGACTTAAGAATGAATCGATAAAAGTGATATTTCAATAGTTATAATAAAACACAATCACATGATATTACACAAGGACTAGACAAGTGCCGAAATTTTTTTTTATTTTTATATATCAATATTATACGCGTTTTAAAGATAACAAGACGCTTGTTTTTTTGGTGTAATTTTTTTTAAAAAATAATATCGTATCCAAAAGTTATGAAAGTTTTAAAAAAAGTGGGGGAATTGGCATGTGCCTTGCATGTGGAGAGAGAAAGTCAACAAAAGTGGCTATGACTAATGTACCCTTCCACCAATTTCTTTTCCTACAAATTGATCTCAACCATTAAAAAAGAGATCTAAAGGTCATAAATCCTTCTTAGCCTTCTTAGATTTCCAACACTATGTAGGATAACTCTCCTATATATATATATATATATATATGTGTGTGTGTGTGTGTGTGTGTGTGTGTATAGAACTGTATGTAGGTATGTATATGTGTAGATATGCATGTTAGTTAAAAATGTTGATAACTAGTTGTGTATTTGCACTTAAAAAGGTTAGATCTTAACATGCAAAGGTGTTTTAATGAAGTTATGAAAATAATGTCACTAAATGATTTTGAATAACATGAAAAGTGTTAGAAAAATATTTGCAAAAATATTTGTGAAAAACTTGATACATGTTTATTTAAGAAATTGCCAGATGTAAGTATGATAAGTATTTTGTTATGATGATTATGATATGATAATATACATGATTTCTTAAAGTGTAAAAATTATTTTTAGATGTATGAAATATTGATGTAAGTAGTGATATATGATACTTGATGATTAAATAGAATAAAATGTAACTTTTATACATTTTTGTAATGATTTAAAAACTAATATATATTCTGGAACAAATCATATTTTTGAATATTTATAAACTTTATAAAATAATTATTTTAAATGTATTATAACAAAGAAATGATTTAAACTTAATAAATAATGGTTTTAGTACAAAAATACGCGTAAAACGCACCGATTTTTGCTTAAAATGTAAAATATGTGAAAATTATATTTTCAAAGATTCTTAAGTGTATTTTTATGTAAACATATGAGATTTAAAGTTTGGTACAAAAACTTAGAGTATTAAACTCAAAAACGTGCAAACTATGTACCCGGAAAAGCCGAAAACGACGATTTTCGACTCTAAAACGTAATATTTTTTAAACTGATTTAGATCAGAAACTTTGGACATATTTTTAAGTTAACATACTGATCTAAAAGTATTTATAAAGTAATGAAAAAAATACGGGAATTGGGTTGCTTTCCGTGACCCGAAAACGTTCCCGAAAATGTTAAAATTGACATGTTTAGCTAATATTGTGATTTGTATGGAAAATATATGAAATATGATTTTTGTTATGTGACAATATGTTTAGATATATAACTTCATATGATTAATAAGTTGCTTATGAAAACGTGGTTAAATATTTCGTTAAGTGTTAACCGTTATGTTGAAAAATGCATACTAGTTAACTAGAGAAAAATGTATAATTTTATAAGTGTTATGAACTTTAACTATGACATGAGAATATTAAATTATATTATCCTAAGTATATGAATAATATTGGATAAGTAAAAGTGTTTGTTTTACTTAGAAAAGTTAAAGGACTAGATATGACTTTTATGTGTCATTACATGTGTGTTATATGTGTTTATGTGATTAGTAGTATGAAAACTAATCAAAGAATAACAAAATAACAAAGTGTGTTATTATATATGCAACATTAATCGAAGGCTAAAGATCAGCAACGGGTCACTAAAATTAAGGGTTGCTTTTGTAAATGAAATGTTTTCACATAAGTATAGTTAGGTTTTGGTGAACAACCTACACGGTTTTAGACTTGATATATGTGTGCATCTTTTGAACGGGTCCTTGTGTATAGGGCGTTCTTAGGTGGTGTTATTGTCGGACTTATATGTTCTAGCTTTTGGCGTATTCACTGTGAGTTTCTCGGCCCCTTTTTAAATAATGTTTTATTTAACTGTTTTGGGGGAAAAACATGTATTTGTTTAACTTGTTTGATATGAATTGGGAGACATGTGAGTTTCTCGGCCCCTTTTTAAATAATGTTTTATTTAACTGTTTTAGCGGAAAAACATGTATTTATTTATGATGTTTTGATATGAATTGGGAGACATGTGAGTTTCTCGGCCCTTTTTAATAAATGTTTTATTTAACGGTTTTAGGGGAAAAATATGTATTTATTTATGATGTTTTGATATGAATTGGGAGACATGTGAGTTTCTCGGCCCCTTTTTAATAAATGTTTTATTTAACTGTTTTAGGGGAAAAACATGTATTTATTTATGATGTTTTGATATGAATTGGGAGACATGTGAGTTTCTCGGCCCCTTTTTAAATAATGTTTTATTTAACTGTTTTGGGGGAAAAACATGTATTTGTTTAACTTGTTTTGATATGAATTGGGAGATGAGTATTGTTGTTGACCAAAATGATGGCATGAGTGTTTGATGATTTTACGCGTAATGCCCTCTCATAATCATTAATTTCTCTTGGAGAGAGAGACCACATGTTATATTGATAGATCTATCGGGATTGGAATTCCGCCCCTTGTGATCAGTCGCTCTGATCGTGTTGAGATGCGGGGGAATATAAATTGAATGTTGTGAGGGAACTTCGTTTCTTGGTTTGATTATGGACTCATGACTTGGTGATTCATTTGTCTCTGGGCCTAGCTAGCCCTTGACGTGTGGTCTTGTTGACGTCTCAAAGCCAAGCATATCTATTGTGAATGAAAAATGACTTTACTTTGACTAAAACCCGAAAACTCACCAACTTTATGTTGACTCAGTTTTTACATGTTTTTCAGGTACAAAGTGATGGGCATGGGAATTTGTGGAAGGATAGTTTTTGGACTACAAACTCCACATTTGGTTTATGTGTTTTGGGACCGCTTTGTTTAAAATTTTGTTTGGCTTTACTTCAAACAATCTACGCTTTATTATGACATTATCGTATTTTATCTTCTTAATGAAAAATTGTGGGATGTTGACGTATCAACATTAACACTTTTAATTACCTTTTAAAATTAATGTGGATGTTTGCTATATAATTAATGGGTGCCAACTTCGCTCCTTACACCACGATATCGTGACTTTCCGCTGCGACGATTTTTGGGGTGTGATACCTTCTTTAAGGTCTAAGGTAATATATTTTAAATTCATTAGGTATGTTCTAAATTTAATAAATATACTTTTAATTTCACACATGTATTAGGCTATAGTGAAAACCATAAAAGAAGTCAGTTCTAACAATTAAAGCCATCGATAAATAACTCTTATAACTTTTTGAGTTTGAATGATGATTTGTATTGGCACAAGCTTATGAAACAAAATATTACTTGAGTGTTTTAGTATGTTTGTATAAAGATTGTATAGGTGGAAAATTAAACATAATAACATGTTCAAGACTCACACAATCTTGGTGAATTAGAAGATGACATGATTTCACGGCGGTGAGTTGTATTCATTTGGTTTTCATTTACTTGAAGTATCAAAAGACAGTCTTGTTATGGGTCAATTGCAAACTTTGTGCTAATTATCTAAGTATGTTATTAGTCAATTGCAAACTTTGTGCTAATTATCTAAGTATGTTTGCATACTTTTTGTTGTGACTTAGTTATTGAATTTGTTAAGTTTACTTGTTTTTGTAGATCTGATTTGAGTTTATTTTAGTGTTGTTGTAGTTATACCTTCTATGCCTTTTTAAGAGCATTTGAAAAGTCATGTGTGTAACATCTGACTCGAACCGAACTTGATTCAAATCTAAACCCAACCTGTTTTGGTATCTATTTTATATTTCGCAAGTTATAATGAAATACATATATATTATTCATTATTTGTACTTGTTAAATTAAATTTATAACTTATAAGTTTGATTTTATAAAATATAACGTTTATCGGTTAACTTGGTTAGTTAAGTTAATGTTTGAATTAACAAACTAACTATAAGGGGTTACTATGTAAATCATGAAACTTATATTAAAACCTTTTAACCATAATTAGCACACAACTCAAACAGGAAGGACCAAAACTGTAAATTAATTTAAAACCAACCCATGACCCCTCCCCACTCCCGTGTTTCCGGTCACCGGCTCCGACGAGCTCCGGCAACAACCAAAATCATTCGATTTCAATCATTTTAATTCTGTTTATTCATCCTTATCATCCTATCAACCTGTTTCGAACTTGAATAATCCTTATCAGACTCGTTTTAAGCTGATATGGTCATTAACAACCAAACCCATCTTTTTCGGCCAAATCCAAATCCAAATCATCTGAACCAGTAGATAAAAACCAAATTAACCTTATCAAAAACACTTCCGAAATCGATTGGAAGGATATGAACTAGTTTAATTAACAAATATAATCAGAAATCGCGTGAATTGGACTCAACTTTATCCGAAAACAATTCGACTCAATACAATCCATTGAACCCTTCTCAGCCGATTATAAATCTTCACAAACCCTCATACGACTTCGCATAAGCTTTCTGCAACAACAAATTTACTTTTAGACACACAACAGTCGAATAAATTCCCTGTTCTTCGTCCTCTCTGCTCCTAATCGACGACCTACTTCAGGTATGTTTAAAGCTTTAAATTCTTGGGGCTTTTGTTCCTCACCTATTACTAAGTAAACCTGTGTGTTTGATTTGATTATCATCAACAATTTCAGATTCAATTTGATCCAAAACAATGTTGATCATTCTTTCTTCCATTTTCGTCGATCCTTAATCAATTCAGGTAATTAAAGGTATCATTGGGATCGATTTCATACGCTGATCATTGTTTTCGTATTCGATTTCATTTACAGATTTGTTTCATTGTTCAATTTGTGGTAATCGGTTCTATGGTTTATAAGTGTTGAAATGGGTTTAAGGATGAAACTTATTATAAATAATTGTTTCAAATATATAAACAAAAAACAGAACTGGTCGAGCGATTGGGTGGTTATATTTGAAACAAGGGGTCCAGGGTTCGAACCCCCTGGACTGGTTTTGTGTTTATATTTTTGATTCCAAGTTTTACAATTTAATTTTTTTATTAACTTTTTATAATCATTTTAATATTATTATGACATTAATTATAAAACTATTTATAAAAGTTTTACAAGTCAAAGAAGATATATATTTTTGTATAAAAGTATATAAGTAATATATTTTTGAGACATTTAGATTTTTATATAAAAAGTCTACTTACTGGTTTTTTACTAAGTACTAGACTTATTTTAATCATGATTATTCATTTAAGACTATGGTAATTATATTTTTATAAGTCACTTTTAACAAAACGGTTGTCTTTTAACAAGTCATATTTTTATAAATTATTAACTTAAAGAGATTAGATTCGTATACAACTTAAACAATATATTGCAATGTCAAAATAATCTCTTAATATTACATTATTTTCAGTTGTAACATATATTCACTTAAACCCATATTTCAAATTAGAACCCTGGATTCGTAGATAGTTTTCAATTATCATTTTAATATAGGATAAATTCCTTTAGGTGAGCCTTAAGGAGTTTCCTGGTGACGTTTTTCAAGTTTATTACTTTTCATTCGATCAAGCAATTATCACGTGAGTATTCATAGCCCCTTTTCAGTTTCATACTTTGGGGTGAAATCATGTTACCTATTAAATCATATTTATCATTTTTGTTCATTTTTATTCATTTTAGTTTATCACCAGATACTTTAACCGATGGTGATTATAACTTGTTTTCATTTATTCATTTTGGTTTAATTGCCTGATATGTTATCCGAGGGAAATTGTAACCGCTTATTTGTTTCATTTTAACTTAATCACCTAATACTTTATCCGAGGGTGATTGTAACCAAATTTTAACTAAATCACCTGATACGTTATCCGAGGGTGATCGTAACTACATTTGGTTTAATTATCCGATATTTTATCCGAGGATGATTAAACGGCTTTTCAATTTAATCATTTTATCAACATCACTTAGTCTGTGTGATTAAGTGGATGCTAGTCGTAACGTTTGATTGTGCTGTATGTTTACCTTGTGTGATACACTTTGCATTTATAGTTCTTACATAACACGATCATTGAACTCATTTATTCGTTTTAATCGTTTCAAATATTTTTATCTATATATATATATATACACAAACCTATGTTTACTCACCAGCTAATTCGTTAGCTAAACAAATATTATTTTCACATGATTTCAGGAAATGCAGCTTAGGAGGATTTTGAGATGCCTTCACATGTAGGATCTTGGACCTAGTCTAATTATATAAGCTTTCACTAAGTTCTTTTGTTTATGGTTGAAACGATGTAAACTTGTTATTTGGAATTATGAAAATGATGTTAATATATTTTAATCTTTTTAGCACCATGAGCTACGAACAATCTATTCACTTTCGTCAGCCTCGATGATTCCGCCATCGGTCGGGGTGTGACAATGTGTATGCTTCTTACTTTGCTGATTGTGAACTTAAGGGGTGCTCGTGGTCCGTCTTTTGCGGTTTTTGGGTAAAATTGTAATCAAACAGTTAGTTACGGTTTTTTATCACTAAAAACCAAAACCAAACAGATAAAAGTCAAAAAAACCAAATGTAAACCCAACCATACGACCGGTTTGGTTTCATGGTTTGGGATCTTTTGTCCAAGTTTATGAGCTCTAAAATTATCTCAAAATCTTGTCGAAATCTTATAAGTTTTCAAAAAAACCGGCATAAGAAATTGATTAGAAAAAATTCCATTTCTCGTCCTTTATATTTTACCTAATTACAAATCTCGTCCTTAAACTTCACAATTACAGTGTTCGTCCTTTATGTTTAGACAATATTACATGTTTCATCCTATTGACTAAGGACCATCAATTTATTTTGTAGAATCCACCCATGTGCACCCACGTGAGGGCATAATGGTCTTTTGTTATAAAAACCTGAAAAAAAATTACATTTCTCGTCCTTTATTTTTTTCAACAGTTAATCTCGTCCATAACGTTTATCCTTTCTGTTTACAAACATGTGTCTATTTTTACGTTTCATCATTTCCACAAACGTCCGTCAATTTTTACGTTAAATAATGATATGGGCCATCCAAATTAGGTAAATATAGTCTATTTGTATGTTAATATATGTTGAGTAATAGTATAAACAAGAAAACAACTCAACCAGCCGATTGACTATAATCACTCCCAACCACAGCCATCATCCGTCTCACTGAAACCTCACATCTTGTATTTGGGTTATTTTTTGAGTTGTGATTTTGTAGTAGCCGTGATCCACAAATCCAGGGTTTGTAATGAGTTTTTCGTTTTTTTGTTAATAGTTTTTTTTGCTAGTTTTTTTTTTATTTTGAATGCATACTATACAATTACATTTTTTTTACTTTTATCTCTGCTTTGTCTACTTTTGCTAAACTGTTGATAACTTAGGGTTTCCAAAATACTTGAACCCAAACTCGGACCTAAATAAGCTAAGTAGGGTCGGGTTTAATAAGTTCAAAAAGTCTTAAAAGGGTTATTGGGGTTAAATCGACCTACCCGAATTCTAATTAGGGTCGAGTTTCGGGTTGTTTTACAAACTAAAACTTTATTCGGGTTAACCAGAATAACGTTAATATCATTCAACAATTGCTAGTTATATCCATGCCATTCTTGTTTAGTTATCTGGCGGTGGAACTTATCTATGTATTGTTGGGTTTGAAACCTTTTGGTTAGTACATAATGAATGATAATTGTTTTTTAGATCATTATGACTTTTATTGGCTATTTTTCGTGTATACTCGAATTTACCCCATCTGTTTCACAAAAGAATGTCAATTTTTACATTTTTTTGAAAATCAACAATTTTTAACATTGCTTTTAAATTAGAGTAAATCTCTATTTTGGTACCTAAGTTATGCATATATTCCTCATTTCAGTACAAACTTTTATTTTTTATCATTTATTGGCCTGAGTTTTACAATTCGTTTCCATTTCATGACATTTGACTAATAGAGTTAGCTTTTTTATTAAGTTTTATGAAAAAGAATAAATATCTTCGGTACTAAAGTGAATATTATAAGATGTTTACATTTAAATAATGATTATATATGTGTTTGTGTGTGTATATTTGTCAAAACACATTTTAAAATAATGTTCTTATTTTTTAAATTGATCGTTTATCCAAAGCTATTTTTCTAATATCGTGTAGTACAATATCGTACGATATTATACCAAACCATATTAGAAAAATAACGTACGATAAAAAGTCTAAAACTAAGAACTTATTTTATATTTTATAGCTTAAAATGTTTTTTGACATATATACATACACACACAAACAAACATATAATTATTATTTAAATAAAAACATGTTATAATATCAAATTCAGTACCAATGGTATTTTCATTTTTTCATAAAAACTTAACAAAAAATATAATTTTGTTAGTCAAATGTACTAAAATGATGACGAATTGCAAAACTCAAAACAATAATAGACAAAAAATAAAAGTTGGTACTGAAATGGAAATAATACGAAAATCTTAGGTACCAAAATAAAGATTTACTCTTTAAGTTATTATACATGTATTTACATATACATTCACTAGTAGTGTACTCGCCCGATGCGACGGCACTAATACGTTATCGAGTGACAATTTACAATGTGATAGTTGTTCGTGTTAGGTAATTATTACTCTAGAGCCACATATCTAAATTAAATAAAAACAAATATAAGAATAAGAAAATTTCAACAGTAAACATAGTACTTTAAAAATAAATATCTAATCGTATGAATAGAAAAATACAAGTTTGAACTACTTGCATATAAATCATAAGAGGACATGAAACCAAGGAATGCCCCAAGCAGGTTGAAGCAAAGAAAACAGCACCTATGATGGATGAGGATGGGTTTGTAAATGTCCCAAAGAAGAAGAAAGCGTCCAACAAAGGTGGTATACCGGTCCAGAAACATAAACAAAAATTTGAATATAGACCTGTTGCTAAAACTAATAGGGGTGGGAAGGATGGAGAGCTGCCCAAGCAGGCTAATAAGAACGTGAATAGTGCAGTCATATCTAGCAATCCTTATGCTACACTGGAGGATTATGTAGGAACGGATGTCTTTGGTAATAGTGCTACTGGGTCTACATCAGGAGGTTCGGTGAGGGTGGAAGATGGGAATTTGAGTGATGATGACTGTGAAGAAGTCTATGATGAAACGACAGAATTTTTGGCATCGGTGGATAACAAAGGGGCAACCACTCCTTCTGCTAATGGTGCTCAATGATTAATTTTGCATCATGGAATGTAGGAGGGCTGAACCTCTCCATCAAGCAAAAGGAGGTTCAAAATGTGATATGGGAGAATGATCTGAGTATGTGTGCTATTCTGGAATCTCATGTGGGGGTGAAGAAGATTAAACGCATCTGTAACAAAGTGTTTAAGGAGTGGGATTGGGTCTCGAATGCTGATTCATGTGGGGATGGAGAGAATAAGGCTAGGATTATTGTTGGTTGGGATAGCACCATCATGAATGTTAATGTTTTAAGTCATGTAGACCAGGTCATGCACATGCAGGTTTTTCTTAAGGGGACTAATAACATGGTTTTTTGTTCTGTAATTTATGCAGCTAATTATTATATGCAAAGGAGGAACCTATGGTACAATTTGAAAATGCCTAAGTGTGTTGTGAAGAGTGATCCTTGGTTTCTTATGGGTGACTTCAACACCACGCTTCATCTAGATGAGCAAAACGGCCGGTCCGTCTAAGATATCTATTGGTATGAAGGAATTTCAGGAGTGTATTAATGATATAGAAATATGTGATGTTAATCGCACAGGTATGCAGTTTACTTGGAACCAAAAACCGAAATCGGGAGTGGGTTTACTCAAAAAGCTTGATCGGATTTTGAGTAATGGGGAATTTATTGATTTGTTCCCTCAGGCGTGAGCCATTTTCAAACCATACCGTATTTCTGATCATTGTCCTTGTGTACTTGCTTTGCTGCCCAAGGAAAGATCGAAACCGAGACCGTTCAAATTTGCTAACTTTCTTGTCCACAAGCCGGAGTTTAATGAGATTGTTCAAAAAGGGTGGAGTCAAAATGTTCATGGAGTTACTCAATTTCAGGTTGCAAAGAAACTTAAAGGGTTAAAACACAACTTTCGATCGATGCTCATAAACAAGGCAATCTTCATAAAAAAAGTTAATGATTTAAGAGCTGAGCTTGATAAAATGCAGATGTTGGTCGATCAGATGCCGGGGGATCTATTGTTACGTACTAATGAGGCTAATTGTCTCTGGGATTATCAACAAGCATGTATTGATGAAGAAAGGTTCCTTAAGCAAAAGTCTAAAGCGCACTGGCTTGCGGTAGGTGGTGCTAATACCAGGTATTTTCATAATTATTTGAAGGGAAAAAACCATAGAGCTAGAATACACTCTATTGAGGATCCGATTGGGGTGGTTAGGGAGGGAGAACAAATGATCCAAAGTTTTGTGTCTCATTTTAAAGAATTTTTGGGTGGGCATCATACCGTCTCTTTAAGCCCTACTGATGATCTATTTACTAGAAGATTGAACCACCAAGTTGCATTGGACATGATCGCACCTGTTGGAAGAGATGAAGTTAAAAGTGTTATATTCTCTATGAATGATAATAAAGCTCCAGGCCCAGATGGATACACATCGGCTTTCTACAAGAGTGCATGGGATGTGGTGGGGAATGATGTTGTTACAACGGTTCAAGATTTTTTCAATAAGTGTTGTCTGCTTCAAGAACTTAATCACATGCTTATTGTATTAATACCTAAGGTGTCTACCCCAAATAGCATTACTGATTACAGACCGATCTCATGTTGCAACTTGATTTACAAATGTATCAGTAAGATATAGCTAACAGACTCATGAACGACCTCAATGATATTGTTAGCGTTAATCAATCAGCTTTTGTCCTGGGTCGGAAAATCTCAGATAATATCTTACTTACTCAGGAATTGTTGCATAACTATCATAGGAATATGGGTCCCCCTAGATGTGCTTGGAAAATTTATATTCAGAAAGCCTATGATACGTTTGATTGGAAGTTTTTGGAGAAGATCCTTATAGGCTTTGGGGTACACCCGATTATGGTTAAGTGGATCATGGTGTGTGTTACTACTCCCTCGTTCTCAATATGTATTAATGGAGACAATCATGGTTATTTCCGAGGTTCAAGAGGGCTTAGACAAGGGGACCCTCTATCCCCTTATCTCTTTACGCTTGTTATAGAAGTTTTAACATTGTTATTTGAGAAAATGGTTACAGTGGAGCCATTTTTGTTCCATAGAAAATGTAACAAATTGGGCATTGTTAATCTTTGTTTTGCGGATGATCTCTTTATATTTGCCAAGGGGGACACGGCTTCTGTGGGTTGCCTCTTGAAGGTGTTAAAAAGATTTGCTGACATGTCTGGTTTAATCCCAAGTAATCGTAAAAGCAAGGTATACTTTTGTCATGTGCCACCTAGAGTTAAACAGGGCATTACTAATTTACTGCCATTTGAAGAAGGGAAGCTTCCTGTCAGGTATTTGGGAGTTCCATTAATTACTAAACGGATTCGGTATGCTGACTACAATACGTTGATTGAACGGATGGATAAAAGGATCTCGTTATGGATGAATAAGTACTTATCGTTTGCTGGTCGTTTACAACTAATCAGATCTGTTTTATCATCGTTGCACGTATATTGGTCTTCAGTTATATTCCTTCCTAGCCGAGTGATTGCAGATTTGGAACATAGGATGCGTAAGTTCTTATGGGGTAATAATGATCACATTAAATGCCATGCGAAAGTTGCATGGAAAAAAGTTTGCCTACCAAAGAGTGAAGGGGGACTTGGGATACGTCGAATTAGTGATATGAATAAAGCCCTCATGGTCTTGCATATTTGGAGGCTTATTCAGAACCAGGATTCGTTATGGGTTAAATGGATTCAAACGGATAGGCTGCGTGGTCGTAATTTTTGGGAGATCAAAACTCCAAGTAGCTGCAGCTGGAGTTGGCGAAACATTTTATCCGTTCGGGATACCATTAAAGGTTACATTTGGTCGAAAGTGGGTAATGGGAGGCGCACAAACATTTGGTATGATTATTGGTGTGATGTTAGCCATTTAATCACGTTTATTACGCCAAGGGCGGTTTGAGATGCAGGCCTAACTTTGGCAGATACTGTGGATAATATAGTTCATGATGGTAACTGGGCATGGCCGGAAGGGTGGATGGGGAGATATCCCCAACTTGCTTCCATTAATCTTGTAATTCATAGTGACGTTCAAGATCAAATTTGTTGGAAGGAAGGAGGGTTTTTTATTCCTTTCTCGGCTGCTAGTACTTGTAATACTATTAGATACATGGAACCGCAGGTTGATTGGTCGAATTGTGTGTGGTTTGCCCAGTGTATTCCCAAGCATGCATTCATTGCCTGGTTAATTTGTATAAGGAAACTGCTGACTCAAGACCGTATTCTCAAGTGGAAACACCGTAAGTGCTTAAATATGATGTGTTGCTCTCTTTGATGCTCAGATTATGATTCCCACCCACATCTGTTTTTTGAATGCAACTATTCTAGACAAGTATGGTTTTTGGTTCGTGATTGGGCTTCATTGCATCTTGTGGCTCCCAGTTCGCAACAAATCATTCATTAGCTAAAAAGGGTTGGGCAATCAAAATCTATCGTGGTAATTGTTGGTCGTCTGGTGGTTGCGGCTGCAGCTTATTTTATTTGGCAAGAGCAAAATGCTAGGATCTTCAATGATAAGCCTCGTCCACATGAAGTAATAGCGAAAAATATTCTCAAGGTGGTACAATACAGATTAATGGGATTGAAGCTGAAGAGGACAACTCAAGTTGCAAAGATTTTGAACCAGTGGGGAGTTATAGCTGAATTGGAAAACACAGGAGGGTGGTGGTTTGGCTTTAGTTTTGATCTAGTTTTGGCTAGTTGGTTTTTTTGTAATGTTTGATTTGGTTTACGGTATTGGGCATGTCCAAAACTTAACGAGTGTGGACTCTCCTCACTACTTTTACTTTTATGATGTTAATAGAATCACTGGGGTAACCCTTTACCCCAAAAAAACTCATAAGAGGACTTCTACGACGAAATTCACTCCTCTTCTGGACTCGCTTAAGTAAAAGTTGGATCAACCAAAGTCTCCCCGATCAAACCCCACATATCCACAAACGTCCGTTGCACCGCATTCACCTATTAAATCATAATCATCTTATAATCCCTTATCATCAAATTATTTTTTTTATACAAAAATAAAACATCGATAAAACCCACACAATCAAGAGAAAAACACCTTATATGCATAACCCAAATACCCCAAAATCAAAACAATATGAAGATGATTAAATACCTCATGAGCCCAAGAAGTAGGGAATGCAATTGTTATGATTCAGCCACAGGCCGCGAATCTAAACACACAGAAACTGCTGCAGGAAACCCAATCAAAGCTTTCACAAGAAACTACTATAGTCACCACAATATACAACTACTGTTGTGTTGTAACCGTCGTTGTCTCTAAATTTCAGTTTCTACCCATCTTAAAACTGCATTGTTTGGACAGTTTACAACTGCATTGAAGTCTTTATCAACCTGAAACAGCAGCAAAAACAACGCATAATATTGTTGAAAATTTGTACTTGCAATGGACTTATGTTTGGAGCATACATTGTACCCAAAAGCAGTCCTTATATGGACTGGTCAACACACTATAAATCACACTTTTTCAACTATTGTAGCCTCTCTCAAAATTATCTCAAGTACACATGTGGACAAAACATGCTTAGAATCCTTAAGATCGAATTGAGTGTTATTTTACTGAAATCTCTTACCAAATTTTAAAATTTCAAGTTGCTCCTTCAGCATCTTCTATTTGGTCAGAACCATTAACTTGTAGACATGAAAACAACATTGGTATTACGAAAGCAGCAAAAACATACAACAAAGCATTTCTCCTGGTCACCTGGACATCACAACAAGCTGCAGAAACGTGGAAAGTGCAATACTAACTCTTATAATGACTAAAGTTGATTTTATTATACTTTTTCTGCAGTTGTTTAAGTATGTTTCTCTAGATATGCCACATGATTCTTGCACGTAATACACTGCTGCTGTTACGCACATCTTTTAGCACATATTACAGCGGTTGTTCACAACAAATCCATTCTTTCTGTAATAGCATATCAGCTGCTGATAATATGTTGTTCATGCTGCTACAATCTATTGTTACAATATGATATGTGCTCATTACTTGTAACACCCCGATTTTTAAACTAGAACTCACTCAGCATGGCTGACTTTTGTATGTATGTTAGAATGATGTGCAGGTCAGAAGATTAAGAGAGCTGCTTGGCATGGGCAAGAGCTAGAGGCTTGTTGAAGACTGGCATTGAAGAAAATAAATTTTAAGATCGAAATTATATTTTGTGATGTTTTAAGAAGTTTCTAAGACAATTTAAGATGATGTAATGATGTTTTAAACAAGTATTCCGCTGCGTTATAGATTTTACTAATTATGTGGTTGTTTTTATGCTTATGTATGTCAACTATGGTGCTTGTCGAAAGGCAGGCGTTACAAGTTGGTATCAGAGCGAAAGTTTAAGGGAAAATGGGTAAAATGTTTCCAAAAAAAACCCTAATACTTAAACTAAAAAGGGGACCGAAGTAAGAATGCCAGTCTCCTAGCTCCATGCAAAGAGGTAAAGAATGAACAGCAACGAGCTGTATATGACATAAGTCATGAATCTTATATTGATGTAAATAGTAGTGATGATGAACTGTGACTTTATGCAATAGGACATTAATTGAGATGCCTGTAGAAAGTTTGTGTGACACGAACAAGTACTAGGAGAGTAGAGAAATAGGTTTAGTGCCTATACATGTTACGTGCTCTATACGTGTTAAAACGCTCTTATATGCTTTATGTGAAGTACACTAGGTTTGAATACTAACGGGACTCGGGAGAGGCATGTTTAGAACATGAGCAGTAAGGTAAGTAGTTAATTACAACTAGCCACTGTCGTTAGAAACTTACAGTACTTGTCACGTCCTGAATTGCCACGACTGACGAACGTGAGTGTTTGAATGTTATAGGAAAGTAAGAAATGACACCCAAGAGTACTAGAAGCTCTGCCAAGGCTGCTAATGCTAAGGCAACCAAAGCCCCTGAAGAGAAGTGTGGGAGAAAGCCGACAAAGAAGAAAGTTGGGACCGACCCCGGAATCAAAGCTGAAGTTGCACAAGCCTCCGAGCTTGAACAGAATTTGAAGGACACTGTTGCACACGAAGTGCACCAGGTCCTGACTGATGTTATGCCTACGGTTCTGAAGGAAATGAAGAAAGTTGAAAAGAAGAAACCCACTAAGAAGGGTGCTGAGGGTGATGATGAGGAGGAGGAGTCTGAGTGTGACGTCTGCCCCAAACCCGAACCCGAAAGCCCGACCCGAACCCGAATCTGTCTATCTTATATTTATTTGTATCTAAATTCTCTCGAAGATGTAACGTTTTGTTATCAATATGAATAAATATGTCGGATCTATGTTATACCCGTCTTTAATAAACCAATCGAATTTACTCCGGGTTAATATCTAAAATATATCTATTTAATTATTATTTATAACGATTAATTCCAAAAGTATATATATATATATATATTGTATTTTCAAAAATGAACTTTTATGAACAATAACGAAACTATTACTATTACGTTTAAAACTAACCATTCGGCGTCAAAAACAACATGTAACAAACGTCAATTTTATAAACGTTACATGCTAATGTGGTTAAATTGTTTTTTTTTAAAATGAATACCTTTTAACTTTGGGCCACTTTTGTCAATTATGAAACTTGTATTAGAGTTATAATACTTCAATGCATAACATTACAATTTCTAAGGGCCAAAACTGTAAATTTATTATTTTCCCAAACCCCCAGCCCTCGTCTCCCGTCTTTCCGGCCTATCTCGCCGGCGAAAATTCCGGCCAAAGCCAAACAAATTCCGGCGAGGCCAAAACCTGTTCTTTTGGTCGTTTATAGTCAAAATTAATCAATGTAAAATGATCACAAGAGTGTTTCGAACCTGCGGCTAAATATTAATTTGATTATTACACACATTTGAACCCGTTTAATCTTGAATCATAACAGCACCGATCGGTTTCAATACCCACATTACTCAATCAATCCAAACGGCCGAAATCAATAAATTGAAATAACCAAAATGATCATCTTAACGTTTTGAATCCGTTGGTAACATTTAATTGTACGTTTATCACCGAATTAAGTGTCCAATTAATCTTCTTTACTCGTATACAACTCGGAACTCGTTCGGCTGGTTTTACAAAACAATCAACGCAATTCACTAACCAAATCACTCTAATGCACGCTCAATCTCTCTATGATAAACCAATTTTAACTGAAATCATCAAGGACTCGTCCTTTGATTCCATGGCCGTCGCGCTCGGTTCTTCGTTCATCCTTGATCTTGTGCATCATCAATCCAGTAAGTTTGTATATATAAAATGATCCTTGTGTTGCCACGATCTAAAGCCCTATGTTAAATTTCTATATCTCAATCGAAATCGTGTTACAATTTGAGAATTCATGATCTAGGGCTTGTATGAAGTTTGGGGTTCTTACTTAGAATATGTTAAAACAATTTCTGGACAAATTTTAAAACAAAACAAAACATAGCCCAGCTGGTTTGCGTGGTAATTGTTGACCAAAAGGTCCCTGGTTCGAAACCAGAGACAAGGGATTTCTTTTTTAAACATTTGTTTAAATATTTTGTTAACCATTCCTAGCATTTTCCTTAAAACTAATACTATTATCATGATATATATTTATTAAAAATGTTAAAATCTCATGAAATATAAAAAACCATGAGTTTTCATAAAATTGGTTTTGTTAAACTTAATTATTACAAATGCCTTTGATACTTTTAAAATACATGCCAAGTTTTATAAATATATCAATAAGATTGTCTCTATAGACTTTTGTATACTTTAAAAATTGTGGCGAATGTTTTAAAGTATTGATAATAAGCATAATATATTTTTGACATAATATAAGTGCGTGTTAAGAATATATTATTAAAGATTTCTATCGTTTGGCAAATAATTATTTTTATTATTGCTGTTGTTTCGAATAAATTAATTTTTATATATATTTAATCGTTTAACGAGAAACCCCCAAATCCCAATACGAGACCCTAAATTTTCAACTTCGTTTGACTCCTATTGTCCCAATTCTAGTTTTCCATACAATATGTGTTACTAAGTTAGGATTCTCATTTACTTAGGTGATCCTAGTATTTGGGAAATCCTCGGTTCAATTCGAATTATGTACTATTTGTTTCGAGACCGAGTTTTTAGGTGAGTAAAATCACTCCCCTTTTTACTATTACGTTTTGGGGCTGAAATATGTTTCAAGTTACTATACAACGTTTTCAATTTTCTATTTGTTTTCAAAAGAGATCATATAATGTGTTAGTCTTGACTCGCGACAAGATGCAATCCTTATGTGGTAGTTTAAAGTAGTATTGTTACTTAGTAATCCCACCGGTACAATGTTAGCGCTAATGGTTTGACAAACCCACCTGCATGTATTTCAAAACAGGTGATTTAAACCCGGCCATTCAATTTCAATGTTACAAGTTGCTATGTTACAAGTTGCTATGATATGTCCCTAAGTTGCAAAAATAATTATTGATAACCAATATCGAGACGGTTACGTGACGGTTACTAAAAAGCTTATCTTTAATTTACAACATGAGTTGGTTCCTCATGATAAATGATTACAAGTTGCTATACAATGATGGTGTTCAATGTGTGTTCAATGTGTGTTCAAGGTGTCATGGTCGAGAATGATATGAAATAGCTATGCATGTAAGATTGCGCAACATATTATGATGATCTCGGATTTTCTATATTTACTATGTATCAAATTGTGGTTTACTCACTAGCTTTAAATAGCTAACTTTATTTCCACATATTTCAGGTGTTGCTTATGATTGTTTTGCTGCTTTTACCAAGACATAGGATTGCCTTGGACCTAGTTAATTAATAAGGACAATTGCATTTATTGTTTCGGTTTTGTTACTTTTGTCGTTTCTATTTAAGACTCATGTTCCAAATGTATTAATCATTATTTGGCTTAATAAATAATTACCATGTGCTTTGGTTACTATTGATATCCAATTCCAATGACAGCCCGGTGTTTCCGCCGCCGGGCGGGTTGTCACACTGAGAAGGTAGAAAGAGAAATTAAGTCGTCTAATGACTCGGATTTTGAGAATGATGGGAAAGGGTGCATATATGGTGCCTTTCAGAGGTGCATGCCCCCTACTTTTGATGGGAAGAAAGGTTCAGCTGCCACCCTAGAGTGGCTGAGTGAGATGGAGGCTATGAGATGGCACCTGGAGTAGAGAGGGAATTCCTGAATTTGTCTGCAGGAAGTATGAGCCACCTGGAGTACACCACAAAGTTCAATGAGATGGCACAGCTGGTGCCTTATTTGGTTGAAACTGAGGGAAGGAGGATTAAGTGTTATGTCCAAGGGCTGCCACCTAGGGTGCGCGCGCACGTGAATGCCCACAGGCCGGGTACTTTTGAGTCGGATGTGGATTTGGCTGGGATTGTATATGACAATGTGGATGCTGAGGAGGTATTTGAGTTAAAAAAAAGCATTAGGATAATTCCTAAAATCAGTCAGGAAAAAGGATTAGGAATGATGGAAGAGGGTATGACAACAGGAGGGTGAAGGTCGAGGCAAATCAGACAGTGGTTTGTGACCAGAATGGTGGAAGAGATTGGAAAATGTGGCAAACCCCACTTGGGGGAATGCATAATGGGGTCAGGACTGTGTTTCAAGTGTGGGAAGCGGGGCCATCGTGCCTTTGAATGTAAGGCGGCTGTTAAATGCAGCCGATGCGGTAAGCAGGGTCATATGAGTAGGGACTGTCGTGTGAACATTGGGGACAACAAGGGGGAAGATAAGGCGAAGGCTACTGCTAGGGCTTTTACTATGACCAGGAAAGAGGCAAGGAAGGAGCCAGAAGTCGTTTCAGGTACGCTTCTCGTCAACAGCATTTGTGCATCTGTGTTATTTGATTCTGGTGCTAGTAGGAGTTTTGTATCTGCATTGTTTTATACGGCCTTAAAAGTTCCCTCTAGAAAAGTAGAACGGTCTTTTGATGTAGAAACAGCTGAGGGTAAACTCATTAGAGTCAATCAAATGATAGAAGGTTGCACCGTTACTCTATTAGGACATAGTTTCCCTACAGATTTATGCATTATGACTTTGGGTAGTTTCGACGTGATATTGGTGATGGATTGGTTGTCCAAATTCGATGCCAACATAGGTTGTCGTGAAAGGTTAGTTCGGCTAAAAGCTCCTGACGGAAGCCCCATGACTATGTATGGCGACCAGGAAAGTAAGATTCTGCGGGTAATCTCGATGATAAAAGCAAACCGACTGATCCAGCAAGGCTACAATTCGTTTCTAGCCTAAATTAAGGATGTAGAGGAACAACCAAAGCAGTTGTTAGATGTGCCGATAGTTTTCAATTTCCCTGATGTATTTCCAAAGATTTGCCCGGGACACCACCCGACAGAGAGATCGAATTTCAGATTGACGTAGTGCCAGGAGCACAGCCCGTGGCGAAAGCACCGTATCGCTTAGCCCCGAGTGAGATGAAATAATTGATGACGCAACTGAAGGAGTTGTTAGACAAAGGTTTTATCCAACCAATCACTTCTCCTTGGGGAGCGCCTGTGTTGTTTGTTAAAAAGAAAGATGAAAGCATGAGAATGTGTATCGACTATAGAGAATTGAACAAGTTGACTGTGAAAAATCATTACCCTTTGCCCCGGATAGATGACTTATTTGATCAGTTGCAGGGAGCGAGTTGGTTTTCAAAGATAGATCTTCGTTCCAGTTATCATCAGTTGAAGATTAGGGAGCAAGATATCCCGAAGACAACGTTCTGCACGAGATACAAACATTATGAGTTCTTGGTCATGTCCTTCGGATTGACAAATGCGCCAGCCGTGTTTATGTATTTGATGAATCACGTGTGTCGACCAAAGCTGGATAGGTCCGTAATTGTATTTATCGACGAAATTTTTATTTATTCAAACAACGAAGGAGACCATGCGTGTCATTTGAAGGAAGTGTTAGAGATGCTGCAGAATGAGAAATTATATGCTAAGTTCTCGAAGTGTGCCTTTTAGTTACAAGAAGTCCAGTTTTTAGGGCATGTAATAAACCACGAGGGAATCATGGTTGACCCATCGAAGATTAAGGCAGTTATGAAGTGGGAAATTCCCAAGATGCCTTCCGAAATCTGTAGTTTCTTGGGTTTGGTAGGTTATTATAGAAGATTCATCCAAGATTTCTCAAGGATTGCCTCCCCGCTAATGAAGTTGACAAGAAAGAAGGTAGTGTTTGATTGGGGAGAGGATCAGCAAGAAGCGTTTAATAAATTGAAAAGAAGGTTAACCGAAGCCTCCCGTGCTAACGTTACCTGAAGGGAATGATGATCTAATAGTATATTCCGATGCGTCACGACAAGGTTTAGGAAGCGTGTTTATGCAGTGAGGAAAAGTAATTGCCTAC
This sequence comes from Tagetes erecta, assembly GCA_030867185.1. Lineage (NCBI taxonomy): Eukaryota > Viridiplantae > Streptophyta > Magnoliopsida > Asterales > Asteraceae > Tagetes > Tagetes erecta. The sequence continues at coordinate 23,104,049 of CM061487.1, forward strand.
GCATCGAGGCAGTTGAAGGAAAATGAGGTGAACTACCCGACTCATGATCTTGAGCTCGCGACAGTTGTTTTTGCTTTGAAGATATGGAGACATTATCTGTACGGAACGAAGTGTGCATTGTACACGGATCATAAGAGTTTGAAGTTATTCTTTGAGTAGAAACGTCTAAATATGAGACAAAGAAGATGGTTGGAGTTGATCAAGGATTACTACTGTGAGATCCATTACCATCTAAGAAAGGCCAACGTAGTGGCCGATGCTTTGAGTAGAAAGGAGAAACATGAACCGATTCGGGTTAGAGCTTGCCAGCTGATTATTACACCCGGAGTTATGGAAGAGATCAGACGGGCTCAAGTAGAGGCCCTAAAGGAAGATCAGATTAGGACAAAAAGAATGGTAGGGAAGGATATAGAATTGACCGAGAACACTTATGGTGTGAAGACGATATACGGTAGGGTATGGGTACCCCGATTAGGGGAGATACAGAAAAGTATACTTGATGAAGCACGCAAGTCCCGATACTCAATCCATCTGGGAGGGACAAAAGTGTACTAGGACTTGAAGAGGGATTATTGGTGGCCTAGAACTCACTTAGTGTGGCTGACTTTTGTATGCATGTTAGAATGATGTGCAGGTCAGAAGATTAAGAGAGCTGCTTGGCATGGGCAAGAGCTAGAGGCTTGTTGAAGACTGGCATTGAAGAAAAGAAGTTTTAAGATCGAATTTATATTTTGTGATGTTTTAAGAAGTTTTTAAGACAATTTAAGATGATATAATGATGTTTTAAACAAGTATTCCGCTGCATTATAGATTTTACTAATTATGTGGTTGTTTTTATACTTATGTATGTCAACTGTGGTGCTTGCCGAAAGGCGGGCATTACCTTTCTGCTGATATGAATCGCCGTTACACGCAAAGCGTGATCATTGTGATTGTAATATTTTTTGCGTCGTTCTGCTTAATTCAATTACACAAACATAAGTGTTTTTGTAACTCGTTCACTAATGCATGTTGTTAATCTACTTGTTATTACACAATTGATGCATGCTATTGATCTACTTATTGTTTTGTAGATGCTACATTGTGCTGATCTTGACCCACATTAAATAATAACCAGTTGTTGCTGCATTTCGAATGATATTGCCTTTTCCATTAAAGTGAGTTGTTGAATAGTGATTATTTGATTGTTAGATGTTAATCTTATAGTTTTATAATGGTCGGAGCCACTTAGTGACAAAGGTTGTAGGTTGAAGTTCACAAGGATTGACATATCAGATTTCCTTTGCATTTTGCTCCAATCTAACAATAAATCAATAGGCCTTCCAAAAACTAACTTAGCATCGCCGTAATGAAAAAAAATTCACCGTATTAATATATAAAGATCACGTTCACATGCAATATGATTCAGCGGGATGCAACGGCGACAGAGATGCACTGGCAACAACAATTTACAGCAACATACTTGATTGTTTTCTACTAGTTAATGAAGGCCTCATGGCTTTTTTTTAATCTGTCATTAACCTTAAAGTCTCAATTAAATATTAACAAACACACGAATAAGAACATATCAGTCATAAACATATTACTTTAAAAAGCAAGTCATACATAGTCATATAAATATCAATCATAACACAAGAGTTAGAAAAAATATCAGTCCGAATAAACGATGACCTCATCAACAAGTGTTACAAACATGTTAGAAACGCTTTTTTTTAAATGCAACTCTTTAAAAAAGAGTTGAAATAGGCAACAAAAAAGTTGCATAGATCTAATGCAACTTCTTCTAATGCAACTATTTAAAAAAAAAGGTTACAAAAGAGTTATAAAAAAGGTTGCAATAGGTTCATTTTTTGATAGTGAGTTGACTTCTAAAACTCAATAGTTGACTTCTAAAACTCAACGGTCAGCTTATAAAAGTCAGCAAGCTTACAATTAAGTGCACATCTTGTTTTATAGGTATCTTGTTTTATATGCATCAATGAACATACCTAAATTTAGTAGAACTAAAATCACCAACAACTACAAAACCCAAATGGCATGTTTCATTAGCAAAGTTTAATAGCTATGTCAAAATTTCACTCAAGCATGTTTGTAAATTTTGATAGTTTATTATTATTAACTAACATTATTAATATATATTCTTAGTAAACATAATTTTTCGCTACATACTTGACTGATGGCTTAGTATAACTAAGGGCATCAAAAAGCTTGAGCCGAATTGCACAAAAACTACACAAGAAAAACTCCAGGATCAAAACAATAATGAAATGGGTCAAAGGGGTAACTTTGACCCAAGTATGTTCAAAGAACACACATCAATCTATCCCTCAAGGTTTTCCTTTTTCAAATTAAAGTTGTAAATTGTAAAGACCGGTTAATACAAGCACACCTCCTTGTTTGTACCAAAACTTTATATTTTGTATAATCCTCAAAGCATGACAACAGGGGAAAAGAAACCTTTGGACAAATTTCTTGGAAAGCCTGACAAGTATGTTTTGCATAAATCTAGGGACACGCGTGGTCGGCACATCAACAAGATGTTTCAGATTGAGCAAACAGAAAGATCATAACTAAATTGGAGTGTTTTCCTATGGCCGCAATTTCCATCCTCGGTCATAAAGTGCTTCATGTACACGGGTTGCAGCCCTTAGAGGCGGATAACTCCAGCTTTCTGACATCTGCAAGTATGGAACATATGGGGCGAGTAATTTTACAAAATGTTACTATAATGAATACCATATTGTATAAAGAGGAAATGTGATGAACTTGTTGAATGATTTTTGGCCAAACTGTTAACTAAATGTTTTTAAAAATGAGTACCGTTCTGCTTTTGGAAGTTTAACGTTTTGAACTGATTTTTTAAATAATTACATTGTACTAAAAACGATAAAGATGGTTCATGGATGTAATACATATACATAATTACATGATCCAAAAATGATAAAAAGGCAAAACAGGCGGTTCCAAGTACCAAACTGTCTAAAACGGACAACTCGTCATAAACCAAACCGTGAACAGAATCACACATACTCAAGTATAAAACCGACCGACTTGATTTGTTTGGGCAGTTCGATTAGTTTCAATGATTTATGAACACCCCTAACTTGTTACAAAGTACATTTAAACAAAATGCTCTAAAAAGTGAAGCTCTCTTCTTTGCATTTTCAAAAGAATGATGATTTGTTTTAAAACTGAAATAAATATTTTGTAAACACAAATTGTCTAATCATTAGTGGTGAAAATGGAGTATGTTTCTTATCGGGAACATACATCCTCAAGGCCTATAAATGGCCGGACAATACCTCTTTCTCTTAAAGTTTTATGAAATTCATCGAATTTCCATTTACAACGATCAGCTCCAATCACATATATAGGTTTGCTGTTTAAGAAAAGCAAAAAAGTTCATTATATATACGAGAGGATGTACTCTAATTTGTTGATGTTTAATTTAATGTATACCCAGTACTGCAAGCTTCGCTCAACATGCTAACTGAATCAGCTGTGACAATGAAAGCATTTGCCCATGCTAGATGTCCCATGTGTGGATTTGGTTCTACATTGACAACATACAACACATTAAAAAATGTTAAAAGAACAATAATAGTAAAACTAATTGCATTTATTAAAGTTCAAATAAGGAGGAAGAATGCACAAGTCCAGCTAAAAGCCTAAACAGGCCAGGTCAGGCTAAATTGGCCCCCAAATATCCTTTTTGCCCATAACTTAATGCGTTAAGAATAATTACAGAAAAATTATAATCTGAATTCTTGAATAAAATGAACTAGTAGGATGTATGAACTAAAAATCAATTTGGGTGGCTTTCAACCTGTTAGGTAGTTCCATTTTAGCTAAATTATTGAATTTATCCATTTGCGATAAGGCGTAAGGCACAACGAATCATTTCTATGTAAATGGGTTAAAACTACCACCTCTAGAATTCACTTTCATGAGAATGCTTCATATAGGTAGTACCTTATATGGAGTCCTCAATGTTAATGAAATTTTTACACTTCCATAACTATCAAGAACACCACGCAAATAGGTTGTTAACTGCTTTGAAAGATCTATACCGTATTTACAACGACCTGCAGAAAATCCCATTACTCATATTTACAGTTACTTCAAACCGTATTAAAGCATCACAAAAATGAGAAATTTTGACTCATTAATACAAAAAAATATCAGCCAAAATGCATAAATTCATGAGAACCAAATTTATCCATATGAAGGAAAGACGAAAATGACCAAAACTTTTCTACTAAACACTCAAAATACAAAAAACACTTACTTGTGGGCCCCCCAAAATTACCAACGATTAAGGGTTTGGGCAAAGGTGCAAACTCATCATGCCAGGCAATAGCTACATTGCGTAGTGTAGTCAAATCAAGTTGATGCAAAGCTCCCACAGTAACAACCTGATAAACCATGCATTAATCATTATACGCACTTTATAAAAACATGAAACATCAACTTAATTTGCAATTTTTTAAGGTGGCCATTTCAACATATTTTTTAATGTGGCGATTTAAGTTGTATTTTATCTAAAATCAGTCAAATCACAAAGCGTTAGTAAAAAGGGTTGACTGGTCAACATGTACTAAATCCGCCCCATTTTAACAAGGTTAACAATCAGGTTTGAATTCGTGTTTTGAGTATTTGGATTCGTGTTTTGAGTATTTGAATTCACAGTTTTGTTAGAGAAGAAAGCTTTACCGGTATACATTTTTCAACATTAAGGAGTTTGTTCAGTTACCGTTTTGCCCTTCCAATCTACTTATTAATGTAGTATAGATATGTTGATAAGAAATTGACCAGTATATAATATTTTGTTGAATAATTATTAACCCGATTAACCAGATCCTATTAACCCGAACCCCAATTAATCCTAACCCAACAAACATGAACCTTAATAGGGTCGGGTTTCGGTTGAATTTTTATTTTCAAAAAACCCGACTAACTGACCCTATTAACGCGAAACCGATCAGGTTGACCTGATTATCACCCCTAGTTGATGTATTGTATCTGAATAGTGCGCAACCCTTAGGCTAGTTGGAATTTTTTGAAAAACATAAAGGACGAGAATTGTAATTTGTTCTATTATTTATAGCAAAAGACCACTATGCCCTCATGTAAAAAACATAAATAATAAAAATAACAATAAGAAATTACGCATTTAGTCTTTTATTTAATATATAAACAAATTACACAAATTACCCCTATTTTGTTTGAAATTTCCTCTTTTAAAATATCATATTTAAAAAGACAATAATGCGCGACGTCCTACAGTATACTAACGTTCTATTCGAGTTGCTAATGTGGCATAAAGAGTCGTAAGATGACCTAAGTTGCCGTACGATGTTCAAATGACTCGTACGAATTCATTAGGTGTATTATGGAGTTTTAAGGTTTCTTATGGTGTTCTAAGGTGTTGTTTGGAGTTGTAAGACGTCTAACATTATACTAACGTGCTTTTCAAAGTGCTAATATGGCATACAGAGTCGTAAGATGTCTTAGGTTGTCGTACGACGTTCATAGGACTCGGAATAATTCACTAGGTTTATTATGGAGTTTTAAGATTACTTACGGTATTGTAAGGTGTAGTTACGAGTTTTGAGGTGTCGTACATTATATTAACATGCTTTCAAGGTGCCAATGTGGTATACAGAGTCGTAAGATATTCTAAGTTGTCGTACAATGTTTAAATGACTCGGACCAATTCATTTGGTTTATTATTGAGTTTTAAGGTTTCATACAGTGTTGTTAAGAGTTTTAAGGCGTCCTAAGTTATACTAACATGTTTTTCAAGGTGCTAATATGGCATACAGAGTCGTAACAAGTCCTGAGTTGTCATACTATGTTCAAAGTATTCGAACGAATTCCTTAGGCGTATTATGGAGTTTTAAGTTTTCGTATCAAGATGTAAGGTGTTTTTAGGAGTTGTAAGGCGTCCTACATTATACAAACATGCTTTTCGAGTTGCTAATGTGGCATAAAGAGTCGTAAGATGTCCTAAGTTGTAGTACGATGTTCAAAGTACTCGTACGAACTCATTAGGTTTATTATGGAGTTTTAAGGTTTCGTACGGTGTTTTAAGGTGTTGTTAGGAGTTGTAAGGTGTCCAACATTATACTAACATGCTTTTCAAGGTTGTTGGGGTTATTTGAAGATGTCACTTTCCAAATATAAGCGAGTGAAGATATCGAGCATCATCACGAGCAAGCACGGGTGAAGACGTTCATAATTTGTATTTGTCTTAGAATATTTGTGTAATCGTTTCGTGCTTAAATGCGCGTTTGTGCTTAACTGCACGTGCTTAGGTTACATTGTAAGGTGAATGATATAGACTATAAATACCATCACCTAGGTCATTTGTTAAAAGAGTTGCCTACATTTCATTCCATATCCCTTGTAACCTCTCCATTGATCTAATACAATTCACCTATTCATATTATCATCATCTTCATCATACCTTGCATTGATCTTCATGAACATTCAAGCATCAATACGTGATCAGTGAGATTCCGCATCACTGATTGCAAACAACATCACCAAACAATCTCAGATCTAGATCCAAGCTCGGTTCGTCTAGAACTATCAATTGGTATCAGAGCTGTTGGGTGATCTTTGATTGTTGTTGTTATTGATGGAATTTTAGCTACCATTAGCTTTGATTCACGTTTGTGTAAAGAACTGCAAAGTTTGAGATCAATTGGTGAAGATTTGACTGAGTTTTTGAAGAAATTGTTCATGTTTGTCATTTCACTGCTCAAAATTAAAATCTGGAATTTGTTGTTGATATTGAGAAATTGTTGATTGCGATATGTTAGAAATCACTATCCTAAGCCTCGTTCATAATCAAACATCACTGATTTGTTGATTTTGATCCATATTTTGTCAAATTGTCTAAAAACCCACTTGTTGTGTTCTTCTTCAAAAATCCGGATCTGAATGAGATTTAGCCAGATTCAAGGTAGAAAAACTTTAAAGGAGTGTTAGAAACATCATTCCTAAGCTAATACAAGTATTGAATTGAACTAAAAACAACAAAAATTGAAGAATTGATCTTATGTTCATCACAATTTTGACTTTGAAAAGTCAATCTGATATGAAGATTTGAAGAATTGATTGATATTTGCCCAGAAAAGTATCATAATCTGAAGAAGAATTGAAGAGTTGAGTGGTTGATTGAAAGAAATTTTCCTAAGTGTTGAGTTTTAGTCGGGTGAAGTTTGATACTATTCAGCCGGGTGATTCACTATTTAGCCGTGTGAAGCTTTCAGCCGGGTGATATCACTGTTCAGCCGGGTGAAAACTGTTCAGCCGGGTGAAGACACTGTTCAGCCGGGTGAAGACACTGTTCAGCCGTCCCAAGTTGTTGACACGACCAAACAGTGACCCGTCTCAATTGTCACCCGTCTCAACTGTTCAGCCGTCCCAAGTTGTTGACACGACCAAATAGTGACCCGTCTCAATTGTCACCCGTCTCAACTGTTCAGCCGTCCCAACTTTGTTGACCTGTCCAGATAGTGACCTGTCTCAATTGTTGACCCGTCCCATGTTTGACCCGACTCAACAGTAAAAAAAAATTAAATAAAAAAAAATGACTTCCTAGAAAATCGAAAAATTCATTTTTTCAAAATTTCAAATTAGTCATTTTTAGCCACCATGACTTCCCAGAAAAATCATCAAAATGACTTTGAAAATTCAAGAAAAATGTCAACCGGCATGTTACCCGTGATCCGAGAAGAAAATAAAAGAGAAGATATCAATGAATTTATTACAAAATTCAATCACATGTTTGAAAAAACATACCTTCAAGTAGCCAAAGCTTGTGATCAAAAGAGAAGAGACTTTCATGAACACACAAAACTCGCTCTTGTGAGTCAAGCAGGTTCTCATGAAAATCAAGATGAAGAAGAAGAGTATGATTGGAGTGAAAACAATGATGTTGTTTCCATTCAAGAGATTGAAAAGAAAGATAAAGAAATCAGCAACTTGTCAGAAACCATTGCAAAACAAGATGAGACAATTGCTCAACTGAATTCAGAAATAAAGAGATTGATGTCAGAAAAAGAAAACGAGAAAGATGTTCAGAGTTTTTATGTTGAAATGCCAATTGAAGTCAGAGAAAAGATGTGCACCAAAGAATGTTTTCAACAAGTTGAACACTACAGAATATACTCTTTCAAGATTTGTGATAAACTCAAGAAGGAAGAGCAAATGCACAAGAATCTGAAAGAACAGCACGAAATATCTGATCAAAGAATCACATCTCTTGAAGTTTCACTCAAGCAAAAAGAAAAAGAAGTAATGAACATCAGAAATGAAGCTGCAAAATCAAATGCACACTCATCCAGTGTGATCAAAGATTTGCAAGAAGAGATTCTAAAGTTGAAGAAATTGTCTGAGATGTTTAATTCAGAGATCAACATTCTGAAAACCAAGTTGCAAGAAGAACAAGAGAAACACGCAAGTCTTCAAGAAGATCACAAAATGTGTGAAGACAGATTCAAATCTCTTACACAGAATGCTGATTCAATGCTTATCGAAAAACATAATCTGAATGTTCAACTCATGGAGCTTACTAACAAACTGAACAGATCACAATCTGATCTGGTGCTTATCATAGAAGAAGCTGAAAAGGTAAAGTCATCCGAACAAGAAAAAGAAGGATTAGTGCGAACCGGAATTGTTGGATCACTATCTTCTCAAGAAGAAGAAGAAAAGACACAAGAGGTTCAGTCAAAGAAGAAGAAGAAGGTTAGAAGAAAGAAGAGCAAAGCCAAGAAGAACAAGACAAAGGCCGCTTCATCTGATTCTACACCACAGCTTTCTTCAACTCCAAAGTCTCAAGATTTCGAATCCCCGAGTGATTCAAACAGTGACGTATACTGTTTAATCTGTGACTCTGAAACTCATCATATCTCAGATTGTATTTACAGTCAAGGTGTCTTTCCATATAGTTCGAAAAGCAACAAGTTCAAGACTCCAGCTTCTTCAAGCAAGCTTCAACAAGATTCAGAGGTCCAAGCTTCAACTGCAAAAGCTTCTCAAAAGCAAAGAAAGAAGTCTCCCTTCAAGGCTCAGCAGAAGTACTGCGAGATATGTGAAATGTACAATCACACGACAACGGAATGCTACTACAACAAGTACTGCACCAACTGTCAGATGTACAACCACGACACAATGGAATGTTACTACAACAAGTACTGTTCCTTCTGTGACATGGTAAATCACAACACATCCGAGTGCTACTACAAGCCGAGAAGGTCAGTCCAAAGAAGTTCATCATGTGCATACCCTTCCAGGTATTTTTCCAATTTTAAAAGATCTAATCATAGACAATCGATTGATGAAAATCAACATGTCAATGATTCATGGACACCAAAGTTTGTCAAAAACAAAAAGGGAAATAATCATTTAAATGATAAAATGATTCCAATAGTGAATCAATCTTTGAATAAGAAATATAGTCAACAAAACCTGTTTTTAAAAGAAATTCATAATCTGTTTGAAAATGACTATAATTTCTCTTTTGACAAACAATCCATGAAAGAAGATGACGGTACAAATTACATTGTATCATCAGAACCACCACCTGAAGGTATTCCTTGCACTTATGAGAATATCTCTTATGTTGATGAATTTGGACGACCCAAAACCGAAATGGTTTGGGTCATTACCTCTAACTGATTTGTTAGTGTCTTAGGGACAGTTATGGAGGCCGGTCAAACAAAGAAAAGAAGACCGTGGCTGATCCCTTATCATGACAAGATACTGAATCTTGTTCATGATGTTTTCGATGCAACTGACACCAAATGGAGTTGGAAACAAAAAGGAATCATTGCAGGAATTTTTAAAAAACATTTTCGAAAATCAAACAATGATGTGCAAGAAACAACCGATGTTTCATTTCGTCTGTTTAGATTAAGTATATTACATGCGCTCTTCATACATTGATAACATATATGCCATTTTCTTTTCATTAAACTTTCAATTTTCGTAGAAATTTAAAAGTTTAGGGGGAGAACTCATTATTTAAAAAAATGATGATAAAACCAGAAAAATCCAAAAATATGTTGAATCTACTTGCACGTACATGAGAAATGATAGTACACTAGAGTTATTCAACGCATCATTTTAAACAATAAAGACTGAAGCGTGAAAACTGATGTGCGAGATAGCTCAGACAATTATACGGAACAAGTATATTATATGATGATTTAACTAAATGCAAATGAGTTTTTGTGGTTGAAACATATCAAGTGCATGTGTATTGTTTATACAAATCAAATAGATATCTTGTGAAGCAACTGATATACATCGGGTAATGATGCAATCTATTCAGTGTGATGAACCGCATCGTGAGCTTCTTTGTTGTGGTATCCACAGACCTGAAGTCTCACAGGAAGTCTCTTTTGAGCTTCAAGATGCAGCAAAAGATTCCAAAATGGAACAAAAAGAGTCCCAAATGTGGACCGTCACCAAACAAATTCCAAAATGGAATTCAGAAGATTCCCAAGGGGAACATAGGCAAAAAGAAAAATTCCAAAAAGGAATTCAAAAGAAGTCCCAAAGTGGACCAAATCCAAATAGAACCCAAATTCCACACTGTTTATGATTGTAAGTGACCTGATGTGTTGAGTTGTTCTCGGGTTATTTAGATGAAGTGTATAACTTTCTAATGTGCAAGGTATGGGTCACTCAAAACTTATTCTTAATCAACCTAATTGATCATCAAGAATAGAAAAAGTAAGTGTGTCACTTCGAGCTAATTGATTTGTTCAACAATTCATCACTCAATTACTTCACAATTCAAATGTCTATTCTTAAAACTGAAAAACATGTGTTGGATAAATTGTTGGTATGATCTCATTGCAGGTTAAAGATTCAGAATGTAAAGAGAAAATTTCAAAAATATATCAAAAACATTGAAAAATTCAAAAAGAATTAAAAGATTTTCATTTTAATCTTTTTCTTTTGTGTTGGCAGATTAACATATGTTATTGATGTAGAAGTTGTTCATTAAACAATATCTCATCCGATTGAGAACTTAATCTTTACATTGATGATAAATGCACATTATTGCCTGAGTTTTAATGTTTTTCTTTGAGTTGCAGGAACTGTTTCCATTGCAGAACAAGCTTCCACGCGATTTGAAGATGTTCCTGTTCAAGCCTGATTCCAGTCCAAAGATCTCCAAGTCAGATTGCTAAGTGTTAAGAATCCTCCTCTTAATATCTCATACACAGATCCCATTAACCTCTAAAGCAAAAGTTGAGGGGAGTATTCTAAGTCAAAGAAGTCTTCTCATTCTACTTCAACCGTTGAAGAAGATCCCGTTGCTAATATATAGATTCACCGGAATCTACTCTCTGCTTATTTCTTTCCATAGCCTCTGATGTTACTTAAAAGGGAGAGAAGGATGCAGATTGCTTGTTGAAAGATAGAGTTTTGACAGCATCATCTTAGGGGGAGTACTGTTGGGTCCTCTTGAAGATAATACATACCAAAACTTTAAGTTGCTCTCTATGCTCGCCACATGAAGATTTAAGCTGATATGCCAGATTTGTAAAGTGTCATCTTAGGGGGAGTACTGTTGGGGTTATTTGAAGATGTCACTTTCCAAATATAAGCGAGTGAACATATCGAGCATCATCACGAGCAAGCACGGGTGAAGACGTTCATAATTTGTATTTGTCTTAGAATATTTGTGTAATCGTTTCGTGCTTAAATGCGCGTTTGTGCTTAACTGCACGTGGTTAGGTTACATTGTAAGGTGAATGGTATAGACTATAAATACCATCACCTAGGTCATTTGTTAAAAGAGTTGCCTACATTTCATTCCATATCCCTTGTAACCTCTCCATTGATCTAATACAATTCACCTATTCATATTATCATCATCTTCATCATACCTTGCATTGATCTTCATGAACATTCAAGCATCAATACGTAATCAGTGAGATTCTGCATCACTGATTGCAAACAACATCACCAAACAATCTCAGATCTAGATCCAAGCTCGGTCCGTCTAGAACTATCAAAGGTGCAAATATTGCGTATAGAGTCGTAAGATTTCCTAAGTTGTCATACGACGTTCAAAGGACTCGTACGAATTCATTAGGTTTAATATGGAGTTTTAAGTTTACGTATAGTTTGTAAGGTGTAGTTAGGAGTTGTGAGGTGTCGTACATTATACTAACATGCTTGTCATGGTGCTAATGTGGAATACAGAGTCGTAAGAAATTCTAGGTTTTCGAACGATGTTTAAATGACTCGGACCAATTCATTAGGTTTATTATGGAGTTTTAAGGTTTCATACGGTGTTGTTAGGAGTTTTAAGGCGTCCTAAGTTATACTAACATGCTTTTCAAGGTGCTAATATGGCATACAGAGACGTAACAAGTCCTGAGTTGTCGTACTATGTTCAAAGGACTTTGGCGATATCATTAGGTTTTTTATGGAGTTTTAAGGTTTCGTACGGTGTTGTAAGATGTTGTTTCGAGTTTTAAGGCGTCCTAATTTATACTGTTGATATATTTTGATCATCATACTTAAAAGTCTTTTGAAGAAAAACAAAAGATGTGCGGACAAAAGATGTGCGAACAAGAAAGATTTGCGAACAGCTTTTGTAGCAGAGATGTGCGGACAGAACTGCCATCCGCACATCATTTTAACACTTCGTTATTTTGTTTTTCTTATTCATGTATTGATGTTAGCTAGTATAAATAGAGTAGTATGCAATGTTCTTAGTAGACTTTGAATACAATTTACTGCAACTACACCTTTTGTACACACAGTTAACAATATCAATACAAGCATTTATTAGTAAATCATCTGTTCATTCTCTGTTTGTTTGATTGATTCATAGCATGTTTACTGATTGTTTAACAGATTCACGAGCTCTTGTTGCGACCTGATCTAGACACACAATTGGTATCAGAGCTTTCGGTTACGTAGTATTGAACTTCGTTTGAACTACTTGAATCTGTTAATTCATAAACATTTTGGATCATCGAACCAATCCAATTTGTTATATTCACTACTGAGATAAAGCCTTTGAACATTTTGAAGAGAATTAATGTGAAGATTGACAGAAATATGGATTTGAAGTGATTGTTGGTGAACGAACTGTTCTTCAAGAGATTGGTGATTAAAGTCTGTTTTTGATAAAATTGAAGATTGAGCGAAGATATAAAGATGAATGCATGCAAAGTTCTCGTTTAATTTCAAGCAAATTCAGAGTTAAATCATCAAATTCAAAATTTCAAATTTCACTGTTCATCGCAGATTGAGCTATTGACTGTTGTTCGCAAATCGAAGATGATGATGTTCACAGAAGTTGATCCTTTAGTCATCTAGTTTCCGATTATGTTTTTCATTCTTATCTGTGTTTTGGCTTGGTTCGATCTGTTGGACTGATTTTGCTTCAAGTTTGAGTTCAACTGTTGCTCGCAGATCAAAGTTGAATATCCTGCTGTTCGCAGATCAAGTTCAGATTTAGAATTTGTTGAAGATTGTATTGAAAGAGAGTGTAACAATTAGTCTGATTCTGTTCAAAGATTGTCAGTGTTGAAAATTGTTGACCGCAGATCAAATCTGTAGTTCGCAGATCATTACTGCAGTTCGCAGATCTTCACTGTCGTCCGCAGATCAGCACTATGGTCCGCAGATCAGCTAAATTGTTCGTAGATCAGAAAATTTTCAAATTTTCAAAAATGTCAAACAACAACAACTCAATGTCTGACTATGCATCAAAAGTACCATTGCTAAAATCAAGAGCTGATTTCAAGGGATGGGAGATCAGATTCAGAAACCATCTGAATACTGTTGATCATAATCTTTGGAGGTCTATTGCTAATGGCCCTCATATCCCAAGACCAGCTTCAAATGTTGATAAGTACAAGGATGATGCATACAAAACAGGAATGAAGGCTATTCCTATGGAGGAGCTAGAAGGTGAAGAATGTAAAGAAGACTTGAGGAAGTGTGCCATTGATCTCAAAGCCTATTCTTTACTCATAATGGCTGTTCCTTTAGCCTTTTTAACCAGAACCAAGAAATATGTGACTGCAAATTCTCTGTACAAGATGCTACAGAAATTGTGTGAAGGTGGTACAGAAATACAAAGCATGAAGAAGCAGAAACTGAAAAGACAACTTGAAATGTTCTCAGCCTTGCCTGGTGAATCCATCAACTCTCATCTAAACAGGTTTGTGCAGCTTGTAACAGAGATGGAGGCAATGGAGATTCCAACAAACACAGAAGATACTAATCTGAGGCTGCTGCATTCTTTGCCAGAGAGTTGGAAGCATACTGTCACCACTCTCAAACAAACTTTGACCTTGGATGTTGAAGATCTAGATTTTATGGTTACAAAGATTGAATCTTTAGCTATGGATGAACAGTCCAGAAATTTCATGACAAAGAAAGAGATGGAGCAGTACATTTTTAAAGGAGAGAAGTCTGGTCAACAAGCATTTATAACAGCTGATGATGCAGATGAACACTTTCAAGTTGACTGTTTTTTTTGCTAATGTTGTTGATTCATGCAATGTGAGTGAATTATATGAGGAAAATGCTGAAGTTGCTACCGGAAAAGTCAAAATGTTGACAAAGGTCAAGATTTGATCAACATTGTGTTAAAGACTGAGGAGCATAAAGCTGCATATGCTGCATTCACTGCTAGTTTTCATGCATATCTTGGAAGTCAACTGACTCCTATGGAATTGATGGTGCAAGATCTCAATGATATGCATCCAGATGATGTAGAGGGGATGGACATCCAATGGAACATGGTGATGCTGGCATATAGATCACAGAAGCAAATGAAATCAAACAGAAACTTCAGCAAACCAAGTTTAAACAAGAAGATGGGATTTGACAAGACAAAAGTCAGGTGCTTTAAATGTAATCTTTATGGGCATTTCTCTAGAGAATGCAACAATCCAGCTGCCAAGATCACTCAAAACAATTCCAACTCTACTACTCAAGCATCCACTTCAACAAACAATTCTGTTGAATCCTCCAAAGCCATGTGTGTGACTTATGATGAGGAAACTGATTGGAATGCTTATGGAGCTGAGATGGAAAATGAGTTTGGGTTGATGGCACTGAAATCTGATGAAGAAAAGGTGAGAGTACCTGATGGTTTTGATGGAAACTATTTTGATGCAAGAAAATTTGATGCAAGTAAGTACAGTCCAATGCCAGAAGATGTAAAGGACAAGGTATGCACAAAGGCCTGTATGCATGAGGTAAGCCATTACAGATCTCATTCATTTGCTTCCTATGAGAAGCTAAAAGATGAAATATACAGGCACAATAAAACTAAAGAACAGCAAAAGGAATTTGAGAAGAAAATCACTTCACTGACAGAGGACTTAAAAGAATCTAAAAAACAGGAGCAAATTTTAAAGAACTCATTAAAAACTCTTGAAGATTCTTACATTCAAAGTAAACTGGAAGCCTCCACCTTTAAAATGAAATATGAACAACTAATGTCAACAAAAGAACAAATGGAAAGGTGGATGGCTAGTCAAAAAGAGGGAAAGAATTGCAATGGTTTGGGTTTTTCACAGGTGGCATATCAAACAACACCTCCTCCAGTGAACTATGAAAAAATGCCAACTGCCATGACAAACACCTTACCATCTGATTTTAATTCTCATGACTATTCCAGTGAAGCTCAAGCAAAGTTTAAAGTGAATCAAAATTCAGAATCTTCTGAAGATTCTAAAAGTTCAAAGCTGAATAAAAGTGTTTATATTGAACATGATGAAGAAAAGATCAAAGAAGGTCACCCTGTTAAAATAACTTCATATGAACCTAAAAAGGTGTACCTTAAAATAAAGAACTTCAATGGCTTTGTAAAATCTGAAAATTCACCAAATGAACATTCAAACTTTGTTAAAGAAGTTAAAGAAAAATCTGAATTAAGAAACAAAGGTGAAATTCAAATGATTTACAATGATCACAAAGCTGAAAAGAGTGAAGGGGTTGGGTTTGATAATCCTCATTTCAAAAGATATCTAAACCAACAAGAATCAAAGAAACCTGAAAACAAGTTCAAAACAACTTCTGATCTGAAAACATGTCAAGATCCTGAAACTTCCGCTGCTAAACTTGAACTTAAAAAGAAAACCAAGAAGAAACAAAAGAAGAAAAATAAGTCAAACTTAACTTCTTCAGCAGTTTCTGATGATAACAAGGTTGATTCTGCTGGTCAAAGATCTTTGAATGCACACAACAAAGCTAAACAAGTGTACAAACCCAAACAAAATCCAAACTTTCACAAGACAAATCTGTCACAAAGTGCCAAATCTGAATTTTATGAAAAGTCAACTAGACTATGGTGTGACATTTGCAAAATGACTAATCATAACACCATTGATTGTAACTTTTCTAAATATTGTCATATTTGTGATATGATCAACCATTCTGTTGATGATTGTTATTTTAACAAATGGTGTAAAATTTATGGCAGGGTAAATCATAACGCTGATGAGTGTTACTACAAGGAAAGAACAAAGGTTCACAAGAAAGAGCAATCAAAGAAATCAACATCATTTGACAATGATGAGGATTTTTATGGTTCCTGGACTCCTAGAAACATGAGATTGAATGATTCAAATCAATTTCCCAACAAACACTTTTCCAAAATCAAACATGCAAATCATTTCAAGGATTGCATCTCATCCTCATTCAAAGGATAGTGTTAAAAGGAATTTGATTAAACAGTTTTTAAATGAATCAGAAAATTCAAAATCTGTTCAATCTCATCATGTTTCTAATCAACTGAAGTCAACATATGATTCTGCAAAACATCTATCTAAACCTTTTGTTCATAAAAACAAATCAACTGAATTGCCAAGTGATTTGAATGATAGGTTTGAGATTTTGATGAATCAATATGCTAAGTTGAAATCAGAAATGTTGACTACTTTTGGTTTACAGTGTGCTAAACAAACAGTTATTGATGAAAATGGCAAACCCAAAACCACAACGGTTTAGGTTGATCGTACTAATTGATTGTTTTCATGTGCATGCACATCCACCAAGAGCTAAAAACAGTTTATGGATTGTGGATAGTGGCTGCTCAAGGCACATGTCTGGAAACCAAGAGTTGTTAGATTAATATCAAACAAAGAAAGGCTCTTATGTAGCTTTTGGTGATGGAGGAGGATGGATAACAGGTGAAGGAACTGTCAGCAACGGGTCTTTGAGCTTTGATCATGTCATCTACTGTGAACAACTCAAATTCAATCTGCTGAGTGTTACACAAATCTGTGACAAATCTTACAAGACAATGTTTGATGACAAGTTCTGCTATATCTTGAAGCCTGGATTTCAAATTCCCTAAGAATGGATTCAGATGAAAGCACCCAGACATAACAACATTTATATGATGGACATGAGCTCTATGTCTGATGATGTTCAAGAAACATGTTTGCTTTCAAAGGCATCCATTGATGAATCTATTCTGTGGCATAGACGTCTTGGTCATACTCACTACAATAACATGAATAATTTGGTTAAAAATGATCATGTAGTGGGTATACCTCAAAAGACATTCTCTGTCATAGAAAAGTGCTCAGTTTGTTTAAAAGGAAAACAACATCGCACATCACACAAGACAAAAATTGTAAACTCAAATGTTACACCATTAAAACTTTTGCATATGGACTTATTTGGACCAACAAATGTTTTAAGTCATACTAAGAAGCAATATTGTCTTGTGGTGATCGATGACTATTCCAGATTCACATGGGTGTTTTTCATGTATAGAAAGAGTGAAACCGCAGAAATTCTCAAAGCTTTCATTACAAAAATTGAAAATCAATTTGATTGCAAAGTTAAGATAATGAGAAGTGATAATGGAACTAAATTTAAGAATGATGTGTTTGACTCATTTTGTGCAGATAAAGGGATAGAAAGACAGTTCAGTGCAGCTAGAACTCCACAACAGAATGGAGTTGTAGAACGCAAGAACCGGACTTTAATCGAAGATGTGCGAACAATGCTTGCTGATTCTAAACTACCAATCACTTTCTGGGCTGAAGCAGTTTCAACAGCATGTTTTGTTCAAAACAGGAGTCTAATTGTCAAACCTTATAAGACACCTTATGAATTGCTTTTCAAAAGAAAACCACAAATTGGTTTCTTAAGATCATTCGGTTGTCCAGTGTCTGTATTGAATACCTCAGATCGTTTAGCTAAGTTTGATGAAAAATCAAGTGATGGATTTTTTGTTGGATATTCATCCCAATCCATTGCTTATCGAGTTTACTTGTCAAAACACAACATCATTGAGGAATCAATGAATGTTGAGTTTCATGAAAACTCATTTCCAAAAGCTATTAATGGTCCTGCATGGTTATTCGATATAGATGCATTGACTACATCATTAAATTCTAATTCCATTGACTTTTCTGCAGGTTTTGACTCATGGGGAGATTCTGACGATGAAGTTATTCTTCCATTTCCCTCAAAGTATCCTGATTTTGGAAATCCAGACATTCATGCAAATTTTGAAGAATGTACTCCACCTACAGTTGATCCATTTGTTCCAAATGATGAGTTGATTGCTGATGATGGATACAATTACTTCCACAATGCTCCACATGAATCTGATCCTTCCATCCACACCACAATAGTGCAAGACTTCAATTACACAAATCTTGAAGATGAGGTGGCTGTTGATCCTGCTCCTTTGTCAAGGACTCTGAGAAGCCTCTCACAATCAAACATTATTGGAAGTCTGCATGAAAGAGTCACTAGAAGCAAAAGCACAAATGCCAACATTTGTCTCTATTCTTGCTTCTTATCACAAACAGTGCCAAACAACATTTCAGAAGCTCTCAAAAATTCAAGTTGGATTGAAGCAATGCAAGAAGAGCTTCTTCAATTCCAAATTCAAAATGTTTGGACACTAGTTGATCTTCCTGAAGGACATTATGCCATAGGAACTCGATTGTTATACAGAAACAAATCAGATGAGCGTGGCATTGTCATAAGGAATATGTTAGGGCTCGTTTCTGTTTAAGATTTACTTTGTACTTTGTTTATACATGTTTGTATAGTTTAGGGTTAATTTTGTATTTTCCCTAAATGTGTTGATGCATAAAGCATGTTGTGAGAGAATGTTAGAAAGAGAGTCTAGATCACAATTACACGCTAGAGAGAGAATTGTGTGTGTGATTTGTATTCTCCTGCACATTTGTACTACAACTTTTATGCTTTGATCATCAATACAAGAGAATTATAGTAATGGATTGTGTTGTTGATTGAATTGTGTGTTTGTACTTAGGTCGTTCTGATTTGCAGCAATATCGATCCAATTGAACCAATCAATTGGTATCAGAGCTGTTGGTATTGTGTGTTCTTCGCTATTCATCAAGCAAAAACACATCAATATTGCTCAAATCATGATCTGAATGATCTGTTGCTGTTTTTAGTTGTGATTCATCATCACAATCACTTCTAATTCACAACAATTGTGCAAATTCCATCAGATTATCATCAGATCTGAGGAATTAGGATTTGAAGTTTACTGTTCGATCAAAATTTTGCTCAAATTCATCAAAATTTGATCATGTTTTGGATTGATTGAGATTGAAGATTGATAATCGGTATATTTCACTGATTGGGTGTGAATTTTGGACAATTTGGACAAGTTTCATTAAAATTCTGAAAAATCGATTGAACGAAATGATGAACAGGATGAACTGGTTGAAGATTACTAGCCGGGTGATAAATTTGACTTAGACAAAATCTTTGAACTTAGATTTATGAACAATTAGGTCCTTTGCAGCCGTGTAAAGGATTTTTGTCTAGACGGGTAAAGAATTTGCGAGAAAAAGGTTGTACTGTTCAGCCGGATCAAAGAACTATTGTGCCGGGTGATCAACTGTTCAGCCGGGTGATTAACATTTCAGCCGGGTGATTGACAACTGTTTAGCCGGGTAAACAATATTTCTGCCGTGTGATCAACTGTTCAGCCGGGTAAACCTGTTTGCCGTGTCAAGTTTCAAGCCGTGTCAAGTTTTTAGCCATGTCAAGTGTTACTATTCAGCCGTGTAACTGTTCAGTCGGGCAACTCTACCCGCCGGGTGAAGATTTCAAGTTTTGAAGATTGAGAACTGTTGAGCCATGTCACTGTTTAGACGGGTGAAGAAAATTCTCAGCCGGGTGAAGAAGAAAAGTTACTGTTCAGCCGGGTGAAGAACAAATTTTCACTGTTCAGCCATGTGACTTCTTTTCAGTTGTTTCAAACCTTGTTATCTTATCTTGTCATTATTTACTTGATTTTAGTTTAAAATTTTTACTGTTTCTTTTCAAAAATCATCAAAAACACAAAAATATTTTCTTTAAGATTTTTAAAATGACACCTAATGATGATTCTGATAACCGTGTTCCTAGATTGGTTAATCGTGCAGATTTCAAGAACTGGACAATCAGATTGAAGCATCATCTATGCTCTATTGACAATGATCTATGGAAGTCAATTGATAAAGGTCCTCACATTCCTACTCAGACTGCTCCTGACAGTGCAAGTACCTACACCAAAGATTCAACTGAACCTTATCCTGAAGATAATCTATCAGCAAAAGACTTATGAAAGGTCAAGAATGACAGTAAGGCTTATTCTTTGATGTGCAAGGGACTGCCACTTCAAGTGTTGTCGAGATTGGATGCTTATCAAACTGGCTATACATTGTACAAAGCATTGAAATCAATCTGTGAAGGAGGAGAATAGTTGAGAAGTCTCAAGAAGCAAAAATTGAAGAGACAACTGGAGTTGTTTGAACATATTGCTGGAGAATCTGTGCACCAGATGATTAATAGATTTGTTCATCTAACTACTGAGATGACAAATGTTGGTGCAAAGACAGATCTTCAAGATCTGAATGACAGATTGTTGTGTGCTCTTCCATCTTCATGGAAACAGACTGTGACTCTACTGAAGCATACATAAAAGTTTCCAATGGACTTAGATCTGCTCATTGCAAAGATAGAAGAAGTTGAGATTGATGAAAGTTCAAGAAATACTGACAGATCAGGTTCACATGCTCAGTACAAGTTCGTAGTGAATCCTTCTAACACAGTGGAGAATGCTTTTCTTGCACAAGATACTGCAAAAACTGATGATGAGGGTGATTTATTTGTTGGTGCAAGTTTTTATACTGATTCGTCATACATCCCAAACTCACCAACATATTCTCAACTTCAATCTCCACCAAGAGCTCAAGTTCAAAGTCAGAATGTGAAAACTCAATCAGAAAATCAAAGTTCTATTGTTCAAGCCAAAGTAAAAGATGTGATGAACATCTTGTTACAAGATGATGAGACAAAGAATGAATTTACTGCTTTCATGGCAAGTTTTCAAGCATATCAAGGAAGTCATTTGTCACAACCCCAACGCGACGGGCGGTCCCAGGTGCCCGGGGGTTATCGCGTGTGACGAATGGATATCAGGAGCAACGCAGCGGAATCAACAAACATACATACACACAGCTTAAATCTTAAAGTTGTGCATACATTAAACTTCATATATACAATACATTGATTACAAAACGACAATTGTTTGTTTGATACATAACATTAACAAACTAAAGCTAGCAACTATTCTAGGTCCAGAGCGTCTATCTTCTAAGCCCGCAAGCCCTCTACCTGCTCTAGCCTCAACAATGCTTTCCTGCATCACACGGCACCTAGGATGTGTGCCAAAAAGTTTAAAAGAAAGGGGTCAGCTTACGCTGGTGAGTTCATAATAAAACATTTTACAAAACATTTCAAAACATTCAACCAAATGCTTGTAAAAAACCTTGATCAACGAGTTACCAAGCTCCATTGATCAAAGAGTTACCACGAACTCCATCACTTACAAACATTTCACAAACATGCTAGTATCATCCGTTAAATATTCCCAGACAATACGAATAAAACCCCTCAACAACTCCGTCTGGCACGTCTGCGCTGGAGCAGAATATATGCATATACCCTTCTAAGTTTTACCCGCGTCACCCCTATAATCCGGAGTGGTATTGCCCGATATTTACCGTAGATTGCTAGCCAACCGTTCAAAAACAACAGTTTAAGAACATAACCAATCCAAAAGAGTTTATACAAAAACTCGAAGCAGCGTTCCGACGCAGGGTACCGCACTCGAGGCGCGATTCCGCAACAAAACGGACTGGTTTCTCTCTCTAAAAACGTCTAGAGTGAGAAAGGGGTGTGAGCACAAGTGAAGGGGGGTTGCACCCCTTTAAATAGGCTGTCTGGGCTGTTCCAAGCGATACGCGCAGCCCACATGCACCATCTGCGCGTATCGCGTAGATGGTGAGTGGCTGCCAGCTGTTTTGCACCCGACTGACACTAGGCGATACGCGCAGGGGCCTACCCCATGATGCGCGGACCGCGTAACCTACATTTTCAGATTCCTCTCGTCGAAACACGTGGAATTCATATATTATGGGCTCCGTAACTCTTCTTCTAAGTCAAGATATGCTCGAAAGAAGTTTTCGGGCTTTCCTCGGGTGTTTTCGCATTTCCCGCTTCGTTGTAACTCCGATTTGAGTTCCGTTTTCGCCCACGTTCTTTATTTTCAGTCCTCTATCACCCCTAGGGTTTATCACTATACATTAGGACTTTTTATTCAACGTGCTATTTACATGAACACCCGCTCGTAAACAGCATAGTCTTACGTCAAAATTTAGGGTTTTACATCATTTGAATCAGATGAATGTTGTGCTTCAAGATCTATTTGAAATGGATCCTGATGACGTTGAGGAAATGGATTTAAATTGGCAAATGGTGATGGTTGCATATCGAACACAGAAACATGCATATGTAAACCGAAGCTACAAGCCACATGTAAACAAGACAGTTGGTTTTGACAAGTCAAAGGCCAGATGTTTCAACTGTAACTGCTATGGTCATTTTTCTAGGGAATGCAAGGCTCCTAAGAATCAGAATTACAATGATCAAGCTGGTTCAAGTGGACAGAATCAAGGTCAAAGTCAGAACTCGCAACAGTCTTCAAGCTATCAAAACAGGAATCAACGATTCATGCAGAAGCCATATCAAAGTCTTCCAATGCCAGAACTGAAAGATGAAGGCAAGAAGCCAGAAGATCAGAACAAAGCACTGGTGGTTAGTGTGAAAGATGGATATGACTGGAGTGCTTATGCGGAACAGTTTACATCTGATCTTACATCAAGTCTAGCACTTGTGTGTGAAATTGAAGAAGATTGATCTGAAGAAGGGGATGATCAACTGATTAAAGCTGTGAGTGAAGATTCTGAAGACTATGATTGGAGTGCAAAGTCAGATCCTGTCGAGGAATCTGAACCAGAAATTGCGCTTATGGCTACATCTGACGAGTCTTCATCATCTGTTGAACAACCAAAGGTTAGTACTGAATTACCCCCTAACTATGTTCCTTTGCCTGATGATGTTAAAGGTAGGTTATGTTCTGAACAATGCATTAGACAAGTGGAACATTATCGAACTCATTCTTTTAAAATTGGTGACAAATTAAGCAAACATGAAAAAATTCATGAACAACTTAAAATTGATCACAAAATTGCTGATGAGAAGATATTGTCACTTAAAGAATCATGGAACAAAACCTTAAAGGAATTGGAACTAGTGACAAAACAACTTGAAGAAATGACAAAGAATTTTGAACAAGAAAAAGTTGCTCATGCTGTCACGCAAGTTGAACTAACAAAGGTAAAAAAGTTGTAAAACAATGGTGAGACAACTTGTGAGTGAAAGAGGTAACAAAAATAAACTAGGATTGGGTTTCACTCATGAACCAATGCCTAAATCAATCACTAACACTTTACCTGAAAACTTCAATGAATTTGATCATTCACCTGAAAATGAACAAAGATTCAAAGAAGTAAATCTGAATCCAAAGGTTCTGAAGTATTACTGGAAAGCTTGAAAGAAGATGACGCTGTGACAGTTGAAGCTGATGATGAAGCAAGCAACAAATCTGATCTTATTCTGGTACAACTTGTTGAATATCCGGAACTAAATCCCAAAGTGGAAGAATGAACAGAAGGCAAATGTTGCTGATCAACTGATCAAGAAGAAAGCAGAGAAGAAGACTGAAGTTTCAAATGCAAAGATGCATAAATCGAAAATGACAACCAATCAATCTGAAACAAAACAATCAAAAGGTAAAAGTGTCATAACATCAAATGACAACACCAAAGCTCAAACTGTTAAAACTGACAATGACAAACCTGTGAAAACGAAAGTGTCAAAAGTTAAAACAATCAAGTTTGTGTCTGAAGGAACGTTTGATATGAACTCATCTCATGGTAACCAACTCAATTCTAAGATCAAATCTAACTCTGGTCTGAAAACAGGTTCAGGTCCTAAGACTTCCGCTGTCAATGATAAAAGATTTGAATCAAAGAAGGTCACTAAGCAAGATGTTTCAAAATCAAACCAAGTTCCCAAACAATCTAAACTTGATCACAAACAATCAAAGTCACAATCGAGATCTCCACAAAAGAATCAAGTTAACTTAAAACCGAACAAAACTGATAATGAATCACGAGTGGGTTCAACATCAAAAGTTAATAATCGGCTCTTTAGGATTAGCAAGAGGCATTGTGAGATTTGTGATCGTTATAATCATGTTACTGCTGAATGTTTCTTTAACAGGTACTGCGATTACTGTGACAAAAGAAATCATTCTTCAGAAGAATGCTTTTATAACAAGTTCTGTGATATTTGTGAAAGGAGAAATCATGACACTGCATATTGTTTCTTTCAGAAAAACTCATCAAGAGAAATGACTTCTTTTCCGAATTTTCAAAGAAATCAACCTTTTGGTTTTCAAAAGTTTAATCAAAGTCATTCTCCTGATTTGAGAACTTTCAAACGAAACAATTCTGGTCTTAATGAATATTCATTCAAAAATGTGCAGGTTAACAGTTTTAAGCCGAGAGCTTTGATGGTCATAACATCGAATGACAACACCAAAGCTCAAATTGGTAAAACTGCAAATGTCAAAAATGAGACAAAGAAAGTGTCTAAAATCAAACCAATCAAGTTTGTGTCTGCAGGAACGTTTGATATGAACTCATCTCATGGTAACCAAATTAATTCTAAGATCAAATCTAACTCTGGTCTGAAATCAGGTTCAGGTCCTAAGACTTCCGCTGTCAATGATAAAAGATTTGAATCAAAGAAGGTCACTAAGCAAGATGTTCCAAAATCGAACCAAGTTTCCAAACAATCTAAACTTGATCACAAACAATCAAAGTCACAATCAAAATCTCCACAAAAGAACCAAGTTAACTTAAAACCGAACATGTTTGTTAATGAAGTTGCTGAAAAAGTTCAAGATGCAGGATTGTCAGAATATTCGAACACCATCTGATGTGAATTGCAAGATACAACCGGATCCAAAAGGCAAATCCGTTGATCAAACACTGTACAGATCGATGATTGGTTCACTGATGTATCTTACTGCGTCAAGACCAGACATTATGTATGTTGTATGTGTGTGTGCCAGATACCAGTCTGATCCAAAAGAGTCGCACCTGGTTGCTGTTAAACGTATTTTTAGATACCTTAAAGGGAAACCGAATCTCGGGTTATGGTATCCTTATGTAGGGAATTTTGAATTATATAGTTATTCTGATAGTGATTTTGGTGGTTGTGCTCTTGACAGGAAATCGACTACGGGTGGATGTCAATTTCTGGGTCCTAGACTTGTTTCTTGGCAATGTAAAAAGCAGACCAACGTTTCTGTATCCACAGCTGAAGCAGAGTATATTGCTGCATCTGCAGGATGTTCTCAAGTTTTGTGGCTACAAAATCAATTGCTTGACTACGGGTTTAACTTTCTCAAAACTCCTATTTACATAGACAATACTGCTGCTATGTTCATTACTGCTAATCCTGTTTGTTGGGGTTATTTGAAGATGTCACTTTCCAAATATATGCGAGTGAAGATATCGAGCATCATCACGAGCAAGCACGGGTGAAGACGTTCATAATTTGTATTTGTCTTAGAATATTTGTGTAATCGTTTTGTGCGTAATTGCACGTTGTTAGGTTACATTGTAAGGTGAATGGTATAGACTATAACTACCATCACTTAGGTCATTTGTTTGGGAGTTGCATACATTTCATTGAATATCCCTTGTAGCCTCTCTATTGATCTAATACAATTCTCCTATTCATATTATCATCAATCTTCATCATACTTTGCATTGATCTTCATGAACATTCAAGCATCAATACGTGATCAGTGAGATTCCGCATCACTGATTGCAAACAACATCACCAAACAATCTCAGATCTAGATCCAAGCTCGGTTCATCTAGCACTATCAATTGGTATCAGAGCTGTTGGGTGATCTTTGATTGTTGTTGTTATTGATGGAATTTTAGCTACCATTAGCTTTGATTCATGTTTGTGTAAAGAACTGCAAAGTTTGAGATCAATTGGTGAAGATTTGACTGAGTTTTTGAAGAAATTATACATGTTCGTCATATTCACTGCTCAAAATTAAGATCCGAAATTTTGTTGATGATTTGAGAAATTGATGATTGAGATATGTTAGAAATCATAATCCTAAGCCTCGTTCATGATCAAACCATTCAGATTTGTTGATTTCAATCCATATTTTGTCATTTTTGTCAAAACCCACTAGTTGTGTTCATCACAAAAAACCCAGATTTGAGTGAGATTTAGCTTGATTCAAGGTAGAAAAACTTTGAAGGAGTGTTAGAAACATCATTCCTAATCTAATACAAGTATTGAATTGAATAAAAACAACAAATATTGAAGAATTGATCTTGTGTTCATCATAATTTTGACTTTGAAAAGTCATTCTGATATGAAGATTTGAAGAATTGACTGATATTTGCCCAGAAACGTATCATAATCTGAAGAAGAATTGAAGAATTAAGTGTTAGGTTGAAGGAAATTTTTCCTAAGTGTTGAAACATCCAAAAATTGCTGAAAAATACAAGTTTACCCGTCTAGGAGGGGCTGAAACGAACAGGGGGGCGAAATCTGTCAGTCTGGGGGGGCAGACACGTCCAAACAGTCCCTGACCCGGCTGGGGGGGCGAAACGCAAAAAATTGCCAAAAAAACACCCAAAATTCATTTCTAAGTGTTTTTAAGTGCTGAATATTCATCCCGAAAACATTATGGGCTGAAATTTTTGTCCAAACCGAGCACTTTTAACAACATATTAGCTCTCATAACCCAAATCATCTTCACAAACACCAAATCTCCCAAAATCAAACATGAAAAACATGATCCAAGAAGAAAATAAAAGAGAAAAGATGTGCACCAAAGAATATTTTGAACAAGTTGAAGAGTGCAAATTATATTCACTTTGGATTTGTGATAAACTAAAGAAAGAAGAAACCATGCACAAGAATCTGAAAGAACAACATGAAATATCTGATAAAAGAATCACATCTCTTGAAGTTTTACTCAAGCAAAAAGAAAAAGAAGCAATGAACATCAGAAACGAAGCTGCAAAATCAAATGAACACTCATCTAGTGTGATCAAAGATTTGCAAGAAGAGATTCTAAAGTTGAAGAAATTGTCTGAGATGTTTAATTCAGAGAACAACATTCTGAAAACAAGTTGCAAGAAGAACAAGAGAAACACGTAAGTCTTCAAGAAGATCACAAAATGTGTGAAGATAGACTCAAATCTCTTACACAGAATGTTGATTCAATGCTTACCGAAAAGCATAATCTGAATGTACAACTTATGGAGCTTACTGACAAACTGAACAGATCACAATCTGATCTTGTGCTTATCAAAGAAGAAGTTGAAAAGGTAAAGTCATCTGAACAAGAAAAAGAAGGATTAGTGCCAACCGGAATTGTTGGATCACTATCTTCTCAAGAAGAAGAAGAAAAGACACAAGAGTTTCAGGCGAAGAAGAAGAAGAAGAAGGTTAGAAGAAAGAAGAGCAAAGCCAAGAAGAACAAGACAAAGGCTGCTTCATCTGATTCTACACCACAGACTCCTTATACTCCAAAGTTTCAAGATTCCGAATCCCCGGGTGATTCAAACAGTGACGTGTACTGTCTAATCTGTGACTCTGAAACTCATCATGTCTCTGATTGTATCTATAGTCAAGGTGTCTTCCCTTATAGCTCAAAAGGTGACAAGTTCAAGACTCATGCTTCTTCAATCAAGCTTCAACAAGATTCAGAGGTCAAAGCTCCTCAAAAACAACAAGACTCAAATGGCAAAGCTTCTCAGAAACAAAGATCTTCAACAGCAAAGGCTTCTCAAAAGCAAAGAAAGAAGTCTCCCTTCAAGGCTCATCAAAAGTATTGTGAAATATGTGAAATGTACAATCACACAACAACGGAATGCTACTACAACAAGTACTGCACCAACTGTCAGATGTACAACCACGACACAATGGAATGTTACTACAACAAGTATTGCTCCATTTGTGACATGGTCAATCACAACACTCAGGATTGCTTCTACAACAAAAACTCAAGGATGAAGCCGAGAAGGTATGTCCAAAGAAATTCATCATCGGCACATTCTGCCAGGTATGTTTCTGATTTTAAATTCTCTAATGGTGATCATTCAAGTGATTCATGGAAACCAAGATCTGTAAGAAAACAAAATCAAACAAATCCATTTTTGCATAAGCAAAATAGTCAACAAAACCGATTTTTGAAAAATAGGTTTAGAAATGACTATGACAGATCTTCCATGAATAATTCTAGACGGGTGTCCAAACCAAAGCATTCCTTTGGTCCCACACAAAAACAGTTGTGGAGAAAAACACCTGTTGAGAATCAAGATGAGCAACGTGCTTCATCAATCGATGGTCCACCAGAAGATGCAATTTATCAAGAAGTTACATATATTGATGATTTCGGACAATCCAAGACCGCAATGGCTTGGATTTCACACTCTAACTAATTTGTTAGTGTGTTAGGGACAGTTATGGAGGCCGGTCAAACAAAGAAAAGAAGACCGTGGCTGATCCCTTATCATGACAAGATACCGAATCTTGTTCATGATGTCTTTCGATGCAACTGACACGAAATGGAATTGGAAACAAAAAGGAATCATTGAAGGAATTTTTAAAAACATTTTCAAAAATCAAACAATGATGGCAGTGCAAGAAACAACCGATGTTTCATTTCGTGTGTTTAGATTAAGTATATTGCATGCACTCTTCATAGTTGATAACATATCTGCCATTTTCTTTTCATTAAACTTTCAATTTTCGTAGAAATTTAAAAGTTTAGGGGGAGATATCATTATTAAAAAAAATGAAAAAAAAATGATAAAACCAGAAAAATCCAAAAATATGTTGAATCTACTTGCACGTACATGAGAAATGATAGCTACACTAGAGTTGTTCAACGCATCATTTTAAACAATAAAGACTGAAGCGTGAAAATTGATGTGCGAGACAGCTCAGACAATTAGACTGAAAAAGTATATTCTTTGATGATTTAACTAAATTCTAATGAGTTTTTGTGGTTGAAACATCTTAGTTCATGTGAAACGTTTATACAAATCAAATAGATGTCTTGTGACGCAACGATATACATCGGGTAATGATGCAATCTATTCAGTGTGATGAACCGCATCGTGAGCTTCTTTGTTGTGGTATCCACAGACCTGAAGTCTCACATGATGTCTCTTTTGAGCTTCAAGATGCAGCAAAAGATTCCAAAATGGAACAAAAAGAGTCTCAAATGTGGACCGTCACCAATCAAATTCCAAAATGGAATTCAGAAGATTCCCAAGGGGAACAATAGGAAAAAGAAAAAAAATTTCAAAAAGGAATTCAAAAGAAGTCCCAAAGTGGATCAAATCCAAATAGAACCCAAATTCCACACTGTTTATGATTGTAAGTGACCTGACGTGTTGAGTTGTTCTCATGATATTTAGATGAGGTGTATAACTTTCTAATGTGCAAAGTATGGGTCACTCAAAACTTATTCCTAATCAACCTAATTGATCATTAAGAATAGAAAAAGTAAGTGTGTCACTTCGAGCTAATTGATTTGTTCAACAATTCATCACTCAATTACTTCACAATTCAAATGTCTATTTTAAAAACTGCAAAACATGTGTTGGATAAATTGCTAGTATGATCTCATTGCAGGTTAAAGATTCAGAATGTAAAGAGAAAATTCCAAAAATATCAAAAACATTGAAAAATTCAAAAAACACCAAAAAGATTGTCATTTTAATATTTTTCTTTTGTGTTGGCAGTTTAACATGTGTTATTGATGTAGGAGTTGTTCATCAAGCAATATCTCATCCGATTGAGAACTTAATCTTTACATTGATGATAAATGCACATTATTGCCTGAGTTTTAATGTTTTTCTTTGAGTTGTAGGAATTGTTTCCATTGCAGAACAAGCTCCCACGCGACTTGAAGATGTTCCTGTTCAAGCCTGATTCCAGTCCAAAGATCTCCAAGTCAGATTGCTGAGTGTTAAGAATCCTCCTCTTAATATCTCATACACAGATCCCATTAACCTCTAAAGCAAAAGTTGAGGGGGAGTATTCTAAGTCAAAGAAGTCTTCTCATTCTACTTCAACCGTTGAAGAAGATCCCGTTGCCGATATATAGATTCACCGGAATCTACTCTCTGCTTATTTCTTTCCATAGCCTCTGATGTTACTCAAAAGGGAGAGAAGGATGCAGATTGCTTGTTGAAAGATAGAGTTTTGATAGCATCATCTTAGGGGGAGTACTGTTGGGTCCTCTTGAAGATAATGCATACCAAAACTTTAAGTTGCTCTCTATACTCGCCACATGAAGATTTAAGCTAATATGTCAGATTTGTAAAGTGTCATCTTAGGGGGAGTACTGTTGGGGTTATTTGAAGATGTCACTTTCCAAATATATGCGAGTGAAGATATCGAGCATCATCACGAGCAAGCACGGGTGAAGACGTTCATAATTTGTATTTGTCTTAGAATATTTGTGTAATCGTTTTGTGCGTAATTGCACGTTGTTAGGTTACATTGTAAGGTGAATGGTATAGACTATAACTACCATCACTTAGGTCATTTGTTTGGGAGTTGCATACATTTCATTGAATATCCCTTGTAGCCTCTCTATTGATCTAATACAATTCTCCTATTCATATTATCATCAATCTTCATCATACTTTGCATTGATCTTCATCATTGTCATCATCTTGACCAACATCACTATCATCTTCTTCTTCATTCTCAGACTCATTTTCATCTTTTGGATGACGAGCAAAGTACTCATCATCATCCAATAAATTGTCAGGCACCTCATCAATCAGGTCCTGTGGATTCACTATCTCACCATGAGAAATATGATGATAAATACCTTCAACATCTTCTTCATTATTTGCTATATCTCTCATATAGGCAAATAGATCCACACTAGGCACATTCCCGATACTCATCTTTCTGTAAGATAGATCGTTCATGTCCTCAGTATATAATATGCCTCCAGTATAACCTTCAGTTCTGATGATAGGATAGGCAACATTGATCATCAGTTGTAAGAATCTCGGGTACATGAGAAACTTAAACCTCTTGCCCTTTACCAAATTAAAAACAAATCCATTCATGATCCATCTTGACATGTTGAATGGTTTATTCTCAGCTATGGCAACAATCGGAGATGCTATATCTGATGGGAAGTTGTCAAAACCTGCACTCCTCCTAGACATGCACTGTTGGACAACATAGCATAACAGCTTAAACTTCTTTCCCAACTTTGCTCTATAAAACTGTGACTTTGGAAATACAGGTGGATGCCCCATATTAACAAAACACGATTGACACTCAGCCATGGTCAACTCATCATTCATTCCCACTTCATCTTCATCAATCCTTAAGGCATTTCTGATTGCTTCTTCAGAAACTGTCAACACCATATCTCTAGAAATATTTCCTCTAACAACAGCAACACCATTATCATCTCTGATCACTTCTGTTGTTCTCCAAAAGCTCTTTATCAATCTTGCATATATGACCGGTTTGGCACACATAGCATACACATACTTTGTCCTCTTTATAAACTTGATCATATCTCTGTAACCATCAGTTTCAGGGATAGATTCATCCAAACATGCCACCAAATTGTGTTTGGGCTCAAACTTCAAATTCTCCATCTGTCAAAACAAACACAAAACAAAAACAAGACACATGTGTTAGATTTTTCATCAATAAACTTCAAATTTTCATAAGTGTTTGAATCAAAAGTTAAGAAGACAAACATTCACATAATCACTTTATTCCTAAATTGATCTAACAAACTGATTTTCATCATTTTGATCAAACAACTTTGAATTTTTAATGATTATACAACATTTATCAATTTTAACAGTTTAACACTTAAGACCACAAATTTGAAAGTTATAAGATGAAGTTGTTTAACATGTTTTAGTTCAGTTTTAACATGGATTTGTCACTTTTAGCACACATTTCATCATTTTGAAGTTTAACATTTAAGAGCTTTCAAAGTTCATCAATGGCGGTTGATAGTAATGAACAATTTTGATTGATTCAGTTGGTTTTAAGGTGTTTTGGTGCAAATGAGTGATTGATTGTTAATGATCGACAGGTTTTACACTTAAAACAACATTCGATTTTGGTTTTAACACACACAATCAAAGTGTCGATTCAATGATCAAAAACACTGTTCATCATCATTTTTCATTTTATCGGTCGATTTGCAGGTTTATCAAGAAAAAATCACAAGGATAATACCTTATTCAATCGATTACACTTGTTACAGAACAACGACTGAATATGATAATCAAAACGATTTAAGTACAGGGGATTTGCTTGAAAGTGAATGTGAAAAATGATAAGTGTTTGTGAAGAGGCGGGTTTTTATATCGTTAAAAATTAGGTCAAACTTGAGGTGCCGGGTCAACAAAAGGGACGGGTAAACATAAAAAGCCCAATAAGCCTTGCCGGGTCAAACACTGTTGATCCGTGTCATGCACTGTTGTGACGGGTCATGTACTGTTGGGACAAGTCACAACATGTGAAACACACTTGACGGATCAAACACTGTAGAGACGGGTAAGTCACTGTGGTGACGGGTAAAGGTTAGGACCAACTACACCTGATGGGTTTTATTCATCACCCGGCAGTATAGTAGTCTTCAAAACATCACCCGGCAACCTTTCTTCATCACCCGGCAACACAATTGCTTTTCTTTCATCCGGCTTGCTTTCTTCATCACCCGGCAACATAGTTGCTTTCATTATCACCCGGCATGCTTTCTTCTTCACACGGCATGCATTCTTCTTCACACGGCAACATAGTTATCTTCTATATTACCCGGCATGCTTTTCTTCATTACCCGGCAACACAGTGTTATACTCTTACACGGCAAGAAGATTTCTCTTTTACCCGGCTGTATAGTGAACACTTGTCACCCGGCAGATATCTATGACTTTCACCCGGCTGTATTTGATATGATCATTGCCCGGTTGTACAGTAGTCATAATATCTTCACCTTTTTCTCAATCACCCGGCTTGTATCAAACTCACAACATTACCCGGCTGAACAGTATGTTCATTACCCGGCTGAATAGTGTTATGATATTCTTTGCCCGGCTACAACACTTTGCGATTTTTCTTCACTTTTCTCGTCTGTTGACTTTTTCAACGGCATTTATTGCACCTGCAAACATTCTCGACACATTAATTAGACAAGATATCCTTAAAAAGAATTTGTCACATTAATTATCAACAACATTAAACAAGACAATAACATTAATTCCAATTAAATTCATTTTTCTTTTTCTTTTTTTTTTTTTAAAATGTTTTTGCACAACCAATTTTTCTATATCCCGAAGCAATTTCATAAAAACAATTTACAAGACCTTGGGTTTGTTTTTAACACATCCAATACTTTTGCTTTTCATACCACATAATCTTGTTCATTCAAAACACACTTATTCAAAAAATATTTTTGGATTTTTGTAGATATTTTTCTTCAAATTATTCTCCCCCTAAACTTGAAATTTCTTGAAATTTTTAAGTTTAACAGGATGTCGATGTGTCAATAATGATTCCAAATGCCTGCACACACAAAGCACACACATTAAAATAAGGACATATGCAATGCAATGAATCAAAATATCGCAGTGAGATCATACCATACATTATCTGAACATGTTTTGCAAGTTTTGAATAGACATTTGACTTATGTTTGATTGAGTGATGATATGAAAACATACCAATTAGCTCGAGTTGACACACTTACTTTTTCAGTATCATGATGATAATGAAGATGATGAAGATAGTGATAATGAAGGTGATAATGATGATGGTGGTGATGATGCTGAATCTGATTCAGAGGAGGCAGAAATTATTGAAACAACTGAACCGATGGAATTGGAGACTGAGAATGTTGAAGTTATTGAACAAGTGGTGATAGAAGAACCTGTTGAGGTTGTGCCTGTTGAGAAGGAGGTAGCAGTTGAAGTTGCTAAACCTATCACTAAACAGTATGTTAGATCTCGAAGATCAAAATCTGTTGTGGAGAAAGTATTGAGTGAGCCTGAAGAGATAAATGTAGTACAGATAGCTCAGGAAGTAATTGCCGAAGCTGAAACTATTGCACAGATAGTTGAAGAAGCTGATGCTGGCATTACTGATCCTATCCTTGTTGATATACCCACCACATCATCCCCCGTTGCAGAAAACATTGAACAAGGTTTGGAGTCTTCACCAAATTTTGTGTCAAGTGTTGAAGAAAATGAGGATAAGAAAAAGATTGTTGAATTAGAGGAAATGGTGGCAAAACTGTTAGAAGCAAATGAATTGTTGAAAGCTTCAAATGAAAGGAAAAAGAAAAGGTTTGAAGATTTTTGGGATATTCATAATCAAAACTTGAAAACTTTCAAAGAATTGGATGCAGATCACCTTAAATTGAAAATTGAACATGATGAGTTGAAAGATAAATTTGATAGATTGAAGGAGGAGCATGAGAATCTGAAGTATGATTATACTGAGTTGAAAGCTGAATGTAATACGCTTGAAGATGAAAAAGAGATGTTGGAGAAATGGCTGGAAGAAACCAAACCGAAGAAATCTGGATCAACATCTGATAAAGATTTTTCAGATGAAGTAGTTGAAATGACTGAAGCTCAAGTACCAAAAGTTTATCTGACTAGAGCACGAGGTACTACAAATGTTGGTATAAGGGTAGAATCTCCAATCATCATTCCCGATGAAGCTGTTGCTGAAACTGTCAATACTGACAAAGCTGAGGGAAAAAGGAAATTAGATGCAGTTCCAGAAATAATGGGTGATGAAGGCACTTCGAAAAAGGCAAGGATTGATGAAACAGTGCAGATTGAGCCGATTCAATCTGTAGCTGAAGTTGAAACTGAGACAGTTGATTTAGCAAAAGTTGATGAGATTGTGACTGGTGCGAAAGATGATAAAACATTTCAGATTGAGCCGATTCAATCTGAAGCTGTTATAGTTGAAGAAATGCCTGAAACTGTTGAAGTGATGGAGAATGTGCCTGAAAATATTGAAGTGATTGAGAATGTGCCTGAAAATGTAGTTGAAGAAGCAAGTCAGTTTGAGCCGGTTCAAACTGACAATGCACCTATGATTGAAGCTTTAAATGATTTGGATGATATAGATTTCACTGAGTCTGAGCCAGAAGCTGAACCAGAAACTAATGTTGATCAAGAGATTCCAGATGACTTAGATCAAAGATTTGCTTATCTTGAGAAGATGAAGTATAATGCTGTGTTTTTGAATGGGCTGACAGTAAGTCAAATTAATGAAGAATATGAAAAGTGTATGATTGCCCAAGACAAAGCCGAAGCTGATAAAAAGGAATTTATCATTGAAATGGGTGAATGGACTCCATTGCAAGAAAGTTTGAATATAGAAGATTTGCCTCCAACTGAATTGTATCATCAAAACCCTGAAGAAATGTCCAGCACAAATATGAGAGATTGGTTGAGCTCGAGGAATTATCTGTACAAGACTCTGAAGAGATTGAAATCTGAGTCTTTGAGGAAAATTGTTGTTAGCTTTATGAAGACGGAGAAAATGTACAATCGTATGTTTT
The DNA here is from genome assembly GCA_030867185.1 of Tagetes erecta. Lineage (NCBI taxonomy): Eukaryota > Viridiplantae > Streptophyta > Magnoliopsida > Asterales > Asteraceae > Tagetes > Tagetes erecta. The sequence goes on from CM061487.1 coordinate 23,140,149, forward strand.
ACTTGGACTACAACAATCCTCAATACTATGAGCTGACTAAAAGATACAAAATTCTTGGACCGAAGGAGATACCGGTGATGGCTTTACCTGAAAATGCTCACAAGAAAAGGCACGAGTTGATAGACATGTTTCCTAGTGAAGTCAAGTCTTATAACATACCGATGGACGTGCGTGAATCATGGCATAAATCAGCCACAGCAGGTGACGTTGTTAGGTCACTGCTGAGCAAGGGTCAGTCGATTGCTGAATTGCTTGATTCAATGATTGTACCAGAAAAGAACAAGAAAGTGAAGATTATTGCATGGAAATACGATGAGGTATTTGATGCGTTCATGATAAAGAGAGTTAATGGTTTATGTGACGTATACCATTACTACTCTAGCATTTTCAAGTTGGAAGTTCAGGATCTGAAAGAGTTGCACAAACTTAGATTGATAAATCATACGCATGCTGAGCGTGGTGATAAATGTGCAATACTGCTTGATGCCGGACTCAGCCGAACACAGAAGTATCTTGATTTCAGAGGTCAACAAGAAGATAGTGCGTATGTGCAAGCAAAGAAAGAAAGAAAGAAAAAGAGGTTGGTTGTTAGTGAAGATATGTACTTGGAAGAATTTTCAGATGAGTATTTTGATAAGGTGACCAATCCAGGATTGAAAGTGATTGACGGTTCACAAGCGACAAAGCCAATACTTAGAGTTTTCTACAATCAAGAAACTTTTGAGTTGAAGCTTGTTCGAAAGTTGGAAGATTGGGATAAAGACATGATTACTTTATTCAGTACCTTTGAGCTGAAGCTGCTGCATCCATCATATATCGATTTTCTACGAAGTTACAGAATGGAGAAATGTAAAGATAAACTGGCTGAAGCAGATAGAAAATTGTTTGTGGTGATGATAGAAGTGATAGCTGCTGCGTCTGAAAAGATTCGAGTACGGAAGGCATTGCTTAATTCTAATCTCGTGAGGGTTGACATACCAGAGATAGAACTTATGAGAATTAGTGCGAAGGGTACTTTGGAGGTGCAAGTCAAAGGACAGGAGATGCCTTTTGAATTTTATGCTAACATTGACTTTGCAGGTTTAAATCTGGATTCACTGAGACGCATGAATGCCTGCCCAATTCTGACAAACGAGTCCAAACCACGACAAGCCAAGATTGCAGAGAAGTTCAAGTCTTGCATTGAAGAAGCACTGAAAGAACAAGAAGAGTTTAAAGGAAAAGAGCTGCTGGATATAAAAGAAGAACCAGAAGATTGGTGAAAGAGATTGATGCTGAACAAAGATGAAAAAGAGTTGAAGATTTTGCTGAAGATTCAAAGATATATCTTAGGGGGAGTACTGTTAGGGCTATTTCCTAGATTAAGATTTACTTTGTATTTTGTTTATATGTTTGTGTATAGTTTAGGGTCTATTTTGTTATTTTCCTTAAACTTGTAATTGTTGCTAAAAGCATGTAGTGAGAGAGTGTGAGGGGAGAGGCTAGATCACATTATTCACGTAAGAGAGAGAACTTAGTGTGTGTGATTTATTTTTCTCCTGCACTTGTATTACAATACTGCTTTGATCATCAATATACAAAGAGAATTATTAGTATGAATTGTGTTAATGATTGAACTGTGTTTGTGTACATGTTATTCTGATCATTGAGCGATATTAACGATCCAATTGAACCTATCACTGTTCAACACTCAAAAACCAAACATATCGAAATTCGGTATCACTTTCTCAGAGACAATTCTGAAAAAGGTTTAATAATTTTGATTAAGGTTCATACCGACAAACAACTGGCAGATCTTTTCACAAAACCTTTCTTGTCAGGACGGTTTGAAATCTTGATTCAATCCATAGGATTAATCAACCATGATTAATTCTATTTTATGAAAAATCAATACAAAATTCAGAAAAATATAAAAACCAAAATATAATAAGTCGATGTCAAGTATGTTTCCTTTGCCTTTTTATTTTATTTTTGCATTGTGAGTGTGCATGAAAAACAAAAACAAACAAAAAGAAAAAGAAAAAGCAAAAAGAAAAGAAATATCATGTCATAAGAATCTATATTGCAAAAAGTGAGAAATGATAGTTACACTAGATATTATCTGTTTCATCCTTTTTAATAATAAAGACTGATAAATGTTAATTGATGTGCGAGACAGCTCAGCCAATTAGACTGAAAATGTAAGTTCATTGTTGACAAATATAAACTTAATGATCTTTGTGTTAAGTCCCTTTGTTATACATGTTTAAATATATATCTTTTGATGCTTTGCTTGTGATGATAGTTGTGCATAATCGGGTAACGATGCAATCTATTCAGTGTGGTGAACCGCATCGTGAGCTTCTTTGTTGTGGTATCCACAGACCTGAAGTCTCACACGAAGTCTCTTTTTGAGCTTCAAGGTGCAGCAAAAGATTCCCAAAGTTGGAACAAAAAGAGTCCCAAATGTGGACCATCACCAAATAAATTCCAAAAAGGAATTCAGAAGATTCCTTCTCATACGCGTATCTGGATTGACTTCATACATTCTTTTTAACTTAGAGTCATAGCAACTACATTTTCTTTTCACATACGATATTGTAGTTTGAAATCATAGTTGATGATTAAAATTTTCATCCATCATCATTGGTGCATATCGAGCTCCTTTTTCTCGAATGCGTGCCTTAAATTCTTATTGTATGATTATATATGACAGACCTTATGTCATAAAGATAGTGTCGCCACACCCTTTTAAAGCAAACACCATCGCATCATGTATTTAGGTCGTGTTCTGCGCAATTTCTTAGCCTCTAGTTTTCCCAAAACATAGGCGATCACCTTATTCAAATACATAACTTTGGGTAATACAAGTACATGCGCATTGCTTAACTTTTCTTTCAATGTCTCAAATGTTTCTACTTGATTCAAACCCTATTTATACTTCACTTTCTTCTATGTGAGTGAATTAGTGAAATATCACTTAGAGAAATCATGAATAAATTTCAGGTAGCATCTAGCTAGTATAAGAAATCTTTAGATTTCTATAGCTGTCTTAGACGCGTTTCGTTTCATCACCACTTCTATACCGGAAGGGTCTACCTAAATTTCTTTGTTATTGATACATAACCTAAAAGTTGATTTTTTTTTTTATTTTTTAACCAAAATTCACACTTAGAGAATTATGTATATTGTCTTTTGTACAACGGCCATCCAGTCTTTCGTACATTGGCTTCTTGAACCTTCACTTGGCGATAGCTAGACCGCAAATCCATTTTAAAGAAGTAACTTGATCCTTGAAGATGAATGCACAAGTCACCAATACATCGTGAGGGATACTTGTTTTCGATCGTCACTCCATTAAATTCTTGGTATTTAGTTAACACATTCGTATTGAATAATCCTTCTACATCATAAATAAGACCGGTGCTCCTAAGAGGACGAGCTAGGTCTTATAAAATCTTTATCTAACAAATCTTGGACTTGTGAAATTAGTTATTTCATCTCAGAAGGCGTCAATCAATATGATGCCTTAGTAGTAGGAGTTGTACATGGCGCCAAGCCAGTATGCAACTTGACTCGTCGATCTGGAGTAAATCCATGTAAGTCTTCTAGGAAACGTTGGGGTATTCGGCTACCACTAAGAAATCCTCAATCTTTCCTTCTTTCCTTTCGGACCTCAAGTACAACATGTATTCTTTGTAACCATGTCGGAGGTACTTGTCCACTCTAATCTTTGAGATTATCTTCGTTGGACTTGCGTAGCAAATGATACTTAATTACCGACTCTCGGTCGTTCAGCACCTCGATCTTCAACGACCTCCGTTCATATATTTATGTATGCGTTATGCTTAGGCAACAGTTCATACCTAGAACTATGTCAAATCTTTCTAATTCATAGGCAAGAGTTCTAGAGAAGCATTCTGCTTATCTATCTTAAGAAAGCAGTTTAACGAAAACTTATATCTTCATTTCTCTGCTTGTTAGCATTTTTTTTGTAATGGAAGGCACAACTAACTAAATCATTAATATAGTTAAACATGAAATAATAGTAATGGACACAAAACTCATATTCACACCAAGACGAATAGTACATTGACATAAGTGTGATTAACATGGATAAACTTGTAACCATGTTATCATGGCCTATAGTCTCATCGGTTCCCATTAGGAAAACCCAAGCATATTCATCTTAGTGATGTTAGTGCCTTTATTCTTGCTACTAGGGTAGCTGTTGTTCTTTTCTGAAAGTTAATACATGTTTCTATTAATGAGTCCTTGTTGTCTGAACTTGTAACACCTTCAGGTGTGAGCTAAAGTCTTTGGTAGAATGCCATTTTCTACCACATCTTTTGAATTCTTGGGCATCAAATCATCCATTATAATTTGTCTTCCTAAACTTGCAACATAGTGGTCTATTTTCATTCAAATTCTTTCAACTTTCCTATCCTACACGTCTTCATCGTTATAACCACTAACATCTCGAGTGATCTCAATCTCTTTTGAAAAGAGTTAGCAGTTGTCTTCAGAGATCAGTTTATACCGAAATATTGTCTTGGCCCCGGGACCAATTCCTTTTCACTCTTTCACGTTTCTTGCCTTCTTCCTGAGCGTCTTTAGCAACACCATTGATGAAGTCCGACATCATTGCGGTAATCTTGACAATGATATTCTGTCATGGTTCAGCATCATTTTCAACTTCTCTTATCTTTTAAATTAGAGGGAGGATTTTTTTTTAAACTTTAGAAGAAATTATCTATAAGCTGGTACTCCAATAGGTTCTCTTTATAGTCCCTTCCGATGGACCATCATGAGTAGCAATCGTAGCCGTCATGCCGCCTTTGTCTTTAGCCAATTACATTTCTAATACCTAAATGGATAATTATCGGTCGTGGTCATAACTTTTCAATATGCAAAAATAAGTCAAGACCTCTACCATGTCTTCTAGTAATAAGGTACCCTACTAAAGCCTATTATATCAAAGAAAATACACGCCATTCAAAAATTAAACAAGACTCAACATAGAGCAGTTAAAAGCAATTGTCTCTAGTACTTATGGCGACTATTCCTCATGGCCTCTATAAGTTCATCATGCTCGCATCTTCTGAAGCATTCACATTCCATGTAAGGGTATAAACTTTAAAGTTCAAAAGTTTCTTTTAACATTATTCGGTACTAACTTAACGTCTTCAATGCTTTATCCTTTTACAATATACTATTCAATAACTTATATTTGAGATTTCATCTTTAGATAAATATCCTTAATTGGTTCATACCAATATGACATCCAATGATGTATATCTAGTTTATTCATCCATATTTTATATGATTACAACTACTCAGCCACACAAAGAACTATCAAGTCTAGGCAAAAACATTAATATGCATAATAGGATCTACTAGGATACGCATGTAACTGTAAATTCACAATTACGTTGATCAAGTGTAATTGTCAATTTACCTCACATGGATATTCTAGTTGTCTCCCTTAATGAGGGTGTTGATATTAGAGTCACATCTTTACTCGCTTAAAGCTTCTAATTCTATAACCTAATTGATTATAATCAACACTAAATTTCATTTATAGTTCAATAATTTAATGGATAAAACTCACAAACTTTCATTGTGTCTAAACCAACATAACAGATGACAAACCAGAACACAGTTTTGTAACAGTATATCCCTAATCACATTAGCTACGTGTGATCAGCCATTTACGCTACTCATGTGTTCCAGTCATGTTCCAACATGCAATTAACTATACTCTTCTAATTTGGCATCAGACAACTTGGCTAACTTGGCAATCCGCAAAATCTTCTCATTCTGTTTAAGTCCAAACACAAATCGCTAGTGTCTGGTTCACTTAAACTACGACTCTGATACCAACCTGTAAGACCCCGTTTTCGGGCCTAGAAGAACAGTTGGTATTTCATAATACATAGCCATTTAAATAGAGTACAGCGGAAGTCATAAAGGTCCATACCTAAAATTTATAAACAGCTATGCACTAAAAGGCTATCTATGCCAAATTTAAGCCTTGCCAAGTAGTCATCCGATGCTTCCATGACTTGTAATGCCATGTCCTAATACTGGGGGTCCTTAATGTGCCTAAAATACATGCTAAAACAAGTCAGCTACAAAGCTGGTGAGTTCATGATAATGACACATAAATCATTTCCTAGAGTATTATTAAATCAATTGTACACAAATCAATTCTGGTTCAAAATGGTTTCCCTACCAAATAACCTTCGCATAATATATATACACATCTGAGTTTCACCTGTTACACTGCAAATGATTGCATTCAATTATAGACGGTACCGACTATACGTATATATATCCCGAGCCATTGTGCTTAATGATTTGTCATAGTACAAGTAATATTAATAATACACAAAAATCATTTGAACTCAAAAACATTCTTAAGCATGTATTTCACCCCAAAACATTTAAAAAGGGGAGAGTTTGGTCATGAAACTCACCTGTGTGAAGCGTGTTAGGAACTCGAAGCTAAGTACATATCTAAGCAAACATAAAGCAACCAACGATCATTCATCAATACTCTTGCCAATTCCTATTAATCCCGGTCCAACTCTTGAACAAGCATACGTACAACCTAAGGGCTTCCGGTGTGTTAGTGAGCGATCTCGAGCTTTTAACAACACATTTATAATACTCATGTACTTCATCGCAACGTCATATCTCGTCTCACTTTCTCGACACAATGTAATGGTTAACCATCCGGTTTATACCTTTCGGGTCACCCCTTAAAAACCGACATGTAATACAAATCAATGCATCATTACATTCGTCTTTCTACTATGAGCATTTATCTAGCCTCGGATCATTCGTACATCCTCATCTATACCAACAAACAACACAACCAAGTTTCCTGTTTTCGATATAGAAACTGTTACAAACTAATCACAGCCAAAACCATAGATATAGACCTCTGATCAGAATTTCCTTCAGTGTATATGTTTATATATGTCTTAAGAAGCTACAGTCCAAAAATCGTCACAATCCAACGGTCGGATCTCCGGGAAAGTGATGATCTTCGGGGCTGTGTTTCCAGAGACGGAAATTCCGATCAGCCACACTATTCGACATAAAAACCGTACCTCTGAGTATTATCTACAAAAACTGAACGGTAGATGTTAACACCTTTGTGTAGCAAACAACGTATCCAAATTTCAGAGACATCCAACGGCTAAAATTTCTGAAACTCGTCCTAGAACCAAGCTGTGTTTTGTGAGCAACACATGCAAACGTGTTTCAGGATATATAAGACATTTTCACGAATTTAAGGATATATTGAGGATAAATGGAGCTTACCATTGCGTTCAGGACGTCGAGAAATGGTTCCGGTCAAATATTACTTTTCCGGCCGCCATCGACCGCCATCGGACCACCGCGAACCACCACCGGCCGCCATCGGACCACCACCGGCCACCTCTCTGCAGTAGCAGCTCTCTCTCTCTACTCTCTCTCACACTATGTGTGTGTTTGTGTTGTTAAATGAAGAAATGAAGCAAATGCTTCATATACATATAGTGTACCCGGCACTCGTACCGCGTAATCCGGCATTACGTACGAACTCGATTTTCTTTGCGTTTTAAATTTTATTTCTTGAATATAATAATCAAGAAACAGAATAAATATTCTCGAGATATTTATTTCGTAATATATTACCTATTTGGTAATAAACTGGCTCTGTACGTGTTAATATCGCGTATTTAACACGTTTAACCGTTTTAGGCATTTTCTCTCTCCAAACTTCCAGTTTTTATACATCTTTACAGGTTCAAATCTTCGGGTGACTCATTTCTATCTTTATTATTTATCTAGCACAACACATCGCTCCGGGTCGGGGTGTCACACGTACATTATACTAACATGCTTTTCAAGGGGCTAATGTGGTATACAGAGTCGTAACATATTCTAAGTTGTCGTGTGATGTTTAAATGACTCAGACCAATTCATTAGGTTTTATATGGAGTTTTAAGGATTCGTGCGGTGTTGTTAGGAGTTTTAACACGTCCTAAGTTATACTAACGTGGTTTTCAAGGTGCTAATATGGCATACAGAGTCGTAACAAATTCTGAGTTGTCGTAATATGTTCAAAGGACTTGGGCGATTTCATTCGGTGTTGTAAGGTGTTGTTTGGAGTTTTAAGGTGTCCTATGTTATAGTAACGTGCTTTTCAAGGTGCTAATATGGCATATAGAGTATTAAGATGTCCTGAGTTGTCGTAATGTTCAAAGGACTCGGGCGATTTCATTAGGTTTATTATGTAGTTTTGAGGTTTCGTACAGTGTTGTAAGGAGTTGTTTGGATTTTTAAGGCATCCTACGTTATACTAACATGCTCTTCAAGGTGCAAATATGGCATGCAGAGTCTTAAGATGTCTTAACTTGTAGTACGATGTTCAAAGGACTCGGACGAATTCATTAGGCGTATTATGGAGTTTTAAGTTTTCATACGTTGATGTAAGGTGTTTTTAGGAGCTGTAAGGAGTCCTACATTATACTAACATGCTTTTCGAGTTGCTAATTTGGCATAATGAGTCGTAAGATGTACTAAGTTGTCGTACGATGTTCAAAGGACTTGTACGAATTCATTAGGATTATTATGGAGTTTTAAGGTTTCGTACGGTACTGTAAGGTGTAGTTAGGAGTTTTGAGGCGTCCTACATTATACTAACATGCTTTTCGAGTTGCTAATGTGGCATAAAGAGTCGTAAGATGTCCTAAGTTGTCGTACGATCTTTAAATGACTCGGACCAATTCATTAGGTTTATTATGGACTTTTAAGGTTTCGTACGGTGTTGTTAGGAGTTTTAAGGCGTTCTAAGTTATACTAACATGCTTTTCAAGGTGCTAATGTGGCATAAAGAGTCGTAAGATGACCTAAGATGTCGCACGACGTTCAAAGGACTCGTACGAATTCATTAGGTTTATTATGGTGCTTTAAGCTTACGTACGGTATTGTAAGGTGTAGTTAGGAGTTTAGAGGTGTCGTACATTATACTAACATGCTTTTCAAGGTGCTAATGTGGTATACAGAGTCGTAACGTATTCTAAGTTGTCATGCGATGTTTAAATGACTCGGACCAATTCATTAGGTTTTATATGGAGTTTTAAGGATTCGTACGGTGTTGTAAGGTGTTGTTAGGAGTTTTAACGCGTCCTAAGTTATACTAACATAATTTTCAAGCTGCTAATATGGCATACAGAGTCGTAACAATTCTGAGTTGTCATACTATGTTCAAAGGACTTGGGCGATTTCCTTCGGTTTATTATGGAGTTTTGAGGTTTCGTACGGTGTTGTAAGGTGTTGTCTGGAGTTTTAAGGCGTACTACGTTATACTAACGTGCTTTTCAAGGCGCTTTTCAAGGCGCAAATATGGCATACAAAACTCTTTACGCCACAGAAGAATACAGAGAGGGTGTGTGGGCGATTTGGGTGAATCCGGCTGTTCTAGAGTTTTTTGCATTAGATCGATCTTGTGTACTTGGCTGCTTGATTCGATCTTGTGTTTAATCGATCTTGTGTAAGTTTTCGGCTGTTCAAGGGGATCCTATTCATTTGCGGCCGAAACCCTAGGTTTTTTCCCATCGATCGATTGAGGTTTGTTTGTTTCTTCTTGGTTTGTTTCTGCTCGTACAACCTGTCCGTTTCTTTGTATGCTTGATGCGACTTTCATATGGTCGATCTTATGTTCGGCTGTATTTGGGTTTCATTGCATCATTTGATTGTGTTCTTCTGGTTGTTTGGCTGAGTTTGTGTGTCTTGTTGCTGAATTGTTGAACTTTGTTCGTTTCCTACTCGATTGGCCTTAATTTTTGTGTAACAATCCTGAGATACATTGGTGAATAACCATTGTATTCGAGCATTGTTAGCGATTATTTGGTGTTAATTGATTAGGTTTGTTTCTTGTTAGTCTGTTGCTTCCAAATTTTCGACGTTCGATTCTGATTGCTTAGTAGGTCTGTGATTAAGGCCGGCTATTTGATTATAGTTTAGCATCTTGATACGAATCCTATTAACCTTTTAAGAATCGTTTGTTGCTGATTTGGATTTTGTGTCTCATATTTTTGTGATCTCATGGGGGGTTTGAATCTGGATCCTTCAAAATTGGCAAGTAAGTTGCTAAAAATTGATGGTAATCCACGTGTTAATATGTTACGTGGGTCACCTAAGGAGAAAGTTGTGAGTAAGCCATCGGTTCTTTGTAATGCAATTAGGGGGTGGCCATTAACAACCTTCAGCCTTCTAAAATGGCTGAATTTTGTCAGGAAAAACCTAGTGGGGATGTAAATTTGACTACTGTGAATCCTAATTTGGCTGAAGTTAATGAGATGGATACGGGTATAATGGGTTCAAAAGTGGTGGATTCTAATATCGATGTTACTGATGCAGTTGTGGATGAGTGTAATCTAAGGTCTAATGGGGCTGAAAAATCGAAAATTCATGAAGGAGGGTGTCAATCTGAAGTTAAGGCTGGTAATTCATATGCTGACATGGTTCAAAAGTCGGGTTCAAACACGGGTTTGTCAGGGTCGCAGGTTAACTTCAGGTACTTGGTAAATGATGAAAAAAGACAGGGATTTGATGTTGTTCTTCCCAAGGAGTCTGTTAGGGAAGTGTGCAATAAACTTGAATTTACTTTGTAAGGCTATTTTCTAGGTGATAGGGTGGCACATCCGGTGGTTGAGTACTTTGTTCGTATGAACTGGAAAAAATTTGGTCTTCAGAAATCTATGATGAATGCGAATGGGTTCTTTTTCTTCAAGTTTGATGACAGGAAAGGTATGATGGATGCTCTGGAAGGTGGTCCTTGGATGATTAGAAACAAACCTATCATACTTAATGTTTGGTCGCCGTCTTCAAAGCTACAGAAGGATGATATCAAGAGGGTGTCAGTTTGGGTTAAGTTGCATGATGTTCCCCTAGTGGCTTACACGGATGTGGGTTTGAGCCCGTTAGTCTCACAAATTGGTACTCCTAGGTTGTTGGACTCGTTTACTACATCAATGTGTACTAATGCTTGGGGCAGAAGCAGTTTTGCTAGGGCACTTGTTGAAATTTCAGCTAACAGGGGTCTTAAGGAAGATATTACTATTGCAGTTCCTGAGTTGGAGGGTGATGGCTTTGGGTCGGCTACAGTGTCGGTGGAATATGAATGGAAACCTCCCAGGTGTGGGCAATGCTGTGTCTTTGGCCACAACGACGATGGATGCCCTTTAATGGTGAACCAGGAGATTAAAGTTACTTCCAATGTTGATAATGATGGTTTCAAGGAGGTGAAAAATAAGAAGACTGCTAAGAAAAATGGACTTCAAATAAAGAAACATCAATTTGAATACCGTCCGGTGGCTAAAAAAGATAGGAAAGATAAGGTTACTAATGGGAATAGGCACAGTGACAATGGCATTAACTTGAAGGAACCTATTGTGGAGAACATCATATCTGCTAACCCATTTGATGTCTTATCGAATGAGGCGGAGAATAGTACAAAGGAGGAGAGAAGGAAGGGGATTGTGGATGATGGTATTGGCCAGTTGGATTCAGACTCAGAGGTTGATGAGGTTCTTGATGTGGATAGTGGTATAGCGAGATTTGTGAAAAGTGGTACACTTGGTGAGACAAACACTTTTAAAGGGGCAAGCACTCCTTCCACATAAGGTCTTAATGGTTAGTATGGTTGCTTGGAACATTAGGGGTTTGAACCAATCCCTAAAACAAAAGGAGGTTCGGCAAGTTGTTAGTGAAAATAAATTGAGTTTGTGTGCTATTTTGGAGTCTCATGTGGAGTTGGATAGACTAATGGGGGTGTGTAACAGAGTGTTTAAAAGGTGGGATTGGACGTCAAAGGGTAACAAGTGTTTGAAGGGGTCCAGGATTATTTTGGGATGGGATCCCATGATTATGGATGTGATGGTTCTTGACCAATCGGATCAGGTTATGCATCTTCAGATTTCCTTTAAGCTTGATAAGAGGAGGTTGTTTTGCTCTGTTGTTTATGCTGCCAATTACTATGTACATAGAAGGGAGTTGTGGGCGAGTTTATGCAGACATAGTCTGGTGGTTAAAGGGGATCCTTGGGTTATGATGGGGGATTTTAATTCTACTCTTTTCTCTCATGATTCATATTTAGGGACGTCATCTTCCTCTATTGGTACGAGAGAGTTTATGGAGTGTGTTAACCAGATAAAGATGATTGATGTTAACAGATCTGGAATGCAATTTACCTGGAATCAAAAACCAAAGCAGGGTAATGGGGTGTTCAAAAAGATTGATAGGGTCATGGCTAATGTTTGCTTTACGGATATCTTTCCTACAGCTGGTGTCACTTTTCATCCGAATGGTATTTCTGACCACTCTCCTTGTATCCTTAGAATTCCGGAAGTAGAATGGTCTAAACCTCCCCCATTTAAATTTGCAAATTTCTTAACTCATAAACCAGAATTCAAAGAGATTGTGGCTGATATTTGGGGTAAGAATATTGGTGGTGTGCACCAATTCAGAGTGGTTAAGAGGCTTAAACTCCTGAAACCTCCTCTTAGAGGTTTATTATTCAAGCAAGGCAATCTTCAGTCTAAGGTTGCTACTATTCGTAGCCAGTCAGAGCAAACCCAACGTTTGATTGATGATGACCCAGTGAATCAGGAGTTACTTGATCGAGAGTCTGAGCTTCTTGTTTCCTTTAAAGTGGCAAGCCTTGATGAAGAGAGATTCTTGAAGCAGAAATCGAAAGTGCACTGGCTTGCTAAAGGGGATGCAAATACTAAGTATTTTCATAACACATTGAAGTGTAGAAACCATAGTGCTCGGATAGATGTCATTACGGATAGCAATGGTATTCTGCATGAGGGGAAAGCGGTTCCCAAGGCTTTTGTGGATCATTATGTGGGGTTTCTGGGGAGGGAGGAGGCGGTTTTAATTCCTATAACTCAGGAGTTGTTTGATGTTCGTATTGATCAGGCGTTGTCGGTTTATATGATTCGAGAGGTTACCACGATGAGATTAAAAGGACTATTTTTGCCTTTGCTGATGATAAGGCTCCTGGGCCTTATGGTTTCACTGCTGCGTTCTATAAGAAGGTGTGGGATATTGTGGGTAATGATATTTGCCTTGCTGTTCAGGATTTTTTTCGTGAGGGGAAATCACTTATTGAGATGAACCATACGTTGATTGCTCTTATTCCCAAGGTTAGTACCCCCTCTTTAATTACGGATTTTAGGCCGATTGCTTGCTGTAATGTTCTGTTTAAGTGTATTACTAAGATTCTTGCAGACAGAATGAAAGTGAGCTTGAATACTATTATTAGTTCCAACCAATCTGCCTTTATTCCGGGTAGGAGAATATCGGACAATATTCTATTGACCCAAGAGCTCATGCACGGATATCACCTTGATAGTGGGCCTCCCAGATGTGCATTTAAAGTTGATATCCAGAAAGCGTATGATACCGTGGACTGGAGATTCTTGAAAATGGTGTTATTGGGTTTTGGTTTTCATCATGTGATGGTTAATTAGGTCATGGTTTGTGTTACCACAGTCTCGTTCTCAATATCTATCGATGGTAGTTTACATGGATATTTTAGGGGGAAACGTGGCCTTCGTCAGGGGGATCCTATGTCCCCTTTTCTATTTACTATGGTTATGGAGATACTTACCTTGGTGTTGAGAAGGGCTGTTTCAATGGACTCTTCCTTTAGATTCCATAACAGGTGTGAGAAGCTCATGTTGATTAATCTGTGTTTTGCGGATGACCTATTCTTGTTTGCTAGAGGTGATTTGAGTTCAACGAAGGCTATCATGAAGTCTTTGACAGATTATACTGGCATGTCTGGGTTGAGTCCGAGTAACCAGAAGAGCACTATCTTTTTCTGTAATATTCCTGTACAAGTAAAGAACAGTATTCTGAATATTATGCCATTTATGGAGGGTAAGTTGCCGGTTAGGTATTTGGGTGTTCCCCTGGTGGCGTCTAGAGTAAGGACTACGGATTGTCGGGTTTTTATTAAAAGAATTGAAAATTGTATTGGTGACTGGAAGAACAAACTGCTTTCTTTTGCTGGGAGATGCCAACTCATTAACGCGGTTATTTCTTCTCTTCATGTCTTTTGGTCCTCTGTGTTCATTCTCCCTATCCGGATTATGCATGATATTGAGGCTAAGATGAGGGATTTCTTATGGGCTCGAGGTCCTTTGAAGAGGAGTCGTGCGAGGGTTTCTTGGAAGGATGTTTGTATGCCTAAAAATGAAGGTGGGCTGGGTATAATTAAGCGCATTAGGGACATGAATAAAGCCCTAATGTCGTTTTATATTTGGAGCATCATTTTGAAACGTCCTTCTGTTTGGGTTGATTGGATCCAGCAATATAGGCTGAAGGGGAGAAATATATGGAGTGTGGAAGTCCCTAGAAACTGTTCTTGGGGTTGGAGAAAGATTCTGCAGCTTCGGCCTTCTATTCGTAAGTTTTTGTGGTCTAAAGTAGGGAATGGTTGTAATACGTCTGTCTGGTATGATATCTGGTTTGAGGGGGGCCCTTTAATTGAGATGCTTTTGAATAGAGACATCAGAAATTCGGGTTTTTCGTTGGAGGATAAAGTGAGTGAAATGTATGTGAATGGTGTTTGGAGATGGCCGACAGTATGGTTAAATTCTCATCCGGTGCTCAATCAAATTAACCAGATGAGGTTAAGCCCGGACATTCTGGATCAGATTTTCTGGAGATCAGGGTCGAATCTGTGCCCTTTCTCAACTAGAGCGGTATGGGACTGTATAAGAGTTCAAAGTAATGTAGTTGACTGGGCTAAAGGTGTTTGGTTTTCTCAGTGTGTTCCGAAGCATGCTTTTCTATTGTGGTTGATGATGAAGGAAAGGTTACTCACTCAAGATAAGATCATATCCCGGGATCTGGGTAGAAGGGGGAATATGAATATGATGTGTTGTCCTTTATGTTGCAGGAACTATGATTCTCAAGACCATCCGTTTTTTGAGTGCTCATTTGCTACAAGAGTTTGGGATCCTATAAAATCTATGGCCAAATTACAACACTTATCGAACCGTAGATCTGATATCATTGCCTGGATAAGGCTGGCGAATACTAAGTCGGTGTTTCATGTGGTTGGTAAACTTTGTATTGCAGCTGCTGTCTATTTGATTTGGCAGGAAAGGAACTACCGGATATTTAAAAACCAGACTCGACCACCGGAAGTTATTTTGGAAGATATACGCAGTACGATTCGATGTAAGTTGTTGGGCCTAAAATTCAAGAACACGGGTCGTGTATGGGCTACTTTGAGGGAGTGGAAGATCGATCGAGGAAGAGATTTGGTTGATGCAAGATGACCTTATGTCGTTTTATTTGATCTAGTTTGGTTTTGTCTAGGCTAGTGGTTGTATTGGTTTTCCTATATTTTTTTTCCTAGCTTTGGGCTTGTTGGTTTATTGTTCACATTCTTGGGGCATGTCCCATGAATGAACTAGTATGGTTTTCTGCCATGCTACTTGTTCTTCCACTTTGATGTTAATATATAGAATCACCGGGGTAACCCTTTACCCAAAAAAATATGGCATACAAAGTCTTCAGATGTCCTAACTTGTAGTACGATATTCAAAGGACTCGGACGAATTCATTAGGCGTATTATGGAGTTTTATGTTTTCATACGGTTATGTAAGGTGTTTTTAGGAGCTGTAAAGCGTCCTACATTATACTAATATGCTTTTCGAGTTGCTAATCTGGCATAAAGTGTCGTAAGATGTCCTAAGTTGTCGTACGATGTTCAAAGGACTCGTACGAATTCATTAGGTTTATTATGGAGTTTTAAGGTTTCGTACGGTGTTGAAAGGTGTTTTTAGGAGCTGTAAGCCGTCCTACATTACACTAACATGCTTTTCGAGTTGCTAATGTCGCATAAAAAGTCGTAAGATGGCCTAAGTTGTCGCACGACGTTCAAAGGACTCGTAAGAATTCATTAGGTTTATTAGGAGCTTTAAGCTTACGTTCGGTATTGTAATGTGGAGTTACGAGTTTTGAGGTGTTGTATATTATACTAACAAGCTTTTTAAGGTGCTAATGTGGTATACAGAGTTGTAGGATAATCTAAGTTGTCGTACGATGTTTAAATGGCTCGGCCCAATACATTAGGTTTATTATGGAGTTTTAAGGTTACGTACGGTGTTGTAAGGTGTTGTTAGGAGTTTTAAGGCATCCTAAGTTATACTAACGTGCTTTTCAAGGTGCTAATATGGCACACAGAGTCGTAACAAGTCCTGAGTTGTCGTACTATGTTCAAAGGCTTGGGCTATTTCATTAGGTTTATTATGGAGTTTTAAGGTCTCGTACGGTGTTAAAAGGTGTTGTTTGGAGTTTTAAGGCGTCCTACGTTATACTAACTTGCTTTCAATGTGCAAATGTGGCATAAAGAGTCGTAAGATGTCCTAAGTTGTCATACGATGTTCAAAGGACTCGTACGAATTCATTAGGTTTATTATGGAGTTTTAAGGTTTTGTACGGTGTTGTAAGGTATTTTTAGGAACTGTAAGTAGTCCTACATTATACTAACATGCTTTTCGAGTTGTTAATGTGGCATATAGAGTCGTAAGATGTCCTAAGTTGTCGTACGATGTTAAAAGGACTCGTACGAATTCATTAGGTTTATTATGGAGGTTTAAGGTTTCGTACAGTGTTGTAATGTGTTTTTAGTAGCTGTAAGGCGTCCTACATTATACTAACATGCTTTTCTAGTTGCTAATGTGGCATAAAGAGTCGTAAGATGGCCTAAGATGTCATACGACGTTCAAAGGACTCTTACGAAATCATTAGGTTTATTATGGAGATTTAAGCTTACGCACGGTATTGTAAGGTGTTGTTAGGAGTTTTGAGGTGTCGTACATTATACTAACATGCTTTTCAAGGTGCTAATGTGGGATACAGAGTCGTAAGATATTCTAAATTGCCGTACGATGTTTAAATGACTCGGCCCAATTCATTAGGTTTATTATGGAGTTTTTTAAGGTTTCGTAAGGTGTTGTAAGGTGTTGTTAAGAGTTTTAAGGTGTCCTAAGTTATACTAACGTGCTTTTCAAAGTGCTAATATAGCAAACAGAGTTGTAACAAGTCCTGAGTTGTCGTACTATGTTCAAAGGACTTAGGGCGATTTCATTAGGTTTATTATCGAGTTTTAAAGTTTCGTACGGTGTTGTAAGGTGTTGTTTGAGAGTTATAAGGCGTCCTACGTTATACTAACGTGATTTTCAATGTGTAAATATTGCATACAGAGTCTTAAGATGTCCTAACTTATAGTATGATGTTCAAAGGACTCGGACGAATTCATTAGGCGTATTATGGAGTTTTAAGTTTTCGTACGATGATGTAAGGTGTTTTTATAAGCTGTAAGGCGTCCTACATTATACTAACATGCTTTTCGAGTTGCTAATGTGGCATAAAGAGTCGTAAGATGTCCTAAGTTGTCGTACGATGTTCCAAGGACTCGTACGAATTCATTAGGATTATTATGGAGTTTTAAGGTTTCGTACGGTATTGTAAGGTGTAGTTAGGAGTTTTGAGGCGTCCTACATTATACTAACATGCTTTTCGAGTTGCTAATGTGGCATAAAGAGTCGTAAGATGTCCTAAGTTGTCGTACAATCTTTAAATGACTCGGACCAATTCATTTAGTTTATTATGGACTTTTAAGGTTTCATACGGTGTTGTAAGGTGTTGTTAGGAGTTTTAGGCGTTCTAAGTTATACTAACATGCTTTTCAAGGTGCTAATGTGGCATGAAGAGTCGTAAGATGGCCTAAGATGTCGCACGACGTTCACAGGACTCTTATGAATTCATTAGGTTTATTATGGATCTTTAAGCTTACGTACGGTATTGTAAGGTGTAGTTAGGAGTTTTGAGGTGTCGTACACTATACTAACATGCTTTTCAAGGTGCTAATGTGGTATATAGAGTCGTAAGATATTCTAAGTTGTCGTGTGATGTTTAAATGACTCGGACCAATTCATTAGGTTTATTATTAAGTTTTAAGGCTTCGTACGTTGTTGTAAGGTGTTGTTAGGAGTTTTAAGGCGTCCTAAGTTATACTAACGTGCTTTTCAAGGTGCTAATGTGGCATACAGAGTCGTAACAAATTCTGAGTTGTCGTACTATGTTCAAAGGACTTGGGTGATTTCATTAGGTTTATTATGTAGTTTTGAGGTTTCGTATGGTGTTGTAAGGTGTTGTTTGGAGTTTTAAGGCGTCCTACGTTATATTAATATGCTTTTCAAGGTGCAAATATGGCATACAGAGTCTTAAGATGTCCTAACTTGTAGTACGATGTTCAAATGACTCGTACAAATTCATTAGGCGTACTATGGAGTTTTAAGTTTTCATACAGTGATGTAAGGTGTTTTTTGGAGCTGTAAGGCATCCTACATTATACTAACATTCTTTTCAAGTTTCAAATGTGGCATAAAGAGTCGTAAGATGTCCTAAGTTGTCGTAAGATGTTCAAAGGACTCGTACGAATTCATTAGGTTTATTATGGAGGTTTAAGGTTTTGTACGGTGTTGTAAGGTATTTTTAGGAGCTTTAAGGCATCCTACATTATACTAACATGCTTTTCGAGTTGCTAATGTGGCATAAAGAGTCGTAAGATGTCTTAAGTTTTCATACAACGTTAAAAGGACGATGTTTAAATGACTCGGACCAATTCATTAGGTTTATTATGGAGTTTTAAGGTTTCGTACGGTGTTGTAAGGTGTTTTTAGGAGCTGTAAGGTATCCTACATTATACTAACATGCTTTTCGAGTTGCTAATGTGGCATAACAGTCGTAAGATGTCATAAGTTGTCATACGATGTTCAAAGGACTCGTACGAATTCATTAGGATTATTATGGAGTTTTAAGGTTTCGTACGGAATTGTAAGGTGTAGTTAGGAGTTTTGAGGCGTCCTACATTATACTAACACGCTTTTCGAGTTGCTAATGTGGCATAAAAAGTCGTAAGATGTCCTAAGTTGTCGTACAATCTTTAAATGACTCGGACCCATTCATTTAGTTTATTATGGACTTTTAAGGTTTCTTACGGTGTTGTAAGGTGTTGTTAGGAGTTTTAAGGCGTTCTAAGTTATACTAACATGCTTTTGAAGGTGCTAATGTGGCATGAAGAGTCGTAAGATGGCCTAAGATGTCGCACGACGTTCAAAGAACTCTTATGAATTCATTAGGTTTATTATGGAGCTTTAAGCTTACGTACGGTATTGTAAGGTGTAGTTAGGAGTTTTGAGGTGTCGTACACTATACTAACATGCTTTTCAAGGTGCTAATGTGGTATACAGAGTCGTAAGATATTCTAAGTTGTCGTGCGATGTTTAAATGACTCGGACCAATTCATTAGGTTTATTATGAAGTTTTAAGGTTTCGTACGTTGTTGTAAGGTGTTGTTAGGAGTTTTAAGGCGTCCTAAGTTATACTAACGTGCTTTTCAAGGTGCTAATATGGCATACAGAGTCGTAACAAATTCTGAGTTGTCGTACTATGTTCAAAGGACTTGGGCGATTTCATTCGGTTTATTATGTAGTTTTGAGGTTTCGTACGGTGTTGTAAGGTGTTTTTTGGAGTTTTAAGGCGTCCTACGTTATACTAATATGCTTTTCAAGGTGCAAATATGGCATACAGAGTCTTAAGAAGTCCTAACTTGTAGTACGATGTTCAAAGGACTCGTACAAATTCATTAGGCTTACTATGGAGTTTTAAGTTTTCATACGGTGATGTAAGGTGTTTTTAGGAGCTGTAAGGCATCCTACAATATACTAACATGCTTTTCGAGTTGCTAATGTGGCATAAAGAGTCGTAAGATGTCTTAAGTTGTCATACGACGTTAAAAGGACGATGTTTATATGACTCGGACCAATTCATTAGGTTTATTATGGAGTTTTAAGGTTTCGTACGGTGTTGTAAGGTGTTTTTTAGAGCTGTAAGGCATCCGACATTATACAAACATGCTTTTCGAGTTGCTAATGTGGCATAAACAGTCGTAAGATGTCATAAGTTGTCATACGATGTTCAAAGGACTCGTACGAATTCATTAGGATTATTATGGAGTTTTAAGGTTTCGTACGGAATTGTAAGGTGTAGTTAGGAGTTTTGAGGCGTCCTACATTATACTAACACGCTTTTCGAGTTGCTAATGTGGCATAAAAAGTCGTAAGATGTCCTAAGTTGTCGTACAATCTTTAAATGACTCGGACCCATTCATTTAGTTTATTATGGACTTTTAAGGTTTCTTACGGTGTTGTAAGGTGTTGTTAGGAGTTTTAAGGCGTTCTAAGTTATACTAACATGCTTTTCAAGGTGCTAATGTGGCATGAAGAGTCGTAAAGATGGCCTAAGATGTCGCACGACGTTCAAAGGACTCTTATGAATTCATTAGGTTTATTATGGAGCTTTAAGCTTACGTACGGTATTGTAAGGTGTAGTTAGGAGTTTTGAGGTGTCGTACACTATACTAACATGCTTTTCAAGGTGCTAATGTGGTATACAGAGTCGTAAGATATTCTAAGTTGTCGTGCGATGTTTAAATGACTCGGACCAATTCATTAGGTTTATTATGAAGTTTTAAGGTTTCGTACGTTGTTGTAAGGTGTTGTTAGGAGTTTTAAGGCGTCCTAAGTTATACTAACGTGCTTTTCAAGGTGCTAATATGGCATACAGAGTCGTAACAAATTCTGAGTTGTCGTACTATGTTCAAAGGACTTGGGCGATTTCATTCGGTTTATTATGTAGTTTTGAGGTTTCGTACGGTGTTGTAAGGTGTTTTTTGGAGTTTTAAGGCGTCCTACGTTATACTAATATGCTTTTCAAGGTGCAAATATGGCATACAGAGTCTTAAGAAGTCCTAACTTGTAGTACGATGTTCAAAGGACTCGTACAAATTCATTAGGCTTACTATGGAGTTTTAAGTTTTCATACGGTGATGTAAGGTGTTTTTAGGAGCTGTAAGGCATCCTACAATATACTAACATGCTTTTCGAGTTGCTAATGTGGCATAAAGAGTCGTAAGATGTCTTAAGTTGTCATACGACGTTAAAAGGACGATGTTTAATGACTCGGACCAATTCATTAGGTTTATTATGAAGTTTTAAGGTTTCGTACGGTGTTGTAAAGTGTTTTTTAGAGCTGTAAGGCATCCGACATTATACAAACATGCTTTTCGAGTTGCTAATGTGGCATAAACAGTCGTAAGATGTCATAAGTTGTCATACGATGTTCAAAGGACTCGTACGAATTCATTAGGATTATTATGGAGTTTTAAGGTTTCGTACGGTATTGTAAGGTATAGTTAGGAGTTTTGAGGCGTCCTACATTATACTAACATGCTTTTCGATTTGCTAATGTGGCATAAAGAGTCGTAAGATGTCCTAAGTTGTCGTACAATCTTTAAATGACTTGGACCCATTCATTTAGTTTATTATGGACTTTTAAGGTTTCGTACGGTGTTGTAAGGTGTTGTTAGGAGTTTTAGGCGTTCTAAGTTATACTAACATGCTTTTCAAGGTGCTAATGTGGCATGAAGAGTCGTAAGATGGCCTAAGATGTCGCACGACGTTCAAAGGACTCTTATGAATTCATTAGGTTTATTATGGAGCTTTAAGCTTACGTACTTTATTGTAAGGTGTAGTTAGGAGTTTTGAGGTGTCGTACACTATACTAACATGCTTTTCAAGGTGCTAATGTGGTATACAGAGTCGTAAGATATTCTAAGTTGTCGTGCGATGTTTAAATGACTCGGACCAATGCATTAGGTTTTTTATGAAGTTTTAAGGTTTCGTACGTTGTTGTAAGGTGTTGTTAGGAGTTTTAAGGCGTCCTAAGTTATACTAACGTGCTTTTTAAGGTGCTAATATGGCATACAGAGTCGTAACAAATTCTGAGTTGTCGTACTATGTTCAAAGGACTTGGGCGATTTCATTCGGTTTATTATGTAGTTTTGAGGTTTCGTACGGTGTTGTAAGGTGTTTTTTGGAGTTTTAAGGCGTCCTACGTTATACTAATATGCTTTTCAAGGTGCAAATATGGCATACAGAGTCTTAAGATGTCCTAACTTGTAGTACGATGTTCAAAGGACTCGTACAAATTCATTAGGCGTACTATGGAGTTTTAAGTTTTCATACGGTGATGTAAGGTGTTTTTAGGAGCTGTAAGGCATCCTACATTATACTAACATTCTTTTTGAGTTTCTAATGTGGCATAAAGAGTCGTAAGATGTCCTAAGTTGTCGTACGATGTTCAAAGGACTCTTATGAATTCATTAGGTTTTTATGGAGGTTTAAGGTTTTGTACGGTGTTGTAAGGTGTTTTTAGGAGCTGTAAGGCATCCTACAATATACTAACATGCTTTTCGAGTTGCTAATGTGGCATAAAGAGTCGTAAGATGTCTTAAGTTGTCATACGACGTTAAAAGGACGATGTTTAAATGACTCGGACCAATTCATTAGGTTTATTATGGAGTTTTAAGGTTTCGTACGGTGTTGTAAGGTGTTTTTTAGAGCTGTAAGGCATCCGACATTATAAAAACATGCTTTTCGAGTTGCTAATGTGGCATAAACAGTCGTAAGATGTCATAAGTTGTCATACAATGTTCAAAGGACTCGTACGAATTCATTAGGATTATTATGGAGTTTTAAGGTTTCGTACGGAATTGTAAGGTATAGTTAGGAGTTTTGAGGCGTCCTACATTATACTAACATGCTTTTCGAGTTGCTAATGTGGCATAAAGAGTCGTAAGATGTCCTAAGTTGTCGTACAATCTTTAAATGACTCGGACCCATTCATTTAGTTTATTATGGACTTTTAAGGTTTCGTACGGTGTTGTAAGGTGTTGTTAGGAGTTTTAGGCGTTCTAAGTTATACTAACATGCTTTTCAAGGTGCTAATGTGGCATGAAGAGTCGTAAGATGGCCTAAGATGTCGCACGACGTTCAAAGGACTCTTATGAATTCATTAGGTTTATTATGGAGCTTTAAGCTTACGTACGGTATTGTAAGGTGTAGTTAGGAGTTTTGAGGTGTCGTACGCTATACTAACATGCTTTTCAAGGTGCTAATGTGGTATACAGAGTCGTAAGATATTCTAAGTTGTCGTGCGATGTTTAAATGACTCGGACCAATTCATTAGGTTTATTATGAAGTTTTAAGGTTTCGTACGTTGTTGTAAGGTGTTGTTAGGAGTTTTAAGGCGTCCTAAGTTATACTAACGTGCTTTTCAAGGTGCTAATATGGCATACATAGTTGTCGTACTATGTTCAAAGAACTTGGGCGATTTCATTCGGTTTATTATGTAGTTTTGAGGTTTCGTACGGTGTTGTAAGGTGTTTTTTGGAGTTTTAAGGCGTCCTACGTTATACTAATATGATAGGTTCAATTGGATCGATAATATCGCTCAATGATCAGAATGATTCATACACAAACACAGTTTAATCATTAACACAATTCGTACTAATAATTCTCTTTTGTATATCACACACACTTAGTTCTCTCTCTAACGTGAATAGTGATCTAGCCTCCCTCCTCACACTCTCTCACTACATGCTTTTAAGCAACAATTACAACTTTAGGGAAAATAACAAAATAGACCCTAAACTATACATAAATGTATAAACAAATACAAAGTAAATCTTAACTAGGAAATAGTCCTAACAGTACTCCCCCTAAGATTTATCTTTGGATTTCAGCAAAATCTTCAAACAGTTTTCATCTTTTTCAGCTTCAATCTCTCTCACCAATCTTCTGGTTCTTCTTTGACATCCAGCAACTCTTTCCCTTTGTATTCTTCTTGTTCTTTCAATGCTTCCTCTATGCATGACTTGAACTTTTCTGCTATCTTTGCTTGTCTTGGCTTTGACTCGTTAGTAAGAATTGGGCAGGCATTCATACGTCTCAGAGAATCAAGAGTTAAACCTGCAAAATCAATGTTAGCGTAAAATTCATAAGGCAGCTCTCTCCCTTTGACTTGCACCTCCAATGTACCCTTCGCAGTTACTCTCATAAACTCTATCTCCGGAACGTCAACTTTCACAAGGTTAGCATTGAGTAATGCCTTCCTTAGTCGTATTTTCTCTGAAGCAGCAGTAATCACCTTAACCATAACCATAAATAATTTTCGATCAGCTTCTGCAACTTTATCCTTACATTTCTCCATTTTGTAAGTTCTCAAATGTTCAATGTATGATGGATGCAATAACTTCAGTTCAAAAGTACTGAATAAAGTGATCATATCCTTGTCCCAGTCCTCCAGATTTCGCACCAGTTTTAATTCAAAAGTTTCCTGATTATAGAAAAACTTAAGAATTGGCTTTGTCGCTTGAGAACCATCAAACACTTTCAACCCCGGATCAGTCACCTTGTCAAAATATTCATCAGAAAATTCTTCTAGGTACATATCCTCACTCACCACTAACTTCTTTTGTTTTCTCTGTTTCTTCGATTGAACATATGCACTGTCCTCCTGTTGACCTCTAAACTCTAAGTATTTCGGCATTCGGCTAATCCCAGCATCAAGCAACATCGCACATTTATCACCACACTCAGCATGCGTGTGATTTATCAGTCTCAGCTTGTTCAACTCTTTCAAATCTTGCACTTCTAACTTGAAAATACTAGAGTAGTAATGGTATACATCGCATAAACCATTTACTCTTTTGATCAGAAAAGCATCAAACACCTCGTCATATTTCCATGCAATAATCTTTACCTTTTTGGATTTTTCCGGTACGATCATTGAATCAAGAAGTTCAGCAACCGACTGACCCTTGCTCAGCAGTGATCTCACAACATCACCTGCTGTGGCTGATTTGTGCCATGATTCACGTACATCCATAGGTATATTATATGACTTGACCTCACTAGGAAACATATCCATCAACTCATGCCTCTTCTTGTGCGCATTCTCTGGTAAAGCCATCACCGGTAACTCTTTAGGTCCGAGAACTTTGTATCTTTTGGTCAGCTCATAGTATTGAGGGTTGTTGTAATCCAGATAAAACATACGATTGTACATCTTCTCCGTCTTCATAAAACTTGCAACAATTTTTCTCAGTGACTCTTGTTTCAACCTTTTCAACGTCCTCTATGGATAATTTCTTGAGCTCAGCCAGTCACGCATATTTCTGCTTGACATTTCTTCAGGGTTTTGATGATAAAGCTCAGTTGGAGGTAAATCATCAATATTTAAACTTTCTTGAAGTGGTGTCCATTCTCCCATTTCAACAATAAACTCCTTCTCATCAGCAGCAGCTTTATCTTGGGCTATCAAACACTTTTCATACTCTTCGTTGATTTGACTCACAGTTAGCCCATTCAGATACACTGGATTGTACTTCATCTTCTCAAGATAAGCAAATCGTTCAGACAAATCAGCAGGAATCTCATCATCTGGATTCGTTTCAGGCTCAGCTTCAGGTTCAGATTCTGTGAAGTCAATATCATCTAAGTCATCTAGTGCCTCTATCATTGGTGCATTGTCAGTTTGAACCGGCTCAAACTGACTTACTTCTTCTGTCATAGTTTCAGGCACATCTTCAACTATTTCAACTACTTCAGGCACTCTTTCAACCAATACAGATTCAGATTGAATCGGCTCAATCTGAACTGTTTTATCAACTTCAGCTTCTATCACAGTTTCATCAACCTTTGTCATTTCTACCACCTCAGTTTCAGCTACAGTCACAGATTGAATCGGCTCAATCTGCACTGTCTCATTAGTTCTTGCTTTCTTCGAAACAGATGCTTCTTCAGTAATCTCCGGCACAGCATCTAACTTTTGTTTTCCCTCAGCCTTGTCAAAATTGACAGTTTCAGCAGCTTCATCTGGAATGACTATTGGAGATTCAACCCTTATGCCCACATTCGTTGTACCACGTGCTCTAGTATAGTAAACTTTTGCTTCTTGAGTAGCTTCAGTCACTTCTATCACTTCATCTGAAAAGTCTTTGTCTGATGTAGACCCTGACTTCTTTGATCGAGTTTCTTCCAACCATTTCTCCAACATTTCTTTTTCAGCATCAAGAGTGTTGCATTCAGCCTTCAACTCTTTATAATCATATTTCAAATTCTCATACTCCTCTTTTAGATTTTCATAATCATCCTTCAACTTTTCATGCTCAGCAGTCAACTTAACATGATCAGCATCCAACTCCTTGAATGTTTTCAGATTCTGATTATGAATAGTCCAGTACTCTTCAAATCTTTTCTTCTTTCTATCATTTGAAGCTTTCAACTGTTCATTCACATCCAATAATTTTTCTACCATCTCTTCTAATTCTGCAATCCTCTTCTTATCCTCATTCTCATCAACACTTGAACCAATTTTTGGCGAAGACTCCAAAGATTGTTCAATGTTTTCGGCAAACGGAGATGATGTGGTGGGTACATCAACTTGAACAGTAATGCCAGCATCAGTGTCATCGACTATCTGTGCAATAGTCTCAACATCGGCCATTACTTCTTTAGCAATCTGAACAACATCTATCTGTTCAGGTTCATCAACACATTCTGTCAAACTAGGTTTCTCAATCAACACTTTCTCAACAACAGATTTGGATCTTCGAGATCTAACATACTGCTTTGTGATGGGCTTAGCAACTTCAACTACCACTTCTTTTTCAGCACAAGTAACCTCAACAGGTTCTTCAATCACAGCAGGTTCAATGACTTTGACATTTTCTGTCTCCAACTCTATTGGTTCAGCAATCTCAATATTCTCTGCCTCCTCTGAAACAGATTCAGCATCATCACCACCATCATTTCCACTATCACCATCTCTATCATTTTCACTATCATCACTTTCTTCTTCTTTTTCGTCCTCAGATTCATCTTCTTCATCTTCTGCATGACGAGCAGCATACTCATCATCATCCAACAGATTGTCAGGCACCTCATCAACAAGGTCCTGTGGATTTACTATCTCTCCATGTGAAATATGATGATAAACTACCTCAACATCTTCCTCATTATTTGCTATATCTCTCATATAGTCAAATAAATCAACACTTGGCACATTCCCGATACTCATCTTCCTATAAGATAGATCGTTCATGTCCTCAGTATACAGTATCCCTCCAACAACTCCTTCATTTCTGATAATGGGATAGGCAACATTGATCATCAACTGCAAGAATCTCGGGTACATGAGAAACTTGAACCTTTTTCCTTTAACCAAATTGAAAATAAACCCATTCATAATCCACTTCGACATATTGAATGGTTTGTTTTCAGCAATTGCTACAATGGGGGATGCTATATCAGATGGGAAGTAGTCAAAACCTGCACTCCTTCTTGACATACACTGTTGAATGACATAGCATAATAATTTCCATTTCTTCCCCAACCTTGCTCGATAAAATTGTGACTTTGGAAATGCAGGAGGATGTCCCATATTCACAAAGCACGCTTGACATTCAGCATTTGTCAACTCATCATTTGCTCCTACCTCATCATCATCTATCCTCAAAGCTGTTCTGATGGCTTCTTCAGAGACAGTCAATACTAACTCTCTTGTAATGTTTCCTCTAACAACAGCCATTCCATCATCATTTCTAATCACCTCAGCTGTCCTCCAAAAACTTTTTATCAATCTTGCATATATGACCGGCTTGGCACACATAGCATACACATACTTTGTCCTCTTGATAAATCTCATCATGTCTCTATATCCTTCAGTCTCAGGAATAGTCTCATCCAAACAAGCAACTAAATTGTGCTTGGGCTCAAACTTCAAATTCTCCATCTGTTAAAACAAAAACAACACACAAACAAGACAAATGTGTTAGATTCTTCATTAATAAATTTCAAATTTTCATAAGTGTTTGAAACCAAAGTTATAAAAGTAAAACATTCACATAATCATTTTAACTCCTAAATTGATCTAACAAACTGATTTTCATCATTTTGATCAAAACAACTTTGAATTTAAATGATCATACAACATTTTGCAATTTAACAGGTTAACACTTAAGAACAAATTTGACATTTGTATGATGAAGTTGTTTATCATGTTTTAGTTCAGTTTTAACAAGGATTTGTCACTTTTAACACATATTTTATCATTTTGAAGTTAAAATTTAAAAACATTCTACAGGTCATTAATGGCGGTTTTGACAGTTATGTGCACATTTGATTGATTCAGTTGATTTTAAGGAATTTTGGTGCAAATGAGTGATTGATTGTTAATGATCGACAGATTTTACACTTAAAACAACATTCGATTTCAGTTTTAACACACAAAATCAAAGTGTCGATTCAGTGATCAAAACACTGTTCATCATTGTTTTTCGTTTTATCGGTCGATTTGCAGGTTTATCAGAATCAAATCACTTAAACAATACCTTATTCAATCGACCAGACTTGTTACAGAACAAACGATTGAATATGATAATCAAACGATTTAAGTGCAGAGGATTTGCTTGAATTTGTGAGTGAAAAATGATAAGTGTTTGTGAAGAGGCGGGTTTTTATATGGTTAAAAATTAGGTCAAAACTTGAGGTGCCGGGTCAACACTTTGGGACGGGTAAGCATAAAAGCCCAATAGGCCTTGACGGGTCAAGCACTGTTGAGACGGGTCATGTACTGTTGGGACGGGTCAAGTACTTGAGACAAATCGCAACATATGACGGGTCAACATATAACATGTGCAAAACACTTGACGGGTCAAACACTGTAGAGACGGGTAAGTCACTGTAGTGACGGGTAAAGGTTAGGAACAACTACACCTTGTTGGTTTTTATTTATCACCCGGCAGTATAGTAGTCTTCACAACATCACCCGGCATCCTTTCTTCATCACCCGGCAACATAGTAATTTACTTCATCACCCGGCATGCTTTCTTCATCACACGGCAAGATAAGACTTCTTTCTTTTACCCGGCTGTATAGTGACACAACTTGTCACCCGGCAAATATCTATGACTTCTTCACCCGGCATAGATTTGACATGTTCATTGCCCGGCCATACACCCGGCTTCACTTCTTTTTCTCAATCACCCGGCTCATATCAGACACAACAACTTTACCCGGCTGAACAGTGTTTTCATTACCCGGCTAAACAGTTGTTTCTGATATCTTGCCCGGCTTCAACACTTTGACAATTTTTCATTTTCTCGTCTGTTGACTTTTTCAACGGCATTTATTGTACCTGCAAACATTCTCGACATATTAATTAGACAAGACATCCTATTTAGGGTTTGTCACATTAAATTCAACAACATTTTAGGGCAACAAAATTAATTCATTAAAAGTTCATTTTCATTTTTCTTCATAAAAATGTTTTTGCACAACCAAAATTTCTTAAAAAACATATCACAAGACTTTGGGTTTGTTTTTAACACATCCAATACCTTTGCTTTTCATACCACATAATCTTGTTCATTCAAAGCACACTTATTTAAAAATATTTTTGGATTTTTGTAGATATTTTTCTTCAATTTATTCTCCCCCTAAACTTGAAATTTCTTGAAATTTTTAAGTTTAACAAGGATGTCGATATATCAATAAAGATTCCATATGCCTGCACACACAAACACACACCTTAAAAATAAAGACATATGCAATGCAATGAATCAAAATATCGCAGTGAGATCATACCACACATTATCTGAACATGTTTTGCAAGTTTTGAATAGACATTTGACTTATGTTTGATTGAGTGATGATATGAAAACATACCAATTAGCTCGAGTTGACACACTTACTTTTTCAGTATCATGATGAGATTAAGGTTCGATTAGAATGACTTATGTGACCCACATGTATACATATGTCAACATATTTCCTTATCAACCACTACTTGAAAGCATATTGCACAAAATCTGGTCACTTACAATCATAAACAGTGTGGAATCTGGGTTCTATTCGGATTTGGTCCACTTTGGGACTTCTTTTTAATTCCTTTTTGGAATTTTTCATTTCCTATCGTTCCCTTTGGGAATCTTCTGAATTCCTTTTTGGAATTTTTGTTTGGTGATGGTCCACATTTGGGACTCTTTTTGTTCCATCTTTGGGAATCTTTTGCTGCATCTTGAAGCTCAAAAGAGACTTCGTGTGAGACTTCAGGTCTGTGGATACCACAACAAAGAAGCTCACGATGCGGTTCATCACACTGAATAGAATGCATCATTACCCGATCAAGCACAACTATCATCACAAGCAAGGCATCAAAAGATATATATCTAGACATGTATAACAAAGGAACTTAACACAAAGATCATTAAATTTATGTTTGTCAACAATGAAACTTACTTTTTCAGTCTAATTGCCTGAGCTGTCTAGCACATCAATTAACATTCATCAGTCTTTATTAAAAATGATGTAACAAATAATGTCTAGTGTAACTATCATTTCTCACTTTGTGCAATATAGATTCTTATGACATGATATTTTTTTTTTAATATTTTGTTTTTGCTTTTCTTTTTCATGCGCACACATAATGCAAACAATAAAATAAAAGACAAAGGAATCAATACTTGACATCGACTTATTATATTTTTGGCTTTTATATTTTTCTGATTTTTGTTTGGTTTTCGAAAAATAGAATCAATCATGATTGATTAATCCTATGGATTGAATTAAAAATTCAAACCGTCCTGACAAAAAGGATTTTGTGAAAAGATCTGCCAGTTGTTTGTCGGTATGAACTTTAATCAAAATTATTAAACCTTTTTCAGAGTTGTCTCTTAAAAAGTGATATCGAATTTCGATATGTTTGGTTTTTGAGTGTTGAACAGGATTAGCAGTAATGAACATAGCAGCAGTATTGTCTATATAAATAGGAGTTTTGAGAAAGTTACACCCGTAGTCAAGCAATTGGTTTTGTAGCCACAAAACTTGAGAACATCCTGCAGATGCAGCGATATACTCTGCTTCAGCTGTGGATACAGAAACGTTGGTCTGCTTCTTGCATTGCCAAGAGACAAGTCTAGGACCCAGAAATTGACATCCACCAGTGGTCGATTTCCTGTCGAGAGCACACCCACCAAAATCACTGTCAGAATAACTATATAATTCAAAATTGCCTTCATAAGGATACCATAACCCGAGATTCGGTTTCCCTTTAAGGTATCTGAAAATACGTTTAACAGCAACCAGGTGCGACTCTTTTGGATCAGACTGATATCTTGCGCACACACATACAGCATACATGATGTCTGGCCTTGATGCAGTAAGATACATCAGTGAACCAATCATCGATCTGTATAGTGTTTGATCCACGGATTTGCCTTTCGGATCCGGTTGTATCTTGCAATTCACATTAGATGGAGTTCGAATAGTCTGACAATCTTGCATCTTGAACTTTTTCAACAACTTCTCAACAAATTTTCATTGGTTGATGAAAATTCCGTCAACTGATTGTTTCACTTGTAATCCAAGAAAGAAGTTAATCTCCCCCATTGAACTCATCTGGAATCTGCACTTCATGATTTCCTCAAATTCTTTGCACATTGACGCACTGGTTGATCCGAAGATAATATCGTCTACATATACTTGAACACATAAGAGTTCTTCATTCTCCCTCTTCATAAACAAAGTTGGATCAATCTGACCTCTTGTGAATCCATGTTCTAGTAAATGCTTAGATAATGTCTCATACCAGATTCTTGGAGCTTGATGTAGACCATATAATGCTTTACTCAACTTGTATACACGATGAGGATAGTCAGGATCTTCAAAACCTGGAGGTTGTCTGACATATACATCATCTGTAATCGGTCCATACAGAAAAGCGCCTTTAACGTCCATTTGGAATACTTTAAACTTCATGAAGGAAGCATATGCAAGAAAGACGCGTATAGCCTCAAGTCGTGCGACCGGAGCGAATACCTCTTCATAATCAATGCCTTCTTCCTGAGTATATCCTTGTGCAATAAGTCTGGCTTTGTTTCTCACAACAATACCACGTTCGTCTGGCTTGTTTTTGTACAACCATCTTGTACCAATCGCATTTTCTCCTTCAGGTAAGTCCACTAATTTCCAAACCTCTTGTTTGCGAAATTGAAGTAACTCCTCTTGCATGGCTTCAATCCAACTATTATCTTGCAACGCCTCTGAAATGTTCTTTGGCACCACTTGAGAAAGAAAACATGAATAAAGACAAACGTTTGCTTGCTCAGTTTGACTTCTTGTAGTTCTCTGATTCAACGGTCCAATAATCTGAGAGACAGGATGTTTCTTGTGAATTCGATGAGTTGGTATATCATCTCCTTGCACTTGACTCTCCATATTAGACTGATTCAGATTTGGTAGATCTTGTAGAATGGAAGAAGTATGCGGAGTGAAATTAGGAACTTGATCCGGTGAATTGATGAAGTAGTCAAACGATTCTGGAACAACTTCAACATTCGGATTCGATGATGGTTGATTCTGAACAGATCCACCATCATTAGGAGACATTTGCGGATTCACATCATCTTCAAGATTGTTTGATTCTTGATCGTCTTGAGAACCAGAAGGACCCGGAGCTTGACTGGATTTGACATGATCAGGATTATGAAATGACATGAACGGATACTCAGAATTGAGATTGCTATCATCGTCATTATCAGAATCATCGCTAAAGCATCCTAAGTCACCTGATTCTTTCCTTGTTTTTCCTGAAAAATCAAACAAGCTAGAATTGAAAGATTTTGATAACGAATCTAAATCAAACAACCATTCGGGACCATGCGCCACTGAGGGAAACGAATTTTCTAAAAACTTTACGTTAATAGTTTCAATAACAGTATTTGTTTTGCTATTAAAAACCCGATAAGCTTTAGAAACAGACGAATAACCAAGGAAAAATCCATCGTCAGATTCTGACTCAAATTTCCCGAGATGATCATTTAAATTTAGAATCGTTACAGGACAACCAAATGCTTTCAAGTAAGAAATATTCGGTTTTCTTCCAAATAACAACTCATAAGATGTTTTCTGTTTATCCTGAACCAATAATGTTCTGTTTTGTACAAAACACGCAGTAGCAATAGCTTCGTCCCAGAATGTGATAGGGATTTTGGCATCTGCGAGCATGGATCTTGCTGCTTCAATCAGTGTCCGATTTTTCCGTTCCGCAACCCCGTTTTGTTGAGGCGTTCTTGGAGCACTAAATTGTCTAGCAATTCCCTTTTCTGCACAAAACAAATCAACATTAGCGTTCTTAAATTCTGTTCCATTATCACTTCTCAAAATTTTGACTTTACAGTCCAACTGATTTTCAACTTTGACAATAAATTCTTTTAACAACTCAGCAGTTTCAGATTTAACATGCAGGAAATAAACCCAAGAAAATCTAGTGAAATCGTCAATTATGACAAAACAGTAAGACTTCTTTCCGATGCTTTGAACATTTGTTGGTCCGAAAAGATCCATGTGTAGCATCTGCAAGGGTTTTGAAATGGAGTTTTCTGGCTTGGAATTAAAAGACATTCGGTGCTGTTTTCCTTTCAAACATGCTGGACAGAGATCAGTTGTAGAGAATTTCTTTGAAGGTATTCCCACAGCATGATTTCCAGTCACTAAACGATTCATGTTTCTGAAGTTTGAATGGCCCAGCCGTCTATGCCAAAGCTGACTCTCATCATTTGAAGCATGTGCAATGAGACAAGTAGTTTCGGTTTCAGCATCAATCTGCGGCATATCAAGCTTGTATACATCACGATCTCTTGGAGCTTTAACCACTACCCATTCATTGTCAATCTTGAAACCTGGTTTGAGTATATAACAGAAAGAATCATCAAATAAAGTTGAATAAGATTTATCACAAATTTGAGATACACTTAGCAAATTAAAGTTCAACTGTGCACAGTAGTTGACTTTATCAAAGCTAATGACCCCATTTGATACAGTTCCTTCTCCAGTTATTTTACCACCAGCATCTCCTCCAAACGCAACATGTGTACCATTCTTCAGCTTAAAGTCTTGAAGCAAGGCATGGTTGCCTGTCATATGCCGGCTACACCCACTATCAACAAACCATGAGTTAATAGGTCTTCTTGGGCGTACCTGCATTTCAACAATCACTTAGTTAGTTTGGTCAACCCAGGCCCACATGGTCTTGGGTTTTCCGAATCTATCTGCAACAGTAACTTGTTGATAATGAAGATTTTGAAAATTTGTTTCATTTGAGAGATTTGGTTGAAAACTGTTTCGCTCATTGGCGTGAATTGATTGCTTTCTTCTTAAAGCAGTGAACCTTTCCTCTAACTTAGGATCTAGGTTATTTTCAAACTTTTGATTTCTTACCATCAAAGCTCTTGGTTTAAAACTGTTAACCTGCACATTTCTTGATGAAAAGTTAGAAACAGAATTGTTTCAATTGAAATTTCTCAAAACCGGAGAATGACTTTGATTCATATTTTGAAAACCAAATGATTTATTTCTTTGAAAATTTGGAAACAGAGTCAATTCTCGTGATGAGTTTGTTCGAAAGAAACAATCCTTTGTGTCATGGTTTCTTCTTTCACAAATATCACAAAATTTGTTATAAAAACATTCTTCTAAAGAATGATTTCTTTTGTCACAGTAACTGCAGTACCTGTTAAAGAAACATTCAGCAGTTGCATGATTATAACGATCACAAATTTCACAATGTTTCTTACTAATTCTAAAGAGCCGATTGTTAACTTTTGATGTAGAACCCACTCGTGATTCATTATCATTTTTGTTCGGTTTTAGATTAACTTGATTCTTTTGTGGAGACTTTGTTTGTGATTTTGATTGCATGGGACTATGATTCGATTTTAAACCATTCTGTTTGGTTACCTTTTTAGATTCAATTCTTTTATCATTGACAGCGGAAGACTTAGGACCTGAACCTGTTTTCAGACCAGAGTTAGATTTGATTGGAGAATTGATTTGGTTACCATAAGAACCGTTCATATCGAAAGTTCCTGCAGACACAAACTTAATTGTTTTACCTTTTGACACTTTCTTTTTGACAGGTTTGACCTTGTCAGTTTTAACACTTTGAACTTTGGTATTGTCATTCGATTTTATGACACTTTTACCTGTTGACTGTTTCGTTTCAGATTGATTGTTTGTTACTTTCGAGTTCTGCTTCTTCGCAGTTGAAACTTCAGCCTTCTTCACTGCATTCTTCTTGATCAGTTGATCAGCAACTTTCGCCTTTCTTCCACCTGATGTACTCAGGATCATTGTATCCTGAAAATTCACCTTCATCCTTCACCGTTTCTTCTGGTTCGGGATTAAGTTTTGGATATTCAACGAGTTGGATTAGAACAGGCTCTAATTTGTTGTCAGATTTGTTGCTTGCTTCATCATCAGCTTCAACTGTCACGTCATCTTCATCTTTCAAACTTTCAATCAACACCTCAGATCCTTCGGATTCGGATTTACTTCTTTGAATTTCTTTTAATTTTCGTTCATTTTCAGGTGAATGATCAAATTCATTGAAGTTTTCAGGTAAGGTTTGAGTGATTGATTTAGGCATTGGTTCATGAGTGAAACCCAAACCTGTTTTGTTTTTGTTACCTCTTTCATTCACAAGTTGTTTGACCATTGTTTTACAACTTTTAACTTTTGTTAATTCAACTTGAGTGACTCATGTGTAACTTTTTCTTGTTCAAAGTTCTTTGTCATTTCTTCAAGTTGTTTGGTAACAAGTTCCAGTTCTTTTAAAGTTTTGTTCCATGATTCTTTTAGTGACAAATTCTTCTCATCAGAAATTTTGTGATCAATTTTAAGTTGTTCATGAATTTTCTCATGTTTGCTTAATTTGTCACCAATTTTAAATGAATGAGTTCGATAATGTTCTACTTGTTGAATGCATTGTTCAGAACATAACCTTTCTTTCACATCAGCAGGCAAAGGCACATAGTTAGGGGGTAAGTCATTACTAACCTTTGGTTGTTCTGTTGATGACGAAGACTCATTGGATGTGACCATTAACGCAACTTCAGTGTCAGATTCTTCAATAGGATCTGATTTTGCACTCCAGTCATATTTCTCTGAATCTTCACTCACATCATCAATCACTTTACTATCTCCTTCTTCAGACCAGTCTTCTTCGATTTCACACACCAGTGCCAAACTTGATGTAAGATCAGATGTGAATTGTTCTGCATATGCACTCCAATCATAACCATCTTTCACACTAACCACCAGTGCTTTAGTTTGATCTTCTGGTTTCTTGCCTTCATCCTTCAGTTCAGGCATGGGAAGACTTTGATATGGTCTTTGATTGAAACGTTGATTCCTGTTTTGATAGCTTGAAGACTGTTGCGAGCTTTGACCTTGACCTTGATTCTGTCCACTTGAACTAGCTTGATCATTAAAATTCTGATTCTTTGGAGCTTTGCATTCTCTAGAAAAATGACCATAACAGTTACAATTGAAACATCTGGCCTTTGATTTGTCAAAACCAACAGTTTTGTTTGCATGTGGCTTGTAGCTTCGGTTAACATATGCATGCTTCTGCGTTCTATATGCAACCATCACCATTTGCCAATTCAGATCCATTTCCTCAACATCATCAGGATCCATCTCAAATAAATCTTGAAGAACAACGTCTATTTGACACAAGTGACTTCCTTGGTATGCTTGAAAGCTTGCCATAAACGCTGTGAATGCACCTTTTGTCTCTTCATCTTGTAACAAGATGTTCATCACATCTTTTACATTTGCTTGCACTGTATTACTCTGTTTTTCTGATTGATTCTGACTTTGACTTTGAGCTCTAGGTGGAGATTGAGGTTGAGAATAAGTTGGTGAACTTGGAAAGTATGATGAATCAGTATAGAAACTTGCGCCAACAAATAAGTCACCCTCATCTTCAAACTTAGTTGCATCTTGTGAAAGAAAGGCATTCTCCACAGTATTAGCAGGATTCACAACATATTTGTATTGTGCATGTGAACCAGTTCTATAAGTGTTTCTAGAACCCTCATCAATCTCTACCTCTTCAATCTTTGCAATGAGCAAATCCAAATCCATCGGAAACTTTTCAGTATGTTTCAGTAGTGTCACAGTCTGTTTCCATGACGATGGAAGTGCACATAATAATCTGTCATTCAGGTCTTGGAGATCAGTCTTCGCACCCGCATTGGTCATTTCAGTAGTCAGATGAACAAGCCTATTCATCATCTGGTGCACGGACTCTCCAGCAATGTGTTCAAATAACTCCAACTGTCTCTTCAGCTTTTGTTTCTTGAGACTTCTGAGTTGTTCACGTCCTTCACATATCAACTTTAAGGCTTTGAACAATGTATAACCTGTTTGATAGGTGTCCAACCTTGACAGTACTTGTAGTGGCAAACCCTTACACATCAAAGAATATGCTTTGCTATCATTCTTTACTTTCCTCAAATCTTCTGCTGACAAGTTATCCTCTGGATAAGGTTCAGTAGAGTCTTTGGTATAGGTACTTGCACTATCTGGAGCTGTCTGTGTAGGTATGTGAGGACCCTTGTCAATTGATTTCCAAAGATCATTGTCTATTGAGCAGAGATGATGCTTCAGTCTAATTGTCCAATTCTTGAAATCTGCACGATTAACAAGTCTAGGAACACGGTTATCAGAGTCATCATTAGGTGCCATTTAAAAAGATTTAAAAAAAATATTTTTGGTTTTTGGTGATTTTTGAAAAGAAACAGTTAAATACTAAAATAAAGACAAGTAATTAAAGACAAGATAAGAAACAAGGATTAAAACAACTAAAATTGAGTCACACGGCTGAACAGTGAAACTTTCTTTTTCACCCGGCTGAACAGTAGCTTTTGTTCTTCACCCGGCAGAGAAAAAGTCTTCACCCGTCTAAACAGTCACACGGCTCAACAGTTGCAACACTTGTATTCTTTACCCGGCAGAATAGTTACCCGGCAGAATAGTATTAACCTTGACACGGCAATAACACTTGACCCGGCTTGAATCTTGATACGGTAGAAAGGCTTTACCCGGCTGAACAGTTGACGATCACACGGCAAAGTTGTTTACCCGGCTACACAGTTATCGATCACCCGGCAGAATTGTTAATCACCCGGCGTAACAGTGTGTCACCCGGCACAACAGTACTTGATCCGGCTGAACAGTAACACCTTTTTCACGTCAAATTCTTTACCCGTCTAGCACAAATTCCTTTACATGGCTGCACAGGACCTAATTGTTCTTCAATCTAAGTCTAAAGGAAATTGTCTAAGTCAAATTTGTTACCCGACTAGTTAATCTTCAACCAGTTCATACTGTTCATCATCATCTTCATGAGAATTTTTCTGGGTTTATCAAAAACTTGTCCAATTCGTTCAAAATTCACACACAAGCAGTGAAATAGTCCGATTAACAATCCCTAATCTCAATCAATCCAAAACATGATCAAATTTTGATGAATTTGAACAAAATTCGATCGAACAGTAACTTTTTCAATCTTCTTAATTCCTCAGATCTGATGATAATCTGATGGAATTTGCACAATTGTTGTGAATTAGGAGTGATTGCGATGATAAATCACAACTAAAAACAGCAACAATTCATTCAGATCATGATTTTTGAGCAATATTGTAGTGTTTTGCTTGA
Organism: Tagetes erecta; assembly: GCA_030867185.1. Classification (NCBI taxonomy): domain Eukaryota; kingdom Viridiplantae; phylum Streptophyta; class Magnoliopsida; order Asterales; family Asteraceae; genus Tagetes; species Tagetes erecta. Next base: position 23,178,687 of record CM061487.1, read on the forward strand.
TGAATAGCGAAGAACACAGTACCAATGGCTCTGATACCAATTGATAGGTTCAATTGGATCGATAATATCGCTCAATGATCAGAATGATTCATACACAAACACAGTTTAATCATTAACACAATTCATACTAATAATTCTCTTTTGTATATTGATGATCAAAGCAGATTTGTAGTACAAATGCAGGAGAAAGTAAATCACACACACTTAGTTCTCTCTCTAACGTGAATAGTGATCTAGCCTCCCTCCTCACACTCTCTCACTACATTCTTTTAAGCAACAATTACAACTTTAGGGAAAATAACAAAATAGACCCTAAACTATACATAAATGTATAAACAAATACAAAGTAAATCTTAACTAGGAAATAGTCCTAACATAATATGCTTTTCAAGGTGCAAATATGACATACAGAGTCTTAAGATGTCCTAACTTGTAGTACGATGTTCAAAGGACTCGTATAAATTCATTAAGCGTACCATGGAGTTTTAAGCTTTCATACGGTGATGTAAGGTGTTTTAGGAGCTGTAAGGCGTCCTACATTATTCTAACATTCTTCTCTAGTTTCTAATGTGGCATAAAGAGTCGTAAGATGTCCTAAGTTGTCGTACGATGTTCAAAGGACTCGTACGAATTCATTAGGTTTATTATGGAGGTTTAAGGTTTTGTACGGTGTTGTAAGGTGTTTTTAGGAGCTGTAAGGTATCCTACTTTATACTAACATGCTTTCCGAGTTGCTAATGTGGCATAAAGAGTCGTAAGATGTCTTAAGTTGTCTTAAGACGTTAAAAGGACGATGTTTAAATGACTCGGACCAATTCATTAGGTTTATTATGAAGTTTTAAGGTTTCGTACGATGTTTAAAGGTGTTGTTAGGAGTTTTAAGGCGTCCTAAGCTATACTAACGTACTTTTTCAAGGTGCTAATATGGCATACAGAGTCGTAACAAATTCTGAGTTGTCGTACTATGTTCAAAGGACTTTGGCGATTTCATTCGGTTTATTATAGAGTTTTGAGGTTTCGTACGCTGTTGTAAGGTGTTGTTTGGAGTTTTAAGGCGTTCTACGTTATACTAAGGCGTCCTACGTTATACTAACGTGCTTTTCAAGGTGTTAATATGGCATACAGAGTCAAACAAGTCCTGAGTTGTCGTACTATGTTCAAAGGACTTGCAGATTTCATTAGGTTTATTATGGAGTTTTAAGGTTTCGTACGGTGTTGTAAGGTGTTGATTGGAGTATTAAGGTGTCCTACGTTATACTAACGTGGTTTTGAAGGTGCTAATATGGCATACAGAGTCTTAAGATATCCTTACTTGTAGAGTCTTAAGATATCCGTACATTATACTAACGTGCTTTTCAAGGTGCTAATATGGCATACAGAGTCATAACAAGTCCTGAGTTGTCATACTATGTTCAAAGGACTTGGATATTTCATTAGGTTTATTATGGAATTTTAAGGTTTCGTACGGTGTTGTAAGGTTTGATTGGAGTTTTAAGTCGTCCTACGTTATACTAACGTGTTTTTCAAGGTGCAAATATGGCATACAGAGTCTTAGGATGTCCTAACTTGTAGTACGATGTTTAAAGGACTCGGACGAATTCATTAGGCCTATTATGGAGTTTTAAGTTTTCGTACGTTGATGTAAGGTGTTTTTAGGAGCTGTAAGGCGTCCTACATTATACTAACATGCTTTTCGAGTTGCTAATGTGGCATAAAGAGTCTTAAGGTGTCCTAAGTTGTCGCACGACGTTCAAAGGACTCGTTCGAAATCATTAGGTTTATTATGGAGCTTTAAGCTTACGTACGGTATTGTAAGGTGTACTTAAGGGTTTTGATGTGTCGTACATTATACTAACATGCTTTTCAAGGTGCTAATATGGTATACAGAGTCGTAAGATATTCTAAATTGTCGTACGATGTTTAAATGACTCGGACCAATTCATTAGGTTTATTATAGAGTTTTAAGGTTTCGTACGGTGTTGTAAGGTGTTGTTAGGAGTTTTAAGGCGTCCTAAGTTATACTAACGTGATTTTCTAGGTGCTAATATGGCAAACAGACTCATAACAAGTCCTGAGTTGTCGTACTATGTTCAAAGGACTTGGGCGATTTCATTAGGTTTATTATCGAGTTTTAAGGTATCATACGGTGTTGTAAGATGTTGTTTGGAGTTTTAAGGCGTCCTACGTTATATTAACGTGATTTTCAATGAGTAAATATGGCATACAGAGTCTTAAGATGTCCTAACTTGTACTACGATGTTCAAAGGACTTGGACGAATTCATTAGGCGTATTATGGAGTTTTAAGTTTTCATATGGTGATGTAAGGTGTTTTTAGGAGCTGTAAGGCGTCCTACAATATACTAACATGCTTTTCAAGTTACTAATGCGGCATAAAGAGTCATAAGATGTCCTAAGTTGTCGTACGATGTTCAATGACTCGTACGAATTCATTAGGTTTATTACGGAGTTTTATGGTTTCGTACGGTGTTGTAAGGTGTTTTTTGGAGCTGTAAGGCATCGTACATTATACTAACATGCTTTTCGAGTTGCTAATGTGGCATAAAGAGTCGTAAGATGTCCTAAGTTGTCGTACGACGTTCAAAGGACTCCTACAAATTCATTAGGTTTATTATGGACTTTTAAGTTTACGTACGGTATTGTAAGGTGTAGTTAGGAGATATGAGGTGTCGTACATTATACTAACATGTTTTTCAAGGTGCTAATGTGGTATGCAGAGTCGTAAGATATTCTAAGTTGTCGTATGATGTTTAAATGACTCTGACCAATTCATTAGGTTTATTATTGAGTTTTAAGGTTTCGTACGGTGTTTTAAGGTGTTGTTAGGAGTTTTAAGGCGTCCAAAGTTATACTAACGTGCTTTTCAAGGTGCTAATATGGCAAACAGAGTCGTAACAGGTCCTGAGTTGTCGTACTATGTTCAAAGGACTTGGGAGATTTCATTCGTTTTATTATGGAGTTTTGAGGTTTCCTACGTTGTTGTAAGGTGTTGTGTGGAGTTTTAAGGCGTCCTACGTTATACTAACGTGCTTTTCAAGTCCTTGAAACTCCATAATAAACCTAATGAATTCGTACGAGTCCTTTTAACGTCGTACGTCAACTTAGGACATCTTACGACTCTTTATGCCACATTAGCAACTCGAAAAGCATGTTAGTATAATGTAGGACGCCTTACAGCTCCTGAAAAACACCTTACAACACCGTACGAAACCATAAAACTCCATAATAAACCTAAGTCCGAGTCCCTTGAACATCACATGACAACTTAAGACATCTTACGAATCTTTATTCCACATTTGCAACACAAAAAGCATGTTAGTTTAATGTAGGACGCCTTACAGCTCCTAAAAACACCTTACATCACGGTACGAAAACTTAAAACTCCATAATACGCCTAATGAATTCGTCCTAATCCTTTGAACATCGTACTACAAGTTAGGACATCTTAAGACTCTGTATGCCATATTAGCACCTTGAAAAGCATGTTAGTATAACGTAGGACGCCTTATAACTCCAAACAACACCTTATAACACCGTACAAAACCTCAAAACTACATAATAAACCGAATGAAATCACCCAAGTCCATTAAACATAGTACAACAATTCATAACTTGTTATGACTCTGTATGCCATATTAGCACCTCGAAAAGCACGTTAGTATAACATAGGACGCCTTAAAACTCCTAACAACACCTTACAACACCGTACAAAACCTTAAAACTCCATAATAAACCTAATGAATTGGTCCGAGTCATTTAAACATTGTACGACAACTTAGAATATCTTACGACTCTGTTTACCACATTAGCACCTTGAAAAGCTTTTTAGTATAATATACCACACCTCAAAACTCCTAACTACACCTTACAATACCGTAGCTATGCTTAAAACTCCAAAATAAACCTAATGAATTTGTACGAGTCCTTTGAACATTGTACGACAACTTAGGACATCTTACGACTCTTTATGCCACATTAGCAACTCGAAAAGCATGTTAGTATAATGTAGGACGCCTTACAGCTCCTAAAAACACCTTACAACACCGTACGAAACCTTAAAATCCATAATAAACCTAATTAATTCATACGAGTCCTTTGAACATCGTACGACAACTTGGGACATCCTACGACTATTTATGCTACATTAGCAACTCGAAAAGCATCCTAGTATAATGTTGGACGCCTTACAGTTCCTAAAAACACCTTACATCACCGTAAGAAAACATAAAACTCCATAATACGCCTAACGAGTTTGTCCGAGTCATTTGAACATCGTACTACAAGTTAGGACATCTTAAGACTCTGTATGCTATATTAGCACCTTGAAAAGCACGTTAGTATATCGTAGGACGCCTTAAAACTCCAAACAACACCTTACACACCGTACGAAACCTCAAAACTACATAATAAACCGAATGAAATCGCCCTCGTCCTTTGAACATAGTACGACAATTAAGAACTTGTTACGACTCTATATGCCATATTAGCACCTTGAAAAGCTTGTCAGTATAATATACGACACCTCAAAACTCATAACTACACCTTACAATACCGTACGTAAGCTTAAAACTCCATAATAAACCTAATGAATTTGTACGAGACCTTTGAACATCGTACGACAACTTAGGACATCTTACGACTCTTTATGCCACATTAGCAACTCGAAAAGCATGTTAGTATAATGTAGGACGCTTTACAGCTCCTAAAAACACCTTACAACACCGTACGAAACCTTAAAACTCCATAATAAACCTAATGAATCCGTACGAGTCCTTTGAACATCGTACGACAACTTAGGACATCTTACGACTATTTATGCCACATTATCAACTCGAAAAGCATGTTAGTATAATGTTGGACGCCATACAGCTCCTAAAAACACCTTACATCACCGTACGAAAACATAAAACTCCAAAATACGCCTAATGAATTTGTCCGAATCCTTTGAACATCGTACTACAAGTTAGGACATCTTAAGACTCTGTATGCTATATTAGCACCTTAAAAGCACGTTAGTATATCGTAGGATGCGTTAAAACTCCAAACAACAACTTACAACACCGTACGAAACCTCTAAACTACATAATAAACCGAATGAAATTGCCCTAGTCCTTTGAACATAGTATGATAATTAAGAAGTTGTTACGACTCTGTATGCTATATTAGCACTTTGAAAAGAACGTTAGTATAACTTAGGATGACTTAAAACTCTTAACAACACCTTACAACACCGTACAAAACCTTAAAACTCCATAATAAACATAAAGAATTGGTCAGAGTCATTTAAACATCGTACGACAACATAGAATATCTTATGACTTTGTATACCACATTAACACCTTGAAAAGCTTGTTAGTATAATATACGACACCTCAAAAGTCCTAACTACACCTTACAATACCGTACGTAAGCTTAAAACTCCATAATAAACCTAATGAATTCGTACGAGTCCTTTTAACGTCGTACGTCAACTTAGGACATCTTAGGACTCTTTATGCCACATTAGCAACTCGAAAAGCATGTTAGTATAATGTAGGACGCCTTACAGCTCCTAAAAACACCTTACAACATCGTACGAAACCTTAAAACTCCATAATAAACCTAATGAATTTGTAGGAGTCCTTTGAACGTCGTACGACAACTTAGGACATCTTACGACTCTTTATGCCACATTAGCAACTCGAAAAGCATGTTAGTATAATGTACGACGCCTTACAGCTCCAAAAAACACCTTACAACACCGTACGAAACCATAAAACTCCGTAATAAACCTAATGAATTCGTACGAGTCATTGAACATCGTACGACAACTTAGGACATCTTACGACTCTTTATGCTATATTAGCACCTTGAAAAGCACGTTAGTTTATCGTAGGATGCCTTAAAACTCCAAACAACACCTTACAACACCGTATGAAACCTCAAAACTACATAATAAACCGAATGAAATCGCCCTAGACCTTTGAACATAGTACGACAATTAAGAACTTGTTACGACTCTGTATGCCATATTAGCACCTTTAAAGCACGTTAGTATAACTTGGGACGACTTAAAACTCCTAACAACGCCATACAACACCGTACAAAACCTTAAAACTCCATAATAAACTTAATGAATTGGTCCGAGTCATTTAGACATTGTACTACAACATAGAATAACTTTCGGCTCTGTATACCACATTAGCACCTTGAAAAGCTTGTTAGTATAATATACGACACCTGAAAACTCCTAACTACACCTTACAATAACGTACGTAAGCTTAAAACTCCATAATAAACCTAATCAATTCGTACGAGTCCTTTTAAAGTCGTACGTCAAGTTAGGACATCTTACGACTCTTTATGCCACATTAGCAACTCGAAAAGCATGTTAGTATAATGTAGGACGCCTTACAGCTCCGAAAAATACCTTACAACATCGTACGAAACCTTAAAACTCCATAATAAACCTAATGAATTCGTACGAGTCCTTTGAACATCGTACGAGTCCTTTGAACATCGTACGAGTCCTTTGAACATCGTACGACAACTTGGGACATGTTACGAATATTTATGCCACATTAGCAACTCGAAAAGCATCTTAGTATAATGTTGGACGCCTTACAGTTCCTAAAAACACCTTACATCACCGTACGAAAACATAAAACTCCATAATACGCCTAATGAATTTGTCCGAGTCCTTTGAACATCGTACTACAAGTTAGGACATCTTAAGACTCCGTATGCTATATTAGCACCTTGAAAAGCATGTTAGTATATCGTAGGACGCCTTAAAACTCCAAACAACACCTTACAACACCGTACGAAACCTCAAAACTACATAATAAACCGAATGAAATTGCCCTAGTCCTTTGAACATAGTATGATAATTAAGAACTTGTTACGACTCTGTATGCTATATTAGCACTTTGAAAAGAACGTTAGTATAACTTAGGATGACTTAAAACTCTTAACAACACCTTACAACACCGTACAAAACCTTAAAACTCCATAATAAACATAAAGAATTGGTCAGAGTCATTTAAACATCGTACGACAACATAGAATATCTTATGACTTTGTATACCACATTAACACCTTGAAAAGCTTGTTAGTATAATATACGACACCTCAAAAGTCCTAACTACACCTTACAATACCGTACGTAAGCTTAAAACTCCATAATAAACCTAATGAATTCGTACGAGTCCTTTTAACGTCGTACGTCAACTTAGGACATCTTAGGACTCTTTATGCCACATTAGCAACTCGAAAAGCATGTTAGTATAATGTAGGACGCCTTACAGCTCCTAAAAACACCTTACATCATCGTACGAAAGCTTAAAACTCCATAATACGCCAAATGAATTCGTTTGAGTCATTTGAACATCGTACGACAACTTAGGACATCTTACGACTCTTTATGCCACATTAGCAACTCGAAAAGCATGTTAGTATAACGTAGGACGCCTTAAAACTTCAAACAACACCTTATAACACCGTACGAAACCTCAATACTACGTAATAAACCGAATGAAATAGCCCAAGTCCTTTGAACATAGTACGACAATTCAGAACTTGTTACGACTCTGTATGCCATATTAGCACATTGAAAAGAACGTTAGTATAACTTAGGATGACTTAAAACTCTTAACAACACCTTACAACACCGTACAAAATCTTAAAACTCCATAATAAACCTAATGAATTGGTCAGAGTCATTTAAACATTGTACGACAACATAGAATATCTTACGACTCTGTATACCACATTAGCACCTTGAAAAGCTTGTTAGTATAATATACGACACCTCAAAAGTCGTAACTACACCTTACAATACCGTACGTAAGCTTAAAACTCCATAATAAACCTAATGAATTCGTACGAGTCCTTTTAACGTCGTACGTCAACTTAGGACATCTTACGACTCTTTATGCCACATTAGCAACTCGAAAAGCATGTTAGTATAATGTAGGACGCCCTATAGCTCCTAAAAACACCTTACATCATCGTACGAAAACTTAAAACTCCATAATACGCCTAATGAATTCGTCTGAGTCCTTTGAACATCGTACGACAACTTAGGACATCTTACGACTCTTTATGCCACATTTTTTTTGGGTAAAGGGTTACCCTGGTGATTCTATTATAAAGACAACCGTCAATGAAGTACAAGTAGTGTGGATGTGTTCCTCACTAGTTCATATGTGGGACAAACCCCCACATATGTAAACAAAAAAGATAACTAACCAGTACAATCCAAACAAACTAGTCTACCACAGATAAACGATCTAATAGAAAGAAACTAACAAAACCAAAGCATCAACCGCCATCATCAAATATGAACGCTCCACCCTTGGAAATCCTCCTCCAAAACCCGAGCAAACTATTATCCATTGGAAACCACATGAGAAGAGGAGCTTTCCCCTGATTTATCTCTAGATATATCTCTTATTTCATCAAAGATATCTTCAACCTCTTCCTCATCCAAGACCTCAAGCACCTCTCTTCCCAATTTATCCTTTGCTTTGCTAGACTCCAACGCCCCCCCATTCTTCACATATTCTGAATCTAAAGCACTAAAGGACTTTTGTACTTGGATCTTCAGGGGATCTCTACCTTTACCAGCCGAATTAGTGGGTCTTGGTCCCAACATTTTCTTGTAATCGAATGCTCGATATTCAAATTTTGGTTTCTCGTTGGTAACGTGGAACCCACTTTTGTTATCCTTTTTCCTCCCCTTTACTTCAGTAAACCCATCCCTATTAACCTTTGGTTTAGTGGCAGTATTAGGTTTAGCACTAACTTCTTCTGGTTTAGATGTAGGACGAACCTGTTTAGGACAATCATCATTTAGATGTCCAAACACACAACACTGCGAACACCTAGGGGGCGTCCATTCATACTCCACACCCACACTCTCAATAGCGTATTTATCTCCATCCACATCTGGAATAGCCATAGTTAGCACATCCTTAAACTCATGCTCTGCTGAAATTTCAATAAGAGCCCTTGCATAACTACTTCTACCCCAACTTTCAGAACACATAGTAGCAGTGTAGGAATCTAGTAACCTTGGAGAACCAATCTTTGAGGCAAGCATGCTTAATCCATCATCCGTATAAGCTGCAATAGGCACATCATGCAATTTAACCCAAACCGCCACTTTCCTAATGTCTTCTTTTTTAAGGACAGTCATAGGAGACCATGTATTTAGAACGATCGGTTTATTGCGAATTAGCCAAGGTCCCCCTTCAAGCACAGCAAGCATACTTTTGTTATCAACAAATTTGAAGAAAAAGAAGCCATTAGCATTCATCATACATTTTTGCAGCCCATACTTCTTCCAATTTGTTTTCACAAAATGCTCAACAACCGGATATGCAACTCTATCTCCTAGAAAATACCCATATAAAGTGAAAGCTAATTTATCTTGGACAATTTTAACCGATTCCCTAGGGAGAACCACATCAACACCTTGTTGTGTATCCAAAGACTCCAAAAAACGAAAATGAATGCTACTTTTTGACGTACCGGATTGTAGAGTAGCAGCATAAGAATTCACTTTAGGCTCAATAATCTGGTCACTAGTGGCAGCCTCATTTTCTTTGTCAGATAAAGTTACAGCTTGTTTATCACTTTGAACATCCTCTTGATTTATAATCTTACCACGACGAGGAAGACGAACACCATCAATATTCACCACCTTCCGAGCAATACCCTCAATTTTTGGCTCAGTATTCTCTACAAATCTTACTTTTCGAGCACTGATAGGTTTGGGACTAATTTCCGTCTCCATATAGCTGATTATTGAGTCGAAACCCTAATTCGTAATGAACCAGGTTTCAAACAATTTCAGCCTCCACAAACCCTAATTTGCAACCCCACAACACTCAAATTCCGTTATACCAATACGCAAAGCAGATTTGAAACCCTAATTCGTAATGAACCAAGGGTTTGTTTACATCAGCCGTTTAAGATGATCGTGACCCGACCAATGCAAACCCAGCCGTTTGATACAAACCCTAGATGTCGAACCAAAATAACGCAGCAATTTTTCAACAAAAAACAAACGAAATAGCTATCTAACCAGAAAATCAGCACCGAAGAACCTTCATTCAATGTTGTAATTGATCAGATTAATACCATGAAGGGAGACTTCGAATCAATAATCCAGAAAAACGATCAGATCTAGAGTTTCAAAGATGAAACCCTAGAAATCGCCCAAATCGCCCATAGACCAACGGTGTTTTTTTTGGTGATTCCAAAATTTCATCTCTTTATGCCACATTAGCAACTCGAAAAGCATGTTAGTATAACGTAGGACGCCTTAAAACTTCAAAAAAACACCTTATAATACCGTATGAAACCTCAAAACTACGTAATAAACCGAATGAAATTGCCCAAGTCCTTTGAACATAGTACGACAATTCAGAACTTGTTACGACTCTGTATGCCATATTAGCACATTGAAAAGCACGTTAGTATAACTTAGGACGCCTTAAAACTCCTAACAACACCTTACAACACCGTACAAAACCTTAAAACTCCATAATAAACCTAATGAATTGGTCTGAGTCGTTTAAACATTGTACGACAACATAGAATATCTTACGACTCTGTATACCACATTAGAACCTTGAAAAGCTTGTTAGTATAATATACGACACCTAAAAAGTCCTAACTACACCTTCCAATACCGTACGTAAGCTTAAAACTCCATAATAAACCTAATGAATTCGTACGAGTCCTTTTAACGTCGTACGTCAACTTAGGACATCTTACGACTCTTTATGCCACATTAGCAACTCTAAAAGCATGTTAGTATAATGTAGGACGCCTTACAGCTCCTAAAAACACCTTACATCATCGTACGAAAACTTAAAACTCCATAATACGCCTAATGAATTCGTCCGAGTCCTTTGAACATCGTACGACAACTTAGGACATCTTACGACTCTTTATGCCACATTAGCAACTCGAAAAGCATGTTAGTATAACGTAGGACGCCTTAAAACTTCAAAAAACACCATATAACACCGTACGAAACCTCAAAACTACGTAATAAACCGAATGAAATTGCCCAAGTCCTTTGAACATAGTACGACAATTCAAAACTTGTTACGACTCTGTATGCCATATAAGCACATTGAAAAGCACGTTAGTATAACTTAGGACGCCTTAAAACTCCTAACAACACCTTACAACACCGTACAAAACCTTAAAACTCCATAATAAACCTAATGAATTGGTCTGAGTCGTTTAAACATTGTACGACAACATAGAATATCTTACGACTCTGTATACCACATTAGAACCTTGAAAAGCTTGTTAGTATAATATACGACACCTAAAACGTCCTAACTACACCTTACAATACCGTACGTAAGCTTAAAACTCTATAATAAACCTAATGAATTCGTACGAGTCCTTTTAACGTCGTACGTCAACTTAGGACATCTTACGACTCTTTATGCCACATTAGCAACTCGAAAAGCATGTTAGTATAATGTAGGACGCCTTACAGCTCCTAAAAACACTTACATCATCGTACGAAAACTTAAAACTCCATAATACGCCTAATGAATTCGTCCGAGTCCTTTGAACATCGTACGACAACTTAGGACATCTTACGACTCTTTATGCCACATTAGCAACTCGAAAAGCATGTTAGTATAACGTAGGACGCCTTAAAACTTCAAAAAACACCTTATAACACCGTACGAAACCTCAAAACTACGTAATAAACCGAATGAAATTGCCCAAGTCCTTTGAACATAGTACGACAATTCAGAACTTGTTACGACTCTGTATGCCATATTAGCACATTGAAAAGCACGTTAGTATAACTTAGGACGCCTTAAAACTCCTAACAACACCTTACAACACCGTACAAAACCTTAAAACTCCATAATAAACCTAATGAATTGGTCTGAGTCGTTTAAACATTGTACGACAACATAGAATATCTTACGACTCTGTATACCACATTAGAACCTTGAAAAGCTTGTTAGTATAATATACGACACCTAAAACGTCCTAACTACACCTTACAATACCGTACGTAAGCTTAAAACTCCATAATAAACCTAATGAATTCTTACGAGTCCTTTTAACGTCGTACGTCAACTTAGGACATCTTACGACTCTTTATGCCACATTAGCAACTCGAAAAGCATGTTAGTATAATGTAGGACGCCTTACAGCTCCTAGAAACACTTACATCATCGTACGAAAACTTAAAACTCCATAATACGCCTAATGAATTCGTCCGAGTCCTTTGAACATCGTACGACAACTTTGGACATCTTACGACTCTTTATGCCACATTAGCAACTCGAAAAGCATGTTAGTATAACGTAGGACGCCTTAAAACTTCAAACAACACCTTATAACACCGTACGAAACCTCAAAACTACGTAATAAACCGAATGAAATTGCCCAAGTCCTTTGAACATAGTACGACAATTCAGAACTTGTTACGACTCTGTATGCCATATTAGCACATTGAAAAGCACGTTAGTATAACTTAGGACGCCTTAAAACTCCATAATAAACTTAATGAATTGGTCCGAGTCATTTAAGCATTGTACGACAACATAGAATATCTTACGACTCTGTATACCACATTAGCACCTTGAAAAGCTTGTTAGTATAATATACGACACCTCAAAAGTCCTAACTACACCATACAATACAGTACGTAAGCTTAATTAAAACTCCATAATAAACCTAATGAATATGTACGAGTCCTTTTAACATCGTACGTCAGCTTAGGACATCTTACGACTCTTTATGCCACATTAGCAACTCGAAAAGCATGTTAGTATAATGTAGGACGCCTTACAGCTCCTAAAAACACCTTACATCATCGTACGAAAACTTAAAACTCCATAATACGCCTAATGAATTCGTCCGAGTCCTTTGAACATCGTACGACAACTTAGGACATCTTACGACTCTTTATGCCACATTAGCAACTCGAAAAGCATGTTAGTATAACGTAGGACGCCTTAAAACTTCAAAAAACACCTTATAACACCGTACGAAACCTCAAAACTACGTAATAAACCGAATGAAATTGCCCAAGTCCTTTGAACATAGTACGACAATTCAGAACTTGTTACGACTCTGTATGCCATATTAGCACATTGAAAAGCACGTTAGTATAACTTAGGACGCCTTAAAACTCCTAACAACACCGTACAAAACCTTAAAACTCCATAATCAACCTAATGAATTGGTCTGAGTCGTTTAAACATTGTACGACAACATAGAATATCTTACGACTCTGTATACCACATTAGAACCTTGAAAAGCTTGTTAGTATAATATACGACACCTAAAACGTCCTAACTACACCTTACAATACCGTACGTAAGCTTAAAACTCCATAATAAACCTAATGAATTCGTACGAGTCCTTTTAACGTCGTACGTCAACTTAGGACATCTTACGACTCTTTATGCCACATTAGCAACTCGAAAAGCATGTTAGTATAATGTAGGACGCCTTACAGCTCCTAGAAACACTTACATCATCGTACGAAAACTTAAAACTCCATAATACGCCTAATGAATTCGTCCGAGTCCTTTGAACATCGTACGACAACTTTGGACATCTTACGACTCTTTATGCCACATTAGCAACTCGAAAAGCATGTTAGTATAACGTAGGACGCCTTAAAACTTCAAACAACACCTTATAACACCGTACGAAACCTCAAAACTACGTAATAAACCGAATGAAATTGCCCAAGTCCTTTGAAAATAGTACGACAATTCAGAACTTGTTACGACTCTGTATGCCATATTAGCACATTGAAAAGCACGTTAGTATAACTTAGGACGCCTTAAAACTCCATAATAAACTTAATGAATTGGTCCGAGTCATTTAAGCATTGTACGACAACATAGAATATCTTACGACTCTGTATACCACATTAGCACCTTGAAAAGCTTGTTAGTATAATATACGACACCTCAAAAGTCCTAACTACATCATACAATACAGTACGTAAGCTTAATTAAAACTCCATAATAAACCTAATGAATATGTACGAGTCCTTTTAACATCGTACGTCAGCTTAGGACATCTTACGACTCTTTATGCCACATTAGCAACTCGAAAAGCATGTTAGTATAATGTAGGACGCCTTACAGCTCCTAAAAACACCTTACATCATCGTACGAAAACTTAAAACTCCATAATACGCCTAATGAATTCGTCCGAGTCCTTTGAACATCGTACGACAACTTAGGACATCTTACGACTCTTTATGCCACATTAGCAACTCGAAAAGCATGTTAGTATAACGTAGGACGCCTTAAAACTTCAAAAAACACCTTATAACACCGTACGAAACCTCAAAACTACGTAATAAACCGAATGAAATTGCCCAAGTCCTTTGAACATAGTACGACAATTCAGAACTTGTTACGACTCTGTATGCCATATTAGCACATTGAAAAGCACGTTAGTATAACTTAGGACGCCTTAAAACTCCTAACAACACCTTACAACACCGTACAAAATCTTAAAACTCCATAATAAACCTAATGAATTGGTCTGAGTCGTTTAAACAATGTACGACAACATAGAATATCTTACGACTCTGTATACCACATTAGAACCTTGAAAAGCTTGTTAGTATAATATACGACAACTAAAACGTCCTAACTACACCTTACAATACCGTACGTAAGCTTAAAACTCCATAATAAACCTAATGAATTCGTACGAGTCCTTTTAACGTCGTACGTCAACTTAGGACATCTTACGACTCTTTATGCCACATTAGCAACTCGAAAAGCATGTTAGTATAATGTAGGACGCCTTACAGCTCCTAAAAACACTTACATCATCGTACTAAAACTTAAAACTCCATAATACGCCTAATGAATTCGTCCGAGTCCTTTGAACATCGTACGGCAACTTTGGACATCTTACGACTCTTTATGCCACATTAGCAACTCGAAAAGCATGTTAGTATAACGTAGGACGCCTTAAAACTTCAAACAACACCTTATAACACCGTACGAAACCTCAAAACTACGTAATAAACCGAATTAAATTGCCCAAGTCCTTTGAACATAGTACGACAATTCAGAACTTGTTACGACTCTGTATGCCATATTAGCACATTGAAAAGCACGTTAGTATAACTTAGGACGCCTTAAAACTCCATAATAAACTTAATGAATTGGTCCGAGTCATTTAAGCATTGTACGACAACATAGAATATCTTACGACTCTGTATACCACATTAGCACCTTGAAAAGCTTGTTAGTATAATATACGACACCTCAAAAGTCCTAACTACACCATACAATACAGTACGTAAGCTTAATTAAAACTCCATAATAAACCTAATGAATATGTACGAGTCCTTTTAACGTCGTAGTCAGCTTAGGACATCTTACGACTCTTTATGCCACATTAGCAACTCGAAAAGCATGTTAGTATAATGTAGGACGCCTTACAGCTCCTAAAAACACCTTACATCATCGTACGAAAACTTAAAACTCCATAATACGCCTAATGAATTCGTCCGAGTCCTTTGAACATCGTACGACAACTTAGGACATCTTACGACTCTTTATGCCACATTAGCAACTCGAAAAGCATGTTAGTATAACGTAGGACGCCTTAAAACTTCAAAAAACACCTTATAACACCGTACGAAACCTCAAAACTACGTAATAAACCGAATGAAATTGCCCAAGTCCTTTGAACATAGTACGACAATTCAGAACTTGTTACGACTCTGTATGCCATATTAGCACATTGAAAAGCACGTTAGTATAACTTAGGACGCCTTAAAACTCCATAATAAACTTAATGAATTGGTCCGAGTCATTTAAGCATTGTACGACAACATAGAATATCTTACGACTCTGTATACCACATTAGCACCTTGAAAAGCTTGTTAGTATAATATACGACACCTCAAAAGTCCTAACTACACCATACAATACAGTACGTAAGCTTAATTAAAACTCCATAATAAACCTAATGAATATGTACGAGTCCTTTTAACGTCGTAGTCAGCTTAGGACATCTTACGACTCTTTATGCCACATTAGCAACTCGAAAAGCATGTTAGTATAACGTAGGACGCCTTAAAACTTCAAACAACACCTTATAACACCGTACGAAACCTCAAAACTACGTAATAAACCGAATGAAATTGCCCAAGTCCTTTGAACATAGTACGACAATTCAGAACTTGTTACGACTCTGTATGCCATATTAGCACATTGAAAAGCACGTTAGTATAAGTTAGGACGCCTTAAAACTCCATAATAAACTTAATGAATTGGTCCGAGTCATTTAAGCATTGTACGACAACATAGAATATCTTACGACTCTGTATACCACATTAGCACCTTGAAAAGCTTGTTAGTATAATATACGACACCTCAAAAGTCCTAACTACACCATACAATACAGTACGTAAGCTTAATTAAAACTCCATAATAAACCTAATGAATATGTACGAGTCCTTTTAACGTCGTAGTCAGCTTAGGACATCTTACGACTCTTTATGCCACATTAGCAACTCGAAAAGCATGTTAGTATAATGTAGGACGCCTTACAGCTCCTAAAAACACCTTACATCATCGTACGAAAACTTAAAACTCCATAATACGCCTAATGAATTCGTCCGAGTCCTTTGAACATCGTACGACAACTTAGGACATCTTACGACTCTTTATGCCACATTAGCAACTCGAAAAGCATGTTAGTATAACGTAGGACGCCTTAAAACTTCAAAAAACACCTTATAACACCGTACGAAACCTCAAAACTACGTAATAAACCGAATGAAATTGCCCAAGTCCTTTGAACATAGTACGACAATTCAGAACTTGTTACGACTCTGTATGCCATATTAGCACATTGAAAAGCACGTTAGTATAACTTAGGACGCCTTAAAACTCCTAACAACACCTTACAACACCGTACAAAATCTTAAAACTCCATAATAAACCTAATGAATTGGTCTGAGTCGTTTAAACATTGTACGACAACATAGAATATCTTACGACTCTGTATACCACATTAGAACCTTGAAAAGCTTGTTAGTATAATATACGACAACTAAAACGTCCTAACTACACCTTACAATACCGTACGTAAGCTTAAAACTCCATAATAAACCTAATGAATTCGTACGAGTCCTTTTAACGTCGTACGTCAACTTAGGACATCTTACGACTCTTTATGCCACATTAGCAACTCGAAAAGCATGTTAGTATAATGTAGGACGCCTTACAGCTCCTAAAAACACTTACATCATCGTACGAAAACTTAAAACTCCATAATACGCCTAATGAATTCGTCCGAGTCCTTTGAACATCGTACGGCAACTTTGGACATCTTACGACTCTTTATGCCACATTAGCAACTCGAAAAGCATGTTAGTATAACGTAGGACGCCTTAAAACTTCAAACAACACCTTATAACACCGTACGAAACCTCAAAACTACGTAATAAACCGAATGAAATTGCCCAAGTCCTTTGAACATAGTACGACAATTCAGAACTTGTTACGACTCTGTATGCCATATTAGCACATTGAAAAGCACGTTAGTATAACTTAGGACGCCTTAAAACTCCATAATAAACTTAATGAATTGGTCCGAGTCATTTAAGCATTGTACGACAACATAGAATATCTTACGACTCTGTATACCACATTAGCACCTTGAAAAGCTTGTTAGTATAATATACGACACCTCAAAAGTCCTAACTACACCATGCAATACAGTACGTAAGCTTAATTAAAACTCCATAATAAACCTAATGAATATGTACGAGTCCTTTTAACATCGTACGTCAGCTTAGGACATCTTACGACTCTTTATGCCACATTAGCAACTCGAAAAGCATGTTAGTATAATGTAGGACGCCTTACAGCTCCTAAAAACACCTTACATCATCGTACGAAAACTTAAAACTCCATAATACGCCTAATGAATTCGTCCGAGTCCTTTGAACATCGTTCGACAACTTAGGACATCTTACGACTCTTTATGCCACATTAGCAACTCGAAAAGCATGTTAGTATAACGTAGGACGCCTTAAAACTTCAAAAAACACCTTATAACACCGTACGAAACCTCAAAACTACGTAATAAACCGAATGAAATTGCCCAAGTCCTTTGAACATAGTACGCCAATTCAGAACTTGTTACGACTCTGTATGCCATATTAGCACATTGAAAAGCACGTTAGTATAACTTAGGACGCCTTAAAACTCCTAACAACACCTTACAACACCGTACAAAATCTTAAAACTCCATAATAAACCTAATGAATTGGTCTGAGTCGTTTAAACATTGTACGACAACATAGAATATCTTACGACTCTGTATACCACATTAGAACCTTGAAAAGCTTGTTAGTATAATATACGACAACTAAAACGTCCTAACTACACCTTACAATACTGTACGTAAGCTTAAAACTCCATAATAAACCTAATGAATTCGTACGAGTCCTTTTAACGTCGTACGTCAACTTAGGACATCTTACGATTCTTTATGCCACATTAGCAACTCGAAAAGCATGTTAGTATAATGTAGGACGCCTTACAGCTCCTAAAAACACTTACATCATCGTACGAAAACTTAAAACTCCATAATACGCCTAATGAATTCGTCCGAGTCCTTTGAACATCGTATGGCAACTTTGGACATCTTACGACTCTTTATGCCACATTAGCAACTCGAAAAGCATGTTAGTATAACGTAGGACGCCTTAAAACTTCAAACAACACCTTATAACACCGTACGAAACCTCAAAACTACGTAATAAACCGAATGAAATTGCCCAAGTCCTTTGAACATAGTACGACAATTCAGAACTTGTTACGACTCTGTATGCCATATTAGCACATTGAAAAGCACGTTAGTATAACTTAGGACGCCTTAAAACTCCATAATAAACTTAATGAATTGGTCCGAGTCATTTAAGCATTGTACGACAACATAGAATATCTTACGACTCTGTATACCACATTAGCACCTTGAAAAGCTTGTTAGTATAATATACGACACCTCAAAAGTCCTAACTACACCATGCAATACAGTACGTAAGCTTAATTAAAACTCCATAATAAACCTAATGAATATGTACGAGTCCTTTTAACATCGTACGTCAGGTTAGGACATCTTACGACTCTTTATGCCACATTAGCAACTCGAAAAGCATGTTAGTATAATGTAGGACGCCTTACAGCTCCTAAAAACACCTTACATCATCGTACGAAAACTTAAAACTCCATAATACGCCTAATGAATTCGTCCGAGTCCTTTGAACATCGTTCGACAACTTAGGACATCTTACGACTCTTTATGCCACATTAGCAACTCGAAAAGCATGTTAGTATAACGTAGGACGCCTTAAAACTTCAAAAAACACCTTATAACACCGTACGAAACCTCAAAACTACGTAATAAACCGAATGAAATTGCCCAAGTCCTTTGAACATAGTACGACAATTCAGAACTTGTTACGACTCTGTATGCCATATTAGCACATTGAAAAGCACGTTAGTATAACTTAGGACGCCTTAAAACTCCTAACAACACCTTACAACACCGTACAAAATCTTAAAACTCCATAATAAACCTAATGAATTGGTCTGAGTCGTTTAAACATTGTACGACAACATAGAATATCTTACGACTCTGTATACCACATTAGAACCTTGAAAAGCTTGTTAGTATAATATACGACAACTAAAACGTCCTAACTACACCTTACAATACCGTACGTAAGCTTAAAACTCCATAATAAACCTAATGAATTCGTACGAGTCCTTTTAACGTCGTACGTCAACTTAGGACATCTTACGACTCTTTATGCCACATTAGCAACTCGAAAAGCATGTTAGTATAATGTAGGACGCCTTACAGCTCCTAAAAACACTTACATCATCGTACGAAAACTTAAAACTCCATAATACGCCTAATGAATTCGTCCGAGTCCTTTGAACATCGTACGACAACTTTGGACATCTTACGACTCTTTATGCCACATTAGCAACTCGAAAAGCATGTTAGTATAACGTAGGACGCCTTAAAACTTCAAACAACACCTTATAACACCGTACGAAACCTCAAAACTACGTAATAAACCGAATGAAATTGCCCAAGTCCTTTGAACATAGTACGACAATTCAGAACTTGTTACGACTCTGTATGCCATATTAGCACATTGAAAAGCACGTTAGTATAACTTAAGACGCCTTAAAACTCCATAATAAACTTAATGAATTGGTCCGAGTCATTTAAGCATTGTACGACAACATAGAATATCTTACGACTCTGTATACCACATTAGCACCTTGAAAAGCTTGTTAGTATAATATACGACACCTCAAAAGTCCTAACTACACCATACAATACAGTACGTAAGCTTAATTAAAACTCCATAATAAACCTAATGAATATGTACGAGTCCTTTTAACGTCGTACGTCAGCTTAGGACATCTTACGACTCTTTATGCCACATTAGCAACTCGAAAAGCATGTTAGTATAATGTAGGACGCCTTACAGCTCCTAAAAACACCTTACATCATCGTACGAAAACTTAAAACTCCATAATACGCCTAATGAATTCGTCCGAGTCCTTTGAACATCGTACGACAACTTAGGACATCTTACGACTCTTTATGCCACATTAGCAACTCGAAAAGCATGTTAGTATAACGTAGGACGCCTTAAAACTTCAAAAAACACCTTATAACACCGTACGAAACCTCAAAACTACGTAATAAACCGAATGAAATTGCCCAAGTCCTTTGAACATAGTACGACAATTCAGAACTTGTTACGACTCTGTATGCCATATTAGCATATTGAAAAGCACGTTAGTATAACTTAGGACGCCTTAAAACTCCTAACAACACCTTACAACACCGAACAAAACCTTAAAACTCCATAATAAACCTAATGAATTGGTCCGAGTCATTTAAACATTGTACGACAACATAGAATATCTTACGACTCTGTATACCACATTAGCACCTTGAAAAGATTGTTAGTATAATATACGACACCTCAAAAGTCCTAACTACACCTTACAATACCGTACGTAAGCTTAAAACTCCATAATAAACCTTATGAATTCTTACGAGTCCTTTTAACGTCGTAAGTCAACTTAGGACATCTTACGACTCTTTATGCCACATTAGCAACTCGAAAAGCACGTTAGTATAATGTAGGACGCCTTACAGCTCCTAAAAACACCTTACATCATCGTACGAAAACTTAAAATAATACGCCTAATGAATTCGTCCGACTCCTTTGAACATCGTACGAAAACTTAGGACATCTTACGACTCTTTATGCCACATTAGCAACTCGAAAAGCATGTTAGTATAACTTAGGACGCCTTAAAACTTCAAACAACACCTTACAACACCGTATGAAACCTCAAAACTACATAATAAACCGAATGAAATCGCCCTAGTCCTTTGAACATAGTATGACAATTAAGAACTTGTTACGACTCTGTATGCTATATTAGCACTTTTAAAAGAACGTTAGTATAACTTAGGATGACTTAAAACTCTTAACAACACCTTACAACACCGTACAAAATCTTAAAACTGCATAATAAACCTAATGAATTGGTCAGAGTCATTTAAACATTGTACGACAACATAGAATATCTTACGACTCTGTATACCACATTAGCACCTTGAAAAGCTTGTTAGTATAATATACGACACTTCAAGAGTCGTAACTACACCTTACAATACCGTACGTAAGCTTAAAACTCCATAATAAACCTAATGAATTCGTACGAGTCCTTTTAACGTCGTACGTCAACTTAGGACATCTTACGACTCTTTATGCCACATTAGCAACTCGAAAAGCATGTTAGTATAATGTAGGACGCCCTACATCTCCTAAAAACACCTTACATCATCGTACGAAAACTTAAAACTCCATAATACGCTTAATGAATTCGTCCGAGTCCTTTGAACATCGTACGACAACTTAGGACATCTTACGACTCTTTATGCCACATTAGCAACTCGAAAAGCATGTTAGTATAACGTAGGACGCCTTAAAACTTCAAAAAGCACCTTATAACACCGTATGAAACCTCAAAACTACGTAATAAACCGAATGAAATTGCCCAAGTCCTTTGAACATAGTACGACAATTCAGAACTTGTTACGACTCTGTATGCCATATTAGCACATTGAAAAGCACGTTAGTATAACTTAGGACGCCTTAAAACTCCTAACAACACCTTACAACACCGTACAAAACCTTAAAACTCCATAATAAACCTAATGAATTGGTCTGAGTCGTTTAAACATTGTACGACAACATAGAATATCTTACGACTCTGTATACCATATTAGAACCTTGAAAAGCTTGTTAGTATAATATACGACACCTAAAAAGTCCTAACTACACCTTACAATACCGTACGTAAGCTTAAAAACTCCATAATAAACCTAATGAATTCGTACGAGTCCTTTTAACGTCGTACGTCAACTTAGGACATCTTACGACTCTTTATGCCACATTAGCAACTCGAAAAGCATGTTAGTATAATGTAGGACGCCTTACAGCTCCTAAAAACACCTTACATCATCGTACGAAAACTTAAAACTCCATAATACGCCTAATGAATTCGTCCGAGTCGTTTGAACATCGTACGACAACTTTGGACATCTTACGACTCTTTATGCCACATTAGCAACTCGAAAAGCATGTTAGTATAACGTAGAACGCCTTAAAACTTCAAACAACACCTTATAACACCGTACGAAACCTCAAAACTACGTAATAAACCGAATGAAATTGCCCAAGTCCTTTGAACATAGTACGACAATTCAGAACATGTTACGACTCTGTATGCCATATTAGCACATTGAAAAGCACGTTAGTATAACTTAGGACGCCTTAAAACTCCATAATAAACTTAATGAATTGGTCCGAGTCATTTAAGCATTGTACGACAACATAGAATATCTTACGACTATGTATACCACATTAGCACCTTGAAAAGCTTGTTAGTATAATATACGACACCTCAAAAGTCCTAACTACACCATACAATACAGTAAGTAAGCTTAATTAAAACTCCATAATAAACCTAATGAATATGTACGAGTCCTTTTAACGTCGTACGTCAGCTTAGGACATCTTACGACTCTTTATGCCACATTAGCAACTCGAAAAGCATGTTAGTATAATGTAGGACGCCTTACAGCTCCTAAAAACACCTTACATCATCGTACGAAAACTTAAAACTCCATAATACGCCTAATGAATTCGTCCGAGTCCTTTGAACATCGTACGACAACTTAGGACATCTTACGACTCTTTATGCCACATTAGCAACTCGAAAAGCATGTTAGTATAACGTAGGACGCCTTAAAACTTCAAACAACACCTTACAACACCGTACGAAACCTCAAAACTACATAATAAACCGAATGAAATCGCCCTAGTCCTTTGAACATAGTACGACAATTAAGAACTTGTTACGACTCTGTATGCCATATTAGCACCTTGAAAAGAACGTTAGTATAACTTAGGATGACTTAAAACTCTTAACAACACCTTACAACACCGTATAAAATCTTAAAACTCCATAATAAACCTAATGAATTGGTCCGAGTCATTTAAACATTGTACGACAACATAGAATATCTTACGACTCTGTATACCACATTAGCACCTTGAAAAGATTGTTAGTATAATATACGACACCTCAAAAGTCCTAACTACACCTTACAATACTGTACGTAAGCTTAAAACTCCATAATAAACCTAATGAATTCGTACGAGTCCTTTTAACGTCGTACGTCAACTTAGGACATCTTACGACTCTTTATGCAACATTAGCAACTCGAAAAGCATGTTAGTATAATGTAGGATGCCTTACAGCTCCTAAAAACACCTTACATCATCGTACAAAAACTTAAAACTCCATAATACGCCTAATGAATTCGTCCGAGTCCTTTGAACATCGTACGACAACTTAGGACATCTTACGACTGTTTATGCCACATTAGCAACTCGAAAAGCATGTTAGTATAACGTAGGACGCCTTAAAACTTCAAACAACACCTTATAACACCGTACGAAACCTCAAAACTACGTAATAAACCGAATGAAATTGCCCAAGTCTTTTGAACATAGTACGACAATTCAGAACTTGTTACGACTCTGTATGCCATATTAGCACATTGAAAAGCACGTTAGTATAACTTAGGACGCCTTAAAACTCCTAACAACACCTTACAACACCGTACAAAACCTTAAAACTCCATAATAAACCTAATGAATTGGTCTGAGTCGTTTAAACATTGTACGACAACATAGAATATCTTACGACTCTGTATACCACATTAGCACCTTGAAAAGCTTGTTAGTATAATATACGACACCTCAAAAGTCCTAACTACACCTTACAATACCGTACGTAAGCTTAAAACTCCATAATAAACCTAATGAATTCGTACGAGTCCTTTTAACGTCGTACGTCAACTTAGGACATCTTACGACTCTTTACGCCACATTAGCAACTCGAAAAGCATGTTAGTATAATGTAGGACACCTTACAGCTCCTAAAAACACCTTACATCATCGTACGAAAACTTAAAACTCCATAATACGCCTAATGAATTCGTCCGAGTCCTTTGAACATCGTACGACAACTTAGGACATCTTACGACTCTTTATGCCACATTAGCAACTCGAAAAGCATGTTAGTATAACGCAGGACGCCTTAAAACTTCAAACAACACCTTACATGTTAAGGCTATTTCCTAGTTAAGATTTACTTTGTATTTGTTTATACATTTTATGTATAGTTTAGGGTCTATTTTGTTATTTTCCCTAATATTGTAATTGTTGCTTAAAAGCATGTAGTGAGAGAGTGTGAGGAGAGAGGCTAGATCACTATTCACGTTAGAGAGAGAACTAAGTGTGTGTGATTTATTTTCTCCTGCACTTGTACTACAAATCTGCTTTGATCATCAATATACAAAAGAGAATTATTAGTATGAATTGTGTTTGTGATTGAACTGTGTTTGTGTATGAATCATTCTGATCATTGAGCGATATTATCGATCCAATTGAACCTATCAATTGGTATCAGAGCTGTTGGTATTGTGTTCTTCGCTATTCATCAAGCAAAACACATCAATATTGCTCAAAAATCATGATCTGAATGAATTGTTGCTGTTTTTAGTTGTGATTTATCATCGCAATCACTCCTAATTCACAACGATTGTGCAAATTCCATCAGATTATCATCAGATCTGAAGAATTAAGAAGATTGAAAATTACTGTTCGATCGAATTTTGCTCAAATTCATCAAAATTTGATCATGTTTTGGATTGATTGAGATTAGGGATTGATAATCGGACTATTTCACTGCTTGTGTGTGATTTTTGAACGAATTGGACAAGTTTTTGATAAACCCAGAAAAATTCTCATGATGAAGATGATGAACAGTTTGAACTTGGTTGAAGATTAACTTGTCGGGTAATAAAATTTGACTTAGACAATTTCCTTTGGACTTAGATTGAAGAACAATTAGGTCCTGTGCAGCCGTGTAAAGGAATTTGTGCTAGACGGGTAAAGAATTTGACGTGAAAAAGGTGTTACTGTTCAGCCGGATCAAGTACTGTTGTGCCGAGTGATACACTGTTACGCCGGGTGATTAACAATTTCTGCCGGGTGATCGATAACTGTGTAGCCGGGTAAACAACTTTGCCGTGTGATCGTCAACTGTTCAGCCGGGTAAAGCCTTTCTGCCGTGTCAAGATTCAAGCCGGGTCAAGTGTTATTGCCGTGTGAAGATTAATACTGTTTTGCCGGGTAACTGTTCTGCCGGGTAAAGAATACAAGTGTTGCAACTGTTGAGCCGTGTGACTGTTTAGCCGTGTGAAGACTTTTTCTCTGCCGGGTGAAGAACAAAAGCTACTGTTCAGCCGGGTGAAAAAGAAAGTTTTACTGTTCAGCCGTGTGACTCAATTTTAGTTGTTTTAATCCTTGTTTCTTATCTTGTCTTTAATTACTTGTCTTTATTTTAGTATTTTAACTGTTTCTTTTCAAAAATCATCAAAAACCAAAAATATTTTCTTTTAAATCTTTTAAAATGGCACCTAATGATGATTCTGATAACCGTGTTCCTAGACTTGTTAATCGTGCAGATTTCAAGAATTGGACGATTAGACTGAAGCATCATCTCTGCTCAATAGACAATGATCTTTGGAAATCAATTGACAAGGGTCCTCACATACCTACACAGACAGCTCCAGATAGTGCAAGTACCTATACCAAAGACTCTACTGAACCTTATCCAGAGGATAACTTGTCAGCAGAAGATTTGAGGAAAGTAAAGAATGATAGGAAAGCATATTCTTTGATGTGTAAGGGTTTGCCACTACAAGTACTGTCAAGGTTGGACACCTATCAAACAGGTTATACATTGTTCAAAGCCTTAAAGTCAATATGTGAAGGAGGTGAACAACTCAGAAGTCTCAAGAAACAAAAACTGAAGAGACAGTTGGAGTTATTTGAACACATTGCTGGAGAGTCCGTGCACCAGATGATGAATAGGTTTGTTCATCTGACTACTGAAATGACCAATGCGGGTGCGAAGACTGATCTCCAAGACCTGAATGACAGATTATTATGTGCACTTCCATCATCGTGGAAACAGACTGTGACTCTACTGAAACATACTGAAAAGTTTCCGATGGATCTGGATTTGCTCATTGCAAAGATTGAAGAGGTAGAGATTGATGAGGGTTCTAGAAACACTGATAGAACTGGTTCACATGCACAATACAAATATGTTGTGAATCCTGCTAATACTGTGGAGAATGCTTTTCTTGCACAAGATGCAACCAAGTTTGAAGATGAGGGTGATCTATTTGTTGGCGCAAGTTTCTATACTGATTCATCATACTTTCCAAGTTCACCAACTTATTCTCAACCTCAATCTCCACCTAGAGCACAAAGTCAAAGTCAGAATCAATCAGAAAAACAAAGTAATACCGTGCAAGCAAATGTAAAAGATGTGATGAACATCTTGTTACAAGATGAAGAGACAAAAGGTGCATTCACAGCGTTTATGGCAAGCTTTCAAGCATACCAAGGAAGTCACTTGAGTCAAATGGACGTTGTCCTTCAAGATTTATTTGAGATGGATCCTGATGACGTTGAGGAAATGGATCTTAACTGGCAAATGGTGATGGTTGCATATAGAACGCAGAAACATGCATATGTTAATCGAAGCTACAAGCCTCATGCAAACAAAACTGTTGGTTTTGACAAATCAAAGGCCAGATGTTTCAATTGTAACTGTTATGGTCATTTTTCTAGAGAATGCAAAGCTCCAAAGAATCATAATTTCAATGACCAAGCCAGTTCAAGTAATCAAGGTCAAGGTCAAAGCTCGCAACAGTCTTCAAGCTATCAACACAGAAATCAACGCTTTATTCAAAACCATATCAAAGTCTTCCCATGCCGGAACTGAAAGATGAAGGCAAGAAACCAGAAGATCAGACTAAAGCACTGGTGGTTAGTGTGAAAGACGGATACGATTGGAGTGCATATGCAGAACAATTTACATCCGATCTTACATCCAGTTTGGCGTTAGTTTGTGAAATTGAAGAAGACTGGTCTGAAGAAGGAGATGGTAAAATGATTGATGATGTGAGTGAAGATTCAGAAGAATATGACTGGAGTGCAAAATCAGATCATGTTGAAGAATCTGACACTGAAGTTGCGTTAATGGTCACATCCAATGAGTCTTCGTCATCAACAGAACAACCAAAGGTTAGTAATGACTTACCCCCTAACTATGTGCCTTTGCCTGCTGATGTGAAAGAAAGGTTATGTTCTGAACAATGCATTCAACAAGTAGAACATTATCGAACTCATTCATTTAAAATTGGTGACAAATTAAGCAAACATGAGAAAATTCATGAACAACTTAAAATTGATCACAAAATTTCTGATGAGAAGATTTTGTCACTAAAAGAATCATGGAACAAAACTTTAAAAGAACTGGAACTTGTTACCAAACAACTTGAAGAAATGACAAAGAACTTTGAACAAGAAAAAGTTGCACATGCAGTCACTCAAGTTGAATTAACAAAGGTTAAAAGTTGTAAAACAATGGTCAAACAACTTGTGAATGAAAGAGGTAACAAAAACAAAACAGGGTTGGGTTTTACTCATGAACCAATGCCTAACTCAATCACTCAAACCTTACCTAAAAACTTCAATGAATTTGATCATTCACCTGAAAATGAACGAAAATTCAAAGAAATTCAAAGAAGTAAATCCGAATCCGAAGGATCTGAGGTGTTGATTGAAAGTCTGCTAGATGAAGATGACGTGACAGTTGAAGCTGATGATGAAGCAAGCAACAAATCTGACAACAAATTAGAACCTGTTCTAATCCAACTCGTTGAATATCCAAAACTTAATCCTGAATCAGAAGAAACGGTGAAGGATGAAGGTGAATTTTCAGGATACAATGATCCTGAGTACATCAGGTGGAAGAAAGAACAAAAGGCGAAAGTTGCTGATCAACTGATCAAGAAGAATGCAGTGAAGAAGGCTGAAGTTTCAACTGCGAAGAAGCAGAACTCGAAAGTAACAAACAATCAATCTGAAACGAAACAGTCAACAGGTAAAAGTGTCATAAAATCAAATGACAACACCAAAGCTCAAAATGTTAAAACTGTCAAAAAGAAAGTGTCAAAAGGAAAAACAATCAAGTTTGTGTCTGCAGGAACTTTCGATATGAACGGTTCTTATGGTAACCAAATCAATTCTCCAATCAAATCTAACTCTGGTCTGAAAACAGGTTCAGGTCCTAAGTCTTCCGCTGTCAATGATAAAAGAATTGAATCGAAAAGGGTAACCAAACAGAATGGTTTAAAATCGAATCAAAGTCCCATGCAATCAAATTCACAAACAAAGTCTCCACAAAAGAATCAAGTTAATCTAAAACCGAACAAAACTGATAATGAATCACGAGTGGGTTCTACATCAAAAGTTAACAATCGGCTCTTTAGGATTAGCAAGAAACACTGTGAGATTTGTGATCGTTATAATCATGCAACTGCTGAATGTTTCTTTAACAGGTACTGCAGTTACTGTGACAAAAGAAATCATTCTTCAGAAGAATGTTTTTATAACAAATTTTGTGATATTTGTGAAAGAAGAAACTATGACACAAAGGATTGTTTCTTTCGATCAAACTCAACAAGAGAAATGACTTCGTTTCCAAATTTTCAAAGAAATAAATCATTTGGTTTTCAAAATATGAAACAAAGTCATTCTCCGGTTTTGAGAAATTTCAATCGAAACAATTCTGTTTCTAACTTTTCATCAAGAAATGTGCAGGTTAACAGTTTTAAACCAAGAGCTTTGATGGTAAGAAATCAAAAGTTTGAAAATAACCTTGATCCTAAGTTAGAGGAAAGGTTCACTGCTTTAAGAAGAAAGCAATCAATTCACGCTAATGAGCGAAACAGTTTTCAAAATCTCTCAAATGAAACAAGTTTTCAAAATCTTCATTATCAACAAGTTACTGTTGCAGATAGATTCGGAAAACCCAAGACCATGTGGGCCTGGGTTGACCAAACTAACTAAGTGATTGTTGAAATGCAGGTACGCCCAAGAAGACCTATTAACTCATGGTTCGTTGATAGTGGGTGTAGCCGGCATATGACAGGCAACCATGCCTTGCTTCAAGACTTTAAGCTGAAGAATGGTACACACGTTGCATTTGGAGGTGATGCGGGTGGTAAAATAACTGGAGAAGGAACCGTATCGAATGGGGTCATTAGCTTTGATAAAGTCAACTACTGTGCACAGTTGAACTTTAATTTGCTAAGTGTATCTCAAATTTGTGATAAATCTTATTCAACTTTATTTGATGATTCTTTCTGTTATATACTCAAACCAGGTTTCAAGATTGACAATGAATGGGTAGTGGTTAAAGCTCCAAGAGATCGTGATGTATACAAGCTTGATATGCCGCAGATTGATGCTGAAACCGAAACTACTTGTCTCATTGCACATGCTTCAAATGATGAGAGTCAGCTTTGGCATAGACGGCTGGGCCATTCAAACTTCAGAAACATGAATCGTTTAGTGACTGGAAATGTTCAAAGCATCGGAAAGAAGTCTTATTGTTTTGTCATCATTGACGATTTCACTAGATTTTCTTGGGTTTACTTTCTGCATGTTAAATCTGAAACTGCTGAGTTGTTAAAAGAATTTATTGTCAAAGTTGAAAATCAGTTGGATTGTAAAGTCAAAATTTTGAGAAGTGATAATGGAACAGAATTTAAGAACGCTAATGTTGATTTGTTTTGTGCAGAAAAGGGAATTGCTAGACAATTTAGTGCTCCAAGAACGCCTCAACAAAACGGGGTTGCGGAACGGAAAAATCGGACACTGATTGAAGCAGCAAGATCCATGCTCGCAGATGCCAAAATCCCTATCACTTTCTGGGACGAAGCTATAGCTACTGCATGTTTTGTACAAAACAGAACATTATTGGTTCAGGATAAACAGAAAACATCTTATGAGTTGTTATTTGGAAGAAAACCGAATATTTCATACTTGAAAGCATTTGGTTGTCCTGTAACGATTCTAAATTTAAATGATCATCTCGGGAAATTTTGGTTATTCGTCTATTTCTAAAGCTTATTGGGTTTTTAATAGCAAAACAAATACTGTTATTGAAACTATTAACGTAAAGTTTTTAGAAAATTCGTTTCCGTCAGTGGCGCATGGTCCCGAATGGTTGTTTGATTTAGATTCGTTATCAAAATCTTTCAATTCTAACTTGTTTGATTTTTCAGGAAAAACAAGAAAAGAATCAAGTGACTTGGGATGCTTTAGCGATGATTCTGATAATGACGATGATGGCAATCTCAATTCTGAGTATCCGTTCATGTCATTTCATAATCCTGATCATGTCAAATCCAGTCAAGCTCCGGGTCCTTCTGGTTCTCAAGACTATCAAGAATCAAACAATCTTGAAGATGATGTTAATCCGCAAATGTCTCCTAATGATGGTGGATCTGTTCAGAATCAACCATCATCGGATCCGAATGTTGAAGTTGTTCCAGAATCGTTTGACTACTTCATCAATTCACCGGATCAAGTTCCTAATTTCACTCCGCATACTTCTTCCATTCTACAAGATCTACCAAATCTGAATCAGTCTAATCTGGAGAGTCAAGTGCAAGGAGATGATATACCAACTCATCGAATTCACAAGAAACATCCTGTCTCTCAGATTATTGGGCCGTTGAATCAGAGAACTACAAGAAGTCAAACTGAGCAAGCAAACGTTTGTCTTTATTCATGTTTTCTTTCTCAAGTAGTGCCAAAGAACATTTCAGAGGCGTTGCAAGATAATAGTTGGATTGAAGCCATGCAAGAGGAGTTACTTCAATTTCGCAAACAAGAGGTTTGGAAATTAGTGGACTTACCTGAAGGAGAAAATGCGATTGGTACAAGATGGTTGTACAAAAACAAGCCAGACGAACGTGGTATTGTTGTGAGAAACAAAGCCAGACTTATTGCACAAGGATATACTCAGGAAGAAGGCATTGATTATGAAGAGGTATTCGCTCCGGTCGCACGACTTGAGGCTATACGCGTCTTTCTTGCATATGCTTCCTTCATGAAGTTTAAAGTATTCCAAATGGACGTTAAAGGCGCTTTTCTGTATGGACCGATTACAGATGATGTATACGTCAGACAACCTCCGGGTTTTGAAGATCCTGACTATCCTCATCGTGTATACAAGTTGAGTAAAGCACTATATGGTCTACATCAAGCTCCAAGAATCTGGTATGAGACATTATCTAAGCATTTACTAGAACATGGATTCACAAGAGGTCAGATTGATCCAACTTTGTTTATGAAGAGGGAGAATGAAGAACTCTTATGTGTTCAAGTATATGTAGACGATATTATCTTCGGATCAACCAGTGCGTCAATGTGCAAAGAATTTGAGGAAATCGTGAAGTGCAGATTCCAGATGAGTTCAATGGGGGAGATTAACTTCTTTCTTGGATTACAAGTGAAACAATCAGTTGACGGAATTTTCATCAACCAATCAAAATTTGTTGAGAAGTTGTTGAAAAAGTTCAAGATGCAAGATTGTCAGACTATTCGAACTCCTTCTGATGTGAACTGCAAGATACAACCGGATCCGAAAGGCAAATCCGTGGATCAAACACTATACAGATCGATGATTGGTTCACTGATGTATCTTACTGCATCAAGGCCAGACATTATGTATGCTGTATGTGTGTGCGCAAGATATCAGTCTGATCCGAAAGAGTCGCATCTGATTGCTGTTAAACGTATTTTCAGATACCTTAAAGGGAAACCGAATCTTGGGTTATGGTATCCTTATGAAGGCAATTTTGAATTATATAGTTATTCTGACAGTGATTTTGGTGGGTGTGCTCTTGACAGGAAATCGACAACTGGTGGATGTCAATTTCTGGGTCCTAGACTTGTTTCTTGGCAATGCAAAAAGCAGACCAACGTTTCTGTATCCACAGCTGAAGCAGAGTATATCGCTGCATCTGCAGGATGTTCTCAAGTTTTGTGGCTACAAAACCAATTGCTTGACTACGGGTTTAACTTTCTCAAAACTCCTATTTATATAGACAATACTGCTGCTATGTTCATTACTGCTAATCCTGTTCAACACTCAAAAACCAAACATATCGAAATTCGATATAACTTTTTAAGAGACAACTCTGAAAAAGGTTTAATAATTTTGATTAAAGTTCATACCGACAAACAACTGGCAGATCTTTTCACAAAATCATTTTTGTCAGGACGGTTTGAATTCTTAATTCAATCCATAGGATTAATCAATCATGATTGATTCTATTTTTTTCAAAAATCAAACAAAAATCCGAAAAATATAAAAGCCAAAAACATAATAATCGATGTCAAGTATTGATTCCTTTGTCTTTTATTTTATGTTTTGCATTGTGTGTGCATGAAAAAGAAAAGCAAAAACAAAATATAAAAGCAAAAAGAAAAAGAAAATATCATGTCATAAGAATCTATATTGCACAAAGTGAGAAATGATAGTTATAGTAGACATTATTTGTTACATCATTTTTAATAAAGACTGATGAATGTTAATTGATGTGCTAGACAGCTCAGGCAATTAGACTGAAAAAGTAAGTTTCATTGTTGACAAACATAAACTTAATGATCTTGGTGTTAAGTTCCGTTATTATACATGTCTAGATATATATATCTTTTGATGCCTTGCTTGTGATGATAGTTGTGCATGATCGGGTAACGATGCAGTCTATTCAGTGTGATGAACCGCATCGCGAGCTTCTTTGTTGTGGTATCCACAGACCTGAAGTCTCACACGAAGTCTCTTTTGAGCTTCAAGGTGCAGCAAAAGATTCCCAAAGTTGGAACAAAAAGAGTCCCAAATGTGGACCAACACCAAACAAAAATTCCAAAAAGGAATTCAGAAGATTCCCAAGGGGAACGATAGGAAATGAAAAATTCCAAAATGGAATTAAAAAGAAGTCCCAAAGTGGACCAAATCCGAATAGAACCCAGATTCCACACTGTTTATGATTGTAAGTGACCAGATTTTGTGCAATATGCATTCAGGTAGTGGTTGATAAGGAAATATGTTGACATATGTATACATGTGGGTCACATAAGTCATTCTAATCGAACCTTAATCTCATCATGATACTGAAAAAGTAAGTGTGTCAACTCGAGCTAATTGGTATGTTTTCATATCATCACTCAATCAAGCATAAGTCAAATGTCTATTCAAAACTTGCAAAACATGTTCAGGTAATGTGTGGTATGATCTCACTGTGATATTTTGATTCATTGCATTGCATATGTCTTTATTTTAATGTGTGTGCTTTGTGTGTGCAGGCATATGGAATCTTTATTGACACATCGACATCCTTGTTAAACTTAAAAATTTCTAGAAATTTCAAGTTTAGGGGAGAATAAATTAAAGAAGAAAATATCTACAAAAATCCAAAAATATTTTTAAATAAGTGTGTTTTGAATGAACAAGATTATGTGGTATGAAAAGCAAAGGTATTGAATGTGTTAAAAACAAACCCAAGGTCTTGTATTTTGTTTTTAAGAAATTGCTTCGGGATATAGAAAATTTGGTTGTGCAAAAACATTTGTTTTGAAAATCAAAAGAAAAAGGATTTTAATTGAAATTAATTTTTATTGACTTGTCCTATGTTGTTGATAATTAATGTGACAAATTCCTTTAAGGATGTCTTGTCTAATTAATATGTTGAGAATATTTGCAGGTGCAATAAATGCAGTTGAAAAAGTCAACAGACGAAAAAATTGCTCAAGTGTTGTAGCCGGGCAAAGATATCAGAAACAACTGTTTAGCCGGGTAATGAAGACACTGTTCAGCCGGGTAAAGTTGTTGTGTCTGATATAAGCCGGGTGATTGAGAAAAAGAAGTGAAGCCGGGTGAAGATATTATGACTACTGTATGGCCGGGCAATGAACATGTCAAATCTATGCCGGGTAAAGAAGTCATAGATATCTGCCGGGTGACAAGTTGTGTCACTATGCTGCCGGGTGAAGAAATGTTGTCACTATACAGCCGGGTAAAAGAAAGAAGTCTTATCTTGCCGTGTAAGTGCATAACACTATGTTGCCGGGTAATAGTGGAAGCAACTATGTTGCCGGGTGATGAAGAAAAAGCATGCCGGGTGATAAAGAAAGCATGCTGGGTGATATAGAATACAACTGTGTTGCCGGGTAATGAACAAACAAGTTATTGTGCAAGCCGGGTGATGTTGAAGACTACTATACTGCCGGGTGATGAATAAAGCCAACCAGGTGTAGTTGTTCCTAACCCTTACCCGTCACTACAGTGACTTACCCGTCTCTACAGTGTTTGACCCGTCAAATATTTTGCACATGTTATATGTTGAACCGTCATATGTTGCGACTTGTCTCAAGTACATGACCCGTATCAACAGTGCTGACCCGTCAAGGCTTATTGGGCTTGTTATGTTTACCCGTCCCTTTTGTTGACCCGGCACCTCAATGTTTGACCTAATTTTTAACCTTATAAAAACCCGCCTCTTCACAAACACTTATCATTTTTCACTCACAAATTCAAGCAAATCCTCTGCACTTAAATCGTTTGATTATCATATTCAATCGTGTGTTCTGTAACAAGTCTGATCGATTGAATAAGGTATTGTTTAAGTGATTTGAACCTGAAAAACCTGCAAATCGACCGATAAAACGAAAAACGATGATGAACAGTGTTTTGATCACTGAATCGACACTTTGATTTTGTGTATTAAAACTGAAATCGAATGTTGTTTTAAGTGTAAAATCTGTCGATCATTAACAATCAATCACTCATTTGCACCAAAATTCCTTAAAACCAACTGAATCAATCAAAATTGCTCATCACTGTCAAAACCGCCATTGATGACCTGCTTAATGCTCTTAAATGTTAAACTTCAAAATGATGAAATATGTGTTAAAAGTGACAAATCCTTGTTAAAACTAAACTAAAACATGATAAACAACTTCATCATACAAATGTAAAATTTTGTTCTTAAGTGTTAACCTGTTAAATTGCAAAATGTTATATGATCATTTAAATTCAAAGTTGTTTTGATCAAAATGATGAAAATCAGTTTGTTAGATCAATTTAGGAGTTAAAATGATTATGTGAATGTTTTACTTTTATAACTTTGTGTTGAAACACTTATGAAAATTTGAAACTTTATTAATGAAGAATCTAACACATTTGTCTTGTTTGTGTGTTGTTTTTGTTTTAACAGATGAAGAATTTGAAGTTTGAGCCCAAGCACAATCTAGTTGCTTGTTTGGATGAGACTATTCCTGAGACTGAAGGATATAGAGACATGATGAGGTTTATCAAGAGGACAAAATATGTGTATGCTATGTGTGCAAAGCCGGTCATATATGCAAGATTGATAAAGAGTTTTTGGAGAACAGCTGAGGTGATTAGAAATGATGCTGGAGTGGCTGTTGTTAGAGGAAACATTACAAGAGATTTAGTATTGACTGTCTCTGAAGAAGCCATCAGAACAGCTTTGAGGATAGATGATGATGAAATAGGGGCAAATGATGAGTTGACAAATGCTGAATGTCAAGCGTGCTTTGTAAATATGGGACATCCTCCTGCATTTCCAAAGTCACAATTTTATAGAGCAAGGTTGGGGAAGAAATGGAAACTGTTATGCTATGTCATTCAACAGTGTATGTCAAGAAGGAGTGCAGGCTTTGACAACTTCCCATCTGATATAGCATCCCCTATTGTAGCAATTGCCGAAAACAAACCATTTAATATGTCGAAGTGGATTATGAATGGGTTTGTATTCAATCTGGTGAAGGGTAAAAGGTTCAAGTTTCTCATGTACCCGAGATTCTTGCAGTTGATGATTAATGTTGCATATCCAATCATCAGAGAAGAAGGAGTTGTTGGAGGGATATTGTATACTGAGGACATGAACGATCTATCTTATAGGAAGATGAGTATCGGGAATGTGCCTAGTGTTGACTTATTTGACTATATGAGAGATATAGCAAATAATGAGGAAGATGTTGAGATTGTTTATCATCATATTTCACATGGAGAGATAGTAAATCCACAGGACCTTGTTGATGAGGTGCCTGAAAATTTGTTGGATGATGATGAATATGTTGCTCGTCATGCAGAAGATGAAGAAGATGAATCTGAGGATGATGAAAATGATGATAATGATAGTGATGGTGAAGAAAGTGATGATAGTGGAAATAATGGAGATGATGATAGTGAAAATGATGATGGTAATGATGCTGAATCTGTTTCAGAGGAGGCAGAGAACATTGAGATTACTGAACCAATGGAGTTGGAAATAGAAAATGTCGATGTTGTTGAACCAGTTGCAAGTAAAGAACCTGTTGAGGTTGTAGATGTTGAAGAAGTTGTTACTGAAGTTCCTAAGGCTATTACTGTTCAGTATGTTAGATCACGAAGATCGAAACCAGTGATAAAGCCTGTGTTAGTAGAGGAACCGAAGGTTATTGAAGAAAGTGTTGATGAGCCTGAACAGATGATAGATGTTGTTCAAATTGCTCAGGAAGTAATGGCCGATGTTGAGACTATTGCACAGATAGTCGATGACACTGATGCTGGCATTACTGTTCCAGTTGATGTACCCACCGCATCATCTCAGTTTGCTGAAAACATTGAACAATCTTTGGAGTCTTCGCCAAAAATTGATTCAAGTGTTGATGAGAATGAGGATAAGAAGAGGATTACTGAGTTAGAAGAGATGGTAACAAAGTTATTGGAAGTGAATGAACAGTTGAAAGCTTCAAACGATCGAAAGAAGAAAAGATTTGAAGAGTTCTGGACTATTCATAATCAGAATCTGAAAACTTTCAAGGAGTTGGATGCTGATCATGTTAAGTTGTCTACTGAGCATGCAAAATTGAAGGCTGATTATGAAATTTTGAAGGAGGAACATGAAAACTTGAAGTATGATTATAAAGAGTTGAAGGCTGAATGCAATACACTTGATGCTGAAAAAGAAATGTTGGAGAAATGGTTGGAAGAAACTCGATCTAAGAAGTCAGGGTCCACATCAGACAAAGATTTTTCAGATGAAGTGGTAGAAGTGACTGAAGCAACTCAAGAAGCAAAAGTTTATCTCACTAGAGCACGTGGCACGAACAATGTGGGCATAAGGGTTGAATCTCCAATAGTTATTCCCGATGAAGCTGCTGAAACTGTCAATCTTGACAAGGCTGAGGGAAAAAGGAAGTTAGATGCAGTACCGGAGATTACTGGTGATGAAAGTAATACGAAAAAGGCAAGGATTGAAGAAAGTCAGATTGAGCCGATTCAATCTGTGACTGAAACTGAAGTGGTTGAGATAGCTAAGGCAGATGAGACTGTGAGTGAAGCTGAAATTGATAAATCAGTTCAGATTGAGCCGATTCAATCTGAAGCTGTTGTAGTTGAAGAAGTGCCTGAAGTTGTTGAAATAGTTGAAAATGTGCCTGAAACTGTAACAGAAGAAGTAAGTCAGTTTGAGCCGGTTCAAACTGACAATGCACCAATGATAGAGGCACTAGATGACTTAGATGATATTGACTTCACAGAATCTGAACCTGAAGCTGAACCTGAAACGAATCCAGATGATGAGATCCCTGCTGATTTGGCTGAAAGATTTGCTTATCTTGAGAAGATGAAGTACAATCCAGTGTTTCTGAATGGGCTGACTGTGAGTCAAATCAACGAAGAGTATGAAAAGTGTTTGATAGCCCAAGATAAAGCTGCTGCTGATGAGAAAGAGTTTGTAGTTGAGATGGGAGAATGGACACCACTTCAAGAGAGTTTGAACATAGATGATTTACCTCCAACTGAGCTTTATCATCAAAACCCTGAAGAAATGTCAAGTAG
The DNA here is from genome assembly GCA_030867185.1 of Tagetes erecta. Lineage (NCBI taxonomy): Eukaryota > Viridiplantae > Streptophyta > Magnoliopsida > Asterales > Asteraceae > Tagetes > Tagetes erecta. The sequence continues at coordinate 23,217,207 of CM061487.1, forward strand.
ATGCATGCGAGATTGGCTAAGCTCAAGGAATTATCCCTATAGGACTTTGAAAAGATTGAAACAAGAGTCACTGAGGAAAATTGTTGTAAGTTTCATGAAGACGGAGAAAATGTACAATTGTATGTTTTATCTAGATTACAACAACCCTCAATACTATGAGCTGACCAAAAGATACAAAGTTCTCGGACCTAAAGAGATACCGGTGATGGCTTTACCAGAGAATGCGCATAAAAAGAGACATGAGTTGATGAATATGTTTCCAAGTGAAGTCAAAGCATACAATATACCTATGGATGTACGTGAATCATGGCACAAATCAGCCACAGCAGGTGATGTTGTGAGATCACTGCTGAGCAACGGTCAGTCGATTGCTGAACTTCTTGATTCAATGATCGTACCGGAAAAATCCAAGAAGGTAAAACTCATAGCGTGGAAATATGACGAAGTGTTTGATGCTTTCATGATTAAAAGAGTTAATGGTTTATGCGATGTATACCATTACTACTCTAGCATTTTCAAGTTAGAAGTTCAAGATTTGAAAGAATTGCACAAACTAAGACTGATAAATCACACGCATGCTGAGCGTGGTGATAAATGCGCAATGCTGCTTGATGCTGGGATAAGCAGGTTACCGAAGTATTTGGAATTTAGAGGTCAACAGGAGGATACTGCATATGTTCAATCAAAGAAACAGAGAAAACAGAAGAAGTTGGTGGTGAGTGAAGACATGTATTTGGAAGAATTTTCTGACGAATACTTTGACAAGGTGACTGATCCGGGGTTAAAAGTGTTTGATGGATCTCAAGCGACTAAGCCAATTCTTAAAGTTTTCTACAATCAGGAAACTTTTGAGTTGAAAATTGTACGAAATCTGGATGATTGGGATAAGGGCATGATTACCTTATTCAGTACTTTTGAGCTGAAATTATTACATCCATCGTACATTGATTACCTGAGAAGTTATAGAATGGAAAAATGCAAAGACAAAGTTGCTGAAGCTGATAGAAACTTGTTTGTGGTGATGATTGAGGTGATAGCAGCTGCATCTGAGAAGATACGAGTAAGGAAGGCATTACTCAATTCAAATCTTGTGAAAGTTGATATTCCAGAGATAGAGTTTATGAGAGTAACTACAAATGGAACATTGGAAGTGCAAGTCAAAGGCAAAGAAATGCCTTATGAATTTTACGCTAACATTGATTTTGCAGGTTTAAATCTTGATTCTCTGAGACGTATGAATGCCTGCCCAATCCTTACTAACGAGTCCAAACCAAGACAAGCAAAGATAGCAGAAAAGTTCAAGTCATGCATAGAAGAAGCATTGAAAGAACAAGAAGAGTACAAAGGGAAAGAGTTGCTGTATGTCAAAGAAGAACCAGAAGATTGGTGAGAGAGATTGAAGCTGAAAAAGAAGAAAACTGTTTGAAGATTTTGCTGAAATCCAAAGATAAATCTTAGGGGGAGTACTGTTAGGGCTATTTCCTAGTTAAGATTTACTTTGTATTTGTTTATACATTTTATGTATAGTTTAGGGTCTATTTTGTTATTTTCCCTAATATTGTAATTGTTGCTTAAAAGCATGTAGTGAGAGAGTGTGAGGAGAGAGGCTAGATCACTATTCACGTTAGAGAGAGAACTAAGTGTGTGTGATTTATTTTCTCCTGCACTTGTACTACAAATCTGCTTTGATCATCAATATACAAAAGAGAATTATTAGTATGAATTGTGTTTGTGATTGAACTGTGTTTGTGTATGAATCATTCTGATCATTGAGCGATATTATCGATCCAATTGAACCTATCATTACATCACCGTACGAAACCTCAAAACTACATAATAAACCGAATGAAATCGCCCTGGTCCTTTGAACATAGTACGACAATTAAGAACTTGTTACGACTCTTTATGCCATATTAGCACCTTGAAAAGCACGTTAGTATAACTTAGGACGACTTAAAACTCTTAACAACACCTTACAACACCGAAACAAAACCTTAAAACTCCATAATAAACCTAATGAATTGGTCCGAGTCATTTAAACATTGTACGACAACATAGAATATCTTACGACTCTGTATACCACATTAGCACCTTGAAAAGATCGTTAGTATAATATACGACACCTCAAAAGTCCTAACTACACCTTAAAATACCGTACGTAAGCTTAAAACTCCATAATAAACCTAATGAATTCGTACGAGTCCTTTTAACGTCGTACGTCAACTTAGGACATCTTACGACTCTTTATGCCACATTAGCAACTCGAAAAGCATGTTAGTATAATGTAGGACGCCTTACAGCTCCTAAAAACACCTTACATCATCGTACGAAAACATAAAACTCCATAATACGCCTAATGAATTCGTCCGAGTCCTTTGAACATCGTACGACAACTTAGGACATCTTACGACTCTTTATGCCACATTAGCAACTCGAAAAGCATGTTAGTATAACGTAGGACGCCTTAAAACTTCAAACAACACCTTATAACACCGTACGAAACCTCAAAACTACGTAATAAACCGAATGAAATTGCCCGAGTCCTTTGAACATAGTACGACAATTCAGAATTTGTTACGACTCTGTATGCCATATTAGCACATTGAAAAGCACGTTAGTATAACTTAGGACGCCTTAAAACTCCATAATAAACTTAATGAATTAGTCCGAGTCATTTAATCATTGTACGACAACATAGAATATCTTACGACTCTGTATACCACATTAGCACCTTGAAAAGCTTGTTAGTATAATATACGACACCTCAAAAGTCCTAACTACACCTTACAATACCGTACGTAAGCTTAAAACTCCATAATAAACCTAATGAATTCGTACGAGTCCTTTTAACGTCGTACGTCAGCTTAGGACATCTTACGACTCTTTATGCCACATTAGCAACTCGAAAAGCATGTTAGTATAATGTAGGACGCCTTACAGCTCCTAAAAACACCTTACAACATCGTACGAAACCTTAAAACTCCATAATAAACCTAAAGAATTCGTACGAGTCCTTTGAACATCGTACGCCAACTTAGGACATCTTACGACTATTTATGCCACATTAGCAACTCGAAAAGCATGTTAGTATAATGTTGGACGCCATACAGCTCCTAAAAACACCTTACATCACCGTACGAAAACATAAAACTCCATAATACGCCTAATGAATTTGTCCGAGTCCTTTGAACATCGTACTACAAGTTAGGACATCTTAAGACTCTGTATGCTATATTAGCACCTTGAAAAGCACGTTAGTATATCATAGGACGCCTTAAAACTCCAAACAACACCTTACAACACCGTACGAAACCTCAAAACTACATAATACACCGAATGAAATTGCCCTAGTCCTTTGAACATAGTATGACAATTAAGAACTTGTTACAACTCTGTATGCTATATTAGCACTTTGAAAAGAACGTTAGTATAACTTAGGATGACTTAAAACTCTTAACAACACCTTACAACACCGTACAAAACCTTAAAACTCCATAATAAACCTAATGAATTGGTCAGAGTCATTTAAACATTGTACGACAACATAGAATATCTTACGACTCTGTATACCACATTAGCACCTAGAAAAGCTTGTTGGTTTAATTTACGACACCTCAAAAGTCCTAACTACACCTTACAATACCGTACGTAACCTTAAAACTCCATAATAAACCTAATGAATTCGTACGAGTCCTTTTAACGTTGTACGTCAACTTAAGACATCTTACGACTCTTTATGCCACATTAGCTACTCCGAATGAAATCGCCCTAGTCCTTTGAACATAGTACGACAATTAAGAACTTGTTATGACTCTGTATGCCATATTAGCACCTTGAAAAGCACGTTAGTATAACTTAAGACTTAAAACTCTTAACAACACCATACAACACCGAACAAAACCTTAAAACTCCATAATAAACCTAATGAATTCGTACGAGTCCTTTTAACGTCGTACGTCAACTTAGGACATCTTACGACTCTTTATGCCACATTAGCAACTCGAAAAGCTTGTTAGTATAATGTAGGACGCCTTACACCTCCTAAAAACACCTTACATCATCGTACGAAAACTTAAAACTCCATAATACGCCTAATGAATTCGTCCGAGTCCTTTGAACATCGTACGACAACGTAGGACATCTTATGACTCTTTATGCCACATTAGCAACTCGAAAAGCATGTTAGTATAACGTAGGACGCCTAAAAACTTCAAACAACACCTTATAACACCGTACGAAACCTCAAAACTACATAATAAACCGAATGAAATCGCCCTAGTCCTTTGAACATAGTACGACAATTAAGAACTTGTTACGACTCTGTATGCCATATTAGCACCTTGAAAAGCACGTTAGTATAACTTAGGACGACTTAAAACTCTTAACAACACCTTACAACACCGAACAAAACCTTAAAACTCCATAATAAACCTAATGAATTGGTCCGAGTCATTTAAACATTTTACGACAACATAGAATATCTTACGACTCTGTATACCACATTAGCACCTTGAAAAGATTGTTAGTATAATATACGACTCCTCAAAAGTCCTAACTACACCTTACAATACTGTACGCAAGCTTAAAAGTCCATAATAAACCTAATGAATTCGTACGAGTCCTTTTAACGTCGTACGTCAACTTAGGACATCTTACGACTCTTTATGCCACATTAGCAACTCGAAAAGCATGTTGGTATAATGTAGGACGCCTTACAGCTCTTAAAAACACCTTACAACATCGTACGAAACCTTAAAACTCCATAATAAACCTAATGAATTCGTACGAGTCCTTTGAACATCGTACGACAACTTGGGACATCTTACGACTATTTATACCACATTAGCAACTCGAAAAGCATCTTAGTATAACGTAGGACGCCTTAAAACTTCAAACAACACCTTATAACACCGTACGAAACCTCAAAACTACATAATAAACCGAATGAAATCGCCCTAGTCCTTTGAACATAGTACGACAATTAAGAACTTGTTACGACTCTGTATGCCATATTAGCACCTTGAAAAGCACGTTAGTACAACTTAGGACGACTTAAAACTCTTAACAACACCTTACAACACCTAACAAAACCTTAAAACTCCATAATAAACCTAATGAATTGGTCCGAGTCATTTAAACATTGTACGACAACATAGAATATCTTACGACTCTGTATACCACATTAGCACCTTGAAAAGATTGTTAGTATAATATACGACACCTCAAAAGTCCTAACTACACCTTACAATACTGTACGTAAGCTTAAAACTCCATAATAAACCTAATGAATTCGTACGAGTCCTTTTAACGTTGTACGTCAACTTAGGACATCTTACGACTCTTTATGCCACATTAGCAACTCGAAAAGCATGTTAGTATAACGTAGGACGCCTTAAAACTTCAAACAACACCTTATAACACCGTACGAAACCTCAAAACTACATAATAAACCGAATGAAATCGCCCTAGTCCTTTGAACATAGTACGACAATTAAGAACTTGTTACGACTCTTTATGCCATATTGAAAAGCACGTTAGTATAACTTAGGACGACTTAAAACTCTTAACAACACCTTACAACACCGAACAAAACCTTAAAACTCCATAATAAACCTAATGAATTGGTCCGAGTCATTTAAACATTGTACGACAACATAGAATATCTTACGACTCTGTATACCACATTAGCACCTTGAAAAGATTGTTAGTATAATATACGACACCTCAAAAGTCCTAACTACACCTTACAATGCTGTACGTAAGCTTAAAACTCCATAATAAACCTAATGAATTCGTACGAGTCCTTTTAACGTCGTACGTCAACTTAGGACATCTTACGACTCTTTATGCCACATTAGCAACTCGAAAAGCATGTTAGTATAATGTAGGACGCCTTACAGCTCCTAAAAACACCTTACATCATAGTACGAAAACTTAAAACTCCATAATACGCCTAATGAATTCGTCCGAGTCCTTTGAACATCGTACGACAACTTAGGACATCTTACGACTCTTTATGCCACATTAGTAACTCGAAAAGCATGTTAGTATAACGTAGGACGCCTTAAAACTTCAAACAACACCTTACATCACCGTACGAAACCTCAAAACTACATAATAAACCGAATGAAATCGCCCTAGTCCTTTGAACATAGTACGACAATTAAGAACTTGTTACGACTCTGTATGCCATATTAGCACCTTGAAAAGCACGTTAGTATAACTTAGGACGACTTAAAACTCTTAACAACACCTTACAACACCGAACAAAACCTTAAAACTCCATAATAAACCTAATGAATTGGTCCGAGTCATTTAAACATTTTACGACAACATAGAATATCTTACGACTCTGTATACCACATTAGCACCTTGAAAAGATTGTTAGTATAATATACGACTCCTCAAAAGTCCTAACTACACCTTACAATACTGTACGCAAGCTTAAAAGTCCATAATAAACCTAATGAATTCGTACGAGTCCTTTTAACGTCGTACGTCAACTTAGGACATCTTACGACTCTTTATGCCACATTAGCAACTCGAAAAGCATGTTGGTATAATGTAGGACGCCTTACAGCTCTTAAAAACACCTTACAACATCGTACGAAACCTTAAAACTCCATAATAAACCTAATGAATTCGTACGAGTCCTTTGAACATCGTACGACAACTTGGGACATCTTACGACTATTTATACCACATTAGCAACTCGAAAAGCATCTTAGTATAACGTAGGACGCCTTAAAACTTCAAACAACACCTTATAACACCGTACGAAACCTCAAAACTACATAATAAACCGAATGAAATCGCCCTAGTCCTTTGAACATAGTACGACAATTAAGAACTTGTTACGACTTTGTATGCCATATTAGCACCTTGAAAAGCACGTTAGTATAACTTAGGACGACTTAAAACTCTTAACAACACCTTACAACACCGAACAAAACCTTAAAACTCCATAATAAACCTAATGAATTGGTCCGAGTCATTTAAACATTTTACGACAACATAGAATATCTTACGACTCTGTATACCACATTAGCACCTTGAAAAGATTGTTAGTATAATATACGACTCCTCAAAAGTCCTAACTACACCTTACAATACTGTACGCAAGCTTAAAAGTCCATAATAAACCTAATGAATTCGTACGAGTCCTTTTAATGTCGTACGTCAACTTAGGACATCTTACGACTCTTTATGCCACATTAGCAACTCGAAAAGCATGTTGGTATAATGTAGGACGCCTTACAGCTCTTAAAAACACCTTACAACATCGTACGAAACCTTAAAAATCCATAATAAACCTAATGAATTCGTACGAGTCCTTTGAACATCGTACGACAACTTGGGACATCTTACGACTATTTATACCACATTAGCAACTCGAAAAGCATCTTAGTATAACGTAGGACGCCTTAAAACTTCAAACAACACCTTATAACACCGTACGAAACCTCAAAACTACATAATAAACCGAATGAAATCGCCCTAGTCCTTTGAACATAGTACGACAATTAAGAACTTGTTACGACTCTGTATGCCATATTAGCACCTTGAAAAGCACGTTAGTACAACTTAGGACGACTTAAAACTCTTAACAACACCTTACAACACCTAACAAAACCTTAAAACTCCATAATAAACCTAATGAATTGGTCCGAGTCATTTAAACATTGTACGACAACATTTTATCTTACGACTCTGTATACCACATTAGCACCTTGAAAAGATTGTTAGTATAATATACGACACCTCAAAAGTCCTAACTACACCTTACAATACTGTACGTAAGCTTAAAACTCCATAATAAACCTAATGAATTCGTACGAGTCCTTTTAACGTCGTACGTCAACTTAGGACATCTTACGACTCTTTATGCCACATTAGCAACTCGAAAAGCATGTTAGTATAATGTAGGACGCCTTACAGCTCCTAAAAACACCTTACATCATAGTACGAAAACTTAAAACTCCATAATACGCCTAATGAATTCGTCCGAGTCCTTTGAACATCGTACGACAACTTAGGACATCTTACGACTCTTTATGCCACATTAGTAACTCGAAAAGCATGTTAGTATAACGTAGGACGCCTTAAAACTTCAAACAACACCTTACATCACCGTACGAAACCTCAAAACTACATAATAAACCGAATGAAATCGCCCTAGTCCTTTGAACATAGTACGACAATTAAGAACTAGTTACGACTCTGTATGCCATATTAGCACCTTGAAAAGCACGTTAGTATAACTTAGGACGACTTAAAACTCTTAACAACACCTTACAACACCAAACAAAACCTTAAAACTCCATAATAAACCTAATGAATTGGTCCGAGTCATTTAAACATTTTACGACAACATAGAATATCTTACGACTCTGTATACCACATTAGCACCTTGAAAAGATTGTTAGTATAATATACGACTCCTCAAAAGTCCTAACTACACCTTACAATACTGTACGCAAGCTTAAAAGTCCATAATAAACCTAATGAATTCGTACGAGTCCTTTTAACGTCGTACGTCAACTTAGGACATCTTACGACTCTTTATGCCACATTAGCAACTCGAAAAGCATGTTGGTATAATGTAGGACGCCTTACAGCTCTTAAAAACACCTTACAACATCGTACGAAACCTTAAAACTCCATAATAAACCTAATGAATTCGTACGAGTCCTTTGAACATCGTACGACAACTTGGGACATCTTACGACTATTTATACCACATTAGCAACTCGAAAAGCATCTTAGTATAACGTAGGACGCCTTAAAACTTCAAACAACACCTTATAACACCGTACGAAACCTCAAAACTACATAATAAACCGAATGAAATCGCCCTAGTCCTTTGAACATAGTACGACAATTAAGAACTTGTTACGACTTTGTATGCCATATTAGCACCTTGAAAAGCACGTTAGTATAACTTAGGACGACTTAAAACTCTTAACAACACCTTACAACACCGAACAAAACCTTAAAACTCCATAATAAACCTAATGAATTGGTCCGAGTCATTTAAACATTTTACGACAACATAGAATATCTTACGACTCTGTATACCACATTAGCACCTTGAAAAGATTGTTAGTATAATATACGACTCCTCAAAAGTCCTAACTACACCTTACAATACTGTACGCAAGCTTAAAAGTCCATAATAAACCTAATGAATTCGTACGAGTCCTTTTAATGTCGTACGTCAACTTAGGACATCTTACGACTCTTTATGCCACATTAGCAACTCGAAAAGCATGTTGGTATAATGTAGGACGCCTTACAGCTCTTAAAAACACCTTACAACATCGTACGAAACCTTAAAACTCCATAATAAACCTAATGAATTCGTACGAGTCCTTTGAACATCGTACGACAACTTGGGACATCTTACGACTATTTATACCACATTAGCAACTCGAAAAGCATCTTAGTATAACGTAGGACGCCTTAAAACTTCAAACAACACCTTATAACACCGTACGAAACCTCAAAACTACATAATAAACCGAATGAAATCGCCCTAGTCCTTTGAACATAGTACGGCAATTAAGAACTTGTTACGACTCTGTATGCCATATTAGCACCTTGAAAAGCACGTTAGTACAACTTAGGACGACTTAAAACTCTTAACAACACCTTACAACACCGAACAAAACCTTAAAACTCCATAATAAACCTAATGAATTGGTCCGAGTCATTTAAACATTGTACGACAACATAGAATATCTTACGACTCTGTATACCACATTAGCACCTTGAAAAGATTGTTAGTATAATATACGACACCTCAAAAGTCCTAACTACACCTTACAATACTGTACGTAAGCTTAAAACTCCATAATAAACCTAATGAATTCGTACGAGTCCTTTTAACGGTGTACGTCAACTTAGGACATCTTACGACTCTTTATGCCACATTAGCAACTCGAAAAGCATGTTAGTATAACGTAGGACGCCTTAAAACTTCAAACAACACCTTATAACACCGTACGAAACCTCAAAACTACATAATAAACCGAATGAAATCGCCCTAGTCCTTTGAACATAGTACGAAAATTAAGAACTTGTTACGACTCTTTATGCCATATTGAAAAGAACGTTAGTATAACTTAGGACGACTTAAAACTCTTAACAACACCTTACAACACCGAACAAAACCTTAAAACTCCATAATAAACCTAATGAATTGGTCCGAGTCATTTAAACATTGTACGACAACATAGAATATCTTACGACTCTGTATACCACATTAGCACCTAGAAAAGATTGTTAGTATAATATACGACACCTCAAAAGTCCTAACTACACCTTACAATGCTGTACGTAAGCTTAAAACTCCATAATAAACCTAATGAATTCGTACGAGTCCTTTTAACGTCGTACGTCAACTTAGGACATCTTACGACTCTTTATGCCACATTAGCAACTCGAAAAGCATGTTAGTATAATGTAGGACGCCTTACAGCTCCTAAAATCACCTTACATCATCGTACGAAAACTTAAAACTCCATAATACGCCTAATGAATTCGTCCGAGTCCTTTGAACAACGTACGACAACTTAGGACATCTTACGACTCTTTATGCCACATTAGCAACTCGAAAAGCATGTTAGTATAACGTAGGACGCTTTAAAACTTCAAACAACACCTTATAACACCGTACGAAACCTCAAAACTACGTAATAAACCGAATGAAATCGCCCTAGTCCTTTGAACATAGTACGACAATTAAGAACTTGTTACGACTCTGTATGCCATATTAGCACCTTGAAAAGCACGTTAGTACAACTTAGGACGACTTAAAACTCTTAACAACACCTTACAACACCGAACAAAACCTTAAAACTCCATAATAAACCTAATGAATTGGTCCGAGTCATTTAAACATTGTACGACAACATAGAATATCTTACGACTCTGTATACCACATTAGCACCTTGAAAAGATTGTTAGTATAATATACGACACCTCAAAAGTCCTAACTACACCTTACAATACTGTACGTAAGCTTAAAACTCCATAATAAACCTAATGAATTCATACGAGTCCTTTTAACGTTGTACGTCAACTTAGGACATCTTACGACTCTTTATGCCACATTAGCAACTCGAAAAGCATGTTAGTATAACGTAGGACGCCTTAAAACTTCAAACAACACCTTATAACACCGTACGAAACCTCAAAACTACATAATAAACCGAATGAAATCGCCCTAGTCCTTTGAACATAGTACGACAATTAAGAACTTGTTACGACTCTTTATGCCATATTGAAAAGCACGTTAGTATAACTTAGGACGACTTAAAACTCTTAACAACACCGAACAAAACCTTAAAACTCCATAATAAACCTAATGAATTGGTCCGAGTCATTTAAACATTGTACGACAACATAGAATATCTTACGACTCTGTATACCACATTAGCACCTTGAAAAGATTGTTAGTATAATATACGACACCTCAAAAGTCCTAACTACACCTTACAATGCTGTACGTAAGCTTAAAACTCCATAATAAACCTAATGAATTCGTACGAGTCCTTTTAACGTCGTACGTCAACTTAGGACATCTTACGACTCTTTATGCCACATTAGCAACTCGAAAAGCATGTTAGTATAATGTAGGACGCCTTACAGCTCCTAAAAACACCTTACATCATAGTACGAAAACTTAAAACTCCATAATACGCCTAATGAATTCGTCCGAGTCCTTTGAACATCGTACGACAACTTAGGACATCTTACGACTCTTTATGCCACATTAGTAACTCGAAAAGCATGTTAGTATAACGTAGGACGCCTTAAAACTTCAAACAACACCTTACATCACCGTACGAAACCTCAAAACTACATAATAAACCGAATGAAATCGCCCTAGTCCTTTGAACATAGTACGACAATTAAGAACTTGTTACGACTCTGTATGCCATATTAGCACCTTGAAAAGCACGTTAGTATAACTTAGGACGACTTAAAACTCTTAACAACACCTTACAACACCGAACAAAACCTTAAAACTCCATAATAAACCTAATGAATTGGTCCGAGTCATTTAAACATTTTACGACAACATAGAATATCTTACGACTCTGTATACCACATTAGCACCTTGAAAAGATTGTTAGTATAATATACGACTCCTCAAAAGTCCTAACTACACCTTACAATACTGTACACAAGCTTAAAAGTCCATAATAAACCTAATGAATTCGTACGAGTCCTTTTAACGTCGTACGTCAACTTAGGACATCTTACGACTCTTTATGCCACATTAGCAACTCGAAAAGCATGTTGGTATAATGTAGGACGCCTTACAGCTCTTAAAAACACCTTACAACATCGTACGAAACCTTAAAACTCCATAATAAACTTAATGAATTCGTACGAGTCCTTTGAACATCGTACGACAACTTGGGACATCTTACGACTATTTATGCCACATTAGCAACTCGAAAAGCATCTTAGTATAACGTAGGACGCCTTAAAACTTCAAACAACACCTTATAACACCGTACGAAACCTCAAAACTACATAATAAACCGAATGAAATCGCCCTAGTCCTTTGAACATAGTACGACAATTAAGAACTTGTTACGACTCTGTATGCCATATTAGCACCTTGAAAAGCACGTTAGTACAACTTAGGACGACTTAAAACTCTTAACAACACCTTACAACACCGAACAAAACCTTAAAACTCCATAATAAACCTAATGAATTGGTCCGAGTCATTTAAACATTGTACGACAACATAGAATATCTTACGACTCTGTATTCCACATTAGCACCTTGAAAAGATTGTTAGTATAATATACGACACCTCAAAAGTCCTAACTACACCTTACAATACTGTACGTAAGCTTAAAACTCCATAATAAACCTAATGAATTCGTACGAGTCCTTTTAACGTTGTACGTCAACTTAGGACATCTTACGACTCTTTATGCCACATTAGCAACTCGAAAAGCATGTTAGTATAACGTAGGACGCCTTAAAACTTCAAACAACACCTTATAACACCGTACGAAACCTCAAAACTACGTAATAAACCGAATGAAATCGCCCTAGTCCTTTGAACATAGTACGACAATTAAGAACTTGTTACGACTCTGTATGCCATATTAGCACCTTGAAAAGCACGTTAGTATAACTTAGGACGACTTAAAACTCTTAACAACACCTTACAACACCGAACAAAACCTTAAAACTCCATAATAAACCTAATGAATTGGTCCGAGTCATTTAAACATTTTACGACAACATAGAATATCTTACGACTCTGTATACCACATTAGCACCTTGAAAAGATTGTTAGTATAATATACGACTCCTCAAAAGTCCTAACTACACCTTACAATATTGTACGCAAGCTTAAAAGTCCATAATAAACCTAATGAATTCGTACGAGTCCTTTTAACGTCGTACGTCAACTTAGGACATCTTACGACTCTTTATGCCACATTAGCAACTCGAAAAGCATGTTGGTATAATGTAGGACGCCTTACAGCTCTTAAAAACACCTTACAACATCGTACGAAACCTTAAAACTCCATAATAAACCTAAAGAATTCGTACGAGTCCTTTGAACATCGTACGACAACTTGGGACATCTTACGACTATTTATGCCACATTAGCAACTCGAAAAGCATCTTAGTATAACGTAGGACGCCTTAAAACTTCAAACAACACCTTATAACACCGTACGAAACCTCAAAACTACATAATAAACCGAATGAAATCGCCCTAGTCCTTTGAACATAGTACGACAATTAAGAACTTGTTACGACTCTGTATGCCATATTAGCACCTTGAAAAGCACGTTAGTACAACTTAGGACGACTTAAAACTCTTAACAACACCTTACAACACCGAACAAAACCTTAAAACTCCATAATAAACCTAATGAATTGGTCCGAGTCATTTAAACATTGTACGACAACATAGAATATCTTACGACTCTGTATTTCACATTAGCACCTTGAAAAGATTGTTAGTATAATATACGACACCTCAAAAGTCCTAACTACACCTTACAATACTGTACGTAAGCTTAAAACTCCATAATAAACCTAATGAATTCGTACGAGTCCTTTTAACGTTGTACGTCAACTTAGGACATCTTACGACTCTTTATGCCACATTAGCAACTCGAAAAGCATGTTAGTATAACGTAGGACGCCTTAAAACTTCAAACAACACCTTATAACACTGTACGAAACCTCAAAACTACATAATAAACCGAATGAAATCGCCCTAGTCCTTTGAACATAGTACGACAATTAAGAACTTGTTACGACTCTTTATGCCATATTGAAAAGCACGTTAGTATAACTTAGGACGACTTAAAACTCTTAACAACACCTTACAACACCGAACAAAACCTTAAAACTCCATAATAAACCTAATGAATTGGTCCGAGTCATTTAAACATTGTACGACAACATAGAATATCTTACGACTCTGTATACCACATTAGCACCTTGAAAAGATTGTTAGTATAATATACGACACCTCAAAAGTCCTAACTACACCTTACAATACTGTACGCAAGCTTAAAAGTCCATAATAAACCTAATGAATTCGTACGAGTCCTTTTAACGTCGTACGTCAACTTAGGACATCTTACGACTCTTTATGCCACATTAGCAACTCGAAAAGCATGTTGGTATAATGTAGGACGCCTTACAGCTCTTAAAAACACCTTACAACATCGTACGAAACCTTAAAACTCCATAATAAACCTAAAGAATTCGTACGAGTCCTTTGAACATCGTACGACAACTTGGGACATCTTACGACTATTTATGCCACATTAGCAACTCGAAAAGCATCTTAGTATAACGTAGGACGCCTTAAAACTTCAAACAACACCTTATAACACCGTACGAAACCTCAAAACTACATAATAAACCGAATGAAATCGCCCTAGTCCTTTGAACATAGTACGACAATTAAGAACTTGTTACGACTCTGTATGCCATATTAGCACCTTGAAAAGCACGTTAGTACAACTTAGGACGACTTAAAACTCTTAACAACACCTTACAACACCGAACAAAACCTTAAAACTCCATAATAAACCTAATGAATTGGTCCGAGTCATTTAAACATTGTACGACAACATAGAATATCTTACGACTCTGTATTTCACATTAGCACCTTGAAAAGATTGTTAGTATAATATACGACACCTCAAAAGTCCTAACTACACCTTACAATACTGTACGTAAGCTTAAAACTCCATAATAAACCTAATGAATTCGTACGAGTCCTTTTAACGTTGTACGTCAACTTAGGACATCTTACGACTCTTTATGCCACATTAGCAACTCGAAAAGCATGTTAGTATAACGTAGGACGCCTTAAAACTTCAAACAACACCTTATAACACTGTACGAAACCTCAAAACTACATAATAAACCGAATGAAATCGCCCTAGTCCTTTGAACATAGTACGACAATTAAGAACTTGTTACGACTCTTTATGCCATATTGAAAAGCACGTTAGTATAACTTAGGACGACTTAAAACTCTTAACAACACCTTACAACACCGAACAAAACCTTAAAACTCCATAATAAACCTAATGAATTGGTCCGAGTCATTTAAACATTGTACGACAACATAGAATATCTTACGACTCTGTATACCACATTAGCACCTTGAAAAGATTGTTAGTATAATATACGACACCTCAAAAGTCCTAACTACACCTTACAATGCTGTACGTAAGCTTAAAACTCCATAATAAACCTAATGAATTCGTACGAGTCCTTTTAACGTCGTACGTCAACTTAGGACATCTTACGACTCTTTATGCCACATTAGCAACTCGAAAAGCATGTTAGTATAATGTAGGACGCCTTACAGCTCCTAAAAACACCTTACATCATAGTACGAAAACTTAAAACTCCATAATACGCCTAATGAATTCGTCCGAGTCCTTTGAACATCGTACGACAACTTAGGACATCTTACGACTCTTTATGCCACATTAGTAACTCGAAAAGCATGTTAGTATAACGTAGGACGCCTTAAAACTTCAAACAACACCTTACATCACCGTACGAAACCTCAAAACTACATAATAAACCGAATGAAATCGCCCTAGTCCTTTGAACATAGTACGACAATTAAGAACTTGTTACGACTCTGTATGCCATATTAGCACCTTGAAAAGCACGTTAGTATAACTTAGGACGACTTAAAACTCTTAACAACACCTTACAACACCGAACAAAACCTTAAAACTCCATAATAAACCTAATGAATTGGTCCGACTCATTTAAACATTTTACGACAACATAGAATATCTTACGACTCTGTATACCACATTAGCACCTTGAAAAGATTGTTAGTATAATATACGACTCCTCAAAAGTCCTAACTACACCTTACAATACTGTACGCAAGCTTAAAAGTCCATAATAAACCTAATGAATTCGTACGAGTCCTTATAACGTCGTACGTCAACTTAGGACATCTTACGACTCTTTATGCCACATTAGCAACTCGAAAAGCATGTTGGTATAATGTAGGACGCCTTACAGCTCTTAAAAACACCTTACAACATCGTACGAAACCTTAAAACTCCATAATAAACCTAATGAATTCATACGAGTCCTTTGAACATCGTACGACAACTTGGGACATCTTACGACTATTTATGCCACATTAGCAACTCGAAAAGCATCTTAGTATAACGTAGGACGCCTTAAAACTTCAAACAACACCTTATAACACCGTACGAAACCTCAAAACTACATAATAAACCGAATGAAATCGCCCTAGTCCTTTGAACATAGTACGACAATTAAGAACTTGTTACGACTCTGTATGCCATATTAGCACCTTGAAAAGCACGTTAGTACAACTTAGGACGACTTAAAACTCTTAACAACACCTTACAACACCGAACAAAACCTTAAAACTCCATAATAAACCTAATGAATTGGTCCGAGTCATTTAAACATTGTACGACAACATAGAATATCTTACGACTCTGTATACCACATTAGCACCTTGAAAAGATTGTTAGTATAATATACGACACCTCAAAAGTCCTAACTACACCTTACAATACTGTACGTAAGCTTAAAACTCCATAATAAACCTAATGAATTCGTACGAGTCCTTTTAACGTTGTACGTCAACTTAGGACATCTTACGACTCTTTATGCCACATTAGCAACTCGAAAAGCATGTTAGTATAACGTAGGACGCCTTAAAACTTCAAACAACACCTTATAACACCGTACGAAACCTCAAAACTACATAATAAACCGAATGAAATCGCCCTAGTCCTTTGAACATAGTACGACAATTAAGAACTTGTTACGACTCTTTATGCCATATTGAAAAGCACGTTAGTATAACTTAGGACGACTTAAAACTCTTAACAACACCTTACAACACCGAACAAAACCTTAAAACTCCATAATAAACCTAATGAATTGGTCCGAGTCATTTAAACATTGTACGACAACATAGAATATCTTACGACTCTGTATACCACATTAGCACCTAGAAAAGATTGTTAGTATAATATACGACACCTCAAAAGTCCTAACTACACCTTACAATGCTGTACGTAAGCTTAAAACTCCATAATAAACCTAATGAATTCGTACGAGTCCTTTTAACGTCGTACGTCAACTTAGGACATCTTACGACTCTTTATGCCACATTAGCAACTCGAAAAGCATGTTAGTATAATGTAGGACGCCTTACAGCTCCTAAAAACACCTTACATCATCGTACGAAAACTAAAAACTCCATAATACGCCTAATGAATTCGTCCGAGTCCTTTGAACAGCGTACGACAACTTAGGACATCTTACGACTCTTTATGCCACATTAGCAACTCGAAAAGCATGTTAGTATAACGTAGGACGCCTTAAACTTCAAACAACACCTTATAACACCGTACGAAACCTCAAAACTACATAATAAACCGAATGAAATCGCCCTAGTCCTTTGAACATAGTACGACAATTAAGAACTTGTTACGAATCTGTATGCCATATTAGCACCTTGAAAAGCACGTTAGTATAACTTAGGACGATTTAAAACTCTTAACAACACCTTACAACACCGAACAAAACCTTAAAACTCCATAATAAACCTAATGAATTGGTCCGAGTCATTTAAACATTGTACGACAACATAGAATATCTTACGACTCTGTATACCACATTAGCACCTTGAAAAGATTGTTAGTATAATATACGACACCTCAAAAGTCCTAACTACACCTTACAATACTGTACGTAAGCTTAAAACTCCATAATAAACCTAATGAATTCGTACGAGTCCTTTTAACGTTGTACGTCAACTTAGGACATCTTACGACTCTTTATGCCACATTAGCAACTCGAAAAGCATGTTAGTATAACGTAGGACGCCTTAAAACTTCAAACAACACCTTATAACACCGTACGAAACCTCAAAACTACGTAATAAACCGAATGAAATCGCCCTAGTCCTTTGAACATAGTACCACAATTAAGAACTTGTTACGACTTTTTATGCCATATTGAAAAGCACGTTAGTATAACTTAGGACGATTTAAAACTCTTAACAACACCTTACAACACCGAACAAAACCTTAAAACTCCATAATAAACCTAATGAATTGGTCCGAGTCATTTAAACATTGTACGACAACATAGAATATCTTACGACTCTGTATACCACATTAGCACCTTGAAAAGATTGTTAGTATAATATACGACACCTCAAAAGTCCTAACTACACCTTACAATACTGTACGTAAGCTTAAAACTCCATAATAAACCTAATGAATTCGTACGAGTCCTTTTAACGTTGTACGTCAACTTAGGACATCTTACGACTCTTTATGCCACATTAGCAACTCGAAAAGCATGTTAGTATAACGTACGACGCCTTAAAACTTCAAACAACACCTTATAACACCGTACGAAACCTCAAAACTACATAATAAACCGAATGAAATCGCCCTAGTCCTTTGAACATAGTACCACAATTAAGAACTTGTTACGACTCTTTATGCCATATTGAAAAGCACGTTAGTATAACTTAGGACGACTTAAAACTCTTAACAACACCTTACAACACCGAACAAAACCTTAAAACTCCATAATAAACCTAATGAATTGGTCCGAGTCATTTAAACATTGTACGACAACATAGAATATCTTACGACTCTGTATACCACATTAGCACCTTGAAAAGATTGTTAGTATAATATACGACACCTCAAAAGTCCTAACTACACCTTACAATGATGTACGTAAGCTTAAAACTCCATAATAAACCTAATGAATTCGTACGAGTCCTTTTAACGTCGTACGTCAACTTAGGACATCTTACGACTCTTTATGCCACATTAGCAACTCGAAAAGCATGTTAGTATAATGTAGGACGCCTTACAGCTCCTAAAAACACCTTACATCATAGTACGAAAACTTAAAACTCCATAATACGCCTAATGAATTCGTCCGAGTCCTTTGAACATCGTACGACAACTTAGGACATCTTACGACTCTTTATGCCACATTAGTAACTCGAAAAGCATGTTAGTATAACGTAGGACGCCTTAAAACTTCAAACAACACCTTACATCACCGTACGAAACCTCAAAACTACATAATAAACCGAATGAAATCGCCCTAGTCCTTTGAACATAGTACGACAATTAAGAACTTGTTACGAGTCTGTATGCCATATTAGCACCTTGAAAAGCACGTTAGTATAACTTAGGACGACTTAAAACTCTTAACAACACCTTACAACACCGAACAAAACCTTAAAACTCCATAATAAACCTAATGAATTGGTCCGAGTCATTTAAACATTTTACGACAACATAGAATATCTTACGACTCTGCATACCACATTAGCACCTTGAAAAGATTGTTAGTATAATATACGACTCCTCAAAAGTCCTAACTACACCTTACAATACTGTACGCAAGCTTAAAAGTCCATAATAAACCTAATGAATTCGTACGAGTCCTTTTAAAGTCGTACGTCAACTTAGGACATCTTACGACTCTTTATGCCACATTAGCAACTCGAAAAGCATTTTAGTATAATGTAGGACGCTTTACAGCTCCTAAAAACACCTTACATCATCGTACGAAAACTTAAAACTCCATAATACGCCTAATGAATTCGTCCGAGTCCTTTGAACATCGTACGACAACTTAGGACATCTTACGACTCTTTATGCCACATTAGTAACTCGAAAAGCATGTTAGTATAACGTAGGACGCCTTAAAACTTCAAACAACACCTTACATCACCGTACGAAACCTTAAAGCTACATAATAAACCGAATGAAATCGCCCTAGTCCTTTGAACATAGTACGACAATTAAGAACTTGTTACGACTCTTTATGCCATATTGAAAAGCACGTTAGTATAACTTAGGACGACTTAAAACTCTTAACAACACCTTTCAACACCGAACAAAACCTTAAAACTCCATAATAAACCTAATGAATTGGTCCGAGTCATTTAAACATTGTACGACAACATAGAATATCTTACGACTCTGTATACCACATTAGCACCTTGAAAAGATTGTTAGTATAATATACGACACCTCAAAAGTCCTAACTACACCTTACAATGATGTACGTAAGCTTAAAACTCCATAATAAACCTAATGAATTCGTACGAGTCCTTTTAACGTCGTACGTCAACTTAGGACATCTTACGACTCTTTATGCCACATTAGCAACTCGAAAAGCATGTTAGTATAATGTAGGACGCCTTACAGCTCCTAAAAACACCTTACATCATAGTACGAAAACTTAAAACTCCATAATACGCCTAATGAATTCGTCCGAGTCCTTTGAACATCTTACGACAACTTAGGACATCTTACGACTCTTTATGCCACATTAGCAACTCGAAAAGCATGTTAGTATAACGTAGGTCGCCTTAAACTTCAAACAACACCTTATAACACCGTACGAAACCTCAAAACTACATAATAAACCGAATGAAATCGCCCTAGTCCTTTGAACATAGTACGACAATTAAGAACTTGTTACGAATCTGTATGCCATATTAGCACGTTGAAAAGCACGTTAGTATAACTTAGGACGATTTAAAACTCTTAACAACACCTTACAACACCGAACAAAACCTTAAAACTCCATAATAAACCTAATGAATTGGTCCGAGTCATTTAAACATTGTACGACAACATAGAATATCTTACGACTCTGTATACCACATTAGCACCTTGAAAAGATTGTTAGTATAATATACGACACCTCAAAAGTCCTAACTACACCTTACAATACTGTACGTAAGCTTAAAACTCCATAATAAACCTAATGAATTCGTACGAGTCTTTTTAACGTTGTACGTCAACTTAGGACATCTTACGACTCTTTATGCCACATTAGCAACTCGAAAAGCATGTTAGTATAACGTAGGACGCCTTAAACTTCAAACAACACCTTATAACAACGTACGAAACCTCAAAACTACATAATAAACCGAATGAAATCGCCCTAGTCCTTTGAACATAGTACGACAATTAAGAACTTGTTACGAATCTGTATGCCATATTAGCACCTTGAAAAGCACGTTAGTATAACTTAGGACGATTTAAAACTCTTAACAACACCTTACAACACCGAACAAAACCTTAAAACTCCATAATAAACCTAATGAATTGGTCCGAGTCATTTAAACATTGTACGACAACATAGAATATCTTACGACTCTGTATACCACATTAGCACCTTGAAAAGATTGTTAGTATAATATACGACACCTCAAAAGTCCTAACTACACCTTACAATACTGTACGTAAGCTTAAAACTCCATAATAAACCTAATGAATTCGTACGAGTCCTTTTAACGTTGTACGTCAACTTAGGACATCTTACGACTCTTTATGCCACATTAGCAACTCGAAAAGCATGTTAGTATAACGTAGGACGCCTTAAAACTTCAAACAACACCTTATAACACCGTACGAAACCTCAAAACTACATAATAAACCGAATGAAATCGCCCTAGTCCTTTGAACATAGTACCACAATTAAGAACTTGTTACGACTCTTTATGCCATATTGAAAAGCACGTTAGTATAACTTAGGACGACTTAAAACTCTTAACAACACCTTACAACACCGAACAAAACCTTAAAACTCCATAATAAACCTAATGAATTGGTCCGAGTCATTTAAACATTGTACGACAACATAGAATATCTTACGACTCTGTATACCACATTAGCACCTTGAAAAGATTGTTAGTATAATATACGACACCTCAAAAGTCCTAACTACACCTTACAATGATGTACGTAAGCTTAAAACTCCATAATAAACCTAATGAATTCGTACGAGTCCTTTTAACGTCGTACGTCAACTTAGGACATCTTACGACTCTTTATGCCACATTAGCAACTCGAAAAGCATGTTAGTATAATGTAGGACGCCTTACAGCTCCTAAAAACACCTTACATCATAGTACGAAAACTTAAAACTCCATAATACGCCTAATGAATTCGTCCGAGTCCTTTGAACATCGTACGACAACTTAGGACATCTTACGACTCTTTATGCCACATTAGTAACTCGAAAAGCATGTTAGTATAACGTAGGACGCCTTAAAACTTCAAACAACACCTTACATCACCGTACGAAACCTCAAAACTACATAATAAACCGAATGAAATCGCCCTAGTCCTTTGAACATAGTACGACAATTAAGAACTTGTTACGAGTCTGTATGCCATATTAGCACCTTGAAAAGCACGTTAGTATAACTTAGGACGACTTAAAACTCTTAACAACACCTTACAACACCGAACAAAACCTTAAAACTCCATAATAAACCTAATGAATTGGTCCGAGTCATTTAAACATTTTACGACAACATAGAATATCTTACGACTCTACATACCACATTAGCACCTTGAAAAGATTGTTAGTATAATATACGACTCCTCAAAAGTCCTAACTACACCTTACAATACTGTACGCAAGCTTAAAAGTCCATAATAAACCTAATGAATTCGTACGAGTCCTTTTAAAGTCGTACGTCAACTTAGGACATCTTACGACTCTTTATGCCACATTAGCAACTCGAAAAGCATTTTAGTATAATGTAGGACGCTTTACAGCTCCTAAAAACACCTTACATCATCGTACGAAAACTTAAAACTCCATAATACGCCTAATGAATTCGTCCGAGTCCTTTGAACATCGTACGACAACTTAGGACATCTTACGACTCTTTATGCCACATTAGTAACTCGAAAAGCATGTTAGTATAACGTAGGACGCCTTAAAACTTCAAACAACACCTTACATCACCGTACGAAACCTTAAAGCTACATAATAAACCGAATGAAATCGCCCTAGTCCTTTGAACATAGTACGACAATTAAGAACTTGTTACGACTCTTTATGCCATATTGAAAAGCACGTTAGTATAACTTAGGACGACTTAAAACTCTTAACAACACCTTTCAACACCGAACAAAACCTTAAAACTCCATAATAAACCTAATGAATTGGTCCGAGTCATTTAAACATTGTACGACAACATAGAATATCTTACGACTCTGTATACCACATTAGCACCTTGAAAAGATTGTTAGTATAATATACGACACCTCAAAAGTCCTAACTACACCTTACAATGATGTACGTAAGCTTAAAACTCCATAATAAACCTAATGAATTCGTACGAGTCCTTTTAACGTCGTACGTCAACTTAGGACATCTTACGACTCTTTATGCCACATTAGCAACTCGAAAAGCATGTTAGTATAATGTAGGACGCCTTACAGCTCCTAAAAACACCTTACATCATAGTACGAAAACTTAAAACTCCATAATACGCCTAATGAATTCGTCCGAGTCCTTTGAACATCTTACGACAACTTAGGACATCTTACGACTCTTTATGCCACATTAGCAACTCGAAAAGCATGTTAGTATAACGTAGGTCGCCTTAAACTTCAAACAACACCTTATAACACCGTACGAAACCTCAAAACTACATAATAAACCGAATGAAATCGCCCTAGTCCTTTGAACATAGTACGACAATTAAGAACTTGTTACGAATCTGTATGCCATATTAGCACGTAGAAAAGCACGTTAGTATAACTTAGGACGATTTAAAACTCTTAACAACACCTTACAACACCGAACAAAACCTTAAAACTCCATAATAAACCTAATGAATTGGTCCGAGTCATTTAAACATTGTACGACAACATAGAATATCTTACGACTCTGTATACCACATTAGCACCTTGAAAAGATTGTTAGTATAATATACGACACCTCAAAAGTCCTAACTACACCTTACAATACTGTACGTAAGCTTAAAACTCCATAATAAACCTAATGAATTCGTACGAGTCTTTTTAACGTTGTACGTCAACTTAGGACATCTTACGACTCTTTATGCCACATTAGCAACTCGAAAAGCATGTTAGTATAATGTAGGACGCCTTAAACTTCAAACAACACCTTATAACAACGTACGAAACCTCAAAACTACATAATAAACCGAATGAAATCGCCCTAGTCCTTTGAACATAGTACGACAATTAAGAACTTGTTACGAATCTGTATGCCATATTAGCACCTTGAAAAGCACGTTAGTATAACTTAGGACGATTTAAAACTCTTAACAACACCTTACAACACCGAACAAAACCTTAAAACTCCATAATAAACCTAATGAATTGGTCCGAGTCATTTAAACATTGTACGACAACATAGAATATCTTACGACTCTGTATACCACATTAGCACCTTGAAAAGATTGTTAGTATAATATACGACACCTCAAAAGTCCTAACTACACCTTACAATACTGTACGTAAGCTTAAAACTCCATAATAAACCTAATGAATTCGTACGAGTCCTTTTAACGTTGTACGTCAACTTAGGACATCTTACGACTCTTTATGCCACATTAGCAACTCGAAAAGCATGTTAGTATAACGTAGGACGCCTTAAAACTTCAAACAACACCTTATAACACCGTACGAAACCTCAAAACTACATAATAAACCGAATGAAATCGCCCTAGTCCTTTGAACATAGTACCACAATTAAGAACTTGTTACGACTCTTTATGCCATATTGAAAAGCACGTTAGTATAACTTAGGACGACTTAAAACTCTTAACAACACCTTACAACACCGAACAAAACCTTAAAACTCCATAATAAACCTAATGAATTGGTCCGAGTCATTTAAACATTGTACGACAACATAGAATATCTTACGACTCTGTATACCACATTAGCACCTTGAAAAGATTGTTAGTATAATATACGACACCTCAAAAGTCCTAACTACACCTTACAATGATGTACGTAAGCTTAAAACTCCATAATAAACCTAATGAATTCGTACGAGTCCTTTTAACGTCGTACGTCAACTTAGGACATCTTACGACTCTTTATGCCACATTAGCAACTCGAAAAGCATGTTAGTATAATGTAGGACGCCTTACAGCTCCTAAAAACACCTTACATCATAGTACGAAAACTTAAAACTCCATAATACGCCTAATGAATTCGTCCGAGTCCTTTGAACATCGTACGACAACTTAGGACATCTTACGACTCTTTATGCCACATTAGTAACTCGAAAAGCATGTTAGTATAACGTAGGACGCCTTAAAACTTCAAACAACACCTTACATCACCGTACGAAACCTCAAAACTACATAATAAACCGAATGAAATCGCCCTAGTCCTTTGAACATAGTACGACAATTAAGAACTTGTTACGAGTCTGTATGCCATATTAGCACCTTGAAAAGCACGTTAGTATAACTTAGGACGACTTAAAACTCTTAACAACACCTTACAACACCGAACAAAACCTTAAAACTCCATAATAAACCTAATGAATTGGTCCGAGTCATTTAAACATTTTACGACAACATAGAATATCTTACGACTCTGCATACCACATTAGCACCTTGAAAAGATTGTTAGTATAATATACGACTCCTCAAAAGTCCTAACTACACCTTACAATACTGTACGCAAGCTTAAAAGTCCATAATAAACCTAATGAATTCGTACGAGTCCTTTTAAAGTCGTACGTCAACTTAGGACATCTTACGACTCTTTATGCCACATTAGCAACTCGAAAAGCATTTTAGTATAATGTAGGACGCTTTACAGCTCCTAAAAACACCTTACATCATCGTACGAAAACTTAAAACTCCATAATACGCCTAATGAATTCGTCCGAGTCCTTTGAACATCGTACGACAACTTAGGACATCTTACGACTCTTTATGCCACATTAGTAACTCGAAAAGCATGTTAGTATAACGTAGGACGCCTTAAACTTCAAACAACACCTTACATCACCGTACGAAACCTTAAAACTACATAATAAACCGAATGAAATCGCCCTAGTCCTTTGAACATAGTACGACAATTAAGAACTTGTTACGACTCTTTATGCCATATTGAAAAGCACGTTAGTATAACTTAGGACGACTTAAAACTCTTAACAACACCTTTCAACACCGAACAAAACCTTAAAACTCCATAATAAACCTAATGAATTGGTCCGAGTCATTTAAACATTGTACGACAACATAGAATATCTTACGACTCTGTATACCACATTAGCACCTTGAAAAGATTGTTAGTATAATATACGACACCTCAAAAGTCCTAACTACACCTTACAATACTGTACGTAAGCTTAAAACTCCATAATAAACCTAATGAATTCGTACGAGTCTTTTTAACGTTGTACGTCAACTTAGGACATCTTACGACTCTTTATGCCACATTAGCAACTCGAAAAGCATGTTAGTATAACGTAGGACGCCTTAAACTTCAAACAACACCTTATAACAACGTACGAAACCTCAAAACTACATAATAAACCGAATGAAATCGCCCTAGTCCTTTGAACATAGTACGACAATTAAGAACTTGTTACGAATCTGTATGCCATATTAGCACCTTGAAAAGCACGTTAGTATAACTTAGGACGATTTAAAACTCTTAACAACACCTTACAACACCGAACAAAACCTTAAAACTCCATAATAAACCTAATGAATTGGTCCGAGTCATTTAAACATTGTACGACAACATAGAATATCTTACGACTCTGTATACCACATTAGCACCTTGAAAAGATTGTTAGTATAATATACGACACCTCAAAAGTCCTAACTACACCTTACAATACTGTACGTAAGCTTAAAACTCCATAATAAACCTAATGAATTCGTACGAGTCCTTTTAACGTTGTACGTCAACTTAGGACATCTTACGACTCTTTATGCCACATTAGCAACTCGAAAAGCATGTTAGTATAACGTAGGACGCCTTAAAACTTCAAACAACACCTTATAACACCGTACGAAACCTCAAAACTACATAATAAACCGAATGAAATCGCCCTAGTCCTTTGAACATAGTACCACAATTAAGAACTTGTTACGACTCTTTATGCCATATTGAAAAGCACGTTAGTATAACTTAGGACGACTTAAAACTCTTAACAACACCTTACAACACCGAACAAAACCTTAAAACTCCATAATAAACCTAATGAATTGGTCCGAGTCATTTAAACATTGTACGACAACATAGAATATCTTACGACTCTGTATACCACATTAGCACCTTGAAAAGATTGTTAGTATAATATACGACACCTCAAAAGTCCTAACTACACCTTACAATGATGTACGTAAGCTTAAAACTCCATAATAAACCTAATGAATTCGTACGAGTCCTTTTAACGTCGTACGTCAACTTAGGACATCTTACGACTCTTTATGCCACATTAGCAACTCGAAAAGCATGTTAGTATAATGTAGGACGCCTTACAGCTCCTAAAAACACCTTACATCATAGTACGAAAACTTAAAACTCCATAATACGCCTAATGAATTCGTCCGAGTCCTTTGAACATCGTACGACAACTTAGGACATCTTACGACTCTTTATGCCACATTAGTAACTCGAAAAGCATGTTAGTATAACGTAGGACGCCTTAAAACTTCAAACAACACCTTACATCACCGTACGAAACCTCAAAACTACATAATAAACCGAATGAAATCGCCCTAGTCCTTTGAACATAGTACGACAATTAAGAACTTGTTACGAGTCTGTATGCCATATTAGCACCTTGAAAAGCACGTTAGTATAACTTAGGACGACTTAAAACTCTTAACAACACCTTACAACACCGAACAAAACCTTAAAACTCCATAATAAACCTAATGAATTGGTCCGAGTCATTTAAACATTTTACGACAACATAGAATATCTTACGACTCTGCATACCACATTAGCACCTTGAAAAGATTGTTAGTATAATATACGACTCCTCAAAAGTCCTAACTACACCTTACAATACTGTACGCAAGCTTAAAAGTCCATAATAAACCTAATGAATTCGTACGAGTCCTTTTAAAGTCGTACGTCAACTTAGGACATCTTACGACTCTTTATGCCACATTAGCAACTCGAAAAGCATTTTAGTATAATGTAGGACGCTTTACAGCTCCTAAAAACACCTTACATCATCGTACGAAAACTTAAAACTCCATAATACGCCTAATGAATTCGTCCGAGTCCTTTGAACATCGTACGACAACTTAGGACATCTTACGACTCTTTATGCCACATTAGTAACTCGAAAAGCATGTTAGTATAACGTAGGACGCCTTAAACTTCAAACAACACCTTACATCACCGTACGAAACCTTAAAACTACATAATAAACCGAATGAAATCGCCCTAGTCCTTTGAACATAGTACGACAATTAAGAACTTGTTACGACTCTTTATGCCATATTGAAAAGCACGTTAGTATAACTTAGGACGACTTAAAACTCTTAACAACACCTTTCAACACCGAACAAAACCTTAAAACTCCATAATAAACCTAATGAATTGGTCCGAGTCATTTAAACATTGTACGACAACATAGAATATCTTACGACTCTGTATACCACATTAGCACCTTGAAAAGATTGTTAGTATAATATACGACACCTCAAAAGTCCTAACTACACCTTACAATACTGTACGTAAGCTTAAAACTCCATAATAAACCTAATGAATTCGTACGAGTCTTTTTAACGTTGTACGTCAACTTAGGACATCTTACGACTCTTTATGCCACATTAGCAACTCGAAAAGCATGTTAGTATAACGTAGGACGCCTTAAACTTCAAACAACACCTTATAACAACGTACGAAACCTCAAAACTACATAATAAACCGAATGAAATCGCCCTAGTCCTTTGAACATAGTACGACAATTAAGAACTTGTTACGAATCTGTATGCCATATTAGCACCTTGAAAAGCACGTTAGTATAACTTAGGACGATTTAAAACTCTTAACAACACCTTACAACACCGAACAAAACCTTAAAACTCCATAATAAACCTAATGAATTGGTCCGAGTCATTTAAACATTGTACGACAACATAGAATATCTTACGACTCTGTATACCACATTAGCACCTTGAAAAGATTGTTAGTATAATATACGACACCTCAAAAGTCCTAACTACACCTTACAATACTGTACGTAAGCTTAAAACTCCATAATAAACCTAATGAATTCGTACGAGTCCTTTTAACGTTGTACGTCAACTTAGGACATCTTACGACTCTTTATGCCACATTAGCAACTCGAAAAGCATGTTAGTATAACGTAGGACGCCTTAAAACTTCAAACAACACCTTATAACACCGTACGAAACCTCAAAACTACATAATAAACCGAATGAAATCGCCCTAGTCCTTTGAACATAGTACCACAATTAAGAACTTGTTACGACTCTTTATGCCATATTGAAAAGCACGTTAGTATAACTTAGGACGACTTAAAACTCTTAACAACACCTTACAACACCGAACAAAACCTTAAAACTCCATAATAAACCTAATGAATTGGTCCGAGTCATTTAAACATTGTACGACAACATAGAATATCTTACGACTCTGTATACCACATTAGCACCTTGAAAAGATTGTTAGTATAATATACGACACCTCAAAAGTCCTAACTACACCTTACAATGATGTACGTAAGCTTAAAACTCCATAATAAACCTAATGAATTCGTACGAGTCCTTTTAACGTCGTACGTCAACTTAGGACATCTTACGACTCTTTATGCCACATTAGCAACTCGAAAAGCATGTTAGTATAATGTAGGACGCCTTACAGCTCCTAAAAACACCTTACATCATAGTACGAAAACTTAAAACTCCATAATACGCCTAATGAATTCGTCCGAGTCCTTTGAACATCGTACGACAACTTAGGACATCTTACGACTCTTTATGCCACATTAGTAACTCGAAAAGCATGTTAGTATAACGTAGGACGCCTTAAAACTTCAAACAACACCTTACATCACCGTACGAAACCTCAAAACTACATAATAAACCGAATGAAATCGCCCTAGTCCTTTGAACATAGTACGACAATTAAGAACTTGTTACGAGTCTGTATGCCATATTAGCACCTTGAAAAGCACGTTAGTATAACTTAGGACGACTTAAAACTCTTAACAACACCTTACAACACCGAACAAAACCTTAAAACTCCATAATAAACCTAATGAATTGGTCCGAGTCATTTAAACATTTTACGACAACATAGAATATCTTACGACTCTGCATACCACATTAGCACCTTGAAAAGATTGTTAGTATAATATACGACTCCTCAAAAGTCCTAACTACACCTTACAATACTGTACGCAAGCTTAAAAGTCCATAATAAACCTAATGAATTCGTACGAGTCCTTTTAAAGTCGTACGTCAACTTAGGACATCTTACGACTCTTTATGCCACATTAGCAACTCGAAAAGCATTTTAGTATAATGTAGGACGCTTTACAGCTCCTAAAAACACCTTACATCATCGTACGAAAACTTAAAACTCCATAATACGCCTAATGAATTCGTCCGAGTCCTTTGAACATCGTACGACAACTTAGGACATCTTACGACTCTTTATGCCACATTAGTAACTCGAAAAGCATGTTAGTATAACGTAGGACGCCTTAAACTTCAAACAACACCTTACATCACCGTACGAAACCTTAAAACTACATAATAAACCGAATGAAATCGCCCTAGTCCTTTGAACATAGTACGACAATTAAGAACTTGTTACGACTCTTTATGCCATATTGAAAAGCACGTTAGTATAACTTAGGACGATTTAAAACTCTTAACAACACCTTACAACACCGAACAAAACCTTAAAACTCCATAATAAACCTAATGAATTGGTCCGAGTCATTTAAACATTGTACGACAACATAGAATATCTTACGACTCTGTATACCACATTAGCACCTTGAAAAGATTGTTAGTATAATATACGACACCTCAAAAGTCCTAACTACACCTTACAATACTGTACGTAAGCTTAAAACTCCATAATAAACCTAATGAATTCGTACGAGTCCTTTTAACGTTGTACGTCAACTTAGGACATCTTACGACTCTTTATGCCACATTAGCAACTCGAAAAGCATGTTAGTATAACGTAGGACGCCTTAAAACTTCAAACAACACCTTATAACACCGTACGAAACCTCAAAACTACATAATAAACCGAATGAAATCGCCCTAGTCCTTTGAACATAGTACCACAATTAAGAACTTGTTACGACTCTTTATGCCATATTGAAAAGCACGTTAGTATAACTTAGGACGATTTAAAACTCTTAACAACACCTTACAACACCGAACAAAACCTTAAAACTCCATAATAAACCTAATGAATTGGTCCGAGTCATTTAAACATTGTACGACAACATAGAATATCTTACGACTCTGTATACCACATTAGCACCTTGAAAAGATTGTTAGTATAATATACGACACCTCAAAAGTCCTAACTACACCTTACAATACTGTACGTAAGCTTAAAACTCCATAATAAACCTAATGAATTCGTACGAGTCCTTTTAACGTTGTACGTCAACTTAGGACATCTTACGACTCTTTATGCCACATTAGCAACTCGAAAAGCATGTTAGTATAACGTAGGACGCCTTAAAACTTCAAACAACACCTTATAACACCGTACGAAACCTCAAAACTACATAATAAACCGAATGAAATCGCCCTAGTCCTTTGAACATAGTACCACAATTAAGAACTTGTTACGACTCTTTATGCCATATTGAAAAGCACGTTAGTATAACTTAGGACGACTTAAAACTCTTAACAACACCTTACAACACCGAACAAAACCTTAAAACTCCATAATAAACCTAATGAATTGGTCCGAGTCATTTAAACATTGTACGACAACATAGAATATCTTACGACTCTGTATACCACATTAGCACCTTGAAAAGATTGTTAGTATAATATACGACACCTCAAAAGTCCTAACTACACCTTACAATGATGTACGTAAGCTTAAAACTCCATAATAAACCTAATGAATTCGTACGAGTCCTTTTAACGTCGTACGTCAACTTAGGACATCTTACGACTCTTTATGCCACATTAGCAACTCGAAAAGCATGTTAGTATAATGTAGGACGCCTTACAGCTCCTAAAAACACCTTACATCATAGTACGAAAACTTAAAACTCCATAATACGCCTAATGAATTCGTCCGAGTCCTTTGAACATCGTACGACAACTTAGGACATCTTACGACTCTTTATGCCACATTAGTAACTCGAAAAGCATGTTAGTATAACGTAGGACGCCTTAAAACTTCAAACAACACCTTACATCACCGTACGAAACCTCAAAACTACATAATAAACCGAATGAAATCGCCCTAGTCCTTTGAACATAGTACGACAATTAAGAACTTGTTACGAGTCTGTATGCCATATTAGCACCTTGAAAAGCACGTTAGTATAACTTAGGACGACTTAAAACTCTTAACAACACCTTACAACACCGAACAAAACCTTAAAACTCCATAATAAACCTAATGAATTGGTCCGAGTCATTTAAACATTTTACGACAACATAGAATATCTTACGACTCTGCATACCACATTAGCACCTTGAAAAGATTGTTAGTATAATATACGACTCCTCAAAAGCCCTAACTACACCTTACAATACTGTACGCAAGCTTAAAAGTCCATAATAAACCTAATGAATTCGTACGAGTCCTTTTAAAGTCGTACGTCAACTTAGGACATCTTACGACTCTTTATGCCACATTAGCAACTCGAAAAGCATTTTAGTATAATGTAGGACGCTTTACAGCTCCTAAAAACACCTTACATCATCGTACGAAAACTTAAAACTCCATAATACGCCTAATGAATTCGTCCGAGTCCTTTGAACATCGTACGACAACTTAGGACATCTTACGACTCTTTATGCCACATTAGTAACTCGAAAAGCATGTTAGTATAACGTAGGACGCCTTAAAACTTCAAACAACACCTTACATCACCGTACGAAACCTTAAAACTACATAATAAACCGAATGAAATCGCCCTAGTCCTTTGAACATAGTACGACAATTAAGAACTTGTTACGACTCTTTATGCCATATTGAAAAGCACGTTAGTATAACTTAGGACGACTTAAAACTCTTAACAACACCTTTCAACACCGAACAAAACCTTAAAACTCCATAATAAACCTAATGAATTGGTCCGAGTCATTTAAACATTTTACGACAACATAGAATATCTTACGACTATGTATACCACATTAGCACCTTGAAAAGATTGTTAGTATAATATACGACTCCTCAAAAGTCCTAACTACACCTTACAATACTGTACGCAAGCTTAAAAGTCCATAACAAACCTAATGAATTCGTACGAGTCCTTTTAAAGTCGTACGTCAACTTAGGACATCTTACGACTCTTTATGCCACATTAGCAACTCGAAAAGCATTTTAGTATAATGTAGGACGCCTTACAGCTCCTAAAAACACCTTACATCATCGTACGAAAACTTAAAACTCCATAATACGCCTAATGAATTCGTCCGAGTCCTTTGAACATCGTACGACAACTTAGGACATCTTACGACTCTTTATGCCACATTAGCAACTCGAAAAGCATGTTAGTATAACGTAGGACGCCTTAAAACTTCAAACAACACTTTATAACACCGTACGAAACCTCAAAACTACATAATAAACCGAATGAAATCGCCCTAGTCCTTTGAACATAGTACGACAATTAAGAACTTGTTACGACTCTGTATGCCATATTAGCACATTAAAAAGCACGTTAGTATAACTTAGGACGACTTAAAACTCTTAACAACACCTTACAACACCGAACAAAACCTTAAAACTCCTTAATAAACCTAATGAATTGGTCCGAGTCATTTAAACATTGTACGACAACATAGAATATCTTACGACTCTGTATACCACATTAGCACCTTGAAAAGATTGTTAGTATAATATACGACACCTCAAAAGTCCTAACTACACCTTACAATACTGTACGTAAGCTTAAAACTCCATAATAAACCTAATGAATTCGGACGAGTCCTTTTAACGTCGTACGTCAACTTAGGACATCTTACGTCTCTTTATGCCACATTAGCAACTCGAAAAGCATGTTAGTATAACGTAGGACGCCTTAAAACTTCAAACAACACCTTATAACACCGTACGAAACCTCAAAACTACATAATAAACCGAATGAAATCGCCCTAGTCCTTTGAACATAGTACGACATTTAAGAACTTGTTACGACTCTTTATGCCATATTGAAAAGCACGTTAGTATAACTTAGGACGACTTAAAACTCTTAACAACACCTTACAACACCGAACAAAACCTTAAAACTCCATAATAAACCTAATGAATTGGTCCGAGTCATTTAAACATTGTACGACAACATAGAATATCTTACGACTCTGTATACCACATTAGCACCTTGAAAAGATTGTTAGTATAATTTACGACACCTCAAAAGTCCTAACTACACCTTACAATATTGTACGTAAGCTTAAAACTGCATAATAAACCTAATGAATTCGTACGAGTCCTTTTAACGTCGTACGTCAACTTAGGACATCTTACGACTCTTTATGCCACATTAGCAACTCGAAAAGCATGTTAGTATAATGTAGGACGCCTTACAGCTCCTAAAAACACCTTACATCATCGTACGAAAACTTAAAACTCCATAATACGCCTAATGAATTCGTCCGAGTCCTTTGAACATCGTACGACAACTTAGGACATCTTACGACTCTTTATGCCACATTAGCAACTCGAAAAGCATGTTAGTATAATGTAGGACGCCTTACAGCTCCTAAAAACACCTTACATCATCGTACGAAAACTTAAAACTCCATAATACGCCTAATGAATTCGTCCGAGTCCTTTGAACATCGTACGACAACTTAGGACATCTTACGACTCTTTATGCCACATTAGCAACTCGAAAAGCATGTTAGTATAACGTAGGATGCCTTAAAACTTCAAACAACACCTTATAACACCGTACGAAACCTCAAAACTACATAATAAACCGAATGAAATCGCCCTAGTCCTTTGAACATAGTACGACAATTTAGAACTTGTTACGAATCTGTATGCCATATTAGCACCTTGAAAAGCACGTTAGTATAACTAAGGACGATTTAAAACTCTTAACAACACCTTACAACACCGAACAAAACCTTAAAACTCCATAATAAACCTAATGAATTGGTCCGAGTCATTTAAACATTGTACGACAACATAGAATATCTTACGACTCTGTATACCACATTAGCACCTTGAAAAGATTGTTAGTATAATATACGACACCTCAAAAGTCCTAACTACACCTTACAATACTGTACGTAAGCTTAAAACTCCATAATAAACCTAATGAATTCGTACGAGTCCTTTTAACGTTGTACGTCAACTTAGGACATCTTACGACTCTTTAGCCACATTAGCAACTTGAAAAGCATGTTAGTATAACGTAGGACGCCTTAAAACTTCAAACAACACCTTATAACACCGTACGAAACCTCAAAACTACATAATAAACCGAATGAAATCGCCCTAGTCCTTTGAACATAGTACGACAATTAAGAACTTGTTACGACTCTTTATGCCATATTGAAAAGCACGTTAGTATAACTTAGGACGACTTAAAACTCTTAACAACACCTTACAACACCGAACAAAACCTTAAAACTCCATAATAAACCTAATGAATTGGTCCGAGTCATTTAAACATTGTACGACAACATAGAATATCTTACGACTCTGTATACCACATTAGCACCTTGAAAAGATTGTTAGTATAATATACGACACCTCAAAAGTCCTAACTACACCTTACAATGCTGTACGTAAGCTTAAAACTCCATAATAAACCTAATGAATTCGTACGAGTCCTTTTAACGTCGTACGTCAACTTAGGACATCTTACGACTCTTTATGCCACATTAGCAACTCGAAAAACATGTTATTATAATGTAGGACGCCTTACAGCTCCTAAAAACACCTTACATCATAGTACGAAAACTTAAAACTCCATAATACGCCTAATGAATTCGTCCGAGTCCTTTGAACATCGTACGACAACTTAGGACATCTTACGACTCTTTATGCCACATTAGTAACTCGAAAAGCATGTTAGTATAACGTAGGACGCCTTAAAACTTCAAACAACACCTTACATCACCGTACGAAACCTCAAAACTACATAATAAACCGAATGAAATCGCCCTAGTCCTTTGAACATAGTACGACAATTAAGAACTTGTTACGACTCTGTATGCCATATTAGCACCTTGAAAAGCACGTTAGTATAACTTAGGACGACTTAAAACTCTTAACAACACCTTACAACACCGAACAAAACCTTAAAACTCCATAATAAACCTAATGAATTGGTCCGAGTCATTTAAACATTTTACGACAACATAGAATATCTTACGACTCTGTATACCACATTAGCACCTTGAAAAGATTGTTAGTATAATATACGACTCCTCAAAAGTCCTAACTACACCTTACAATACTGTACGCAAGCTTAAAAGTCCATAACAAACCTAATGAATTCGTACGAGTCCTTTTAAAGTCGTACGTCAACTTAGGACATCTTACGACTCTTTATGCCACATTAGCAACTCGAAAAGCATTTTAGTATAATGTAGGACGCCTTACAGCTCCTAAAAACACCTTACATCATCGTACGAAAACTTAAAACTCCATAATACGCCTAATGAATTCGTCCGAGTCCTTTGAACATCGTACGACAACTTAGGACATCTTACGACTCTTTATGCCACATTAGCAACTCGAAAAGCATGTTAGTATAACGTAGGACGCCTTAAAACTTCAAACAACACTTTATAACACCGTACGAAACCTCAAAACTACATAATAAACCGAATGAAATCGCCCTAGTCCTTTGAACATAGTACGACAATTAAGAACTTGTTACGACTCTGTATGCCATATTAGCACATTAAAAAGCACGTTAGTATAACTTAGTACGACTTAAAACTCTTAACAACACCTTACAACACCGAACAAAACCTTAAAACTCCTTAATAAACCTAATGAATTGGTCCGAGTCATTTAAACATTGTACGACAACATAGAATATCTTACGACTCTGTATACCACATTAGCACCTTGAAAAGATTGTTAGTATAATATACGACACCTCAAAAGTCCTAACTACACCTTACAATACTGTACGTAAGCTTAAAACTCCATAATAAACCTAATGAATTCGGACGAGTCCTTTTAACGTCGTACGTCAACTTAGGACATCTTACGTCTCTTTATGCCACATTAGCAACTCGAAAAGCATGTTAGTATAACGTAGGACGCCTTAAAACTTCAAACAACACCTTATAACACCGTACGAAACCTCAAAACTACATAATAAACCGAATGAAATCGCCCTAGTCCTTTGAACATAGTACGCCAATTAAGAACTTGTTACGAATCTGTATGCCATATTAGCACCTTGAAAAGCACGTTAGTATAACTAAGGACGATTTAAAACTCTTAACAACACCTTACAACACCGAACAAAACCTTAAAACTCCATAATAAACCTAATGAATTGGTCCGAGTCATTTAAACATTGTACGACAACATAGAATATCTTACGACTCTGTATACCACATTAGCACCTTGAAAAGATTGTTAGTATAATATACGACTCCTCAAAAGTCCTAACTACACCTTACAATACTGTACGCAAGCTTAAAAGTCCATAACAAACCTAATGAATTCGTACGAGTCCTTTTAAAGTCGTACGTCAACTTAGGACATCTTACAACTCTTTATGCCACATTAGCAACTCGAAAAGCATTTTAGTATAATGTAGGACGCCTTACAGCTCCTAAAAACACCTTACATCATCGTACGAAAACTTAAAACTCCATAATACGCCTAATGAATTCGTCCGAGTCCTTTGAACATCGTACGACAACTTAGGACATCTTACGACTCTTTATGCCACATTAGCAACTCGAAAAGCATGTTAGTATAACGTAGGACGCCTTAAAACTTCAAACAACACTTTATAACACCGTACGAAACCTCAAAACTACATAATAAACCGAATGAAATCGCCCTAGTCCTTTGAACATAGTACGACAATTAAGAACTTGTTACGACTCTGTATGCCATATTAGCACATTAAAAAGCACGTTAGTATAACTTAGGACGACTTAAAACTCTTAACAACACCTTACAACACCGAACAAAACCTTAAAACTCCTTAATAAACCTAATGAATTGGTCCGAGTCATTTAAACATTGTACGACAACATAGAATATCTTACGACTCTGTATACCACATTAGCACCTTGAAAAGATTGTTAGTATAATATACGACACCTCAAAAGTCCTAACTACACCTTACAATACTGTACGTAAGCTTAAAACTCCATAATAAACCTAATGAATTCGGACGAGTCCTTTTAACGTCGTACGTCAACTTAGGACATCTTACGTCTCTTTATGCCACATTAGCAACTCGAAAAGCATGTTAGTATAACGTAGGACGCCTTAAAACTTCAAACAACACCTTATAACACCGTACGAAACCTCAAAACTACATAATAAACCGAATGAAATCGCCCTAGTCTTTTGAACATAGTACGACATTTAAGAACTTGTTACGACTCTTTATGCCATATTGAAAAGCACGTTAGTATAACTTAGGACGACTTAAAACTCTTAACAACACCTTACAACACCGAACAAAACCTTAAAACTCCATAATAAACCTAATGAATTGGTCCGAGTCATTTAAACATTGTACGACAACATAGAATATCTTACGACTCTGTATACCACATTAGCACCTTGAAAAGATTGTTAGTATAATTTACGACACCTCAAAAGTCCTAACTACACCTTACAATACTGTACGTAAGCTTAAAACTGCATAATAAACCTAATGAATTCGTACGAGTCCTTTTAACGTCGTACGTCAACTTAGGACATCTTACGACTCTTTATGCCACATTAGCAACTCGAAAAGCATGTTAGTATAATGTAGGACGCCTTACAGCTCCTAAAAACACCTTACATCATCGTACGAAAACTTAAAACTCCATAATACGCCTAATGAATTCGTCCGAGTCTTTTGAACATCGTACGACAACTTAGGACATCTTACGACTCTTTATGCCACATTAGCAACTCGAAAAGCAAGTTAGTATAACGTAGGACGCCTTAACACTTCAAACAACACCTTATAACACCGTACGAAACCTCAAAACTACATAATAAACCGAATGAAATCGCCCTAGTCCTTTGAACATAGTACGACAATTAAGAACTTGTTACGAATCTGTATGCCATATTAGCACCTTGAAAAGCACGTTAGTATAACTTAGGACAATTTAAAACTCTTAACAACACCTTACAACACCGAACAAAACCTTAAAACTCCATAATAAACCTAATGAATTGGTCCGAGTCATTTAAACATTGTACGACAACATAGAATATCTTACGACTCTGTATACCACATTAGTACCTTGAAAAGATTGTTAGTATAATATACGACACCTCAAAAGTCCTAACTACACCTTACAATACTGTACGTAAGCTTAAAACTCCATAATAAACCTAATGAATTCGTACGAGTCCTTTTAATGTTGTACGTCAACTTACGACATCTTACGACTCTTTAGCCACATTAGCAACTCGAAAAGCATGTTAGTATAACGTAGGACGCCTTAAAACTTCAAACAACACCTTATAACACCGTACGAAACCTCAAAACTACATAATAAACCGAATGAAATCGCCCTAGTCCTTTGAACATAGTACGACAATTAAGAACTTGTTACGACTCTTTATGCCATATTGAAAAGCACGTTAGTATAACTTAGGACGACTTAAAACTCTTAACAACACCTTACAACACCGAACAAAACCTTAAAACTCCATAATAAACCTAATGAATTGGTCCGAGTCATTTAAACATTGTACGACAACATAGAATATCTTACGACTCTGTATACCACATTAGCACCTTGAAAAGATTGTTAGTATAATATACGACACCTCAAAAGTCCTAACTACACCTTACAATGCTGTACGTAAGCTTAAAACTCCATAATAAACCTAATGAATTCGTACGAGTCCTTTTAACGTCGTACGTCAACTTAGGACATCTTACGACTCTTTATGCCACATTAGCAACTCGAAAAACATGTTAGTATAATGTAGGACGCCTTACAGCTCCTAAAAACACCTTACATCATAGTACGAAAACTTAAAACTCCATAATACGCCTAATGAATTCGTCCGAGTCCTTTGAACATCGTACGACAACTTAGGACATCTTACGACTCTTTATGCCACATTAGTAACTCGAAAAGCATGTTAGTATAACGTAGGACGCCTTAAAACTTCAAACAACACCTTACATCACCGTACGAAACCTCAAAACTACATAATAAACCGAATGAAATCGCCCTAGTCCTTTGAACATAGTACGACAATTAAGAACTTGTTACGACTCTGTATGCCATATTAGCACCTTGAAAAGCACGTTAGTATAACTTAGGACGACTTAAAACTCTTAACAACACCTTACAACACCGAACAAAACCTTAAAACTCCATAATAAATCAAATGAATTGGTCCGAGTCATTTAAACATTTTACGACAACATAGAATATCTTACGACTCTGTATACCACATTAGCACCTTGAAAAGATTGTTAGTATAATATACGACTCCTCAAAAGTCCTAACTACACCTTACAATACTGTACGCAAGCTTAAAAGTCCATAATAAACCTAATGAATTCGTACGAGTCCTTTTAAAGTCGTACGTCAACTTAGGACATCTTACGACTCTTTATGCCACATTAGCAACTCGAAAAGCATTTTAGTATAATGTAGGACGCCTTACAGCTCCTAAAAACACCTTACATCATCGTACGAAAACTTAAAACTCCATAATACGCCTAATGAATTCGTCCGAGTCCTTTGAACATCGTACGACAACTTATGACATCTTACGACACTTTATGCCACATTAGCAACTCGAAAAGCATGCTAGTATAACGTAGGACGCCTTAAAACTTCAAACAACACCTTATAACACCGTACGAAACCTCAAAACTACATAATAAACCGAATGAAATCGCCCTAGTCCTTTGAACATAGTACGACAATTAAGAACTTGTTACGAATCTGTATGCCATATTAGCACCTTGAAAAGCACGTTAGTATAACTTAGGACGATTTAAAACTCTTAACAACACCTTACAACACCGAACAAAACCTTAAAACTCCATAATAAACCTAATGAATTGGTCCGAGTCATTTAAACATTGTACGACAACATAGAATATCTTACGACTCTGTATACCACATTAGCACCTTGAAAAGATTGTTAGTATAATATACGACACCTCAAAAGTCCTAACTACACCTTACAATACTGTACGTAAGCTTAAAACTCCATAATAAACCTAATGAATTCGGACGAGTCCTTTTAACGTCGTACATCAACTTAGGACATCTTACGTCTCTTTATGCCACATTAGCAACTCGAAAAGCATGTTAGTATAACGTAGGACGCCTTAAAACTTCAAACAACACCTTATAACACCGTACGAAACCTCAAAACTACATAATAAACCGAATGAAATCGCCCTAGTCCTTTGAACATAGTACGACATTTAAGAACTTGTTACGACTCTTTATGCCATATTGAAAAGCACGTTAGTATAACTTAGGACGACTTAAAACTCTTAACAACACCTTACAACACCGAACAAAACCTTAAAACTCCATAATAAACCTAATGAATTGGTCCGAGTCATTTAAACATTGTACGACAACATAGAATATCTTACGACTCTGTATACCACATTAGCACCTTGAAAAGATTGTTAGTATAATTTACGACACCTCAAAAGTCCTAACTACACCTTACAATACTGTACGTAAGCTTAAAACTGCATAATAAACCTAATGAATTCGTACGAGTCCTTTTAACGTCGTACGTCAACTTAGGACATCTTACGACTCTTTATGCCACATTAGCAACTCGAAAAGCATGTTAGTATAATGTAGGACGCCTTACAGGTCCTAAAAACACCTTACATCATCGTACGAAAACTTAAAACTCCATAATACGCCTAATGAATTCGTCCGAGTCCTTTGAACATCGTACGACAACTTAGGACATCTTACGACTCTTTATGCCACATTAGCAACTCGAAAAGCATGCTAGTATAACGTAGGACGCCTTAAAACTTCAAACAACACCTTACGAAACCTCAAAACTACATAATAAACCGAATGAAATCGCCCTAGTCCTTTGAACATAGTACGACAATTAAGAACTTGTTACGAATCTGTATGCCATATTAGCACCTTGAAAAGCACGTTAGTATAACTTAGGACGATTTAAAACTCTTAACAACACCTTACAACACCGAACAAAACCTTAAAACTCCATAATAAACCTAATGAATTGGTCCGAGTCATTTAAACATTGTACGACAACATAGAATATCTTACGACTCTGTATACCACATTAGCACCTTGAAAAGATTGTTAGTATAATATACGACACCTCAAAAGTCCTAACTACACCTTACAATACTGTACGTAAGCTTAAAACTCCATAATAAACCTAATGAATTCGTACGAGTCCTTTTAACGTTGTACGTCAACTTAGGACATCTTACGACACTTTATGCCACATTAGCAACTCGAAAAGCATGTTAGTATAACGTAGGACGCCTTAAAACTTCAAACAACACCTTATAACACCGTACGAAACCTCAAAACTACATAATAAACCGAATGAAATCGCCCTAGTCCTTTGAACATAGTACGACAATTAAGAACTTGTTACGACTCTTTATGCCATATTGAAAAGCACGTTAGTATAACTTAGGACGACTTAAAACTCTTAACAACACCTTACAACACCGAACAAAACCTTAAAACTCCATAATAAACCTAATGAATTGGTCCGAGTCATTTAAACATTGTACGACAACATAGAATATCTTACGACTCTGTATACCACATTAGCACCTTGAAAAGATTGTTAGTATAATATACGACACCTCAAAAGTCCTAACTACACCTTACAATGCTGTACGTAAGCTTAAAACTCCATAATAAACCTAATGAATTCGTACGAGTCCTTTTAACGTCGTACGTCAACTTAGGACATCTTACGACTCTTTATGCCACATTAGCAACTCGAAAAGCATGTTAGTATAATGTAGGACGCCTTACAGCTCCTAAAAACACCTTACATCATCGTACGAAAACTTAAAACTCCATAATACGCCTAATGAATTCGTCCGAGTCCTTTGAACATCGTACGACAACTTAGGACATCTTACGACTCTTTATGCCACATTAGTAACTCGAAAAGCATGTTAGTATAACGTAGGACGCCTTAAAACTTCAAACAACACCTTACATCACCGTACGAAACCTCAAAACTACATAATAAACCGAATGAAATCGCCCTAGTCCTTTGAACATAGTACGACAATTAAGAACTTGTTACGACTCTGTATGCCATATTAGCACCTTGAAA
The DNA here is from genome assembly GCA_030867185.1 of Tagetes erecta. NCBI lineage: Eukaryota > Viridiplantae > Streptophyta > Magnoliopsida > Asterales > Asteraceae > Tagetes > Tagetes erecta. The sequence goes on from CM061487.1 coordinate 23,261,261, forward strand.
AGCACGTTAGTATAACATAGGACGACTTAAAACTCTTAACAACACCTTACAACACCGAACAAAACCTTAAAACTCCATAATAAACCTAATGAATTGGTCCGAGTCATTTAAACATTTTACGACAACATAGAATATCTTACGACTCTGTATACCACATTAGCACCTTGAAAAGATTGTTAGTATAATATACGACTCCTCAAAAGTCCTAACTACACCTTACAATACTGTACGCAAGCTTAAAAGTCCATAATAAACCTAATGAATTCGTACGAGTCCTTTTAAAGTCGTACGTCAACTTAGGACATCTTACGACTCTTTATGCCACATTAGCAACTCGAAAAGCATTTTAGTATAATGTAGGACGCCTTACAGCTCCTAAAAACACCTTACATCATCGTACGAAAACTTAAAACTCCATAATACGCCTAATGAATTCGTCCGAGTCCTTTGAACATCGTACGACAACTTAGGACATCTTACGACTCTTTATGCCACATTAGCAACTCGAAAAGCATGCTAGTATAACGTAGGACGCCTTAAAACTTCAAACAACACCTTATAACACCGTACGAAACCTCAAAACTACATAATAAACCGAATGAAATCGCCCTAGTCCTTTGAACATAGTACGACAATTAAGAACTTGTTACGAATCTGTATGCCATATTAGCACCTTGAAAAGCACGTTAGTATAACTTAGGACGATTTAAAACTCTTAACAACACCTTACAACACCGAACAAAACCTTAAAACTCCATAATAAACCTAATGAATTGGTCCGAGTCATTTAAACATTGTACGACAACATAGAATATCTTACGACTCTGTATACCACATTAGCACCTTGAAAAGATTGTTAGTATAATATACGACACCTCAAAAGTCCTAACTACACCTTACAATACTGTACGTAAGCTTAAAACTCCATAATAAACCTAATGAATTCGTACGAGTCCTTTTAACGTTGTACGTCAACTTAGGACATCTTACGACTCTTTATGCCACATTAGCAACTCGAAAAGCATGTTAGTATAACGTAGGACGCCTTAAAACTTCAAACAACACCTTATAACTCCGTACGAAACCTCAAACTACATAATAAACCGAATGAAATCGCCCTAGTCCTTTGAACATAGTACGACAATTAAGAACTTGTTACGACTCTTTATGCCATATTGAAAAGCACGTTAGTATAACTTAGGACGACTTAAAACTCTTAACAACACCTTACAACACCGAACAAAACCTTAAAACTCCATAATAAACCTAATGAATTGGTCCGAGTCATTTAAACATTGTACGACAACATAGAATATCTTACGACTCTGTATACCACATTAGCACCTTGAAAAGATTGTTAGTATAATATACGACACCTCAAAAGTCCTAACTACACCTTACAATGCTGTACGTAAGCTTAAAACTCCATAATAAACCTAATGAATTCGTACGAGTCCTTTTAACGTCGTACGTCAACTTAGGACATCTTACGACTCTTTATGCCACATTAGCAACTCGAAAAGCATGTTAGTATAATGTAGGACGCCTTACAGCTCCTAAAAACACCTTACATCATAGTACGAAAACTTAAAACTCCATAATACGCCTAATGAATTCGTCCGAGTCCTTTGAACATCGTACGACAACTTAGGACATCTTACGACTCTTTATGCCACATTAGTAACTCGAAAAGCATGTTAGTATAACGTAGGACGCCTTAAAACTTCAAACAACACTTTACATCACCGTACGAAACCTCAAAACTACATAATAAACCGAATGAAATCGCCCTAGTCCTTTGAACATAGTACAACAATTAAGAACTTGTTACGACTCTGTATGCCATATTAGCACCTTGAAAAGCACGTTAGTATAACTTAGGACGACTTAAAACTCTTAACAACACCGTACAACACCGAACAAAACCTTAAAACTCCATAATAAACCTAATGAATTGGTCCGAGTCATTTAAACATTTTACGACAACATAGAATATCTTACGACTCTGTATACCACATTAGCACCTTGAAAAGATTGTTAGTATAATATACGACTCCTCAAAAGTCCTAACTACACCTTACAATACTGTACGCAAGCTTAAAAGTCCATAATAAACCTAATGAATTCGTACGAGTCCTTTTAAAGTCGTACGTCAACTTAGGACATCTTACGACTCTTTATGCCACATTAGCAACTCGAAAAGCATTTTAGTATAATGTAGGACGCCTTACAGCTCCTAAAAACACCTTACATCATCGTACGAAAACTTAAAACTCCATAATACGCCTAATGAATTCGTCCGAGTCCTTTGAACATCGTACGACAACTTAGGACATCTTACGACTCTTTATGCCACATTAGCAACTCGAAAAGCATGCTAGTATAACGTAGGACGCCTTAAAACTTCAAACAACACCTTATAACACCGTACGAAACCTCAAAACTACATAATAAACCGAATGAAATCGCCCTAGTCCTTTGAACATAGTACGACAATTAAGAACTTGTTACGAATCTGTATGCCATATTAGCACCTTGAAAAGCACGTTAGTATAACTTAGGACGATTTAAAACTCTTAACAACACCTTACAACACCGAACAAAACCTTAAAACTCCATAATAAACCTAATGAATTGGTCCGAGTCATTTAAACATTGTACGACAACATAGAATATCTTACGACTCTGTATACCACATTAGCACCTTGAAAAGATTGTTAGTATAATATACGACACCTCAAAAGTCCTAACTACACCTTACAATACTGTACGTAAGCTTAAAACTCCATAATAAACCTAATGAATTCGTACGAGTCCTTTTAACGTCGTACGTCAACTTAGGACATCTTACGACTCTTTATGCCACATTAGCAACTCGAAAAGCATGTTAGTATACCGTAGGACGCCTTAAAACTTGAAACAACACCTTATAACTCCGTACGAAACCTCAAAACTACATAATAAACCGAATGAAATCGCCCTAGTCCTTTGAACATAGTACGACATTTAAGAACTTGTTACGACTCTTTATGCCATATTGAAAAGCACGTTAGTATAACTTAGGACGACTTAAAACTCTTAACAACACCTTACAACACCGAACAAAACCTTAAAACTCCATAATAAACCTAATGAATTGGTCCGAGTCATTTAAACATTGTACGACAACATAGAATATCTTACGACTCTATATACCACATTAGCACCTTGAAAAGATTGTTAGTATAATATACGACACCTCAAAAGTCCTAACTATACCTTACAATGCTGTACGTAAGCTTAAAACTCTATAATAAACCTAATGAATTCGTACGAGTCCTTTTAACGTCGTACGTCAACTTAGGACATCTTACGACTCTTTATGCCACATTAGCAACTCGAAAAGCATTTTAGTATAATGTAGGACGCCTTACAGCTCCTAAAAACACCTTACATCATCGTACGAAAACTTAAAACTCCATAATACGCCTAATGAATTCGTCCGAGTCCTTTGAACATCGTACGACAACTTAGGACATCTTACGACTCTTTATGCCACATTAGCAACTCGAAAAGCATGTTAGTATAACGTAGGACGCCTTAAAACTTCAAACAACACCTTATAACACAGTACGAAACCTCAAAACTACATAATAAACCGAATGAAATCGCCCTAGTCCTTTGAACATAGTACGACAATTAAGAACTTGTTACGAATCTGTATGCCATATTAGCACCTTGAAAAGCACGTTAGTATAACTTAGGACGATTTAAAACTCTTAACAACACCTTACAACACCGAACAAAACCTTAAAACTCCATAATAAACCTAATGAATTGGTCCGAGTCATTTAAACATTGTACGACAACATAGAATATCTTACGACTCTGTATACCACATTAGCACCTTGAAAAGATTGTTAGTATAATATACGACACCTCAAAAGTCCTAACTACACCTTACAATACTGTACGTAAGCTTAAAACTCCATAATAAACCTAATGAATTCGGACGAGTCCTTTTAACGTCGTACGTCAACTTAGGACATCTTACGTCTCTTTATGCCACATTAGCAACTCGAAAAGCATGTTAGTATAACGTAGGACGCCTTAAAACTTCAAACAACACCTTATAACACAGTACGAAACCTCAAAACTACATAATAAACCGAATGAAATCGCCCTAGTCCTTTGAACATAGTACGACATTTAAGAACTTGTTACGACTCTTTATGCCATATTGAAAAGCACGTTAGTATAACTTAGGACGACTTAAAACTCTTAACAACACCTTACAACACCGAACAAAACCTTAAAACTCCATAATAAACCTAATGAATTGGTCCGAGTCATTTAAACATTGTACGACAACATAGAATATCTTACGACTCTGTATACTACATTAGCACCTTGAAAAGATTGTTAGTATAATATACGACACCTCAAAAGTCCTAACTACACCTTACAATACTGTACGTAAGCTTAAAACTGCATAATAAACCTAATGAATTCGTACGAGTCCTTTTAACGTCGTACGTCACCTTAGGACATCTTACGACTCTTTATGCCACATTAGCAACTCGAAAAGCATGTTAGTATAATGTAGGACGCCTTACAGCTCCTAAAAACACCTTATTTCATCGTACGAAAACTTAAAACTCCATAATACGCCTAATGAATTCGTCCGAGTCCTTTGAACATCGTACGACAACTTAGGACATCTTACGACTCTTTATGCCACATTAGCAACTCGAAAAGCATGTTAGTATAACGTAGGACGCCTTAAAACTTCAAACAACACCTTATAACACCGTACGAAACCTCAAAACTACATAATAAACCGAATGAAATCGCCCTAGTCCTTTGAACATAGTACGACAATTAAGAACTTGTTACGAATCTGTATGCCATATTAGCACCTTGAAAAGCACGTTAGTATAACTTAGGACGATTTAAAACTCTTAACAACACCTTACAACACCGAACAAAACCTTAAAACTCCATAATAAACCTAATGAATTGGCCCGAGTCATTTAAACATTGTACGACAACATAGAATATCTAACGACTCTGTATACCACATTAGCACCTTGAAAAGATTGTTAGTATAATATACGCCACCTCAAAAGTCCTAAATACACCTTACAATACTGTACGTAAGCTTAAAACTCCATAATAAACCTAATGAATTCGTACGAGTCCTTTTAACGTCGTACGTCAACTTAGGACATCTTACGACTCTTTATGCCACATTAGCAACTCGAAAAGCATGTTAGTATAATGTAGGACGCCTTACAGCTCCTAAAAACACCTTATTTCATCGTACGAAAACTTAAAACTCCATAATACGCCTAATGAATTCGTCCGAGTCCTTTGAACATCGTACGACAACTTAGGACATCTTACGACTCTTTATGCCACATTAGCAACTCGAAAAGCATGTTAGTATAACGTAGGACGCCTTAAAACTTCAAACAACACCTTATAACACCGTACGAAACCTCAAAACTACATAATAAACCGAATGAAATCGCCCTAGTCCTTTGAACATAGTACGACAATTAAGAACTTGTTACGAATCTGTATGCCATATTAGCACCTTGAAAAGCACGTTAGTATAACTTAGGACGATTTAAAACTCTTAACAACACCTTACAACACCGAACAAAACCTTAAAACTCCATAATAAACCTAATGAATTGGCCCGAGTCATTTAAACATTGTACGACAACATAGAATATCTAACGACTCTGTATACCACATTAGCACCTTGAAAAGATTGTTAGTATAATATACGCCACCTCAAAAGTCCTAAATACACCTTACAATACTGTACGTAAGCTTAAAACTCCATAATAAACCTAATGAATTCGTACGAGTCCTTTTAACGTCGTACGTCAACTTAGGACATCTTACGACTCTTTATGCCACATTAGCAACTCGAAAAGCATGTTAGTATAATGTAGGACGCCTTACAGCTCCTAAAAACACCTTATTTCATCGTACGAAAACTTAAAACTCCATAATACGCCTAATGAATTCGTCCGAGTCCTTTGAACATCGTACGACAACTTAGGACATCTTACGACTCTTTATGCCACATTAGCAACTCGAAAAGCATGTTAGTATAACGTAGGACGCCTTAAAACTTCAAACAACACCTTATAACACCGTACGAAACCTCAAAACTACATAATAAACCGAATGAAATCGCCCTAGTCCTTTGAACATAGTACGATAATTAAGAACTTGTTACGAATCTGTATGCCATATTAGCACCTTGAAAAGCACGTTAGTATAACTTAGGACGATTTAAAACTCTTAACAACACCTTACAACACCGAACAAAACCTTAAAACTCCATAATAAACCTAATGAATTGGCCCGAGTCATTTAAACATTGTACGACAACATAGAATATCTAACGACTCTGTATACCACATTAGCACCTTGAAAAGATTGTTAGTATAATATACGCCACCTCAAAAGTCCTAAATACACCTTACAATACTGTACGTAAGCTTAAAACTCCATAATAAACCTAATGAATTCGTACGAGTCCTTTTAACGTCGTACGTCAACTTAGGACATCTTACGACTCTTTATGCCACATTAGCAACTCGAAAAGCATGTTAGTATAATGTAGGACACCTTACAGCTCCTAAAAACACCTTACATCATCGTACGAAAACTTAAAACTCCATAATACGCCTAATGAATTCGTCCGAGTCCTTTGAACATCGTACAACAACTTAGGACATCTTACAACTCTTTATGCCACATTAGCAAGTCGAAAAGCATGTTAGTATAACGTAGGACGCCTTAAAACTTCAAACAACACCTTATAACACCGTACGAAACCTCAAAACTACGTAATAAACCGAATGAAATTGCCCAAGACCTTTGAACATAGTACGAAAATTCAGAAATTGTTACGACTCCGTATGCCATATTAGCACATTGAAAAGCACGTTAGTATAACTTAGGACGCCTTAAAACTCCTAACAACACCTTACAACACCGAACAAAACCTTAAAACTCCATAATAAACCTAATGAATTGGTCCGAGTCATTTAAACATTGTACGACAACATAGAATATCTTACGACTCTGTATACCACATTAGCACCTTGAAAAGATTGTTAGTATAATATACGACACCTCAAAAGTCCTAACTACACCTTACAATACTGTATGTAAGCTTAAAACTCCATAATAAACCTAATGAATTCGTACGAGTCCTTTTAACGTCGTACGTCAACTTAGGACATCTTACGACTCTTTATGCCACATTAGCAACTCGAAAAGCATGTTAGTATAATGTAGGACGCCTTACAGCTCCTAAAAACACCTTACATCATCGTACGAAAACTTAAAACTCCATAATACGCCTAATGAATTCGTCCGAGTCCTTTGAACATCGTACGACAACTTAGGACATCTTACGACTCTTTATGCCACATTAGCAACTCGAAAAGCATGTTAGTATAACGTAGGACGCCTTAAAACTTCAAACAACACCTTATAACACCGTACGAAACCTCAAAACTACATAATAAACCGAATGAAATCGCCCTAGTCCTTTGAACATAGTACGACAATTAAGAACTTGTTACGAATCTGTATGCCATATTAGCACCTTGAAAAGCACGTTAGTATAACTTAGGACGATTTAAAACTCTTAACAACACCTTACAACACCGAACAAAACCTTAAAACTCCATAATAAACCTAATGAATTGGTCCGAGTCATTTAAACATTGTACGACAACATAGAATATCTTACGACTCTGTATACCACATTAGCACCTTGAAAAGATTGTTAGTATAATATACGACACCTCAAAAGTCCTAACTACACCTTACAATACTGTACGTAAGCTTAAAACTCCATAATAAACCTAATGAATTCGGACGAGTCCTTTTAACGTCGTACGTCAACTTAGGACATCTTACGTCTCTTTATGCCACATTAGCAACTCGAAAAGCATGTTAGTATAACGTAGGACGCCTTAAAACTTCAAACAACACCTTATAACACAGTACGAAACCTCAAAACTACATAATAAACCGAATGAAATCGCCCTAGTCCTTTGAACATAGTACGACATTTAAGAACTTGTTACGACTCTTTATGCCATATTGAAAAGCACGTTAGTATAACTTAGGACGACTTAAAACTCTTAACAACACCTTACAACACCGAACAAAACCTTAAAACTCCATAATAAAACCTAATGAATTGGTCCGAGTCATTTAAACATTGTACGACAACATAGAATATCTAACGACTCTGTATACCACATTAGCACCTTGAAAAGATTGTTAGTATAATTTATGACACCTCAAAAGTCCTAACCACACCTTACAATACTGTACGTAAGCTTAAAACTGCATAATAAACCTAATGAATTCGTACGAGTCCTTTTAACGTCGTACGTCAACTTAGGACATCTTACGACTCTTTATGCCACATTAGCAACTCGAAAAGCATTTTAGTATAATGTAGGACGCCTTACAGCTCCTAAAAACACCTTACATCATCGTACGAAAACTTAAAACTCCATAATACGCCTAATGAATTCGTCCGAGTCCTTTGAACATCGTACGACAACTTAGGACATCTTACGACTCTTTATGCCACATTAGCAACTCGAAAAGCATGTTAGTATAACGTAGGACGCCTTAAAACTTCAAACAACACCTTATAACACCGTACGAAACCTCAAAACTACATAATAAACCGAATGAAATCGCCCTAGTCCTTTGAACATAGTACGACAATTAAGAACTTGTTACGAATCTGTATGCCATATTAGCACCTTGAAAAGCACGTTAGTATAACTTAGGACGATTTAAAACTCTTAACAACACCTTACAACACCGAACAAAACCTTAAAACTCCATAATAAACCTAATGAATTGGTCCGAGTCATTTAAACATTGTACGACAACATAGAATATCTTACGACTCTGTATACCACATTAGCACCTTGAAAAGATTGTTAGTATAATATACGACACCTCAAAAGTCCTAACTACACCTTACAATACTGTACGTAAGCTTAAAACTCCATAATAAACCTAATGAATTCGGACGAGTCCTTTTAACGTCGTACGTCAACTTAGGACATCTTACGTCTCTTTATGCCACATTAGCAACTCGAAAAGCATGTTAGTATAACGTAGGACGCCTTAAAACTTCAAACAACACCTTATAACACAGTACGAAACCTCAAAACTACATAATAAACCGAATGAAATCGCCCTAGTCCTTTGAACATAGTACGACATTTAAGAACTTGTTACGACTCTTTATGCCATATTGAAAAGCACGTTAGTATAACTTAGGACGACTTAAAACTCTTAACAACACCTTACAACACCGAACAAAACCTTAAAACTCCATAATAAACCTAATGAATTGGTCCGAGTCATTTAAACATTGTACGACAACATAGAATATCTTACGACTCTGTATACTACATTAGCACCTTGAAAAGATTGTTAGTATAATATACGACACCTCAAAAGTCCTAACTACACCTTACAATACTGTACGTAAGCTTAAAACTGCATAATAAACCTAATGAATTCGTACGAGTCCTTTTAACGTCGTACGTCAACTTAGGACATCTTACGACTCTTTATACCACATTAGCAACTCGAAAAGCATGTTAGTATAATGTAGGACGCCTTACAGCTCCTAAAAACACCTAATTTCATCGTACGAAAACTTAAAACTCCATAATACGCCTAATGAATTCGTCCGAGTCCTTTGAACATCGTACGACAACTTAGGACATCTTACGACTCTTTATGCCACATTAGCAACTCGAAAAGCATGTTAGTATAACGTAGGACGCCTTAAAACTTCAAACAACACCTTATAACACCGTACGAAACCTCAAAACTACATAATAAACCGAATGAAATCGCCCTAGTCCTTTGAACATAGTACGACAATTAAGAACTTGTTACGAATCTGTATGCCATATTAGCACCTTGAAAAGCACGTTAGTATAACTTAGGACGATTTAAAACTCTTAACAACACCTTACAACACCGAACAAAACCTTAAAACTCCATAATAAACCTAATGAATTGGCCCGAGTCATTTAAACATTGTACGACAACATAGAATATCTAACGACTCTGTATACCACATTAGCACCTTGAAAAGATTGTTAGTATAATATACGCCACCTCAAAAGTCCTAAATACACCTTACAATACTGTACGTAAGCTTAAAACTCCATAATAAACCTAATGAATTCGTACGAGTCCTTTTAACGTCGTACGTCAACTTAGGACATCTTACGACTCTTTATGCCACATTAGCAACTCGAAAAGCATGTTAGTATAATGTAGGACGCCTTACAGCTCCTAAAAACACCTTATTTCATCGTACGAAAACTTAAAACTCCATAATACGCCTAATGAATTCGTCCGAGTCCTTTGAACATCGTACGACAACTTAGGACATCTTACGACTCTTTATGCCACATTAGCAACTCGAAAAGCATGTTAGTATAACGTAGGACGCCTTAAAACTTCAAACAACACCTTATAACACCGTACGAAACCTCAAAACTACATAATAAACCGAATGAAATCGCCCTAGTCCTTTGAACATAGTACGACAATTAAGAACTTGTTACGAATCTGTATGCCATATTAGCACCTTGAAAAGCACGTTAGTATAACTTAGGACGATTTAAAACTCTTAACAACACCTTACAACACCGAACAAAACCTTAAAACTCCATAATAAACCTAATGAATTGGTCCGAGTCATTTAAACATTGTACGACAACATAGAATATCTTACGACTCTGTATACCACATTAGCACCTTGAAAAGATTGTTAGTATAATATACGACACCTCAAAAGTCCTAACTACACCTTACAATACTGTACGTAAGCTTAAAACTCCATAATAAACCTAATGAATTCGGACGAGTCCTTTTAACGTCGTACGTCAACTTAGGACATCTTACGTCTCTTTATGCCACATTAGCAACTCGAAAAGCATGTTAGTATAACGTAGGACGCCTTAAAACTTCAAACAACACCTTATAACACAGTACGAAACCTCAAAACTACATAATAAACCGAATGAAATCGCCCTAGTCCTTTGAACATAGTACGACATTTAAGAACTTGTTACGACTCTTTATGCCATATTGAAAAGCACGTTAGTATAACTTAGGACGACTTAAAACTCTTAACAACACCTTACAACACCGAACAAAACCTTAAAACTCCATAATAAACCTAATGAATTGGTCCGAGTCATTTAAACATTGTACGACAACATAGAATATCTTACGACTCTGTATACTACATTAGCACCTTGAAAAGATTGTTAGTATAATATACGACACCTCAAAAGTCCTAACTACACCTTACAATACTGTACGTAAGCTTAAAACTGCATAATAAACCTAATGAATTCGGACGAGTCCTTTTAACGTCGTACGTCAACTTAGGACATCTTACGTCTCTTTTCGCCACATTAGCAACTCGAAAAGCATGTTAGTATAACGTAGGACGCCTTAAAACTTCAAACAACACCTTATAACACAGTACGAAACCTCAAAACTACATAATAAACCGAATGAAATCGCCCTAGTCCTTTGAACATAGTACGACATTTAAGAACTTGTTACGACTCTTTATGCCATATTGAAAAGCACGTTAGTATAACTTAGGACGACTTAAAACTCTTAACAACACCTTACAACACCGAACAAAACCTTAAAACTCCATAATAAACCTAATGAATTGGTCCGAGTCATTTAAACATTGTACGACAACATAGAATATCTTACGACTCTGTATACTACATTAGCACCTTGAAAAGATTGTTAGTATAATATACGACACCTCAAAAGTCCTAACTACACCTTACAATACTGTACGTAAGCTTAAAACTGCATAATAAACCTAATGAATTCGTACGAGTCCTTTTAACGTCGTACGTCAACTTAGGACATCTTACGACTCTTTATGCCACATTAGCAACTCGAAAAGCATGTTAGTATAATGTAGGACGCCTTACAGCTCCTAAAAACACCTTATTTCATCGTACGAAAACTTAAAACTCCATAATACGCCTAATGAATTCGTCCGAGTCCTTTGAACATCGTACGACAACTTAGGACATCTTACGACTCTTTATGCCACATTAGCAACTCGAAAAGCATGTTAGTATAACGTAGGACGCCTTAAAACTTCAAACAACACCTTATAACACCGTACGAAACCTCAAAACTACATAATAAACCGAATGAAATCGCCCTAGTCCTTTGAACATAGTACGACAATTAAGAACTTGTTACGAATCTGTATGCCATATTAGCACCTTGAAAAGCACGTTAGTATAACTTAGGACGATTTAAAACTCTTAACAACACCTTACAACACCGAACAAAACCTTAAAACTCCATAATAAACCTAATGAATTGGCCCGAGTCATTTAAACATTGTACGACAACATAGAATATCTAACGACTCTGTATACCACATTAGCACCTTGAAAAGATTGTTAGTATAATATACGCCACCTCAAAAGTCCTAAATACACCTTACAATACTGTACGTAAGCTTAAAACTCCATAATAAACCTAATGAATTCGTACGAGTCCTTTTAACGTCGTACGTCAACTTAGGACATCTTACGACTCTTTATGCCACATTAGCAACTCGAAAAGCATGTTAGTATAATGTAGGACGCCTTACAGCTCCTAAAAACACCTTATTTCATCGTACGAAAACTTAAAACTCCATAATACGCCTAATGAATTCGTCCGAGTCCTTTGAACATCGTACGACAACTTAGGACATCTTACGACTCTTTATGCCACATTAGCAACTCGAAAAGCATGTTAGTATAACGTAGGACGCCTTAAAACTTCAAACAACACCTTATAACACCGTACGAAACCTCAAAACTACATAATAAACCGAATGAAATCGCCCTAGTCCTTTGAACATAGTACGACAATTAAGAACTTGTTACGAATCTGTATGCCATATTAGCACCTTGAAAAGCACGTTAGTATAACTTAGGACGATTTAAAACTCTTAACAACACCTTACAACACCGAACAAAACCTTAAAACTCCATAATAAACCTAATGAATTGGCCCGAGTCATTTAAACATTGTACGACAACATAGAATATCTAACGACTCTGTATACCACATTAGCACCTTGAAAAGATTGTTAGTATAATATACGCCACCTCAAAAGTCCTAAATACACCTTACAATACTGTACGTAAGCTTAAAACTCCATAATAAACCTAATGAATTCGTACGAGTCCTTTTAACGTCGTACGTCAACTTAGGACATCTTACGACTCTTTATGCCACATTAGCAACTCGAAAAGCATGTTAGTATAATGTAGGACACCTTACAGCTCCTAAAAACACCTTACATCATCGTACGAAAACTTAAAACTCCATAATACGCCTAATGAATTCGTCCGAGTCCTTTGAACATCGTACGACAACTTAGGACATCTTACAACTCTTTATGCCACATTAGCAAGTCGAAAAGCATGTTAGTATAACGTAGGACGCCTTAAAACTTCAAACAACACCTTATAACACCGTACGAAACCTCAAAACTACGTAATAAACCGAATGAAATTGCCCAAGACCTTTGAACATAGTACGAAAATTCAGAAATTGTTACGACTCCGTATGCCATATTAGCACATTGAAAAGCACGTTAGTATAACTTAGGACGCCTTAAAACTCCTAACAACACCTTACAACACCGAACAAAACCTTAAAACTCCATAATAAACCTAATGAATTGGTCCGAGTCATTTAAACATTGTACGACAACATAGAATATCTTACGACTCTGTATACCACATTAGCACCTTGAAAAGATTGTTAGTATAATATACGACACCTCAAAAGTCCTAACTACACCTTACAATACTGTATGTAAGCTTAAAACTCCATAATAAACCTAATGAATTCGTACGAGTCCTTTTAACGTCGTACGTCAACTTAGGACATCTTACGACTCTTTATGCCACATTAGCAACTCGAAAAGCATGTTAGTATAATGTAGGACGCCTTACAGCTCCTAAAAACACCTTACATCATCGTACGAAAACTTAAAACTCCATAATACGCCTAATGAATTCGTCCGAGTCCTTTGAACATCGTACGACAACTTAGGACATCTTACGACTCTTTATGCCACATTAGCAACTCGAAAAGCATGTTAGTATAACGTAGGACGCCTTAAAACTTCAAACAACACCTTATAACACCGTACGAAACCTCAAAACTACATAATAAACCGAATGAAATCGCCCTAGTCCTTTGAACATAGTACGACAATTAAGAACTTGTTACGAATCTGTATGCCATATTAGCACCTTGAAAAGCACGTTAGTATAACTTAGGACGATTTAAAACTCTTAACAACACCTTACAACACCGAACAAAACCTTAAAACTCCATAATAAACCTAATGAATTGGCCCGAGTCATTTAAACATTGTACGACAACATAGAATATCTAACGACTCTGTATACCACATTAGCACCTTGAAAAGATTGTTAGTATAATATACGCCACCTCAAAAGTCCTAAATACACCTTACAATACTGTACGTAAGCTTAAAACTCCATAATAAATCTAATGAATTCGTACGAGTCCTTTTAACGTCGTACGCCAACTTAGGACATCTTACGACTCTTTATGCCACATTAGCAACTCGAAAAGCATGTTAGTATAATGTAGGACACCTTACAGCTCCTAAAAACACCTTACATCATCGTACGAAAACTTAAAACTCCATAATACGCCTAATGAATTCGTCCGAGTCCTTTGAACATCGTACGACAACTTAGGACATCTTACAACTCTTTATGCCACATTAGCAAGTCGAAAAGCATGTTAGTATAACGTAGGACGCCTTAAAACTTCAAACAACACCTTATAACACCGTACGAAACCTCAAAACTACGTAATAAACCGAATGAAATTGCCCAAGACCTTTGAACATAGTACGACAATTCAGAAATTGTTACGACTCCGTATGCCATATTAGCACATTGAAAAGCACGTTAGTATAACTTAGGACGCCTTAAAACTCCTAACAACACCTTACAACACCGAACAAAACCTTAAAACTCCATAATAAACCTAATGAATTGGTCCGAGTCATTTAAACATTGTACGACAACATAGAATATCTTACGACTCTCTATACCACATTAGCACCTTGAAAAGATTGTTAGTATAATATACGACACCTCAAAAGTCCTAACTACACCTTACAATACTGTACGTAAGCTTAAAACTCCAAAATAAACCTAATGAATTCGTACGAGTCCTTTTAACGTCGTACGTCAACTTAGGACATCTTACGACTCTTTATGCCACATTAGCAACTCGAAAAGCATGTTAGTATAATGTAGGACACCTTACAGCTCCTAAAAACACCTTACATCATCGTACGAAAACTTAAAACTCCATAATACGCCTAATGAATTCGTCCGAGTCCTTTGAACATCGTACGACAACTTAGGACATCTTACAACTCTTTATGCCACATTAGCAAGTCGAAAAGCATGTTAGTATAACGTAGGACGCCTTAAAACTTCAAACAACACCTTATAACACCGTACGAAACCTCAAAACTACGTAATAAACCGAATGAAATTGCCCAAGACCTTTGAACATAGTACGAAAATTCAGAAATTGTTACGACTCCGTATGCCATATTAGCACATTGAAAAGCACGTTAGTATAACTTAGGACGCCTTAAAACTCCTAACAACACCTTACAACACCGAACAAAACCTTAAAACTCCATAATAAACCTAATGAATTGGTCCGAGTCATTTAAACATTGTACGACAACATAGAATATCTTACGACTCTGTATACCACATTAGCACCTTGAAAAGATTGTTAGTATAATATACGACACCTCAAAAGTCCTAACTACACCTTACAATACTGTATGTAAGCTTAAAACTCCATAATAAACCTAATGAATTCGTACGAGTCCTTTTAACGTCGTACGTCAACTTAGGACATCTTACGACTCTTTATGCCACATTAGCAACTCGAAAAGCATGTTAGTATAATGTAGGACGCCTTACAGCTCCTAAAAACACCTTACATCATCGTACGAAAACTTAAAACTCCATAATACGCCTAATGAATTCGTCCGAGTCCTTTGAACATCGTACGACAACTTAGGACATCTTACGACTCTTTATGCCACATTAGCAACTCGAAAAGCATGTTAGTATAACGTAGGACGCCTTAAAACTTCAAACAACACCTTATAACACCGTACGAAACCTCAAAACTACATAATAAACCGAATGAAATCGCCCTAGTCCTTTGAACATAGTACGACAATTAAGAACTTGTTACGAATCTGTATGCCATATTAGCACCTTGAAAAGCACGTTAGTATAACTTAGGACGATTTAAAACTCTTAACAACACCTTACAACACCGAACAAAACCTTAAAACTCCATAATAAACCTAATGAATTGGCCCGAGTCATTTAAACATTGTACGACAACATAGAATATCTAACGACTCTGTATACCACATTAGCACCTTGAAAAGATTGTTAGTATAATATACGCCACCTCAAAAGTCCTAAATACACCTTACAATACTGTACGTAAGCTTAAAACTCCATAATAAATCTAATGAATTCGTACGAGTCCTTTTAACGTCGTACGCCAACTTAGGACATCTTACGACTCTTTATGCCACATTAGCAACTCGAAAAGCATGTTAGTATAATGTAGGACACCTTACAGCTCCTAAAAACACCTTACATCATCGTACGAAAACTTAAAACTCCATAATACGCCTAATGAATTCGTCCGAGTCCTTTGAACATCGTACGACAACTTAGGACATCTTACAACTCTTTATGCCACATTAGCAAGTCGAAAAGCATGTTAGTATAACGTAGGACGCCTTAAAACTTCAAACAACACCTTATAACACCGTACGAAACCTCAAAACTACGTAATAAACCGAATGAAATTGCCCAAGACCTTTGAACATAGTACGACAATTCAGAAATTGTTACGACTCCGTATGCCATATTAGCACATTGAAAAGCACGTTAGTATAACTTAGGACGCCTTAAAACTCCTAACAACACCTTACAACACCGAACAAAACCTTAAAACTCCATAATAAACCTAATGAATTGGTCCGAGTCATTTAAACATTGTACGACAACATAGAATATCTTACGACTCTCTATACCACATTAGCACCTTGAAAAGATTGTTAGTATAATATACGACACCTCAAAAGTCCTAACTACACCTTACAATACTGTACGTAAGCTTAAAACTCCAAAATAAACCTAATGAATTCGTACGAGTCCTTTTAACGTCGTACGTCAACTTAGGACATCTTACGACTCTTTATGCCACATTAGCAACTCGAAAAGCATGTTAGTATAATGTAGGACGCCTTACAGCTCCTAAAAACACCTTACATCATCGTACGAAAACTTAAAACTCCATAATACGCCTAATGAATTCGTCCGAGTCCTTTGAACATCGTACGACAACTTAGGACATCTTACGACTCTTTATGCCACATTAGCAACTCGAAAAACATGTTAGTATAACGTAGGACGCCTTAAAACTTCAAACAACACCTTATAACACCGTACGAAACCTCAAAACTACATAATAAACCGAATGAAATCGCCCTAGTCCTTTGAACATAGTACGACAGTTAAGAACTTGTTACGAATCTGTATGCCATATTAGCACCTTGAAAAGCACGTTAGTATAACTTAGGACGATTTAAAACTCTTAACAACACCTTACAACACCGAACAAAACCTTAAAACTCCATAATAAACCTAATGAATTGGCCCGAGTCATTTAAACATTGTACGACAACATAGATTATCTAACGACTCTGTATACCACATTAGCACCTTGAAAAGATTGTTAGTATAATATACGACACCTCAAAAGTCCTAAATACACCTTACAATACTGTACGTAAGCTTAAAACTCCATAATAAACCTAATGAATTCGTACGAGTCCTTTTAACGTCGTACGTCAACTTAGGACATCTTACGACTCTTTATGCCACATTAGCAACTCGAAAAGCATGTTAGTATAATGTAGGACACCTTACAGCTCCTAAAAACACCTTACATCATCGTACGAAAACTTAAAACTCCATAATACGCCTAATGAATTCGTCCGAGTCCTTTGAACATCGTACGACAACTTAGGACATCTTACAACTCTTTATGCCACATTAGCAAGTCGAAAAGCATGTTAGTATAACGTAGGACGCCTTAAAACTTCAAACAACACCTTATAACACCGTACGAAACCTCAAAACTACGTAATAAACCGAATGAAATTGCCCAAGACCTTTGAACATAGTACGACAATTCAGAAATTGTTACGACTCCGTATGCCATATTAGCACCTTGAAAAGCACGTTAGTATAACTTAGGACGATTTAAAACTCTTAACAACACCTTACAACACCGAACAAAACCTTAAAACTCCATAATAAACCTAATGAATTGGCCCGAGTCATTTAAACATTGTACGACAACATAGATTATCTAACGACTCTGTATACCACATTAGCACCTTGAAAAGATTGTTAGTATAATATACGACACCTCAAAAGTCCTAACTACACCTTACAATACCGTACGTAAGCTTAAAACTCCATAATAAACCTAATGAATTCGTACGAGTCCTTTTAACGTCGTACGTCAACTTAGGACATCTTACGACTCTTTATGCCACATTAGCAACTCGAAAAGCATGTTAGTATAATGTAGGACGCCTTACAGCTCCTAAAAACACCTTACATCATCGTACGAAAACTTAAAACTCCATAATACGCCTAATGAATTCGTCCGAGTCCTTTTAACATCGTACGACAACTTAGGACTCTTACGACTCTTTATGCCACATTAGCAACTCGAAAAGCATGTAGTATAACGTAGGACGCCTTGAAACTTCAAACAACACCATATAACACCGTATGAAACCTCAAAACTACGTAATAAACCGAATGAAATTGCCCTAGTCCTTTGAACATAGTACGACAATTCAGAAATTGTTACGACTCTGTATGCCATATTTGCTAACATTGAAAAGTACGTTAGTATAACTTAGGACGCCTTTAAACTCCTAACAACACCTTACAATACCGTACAAAACCTTAAAACTCCATAATAAACCTAATGAATTGGTCCGAGTCATTTAAACATTGTACGACAACATAGAATATCTTACGACTCTGTATACCACATTAGCACCTTGAAAAGTTGGTTAGTATAATATGCGACACCTCAAAAGTCCTAACTACACCTTACAATACCGTACGTAAGCTTAAAACTCCATAAAAAACCTAATGACTTCGTACGAGTCCTTTTAACGTCGTACATCAACTTAGGACATCTTACGACTCTTTATGCCACATTAGCAATTCGAAAAGCATGTTAGTATAATGTAGGACGCCTTACAGCTCCTAAAAACACCTTACATCATCGTACGAAAACTTAAAACTCCATAATACGCCTAATGAATTCGTCCGAGTCCTTTGAACATCATACGACAACTTAGGACATCTTACGACTCTTTATGCCACATTAGCAACTCGAAAAGCATGTTAGTATAACGTAGGACGCCTTAAAACTTCAAACAACACCTTACATCACGGTACGAAACCTTAAAACTACATAATAAACCGAATGAAATCGCCCTAGTCCTTTGAACATAGTACGACTATTAAGAACTTGTTACGACTCTGTATGCCATATTAGCACCTTGAAAAGCACGTTAGTATAACTTAGGACGACTTAAAACTCTTAACAACACCTTACAACACCGAACAAAACCTTAAAACTCCATAATAAACCTAATGAATTGGTCCGAGTCATTTAAACATTGTACGACAACATAGAATATCTTACGACTCTGTATACCACATTAGCACCTTGAAAAGATTGTTAGTAAAATATACGACACCTCAAAAGTCCTAACTACACCTTACAATACTGTACGTAAGCTTAAAACTCCGTAATAAACCTAATGAATTTGTACGAGTCCTTTTAACGTCGTACATCAACTTAGGACATCTTACGACTCTTTATGCCACATTAGCAACTCGAAAAGCATGTTAGTATAACGTAGGACGCTTTACAGCTCCTAAAAACACCTTACATCATCGTACGAAAACTTAAACTCCATAATACGCCTAATGAATTCGTCCGAGTCCTTTGAACATCGTACGACAACTTAGGACATCTTACGACTCTTTATGCCACATTAGCAACTCGAAAAGCATGTTAGTATAACGTAGGACGCCTTAAAACTTCAAACAACACCATATAACACCGTACGAAACCTCAAAACTACGTAATAAACCGAATGAAATTGCACAAGTCCTTTGAACATAGTACGACAATTCAGAAATTGTTACGACTCCGTATGCCATATTAGCACATTGAAAAGCACGTTAGTATAACTTAGGACGCCTTAAAACTCCTAACAACACCTTACAACACCGTACAAAACCTTAAAACTCCATAATAAACCTAATGAATTGGTCCGAGTCATTTAAACATTGTACGACAACATAGAATATCTTACGACTCTGTATACCACATTAGCACCTTGAAAAGCTTGTTAGTATAATATACGACACCTCAACAGACCTAACTACACCTTACAATACCGTACGTAAGCTTAAAACTCCATAATAAACCTTATGAATTCGTACGAGTCCTTTTAACGTCGTAAGTCAACTTAGTACATCTTACGACTCTTTATCAACTCGAAAAGCATGTTAGTATAATGTTGGACGCCTTACAGCTCCTAAAATCACCTTACATCATCGTACGAAAACTTAAAACTCCATAATACGCCTAATGAATTCGTCCGAGTCCTTTGAACATCGTACGGCAACTTAGGACATCTTACGACTCTTTATGCCACATTAGCAACTCGAAAAGCATGTTAGTATAACGTAGGACGCCTTAAACTTCAAACAACACCTTATAACACCGTACGAAACCTCAAAACTACGTAATAAACCGAATGAAATTGCCCAAGTCCTTTGAACATAGTACGACAATTCAGAAATTGTTACGACTCTGTATGCCATATTAGCACATTGAAAAGCACGTTAGTATAACTTAGGACGCCTTAAAACTCCTAACAACACCTTACAACACCGTACAAAACCTTAAAACTCCATAATAAACCTAATGAATTGGTCAGAGTCATTTAAACATTGTACGACAACATAGAATATCTTACGAGTCTGTATACCACATTAGCACCTCGAAAAGCTTGTTAGTATAATATACGACACCTCAAAAGTCCTAACTACAACTTACAATACCGTAAGTAAGCTTAAAACTCCATAATAAACCTTATGAATTCGTACGAGTCCTTTTAACGTCGTACGTCAACATAGGACATCTTACGACTCTTTATGCCACATCAGCAACTCGAAAAACATGTTAGTATAATGTAGGACGCCTTACAGCTCCTAAAAACACCTTACATCATCGTACGAAAACTTAAAACTCCATAATACGCCTAATGAATTCGTCCGAGTCCTTTGAACATCGTACGACAACTTAGGACATCTTACGACTCTTTATGCCACATTAGCAACGCGAAAAGCATGCTAGTATAATGTAGGACGCCTTAAAACTTCAAACAACAACTTATAACACCGTACGAAACCTCAAAACTACATAATAAACCGAATGAAATCGCCCTAGTCCTTTGAACATAGTACGACTATTAAGAACTTGTTACGACTCTGTATGCCATATTAGCACCTTGAAAAGAACGTTAGTATAACTTAGGACCACTTAAAACTCTTAACAACACCTTACAACACCGAACAAAACCTTAAAACTCCATAATAAACCTAATGAATTGGTCCGAGTCATTTAAACATTGTACGACAACATAGAATATCTTACGACTCTGTATACCACATTAGCACCTTGAAAAGCTTGTTAGTATAATATACGACACCTCAAAAGACCTAACTACACCTTACAATACCGTACGTAAGCTTAAAACTCCATAATAAACCTTATGAATTCGTACGAGTCCTTTTAACGTCGTAAGTCAACTTAGGACATCTTACGACTCTTTATGCCACATCAGCAACTCGAAAAGCATGTTAGTATAATGTAGGACGCCTTACAGCTCCTAAAAACACTTTACATCATCGTACGAAAACTTAAAACTCCATAATACGCCTAATGAATTCGTCCGAGTCCTTTGATCATCGTACGACAACTTAGGACATCTTACGACTCTTTATGCCACATTAGCAACTCGAAAAGCATGTTAGTATAACGTAGGACGCCTTAAAACTTCAAACAACACCTTACAACACCGTACGAAACCTCAAAACTACATAATAAACCAAATGAAATCGCCCTAGTCCTTTGAACATAGTATGACAATTAAGAACTTGTTAGGACTCTGTATGCTATATTAGCACTTTGAAAAGAACGTTAGTATAACTTAGGATGACTTAAAACTCTTAACAACACCTTACAACACCGTACAAAACCTTAAAACCCCATTATAAACCTAATGAATTGGTCAGAGTCATTTAAACAATGTACGACAACATAGAATATCTTACGACTCTGTATACCACATTAGCACCTTCAAAAGATTGTTAGTATAATATACGACACCTCAAAAGTCCTAACTACACCTTACAATACCGTACGTAAGCTCAAAACTCCATAATAAACCTAATGAATTCGTACGAGTCCTTTTAACGTCGTACGTCAACTTAGGACATCTTACGACTCTTTATGCCACATCAGCAACTCGAAAAGCATGTTAGTATAATGTAGGACGCCTTACAGCTCCTAAAAACACCTTACATCATTGTACGAACACTTAAAACTCCATAATACTCCTAATGACATCGTCCGAGTCCTTTGAACATCGTACGACAACTTAGGACATCTTACGACTCTTTATGCCACATTAGCAAACGAAAAGCATGTTAGTATAACGTAGGACGCCTTAAAACTTCAAACAACACCTTACAACACCGTACGAAACCTCAAAACTACATAATAAACCGAATGAAATCGCCCTAGTCCTTTGAACATAGTATGACAATTAAGAACTTGTTACGACTCTGTATGCTATATTAGCAATTTGAAAAGAACGTTAGTATAACTTAGGATGACTTAAAACTCTTAACAACACCTTACAACACCGTACAAAACCTTAAAACTCCATAATAAACCTAATGAATTGGTCAGAGTCATTTAAACATTGTACGACAACATAGAATATCTTACGAGTCTGTATACCACATTAGCACCTTGAAAAGCCTGTTAATATAATATACGACACCTCAAAAGTCCTAACTACAACTTACAATACCGTACGTAAGCTTAAAACTCCATAATAAACCTTATGAATTCGTACGAGTCCTTTTAACGTCGTAAGTCAACTTAGTACATCTTACGACTCTTTATGCCAGATTAGCAACTCGAAAAGCATGTTAGTATAATGTAGGGCGCTTTAAAGCTCCTAAAAACACCTTACATCATCGTACGAAAACTTAAAACTCCATATTACGCCTAATGAATTCGTCCGAGTCCTTTGAACATCGTACGACAACTTAGGACATCTTACGACTCTTTATGCCACATTAGCAACTCGAAAAGCATGTTAGTATAACGTAGGACGCCTTAAAACTTCAAACAACACCTTATAACATCGTACGAAACCTCAAAACTACATAATAAACCGAATGAAATCGCCCTAGTCCTTTGAACATAGTACGACTATTAAGAACTTGTAACGACTCTGTATGCCATATTAGCTCCTTGAAAAGCACGTTAGTATAACTTAGGACGACTTAAAACTCTTAACAACACTGAACAAAACCTTAAACCTCCATAATAAACCTAATGAATTGTTCCGAGTCATTTAAACATTGTACGACAACATAGAATATCTTACGACTCTGTATACCACATTAGCACCTTGAAAAGATTGTTAGTGTAATATACGACACCTCAAAAGTCCTAACTACACCTTACAATACCGTACGTAAGTTTAAAACTCCGTAATAAACCTAATGAATTCGTACGAGTCCTTTTAACGTCGTACGTCAACTTAGGACATCTTACGACTCTTTATGCCACATTAGCAACTCGAAAAACATGTTAGTATAATGTAGGACGCCTTACAGCTCCTAAAAACACCTTACATCATCGTACGAAAACTTAAAACTCCATAATACGCCTAATGAATTCGTCCGAGTCCTTTGAACATCGTACGACAACTTAGGACATCTTACGACTCTTTATGCCACATTAGCAACTCGAAAAGCATGTTAGTATAATGTAGGACGCCTTAAAACTTCAAACAACAACTTATAACACCGTACGAAACCTCAAAACTACATAATAAACCGAATTAAATCGCCCTAGTCCTTTGAACATAGTACGACTATTAAGAACTTGTTACGACTCTGTATGCCATATTAGCACCTTGAAAAGAACGTTAGTATAACTTAGGACGACTTAAAACTCTTAACAACACCTTACAACACCGAACAAAACCTTAAAACTCCATAATAAACCTAATGAATTGGTCCGAGTCATTTAAACATTGTACGACAACATAGAATATCTTACGACTCTGTATACCACATTAGCACCTTGAAAAGCTTGTTAGTATAATATACGACACCTCAAAAGACCTAACTACACCTTACAATACCGTACGTAAGCTTAAAACTCCATAATAAACCTTATGAATTCGTACGAGTCCTTTTAACGTCGTAAGTCAACTTAGGACATCTTACGACTCTTTATGCCACATCAGCAACTCGAAAAGCATGTTAGTATAATGTAGGACGCCTTACAGCTCCTAAAAACACTTTACATCATCGTACGAAAACTTAAAACTCCATAATACGCCTAATGAATTCGTCCGAGTCCTTTGATCATCGTACGACAACTTAGGACATCTTACGACTCTTTATGCCACATTAGCAACTCGAAAAGCATGTTAGTATAACGTAGGACGCCTTAAAACTTCAAACAACACCTTACAACACCGTACGAAACCTCAAAACTACATAATAAACCAAATGAAATCGCCCTAGTCCTTTGAACATAGTATGACAATTAAGAACTTGTTAGGACTCTGTATGCTATATTAGCACTTTGAAAAGAACGTTAGTATAACTTAGGATGACTTAAAACTCTTAACAACACCTTACAACACCGTACAAAACCTTAAAACCCCATAATAAACCTAATGAATTGGTCAGAGTCATTTAAACAATGTACGACAACATAGAATATCTTACGACTCTGTATACCACATTAGCACCTTCAAAAGATTGTTAGTATAATATACGACACCTCAAAAGTCCTAACTACACCCTACAATACCGTACGTAAGCTTAAAACTCCATAATAAACCTAATGAATTCGTACGAGTCCTTTTAACGTCGTACGTCAACTTAGGACATCTTACGACTCTTTATGCCACATCAGCAACTCGAAAAGCATGTTAGTATAATGTAGGACGCCTTACAGCTCCTAAAAACACCTTACATCATTGTACGAACACTTAAAACTCCATAATACTCCTAATGACATCGTCCGAGTCCTTTGAACATCGTACGACAACTTAGGACATCTTACGACTCTTTATGCCACATTAGCAAACGAAAAGCATGTTAGTATAACGTAGGACGCCTTAAAACTTCAAACAACACCTTACAACACCGTACGAAACCTCAAAACTACATAATAAACCGAATGAAATCGCCCTAGTCCTTTGAACATAGTATGACAATTAAGAACTTGTTACGACTCTGTATGCTATATTAGCAATTTGAAAAGAACGTTAGTATAACTTAGGATGACTTAAAACTCTTAACAACACCTTACAACACCGTACAAAACCTTAAAACTCCATAATAAACCTAATGAATTGGTCAGAGTCATTTAAACATTGTACGACAACATAGAATATCTTACGAGTCTGTATACCACATTAGCACCTTGAAAAGCCTGTTAGTATAATATACGACACCTCAAAAGTCCTAACTACAACTTACAATACCGTACGTAAGCTTAAAACTCCATAATAAACCTTATGAATTCGTACGAGTCCTTTAACGTCGTAAGTCAACTTAGTACATCTTACGACTCTTTATGCCAGATTAGCAACTCGAAAAGCATGTTAGTATAATGTAGGGCGCTTTAAAGCTCCTAAAAACACCTTACATCATCGTACGAAAACTTAAAACTCCATAATACGCCTAATGAATTCGTCCGAGTCCTTTGAACATCGTACGACAACTTAGGACATCTTACGACTCTTTATGCCACATTAGCAACTCGAAAAGCATGTTAGTATAACGTAGGACGCCTTAAAACTTCAAACAACACCTTATAACATCGTACGAAACCTCAAAACTACATAATAAACCGAATGAAATCGCCCTAGTCCTTTGAACATAGTACGACTATTAAGAACTTGTAACGACTCTGTATGCCATATTAGCTCCTTGAAAAGCACGTTAGTATAACTTAGGACGACTTAAAACTCTTAACAACACCGAACAAAACCTTAAACCTCCATAATAAACCTAATGAATTGTTCCGAGTCATTTAAACATTGTACGACAACATAGAATATCTTACGACTCTGTATACCACATTAGCACCTTGAAAAGATTGTTAGTGTAATATACGACACCTCAAAAGTCCAAACTACACCTTACAATACCGTACGTAAGTTTAAAACTCCGTAATAAACCTAATGAATTCGTACGAGTCCTTTTAACGTCGTACGTCAACTTAGGACATCTTACGACTCTTTATGCCACATTAGCAACTCGAAAAACATGTTAGTATAATGTAGGACGCCTTACAGCTCCTAAAAACACCTTACATCATCGTACGAAAACTTAAAACTCCATAATACGCCTAATGAATTCGTCCGAGTCCTTTGAACATCGTACGACAACTTAGGACATCTTACGACTCTTTATGCCACATTAGCAACTCGAAAAGCATGTTAGTATAGAGTCCTTCGTACATCGTACGACAACTTAGGACATCTTACGACTCTTTATGCCACATTAGCAACCCGTAAAGAACGTTAGTAACAGACCCTAATTTTCTCTCCCTAGAATGGCGATTTCAAGTGTTCTTCCTTCTTCTTAGAATCTAATTCGTTCTTGGTGTATGATTTGCGGATCTAACACTTATGCGAATTAGGTTTTCTGTTTTTCTTCTTGTTATTGCCGTTTTTTATTCTAGGATTAGGGTTTTGTGTTGTGGGGCTGCCGTTTCTTGGTTTTTTTTTAGGGTTATTGATGCTTTGCTGCGTTGGTGTTCTTGGATTTGATCTTTTTCGAGAGAATAGAGGTTTTGAGCTTGCTGAATTCTGATCGTGGTTAGGGTTTTTCTGATCGTGATTAGGGTTTGTGGCGGCTGAAAGAGAGGGACGAATTTGGCAATTGGTTCATGAATCTTGATTCTTGTTTCTTGAATCTTGCTTCTTGATTCTTGTTTCTTGAATCTTGATTCTTGCTTCTTGGTTCTTGAATCTTGGTTTGGTTATTTAATTCGTTTTTCTTGATCTTTGGCGGTTTTTTTCTTGGGTTTGTACGATCAGATTCGTTTCTAATTATAAAAACGAGTATGGAGGGTGGTGATTTGGCTAGTAAGGTGCTAAAGATCGATGGCAATCCACGTTGTAATTTGTTGAAGAAGGAAAAGGCGACTAGGGTTTCCTCCTTAAACCCTAATCCGCCTCATGGGGTTGACACGGCTAAGATGAATGATGCAACAAGTCATACGACTGATTCATCTCACAAGAATGATTCAGCTCACACGACTATGTCATCTTATGTTCATACGGCTGATGCATCTGATAGTTCTCATGCTCATGCGACTAATGTGAATGATGCGCCGGGTAAGTCTGGTTTGAATACAACGTATGCTGCTATTGTTCAACCAAAGTCTGACTTACCTGCAACGCCAGTTAATTTTCGTTATATGGTGAATGAGGAGAAGAAACAAGGTTTTGATGTTGTGTTACCCAAAGAGACTGTGCGTATGATGTGTAATAAGCTTGAATTTACTTTGTATGGCTACTTTTTGGGGGATAGGCTAGCGTATCCAGTGGTTGAATACTTTGCTAAAACTCATTGGAAAAAATTTGGCTTGCAAAAGGCAATGATGAATGCAAATGGTTTTTTCTTCTTTAAGTTTAATGATAGGAAGGGGATGATGGATGTGATTGAAGCAGGTCCTTGGATAATTCGTAATAAACCAATTATTCTGAATGTCTGGTCCCCTAACACAAAGCTACACAAGGATGATCTCAAGAATGTGTCTGTTTGGGTAAAATTACATGATATTCCGTTGGTAGCTTATTCTGATGTTGGTTTGAGTCTTTTGGTCTCGCAAATTGGAACTCCGAAGTTGTTGGATTCATTCACAAGCTCCATGTGTGCAAATACGTGGGGTAGAAGTAGTTTTGCAAGAGCTTTGGTTGAGATCTCGGCGGATGCGGGGTTTAAGGAGGAGATATCTATTGCTATTCCGGAATTAGAGGGGGATGAGTTTGGAGCAGCAAATGTGAAGGTTGAGTATGATTGGAAGCCTCCAAGATGTGGTCATTGTTGTGTTTTTGGCCATAATGATACTGAATGCCCTAAGACGACTAAGCATGAGCAGAAAACAAAGGCTAGAGAGGAGGATGATGGTTTTAAGGAAGTAAAGGATAAGAAGGCTGCAAAAAGATTTGGGGTTGCTTTAAAAAAACCCCAATTCGAGTATCGTCCAGTTAATAAAAAAGGGAAGGAAGTGCAAAATGTTAAAAAGCAGGTGACTAGGATGGATACTATGGAGACTAAAGGTGGTTCAAATATGGGTAAATCTGATCTAACTACATCAAACCCTTTTGAGGCGTTATCTGTGGAGAAAATAGCAGAAATTGACACAGACAAGGTGAAAGGGAAAAGGGATAATGAAATCTCTAGGTTGGACTCGGATTCGGAAGTGGATGAGGTTCTAGAGGTGGATAATGGGACGGCAAGGTTTATGATGAACATGGCCATGGCGCTAGAATCTCCAGCGTCTACTAAAAGGGCAGGTACCCCTTCTACATCGGGTGTTAATGGTTTGTCTGATATTCTGGATTACTAGGGACTTGATCTACTGGAAAAATTGTTTGTGGTGTCTTTGTGGTGGAACCTACACTTTTGATGACGGCGGCTGATGGAATGGTTTTTAGTTAGATTTTTTATGTCATTAATATGTGGTAGGCTAGTTTGTTTGGTTTGTCTTGGTTTTTTGTTGGTTTTGTTTTTATGTTCACATATGTGGGGTCTGTCCCGTATATGAACTAGTGTGGAACGCTTCCTCACTACTTGTACTTCATTGACGGTTGTCTTTATAATAGAATCACCAGGGTAACCCTTTACCCAAAAAAAAAAAGCATGTTAGTATAATGTAGGACGCCTTAAAACTTCAAACAACAACTTATAACACCGTACGAAACCTCAAAACTACATAATAAACCGAATGAAATCGCCCTAGTCCTTTGAACATAGTACGACTATTAAGAACTTGTTACGACTCTGTATGCCATATTAGCACCTTGAAAAGAACGTTAGTATAACTTAGGACGACTTAAAACTCTTAACAACACCTTACAACACCGAACAAAACCTTAAAACTCCATAATAAACCTAATGAATTGGTCCGAGTCATTTAAACATTGTACGACAACATAGAATATCTTACGACTCTGTATACCACATTAGCACCTTGAAAAGCTTGTTAGTATAATATACGTCACCTCAAAAGACCTAACTACACCTTTCAATACCGTACGTAAGCTTAAAACTCCATAATAAACCTTATGAATTCGTACGAGTCCTTTTAACGTCGTAAGTCAACTTAGGACATCTTTCGACTCTTTATGCCACATCAATAACTCGAAAAGTATGTTAGTATAATGTAGGACGCCTTACAGCTCCTAAAAACACTTTACATCATCGTACGAAAACTTAAAACTCCATAATACGCCTAATGAATTCGTCCGAGTCCTTTGATCATCGTACGACAACTTAGGACATCTTACGACTCTTTATGCCACATTAGCAACTCGAAAAGCATGTTAGTATAACGTAGGACGCCTTAAAACTTCAAACAACACCTTACAACACCGTACAAAACCTCAAAACTACATAATAAACCAAATGAAATCGCCCTAGTCCTTTGAACATAGTATGACAATTAAGAACTTGTTAGGACTCTGTATGCTATATTAGCACTTTGAAAAGAACGTTAGTATAACTTAGGATGACTTAAAACTCTTAACAACACCTTACAACACCGTACAAAACCTTAAAACTCCATAATAAACCTAATGAATTGGTCCGAGTCATTTAAACATTGTACGACAACATAGAATATCTTACGACTCTGTATACCACATTAGCACCTTGAAAAGCTTGTTAGTATAATATACGACACCTCAAAAGACCTAACTACACCTTACAATACCGTACGTAAGCTTAAAACTCCATAATAAACCTTATGAATTCGTACGAGTCCTTTTAACGTCGTAAGTCAACTTAGGACATCTTACGACTCTTTATGCCACATCAGCAACTCGAAAAGCATGTTAGTATAATGTAGGACGCCTTACAGCTCCTAAAACACTTTACATCATCGTACGAAAACTTAAAACTCCATAATACGCCTAATGAATTCGTCCGAGTCCTTTGATCATCGTACGACAACTTAGGACATCTTACGACTCTTTATGCCACATTAGCAACTCGAAAAGCATGTTAGTATAACGTAGGACGCCTTAAAACTTCAAACAACACCTTACAACACCGTACGAAACCTCAAAACTACATAATAAACCAAATGAAATCGCCCTAGTCCTTTGAACATAGTATGACAATTAAGAACTTGTTAGGACTCTGTATGCTATATTAGCACTTTGAAAAGAACGTTAGTATAACTTAGGATGACTTAAAACTCTTAACAACACCTTACAACACCGTACAAAACCTTAAAACTCCATAATAAACCTAATGAATTGGTCAGAGTCATTTAAACATTGTACGACAACATAGAATATCTTACGAGTCTGTATACCACATTAGCACCTTGAAAAGCTTGTTAGTATAATATACGACACCTCAAAAGTCCTAACTACAACTTACAATACCGTACGTAAGCTTAAAACTCCATAATAAACCTTATGAATTCGTACGAGTCCTTTTAACGTCGTAAGTCAACCTAGTACATCTTACGACTCTTTATGCCAGATTAGCAACTCGAAAAGCATGTTAGTATAACGTAGGGCGCTTTAAAGCTCCTAAAAACACCTTACATCATCGTACGAAAACTTAAAACTCCATAATACGCCTAATGAATTCGTCCGAGTCCTTTGAACATCGTACGACAACTTAGGACATCTTACGACTCTTTATGCCACATTAGCAACTCGAAAAGCATGTTAGTATAACGTAGGACGCCTTAAAACTTCAAACAACACCTTATAACACCGTACGAAACCTCAAAACTACATAATAAACCGAATGAAATGGCCCTAGTCCTTTGAACATAGTACAACTATTAAGAACTTGTAACGACTCTGTATGCCATATTAGCTCCTTGAAAAGCACGTTAGTATAACTTAGGACGACTTAAAACTCTTAACAACACTTTACAACACCGAACAAAACCTTAAACCTCCATAATAAACCTAATGAATTGTTCCGAGTCATTTAAACATTGTACGACAACATAGAATATCTTACGACTCTGTATACCACATTAGCACCTTGAAAAGATTGTTAGTGTAATATACGACACCTCAAAAGTCCTAACTACACCTTACAATACCGTACGTAAGCTTAAAACTCCGTAATAAACCTAATGAATTCGTACGAGTCCTTTTAACGTCGTACGTCAACTTAGGACATCTGACGACTCTTTATGCCACATTAGCAACTCGAAAAACATGTTAGTATAATGTAGGACGCCTTACAGCTCCTAAAAACACCTTACATCATCGTACGAAAACTTAAAACTCCATAATACGCCTAATGAATTCGTCCGAGTCCTTTGAACATCGTACGACAACTTAGGACATCTTACGACTCTTTATGCCACATTAGCAACTCAAAAAGCATGTTAGTATAAGGTAGGACGCCTTAAAACTTGAAACAACAACTTATAACACCGTACGAAACCTCAAAACTACATAATAAACCGAATGAAATCGCCCTAGTCCTTTGAACATAGTACGACTATTAAGAACTTGTTACGACTCTGTATGCCATATTAGCACCTTGAAAAGAACGTTAGTATAACTTAGGACGACTTAAAACTCTTAACAACACCTTACAACACCGAACAAAACCTTAAAACTCCATAATAAACCTAATGAATTGGTCCGAGTCATTTAAACATTGTACGACAACATAGACTATCTTACGACTCTGTATACCACATTAGCACCTTGAAAAGCTTGTTAGTATAATATACGACACCTCAAAAGACCTAACTACACCTTTCAATACCGTACGTAAGCTTAAAACTCCATAATAAACCTTATGAATTCGTACGAGTCCTTTTAACGTCGTAAGTCAACTTAGGACATCTTTCGACTCTTTATGCCACATCAACAACTCGAAAAGCATGTTAGTATAATGTAGGACGCCTTACAGCTCCTAAAAACACTTTACATCATCGTACGAAAACTTAAAACTCCATAATACGCCTAATGAATTCGTCCGAGTCCTTTGATCATCGTACGACAACTTAGGACATCTTACGACTCTTTATGCCACATTAGCAACTCGAAAAGCATGTTAGTATAACGTAGGACGCCTTAAAACTTCAAACAACACCTTACAACACCGTACGAAACCTCAAAACTACATAATAAACCAAATGAAATCGCCCTAGTCCTTTGAACATAGTATGACAATTAAGAACTTGTTAGGACTCTGTATGCTATATTAGCACTTTGAAAAGAACGTTAGTATAACTTAGGATGACTTAAAACTCTTAACAACACCTTACAACACCGTACAAAACCTTAAAACTCCATAATAAACCTAATGAATTGGTCAGAGTCATTTAAACATTGTACGACAACATAGAATATCTTACGACTCTGTATACCACATTAGCACCTTCAAAAGATTGTTAGTATAATATACGACACCTCAAAAGTCCTAACTACACCTTACAATACCGTACGTAAGCTTAAAACTCCATAATAAACCTAATGAATTCGTACGAGTCCTTTTAACGTCGTACGTCAACTTAGGACATCTTACGACTCTTTATGCCACATCAGCAACTCGAAAAGCATGTTAGTATAATGTATGACGCCTTACAGCTCCTAAAAACACCTTACATCATCGTACGAAAACTTAAAACTCCATAATACTCCTAATGAATTCGTCCGAGTCCTTTGAACATCGTACGACAACTTAGGACATCTTACGACTCTTTATGCCACATTAGCAACTCGAAAAGTATGTTAGTATAACGTAGGACGCCTTAAAACTTTAAACAACACCTTACAACACCGTACGAAACCTCAAAACTACATAATAAACCAAATGAAATTGCCCTAGTCCTTTGAACATAGTATGACAATTAAGAACTTGTTAGGACTCTGTATGCTATATTAGCACTTTGAAAAGAACGTTAGTATAACTTAGGATGACTTTAAACTCTTAACAACACCTTACAACACCGTACAAAACCTTAAAACTCCATAATAAACCTAATGAATTGGTCAGAGTCATTTAAACATTGTACGACAACATAGAATATCTTACGACTCTGTATACCACATTAGCACCTTCAATTGATTGTTAGTATAATATACGACACCTCAAAAGTCCTAACTACACCTTACAATACCGTACGTAAGCTTAAAACTCCATAATAAACCTAATGAATTCGTACGAGTCCTTTTAACGTCGTACGTCAACTTAGGACATCTTACGACTCTTTATGCCACATCAGCAACTCGAAAACCATGTTTATATAATGTAGGACGCCTTACAGCTCCTAAAAACACCTTACATCATCGTACGAAAACTTAAAACTCCATAATACACCTAATGACATCGTCCGAGTCCTTTGAACATCGTACGACAACTTAGGACATCTTACGACTATTTATGCCACATTAGCAACACGAAAAGCATGTTAGTATAACGTAGGACGCCTTAAAACTTCAAACAACACCTTACAACACCGTACGAAACCTCAAAACTACATAATAAACCGAATGAAATCGCCCTAGTCATTTGAACATAGTATGACAATTAAGAACTTGTTACGACTCTGTATGCTATATTAGCAATTTGAAAAGAACGTTAGTATAACTTAGGATGACTTAAAACTCTTAACAACACCTTACAACACCGTACAAAACCATAAAACTCCATAATAAACCTAATGAATTAGTCAGAGTCATTTAAACATTGTACGACAACATAGAATATCTTACGAGTCTGTATACCACATTAGCACCTTGAAAAGCTTGTTAGTATAATATACGACACCTCAAAAGTCCTAACTACAACTTACAATACCGTACGTAAGCTTAAAACTCCATAATAAACCTTATGAATTCGTACGAGTCCTTTTAACGTCGTAAGTCAACTTAGGACATCTTACGACTCTTTATGCCAGATTAGCAACTCGAAAAGCATATTAGTATAATGTAGGGCGCTTTACAGCTCCTAAAAACACCTTACATCATCGTACGAAAACTTAAAACTCAATAATACGCCTAATGAATTCGTCCGAGTCCTTTGAACATCGTACGACAACTTAGGACATCTTACGACTCTTTATGGCAACTTGAAAAGCATGTTAGTATAACGTAGGACGCCTTAAAACTTCAAACAACACCTTATAACACCGTACGAAACCTCAAAACTACATAATAAACCGAATGAAATCGCCCTAGTCCTTTGAACATAGTACGACTATTAAGAACTTGTTACGACTCTGTATGCCATATTAGCACCTTGAAAAGAACGTTAGTATAACTTAGGACGACTTAAAACTCTTAACAACACCTTACAACACCGAACAAAACCTTAAAACTCCATAATAAACCTAATGAATTGGTCCGAGTCAATTAAACATTGTACGACAACATAGAATATCTTACCACTCTGTATACCACATTAGCACCTTGAAAAGCTTGTTAGTATAATATACGACACCTCAAAAGACCTAACTACACCTTACAATACCGTACGTAAGCTTAAAACTCCATAATACCTTATGAATTCGTACGAGTCCTTTTAACGTCGTAAGTCAACTTAGGACATCTTACGACTCTTTATGCCACATCAGCAACTCGAAAAGCATGTTAGTATAATGTAGGACGCCTTACAGCTCCTAAAAACACTTTACATCATCGTACGAAAACTTAAAACTCCATAATACGCCTAATGAATTCGTCCGAGTCCTTTGATCATCGTACGACAACTTAGGACATCTTACGACTCTTTATGCCACATTAGCAACTCGAAAAGCATGTTAGTATAACGTAGGACGCCTTAAAACTTCAAACAACACCTTACAACACCGTACGAAACCTCAAAACTACATAATAAACCAAATGAAATCGCCCTAGTCCTTTGAACATAGTATGACAATTAAGAACTTGTTAGGACTCTGTATGCTATATTAGCACTTTGAAAAGAACGTTAGTATAACTTAGGATGACTTAAAACTCTTAACAACACCTTACAACACCGTACAAAACCTTAAAACTCCATAATAAACCTAATGAATTGGTCAGAGTCAATTAAACATTGTACGACAACATAGAATATCTTACGACTCTGTATACCACATTAGCACCTTCAAAAGATTGTTAGTATAATATACGACACCTCAAAAGTCCTAACTACACCTTACAATACCGTACGTAAGCTTAAAACTCCATAATAAATCTAATGAATTCGTACGAGTGCTTTTAACGTCGTACGTCAACTTAGGACATCTTACGACTCTTTATGCCACATCAGCAACTCGAAAAGCATGTTTGTATAATGTAGGACGCCTTACAGCTCCTAAAAACACCTTACATCATCGTACGAAAACTTAAAACTCCATAATACTCCTAATGACATCGTCCGAGTCCTTTGAACATCGTACGACAACTTAGGACATCTTACGACTCTTTATGCCACATTAGCAACACGAAAAGCATGTTAGTATAACGTAGGACGCCTTAAAACTTCAAACAACACCTTACAACACCGTACGAAACCTCAAAACTACATAATAAACCGAATGAAATCGCCCTAGTCATTTGAACATAGTATGACAATTAAGATCTTGTTACGACTCTGTATGCTATATTAGCAATTTGAAAAGAACGTTAGTATAACTTAGGATGACTTAAAACTCTTAACAACACCTTACAACACCGTACAAAACCTTAAAACTCCATAATAAACCTAATGAATTAGTCAGAGTCATTTAAACATTGTACGACAACATAGAATATCTTACGAGTCTGTATACCACATTAGCACCTTGAAAAGCTTGTTAGTATAATATACGACACCTCAAAAGTCCTAACTACAACTTACAATACCGTACGTAAGCTTAAAACTCCATAATAAACCTTATAAATTCGTACGAGTCCTTTTAACGTCGTAAGTCAACTTAGGACATCTTACGACTCTTTATGCCAGATTAGCAACTCGAAAAGCATGTTAGTATAATGTAGGGCGCTTTACAGCTCCTAAAAACACCTTACATCATCGTACGAAAACTTAAAACTCCATAATACGCCTAATGAATTCGTCCGAGTCCTTTGAACATCGTACGACAACTTAGGACATCTTACGACTCTTTATGGCAACTCGAAAAGCATGTTAGTATAACGTAGGACGCCTTAAAACTTCAAACAACACCTTATAACACCGTACGAAACCTCAAAACTACATAATAAACCGAATGAAATCGCCCTAGTCCTTTGAACATAGTACGACTATTAAGAACTTGTAACGACTCTGTATGCCATATTAGCACCTTGAAAAGCACGTTAGTATAGCTTAGGACGACTTAAAACTCTTAACAACATCTTACAACACCGAACAAAACCTTAAAACTCCATAATAAACCTAATGAATTGTTCCGAGTCATTTAAACATTGTACGACAACATAGAATATCTTACGACTCTGTATACCACATTAGCACCTTGAAAAGATTGTTAGTATAATATACGACACCTCAAAAGTCCTAACTACACCTTACAATACCGTACGTAAGCTTAAAACTTCGTAATTAACCTAATGAATTCGTACACGTCCTTTTAACGTCGTACGTCAACATAGGACATCTTACGACTCTTTATGCCACATTAGCAACTCGAAAAACATGTTAGTATAATGTAGGACGCCTTACAACTCCTAAAAACACCTTACATCATCGTACGAAAACTTAAAACTCCATAATACGCCTAATGAATTCGTCCGAGTCCTTTGAACATCGTACGACAACTTAGGACATCTTACGACTCTTTATGCCACATTAGCAACTCGAAAAGCATGTTAGTATAATGTAGGACGCCTTAAAACTTCAAACAACAACTTATAACACCGTACGAAACCTCAAAACTACATAATAAACCGAATGAAATCGCCCTAGTCCTTTGAACATAGTACGACTATTAAGAACTTGTTACGACTCTGTATGCCATATTAGCACCTTGAAAAGAACGTTAGTATAACTTAGGACGACTTAAAACTCATAACAACACCTTACAACACCGAACAAAACCTTAAAACTCCATAATAATCCTAATGAATTGGTCCGAGTCATTTAAACATTGTACGACAACATAGAATATCTTACGACTCTGTATACCACATTAGCACCTTGAAAAGCTTGTTAGTATAATATACGACACCTCAAAAGACCTAACTACACCTTACAATACCGTACGTAAGCTTAAAACTCCATAATACCTTATGAATTCGTACGAGTCCTTTTAACGTCGTAAGTCAACTTAGGACATCTTACGACTCTTTATGCCACATCAGCAACTCGAAAAACATGTTAGTATAATGTAGGACGCCTTACAGCTCCTAAAAACACTTTAAATCATTGTACGAAAACTTAAAACTCCATAATACGCCTAATGAATTCGTCCGAGTCCTTTGATCATCGTACGACAACTTAGGACATCTTACGACTCTTTATGCCACATTAGCAACACGAAAAGCATGTTAGTATAACGTAGGACGCCTTAAAACTTCAAACAACACCTTACAACACCGTACGAAACCTCAAAACTACATAATAAACCGAATGAAATCGCCCTAGTCATTTGAACATAGTATGACAATTAAGAACTTGTTACGACTCTGTATGCTATATTAGCAATTTGAAAAGAACGTTAGTATAACTTAGGATGACTTAAAACTCTTAACAACACTTTACAACACCGTACAAAACCTTAAAACTCCATAATAAACCTAATGAATTAGTCAGAGTCATTTAAACATTGTACGACAACATTGAATATCTTACGAGTCTGTATACCACATTAGCACCTTGAAAAGCTTGTTAGTATAATATACGACACCTCAAAAGTCCTAACTACAACTTACAATACCGTACGTAAGCTTAAAACTCCATAATAAACCTTATGAATTCGTACGAGTCCTTTTAACGTCGTAAGTCAACTTAGGACATCTTACGACTCTTTATGCCACATCAGCAACTCGAAAAGCATGTTAGTATAATGTAGGACGCCTTACAGCTCCTAAAAACACTTTACATCATCGTACGAAAACTTAAAACTCCATAATACGCCTAATGAATTCGTCCGAGTCCTTTGATCATCGTACGACAACTTAGGACATCTTACGACTCTTTATGCCACATTAGCAACTCGAAAAGCATGTTAGTATAACGTAGGACGCCTTAAAACTTCAAACAACACATTATAACACCGTACAAAACCTCAAAACTACATAATAAACCGAATGAAATCGCCCTAATCCTTTGAACATAGTACGACTATTAAGAACTTGTAACGACTCTGTATGCCATATTTGCACCTTGAAAAGCACGTTAGTATAACTTAGGACGACTTAAAACTCTTAACAACACCTTACAATACCGAACAAAACCTTAAAACTCCATAATAAACCTGATGAATTGTTCCGAGTCATTTAAACATTGTACGACAACATAGAATATCTTACGACTCTGTATACCACATTAGCACCTTGAAAAGATTGTTAGTATAATATACGACACCTCAAAAGTCCTAACTACACCTTACAATACCGTACGTAAGCTTAAAACTCCGTAATAAACCTAATGAATTCGTACGAGTCCTTTTAACGTCGTACGTCAACTTAGGACATCTTACGACTCTTTATGCCACATCAGCAACTCGAAAAGCATGTTAGTATAATGTAGGAGCCTTACAGCTCCTAAAAACACCTTACATCATCGTACGAAAACTTAAAACTCCATAATACTCCTAATGACATCGTCCG
Source organism: Tagetes erecta (assembly GCA_030867185.1). NCBI lineage: Eukaryota > Viridiplantae > Streptophyta > Magnoliopsida > Asterales > Asteraceae > Tagetes > Tagetes erecta. Next base: position 23,300,916 of record CM061487.1, read on the forward strand.
AGTCCTTTGAACATCGTACGACAACTTAGGACATCTTACGACTCTTTATGCCACATTATCAACACGAAAAGCATGTTAGTATAACGTAGGACGCCTTAAAACTTCAAACAACACCTTACAACACCGTACGAAACCTCAAAACTACATAATAAACCGAATGAAAGCGCCCTAGTCCTTTGAACATAGTATGACAATTAAGAACTTGTTACGACTCTGTATGCTATATTAGCAATTTGAAAAGAACGTTAGTATAACTTAGGATGACTTAAAACTCTTAACAACACCTTACAACACCGAACAAAACCTTAAAACTCCATAATAAACCTAATGAATTGGTCAGAGTCATTTAAACATTGTACGACAACATAGAATATCTTACGACTCTGTATACCACATTAGCACCTTGAAAAGCTTGTTAGTATAATATACGACACCTCAAAAGACCTAACTACACCTTACAATACCGTACGTAAGCTTAAAACTCCATAATACCTTATGAATTCGTACGAGTCCTTTTAACGTCGTAAGTCAACTTAGGACATCTTACGACTCTTTATGCCACATCAGCAACTCGAAAAGCATGTTAGTATAATGTAGGACGCATTACAGCTCCTAAAAACACCTTACATCATCGTACGAAAACTTAAAACTCCATAATACGCCTAATGAATTCGTCCGAGTCCTTTGAACATCGTACGACAACTTAGGACATCTTACGACTCTTTATGCCACATTAGCAACTCGAAAAGCATGTTAGTATAACGTAGGACGCCTTAAAACTTCAAACAACACCTTATAACACCGTACGAAACCTCAAAACTACATAATAAACCGAATGAAATCGCCCTAGTCCTTTGAACATAGTACGACTATTAAGAACTTGTAACGACTCTGTATGCCATATTAGCACCTTGAAAAGCACGTTAGTATAACTTAGGACGACTTAAAACTCTTAACAACATCTTACAACACCGAACAAAACCTTAAAACTCCATAATAAACCTAATGAATTGGTCAGAGTCAATTAAACATTGTACGACAACATAGAATATCTTACGACTCTGCATACCACATTAGCACCTTCAAAAGATTGTTAGTATAATATACGACACCTCAAAAGTCCTAACTACACCTTACAATACCGTACGTAAGCTTAAAACTCCATAATAAACCTAATGAATTCGTACGAGTCCTTTTAACGTCGTACGTCAACTTAGGACATCTTACGACTCTTTATGCCACATCAGCAACTCGAAAAGCATGTTTGTATAATGTAGGACGCCTTACAGCTCCTAAAAACACCTTACATCATCGTACGAAAACTTAAAACTCCATAATACTCCTAATGACATCGTCCGAGTCCTTTGAACATCGTACGACAACTTAGGACATCTTACGACTCTTTATGCCACATTAGCAACACGAAAAGCATGTTAGTATAACGTAGGACGCCTTAAAACTTCAAACAACACCTTACAACACCGTACGAAACCTCAAAACTACATAATAAACCAAATGAAATCGCCCTAGTCATTTGAACATAGTATGACAATTAAGATCTTGTTACGACTCTGTATGCTATATTAGCAATTTGAAAAGAACGTTAGTATAACTTAGGATGACTTAAAACTCTTAACAACACCTTACAACACCGTACAAAACCTTAAAACTCCATAATAAACCTAATGAATTAGTCAGAGTCATTTAAACATTGTACGACAACATAGAATATCTTACGAGTCTGTATACCACATTAGCACCTTGAAAAGCTTGTTAGTATAATATACGACACCTCAAAAGTCCTAACTACAACTTACAATACCGTACGTAAGCTTAAAACTCCATAATAAACCTTATGAATTCGTACGAGTCCTTTTAACGTCGTAAGTCAACTTAGGACATCTTACGACTCTTTATGCCAGATTAGCAACTCGAAAAGCATGTTAGTATAATGTAGGGCGCTTTACAGCTCCTAAAAACACCTTACATCATCGTACGAAAACTTAAAACTCCATAATACGCCTAATGAATTCGTCCGAGTCCTTTGAACATCGTACGACAACTTAGGACATCTTACGACTCTTTAAGGCAACTCGAAAAGCATGTTAGTATAACGTAGGACGCCTTAAAACTTCAAACAACACCTTATAACACCGTACGAAACCTCAAAACTACATAATAAACCGAATGAAATCGCCCTAGTCCTTTGAACATAGTACGACTATTAAGAACTTGTAACGACTCTGTATGCCATATTAGCACCTTGAAAAGCACGTTAGTATAACTTAGGACGACTTAAAACTCTTAACAACATCTTACAACACCGAACAAAACCTTAAAACTCCATAATAAACCTAATGAATTGTTCCGAGTCATTTAAACATTGTACGACAACATAGAATATCTTACGACTCTGTATACCACATTAGCACCTTGAAAAGATTGTTAGTATAATATACGACACCTCAAAAGTCCTAACTACACCTTACAATACCGTACGTAAGCTTAAAACTTCATAATAAACCTAATGAATTCGTACACGTCCTTTTAACGTCGTACGTCAACATAGGACATCTTACGACTCTTTATGCCACATTAGCAACTCGAAAAACATGTTAGTATAATGTAGGACGCCTTACAGCTCCTAAAAACACCTTACATCATCGTACGAAAACTTAAAACTCCATAATACGCCTAATGAATTCGTCCGAGTCCTTTGAACATCGTACGACAACTTAGGACATCTTACGACTCTTTATGCCACATTAGCAACTCGAAAAGCATGTTAGTATAATGTAGGACGCCTTAAAACTTCAAACAACAACTTATAACACCGTACGAAACCTCAAAACTACATAATAAACCGAATGAAAGCGCCCTAGTCCTTTGAACATAGTATGACAATTAAGAACTTGTTACGACTCTGTATGCTATATTAGCAATTTGAAAAGAACGTTAGTATAACTTAGGATGACTTAAAACTCTTAACAACACCTTACAACACCGTACAAAACCTTAAAACTCCATAATAAACCTAATGAATTGGTCAGAGTCATTTAAACATTGTACGACAACATAGAATATCTTACGACTCTGTATACCACATTAGCACCTTGAAAAGCTTGTTAGTATAATATACGACACCTCAAAAGTCCTAACTGCAACTTACAATACCGAACGTAAGCTTAAAACTCCATAATAAACCTAATGAATTCGTACGAGTCCTTTTAACGTCGTACGTCAACTTAGGACATCATACGACTCTTTATGCCACATTAGCAACTCGAAAAGCATGTTAGTATAATGTAGGACGCCTTACAGCTCCTAAAAACACTTTACATCATCGTACGAAAACTTAAAACTCCATAATACTCCTAATGACATCGTCCGAGTCCTTTGAACATCGTACGACAACTTAGGACATCTTACGACTCTTTATGCCACATTAGCAACACGAAAAGCATGTTAGTATAACGTAGGACGCCTTAAAACTTCAAACAACACCTTACAACACTGTACGAAACCTCAAAACTACATAATAAACCGAATGAAATCGCCCTAGTCCTTTGAACATAGTACGACTATTAAGAACTTGTAACGACTCTGTATGCCATATTAGCACCTTGAAAAGCACGTTAGTATAACTTAGGACGACTTAAAACTCTTAACAACACCTTACAACACCGAACAAAACCTTAAAACTCCATAATAAACCTGATGAATTGTTCCGAGTCATTTAAACATTGTACGACAACATAGAATATCTTACGACTCTGTATACCACATTAGCACCTTGAAAAGATTGTTAGTATAATATACGACACCTCAAAAGTCCTAACTACACCTTACAATACCGTACGTAAGCTTAAAACTCCGTAATAAACCTAATGAATTCGTACGAGTCCTTTTAACGTCGTACGTCAACTTAGGACATCTTACGACTCTTTATGCCACATCAGCAACTCGAAAAGCATGTTAGTATAATGTAGGAGCCTTACAGCTCCTAAAAACACCTTACATCATCGTACGAAAAGTTAAAACTCCATAATACGCCTAATGAATTCGTCCGAGTCCTTTGAACATCGTACGACAACTTAGGACATCTTACGACTCTTTATGCCACATTAGCAACTCGAAAAGCATGTTAGTATAACGTACGACGCCTTAAAACTTCAAACAACACATTATAACACCGTACGAAACCTCAAAACTACATAATAAACCGAATGAAATCGCCCTAGTCCTTTGAACATAGTACGACTATTAAGAACTTGTAACGACTCTGTATGCCATATTTGCACCTTGAAAAGCACGTTAGTATAACTTAGGACGACTTAAAACTCTTAACAACACCTTACAACACCGGACAAAACCTTAAAACTCCATAATAAACCTGATGAATTGTTCCGAGTCATTTAAACATTGTACGACAACATAGAATATCTTACGACTCTGTATACCACATTAGCACCTTGAAAAGATTGTTAGTATAATATACGACACCTCAAAAGTCCTAACTACACCTTACAATACCGTACGTAAGCTTAAAACTCCGTAATAAACCTAATGAATTCGTACGAGTCCTTTTAACGTCGTACGTCAACTTAGGACATCTTACGACTCTTTATGCCACATCAGCAACTCGAAAAGCATGTTAGTATAATGTAGGAGCCTTACAGCTCCTAAAAACACCTTACATCATCGTACGAAAACTTAAAATTCCATAATACTCCTAATGACATCGTCCGAGTCCTTTGAACATCGTACGACAACTTAGGACATCTTACGACTCTTTATGCCACATTAGCAACTCGAAAAGCATGTTAGTATAACGTAGGACGCCTTAAAACTTCAAACAACACATTATAACACCGTACGAAACCTCAAAACTATATAATAAACCGAATGAAATCGCCCTAGTCCTTTGAACATAGTACGACTATTAAGAACTTGTAACGACTCTGTATGCCATATTAGCACCTTGAAAAGCACGTTAGTATAACTTAGGACGACTTAAAACTCTTAACAACACCTTACAACACCGAACAAAACCTTAAAACTCCATAATAAACCTGATGAATTGTTCCGAGTCATTTAAACATTGTACGACAACATAGAATATCTTACGACTCTGTATACCACATTAGCACCTTGAAAAGCTTGTTAGTATAATATACGACACCTCAAAAGTCCTAACTACAACTTACAATACCGTACGTAAGCTTAAAACTCCATAATAAACCTTATGAATTCGTACGAGTCCTTTTAACGTCGTAAGTCAACTTAGGACATCTTACGACTCTTTATGCCAGATCAGCAACTCGAAAAGCATGTTAGTATAATGTAGGACGCCTTACAGCTCCTAAAAACACCTTACATCATCGTACGAAAACTTAAAACTCCATAATACGCCTAATGAATTCGTCCGAGTCCTTTGAACATCGTACGACAACTTAGGACATCTTATGACTCTTTATGCCACATTAGCAACTCGAAAAGCATGTTAGTATAACGTAGGACGCCTTAAAACTTCAAACAACACATTATAACACCGTACGAAACCTCAAAACTACATAATAAACCGAATGAAATCGCCCTAGTCCTTTGAACATAGTACGACTATTAAGAACTTGTAACGACTCTGTATGCCATATTTGCACCTTGAAAAGCACGTTAGTATAACTTAGGACGACTTAAAACTCTTAACAACACCTTACAACACCGAACAAAACCTTAAAACTCCATAATAAACCTGATGAATTGTTCCGAGTCATTTAAACATTGTACGACAACATAGAATATCTTACGACTCTGTATACCACATTAGCACCTTGAAAAGATTGTTAGTATAATATACGACACCTCAAAAGTCCTAACTACACCTTACAATACCGTACGTAAGCTTAAAACTCCGTAATAAACCTAATGAATTCGTACGAGTCCTTTTAACGTCGTACGTCAACTTAGGACATCTTACGACTCTTTATGCCACATCAGCAACTCGAAAAGCATGTTAGTATAATGTAGGAGCCTTACAGCTCCTAAAAACACCTTACATCATCGTACGAAAACTTAAAACTCCATAATACTCCTAATGACATCGTCCGAGTCCTTTGAACATCGTACGACAACTTAGGACATCTTACGACTCTTTATGCCACATTAGCAACTCGAAAAGCATGTTAGTATAACGTAGGACGCCTTAAAACTTCAAACAACACATTATAACACCGTACGAAACCTCAAAACTACATAATAAACCGAATGAAATCGCCCTAGTCCTTTGAACATAGTACGACTATTAAGAACTTGTAACGACTCTGTATGCTATATTAGCACCTTGAAAAGCACGTTAGTATAACTTAGGACGACTTAAAACTCTTAACAACACCTTACAACACCGAACAAAACCTTAAAACTCCATAATAAACCTGATGAATTGTTCCGAGTCATTTAAACATTGTACGACAACATAGAATATCTTACGACTCTGTATACCACATTAGCACCTTGAAAAGCTTGTTAGTATAATATACGACACCTCAAAAGTCCTAACTACAACTTACAATACCGTACGTAAGCTTAAAACTCCATAATAAACCTTATGAATTCGTACGAGTCCTTTTAACGTCGTAAGTCAACTTAGGACATCTTACGACTCTTTATGCCAGATTAGCAACTCGAAAAGCATGTTAGTATAATGTAGGACGCCTTACAGCTCCTAAAAACACCTTACATCATCGTACGAAAACTTAAAACTCCATAATACTCCTAATGACATCGTCCGAGTCCTTTGAACATCGTACGACTACTTAGGACATCTTACGACTCTTTATGCCACATTAGCAACACGAAAAGCATGTTAGTATAACGTAGGACGCCTTAAAACTTCAAACAACACCTTACAACACCGTACGAAACCTCAAAACTACATAATAAACCGAATGAAAGCGCCCTAGTCCTTTGAACATAGTATGACAATTAAGAACTTGTTACGACTCTGTATGTTATATTAGCAATTTGAAAAGAACGTTAGTATAACTTAGGATGACTTAAAACTCTTAACAACACCTTACAACACCGTACAAAACCTTAAAACTCCATAATAAACCTAATGAATTGGTCAGAGTCATTTAAACATTGTACGACAACATAGAATATCTTACGACTCTGTATACCACATTAGCACCTTGAAAAGCTTGTTAGTATAATATACGACACCTCAAAACTCCTAACTACAACTTACAATACCGTACGTAAGCTTAAAACTCCATAATAAACCTAATGAATTCGTACGAGTCCTTTTAACGTCGTACGTCAACTTAGGACATCATACGACTCTTTATGCCACATCAGCAACTCGAAAAGCATGTTATTATAATGTAGGACGCCTTACAGCTCCTAAAAACACTTTACATCATCGTACGAAAACTTAAAACTCCATAATACTCCTAATGACATCGTCCGAGTCCTTTGAACATCGTACGACAACTTAGGACATCTTACGACTCTTTATGCCACATTAGCAACACGAAAAGCATGTTAGTATAACGTAGGACGCCTTAAAACTTCAAACAACACCTTACAACACCGTACGAAACCTCAAAACTACATAATAAACCGAATGAAATCGCCCTAGTCATTTGAACATAGTATGACAATTAAGAACTTGTTACGACTCTATATGCTATATTAGCAATTTGAAAAGAATGTTAGTATAACTTAGGATGACTTAAAACTCTTAACAACACCTTACAACACCGTACAAAACCTTAAAACTCCATAATAAACCTAATGAATTAGTCAGAGTCATTTAAACATTGTACGACAACATAGAATATCTTACGAGTCTGTATACCACATTAGCACCTTGAAAAGCTTGTTAGTATAATATACGACACCTCAAAAGTCCTAACTACAACTTACAATATCGTACGTAAGCTTAAAACTCCATAATAAACCTTATGAATTCGTACGAGTCCTTTTAACGTCGTAAGTCAACTTAGGACATCTTACGACTCTTTATGCCAGATCAGCAACTCGAAAAGCATGTTAGTATAATGTAGGACGCCTTACAGCTCCTAAAAACACCTTACATCATCGTACGAAAACTTAAAACTCCATAATACGCCTAATGAATTCGTCCGAGTCCTTTGAACATCGTACGACAACTTAGGACATCTTATGACTCTTTATGCCACATTAGCAACTCGAAAAGCATGTTAGTATAACGTAGGACGCCTTAAAACTTCAAACAACACATTATAACACCGTACGAAACCTCAAAACTACATAATAAACCGAATGAAATCGCCCTAGTCCTTTGAACATAGTACGACTATTAAGAACTTGTAACGACTCTGTATGCCATATTTGCACCTTGAAAAGCACGTTAGTATAACTTAGGACGACTTAAAACTCTTAACAACACCTTACAACACCGAACAAAACCTTAAAACTCCATAATAAACCTGATGAATTGTTCCGAGTCATTTAAACATTGTACGACAACATAGAATATCTTACGACTCTGTATACCACATTAGCACCTTGAAAAGATTGTTAGTATAATATACGACACCTCAAAAGTCCTAACTACACCTTACAATACCGTACGTAAGCTTAAAACTCCGTAATAAACCTAATGAATTCGTACGAGTCCTTTTAACGTCGTACGTCAACTTAGGACATCTTACGACTCTTTATGCCACATCAGCAACTCGAAAAGCATGTTAGTATAATGTAGGAGCCTTACAGCTCCTAAAAACACCTTACATCATCGTACGAAAACTTAAAACTCCATAATACTCCTAATGACATCGTCCGAGTCCTTTGAACATCGTACGACAACTTAGGACATCTTACGACTCTTTATGCCACATTGGCAACACGAAAAGCATGTTAGTATAACGTAGGACGCCTTAAAACTTCAAACAACACCTTACAACACCGTACGAAACCTCAAAACTACATAATAAACCGAATGAAAGCGCCCTAGTTCTTTGAACATAGTATGACAATTAAGAACTTGTTACGACTCTGTATGCTATATTAGCAATTTGAAAAGAACGTTAGTATAACTTAGGATGACTTAAAACTCTTAACAACACCTTACAACACCGTACAAAACCTTAAAACTCCATAATAAACCTAATGAATTGGTCAGAGTCATTTAAACATTGTACGACAACATAGAATATCTTACGACTCTGTATACCACATTAGCACCTTGAAAAGATTGTTAGTATAATATACGACACCTCAAAAGTCCTAACTACACCTTACAATACCGTACGTAAGCTTAAAACTCCGTAATAAACCTAATGAATTCGTACGAGTCCTTTTAACGTCGTACGTCAACTTAGGACATCTTACGACTCTTTATGCCACATCAGCAACTCGAAAAGCATGTTAGTATAATGTAGGAGCCTTACAGCTCCTAAAAACACCTTACATCATCGTACGAAAACTTAAAACTCCATAATACTACTAATGACATCGTCCGAGTCCTTTTAACATCGTACGACAACTTAGGACATCTTACGACTCTTTATGCCACATAAGCAACTCGAAAAGCATGTTAGTATCACGTAGGACGCCTTAAAACCTCAAACAACACCTTACAACACCGTACGAAACCTCAAAACTACATAATAAACCGAATGAAATCGCCCTAGTCCTTTGAACATAGTATGACAATTAAGAACTTGTTACGACTCTGTATTCCATATTAGCACCTTGAAAAGCACGTTAGTATAACTTAGGACGACTTAAAACTCTTAACAACACCTTACAACACCGAACAAAACCTTAAAACTCCATAATAAACCTAATGAATTGGTCCGAGTCATTTAAACATTGTACGACAACATAGAATATCTTACGACTCTGTATACCACATTAGCATCTTGAAAAGCTTGTTAGTATAATATACGACACCTCAAAAGTCCTAACTACAACTTACAATACCGTACGTAAGCTTAAAACTCCGTAATAAACCTTATGAATTCGTACGAGTCCTTTTAACGTCGTAAGTCAACTTAGGACATCTTACGACTCTTTATGCCAGATTAGCAACTCGAAAAGCATGTTAGTATAATGTAGGGCGCCTTACAGCTCCTAAAAACACCTTACATCATCGTACGAAAACTTAAAACTCCATAATACGCCTAATGAATTCGTCCGAGTCCTTTGAACATCGTACGACAACTTAGGACATCTTACGACTCTTTATGCCACATTAGCAACTCGAAAAGCATTTTAGTATAACGTAGGACGCCTAAAAACTTCAAACAACACCTTACATCACAGTACGAAACCTCAAAACTACATAATAAACCGAATGAAATCGCCCTAGTCCTTTGAACATCGTACGACTATTAAGAACTTGTTACGACTCTGTATTCCATATTAGCACCTTGAAAAGCACGTTAGTATAACTTAGGACGACTTAAAACTCTTAACAACACCTTACAACACCGAACAAAACCTTAAAACTCCATAATAAACCTAATGAATTGGTCCGAGTCATTTAAACATTGTACGACAACATAGAATATCTTACGAGTCTGTATACCACATTAGCACCTTGAAAAGATTGTTAGTATAATATACGACACCTCAAAAGTCCTAACTACACCTTACAATACCGTACGTAAGCTTAAAACTCCGTAATAAACCTAATGAATTCGTACGAGTCCTTTTAACGTCGTACGTCAACTTAGGACATCTTACGAATCTTTATGCCACATTAGCAACTCGAAAAACATGTTAGTATAATGTAGGACGCCTTACAGATCCTAAAAACACCTTACATCATCGTACGAAAACTTAAAACTCCATAATACGCCTAATGAATTCGTCCGAGTCCTTTGAACATCGTACGACAACTTAGGACATCTTACGACTCTTTATGCCACATTAGCAACTCGAAAAGCATGTTAGTATAACGTAGGACGCCTTAAAACTTCAAACAACACCTTATAACACCGTACGAAACCTCAAAACTACATAATAAACCGAATGAAATCGCCCTAGTCCTTTGAACATAGTACGACTATTAAGAACTTGTTACGACTCTGTATGCCATATTAGCACCTTGAAAAGAACGTTAGTATAACTTAGGACGACTTAAAACTCTTAACAACACTTTACAACACCGAACAAAACCTTAAAACTCCATAATAAACCTAATGAATTGGTCCGATCATTTAAACATTGTACGACAACATAGAATATCTTACGACTCTGTATACCACATTAGCACCTTGAAAAGATTGTTAGTATAATATACGACACCTCAAAAGTCCTAACTACACCTTACAATACCGTACGTAAGCTTAAAACTCCGTAATAAACCTAATGAATTCGTACGAGTCCTTTTAACGTCGTACGTCAACTTAGGACATCTTACGACTCTTTATGCCACATCAGCAACTCGAAAAGCATGTTAGTATAATGTAGGAGCCTTACAGCTACTAAAAACACCTTACATCATCGTACGAAAACTTAAAACTCCATAATACTACTAATGACATCGTCCGAGTCCTTTTAACATCGTACGACAACTTAGGACATCTTACGACTCTTTATGCCACATAAGCAACTCGAAAAGCATGTTAGTATCACGTAGGACGCCTTAAAACCTCAAACAACACCTTACAACACCGTACGAAACCTCAAAACTACATAATAAACCGAATGAAATCGCCCTAGTCCTTTGAACATAGTATGACAATTAAGAACTTGTTACGACTCTGTATTCCATATTAGCACCTTGAAAAGCACGTTAGTATAACTTAGGACGACTTAAAACTCTTAACAACACCTTACAACACCGAACAAAACCTTAAAACTCCATAATAAACCTAATGAATTGGTCCGAGTCATTTAAACATTGTACGACAACATAGAATATCTTACGACTCTGTATACCACATTAGCATCTTGAAAAGCTTGTTAGTATAATATACGACACCTCAAAAGTCCTAACTACAACTTACAATACCGTACGTAAGCTTAAAACTCCGTAATAAACCTTATGAATTCGTACGAGTCCTTTTAACGTCGTAAGTCAACTTAGGACATCTTACGACTCTTTATGCCAGATTAGCAACTCGAAAAGCATGTTAGTATAATGTAGGGCGCCTTACAGCTCCTAAAAACACCTTACATCATCGTACGAAAACTTAAAACTCCATAATACGCCTAATGAATTCGTCCGAGTCCTTTGAACATCGTACGACAACTTAGGACATCTTACGACTCTTTATGCCACATTAGCAACTCGAAAAGCATTTTAGTATAACGTAGGACGCCTAAAAACTTCAAACAACACCTTACATCACAGTACGAAACCTCAAAACTACATAATAAACCGAATGAAATCGCCCTAGTCCTTTGAACATCGTACGACTATTAAGAACTTGTTACGACTCTGTATTCCATATTAGCACCTTGAAAAGCACGTTAGTATAACTTAGGACGACTTAAAACTCTTAACAACACCTTACAACACCGAACAAAACCTTAAAACTCCATAATAAACCTAATGAATTGGTCCGAGTCATTTAAACATTGTACGACAACATAGAATATCTTACGAGTCTGTATACCACATTAGCACCTTGAAAAGATTGTTAGTATAATATACGACACCTCAAAAGTCCTAACTACACCTTACAATACCGTACGTAAGCTTAAAACTCCGTAATAAACCTAATGAATTCGTACGAGTCCTTTTAACGTCGTACGTCAACTTAGGACATCTTACGAATCTTTATGCCACATTAGCAACTCGAAAAACATGTTAGTATAATGTAGGACGCCTTACAGATCCTAAAAACACCTTACATCATCGTACGAAAACTTAAAACTCCATAATACGCCTAATGAATTCGTCCGAGTCCTTTGAACATCGTACGACAACTTAGGACATCTTACGACTCTTTATGCCACATTAGCAACTCGAAAAGCATGTTAGTATAACGTAGGACGCCTTAAAACTTCAAACAACACCTTATAACACCGTACGAAACCTCAAAACTACATAATAAACCGAATGAAATCGCCCTAGTCCTTTGAACATAGTACGACTATTAAGAACTTGTTACGACTCTGTATGCCATATTAGCACCTTGAAAAGAACGTTAGTATAACTTAGGACGACTTAAAACTCTTAACAACACTTTACAACACCGAACAAAACCTTAAAACTCCATAATAAACCTAATGAATTGGTCCGATCATTTAAACATTGTACGACAACATAGAATATCTTACGACTCTGTATACCACATTAGCACCTTGAAAAGATTGTTAGTATAATATACGACACCTCAAAAGTCCTAACTACACCTTACAATACCGTACGTAAGCTTAAAACTCCGTAATAAACCTAATGAATTCGTACGAGTCCTTTTAACGTCGTACGTCAACTTAGGACATCTTATGACTCTTTATGCCACATTAGCAACTCGAAAAACATGTTAGTATAATGTAGGACGCCTTACAGCTCCTAAAAACACCTTACATCATCGTACGAAAACTTAAAACTCCATAATACGCCTAATGAATTCGTTCGAGTCCTTTTAACATCGTACGACAACATAGGACATCTTACGACTCTTTATGCCACATAAGCAACTCGAAAAGCATGTTAGTATCACGTAGGACGCCTTAAAACCTCAAACAACACCTTACAACACCGTACGAAACCTCAAAACTACATAATAAACCGAATGAAATCGCCCTAGTCCTTTGAACATAGTATGACAATTAAGAACTTGTTACGACTCTGTATTCCATATTAGCACCTTGAAAAGCACGTTAGTATAACTTAGGACGACTTAAAACTCTTAACAACACCTTACAACACCGAACAAAACCTTAAAACTCCATAATAAACCTAATGAATTGGTCCGAGTCATTTAAACATTGTACGACAACATAGAATATCTTACGACTCTATATACCACATTAGCATCTTGAAAAGCTTGTTAGTATAATATACGACACCTCAAAAGTCCTAACTACAACTTACAATACCGTACGTAAGCTTAAAACTCCGTAATAAACCTAATGAATTCGTACGAGTCCTTTTAACGTCGTACGTCAACTTAGGACATCTTACGACTCTTTATGCCACATCAGCAACTCGAAAAGCATGTTAGTATAATGTAGGAGCCTTACAGCTACTAAAAACACCTTACATCATCGTACGAAAACTTAAAACTCCATAATACTCCTAATGACATCGTCCGAGTCCTTTGAACATCGTACGACAACTTAGGACATCTTACGACTCTTTATGCCACATTAGCAACACGAAAAGCATGTTAGTATAACGTAGGACGCCTTAAAACTTCAAACAACACCTTACAACACCGTACGAAACCTCAAAACTACATAATAAACCGAATGAAATCGCCCTAGTCCTTTGAACATAGTATGACAATTAAGAACTTGTTACGACTCTGTATTCCATATTAGCACCTTGAAAAGCACGTTAGTATAACTTAGGACGACTTAAAACTCTTAACAACACCTTACAACACCGAACAAAACCTTAAAACTCCATAATAAACCTAATGAATTGGTCCGAGTCATTTAAACATTGTACGACAACATAGAATATCTTACGACTCTGTATACCACATTAGCATCTTGAAAAGCTTGTTAGTATAATATACGACACCTCAAAAGTCCTAACTACAACTTACAATACCGTACGTAAGCTTAAAACTCCGTAATAAACCTTATGAATTCATACGAGTCCTTTTAACGTCGTAAGTCAACTTAGGACATCTTACGACTCTTTATGCCAGATTAGCAACTCGAAAAGCATGTTAGTATAATGTAGGGCGCCTTACAGCTCCTAAAAACACCTTACATCATCGTACGAAAACTAAAAACTCCATAATACGCCTAATGAATTCGTCCGAGTCCTTTGAACATCGTACGACAACTTAGGACATCTTACGACTCTTTATGCCACATTAGCAACTCGAAAAGCATTTTAGTATAACGTAGGACGCCTAAAAACTTCAAACAACACCTTACATCACAGTACGAAACCTCAAAACTACATAATAAACCGAATGAAATCGCCCTAGTCCTTTGAACATCGTACGACTATTAAGAACTTGTTACGACTCTGTATTCCATATTAGCACCTTGAAAAGCACGTTAGTATAACTTAGGACGACTTAAAACTCTTAACAACACCTTACAACACCGAACAAAACCTTAAAACTCCATAATAAACCTAATGAATTGGTCCGAGTCATTTAAACATTGTACGACAACATAGAATATCTTACGAGTCTGTATACCACATTAACACCTTGAAAAGATTGTTAGTATAATATACGACACCTCAAAAGTCCTAACTACACCTTACAATACCGTACGTAAGCTTAAAACTCCGTAATAAACCTAATGAATTCGTACGAGTCCTTTTAACGTCGTACGTCAACTTAGGACATCTTATGAATCTTTATGCCACATTAGCAACTCGAAAAACATGTTAGTATAATGTAGGACGCCTTACAGATCCTAAAAACACCTTACATCATCGTACGAAAACTTAAAACTCCATAATACGCCTAATGAATTCGTCCGAGTCCTTTGAACATCGTACGACAACTTAGGACATCTTACGACTCTTTATGCCACATTAGCAACTCGAAAAGCATGTTAGTATAACGTAGGACGCCTTAAAACTTCAAACAACACCTTATAACACCGTACGAAACCTCAAAACTACATAATAAACCGAATGAAATCGCCCTAGTCCTTTGAACATAGTACGACTATTAAGAACTTGTTACGACTCTGTATGCCATATTAGCACCTTGAAAAGAACGTTAGTATAACTTAGGACGACTTAAAACTCTTAACAACACTTTACAACACCGAACAAAACCTTAAAACTCCATAATAAACCTAATGAATTGGTCCGATCATTTAAACATTGTACGACAACATAGAATATCTTACGACTCTGTATACCACATTAGCACCTTGAAAAGATTGTTAGTATAATATACGACACCTCAAAAGTCCTAACTACACCTTACAATACCGTACGTAAGCTTAAAACTCCGTAATAAACCTAATGAATTCGTACGAGTCCTTTTAACGTCGTACGTCAACTTAGGACATCTTATGACTCTTTATGCCACATTAGCAACTCGAAAAACATGTTAGTATAATGTAGGACGCCTTACAGCTCCTAAAAACACCTTACATCATCGTACGAAAACTTAAAACTCCATAATACGCCTAATGAATTCGTTCGAGTCCTTTTAACATCGTACGACAACATAGGACATCTTACGACTCTTTATGCCACATAAGCAACTCGAAAAGCATGTTAGTATCACGTAGGACGCCTTAAAACCTCAAACAACACCTTACAACACCGTACGAAACCTCAAAACTACATAATAAACCGAATGAAATCGCCCTAGTCCTTTGAACATAGTATGACAATTAAGAACTTGTTACGACTCTGTATTCCATATTAGCACCTTGAAAAGCACGTTAGTATAACTTAGGACGACTTAAAACTCTTAACAACACCTTACAACACCGAACAAAACCTTAAAACTCCATAATAAACCTAATGAATTGGTCCGAGTCATTTAAACATTGTACGACAACATAGAATATCTTACGACTCTGTATACCACATTAGCATCTTGAAAAGCTTGTTAGTATAATATACGACACCTCAAAAGTCCTAACTACAACTTACAATACCGTACGTAAGCTTAAAACTCCATAATAAACCTTATGAATTCGTACGAGTCCTTTTAACGTCGTAAGTCAACTTAGGACATCTTACGACTCTTTATGCCAGATTAGCAACTCGAAAAGCATGTTAGTATAATGTAGGGCGCCTTACAGCTCCTAAAAACACCTTACATCATCGTACGAAAACTTAAAACTCCATAATACGCCTAATGAATTCGTCCGAGTCCTTTGAACATCGTAAGACAACTTAGGACATCTTACGACTCTTTATGCCACATTAGCAACTCGAAAAGCATTTTAGTATAACGTAGGACGCCTAAAAACTTCAAACAACACCTTACATCACAGTACGAAACCTCAAAACTACATAATAAACCGAATGAAATCGCCCTAGTCCTTTGAACATCGTACGACTATTAAGAACTTGTTACGACTCTGTATTCCATATTAGCACCTTGAAAAGCACGTTAGTATAACTTAGGACGACTTAAAACTCTTAACAACACCTTACAACACCGAACAAAACCTTAAAACTCCATAATAAACCTAATGAATTGGTCCGAGTCATTTAAACATTGTACGACAACATAGAATATCTTACGAGTCTGTATACCACATTAGCACCTTGAAAAGATTGTTAGTATAATATACGACACCTCAAAAGTCCTAACTACACCTTACAATACCGTACGTAAGCTTAAAACTCCGTAATAAACCTAATGAATTCGTACGAGTCCTTTTAACGTCGTACGTCAACTTAGGACATCTTACGAATCTTTATGCCACATTAGCAACTCGAAAAACATGTTAGTATAATGTAGGACGCCTTACAGCTCCTAAAAACACCTTACATCATCGTACGAAAACTTAAAACTCCATAATACGCCTAATGAATTCGTCCGAGTCCTTTGAACATCGTACGACAACTTAGGACATCTTACGACTCTTTATGCCACATTAGCAACTCGAAAAGCATGTTAGTATAACGTAGGACGCCTTAAAACTTCAAACAACACCTTATAACACCGTACGAAACCTCAAAACTACATAATAAACCGAATGAAATCGCCCTAGTCCTTTGAACATAGTACGACTATTAAGAACTTGTTACGACTCTGTATGCCATATTAGCACCTTGAAAAGAACGTTAGTATAACTTAGGACGACTTAAAACTCTTAACAACACTTTACAACACCGAACAAAACCTTAAAACTCCATAATAAACCTAATGAATTGGTCCGATCATTTAAACATTGTACGACAACATAGAATATCTTACGACTCTGTATACCACATTAGCACCTTGAAAAGATTGTTAGTATAATATACGACACCTCAAAAGTCCTAACTACACCTTACAATACCGTACGTAAGCTTAAAACTCCGTAATAAACCTAATGAATTCGTACGAGTCCTTTTAACGTCGTACGTCAACTTAGGACATCTTATGACTCTTTATGCCACATTAGCAACTCGAAAAACATGTTAGTATAATGTAGGACGCCTTACAGCTCCTAAAAACACCTTACATCATCGTACGAAAACTTAAAACTCCATAATACGCCTAATGAATTCGTTCGAGTCCTTTTAACATCGTACGACAACATAGGACATCTTACGACTCTTTATGCCACATAAGCAACTCGAAAAGCATGTTAGTATCACGTAGGACGCCTTAAAACCTCAAACAACACCTTACAACACCGTACGAAACCTCAAAACTACATAATAAACCGAATGAAATCGCCCTAGTCCTTTGAACATAGTATGACAATTAAGAACTTGTTACGACTCTGTATTCCATATTAGCACCTTGAAAAGCACGTTAGTATAACTTAGGACGACTTAAAACTCTTAACAACACCTTACAACACCGAACAAAACCTTAAAACTCCATAATAAACCTAATGAATTGGTCCGAGTCATTTAAACATTGTACGACAACATAGAATATCTTACGACTCTGTATACCACATTAGCATCTTGAAAAGCTTGTTAGTATAATATACGACACCTCAAAAGTCCTAACTACAACTTACAATACCGTACGTAAGCTTAAAACTCCATAATAAACCTTATGAATTCGTACGAGTCCTTTTAACGTCGTAAGTCAACTTAGGACATCTTACGACTCTTTATGCCAGATTAGCAACTCGAAAAGCATGTTAGTATAATGTAGGGCGCCTTACAGCTCCTAAAAACACCTTACATCATCGTACGAAAACTTAAAACTCCATAATACGCCTAATGAATTCGTCCGAGTCCTTTGAACATCGTACGACAACTTAGGACATCTTACGACTCTTTATGCCACATTAGCAACTCGAAAAGCATTTTAGTATAACGTAGGACGCCTAAAAACTTCAAACAACACCTTACATCACAGTACGAAACCTCAAAACTACATAATAAACCGAATGAAATCGCCCTAGTCCTTTGAACATCGTACGACTATTAAGAACTTGTTACGACTCTGTATTACATATTAGCACCTTGAAAAGCACGTTAGTATAACTTAGGACGACTTAAAACTCTTAACAACACCTTACAACACCGAACAAAACCTTAAAACTCCATAATAAACCTAATGAATTGGTCCGAGTCATTTAAACATTGTACGACAACATAGAATATCTTACGACTCTGTATACCACATTAGCACCTTGAAAAGATTGTTAGTATAATATACGACACCTCAAAAGTCCTAACTACACCATACAATACTGTACGTAAGATTAAAACTCCGTAATAAACCTAATGAATTCGTACGAGTCCTTTTAACGTCGTACGTCAACTTAGGACATCTTACGACTCTTTATGCTATATTAGCAACTCGAAAAGCATGTTAGTATAATGTAGGACGCCTTACAGCTCCTAAAAACACCTTACATCATCGTACGAAAACATAAAACTCCATAATACGCCTAATGAATTCGTCCGAGTCCTTTGAACATCGTACGACAACTTAGGACATCTTACGACTCTTTATGCCACATCAGCAACACGAAAAGCATGTTAGTATAACGTAGGACGCCTTAAAACTTCAAACAACACCTTACAACACCGTACGAAACCTCAAAACTACATAATAAACCGAATGAAAGCGCCCTAGTTCTTTGAACATAGTATGACAATTAAGAACTTGTTACGACTCTGTATGCTATATTAGCAATTTGAAAAGAACGTTAGTATAACTTAGGATGACTTAAAACTCTTAACAACACCTTACAACACCGTACAAAACCTTAAAACTCCATAATAAACCTAATGAATTGGTCAGAGTCATTTAAACATTGTACGACAACATAGAATATCTTACGAGTCTGTATACCACATTAGCACCTTGAAAAGCTTGTTAGTATAATATACGACACCTCAAAAGTCCTAACTACAACTTACAATACCGTACGTAAGCTTAAAACTCCATAATAAACCTTATGAATTCGTACGAGTCTTTTTAACGTCGTAAGTCAACTTAGGACATCTTACGACTCTTTATGCCAGATTAGCAACTCGAAAAGCATGTTAGTATAATGTAGGACGCCTTACAGCTCCTAAAAACACCTTAAATCATCGTACGAAAACTTAAAACTCCATAATACGCATAATGAATTCGTCCGAGTCCTTTAAACATCGTACGACAACTTAGGACATCTTACGACTCTTTATGCCACATTAGCAACTCGAAAAGCATGTTAGTATAACGTAGGACGCCTTAAAACTTCAAACAACACCATATAACACCGTACGAAACCTCAAAACTACATAATAAACCGAATGAAAGCGCCCTAGTTCTTTGAACATAGTATGACAATTAAGAACTTGTTACGACTCTGTATGCTATATTAGCAATTTGAAAAGAACGTTAGTATAACTTAGGATGACTTAAAACTCTTAACAACACCTTACAACACCGTACAAAACCTTAAAACTCCATAATAAACCTAATGAATTGGTCAGAGTCATTTAAACATTGTACGACAACATAGAATATCTTACGAGTCTGTATACCACATTAGCACCTTGAAAAGCTTGTTAGTATAATATACGACACCTCAAAAGTCCTAACTACAACTTACAATACTGTACGTAAGCTTAAAACTCCATAATAAACCTTATGAATTCGTACGAGTCTTTTTAACGTCGTAAGTCAACTTAGGACATCTTACGACTCTTTATGCCAGATTAGCAACTCGAAAAGCATGTTAGTATAATGTAGGACGCCTTACAGCTCCTAAAAACACCTTAAATCATCGTACGAAAACTTAAAACTCCATAATACGCATAATGAATTCGTCCGAGTCCTTTAAACATCGTACGACAACTTAGGACATCTTACGACTCTTTATGCCACATTAGCAACTCGAAAAGCATGTTAGTATAACGTAGGACGCCTTAAAACTTCAAACAACACCTTATAACACCGTACGAAACCTCAAAACTACATAATAAACCGAATGAAATCGCCCTAGTCCTTTGAACATAGTACGACTATTAAGAACTTGTAACGACTCTGTATGCCATATTAGCACCTTGAAAAGCACGTTAGTATAACTTAGGACGACTTAAAACTCTTAACAACACCTTACAACACCGAACAAAACCTTAAAACTCCATAATAAACTTGATGAATTGTTCCGAGTCATTTAAACATTGTACGACAACATAGAATATCTTACGACTCTGTATACCACATTAGCACCTTGAAAAGATTGTTAGTATAATATACGACACCTCAAAAGTCCTAACTACACCTTACAATACCGTACGTAAGCTTAAAACTCCGTAATAAACCTAATGAATTCGTACGAGTCCTTTTAACGTCGTACGTCAACTTAGGACATCTTACGACTCTTTATGCCACATCAGCAACTCGAAAAGCATGTTAGTATAATGTAGGAGCCTTACAGCTCCTAAAAACACCTTACATCATCGTACGAAAACTTAAAACTCCATAATACTCCTAATGACATCGTCCGAGTCCTTTGAACATCGTACGACAACCTAGGACATCTTACGACTCTTTATGCCACATTAGCAACACGAAAAGCATGTTAGTATAACGTAGGACGCCTTAAAACTTCAAACAACACCATATAACACCGTACGAAACCTCAAAACTACATAATAAACCGAATGAAAGCGCCCTAGTTCTTTGAACATAGTATGACAATTAAGAACTTGTTACGACTCTGTATGCTATATTAGCAATTTGAAAAGAACGTTAGTATAACTTAGGATGACTTAAAACTCTTAACAACACCTTACAACACCGTACAAAACCTTAAAACTCCATAATAAACCTAATGAATTGGTCAGAGTCATTTAAACATTGTACGACAACATAGAATATCTTACGAGTCTGTATACCACATTAGCACCTTGAAAAGATTGTTAGTATAATATACGACACCTCAAAAGTCCTAACTACACCTTACAATACCGTACGTAAGCTTAAAACTCCGTAATAAACCTAATGAATTCGTACGAGTCCTTTTAACGTCGTACGTCAACTTAGGACATCTTACGAATCTTTATGCCACATTAGCAACTCGAAAAACATGTTAGTATAATGTAGGACGCCTTACAGCTCCTAAAAACACCTTACATCATCGTACGAAAACTTAAAACTCCATAATACGCCTAATGAATTCGTCCGAGTCCTTTGAACATCGTACGACAACTTAGGACATCTTACGACTCTTTATGCCACATTAGCAACTCGAAAAGCATGTTAGTATAACGTAGGACGCCTTAAAACTTCAAACAACACCTTATAACACCGTACGAAACCTCAAAACTACATAATAAACCGAATTAAATCGCCCTAGTCCTTTGAACATAGTACGACTATTAAGAACTTGTTACGACTCTGTATGCCATATTAGCACCTTGAAAAGAACGTTAGTATAACTTAGGACGACTTAAAACTCTTAACAACACTTTACAACACCGAACAAAACCTTAAAACTCCATAATAAACCTAATGAATTGGTCCGATCATTTAAACATTGTACGACAACATAGAATATCTTACGACTCTGTATACCACATTAGCACCTTGAAAAGATTGTTAGTATAATATACGACACCTCAAAAGTCCTAACTACACCTTACAATACCGTACGTAAGCTTAAAACTCCGTAATAAACCTAATGAATTCGTACGAGTCCTTTTAACGTCGTACGTCAACTTAGGACATCTTATGACTCTTTATGCCACATTAGCAACTCGAAAAACATGTTAGTATAATGTAGGACGCCTTACAGCTCCTAAAAACACCTTACATCATCGTACGAAAACTTAAAACTCCATAATACGCCTAATGAATTCGTCCGAGTCCTTTGAACATCGTACGACAACTTAGGACATCTTACGACTCTTTATGCCACATTAGCAACTCGAAAAGCATGTTAGTATAACGTAGGACGCCTTAAAACTTCAAACAACACCTTATTACACCGTACGAAACCTTAAAACTACATAATAAACCGAATGAAATCGCCCTAGTCCTTTGAACATAGTACGACTATTAAGAACTTGTTACGACTCTGTATGCCATATTAGCACCTTGAAAAGAACGTTAGTATAACTTAGGACGACTTAAAACTCTTAACAACACCTTACAACACCGAACAAAACCTTAAAACTCCATAATAAACCTAATGAATTGGTCCGAGTCATTTAAACATTGTACGACAACATAGAATATCTTACGACTCTGTATACCACATTAGCACCTTGAAAAGCTTGTTAGTATAATATACGACACCTCAAAAGTCCTAACTACACCTTACAATACCGTACGTAAGCTTAAAACTCCGTAATAAACCTAATGAATTCGTACAAGTCCTTTTTACGTCGTACGTCAACTTAGGACATCTTATGACTCTTTATGCCACATTAGCAACTCGAAAAACATGTTAGTATAATGTAGGACGCCTTACAGCTCCTAAAAACACCTTACATCATCGTACGAAAACTTAAAACTCCATAATACGCCTAATGAATTCGTTCGAGTCCTTTTAACATCGTACGACAACTTAGGACATCTTACGACTCTTTATGCCACATAAGCAACTCGAAAAGCATGTTAGTATCACGTAGGACGCCTTAAAACCTCAAACAACACCTTACAACACCGTACGAAACCTCAAAACTACATAATAAACCGAATGAAATCGCCCTAGTCCTTTGAACATAGTATGACAATTAAGAACTTGTTACGACTCTGTATTCCATATTAGCACCTTGAAAAGCACGTTAGTATAACTTAGGACGACTTAAAACTCTTAACAACACCTTACAACACCGAACAAAACCTTAAAACTCCATAATAAACCTAATGAATTGGTCCGAGTCATTTAAACATTGTACGACAACATAGAATATCTTACGACTCTGTATACCACATTAGCATCTTGAAAAGCTTGTTAGTATAATATACGACACCTCAAAAGTCCTAACTACAACTTACAATACCGTACGTAAGCTTAAAACTCCATAATAAACCTTATGAATTCGTACGAGTCCTTTTAACGTCGTAAGTCAACTTAGGACATCTTACGACTCTTTATGCCAGATTAGCAACTCGAAAAGCATGTTAGTATAATGTAGGGCGCCTTACAGCTCCTAAAAACACCTTACATCATCGTACGAAAACTTAAAACTCCATAATACGCCTAATGAATTCGTCCGAGTCCTTTGAACATCGTACGACAACTTAGGACATCTTACGACTCTTTATGCCACATTAGCAACTCGAAAAGCATTTTAGTATAACGTAGGACGCCTAAAAACTTCAAACAACACCTTACATCACAGTACGAAACCTCAAAACTACATAATAAACCGAATGAAATCGCCCTAGTCCTTTGAACATCGTACGACTATTAAGAACTTGTTACGACTCTGTATTCCATATTAGCACCTTGAAAAGCACGTTAGTATAACTTAGGACGACTTAAAACTCTTAACAACACCTTACAACACCGAACAAAACCTTAAAACTACATAATAAACCTAATGAATTGGTCCGAGTCATTTAAACATTGTACGACAACATAGAATATCTTACGACTCTGTATACCACATTAGCATCTTGAAAAGCTTGTTAGTATAATATACGACACCTCAAAAGTCCAAACTACAACTTACAATACCGTACGTAAGCTTAAAACTCCATAATAAACCTTATGAATTCGTACGAGTCCTTTTAACGTCGTAAGTCAACTTAGGACATCTTACGACTCTTTATGCCAGATTAGCAACTCGAAAAGCATGTTAGTATAATGTAGGGCGCCTTACAGCTCCTAAAAACACCTTACATCATCGTACGAAAACTTAAAACTCCATAATACGCCTAATGAATTCGTCCGAGTCCTTTGAACATCGTACGACAACTTAGGACATCTTACGACTCTTTATGCCACATTAGCAACTCGAAAAGCATTTTAGTATAACGTAGGACGCCTAAAAACTTCAAACAACACCTTACATCACAGTACGAAACCTCAAAACTACATAATAAACCGAATGAAATCGCCTTAGTCCTTTGAACATCGTACGACTATTAAGAACTTGTTACGACTCTGTATTCCATATTAGCACCTTGAAAAGCACGTTAGTATAACTTAGGACGACTTAAAACTCTTAACAACACCTTACAACACCGAACAAAACCTTAAAACTCCATAATAAACCTAATGAATTGGTCCGAGTCATTTAAACATTGTACGACAACATAGAATATCTTACGACTCTGTATACCACATTAGCACCTTGAAAAGATTGTTAGTATAATATACGACACCTCAAAAGTCCTAACTACACCATACAATACTGTACGTAAGATTAAAACTCCGTAATAAACCTAATGAATTCGTACGAGTCCTTTTAACGTCGTACGTCAACTTAGGACATCTTACGACTCTTTATGCCATATTAGCAACTCGAAAAGCATGTTAGTATAATGTAGGACGCCTTAATCCTCCTAAAAACACCTTACATCATCGTACGAAAACATAAAACTCCATAATACGCCTAATGAATTCGTCCGAGTCCTTTAAACATCGTACGACAACTTAGGACATCTTACGACTCTTTATGCCACATCAGCAACTCGAAAAGCATGTTAGTATAATGTAGGAGCCTTACAGCTCCTAAAAACACCTTACATCATCGTACGAAAACTTAAAACTCCATAATACTCCTAATGACATCGTCCGAGTCCTTTGAACATCGTACGACAACCTAGGACATCTTACGACTCTTTATGCCACATTAGCAACACGAAAAGCATGTTAGTATAACGTAGGACGCCTTAAAACTTCAAACAACACCTTACAACACCGTACGAAACCTCAAAACTACATAATAAACCTAATGAAAGCGCGCTAGTCCTTTGAACATAGTATGACAATTAAGAACTTGTTACGACTCTGTATGCAATATTAGCAATTTGAAAAGAACGTTAGTATAACTTAGGATGACTTAAAACTCTTAACAACACCTTACAACACCGTACAAAACCTTAAAACTCCATAATAAACCTAATGAATTGGTCAGAGTCATTTAAACATTGTACGACAACATAGAATATCTTACGAGTCTGTATACCACATTAGCACCTTGAAAAGATTGTTAGTATAATATACGACACCTCAAAAGTCCTAACTACACCTTACAATACCGTACGTAAGCTTAAAACTCCGTAATAAACCTAATGAATTCGTACGAGTCCTTTTAACGTCGTACGTCAACTTAGGACATCTTACGAATCTTTATGCCACATTAGCAACTCGAAAAACATGTTAGTATAATGTAGGACGCCTTACAGCTCCTAAAAACACCTTACATCATCGTACGAAAACTTAAAACTCCATAATACGCCTAATGAATTCGTCCGAGTCCTTTGAACATCGTACGACAACTTAGGACATCTTACGACTCTTTATGCCACATTAGCAACTCGAAAAGCATGTTAGTATAACGTAGGACGCCTTAAAACTTCAAACAACACCTTATAACACCGTACGAAACCTCAAAACTACATAATAAACCGAATGAAATCGCCCTAGTCCTTTGAACATAGTACGACTATTAAGAACTTGTTACGACTCTGTATGCCATATTAGCACCTTGAAAAGAACGTTAGTATAACTTAGGACGACTTAAAACTCTTAACAACACTTTACAACACCGAACAAAACCTTAAAACTCCATAATAAACCTAATGAATTGGTCCGATCATTTAAACATTGTACGACAACATAGAATATCTTACGACTCTGTATACCACATTAGCACCTTGAAAAGATTGTTAGTATAATATACGACACCTCAAAAGTCCTAACTACACCTTACAATACCGTACGTAAGCTTAAAACTCCGTAATAAACCTAATGAATTCGTACGAGTCCTTTTAACGTCGTACGTCAACTTAGGACATCTTATGACTCTTTATGCCACATTAGCAACTCGAAAAACATGTTAGTATAATGTAGGACGCCTTACAGCTCCTAAAAACACCTTACATCATCGTACGAAAACTTAAAACTCCATAATACGCCTAATGAATTCGTCCGAGTCCTTTGAACATCGTACGACAACTTAGGACATCTTACGACTCTTTATGCCACATTAGCAACTCGAAAAGCATGTTAGTATAACGTAGGACGCCTTAAAACTTCAAACAACACCTTATTACACCGTACGAAACCTCAAAACTACATAATAAACCGAATGAAATCGCCCTAGTCCTTTGAACATCGTACGACTATTAAGAACTTGTTACGACTCTGTATTCCATATTAGCACCTTGAAAAGCACGTTAGTATAACTTAGGACGACTTAAAACTCTTAACAACACCTTACAACACCGAACAAAACCTTAAAACTTCATAATAAACCTAATGAATTGGTCCGAGTCATTTAAACATTGTACGACAACATAGAATATCTTACGACTCTGTATACCACATTAGCACCTTGAAAAGATTGTTAGTATAATACACGACACCTCAAAAGTCCTAACTACACCATACAATACTGTACGTAAGATTAAAACTCCGTAATAAACCTAATGAATTCGTACGAGTCCTTTTAACGTCGTACGTCAACTTAGGACATCTTACGACTCTTTATGCCACATTAGCAACTCGAAAAGCATGTTAGTATAATGTAGGACGCCTTACAGCTCCTAAAAACACCTTACATCATCGTACGAAAACATAAAACTCCATAATACGCCTAATGAATTCGTCCGAGTCCTTTGAACATCGTACGACAACTTAGGACATCTTACGACTCTTTATGCCACATTAGCAACTCGAAAAGCATGTTAGTATAACGTAGGACGCCTTAAAACTTCAAACAACACCTTACATCACCGTACGAAACCTCAAAACTACATAATAAACCGAATGAAATCGCCCTAGTCCTTTGAACATAGTACGACAATTAAGAACTTGTTACGACTCTGTATTCCATATTAGCACCTTGAAAAGCACGTTAGTATAACTTAGGACGACTTAAAACTCTTAACAACACCTTACAACACCGAACACAAATTTAAAACTCCATAATAAACCTAATGAATTGGTCCGAGTCATTTAAACATTGTACGACAACATAGAATATCTTACGACTCTGTATACCACATTAGCACCTTGAAAAGATTGTTAGTATAATATACGACACCTCAAAAGTCCTAACTACACCTTACAATACCGTACGTAAGCTTAAAACTCAATAATAAACCTAATGAATTCGTACGAGTCCTTTTAACGTCGTACGTCAACTTAGGACATCTTACGACTCTTTATGCCACATTAGCAACTCGAAAATCATGTTAGTATAACGTAGGACGCCTTATAACTTCAAACAACACCTTACATCACCGTACGAAACCTCAAAACTACATAATAAACCGAATGAAATCGCCCTAGTCCTTTGAACATAGTACGACTATTAAGAACTTGTTACGACTCTGTATGCCATATTAGCACCTTGAAAAGCACGTTAGTATAACTTAGGACGACTTAAAACTCTTAACAACACCTTACAACACTGAACAAAACCTTAAAACTCCATAATAAACCTAATGAATTGGTCCGAGTCATTTAAACATTGTACGACAACATAGAATGTCTTACGACTCTGTATACCACATTAGCACCTTGAAAAGATTGTTAGTATAATATACGACACCTCAAAAGTCCTAACTACACCTTACAATACTGTACGTAAGATTAAAACTCCGTAATAAACCTAATGAATTTGTACGAGTCCTTTTAACGTCGTACGTCAACTTAGGACATCTTACGACTCTTTATGCCACATTAGCAACTAGAAAAGCATGTTAGTATAATGTAGGACGCCTTACAGCTCCTAAAAACACCTTACATCATCGTACGAAAACTTAAAACTCCATAATACGCCTAATGAATTCGTCCGAGTCCTTTGAACATCGTACGACAACTTAGGACATCTTACGACTCTTTATGCAATATTAGCAACTCGAAAAGCATGTTAGTATAACGTAGGACGCCTTAAAACTTCAAACAACACCTTACATCACCGTACGAAACCTCAAAACTACATAATAAACCGAATGAAATCGCCCTAGTCCTTTGAACATAGTACGACAATTAAGAACTTGTTACGACTCTGTATGCCATATAAGCACCTTGAAAAGCACGTTAGTATAACTTAGGACGACTTAAAACTCTTAACAACACCTTACAACACCGAACAAAAATTTAAAACTCCATAATAAACCTAATGAATTCGTTCGAGTCATTTAAACATTGTACGACAACATAGAATATCTTACGACTCTGTATACCACATTAGCACCTTGAAAAGATTGTTAGTATAATATACGACACCTCAAAAGTCCTAACTACACCTTACAATACCGTACGTAAGCTTAAAACTCCATAATAAACCTAATGAATTCGTACGAGTCCTTTTAACGTCGTACGTCAA
Source organism: Tagetes erecta (assembly GCA_030867185.1). Lineage (NCBI taxonomy): Eukaryota > Viridiplantae > Streptophyta > Magnoliopsida > Asterales > Asteraceae > Tagetes > Tagetes erecta. The sequence goes on from CM061487.1 coordinate 23,330,665, forward strand.
CTTTGGACATCTTACGACTCTTTATGCCACATTAGCAACTCGAAAAGCATGTTGGTATAATGTAGGACGCCTTACAGCTCCTAAAAACACCTTACATCATCGTACGAAAACTTAAAACTCCATAATACGCCTAATGAATTCGTCCGAGTCCTTTGAACATCATACGACAACTTAGGACGTCTTACGACTCTTTATGCCACATTAGCAACTCGAAAAGCATGTTAGTATAACGTGGGACGCCTTAAAACTTCAAACAACACCTTACATCACCGTACGAAACCTCAAAACTACATAATAAACCGAATGAAATCGCCCTAGTCCTTTGAACATAGTACGACAATTAAGAACTTGTTACGACTCTGTATGCCATATTAGCACCTTGAAAAGCACGTTAGTATAACTTAGGACGCCTTAAAACTCCTAACAACACCTTACAACACCGTACAAAACCTTAAAACTCCATACTAAACCTAATAAATTGGTCCGAGTCATTTAAACATTGTACGACAACTTAGAATATCTAACGACTCTGTATACCACATTAGCACATTGAAAAGCTTGTTCGTATAATATACGACACCTCAAAAGTCCTAACTACACCTTACAATACCGTACGTAAGCTTAAAACTCCATAATAAACCTAATGAATTCGTACGAGTCCTTTGAACATCGTACGACAACTTAGGACATCTTACGACTCTTTATGCCACATTAGCAACTCGAAAAGCATGTTAGTATAATGTAGGATGCCTTACAGCTCCCAAAAACACCTTACATCATCGTACAAAAACTTAAAACTCCATAATACGCCTAATGAATTCGTCCGAGTCCTTTGAACATCGTACGACAACTTAGGACATCTTACGACTCTTTATGCCACATTAGCAACTCGAAAAGCATTTTAGTATAACGTAGGACGCCTTAAAACTTCAAACAACACCTTATAACACCGTACGAAACCTCAAAACTACGTAATAAACCGAATGAAATCGCCCAAGTCCTTTGAACATAGTACGACAATTCATAAATTGTTACGACTCTGTATGCCATATTTGCTAACATTGAAAAGCACTTTAGTATAACTTAGGACGCCTTAAAACTCCTAACAACACCTTTCAACACCGTACAAAACCTTAAAACTCCATAATAAACCTAATGAATTGGTCCGAGTCATTTAAACATTTTACGACAACTTAGAATATCTTACGACTCTGTATACCACATTAGCACCTTGAAAAGATTGTTAGTATAATATACGACACCTCAAAAGTCCTAACTACACCTTACAATACCGTACGTAAGCTTAAAACTCCGTAATAAACCTAATGAATTCGTACGAGTCCTTTTAACGTCGTACGTCAACTTAGGACATCTTATGACTCTTTATGCCACATTAGCAACTCGAAAAACATGTTAGTATAATGTAGGACGCCTTACAGCTCCTAAAAACACCTTACATCATCGTACGAAAACTTAAAACTCCATAATACGCCTAATGAATTCGTCCGAGTCCTTTGAACATCGTACGACAACTTAGGACATCTTACGACTCTTTATGCCACATTAGCAACTCGAAAAGCATGTTAGTATAACGTAGGACGCCTTAAAACTTCAAACAACACCTTATTACACCGTACGAAACCTCAAAACTACATAATAAACCGAATGAAATCGCCCTAGTCCTTTGAACATCGTACGACTATTAAGAACTTGTTACGACTCTGTATTCCATATTAGCACCTTGAAAAGCACGTTAGTATAACTTAGGACGACTTAAAACTCTTAACAACACCTTACAACACCGAACAAAACCTTAAAACTTCATAATAAACCTAATGAATTGGTCCGAGTCATTTAAACATTGTACGACAACATAGAATATCTTACGACTCTGTATACCACATTAGCACCTTGAAAAGATTGTTAGTATAATACACGACACCTCAAAAGTCCTAACTACACCATACAATACTGTACGTAAGATTAAAACTCCGTAATAAACCTAATGAATTCGTACGAGTCCTTTTAACGTCGTACGTCAACTTAGGACATCTTACGACTCTTTATGCCACATTAGCAACTCGAAAAGCATGTTAGTATAATGTAGGACGCCTTACAGCTCCTAAAAACACCTTACATCATCGTACGAAAACATAAAACTCCATAATACGCCTAATGAATTCGTCCGAGTCCTTTGAACATCGTACGACAACTTAGGACATCTTACGACTCTTTATGCCACATTAGCAACTCGAAAAGCATGTTAGTATAACGTAGGACGCCTTAAAACTTCAAACAACACCTTACATCACCGTACGAAACCTCAAAACTACATAATAAACCGAATGAAATCGCCCTAGTCCTTTGAACATAGTACGACAATTAAGAACTTGTTACGACTCTGTATTCCATATTAGCACCTTGAAAAGCACGTTAGTATAACTTAGGACGACTTAAAACTCTTAACAACACCTTACAACACCGAACACAAATTTAAAACTCCATAATAAACCTAATGAATTGGTCCGAGTCATTTAAACATTGTACGACAACATAGAATATCTTACGACTCTGTATACCACATTAGCACCTTGAAAAGATTGTTAGTATAATATACGACACCTCAAAAGTCCTAACTACACCTTACAATACCGTACGTAAGCTTAAAACTCAATAATAAACCTAATGAATTCGTACGAGTCCTTTTAACGTCGTACGTCAACTTAGGACATCTTACGACTCTTTATGCCACATTAGCAACTCGAAAATCATGTTAGTATAACGTAGGACGCCTTATAACTTCAAACAACACCTTACATCACCGTACGAAACCTCAAAACTACATAATAAACCGAATGAAATCGCCCTAGTCCTTTGAACATAGTACGACTATTAAGAACTTGTTACGACTCTGTATGCCATATTAGCACCTTGAAAAGCACGTTAGTATAACTTAGGACGACTTAAAACTCTTAACAACACCTTACAACACTGAACAAAACCTTAAAACTCCATAATAAACCTAATGAATTGGTCCGAGTCATTTAAACATTGTACGACAACATAGAATGTCTTACGACTCTGTATACCACATTAGCACCTTGAAAAGATTGTTAGTATAATATACGACACCTCAAAAGTCCTAACTACACCTTACAATACTGTACGTAAGATTAAAACTCCGTAATAAACCTAATGAATTTGTACGAGTCCTTTTAACGTCGTACGTCAACTTAGGACATCTTACGACTCTTTATGCCACATTAGCAACTAGAAAAGCATGTTAGTATAATGTAGGACGCCTTACAGCTCCTAAAAACACCTTACATCATCGTACGAAAACTTAAAACTCCATAATACGCCTAATGAATTCGTCCGAGTCCTTTGAACATCGTACGACAACTTAGGACATCTTACGACTCTTTATGCAATATTAGCAACTCGAAAAGCATGTTAGTATAACGTAGGACGCCTTAAAACTTCAAACAACACCTTACATCACCGTACGAAACCTCAAAACTACATAATAAACCGAATGAAATCGCCCTAGTCCTTTGAACATAGTACGACAATTAAGAACTTGTTACGACTCTGTATGCCATATAAGCACCTTGAAAAGCACGTTAGTATAACTTAGGACGACTTAAAACTCTTAACAACACCTTACAACACCGAACAAAAATTTAAAACTCCATAATAAACCTAATGAATTCGTTCGAGTCATTTAAACATTGTACGACAACATAGAATATCTTACGACTCTGTATACCACATTAGCACCTTGAAAAGATTGTTAGTATAATATACGACACCTCAAAAGTCCTAACTACACCTTACAATACCGTACGTAAGCTTAAAACTCCATAATAAACCTAATGAATTCGTACGAGTCCTTTTAACGTCGTACGTCAACTTTGGACATCTTACGACTCTTTATGCCACATTAGCAACTCGAAAAGCATGTTGGTATAATGTAGGACGCCTTACAGCTCCTAAAAACACCTTACATCATCGTACGAAAACTTAAAACTCCATAATACGCCTAATGAATTCGTCCGAGTCCTTTGAACATCATACGACAACTTAGGACGTCTTACGACTCTTTATGCCACATTAGCAACTCGAAAAGCATGTTAGTATAACGTGGGACGCCTTAAAACTTCAAACAACACCTTACATCACCGTACGAAACCTCAAAACTACATAATAAACCGAATGAAATCGCCCTAGTCCTTTGAACATAGTACGACAATTAAGAACTTGTTACGACTCTGTATGCCATATTAGCACCTTGAAAAGCACGTTAGTATAACTTAGGACGCCTTAAAACTCCTAACAACACCTTACAACACCGTACAAAACCTTAAAACTCCATACTAAACCTAATAAATTGGTCCGAGTCATTTAAACATTGTACGACAACTTAGAATATCTAACGACTCTGTATACCACATTAGCACATTGAAAAGCTTGTTCGTATAATATACGACACCTCAAAAGTCCTAACTACACCTTACAATACCGTACGTAAGCTTAAAACTCCATAATAAACCTAATGAATTCGTACGAGTCCTTTGAACATCGTACGACAACTTAGGACATCTTACGACTCTTTATGCCACATTAGCAACTCGAAAAGCATGTTAGTATAATGTAGGATGCCTTACAGCTCCCAAAAACACCTTACATCATCGTACAAAAACTTAAAACTCCATAATACGCCTAATGAATTCGTCCGAGTCCTTTGAACATCGTACGACAACTTAGGACATCTTACGACTCTTTATGCCACATTAGCAACTCGAAAAGCATTTTAGTATAACGTAGGACGCCTTAAAACTTCAAACAACACCTTATAACACCGTACGAAACCTCAAAACTACGTAATAAACCGAATGAAATCGCCCAAGTCCTTTGAACATAGTACGACAATTCATAAATTGTTACGACTCTGTATGCCATATTTGCTAACATTGAAAAGCACTTTAGTATAACTTAGGACGCCTTAAAACTCCTAACAACACCTTTCAACACCGTACAAAACCTTAAAACTCCATAATAAACCTAATGAATTGGTCCGAGTCATTTAAACATTTTACGACAACTTAGAATATCTTACGACTCTGTATACCACATTAGCACCTTGAAAAGATTGTTAGTATAATATACGACACCTCAAAAGTCCTAACTACACCTTACAATACCGTACGTAAGCTTAAAACTCCATAATAAACCTTATGAATTCGTACGAGTCCTTTTAACGTCGTAAGTCAACTTAAGACATCTTACGACTCTTTATGCCACATTACCAACTCGAAAAGCATGTTAGTATAATGTAGGAAGCCTTACAACTCCTAACTACACCTTACAATACCGTACGTAAGCTTAAAACTCCATAATAAACCTAATGAATTCGTACGAGTCCTTTTAAGGTCGTACGTCAACTTAGGACATCTTACGACTCTTTATGCCACATTAGCAACTCGAAAAGCATGTTAGTATAATGTAGGACGCCTTACAGCTCGTAAAAACACCTTACATCATCGTACGAAAACTTAAAACTCCATAATACGCCTAATGAATTCGTCTGAGTCCTTTGAACATCGTACGAAAACAAAGGACATCTTACGACTCTTAATGCCACATTAGCAACTCGAAAAGCATGTTAGTATAACGTAGGACGCCTTAAAACTTCAAACAACACCTAATAACACCCGTACGAAACCTCAAAACTACAAAATAAACCGAATGAAATCGCCCAAGTCCTTTGAACATAGTACGACAATTCAGAATTTGTTACGACTCTGTATGCCATATTAGCACCTTGAAAAGCACGTTAGTATAACATAGGACGCCTTAAAACTCCTGACAACACCTTACAAAGCCTTAAAACTCCATAATAAACCTAATGAATTGGTCCGAGTCATTTAAACATTGTACGACAACTTAGAATATCTTACGACTCTGTATACCACATTAGCACCTTGAAAAGTTTGTTAGTATAATATACGACACCTCAAAACTCCTAACTACACCTTACAATACCGTACGTAAGCTTGAAACTCCATAATAAACCTAATGAATTTGTACGAGTCCTTTTAACATCATACGACAACTTAGGACATCTTACGACTCTTTATGCCACATTACCAACTCGAAAAGCATGTTAGTATAATGTAGGACGCCTTAAAACTTCAAACAACACCTTATAACACCGTACGAAACCTCAAAACTACATAATAAACCGAATGAAATCGCCCTAGTCCTTTGAACATAGTACGACAATTAAGAACTTGTTACGACTCTGTATGCCATATTAGCATTTTCTGGGTGACAGAGAAGCATTTCCAGTAGTGGACTATTTCACAAAGTCAAATTGGAAGAAATATGGTTTACAAAAGTCTATGATGAACTCGAATGGTTTCTTCTTCTTTAAATTCAATGATGAAAAAGGGATGATGGATGTGTTAGAGAATGGCCCATGGCTAGTTCGTAGGAAGCCGATGATCCTGAATATTTGGACGCCTACATCAAATCTAAGGAAGGAAGACATAAAAAATGTTGCTGTATGGGTTAAAATGCATAATGTTCCACTGGTAGCGTACTCAGATGAAGGGTTAAGTTTACTTGCTTCTAAAGTGGGAAAACCTAAGATGCTGGATTCATATTCTATTGATATGTGTAAGGAGGTGTAGGGTAGAAGTAGTTATGCTCGTGCTTTAATTGAGGTTTCGGCTGATAAAGAGTTGACAGAACAAGTGACTATTGCGGTTCCAGAACTGCATGGAGATGAATATGCCAAAGAAACGGTGAGCATAGAGTATGAATGGAATCCACCAAGATGTTCAAGTTGCTGTGTGTTTGGTCGTGATACTCAAGCTTGTCCTGTCATGATCTTAGAGGAGGGTAAGAAAAAACCTAAAAGCGATGAGGATGGGTTCATAGAAGTAGCACCAAAGAAAGGAGGAAAGAAAGGTGGTATGGTCCTAAAACAGCAGAAAACGAAATTTGAGTATAGACCGGTGGTTAAATCAAAAGGAAAGGAGGTGAGCAATGGGGTGGGGGAATCATCTATTAGCATGGGTAATCCATTTGATGTTTTAAAGGATGATATTGGGGAGACGAGTGATAGTGGTAATAAAGATTGGAGGTGATCAGAATGAGGATGATGTGGAGATGGTTTATGATGAAACTATGGAGTTTGTGGAATCGGGATCCAAATCTGAAATTAAAGGAGCAAGCACTCCTTCTTGTGAGGTTTCCAATGGTTAGTTTAGCTTCTTGGAATATAAGGGGTTTGAACCGACCCGTGAAGCAAAAGGAGGTTCGTCAAGTAGTAAAAGAGAATCAGTTGAGTTTGTGTGCTGTTCTGGAGTCCCATGTGAATGTAGCAGGGCTGGTTGATGTGTGCAAGAACGTGTTTAGGTCGTGGAATTGGACATCAAATGGGAGTATATGTAATAAGGGAACACGGATTATTCTTGGATGGGATTCGGCTGTTTTTGATGTTATGGTGCTGCATCAGACGACTCAGGTAATGCATATTCAGGTGAAGAGTAAAAGTGATCGTAAAATGTTTTTCACTTCTATTGTATATGCGGATAATTACTATGTTAATAGGAGGGCTTTGTGGAATGATCTGAATTGTCACAAACAATTTATTAATAGGAGACCATGGGTAATTATGGGGGATTTCAATTGTGCTTTGAACTTGGAAGATAAGTTGTTGGGAACCTCTAATATCGATATTGCTATGCGTGATTTCAAAGAATGTGTCGAGAACATTGAGATGATAGATATAAATAGTGTTGGGTTACACTATACGTGGAACCAGAAGCCAAGTAAAGGTAGGGGTATTCGTAATAAAATTGATAGAATTATGGGAAATATGGAATTTATGAGCATGTTTACGTCTGCTACTGCTGTTTTTCAGCCTTACAGATTATCAGATCATACTCCATGTGTGCTAAAAATTCCTGGTGGTAATCGGAGAACTACACCTCCTTTTAAACTATCAAACTTTCTGCTTTACAAACCGGGGTTTTGTGATATGGTTAAATCATTATGGAGTACTCATGTGGATGGAGTTCATCAGTTCAAGCTAGTAAAGAAACTGCGGATGCTTAAGTCGCCAATCAGAGTGTTCTCTTATGAGCAAGGTAATCTGCATAGTAATGTAAATGAGTTAAGGAAGAGGCTTGATGAGATCCAACGTGCTATGGATATTGATCCTTTGAATTGTCAATTGGGTGAGGAGGAAAAGACCTGCTTAAATCAGTATAATGAGGCTTGCTTGGATGAGGAAAGGTTCTTAAAACAAAAGGCGAAGATTCATTGGTTAGCAGTGGGGGATGCAAATAACTCATTTTTTCATAACTCTTTAAAGTGTAAACAACATGGCAATCGTATTGAGGTGATTAAAGATGTGCATGGCGTGCTTCATGAAGGAGTGAATGTTCCTACTGCTTTTGTTTCGCATTTTCAACAATTTTTGGGGTGTGATGAGACTTTGACTACGGTTCCTTCCCCAGAGTTGTTTGAACATCGGCTGGATATTAATGTGGCAGAGAATATGGTTCGATCGGTGTCGGAGGAGGAGATAAAGAGTGCCTTGTTCTCTATAGGTGATGATAAAGCTCCGGGTCCAGATGGTTTCACTTCAGCTTTCTTTAAGAAAATGTGGCCGTGTGTAGGGGAGGGATATTGTGCTTGCAATCCAAGACTTCTTTAACAAGGAGAAGCTTCTCAAGGAATTGAATCACACGATTATTGCGCTGATCCCAAAGGTTACTACTGCTTACTATGTTTCTGATTTCAGGCCGATTTCGTGCTGTAATGTGCTTTATAAGTGTATTAGTAAGATTATTGCGGATAGAATAAAGGATAGTTTGTGTGGACTTGTTAGCATAAACCAATCGGCCTTTATTCCGGGCAGGAAAATTTCAGACAATATACTCTTGACCCAAGAGTTAATGCATAACTATCACAGGAATAAGGGTCCACCGAGGTGTGCTTTTAAAATTGATATTCAAAAGGCGTATGATACGGTTAATTGGGAGTTCCTAAAGCAAGTGCTATTGGGATTTGGATTTCATTCCAAGATGGTTAACTGGATATGGCTGTGTGTTTCCACAGTGTCTTTTTCAATCACGGTAAATGGTAATGTACATGGGTATTTTAAAGGCAAACGTGGGCTTCGACAGGGTGATCCTATATCCCCTTACTTGTTTACTCTAGTTATGGAGATGTTAACTCGTATTTTGCATCAGATTACCCGGATTGATACTACGTTCAGATTTCATAACAAATGTGAAAAACTGAGCATAATTAATGTATGTTTTGCTGATGATCTCTTTATCTTTTTACGTGGTGATACGAACTCGGCAAAGTGTATTTTGGAGTCCCTTAACTTATTTACATCCATGTCGGGCCTTGTTCCAAGTAATCAGAAGAGTACGGTTTTTTTCTGTAATGTTCCGGACTGTGTGAAGAATGCTATCTTGAACTTGTTTCCATTTGTAGAGGGAGAGTTACCTGTGCGTTACTTAGGTGTTCCTCTTATCTCATCCAGATTACGTTATCGGGATTGTAGGGTTCTTGTGGAACGTATGGAAAGTAGGATATCTAATTGGATGAATAAGTTTCTGTCATTTGCAGGGAGAGTTCAGTTGATCATATCGGTATTGTCAGCACTACATGTTTATTGGGCCTCAGTTTTCATCATTCCTGCTCGAATTATTTCTGATTTGGAGTCCAAAATGAGGGGTTTTCTGTGGTGCCAAGGTCCGATGAAGAGAGGAAAAGCGAAGGTTTCTTGGAAATCGGTGTGTGTTCCAAAAGATGAAGGGGGCCTAGGGATAAGGAGAATCAAGGACCTGAACAAAGCTTTGATGATTAACCATATATGGAGTGTTATTAATGACCGTGAGTCCCTTTGGGTTAAATGGATTCGTGTGTATAGATTAAAAAACCAAAGCTTTTGGGTTGTGAAGATTCCGGGAAATTGTTGTTGGAGTTGGCGGAAAATTCTACAATTACGTATGGAGATCAGGAAATATTTCTGGTCAGAAGTGGGTAATGGTAGTAATACGTTTGCATGGTATGATAACTGGTGCTCTCTTGGTGCCCTTAATGATATCTTCACCCCAAGGATGATAGCGAATGAAAGGTTCTCACTTACAGCCAAGGTAAAGGATATCTGTGTTAATAATCACGTTGTATGGCCAGCTGCATGGGTAACTTCCTATCCGTTCATCAATAATATTAGTTTATCTATTAATGCTAATGTTAATGATAGGATGTGTTGGAGAGTGGGGAATGAAAACCTTGAATTTTCTGCAATGAACGTGTGGCAGGTTATTCGTTCTCGTGATAGGAAGGTGGAATGGGGTAAGCTGATTTGGTCGGCTTATAGTATACCTAGACATATGTTTCTTATGTGGTTAGTTATACGTGGTAAGCTGGTAACTCAAGATAAAATATTGGGTTGGGAGGGGTCGAGAAGGAAGTCTATGAATATGATGTGTTGTCTGCTCTGTTATGCAAATATCGATTCACACACTCACCTGTTTTTTGAATGTAATTATGCCTCTCGTGTGTGGTTACTGTCGAAGAAACGGACGTCTATGGGTAATATGGCTCCGGTTTGGTCTGAAATTCTATCTTGGCTGATTGATCATTATAAGGCAAATTCGATTTATAGTATTGTGGATAGGATGGTGGTAGCTGCATCGGCTTACTATATATGGCAAGAGAGAAATAACAGAATTTTTCAGAATCATGCTAGACCACCTGAAGTTCTTGCAGACATTATTATTTCATCGGTTAGGTACAAGATAATGACTCTTAAATTGAAGAGGACAGGTCCAGTTCAGCATATCCGAAAGGAATGGAAGATCTATGGAGAAGATATATATGATGCTCGTGGATAGGGTTTTATGTGTTGATGGAGTCAATAACTAGTTAGAGGCTAGTGGATATGTTTGATTACTTGTTAAGTTTGTCTTTGGCTATTTTGTTTACATATTCAGGGAATGTCCTGAATATGATTTAGTTTGGAACTCTTCCTCACTACATGTTTTTATGTGGATGTGAATATATAAATCGCCGGGGTAACCCTTTACCCAAAAAAAAAAAAAATCACGTTAGTATAACTTAGGACGAATTAAAACTCTTACCAACACCTTACAACACCGTACAAAACCTTAAAACTCCATAATAAACCTAATGAATTGGTCCGAGTCATTTGAACATCGTACGACAACTTAGGACATCTTACGACTCTTTATGCCACATTACCAACTCGAAAAGCATGTTAGTATAATGTAGGAAGCCTTACAACTCCTAACTACACCTTACAATACCGTACGTAAGCTTAAAACTCCATAATAAACCTAATGAATTCGTACGAGTCCTTTTAACGTCGTACGTTAACTTAGGACATCTTACGACTCTTTATGCCACATTAGCAACTCGAAAAGCATGTTAGTATAATGTAGGACGCCTTACAGCTCGTAAAAACACCTTACATCATCGTACGAAAACTTAAAACTCCATAATACGCCTAATGAATTCGTCCGAGTCCTTTGAACATCGTACGACAACAAAGGACATCTTACGACTCTTAATGCCACATTAGCAACTCGAAAAGCATGTTAGTATAACGTAGGACGCCTTAAAACTTCAAACAACACCTAATAACACCGTACGAAACCTCAAAACTACAAAATAAACCGAATGAAATCACCCAAGTCCTTTGAACATAGTACGACAATTCAGAATTTGTTAAGACTCTGTATGCCATATTAGCACCTTGAAAAGCACGTTAGTATAACATAGGACGCCTTAAAACTCCTAACAACACCTTACAAAGCCTTAAAACTCCATAATAAACCTAATGAATTGGTCCGAGTCATTTAAACATTGTACGACAACTTAGAATACTTACGACTCTGTATACCACATTAGCACCTTGAAAAGTTTGTTAGTATAATATACGACACCTCAAAACTCCTAACTACACCTTACAATACCGTACGTAAGCTTAAAACTCCATAATAAACCTAATGAATTTGTACGAGTCCTTTGAACATCATACGACAACTTAGGACATCTTACGACTCTTTATGCCACATTACCAACTCGAAAAGCATGTTAGTATAATGTAGGATGCCTTACAGGTCCTAAAAACACATTACAACACCGTACGAAACCTTAAAACTCCATAATAAACCTAATGAATACGTACGAGTCCTTTGAACATCGTACGACAACTTAGGACATCTTACGACTATTTATGCCACATTAGCAACTCGAAAAGCATGTTAGTATAATGTTGGACGCCTTACAGCTCCTAAAAACACCTTACATCACCGTACGAAAACATAAAACTCCATAATACACCTAATGAATTTGTCCGAGTCCTTTGAACATCGTACTACAAGTTAGGACATCTTAAGACTCTGTATGCTAAATTAGCACCTTGAAAAGCACGTTAGTATATCGTATGACGCCTTAAAACTCCAAACAACACCTTACAACACCGTACGAAACCTCAAAACTACATAATAAACCGAATGAAATCATCCTAGTCCTTTGAACATAGTTCGACAATTAAGAACTTGTTACGACTCTGTATGCCATATTAGCACCTTGAAAAGCACGTTAGTATAACTTAGGACGACTTAAAACTCTTAACAACACCTTACAACACATTACAAAACCTTAAAACTCCATAATAAACCTAATGAATTGGTCCGAGTCATTTAAACATTGTAAGACAACATAGAATATCTTACGACTCTGTATACCACATTAGCACCTTGAAAAGCTTGTTGGTATAATATACGACACCTCAAAAGTCCTAACTACACCTTACAATACCGTACGTAAGCTTAAAACTCCATAATAAACCTAATGAATTTGTACCAGTCCTTTGAACATCGTACGACAACTTAGGACATCTTACGACTCATTATGCCACATTAGCAACTCGAAAAGCATGTTAGTATAACGTAGGACGCCTTAAAACTTCAAACAACACCTTATAACACCGTACGAAACCTCAAAACTACATAATAAACCGAATGAAATCGCCCTAGTCCTTTGAACATAGTACGACAATTAAGAACTTGTTACGACTCTGTATGCCATATTTGCACCTTGAAAATCACGTTAGTATAACTTAGGACGACTTAAAACTCTTAACAACACCTTACAACACCGTACAAAACCTTAAAACTCCATAATAAACCTAATGAATTGGTCCGAGTCATTTAAACATTGTACGACAACATAGAATATCTTCCGATTCTGTATACCACATTAGCACCTTGAAAAGCTTGTTGGTATAATATACGACACCTCAAAAGTCCTAACTACACCTTACAATACCGTACGTAAGCTTAAAACTCCATAATAAACCTAATGAATTCGTACGAGTCCTTTTAACGTCGTACGTCAACTTTGGACATCTTACGACTCTTTATGCCACATTAGCAACTCGAAAAGCATGTTGGTATAATGTAGGACGCCTTACAGCTCCTAAAAACACCTTACATCATCGTACGAAAACTTAAAACTCCATAATATGCCTAATGAATTCGTCCGAGTCCTTTGAACATCATACGACAACTTAGGACATCTTACGACTCTTTACGCCACATTAGCAACTCGAAAAGCATGTTAGTATAACGTAGGACGCCTTAAAACTTCAAACAACACCTTATAGCACTGTACGAAACCTCAAAACTACATAATAAACCGAATGAAATCGCCCAAGTCCTTTGAACATAGTACGACAATTAAGAACTTGTTACGACTCTGTATGCCATATTAGCACCTTGAAAAGCACGTTAGTATAACTTAGGACGCCTTAAAACTCCTAACAACACCTTACAACACCGTACAAAACCTTAAAACTTCATAATAAACCTAATGAATTGGTCCGAGTCATTTAAACATCGTACGACAACATAGAATATCTTACGACTCTATATACCACATTAGCACCTTGAAAAACTTGTTATTATAATATACGACACCTCAAAAGTCCTAACTACACCTTACAATACCGTACGTAAGCTAAAAACTCCATAATAAACCTAATGAATTCGTACGAGTCCTTTGAACATCGTACGACAACTTAGGACATCTTACGACTCTTTATGCCACATTAGCAACTCGAAAAGCATGTTAGTATAATGTAGGATGCCTTACAGATCCTAAAAACACCTTACAACACCGTACGAAACCTTAAAACTCCATAGTAAGCCTAAAGAATTTGTACGAGTCCTTTGAACATCGTACGACAACTTAGGACATCTTACGACTATTTATGCCACATTAGCAACTCGAAAAACATGTTAGTATAATGTTGGACGCCTTACAGCTCCTAAAAACACCTTACATCACCGTACGAAAACATAAAACTCCATAATACGCCTAATGAATTTGTCCGAGTCCTTTTAACGTCGTACGTCAACTTTGGACATCTTACGACTCTTTATGCCACATTAGCAACTCGAAAAGCATGTTGGTATAATGTAGGACGCCTTACAGCTCCTAAAAACACCTTACATCATCGTACGAAAACTTAAAACTCCATAATACGCCTAATGAATTCGTCCGAGTCCTTTGAACATCATACGACAACTTAGGACATCTTACGACTCTTTACGCCACATTAGCAACTCGAAAAGCATGTTAGTATAACGTAGGACGCCTTAAAACTTCAAACAACACCTTATAGCACTGTACGAAACCTCAAAACTACATAATAAACCGAATGAAATCGCCCAAGTCCTTTGAACATAGTACGACAATTAAGAACTTGTTACGACTCTGTATGCCATATTAGCACCTTGAAAAGCACGTTAGTATAACTTAGGACGCCTTAAAACTCCTAACAACACCTTACAACACCGTACAAAACCTTAAAACTTCATAATAAACCTAATGAATTGGTCCGAGTCATTTAAACATCGTACGACAACATAGAATATCTTACGACTCTATATACCACATTAGCACCTTGAAAAACTTGTTATTATAATATACGACACCTCAAAAGTCCTAACTACACCTTACAATACCGTACGTAAGCTAAAAACTCCATAATAAACCTAATGAATTCGTACGAGTCCTTTGAACATCGTACGACAACTTAGGACATCTTACGACTCTTTATGCCACATTAGCAACTCGAAAAGCATGTTAGTATAATGTAGGATGCCTTACAGATCCTAAAAACACCTTACAACACCGTACGAAACCTTAAAACTCCATAGTAAGCCTAAAGAATTTGTACGAGTCCTTTGAACATCGTACGACAACTTAGGACATCTTACGACTATTTATGCCACATTAGCAACTCGAAAAACATGTTAGTATAATGTTGGACGCCTTACAGCTCCTAAAAACACCTTACATCACCGTACGAAAACATAAAACTCCATAATACGCCTAATGAATTTGTCCGAGTCCTTTGAACATCGTACTACAAGTTAGGACATCTTAAGACTCTGTATGCTATATTAGCACCTTGAAAAGCACGTTAGTATATCGTAGGACGCCTTAAAACTCCAAATAACACCTTACACCACCGTACGAAACCTCAAAACTACATAATAAACCTAATGAAATCGCCCTAGTCCTTTGAACATAGTACGACAATTAAGAACTTGTTACGACTCTGTATGCCATATTAGCACCTTGAAAAGCACGTTAGTATAACTTAGGACGACTTAAAACTCTTAACAACACCTTACAACACCGTACAAAACCTTAAAACTCCATATAAAACCTAATGAATTGGTCCGAGTCATTTAAACATTGTACGACAACATAGAATATCTTACGACTCTGTATACCACATTAGCACCTTGGAAAGCTTGTTCGTATAATATACGACACCTCAAAAGTCCTAACTACACCTTACAATACCGTACGTAAGCTTAAAATTCCATAATAAACCTAATGAATTCGTACGAGTCCTTTTAACGTCGTACGTCAACTTAGGACATCTTACGACTCTTTATGCCACATTAGCAAATCGAAAAGCATGTTGGTATAATGTAGGACGCCTTACAGCTCCTAAAAACACCTTACATCATCGTACGAAAACTTTAAACTCCATAATACGCCTAATGAATTCGTCCGAGTCCTTTGAACATCGTACGACAACTTAGGACATCTTACGACTATTTATGCCACATTAGCAACTCGAAAAGCATGTTAGTATAATGTTGGACGCCTTACAGCTCCTAAAAACACCTTACATCACCGTACGAAAACATAAAACTCCATAATACGCCTAATGAATTTGTCCGAGTCCTTTGAACATCGTACTACAAGTTAGGACATCTTAAGATTCTGTATGCTATATTAGCACCTTGAAAAGCACGTTAGTATATCGTAGGACGCCTTAAAACTCCAAATAACACCTTACACCACCGTACGAAACCTCAAAACTACATAATAAACCTAATGAAATCGCCCTAGTCCTTTGAACATAGTACGACAATTAAGAACTTGTTACGACTCTGTATGCCATATTAGCACCTTGAAAAGCACGTTAGTATAACTTAGGACGACTTAAAACTCTTAACAACACCTTACAACACCGTACAAAACCTTAAAACTTCATAATAAACCTAATGAATTGGTCCGAGTCATTTAAACATTGTACGACAACATAGAATATCTTACGACTCTGTATACCACATTAGCATCTTGGAAAGCTTGTTCGTATAATATACGACACCTCAAAAGTCCTAACTACACCTTACAATACCGTACGTAAGCTTAAAACTCCATAATAAACCTAATGAATTCGTACGAGTCCTTTTAACGTCGTACGTCAACTTAGGACATCTTACGACTCTTTATGCCACATTAGCAAATCGAAAAGCATGTCGGTATAATGTAGGACGCCTTACAGCTCCTAAAAACACCTTACATCATCGTACGAAAACTTAAAACTCCATAATACGCCTAAAGAATTTGTACGAGTCCTTTGAACATCATACGACAACTTAGGACATCTTACGACTATTTATGCCACATTAGCAACTCGAAAAGCATGTTAGTATAATGTTGGACGCCTTACAGCTCCTAAAAACACCTTACATCACCGTACGAAAACATAAAACTCCATAATACGCCTAATGAATTTGTCCGAGTCCTTTGAACATCGTACTACAAGTTAGGACATCTTAAGACTCTGTATGCTATATTAGCACCTTGAAAAGCACGTTAGTATATCGTAGGACGCCTTAAAACTCCAAATAACACCTTACACCACCGTACGAAACCTCAAAACTACATAATAAACCTAATGAAATCGCCCTAGTCCTTTGAACATAGTACGACAATTAAGAACTTGTTACGACTCTGTATGCCATATTAGCACCTTGAAAAGCACGTTAGTATAACTTAGGACGACTTAAAACTCTTAACAACACCTTACAACACCGTACAAAACCTTAAAACTCCATATAAAACCTAATGAATTGGTCCGAGTCATTTAAACATTGTACGACAACATAGAATATCTTACGACTCTGTATACCACATTAGCACCTTGGAAAGCTTGTTCGTATAATATACGACACCTCAAAAGTCCTAACTACACCTTACAATACCGTACGTAAGCTTAAAACTCCATAATAAACCTAATGAATTCGTACGAGTCCTTTTAACGTCGTACGTCAACTTAGGACATCTTACGACTCTTTATGCCACATTAGCAAATCGAAAAGCATGTTGGTATAATGTAGGACGCCTTACAGCTCCTAAAAACACCTTACATCATCGTACGAAAACTTAAAACTCCATAATACGCCTAATGAATTCGTCCGAGTCCTTTGAACATCATACGACAACTTAGAACATCTTACGACTATTTATGCCACATTAGCAACTCGAAAAGCATGTTAGTATAATGTTGGACGCCTTACAGCTCCTAAAAACACCTTACATCACCGTACGAAAACATAAAACTCCATAATACGCCTAATGAATTTGTCCGAGTCCTTTGAACATCGTACTACAAGTTAGGACATCTTAAGACTCTGTATGCTATATTAGCACCTTGAAAAGCACGTTAGTATATCGTAGGACGCCTTAAAACTCCAAATAACACCTTACACCACCGTACGAAACCTCAAAACTACATAATAAACCTAATGAAATCGCCCTAGTCCTTTGAACATAGTACGACAATTAAGAACTTGTTACGACTCTGTATGCCATATTAGCACCTTGAAAAGCACGTTAGTATAACTTAGGACGACTTAAAACTCTTAACAACACCTTACAACACCGTACAAAACCTTAAAACTCCATATAAAACCTAATGAATTGGTCCGAGTCATTTAAACATTGTACGACAACATAGAATATCTTACGACTCTGTATACCACATTAGCACCTTGGAAAGCTTGTTCGTATAATATACGACACCTCAAAAGTCCTAACTACACCTTACAATACCGTACGTAAGCTTAAAACTCCATAATAAACCTAATGAATTCGTACGAGTCCTTTTAACGTCGTACGTCAACTTAGGACATCTTACGACTCTTTATGCCACATTAGCAAATCGAAAAGCATGTTGGTATAATGTAGGACGCCTTACAGCTCCTAAAAACACCTTACATCATCGTACGAAAACTTAAAACTCCATAATACGCCTAATGAATTCGTCCGAGTCCTTTGAACATCGTACGACAACTTAGGACATCTTACGACTATTTATGCCACATTAGCAACTCGAAAAGCATGTTAGTATAATGTTGGACGCCTTACAGCTCCTAAAAACACCTTACATCACCGTACGAAAACATAAAACTCCATAATACGCCTAATGAATTTGTCCGAGTCCTTTGAACATCGTACTACAAGTTAGGACATCTTAAGATTCTGTATGCTATATTAGCACCTTGAAAAGCACGTTAGTATATCGTAGGACGCCTTAAAACTCCAAATAACACCTTACACCACCGTACGAAACCTCAAAACTACATAATAAACCTAATGAAATCGCCCTAGTCCTTTGAACATAGTACGACAATTAAGAACTTGTTACGACTCTGTATGCCATATTAGCACCTTGAAAAGCACGTTAGTATAACTTAGGACGACTTAAAACTCTTAACAACACCTTACAACACCGTACAAAACCTTAAAACTCCATATAAAACCTAATGAATTGGTCCGAGTCATTTAAACATTGCACGACAACATAGAATATCTTACGACTCTGTATACCACATTAGCACCTTGGAAAGCTTGTTCGTATAATATACGACACCTCAAAAGTCCTAACTACACCTTACAATACCGTACGTAAGCTTAAAACTCCATAATAAACCTAATGAATTCGTACGAGTCCTTTTAACGTCGTACGTCAACTTAGGACATCTTACGACTCTTTATGCCACATTAGCAAATCGAAAAGCATGTTGGTATAATGTAGGACGCCTTACAGCTCCTAAAAACACCTTACATCATCGTACGAAAACTTAAAACTCCATAATACGCCTAATGAATTCGTCCGAGTCCTTTGAACATCATACGACAACTTAGAACATCTTAAGACTATTTATGCCACATTAGCAACTCGAAAAGCATGTTAGTATAATGTTGGACGCCTTACAGCTCCTAAAAACACCTTACATCACCGTACGAAAACATAAAACTCCATAATACGCCTAATGAATTTGTCCGAGTCCTTTGAACATCGTACTACAAGTTAGGACATCTTAAGACTCTGTATGCTATATTAGCACCTTGAAAAGCACGTTAGTATATCGTAGGACGCCTTAAAACTCCAAATAACACCTTACACCACCGTACGAAACCTCAAAACTACATAATAAACCTAATGAAATCGCCCTAGTCCTTTGAACATAGTACGGCAATTAAGAACTTGTTACGACTCTGTATGCCATATTAGCACCTTGAAAAGCACGTTAGTATAACTTAGGACGACTTAAAACTCTTAACAACACCTTACAACACCGTACAAAACCTTAAAACTCCATATAAAACCTAATGAATTGGTCCGAGTCATTTAAACATTGTACGACAACATAAAATATCTTACGACTCTGTATACCACATTAGCACCTTGGAAAGCTTTTTCGTATAATATACGACACCTCAAAAGTCCTAACTACACCTTACAACACCGTACGAAACCTTAAAACTCCATAATAAACCTAATGAATTCGTTCGAGTCCTTTTAACGTCGTACGTCAACTTTGGACATCTTACGACTCTTTATGCCACATTAGCAACTCGAAAAGCATGTTGGTATAATGTAGGACGCCTTACAGCTCCTATAAACACCTTACATCATCGTACGTAAACTTAAAACTCCATAATACGCCTAATGAATTCGTCCGAGTCCTTTGAACATCATACGACAACTTAGGACATCTTACGACTCTTTATGCCACATTAGCAACTCGAAAAGCATGTTAGTATAACGTAGGACGCCTTAAAACTTTAAACAACACCTTATAACACCGTACGAAACCTCAAAACTACATAATAAACCGAATGAAATCGCCCAAGTCCTTTGAACATATTACGACAATTAAGAACTTGTTACGACTCTGTATGCCATATTAGCACCTTGAAAGCACGTTAGTATAACTTAGGACGCCATAAAACTCCTAACAACACCTTACAACACCGTACAAAACCTTAAAACTCCATAATAAACCTAATGAATTGGTCCGAGTCATTTAAACATCGTACGACAACATAGAATATCTTACGACTCTATATACCACATTAGCACCTTGAAAAACTTGTTATTATAATATACGACACCTCAAAAGTCCTAACTACACCTTACAATACCGTACGTAAGCTTAAAACTCCATAATAAACCTAATGAATTCGTACGAGTCCTTTTAACGTCGGACGTCAACTTAGGACATCTTACGACTCTTTATGCCACATTAGCAAATCGAAAAGCATGTTGGTATAATGTAGGACGCCTTACAGCTCCTAAAAACACCTTAAATCATCGTACGAAAACTTAAAACTCCATAATACGCCTAATGAATTCGTCCGAGTCCTTTGAACATCGTACGACAACTTAGGACATCTTACGACTATTTATGCCACATTAGCAACTCGAAAAGCATGTTAGTATAATGTTGGACGCCTTACAGCTCCTAAAAACACCTTACATCACCGTACGAAAACATAAAACTCCATAATACGCCTAATGAATTTGTCCGAGTCCTTTGAACATCGTACTACAAGTTAGGACATCTTAAGACTCTGTATGCTATATTAGCACCTTGAAAAGCACGTTAGTATATCGTAGGACGCCTTAAAACTCCAAATAACACCTTACACCACCGTACGAAACCTCAAAACTACATAATAAACCTAATGAAATCGCCCTAGTCCTTTGAACATAGTACGACAATTAAGAACTTGTTACGACTCTGTATGCCATATTAGCACCTTGAAAAGCACGTTAGTATAACTTAGGACGACTTAAAACTCTTAACAACACCTTACAACACCGTACAAAACCTTAAAACTCCATATAAAACCTAATGAATTGGTCCGAGTCATTTAAACATTGTACGACAACATAAAATATCTTACGACTCTGTATACCACATTAGCACCTTGGAAAGCTTTTTCGTATAATATAAGACACCTCAAAAGTCCTAACTACACCTTACAATACCGTACGTAAGCTTAAAACTCCATAATAAACCTAATGAATTCGTACGAGTCCTTTTAACGTCGTACGTCAACTTAGGACATCTTACGACTCTTTATGCCACATTAGCAAATCGAAAAGCATGTTGGTATAATGTAGGACGCCTTACAGCTCCTAAAAACACCTTACATCATCGTACGAAAACATAAAACTCCATAATACGCCTAATGAATTCGTCCGAGTCCTTTGAACATCGTACGACAACTTAGGACATCTTACGACTATTTATGCCACATTAGCAACTCGAAAAGCATGTTAGTATAATGTTGGACGCCTTACAGCTCCTAAAAACACCTTACATCACCGTACGAAAACATAAAACTCCATAATACGCCTAATGAATTTGTCCGAGTCCTTTGAACATCGTACTACAAGTTAGGACATCTTAAGACTCTGTATGCTATATTAGCACCTTGAAAAGCACGTTAGTATATCGTAGGACGCCTTAAAACTCCAAACAACACCTTACAACACAGTACGAAACCTCAAAACTACATAATAAACCGAATGAAATCGCCCTAGTCCTTTGAACATAGTACGACAATTAGGAACTTGTTACGACTCTGTATGCCATATTAGCACCTTGAAAAGCACGTTAGTATAACTTAGGACGACTTAAAACTCTTAACAACAGCTTACAACACATTACAAAACCTTAAAACTCCATAATAAAGCTAATGAATTTGTCCGAGTCATTTAAACATTGTACGACAACATAGAATATCTTACGACTCTGTATACCACATTAGCACCTTGAAAAGCTTGTTGGTATAATATACGACACCTCAAAAGTCCTAACTACACCTTACAACACCGTACGAAACCTTAAAACTCCATAATAAACCTAAAGAATTTGTACGAGTCCTTTGAACATCGTACGACAACTTAGGACATCTTACGACTATTTATGCCACATTAGCAACTCGAAAAGCATGTTAGTATAATGTTGGACGCCTTACAGCTCCTAAAAACACCTTACATCACCGTACGAAAACATAAAACTCCATAATACGCCTAATGAATTTGTCCGAGTCCTTTGAACATCGTACTACAAGTTAGGACATCTTAAGACTCTGTATGCTATATTAGCACCTTGAAAAGCACGTTAGTATATCGTAGGACGCCTTAAAACTCCAAACAACACCTTACAACACAGTACGAAAC
The DNA here is from genome assembly GCA_030867185.1 of Tagetes erecta. Classification (NCBI taxonomy): domain Eukaryota; kingdom Viridiplantae; phylum Streptophyta; class Magnoliopsida; order Asterales; family Asteraceae; genus Tagetes; species Tagetes erecta. The sequence goes on from CM061487.1 coordinate 23,353,586, forward strand.
CTCAAAACTACATAATAAACCGAATGAAATCGCCCTAGTCCTTTGAACATAGTACGACAATTAGGAACTTGTTACGACTCTGTATGCCATATTAGCACCTTGAAAAGCACGTTAGTATAACTTAGGACGACTTAAAACTCTTAACAACAGCTTACAACACATTACAAAACCTTAAAACTCCATAATAAAGCTAATGAATTTGTCCGAGTCATTTAAACATTGTACGACAACATAGAATATCTTACGACTCTGTATACCACATTAGCACCTTGAAAAGCTTGTTGGTATAATATACGACACCTCAAAAGTCCTAACTACACCTTACAACACCGTACGAAACCTTAAAACTCCATAATAAACCTAAAGAATTTGTACGAGTCCTTTGAACATCGTACGACAACTTAGGACATCTTACGACTATTTATGCCACATTAGCAACTCGAAAAGCATGTTAGTATAATGTTGGACGCCTTACAGCTCCTAAAAACACCTTACATCACCGTACGAAAACATAAAACTCCATAATACGCCTAATGAATTTGTCCGAGTCCTTTGAACATCGTACTACAAGTTAGGACATCTTAAGACTCTGTATGCTATATTAGCACCTTGAAAAGCACGCTAGTATATCGTAGGACGCCTTAAAACTCCAAACAACACCTTACAACACCGTACGAAACCTCAAAACTACATAATAAACCGAATGAAATCGCCCTAGTCCTTTGAACATAGTACGACAATTAGGAACTTGTTACGACTCTGTATGCCATATTAGCACCTTGAAAAGCACGTTAGTATAACTTAGGACGACTTAAAACTCTTAACAACAGCTTACAACACATTACAAAACCTTAAAACTCCATAATAAAGCTAATGAATTTGTCCGAGTCATTTAAACATTGTACGACAACATAGAATATCTTACGACTCTGTATACCACATTAGCACCTTGAAAAGCTTGTTGGTATAATATACGACACCTCAAAAGTCCTAACTACACCTTACAACACCGTACGAAACCTTAAAACTCCATAATAAACCTAAAGAATTTGTACGAGTCCTTTGAACATCGTACGACAACTTAGGACATCTTACGACTAGTTATGCCACATTAGCAACTCGAAAAGCATGTTAGTATAATGTTGGACGCCTTACAGCTCCTAAAAACACCTTACATCACCGTACGAAAACATAAAACTCCATAATACGCCTAATGAATTTGTCCGAGTCCTTTGAACATCGTACTACAAGTTAGGACATCTTAAGACTCTGTATGCTATATTAGCACCTTGAAAAGCACGTTAGTATATCGTAGGACGCCTTAAAACTCCAAACAACACCTTACAACACCGTACGAAACCTCAAAACTACATAATAAACCTAATGAAATCGCCCTAGTCCTTTGAACATAGTACGACAATTAAGAACTTGTTACGACTCTGTATGCCATATTAGCACCTTGAAAAGCACGTTAGTATAACTTAGGACGACTTAAAACTCTTAACAACACCTTACAACACCGTACAAAACTTTAAAACTCCATATAAAACCTAATGAATTGGTCCGAGTCATTTAAACATTGTACGACAACATAGAATATCTTACGACTCTGTATACCACATTAGCACCTTGGAAAGCTTGTTCGTATAATATACGACACCTCAAAAGTCCTAACTACACCTTACAATACCGTACGTAAGCTTAAAACTCCATCGTAAACCTAATGAATTTGTACGAGTCCTTTGAACATCATACGACAACTTAGGACATCTTACGACTCTTTATGCCACATTACCAACTCGAAAAGCATGTTAGTTTAATGTAGGACGCCTTACAGCTCCTAAAAACACATTACAACACCGTACGAAACCTTAATACTCCATAATAAACCTAATGAATACGTACGAGTCCTTTGAACATCGTACGACAACTTAGGACATCTTACGACTATTTATGCCACATTAGCAACTCGAAAAGCATGTTAGTATAATGTTGGACGCCTTACAGCTCCTAAAAACACCTTACATCACCGTACGAAAACATAAAACTCCATAATACGCCTAATGAATTTGTCCGAGTCCTTTGAACATCGTACTACAAGTTAGGACATCTTAAGACTCTGTATGCTATATTAGCACCTTGAAAAGCACGTTAGTATATCGTAGGACGCCTTAAAACTCCAAACAACACCTTACAACACCGTACGAAACCTCAAAACTACATAATAAACCGAATGAAATCGCCCTAGTCCTTTGAACATAGTACGACAATTAAGAACTTGTGACGACTCTGTATGCCATATTAGCACCTTGAAAAGCACGTTAGTATAACTTAGGACGACTTAAAACTCTTAACAACACCTTACAACACCGTACAAAACCTTAAAACTCCATAATAAACCTAATGAATTGGTCCGAGTCATTTAAACATTGTACGACAACATAGAATATCTTACGACTCTGTATACCACATTAGCACCTTGAAAAGCTTGTTAGTATAATATACGACACCTCAAAAGTCCTAACTACACCTTACAATACCGTACGTAAGCTTAAAACTCCATAATAAACCTAATGAATTCGTACGAGTCCTTTTAACGTCGTACGTCAACTTAGGACATCTTACGACTCTTTATGCCACATTACCAACTCGAAAAGCATGTTAGTTTAATGTAGGACGCCTTACAGCTCCTAAAAACACATTACAACACCGTACGAAACCTTAAAACTCCATAATAAAACTAATGAATACGTACGAGTCCTTTGAACATCGTACGACAACTTAGGACATCTTACGACTATTTATGCCACATTAGCAACTCGAAAAGCATGTTAGTATAATGTTGGACGCCTTACATCTCCTAAAAACACCTTACATCACCGTACGAAAACATAAAACTCCATAATACGCCTAATGAATTTGTCCGAGTCCTTTGAACATCGTACTACAAGTTAGGACATCTTAAGACTTTGTATGCTAAATTAGCACCTTGAAAAGCACGTTAGTATATCGTATGACGCCTTAAAACTCCAAACAACACCTTACAACACAGTACGAAACCTCAAAACTACATAATAAACCGAATGAAATCGCCCTAGTCCTTTGAACATAGTACGGCAATTAAGAACTTGTTACGACTCTGTATGCCATATTAGCACCTTGAAAAGCACGTTAGTATAACTTAGGACGACTTAAAACTCTTAACAACACCTTACAACACCGTACAAAACCTTAAAACTCCATAATAAACCTAATGAATTGGTCGGAGTCATTTAAACATTGTACGACAACATAGAATATCTTACGACTCTGTATACCACATTAGCACCTTGAAAAGCTTGTTAGTATAATATACGACACCTCAAAAGTCCTAACTACACCTTACAATACCGTACGTAAGCTTAAAACTCCATAATAAACCTAATGAATTCGTACGAGTCCTTTGAACAACGTACGACAACTTAGGACATCTTACGACTCTTTATGCCACATTAGCAACTCGAAAAGCATGTTAGTATAATGTAGGATGCCTTACAGATCCTAAAAACACCTTACAACACCGTACGAAACCTTAAAACTCCATAATAAACCTAATGAATTCGTACGAGTCCTTTGAACATCGTACGACAACTTAGGACATCTTACGACTATTTATGCCACATTAGAAACTCGAAAAGCATGTTAGTATAATGTTGGACGCCTTACAGCTCCTAAAAACACCTTACATCACCGTACGAAAACATAAAACTCCATAATACGCCTAATGAATTTGTCCGAGTCCTTTGAACATCGTACTACAAGTTAGGACATCTTAAGACTCTGTATGCTATATTAGCACCTTGAAAAGCACGTTAGTATATCGTAGGACGCCTTAAAACTCCAAACAACACCTTACAACACCGTACGAAACCTCAAAACTACATAATAAACCGAATGAAATCGCCCTAGTCCTTTGAACATAGTACGACAATTAAGAACTTGTGACGACTCTGTATGCCATATTAGCACCTTGAAAAGCACGTTCGTATAACTTAGGACGACTTAAAACTCTTAACAACACCTTACAACACCGTACAAAACCTTAAAACTCCATAATAAACCTAATGAATTGGTCCGAGTCATTTAAACATTGTACGACAACATAGAATATCTTACGACTCTGTATACCACATTAGCACCTTGAAAAGCTTGTTAGTATAATATACGACACCTCAAAAGTCCTAACTACACCTTACAATACCGTACGTAAGCTTAAAACTCCATAATAAACCTAATGAATTCGTACGAGTCCTTTTAACGTCGTACGTCAACTTAGGACATCTTACGACTCTTTATGCCACATTACCAACTCGAAAAGCATGTTAGTTTAATGTAGGACGCCTTACAGCTCCTAAAAACACATTACAACACCGTACGAAACCTTAAAACTCCATAATAAACCTAATGAATACGTACGAGTCCTTTGAACATCGTACGACAACTTAGGACATCTTACGACTATTTATGCCACATTAGCAACTCGAAAAGCATGTTAGTATAATGTTGGACGCCTTACATCTCCTAAAAACACCTTACATCACCGTACGAAAACATAAAACTCCATAATACGCCTAATGAATTTGTCCGAGTCCTTTGAACATCGTACTACAAGTTAGGACATCTTAAGACTTTGTATGCTAAATTAGCACCTTGAAAAGCACGTTAGTATATCGTATGACGCCTTAAAACTCCAAACAACACCTTACAACACAGTACGAAACCTCAAAACTACATAATAAACCGAATGAAATCGCCCTAGTCCTTTGAACATAGTACGGCAATTAAGAACTTGTTACGACTCTGTATGCCATATTAGCACCTTGAAAAGCACGTTAGTATAACTTAGGACGACTTAAAACTCTTAACAACACCTTACAACACCGTACAAAACCTTAAAACTCCATAATAAACCTAATGAATTGGTCGGAGTCATTTAAACATTGTACGACAACATAGAATATCTTACGACTCTGTATACCACATTAGCACCTTGAAAAGCTTGTTAGTATAATATACGACACCTCAAAAGTCCTAACTACACCTTACAATACCGTACGTAAGCTTAAAACTCCATAATAAACCTAATGAATTCGTACGAGTCCTTTGAACAACGTACGACAACTTAGGACATCTTACGACTCTTTATGCCACATTAGCAACTCGAAAAGCATGTTAGTATAATGTAGGATGCCTTACAGATCCTAAAAACACCTTACAACACCGTACGAAACCTTAAAACTCCATAATAAACCTAATGAATTCGTACGAGTCCTTTGAACATCGTACGACAACTTAGGACATCTTACGACTATTTATGCCACATTAGAAACTCGAAAAGCATGTTAGTATAATGTTGGACGCCTTACAGCTCCTAAAAACACCTTACATCACCGTACGAAAACATAAAACTCCATAATACGCTTAATGAATTTGTCCGAGTCCTTTGAACATCGTACTACAAGTTAGGACATCTTAAGACTCTGTATGCTATATTAGCACCTTGAAAAGCACGTTAGTATATCGTAGGACGCCTTAAAACTCCAAACAACACCTTACAACACCGTACGAAACCTCAAAACTACATAATAAACCGAATGAAATCGCCCTAGTCCTTTGAACATAGTACGACAATTAAGAACTTGTGACGACTCTGTATGCCATATTAGCACCTTGAAAAGCACGTTAGTATAACTTAGGACGACTTAAAACTCTTAACAACACCTTACAACACCGTACAAAACCTTAAAACTCCATAATAAACCTAATGAATTGGTCCGAGTCATTTAAACATTGTACGACAACATAGAATATCTTACGACTCTGTATACCACATTAGCACCTTGAAAAGCTTGTTAGTATAATATACGACACCTCAAAAGTCCTAACTACACCTTACAATACCGTACGTAAGCTTAAAACTCCATAATAAACCTAATGAATTCGTACGAGTCCTTTGAACAACGTACGACAACTTAGGACATCTTACGACTCTTTATGCCACATTAGCAACTCGAAAAGCATGTTAGTATAATGTAGGATGCCTTACAGATCCTAAAAACACCTTACAACACCGTACGAAACCTTAAAACTCCATAATAAACCTAATGAATTCGTACGAGTCCTTTGAACATCGTACGACAACTTAGGACATCTTACGACTATTTATGCCACATTAGAAACTCGAAAAGCATGTTAGTATAATGTTGGACGCCTTACAGCTCCTAAAAACACCTTACATCACCGTACGAAAACATAAAACTCCATAATACGCCTAATGAATTTGTCCGAGTCCTTTGAACATCGTACTACAAGTTAGGACATCTTAAGACTCTGTATGCTATATTAGCACCTTGAAAAGCACGTTAGTATATCGTAGGACGCCTTAAAACTCCAAATAACACCTTACACCACCGTACGAAACCTCAAAACTACATAATAAACCTAATGAAATCGCCCTAGTCCTTTGAACATAGTACGGCAATTAAGAACTTGTTACGACTCTGTATGCCATATTAGCACCTTGAAAAGCACGTTAGTATAACTTAGGACGACTTAAAACTCTTAACAACACCTTACAACACCGTACAAAACCTTAAAACTCCATAATAAACCTAATGAATTGGTCCGAGTCATTTAAACATTGTACGACAACATAGAATATCTTACGACTCTGTATACCACATTAGCACCTTGAAAAGCTTGTTAGTATAATATACGACACCTCAAAAGTCCTAACTACACCTTACAATACCGTACGTAAGCTTAAAACTCCATAATAAACCTAATGAATTCGTACGAGTCCTTTTAACGTCGTACGTCAACTTAGGACATCTTACGACTCTTTATGCCACATTACCAACTCGAAAAGCATGTTAGTTTAATGTAGGACGCCTTACAGCTCCTAAAAACACATTACAACACCGTACGAAACCTTAAAACTCCATAATAAACCTAATGAATACGTACGAGTCCTTTGAACATCGTACGACAACTTAGGACATCTTACGACTATTTATGCCACATTAGCAACTCGAAAAGCATGTTAGTATAATGTTGGACGCCTTACATCTCCTAAAAACACCTTACATCACCGTACGAAAACATAAAACTCCATAATACGCCTAATGAATTTGTCCGAGTCCTTTGAACATCGTACTACAAGTTAGGACATCTTAAGACTTTGTATGCTAAATTAGCACCTTGAAAAGCACGTTAGTATATCGTATGACGCCTTAAAACTCCAAACAACACCTTACAACACAGTACGAAACCTCAAAACTACATAATAAACCGAATGAAATCGCCCTAGTCCTTTGAACATAGTACGGCAATTAAGAACTTGTTACGACTCTGTATGCCATATTAGCACCTTGAAAAGCACGTTAGTATAACTTAGGACGACTTAAAACTCTTAACAACACCTTACAACACCGTACAAAACCTTAAAACTCCATAATAAACCTAATGAATTGGTCGGAGTCATTTAAACATTGTACGACAACATAGAATATCTTACGACTCTGTATACCACATTAGCACCTTGAAAAGCTTGTTAGTATAATATACGACACCTCAAAAGTCCTAACTACACCTTACAATACCGTACGTAAGCTTAAAACTCCATAATAAACCTAATGAATTCGTACGAGTCCTTTGAACAACGTACGACAACTTAGGACATCTTACGACTCTTTATGCCACATTAGCAACTCGAAAAGCATGTTAGTATAATGTAGGATGCCTTACAGATCCTAAAAACACCTTACAACACCGTACGAAACCTTAAAACTCCATAATAAACCTAATGAATTCGTACGAGTCCTTTGAACATCGTACGACAACTTAGGACATCTTACGACTATTTATGCCACATTAGAAACTCGAAAAGCATGTTAGTATAATGTTGGACGCCTTACAGCTCCTAAAAACACCTTACATCACCGTACGAAAACATAAAACTCCATAATACGCCTAATGAATTTGTCCGAGTCCTTTGAACATCGTACTACAAGTTAGGACATCTTAAGACTCTGTATGCTATATTAGCACCTTGAAAAGCACGTTAGTATATCGTAGGACGCCTTAAAACTCCAAACAACACCTTACAACACCGTACGAAACCTCAAAACTACATAATAAACCGAATGAAATCGCCCTAGTCCTTTGAACATAGTACGACAATTAAGAACTTGTGACGACTCTGTATGCCATATTAGCACCTTGAAAAGCACGTTAGTATAACTTAGGACGACTTAAAACTCTTAACAACACCTTACAACACCGTACAAAACCTTAAAACTCCATAATAAACCTAATGAATTGGTCCGAGTCATTTAAACATTGTACGACAACATAGAATATCTTACGACTCTGTATACCACATTAGCACCTTGAAAAGCTTGTTAGTATAATATACGACACCTCAAAAGTCCTAACTACACCTTACAATACCGTACGTAAGCTTAAAACTCCATAATAAACCTAATGAATTCGTACGAGTCCTTTGAACAACGTACGACAACTTAGGACATCTTACGACTCTTTATGCCACATTAGCAACTCGAAAAGCATGTTAGTATAATGTAGGATGCCTTACAGATCCTAAAAACACCTTACAACACCGTACGAAACCTTAAAACTCCATAATAAACCTAATGAATTCGTACGAGTCCTTTGAACATCGTACGACAACTTAGGACATCTTACGACTATTTATGCCACATTAGAAACTCGAAAAGCATGTTAGTATAATGTTGGACGCCTTACAGCTCCTAAAAACACCTTACATCACCGTACGAAAACATAAAACTCCATAATACGCCTAATGAATTTGTCCGAGTCCTTTGAACATCGTACTACAAGTTAGGACATCTTAAGACTCTGTATGCTATATTAGCACCTTGAAAAGCACGTTAGTATATCGTAGGACGCCTTAAAACTCCAAATAACACCTTACACCACCGTACGAAACCTCAAAACTACATAATAAACCTAATGAAATCGCCCTAGTCCTTTGAACATAGTACGGCAATTAAGAACTTGTTACGACTCTGTATGCCATATTAGCACCTTGAAAAGCACGTTAGTATAACTTAGGACGACTTAAAACTCTTAACAACACCTTACAACACCGTACAAAACCTTAAAACTCCATATAAAACCTAATGAATTGGTCCGAGTCATTTAAACATTGTACGACAACATAAAATATCTTACGACTCTGTATACCACATTAGCACCTTGGAAAGCTTTTTCGTATAATATACGACACCTCAAAAGTCCTAACTACACCTTACAACACCGTACGAAACCTTAAAACTCCATAATAAACCTAATGAATTCGTTCGAGTCCTTTTAACGTCGTACGTCAACTTTGGACATCTTACGACTCTTTATGCCACATTAGCAACTCGAAAAGCATGTTGGTATAATGTAGGACGCCTTACAGCTCCTATAAACACCTTACATCATCGTACGTAAACTTAAAACTCCATAATACGCCTAATGAATTCGTCCGAGTCCTTTGAACATCATACGACAACTTAGGACATCTTACGACTCTTTATGCCACATTAGCAACTCGAAAAGCATGTTAGTATAACGTAGGACGCCTTAAAACTTTAAACAACACCTTATAACACCGTACGAAACCTCAAAACTACATAATAAACCGAATGAAATCGCCCAAGTCCTTTGAACATATTACGACAATTAAGAACTTGTTACGACTCTGTATGCCATATTAGCACCTTGAAAGCACGTTAGTATAACTTAGGACGCCATAAAACTCCTAACAACACCTTACAACACCGTACAAAACCTTAAAACTCCATAATAAACCTAATGAATTGGTCCGAGTCATTTAAACATCGTACGACAACATAGAATATCTTACGACTCTATATACCACATTAGCACCTTGAAAAACTTGTTATTATAATATACGACACCTCAAAAGTCCTAACTACACCTTACAATACCGTACGTAAGCTTAAAACTCCATAATAAACCTAATGAATTCGTACGAGTCCTTTTAACGTCGGACGTCAACTTAGGACATCTTACGACTCTTTATGCCACATTAGCAAATCGAAAAGCATGTTGGTATAATGTAGGACGCCTTACAGCTCCTAAAAACACCTTAAATCATCGTACGAAAACTTAAAACTCCATAATACGCCTAATGAATTCGTCCGAGTCCTTTGAACATCGTACGACAACTTAGGACATCTTACGACTATTTATGCCACATTAGCAACTCGAAAAGCATGTTAGTATAATGTTGGACGCCTTACAGCTCCTAAAAACACCTTACATCACCGTACGAAAACATAAAACTCCATAATACGCCTAATGAATTTGTCCGAGTCCTTTGAACATCGTACTACAAGTTAGGACATCTTAAGACTCTGTATGCTATATTAGCACCTTGAAAAGCACGTTAGTATATCGTAGGACGCCTTAAAACTCCAAATAACACCTTACACCACCGTACGAAACCTCAAAACTACATAATAAACCTAATGAAATCGCCCTAGTCCTTTGAACATAGTACGACAATTAAGAACTTGTTACGACTCTGTATGCCATATTAGCACCTTGAAAAGCACGTTAGTATAACTTAGGACGACTTAAAACTCTTAACAACACCTTACAACACCGTACAAAACCTTAAAACTCCATATAAAACCTAATGAATTGGTCCGAGTCATTTAAACATTGTACGACAACATAAAATATCTTACGACTCTGTATACCACATTAGCACCTTGGAAAGCTTTTTCGTATAATATAAGACACCTCAAAAGTCCTAACTACACCTTACAATACCGTACGTAAGCTTAAAACTCCATAATAAACCTAATGAATTCGTACGAGTCCTTTTAACGTCGTACGTCAACTTAGGACATCTTACGACTCTTTATGCCACATTAGCAAATCGAAAAGCATGTTGGTATAATGTAGGACGCCTTACAGCTCCTAAAAACACCTTACATCATCGTACGAAAACATAAAACTCCATAATACGCCTAATGAATTCGTCCGAGTCCTTTGAACATCGTACGACAACTTAGGACATCTTACGACTATTTATGCCACATTAGCAACTCGAAAAGCATGTTAGTATAATGTTGGACGCCTTACAGCTCCTAAAAACACCTTACATCACCGTACGAAAACATAAAACTCCATAATACGCCTAATGAATTTGTCCGAGTCCTTTGAACATCGTACTACAAGTTAGGACATCTTAAGACTCTGTATGCTATATTAGCACCTTGAAAAGCACGTTAGTATATCGTAGGACGCCTTAAAACTCCAAACAACACCTTACAACACAGTACGAAACCTCAAAACTACATAATAAACCGAATGAAATCGCCCTAGTCCTTTGAACATAGTACGACAATTAGGAACTTGTTACGACTCTGTATGCCATATTAGCACCTTGAAAAGCACGTTAGTATAACTTAGGACGACTTAAAACTCTTAACAACAGCTTACAACACATTACAAAACCTTAAAACTCCATAATAAAGCTAATGAATTTGTCCGAGTCATTTAAACATTGTACGACAACATAGAATATCTTACGACTCTGTATACCACATTAGCACCTTGAAAAGCTTGTTGGTATAATATACGACACCTCAAAAGTCCTAACTACACCTTACAACACCGTACGAAACCTTAAAACTCCATAATAAACCTAAAGAATTTGTACGAGTCCTTTGAACATCGTACGACAACTTAGGACATCTTACGACTATTTATGCCACATTAGCAACTCGAAAAGCATGTTAGTATAATGTTGGACGCCTTACAGCTCCTAAAAACACCTTACATCACCGTACGAAAACATAAAACTCCATAATACGCCTAATGAATTTGTCCGAGTCCTTTGAACATCGTACTACAAGTTAGGACATCTTAAGACTCTGTATGCTATATTAGCACCTTGAAAAGCACGTTAGTATATCGTAGGACGCCTTAAAACTCCAAACAACACCTTACAACACAGTACGAAACCTCAAAACTACATAATAAACCGAATGAAATCGCCCTAGTCCTTTGAACATAGTACGACAATTAGGAACTTGTTACGACTCTGTATGCCATATTAGCACCTTGAAAAGCACGTTAGTATAACTTAGGACGACTTAAAACTCTTAACAACAGCTTACAACACATTACAAAACCTTAAAACTCCATAATAAAGCTAATGAATTTGTCCGAGTCATTTAAACATTGTACGACAACATAGAATATCTTACGACTCTGTATACCACATTAGCACCTTGAAAAGCTTGTTGGTATAATATACGACACCTCAAAAGTCCTAACTACACCTTACAACACCGTACGAAACCTTAAAACTCCATAATAAACCTAAAGAATTTGTACGAGTCCTTTGAACATCGTACGACAACTTAGGACATCTTACGACTATTTATGCCACATTAGCAACTCGAAAAGCATGTTAGTATAATGTTGGACGCCTTACAGCTCCTAAAAACACCTTACATCACCGTACGAAAACATAAAACTCCATAATACGCCTAATGAATTTGTCCGAGTCCTTTGAACATCGTACTACAAGTTAGGACATCTTAAGACTCTGTATGCTATATTAGCACCTTGAAAAGCACGCTAGTATATCGTAGGACGCCTTAAAACTCCAAACAACACCTTACAACACCGTACGAAACCTCAAAACTACATAATAAACCGAATGAAATCGCCCTAGTCCTTTGAACATAGTACGACAATTAGGAACTTGTTACGACTCTGTATGCCATATTAGCACCTTGAAAAGCACGTTAGTATAACTTAGGACGACTTAAAACTCTTAACAACAGCTTACAACACATTACAAAACCTTAAAACTCCATAATAAAGCTAATGAATTTGTCCGAGTCATTTAAACATTGTACGACAACATAGAATATCTTACGACTCTGTATACCACATTAGCACCTTGAAAAGCTTGTTGGTATAATATACGACACCTCAAAAGTCCTAACTACACCTTACAACACCGTACGAAACCTTAAAACTCCATAATAAACCTAAAGAATTTGTACGAGTCCTTTGAACATCGTACGACAACTTAGGACATCTTACGACTAGTTATGCCACATTAGCAACTCGAAAAGCATGTTAGTATAATGTTGGACGCCTTACAGCTCCTAAAAACACCTTACATCACCGTACGAAAACATAAAACTCCATAATACGCCTAATGAATTTGTCCGAGTCCTTTGAACATCGTACTACAAGTTAGGACATCTTAAGACTCTGTATGCTATATTAGCACCTTGAAAAGCACGTTAGTATATCGTAGGACGCCTTAAAACTCCAAACAACACCTTACAACACCGTACGAAACCTCAAAACTACATAATAAACCTAATGAAATCGCCCTAGTCCTTTGAACATAGTACGACAATTAAGAACTTGTTACGACTCTGTATGCCATATTAGCACCTTGAAAAGCACGTTAGTATAACTTAGGACGACTTAAAACTCTTAACAACACCTTACAACACCGTACAAAACTTTAAAACTCCATATAAAACCTAATGAATTGGTCCGAGTCATTTAAACATTGTACGACAACATAGAATATCTTACGACTCTGTATACCACATTAGCACCTTGGAAAGCTTGTTCGTATAATATACGACACCTCAAAAGTCCTAACTACACCTTACAATACCGTACGTAAGCTTAAAACTCCATCGTAAACCTAATGAATTTGTACGAGTCCTTTGAACATCATACGACAACTTAGGACATCTTACGACTCTTTATGCCACATTACCAACTCGAAAAGCATGTTAGTTTAATGTAGGACGCCTTACAGCTCCTAAAAACACATTACAACACCGTACGAAACCTTAATACTCCATAATAAACCTAATGAATACGTACGAGTCCTTTGAACATCGTACGACAACTTAGGACATCTTACGACTATTTATGCCACATTAGCAACTCGAAAAGCATGTTAGTATAATGTTGGACGCCTTACAGCTCCTAAAAACACCTTACATCACCGTACGAAAACATAAAACTCCATAATACGCCTAATGAATTTGTCCGAGTCCTTTGAACATCGTACTACAAGTTAGGACATCTTAAGACTCTGTATGCTATATTAGCACCTTGAAAAGCACGTTAGTATATCGTAGGACGCCTTAAAACTCCAAACAACACCTTACAACACCGTACGAAACCTCAAAACTACATAATAAACCGAATGAAATCGCCCTAGTCCTTTGAACATAGTACGACAATTAAGAACTTGTGACGACTCTGTATGCCATATTAGCACCTTGAAAAGCACGTTAGTATAACTTAGGACGACTTAAAACTCTTAACAACACCTTACAACACCGTACAAAACCTTAAAACTCCATAATAAACCTAATGAATTGGTCCGAGTCATTTAAACATTGTACGACAACATAGAATATCTTACGACTCTGTATACCACATTAGCACCTTGAAAAGCTTGTTAGTATAATATACGACACCTCAAAAGTCCTAACTACACCTTACAATACCGTACGTAAGCTTAAAACTCCATAATAAACCTAATGAATTCGTACGAGTCCTTTTAACGTCGTACGTCAACTTAGGACATCTTACGACTCTTTATGCCACATTACCAACTCGAAAAGCATGTTAGTTTAATGTAGGACGCCTTACAGCTCCTAAAAACACATTACAACACCGTACGAAACCTTAAAACTCCATAATAAAACTAATGAATACGTACGAGTCCTTTGAACATCGTACGACAACTTAGGACATCTTACGACTATTTATGCCACATTAGCAACTCGAAAAGCATGTTAGTATAATGTTGGACGCCTTACATCTCCTAAAAACACCTTACATCACCGTACGAAAACATAAAACTCCATAATACGCCTAATGAATTTGTCCGAGTCCTTTGAACATCGTACTACAAGTTAGGACATCTTAAGACTTTGTATGCTAAATTAGCACCTTGAAAAGCACGTTAGTATATCGTATGACGCCTTAAAACTCCAAACAACACCTTACAACACAGTACGAAACCTCAAAACTACATAATAAACCGAATGAAATCGCCCTAGTCCTTTGAACATAGTACGGCAATTAAGAACTTGTTACGACTCTGTATGCCATATTAGCACCTTGAAAAGCACGTTAGTATAACTTAGGACGACTTAAAACTCTTAACAACACCTTACAACACCGTACAAAACCTTAAAACTCCATAATAAACCTAATGAATTGGTCGGAGTCATTTAAACATTGTACGACAACATAGAATATCTTACGACTCTGTATACCACATTAGCACCTTGAAAAGCTTGTTAGTATAATATACGACACCTCAAAAGTCCTAACTACACCTTACAATACCGTACGTAAGCTTAAAACTCCATAATAAACCTAATGAATTCGTACGAGTCCTTTGAACAACGTACGACAACTTAGGACATCTTACGACTCTTTATGCCACATTAGCAACTCGAAAAGCATGTTAGTATAATGTAGGATGCCTTACAGATCCTAAAAACACCTTACAACACCGTACGAAACCTTAAAACTCCATAATAAACCTAATGAATTCGTACGAGTCCTTTGAACATCGTACGACAACTTAGGACATCTTACGACTATTTATGCCACATTAGAAACTCGAAAAGCATGTTAGTATAATGTTGGACGCCTTACAGCTCCTAAAAACACCTTACATCACCGTACGAAAACATAAAACTCCATAATACGCCTAATGAATTTGTCCGAGTCCTTTGAACATCGTACTACAAGTTAGGACATCTTAAGACTCTGTATGCTATATTAGCACCTTGAAAAGCACGTTAGTATATCGTAGGACGCCTTAAAACTCCAAACAACACCTTACAACACCGTACGAAACCTCAAAACTACATAATAAACCGAATGAAATCGCCCTAGTCCTTTGAACATAGTACGACAATTAAGAACTTGTGACGACTCTGTATGCCATATTAGCACCTTGAAAAGCACGTTCGTATAACTTAGGACGACTTAAAACTCTTAACAACACCTTACAACACCGTACAAAACCTTAAAACTCCATAATAAACCTAATGAATTGGTCCGAGTCATTTAAACATTGTACGACAACATAGAATATCTTACGACTCTGTATACCACATTAGCACCTTGAAAAGCTTGTTAGTATAATATACGACACCTCAAAAGTCCTAACTACACCTTACAATACCGTACGTAAGCTTAAAACTCCATAATAAACCTAATGAATTCGTACGAGTCCTTTTAACGTCGTACGTCAACTTAGGACATCTTACGACTCTTTATGCCACATTACCAACTCGAAAAGCATGTTAGTTTAATGTAGGACGCCTTACAGCTCCTAAAAACACATTACAACACCGTACGAAACCTTAAAACTCCATAATAAACCTAATGAATACGTACGAGTCCTTTGAACATCGTACGACAACTTAGGACATCTTACGACTATTTATGCCACATTAGCAACTCGAAAAGCATGTTAGTATAATGTTGGACGCCTTACATCTCCTAAAAACACCTTACATCACCGTACGAAAACATAAAACTCCATAATACGCCTAATGAATTTGTCCGAGTCCTTTGAACATCGTACTACAAGTTAGGACATCTTAAGACTTTGTATGCTAAATTAGCACCTTGAAAAGCACGTTAGTATATCGTATGACGCCTTAAAACTCCAAACAACACCTTACAACACAGTACGAAACCTCAAAACTACATAATAAACCGAATGAAATCGCCCTAGTCCTTTGAACATAGTACGGCAATTAAGAACTTGTTACGACTCTGTATGCCATATTAGCACCTTGAAAAGCACGTTAGTATAACTTAGGACGACTTAAAACTCTTAACAACACCTTACAACACCGTACAAAACCTTAAAACTCCATAATAAACCTAATGAATTGGTCGGAGTCATTTAAACATTGTACGACAACATAGAATATCTTACGACTCTGTATACCACATTAGCACCTTGAAAAGCTTGTTAGTATAATATACGACACCTCAAAAGTCCTAACTACACCTTACAATACCGTACGTAAGCTTAAAACTCCATAATAAACCTAATGAATTCGTACGAGTCCTTTGAACAACGTACGACAACTTAGGACATCTTACGACTCTTTATGCCACATTAGCAACTCGAAAAGCATGTTAGTATAATGTAGGATGCCTTACAGATCCTAAAAACACCTTACAACACCGTACGAAACCTTAAAACTCCATAATAAACCTAATGAATTCGTACGAGTCCTTTGAACATCGTACGACAACTTAGGACATCTTACGACTATTTATGCCACATTAGAAACTCGAAAAGCATGTTAGTATAATGTTGGACGCCTTACAGCTCCTAAAAACACCTTACATCACCGTACGAAAACATAAAACTCCATAATACGCCTAATGAATTTGTCCGAGTCCTTTGAACATCGTACTACAAGTTAGGACATCTTAAGACTCTGTATGCTATATTAGCACCTTGAAAAGCACGTTAGTATATCGTAGGACGCCTTAAAACTCCAAACAACACCTTACAACACCGTACGAAACCTCAAAACTACATAATAAACCGAATGAAATCGCCCTAGTCCTTTGAACATAGTACGACAATTAAGAACTTGTGACGACTCTGTATGCCATATTAGCACCTTGAAAAGCACGTTAGTATAACTTAGGACGACTTAAAACTCTTAACAACACCTTACAACACCGTACAAAACCTTAAAACTCCATAATAAACCTAATGAATTGGTCCGAGTCATTTAAACATTGTAC
The DNA here is from genome assembly GCA_030867185.1 of Tagetes erecta. Lineage (NCBI taxonomy): Eukaryota > Viridiplantae > Streptophyta > Magnoliopsida > Asterales > Asteraceae > Tagetes > Tagetes erecta. The sequence goes on from CM061487.1 coordinate 23,371,490, forward strand.
GACAACATAGAATATCTTACGACTCTGTATACCACATTAGCACCTTGAAAAGCTTGTTAGTATAATATACGACACCTCAAAAGTCCTAACTACACCTTACAATACCGTACGTAAGCTTAAAACTCCATAATAAACCTAATGAATTCGTACGAGTCCTTTGAACAACGTACGACAACTTAGGACATCTTACGACTCTTTATGCCACATTAGCAACTCGAAAAGCATGTTAGTATAATGTAGGATGCCTTACAGATCCTAAAAACACCTTACAACACCGTACGAAACCTTAAAACTCCATAATAAACCTAATGAATTCGTACGAGTCCTTTGAACATCGTACGACAACTTAGGACATCGTACGACTATTTATGCCACATTAGAAACTCGAAAAGCATATTAGTATAATGTTGGACGCCTTACAGCTCCTAAAAACACCTTACATCACCGTACGAAAACATAAAACTCCATAATACGCCTAATGAATTTGTCCGAGTCCTTTGAACATCGTACTACAAGTTAGGACATCTTAAGACTCTGTATGCTATATTAGCACCTTGAAAAGCACGTTAGTATATCGTAGGACGCCTTAAAACTCCAAACAACACCTTACAACACCGTACGAAACCTCAAAACTACATAATAAACCGAATGAAATCGCCCTAGTCCTTTGAACATAGTACGACAATTAAGAACTTGTGACGACTCTGTATGCCATATTAGCACCTTGAAAAGCACGTTAGTATAACTTAGGACGACTTAAAACTCTTAACAACACCTTACAACACCGTACAAAACCTTAAAACTCCATAATAAACCTAATGAATTGGTCCGAGTCATTTAAACATTGTACGACAACATAGAATATCTTACGACTCTGTATACCACATTAGCACCTTGAAAAGCTTGTTAGTATAATATACGACACCTCAAAAGTCCTAACTACACCTTACAATACCGTACGTAAGCTTAAAACTCCATAATAAACCTAATGAATTCGTACGAGTCCTTTGAACAACGTACGACAACTTAGGACATCTTACGACTCTTTATGCCACATTAGCAACTCGAAAAGCATGTTAGTATAATGTAGGATGCCTTACAGATCCTAAAAACACCTTACAACACCGTACGAAACCTTAAAACTCCATAATAAACCTAATGAATTCGTACGAGTCCTTTGAACATCGTACGACAACTTAGGACATCTTACGACTATTTATGCCACATTAGAAACTCGAAAAGCATGTTAGTATAATGTTGGACGCCTTACAGCTCCTAAAAACACCTTACATCACCGTACGAAAACATAAAACTCCATAATACGCCTAATGAATTTGTCCGAGTCCTTTGAACATCGTACTACAAGTTAGGACATCTTAAGACTCTGTATGCTATATTAGCACCTTGAAAAGCACGTTAGTATATCGTAGGACGCCTTAAAACTCCAAACAACACCTTACAACACCGTACGAAACCTCAAAACTACATAATAAACCGAATGAAATCGCCCTAGTCCTTTGAACATAGTACGACAATTAAGAACTTGTGACGACTCTGTATGCCATATTAGCACCTTGAAAAGCACGTTAGTATAACTTAGGACGACTTAAAACTCTTAACAACACCTTACAACACCGTACAAAACCTTAAAACTCCATAATAAACCTAATGAATTGGTCCGAGTCATTTAAACATTGTACGACAACATAGAATATCTTACGACTCTGTATACCACATTAGCACCTTGAAAAGCTTGTTAGTATAATATACGACACCTCAAAAGTCCTAACTACACCTTACAATACCGTACGTAAGCTTAAAACTCCATAATAAACCTAATGAATTCGTACGAGTCCTTTGAACAACGTACGACAACTTAGGACATCTTACGACTCTTTATGCCACATTAGCAACTCGAAAAGCATGTTAGTATAATGTAGGATGCCTTACAGATCCTAAAAACACCTTACAACACCGTACGAAACCTTAAAACTCCATAATAAACCTAATGAATTCGTACGAGTCCTTTGAACATCGTACGACAACTTAGGACATCTTACGACTATTTATGCCACATTAGAAACTCGAAAAGCATGTTAGTATAATGTTGGACGCCTTACAGCTCCTAAAAACACCTTACATCACCGTACGAAAACATAAAACTCCATAATACGCCTAATGAATTTGTCCGAGTCCTTTGAACATCGTACTACAAGTTAGGACATCTTAAGACTCTGTATGCTATATTAGCACCTTGAAAAGCACGTTAGTATATCGTAGGACGCCTTAAAACTCCAAACAACACCTTACAACACCGTACGAAACCTCAAAACTACATAATAAACCGAATGAAATCACCCTAGTCCTTTGAACATAGTACGACAATTAAGAACTTGTGACGACTCTGTATGCCATATTAGCACCTTGAAAAGCACGTTAGTATAACTTAGGACGACTTAAAACTCTTAACAACACCTTACAACACCGTACAAAACCTTAAAACTCCATAATAAACCTAATGAATTCGTCCGAGTCATTTAAACATTGTACGACAACATAGAATATCTTACGACTCTGTATACCACATTAGCACCTTGAAAAGCTTGTTAGTATAATATACGACACCTCAAAAGTCCTAACTACACCTTACAATACCGTACGTAAGCTTAAAACTCCATAATAAACCTAATGAATTCGTACGAGTCCTTTGAACAACGTACGACAACTTAGGATATCTTACGACTCTTTATGCCACATTAGCAACTCGAAAAGCATGTTAGTATAATGTAGGATGCCTTACAGATCCTAAAAACACCTTACAACACCGTACGAAACCTTAAAACTCCATAATAAACCTAATGAATTCGTACGAGTCTTTTGAACATCGTACGACAACTTAGGACATCTTACGACTATTTATGCCACATTAGAAACTCGAAAAGCATGTTAGTATAATGTTGGACGCCTTACAGCTCCTAAAAACACCTTACATCACCGTACGAAAACATAAAACTCCATAATACGCCTAATGAATTTGTCCGAGTCCTTTGAACATCGTACTACAAGTTAGGACATCTTAAGACTCTGTATGCTATATTAGCACCTTGAAAAGCACGTTAGTATATCGTAGGACGCCTTAAAACTCCAAACAACACCTTACAACACCGTACGAAACCTCAAAACTACATAATAAACCGAATGAAATCGCCCTAGTCCTTTGAACATAGTACGACAATTAAGAACTTGTGACGACTCTGTATGCCATATTAGCACCTTGAAAAGCATGTTAGTATAACTTAGGACGACTTAAAACTCTTAACAACACCTTACAACACCGTACAAAACCTTAAAACTCCATAATAAACCTAATGAATTGGTCCGAGTCATTTAAACATTGTACGACAACATAGAATATCTTACGACTCTGTATACCACATTAGCACCTTGAAAAGCTTGTTAGTATAATATACGACACCTCAAAAGTCCTAACTACACCTTACAATACCGTACGTAAGCTTAAAACTCCATAATAAACCTAATGAATTCGTACGAGTCCTTTTAACGTCGTACGTCAACTTAGGACATCTTACGACTCTTTATGCCACATTAGTAACTCGAAAAGCATGTTGGTATAATGTATGATGCCTTACAGATCCTAAAAACACTTTACAACACCGTACGAAACCTTTAAACTCCATAAAAAACCTAATGAATTCGTCCGAGTCCTTTGAACATCGTACGATAACTTAGGACATCTTACGACTATTTATGCCACATTAGCAACTCGAAAAGCATGTTGGTATAGTACGAAACCTCAAAACTACATAATAAACCGAATGAAATCGCCCTAGTCCTTTGAACATAGTACGACAATTAAGAACTTGTGACGACTCTGTATGCCATATTAGCACCTTGAAAAGCACGTTAGTATAACTTAGGACGACTTAAAACTCTTAACAACACCTTACAACACCGTACAAAACCTTAAAACTCCATAATAAACCTAATGAATTGGTCCGAGTCATTTAAACATTGTACGACAACATAGAATATCTTACGACTCTGTATACCACATTAGCACCTTGAAAAGCTTGTTAGTATAATATACGACACCTCAAAAGTCCTAACTACACCTTACAATACCGTACGTAAGCTTAAAACTGCATAATAAACCTAATGAATTCGTACGAGTCCTTTTAACGTCGTACGTCAACTTAGGACATCTTACGACTCTTTATGCCACATTAGTAACTCGAAAAGCATGTTGGTATAATGTATGATGCCTTACAGATCCTAAAAACACTTTACAACACCGTACGAAACCTTTAAACTCCATAAAAAACCTAATGAATTCGTCCGAGTCCTTTGAACATCGTACGATAACTTAGGACATCTTACGACTCTTTAGGCCACATTAGCAACTCGAAAAGCATGTTGGTATAGTACGAAACCTCAAAACTACATAATAAACCGAATGAAATCGCCCTAGTCCTTTGAACATAGTACGACAATTAAGAACTTGTGACGACTCTGTATGCCATATTAGCACCTTGAAAAGCACGTTAGTATAACTTAGGACGACTTAAAACTCTTAACAACACCTTACAACACCGTACAAAACCTTAAAACTCCATAATAAACCTAATGAATTGGTCCGAGTCATTTAAACATTGTACGACAACATAGAATATCTTACGACTCTGTATACCACATTAGCACCTTGAAAAGCTTGTTAGTATAATATACGACACCTCAAAAGTCCTAACTACACCTTACAATACCGTACGTAAGCTTAAAACTCCATAATAAACCTAATGAATTCGTACGAGTCCTTTGAACAACGTACGTCAACTTAGGACATCTTACGACTCTTTATGCCACATTAGTAACTCGAAAAGCATGTTGGTATAATGTAGGATGCCTTACAGATCCTAAAAACACCTTACAACACCGTACGAAACCTTAAAACTCCATAATAAACCTAATGAATTCGTACGAGTCCTTTGAACATCGTACGACAACTTAGGACATCTTACGACTATTTATGCCACATTAGAAACTCGAAAAGCATGTTAGTATAATGTTGGACGCCTTACAGCTCCTAAAAACACCTTACATCACCGTACGAAAACATAAAACTCCATAATACGCCTAATGAATTTGTCCGAGTCCTTTGAACATCGTACTACAAGTTAGGACATCTTAAGACTCTGTATGCTATATTAGCACCTTGAAAAGCACGTTAGTATATCGTAGGACGCCTTAAAACTCCAAACAACACCTTACAACACCGTACGAAACCTCAAAACTACATAATAAACCGAATGAAATCGCCCTAGTCCTTTGAACATAGTACGACAATTAAGAACTTGTGACGACTCTGTATGCCATATTAGCACCTTGAAAAGCACGTTAGTATAACTTAGGACGACTTAAAACTCTTAACAACACCTTACAACACCGTACAAAACCTTAAAACTCCATAATAAACCTAATGAATTGGTCCGAGTCATTTAAACATTGTACGACAACATAGAATATCTTACGACTCTGTATACCACATTAGCACCTTGAAAAGCTTGTTAGTATAATATACGACACCTCAAAAGTCCTAACTACACCTTACAATACCGTACGTAAGCTTAAAACTCCATAATAAACCTAATGAATTCGTACGAGTCCTTTTAACGTCGTACGTCAACTTAGGACGTCTTACGACTCTTTATGCCACATTAGTAACTCGAAAAGCATGTTGGTATAATGTATGATGCCTTACAGATCCTAAAAACACTTTACAACACCGTACGAAACCTTTAAACTCCATAAAAAACCTAATGAATTCGTCCGAGTCCTTTGAACATCGTACGATAACTTAGGACATCTTACGACTATTTATGCCACATTAGCAACTCGAAAAGCATGTTGGTATAGTACGAAACCTCAAAACTACATAATAAACCGAATGAAATCGCCCTAGTCCTTTGAACATAGTACGACAATTAAGAACTTGTGACGACTCTGTATGCCATATTAGCACCTTGAAAAGCACGTTAGTATAACTTAGGACGACTTAAAACTCTTAACAACACCTTACAACACCGTACAAAACCTTAAAACTCCATAATAAACCTAATGAATTGGTCCGAGTCATTTAAACATTGTACGACAACATAGAATATCTTACGACTCTGTATACCACATTAGCACCTTGAAAAGCTTGTTAGTATAATATACGACACCTCAAAAGTCCTAACTACACCTTACAATACCGTACGTAAGCTTAAAACTCCATAATAAACCTAATGAATTCGTACGAGTCCTTTTAACGTCGTACGTCAACTTAGGACATCTTACGACTCTTTATGCCACATTAGTAACTCGAAAAGCATGTTGGTATAATGTATGATGCCTTACAGATCCTAAAAACACTTTACAACACCGTACGAAACCTTTAAACTCCATAAAAAACCTAATGAATTCGTCCGAGTCCTTTGAACATCGTACGATAACTTAGGACATCTTACGACTCTTTAGGCCACATTAGCAACTCGAAAAGCATGTTGGTATAGTACGAAACCTCAAAACTACATAATAAACCGAATGAAATCGCCCTAGTCCTTTGAACATAGTACGACAATTAAGAACTTGTGACGACTCTGTATGCCATATTAGCACCTTGAAAAGCACGTTAGTATAACTTAGGACGACTTAAAACTCTTAACAACACCTTACAACACCGTACAAAACCTTAAAACTCCATAATAAACCTAATGAATTGGTCCGAGTCATTTAAACATTGTACGACAACATAGAATATCTTACGACTCTGTATACCACATTAGCACCTTGAAAAGCTTGTTAGTATAATATACGACACCTCAAAAGTCCTAACTACACCTTACAATACCGTACGTAAGCTTAAAACTCCATAATAAACCTAATGAATTCGTACGAGTCCTTTTAACGTCGTACGTCAACTTAGGACATCTTACGACTCTTTATGCCACATTAGTAACTCGAAAAGCATGTTGGTATAATGTATGATGCCTTACAGATCCTAAAAACACTTTACAACACCGTACGAAACCTTTAAACTCCATAAAAAACCTAATGAATTCGTCCGAGTCCTTTGAACATCGTACGATAACTTAGGACATCTTACGACTCTTTAGGCCACATTAGCAACTCGAAAAGCATGTTAGCATAATGTAGGACGCCTTACAGCTCCTAAAACACCTTACAACACCGTACGAGTCCTTTGTACATCGTAAGACACTTATGACATCTTACGACTCTTTATGCCACATTAGCAACTCGAAAAGCATGTTAGTATAATGTAGGACGCCTTGCAGCTCCTAAAAACACCTTACAACACCGTACGAAACCTTAAAACTCCATAATAAACCTAATGAATTCGTACGAGTCCTTTGAACATCGTACGACAACTTAGTACATCTTACGACTCTTTAGGCCACATTAGCAACTCGAAAAGCATGTTATCATAATGAAGGACGCCTTACAGCTCCTAAAAACACCTTACAATACCGTACGTAAGCTTAAAACTCCATAATAAACCTAATGAATTCATACGAGTCCTTTTAACGCCGTACGTCAACTTAGGACATCTTACGACTCTTTATGCCACATTAGCAACTCGAAAAGCATGTTAGCATAATGTAGGATGCCTTACAGCTCCCAATGTTGTTATAAAACCGTTGGTCTATGGGCGATTTGGGCGATTTCTAGGGTTTCATTCCTGAAACTTTAGATCTAATCGTTTTTGGTCGAATTTCTGGTTTCTCTGATCAACAAGAATTTCGATTGAAGTTAGAACACCGTTGGTTAGTAATCGCGTTTGTTTTTTTGATTATAATTGGAGTTCCGGAGTTATTGTTATTCGAACGGCTAGGGTTTTAGAATCAAAAGGCTGGTTTGCTGTTGCTTTTATTGGGCGTTGCTAATCAAGATTGAAGCATATTTCGATCGTGGTTAGGGGGTTCTTAAGGCTGAAACGGCTGAATACTTTTACTAATCGTGCAAGTTTGCTGTTGTTTCATCTGATTGTGGTGCGCAAACCTTAGGAAAAAGAAAAAAACGAAGGTAGGGTTTGGTCTCAAGAATTGCTGTTTGCTATGGTGACGGAAGATGTTGTTTCCAAACCTGCTAGTGCTCGTAAAGTCAAATTTCAAGACGAGACTGAGCCACAAATTGAGGGTATTGCCCGTAAGGTGGTGAATATTGATGGAACCCGATATCTTCCACGAAGAGGCAAGGTCTCAAACCCTAATGATGATATAATGGAAAAACAAGATAACGTGGTTAGTAGTAAGACTAGTGATTCGAGTGTTCATTCTAGTGTGGGTTCTTATGCTGCTACTGTGCAAACTGGGTTGGCCAAAAGTAGCATGAGTTTTCGATTTTTGGAGTCTTTGGATAAACAAGAAGGTGTTGATGTGGTTCTCCCTAGGGACTCTGTTAAAGTTGTTAAAGAAAAGTTAGCATTCACACTTTATGGGTATTTCTTAGGGGATAGAGTTGCTTATCCTGTTGTTGAGCAATTTGTAAAAATAAATTGGAAGAAATATGGACTTCAAAAAATTATGATGAATGCAAGTGGCTTCTTTTTTTCAAATTTGCTGATAACAAGGGAATGATTGATGTTCTTGAAGGGGGTCCTTGGCTGATTCGGAGTAAACCTATTTTTCTTAATATATGGTCTCCTACTCGTACCCTTAGGAAGGAAGATATCAAGAAAGCTACGGTGTGGGTTAAATTGCATGATGTCCCTCTGGCGGCCTACACTGAGGATGGCTTAAGCATGTTGGCTTCAAAAATTGGTACGCCTAGATTACTTGACACTTATACCACATCTATGTGTTCAAACAGTTGGGGAAGAAGTAGCTATGCAAGGGCTCTCATTGAAATCTCTGCTGAACATGATTTTAAAGATATTTTATCTATTGCTATTCCTGATTTGGATGGGGGCAAGTATGTTACAGAGATTATTGATGTGGAGTATGAATGGAAACCCCTAAGGTGTGCCCATTGTTGTGTGTTTGGGCATGGTAATGATACTTGCCCTAAACAGGTTGGTACTAGAGTTAACACTGCTGCTGAACAGGTGGTTGCTAAAGGTAACATTACTCCTAAACCAAACGTGGATAGGGATGGATTTACTGAGGTAAAGGGGAGGAAAAAGGATAAGAAAAGTGGGTTTCAAGTTTCAAACCAGAAACCGAAGGTTGAATATCGACCATTGGACTACAAGAAAATGGTGGGTGCTAGACCCACTAGTTCGACGGTTAAAGGAAGAGAACCTATAAAGACTCAGGTACAAAACTCATTTAGTATTCTTGATTCGGATCAAGTAAAGGATGGAAGGACTTTAGAATCGCTCAAAGGGAAGGATACACTGGATGAAGCGGTGCTTGAAGTAGTGGATGAGGAAGAGGTTGAAGATTTTTTTGATGAAATCAGGGATATAACTAGAGATAAATCAAGGGAATGTTCCTCTTCTCATGTGGTTTCCATTGGAAAATAGTATGCTCGAGTTTTGGGTCCAAGAGTGGAGAGTTCACTGTTGCTGAGGGCGGACGATGGTTTAGTTTTTGTTAGTTTTGTTTTTCTATTAGATCGATTTTCAGTGGTAGTCTAGTTTGTTTGGATTGTTTTGGTTAGTTATTTAGTTATCTTTTTTGTTTCACATATGTGGGGGTTGTCCCACATATGAACTAGTGTGGAACTTATCCTCACTACTTGTACTTCATTGACGGTTGTCTTTATAATAGAATCTCCGGGGTAACCCTTTACCCAAAAAAAAAAAAAAGCATGTTGGTATAATGTAGGACGCCTTACAGCTCCTAAAAACACCTTACATCATCGTACGAAAACTTAAAACTCCATAATACGCCTAATGTATTCGTCCGAGTCCTTTGAACATAGTACGACAATTCAGAACTTGTTACGACTCTGTATGCCATATTAGCACCTTCAAAAGCACGTTAGTATAACTTAGGACGCCTTAAAACTCCTAACAACACCTTACAACACCGTACAAAACCTTAAAACTCCAAACTAAACCTAATAAATTGGTCCGAGTCATTTAAACATTGTACGACAACTTAGAATATCTAACGACTCTGTATACCACATTAGCACCTTGAAAAGCTTGTTAGTATAATATACGACACCTCAAAAGTCCTAACTACACCTTACAATACCGTACGTAAGCTTAAAACTCCATAATAAACCTAATGAATTCGTACGAGTCCTTTGAACATCGTACGACAACTTAGGACATCTTACGACTCTTTATGCCACATTAGCAACTCGAAAAGCATGTTAGTATAATGTTGGACGCCATACATCTCCTAAAAACACCTTACATCACGGTACGAAAACATAAAACTCCATATAATACGCCTAATGAATTTGTCCGAGTCCTTTGAACATCGTACTACAAGTTAGGACATCTTAAGACTTTGTATGCTAAATTAGCACCTTGAAAAGCACGTTAGTATATCGTTGACGCCTTAAAACTCCAAACAACACCTTACAACACAGTACGAAACCTCAAAACTACATAATAAACCGAATGAAATCGCCCTAGTCCTTTGAACATAGTACGACAATTAAGAACTTGTTACGACTCTGTATGCCATATTAGCACCTTGAAAAGCACGTTAGTATAACTTAGGACGACTTAAAACTCTTAACAACAGCTTACAACACATTACAAAACCTTAAAACTCCATAATAAACCTAATGAATTTGTCCGAGTCATTTAAACATTGTACGACAACATAGAATATCTTACGACTCTGTATACCACATTAGCACCTTGAAAAGCTTGTTGGTATAATATACGACACCTCAATACCGTACGTAAGCTTAAAACTCCATAATAAACCTAATGAATTCGTACGAGTCCTTTTAACTTCGTACGTCAACTTTGGACATCTTACGACTCTTTATGCCACATTAGCAACTCGAAAAGCATGTTGGTATAATGTAGGACGCCTTACAGCTCCTATAAACACCTTACATCATCGTACGTAAACTTAAAACTCCATAATACGCCTAATGAATTCGTCCGAGTCCTTTGAACATCATACGACAACTTAGGACATCTTACGACTCTTTATGCCACATTAGCAACTCGAAAAGCATGTTAGTATAACGTAGGACGCCTTAAAACTTCAAACAACACCTTATAACACCGTACGAAACCTCAAAACTACATAATAAACCGAATGAAATCACCCAAGTCCTTTGAACATAGTACGACAATTCAGAACTTGTTACGACTCTGTATGCCATATTAGCACCTTGAAAAGCACGTTAGTATAACTTAGGACGCCTTAAAACTCCTAACAACACCTTACAACACCGTACAAAACCTTAAAACTCCATACTAAACCTAATAAATTGGTCCGAGTCATTTAAACATCGTACGACAACTTAGAATATCTAACGACTCTGTATACCACATTAGCACCTTGAAAAGCTTGTTAGTATAATATACGACACCTCAAAAGTCCTAACTACACCTTACAATACCGTACGTAAGCTTAAAACTCCATAATAAACCTAATGAATTCGTACGAGTCCTTTGAACATCGTACGACAACTTAGGACATCTTACGACTATTTATGCCACATTAGAAACTCGAAAAGCATGTTAGTTTAATGTTGGACGCCTTACAGCTCCTAAAAACACCTTACATCACCGTACGAAAACATAAAACTCCATAATACGCCTAATGAATTTGTCCGAGTCCTTTGAACATCGTACTACAAGTTAGGACATCTTAAGACTCTGTATGCTATATTAGCACCTTGAAAAGCACGTTAGTGTATCGTCGGACGCCTTAAAACTCCAAACAACACCTTACAACACCGTACGAAACCTCAAAACTGCATAATAAACCGAATGAAATCGCCCTAGTCCTTTGAACATAGTACGACAATTAAGAACTTGTTACGACTCTGTATGCCATATTAGCACCTTGAAAAGCACGTTAGTATAACTTAGGACGACTTAAAACTCTTAACAACACCTTACAACACCGTACAAAACCTTAAAACTCCATAATAAACCTAATGAATTGGTCCGAGTCATTTAAACATTGTACGACAACATAGAATATCTTACGACTCTGTATACCACATTAGCACCTTGAAAAGCTTGTTAGTATTAGATACGACACCTCAAAAGTCCTAACTACACCTTACAATACCGTACGTAAGCTTAAAACTCCATAATAAACCTAATGAATTCATACGAGTCCTTTTAACGTCGTACGTCAACTTAGGACATCTTACGACTCTTTATGCCACATTAGCAACTCGAAAAGCATGTTGGTATAATGTAGGACGCCTTACAGCTCCTATAAACACCTTACATCATCGTACGTAAACTTAAAACTCCATAATACGCCTAATGAATTCGTCCGAGTCCTTTGAACATCATACGACAACTTAGGACATCTTACGACTCTTTATGCCACATTAGCAACTCGAAAAGCATGTTAGTATAACGTAGGACGCCTTAAAACTTCAAACAACACCTTATAACACCGTACGAAACCTCAAAACTACATAATAAACCGAATGAAATCACCCAAGTCCTTTGAACATAGTACGACAATTCAGAACTTGTTACGACTCTGTATGCCATATTAGCACCTTGAAAAGCACGTTAGTATAACTTAGGACGCCTTAAAACTCCTAACAACACCTTACAACACCGTACAAAACCTTAAAACTCCATACTAAACCTAATAAATTGGTCCGAGTCATTTAAACATCGTACGACAACTTAGAATATCTAACGACTCTGTATACCACATTAGCACCTTGAAAAGCTTGTTAGTATAATATACGACACCTCAAAAGTCCTAACTACACCTTACAATACCGTACGTAAGCTTAAAACTCCATAATAAACCTAATGAATTCGTACGAGTCCTTTGAACATCGTACGACAACTTAGGACATCTTACGACTATTTATGCCACATTAGAAACTCGAAAAGCATGTTAGTTTAATGTTGGACGCCTTACAGCTCCTAAAAACACCTTACATCACCGTACGAAAACATAAAACTCCATAATACGCCTAATGAATTTGTCCGAGTCCTTTGAACATCGTACTACAAGTTAGGACATCTTAAGACTCTGTATGCTATATTAGCACCTTGAAAAGCACGTTAGTGTATCGTAGGACGCCTTAAAACTCCAAACAACACCTTACAACACCGTACGAAACCTCAAAACTGCATAATAAACCGAATGAAATCGCCCTAGTCCTTTGAACATAGTACGACAATTAAGAACTTGTTACGACTCTGTATGCCATATTAGCACCTTGAAAAGCACGTTAGTATAACTTAGGACGACTTAAAACTCTTAACAACACCTTACAACACCGTACAAAACCTTAAAACTCCATAATAAACCTAATGAATTGGTCCGAGTCATTTAAACATTGTACGACAACATAGAATATCTTACGACTCTGTATACCACATTAGCACCTTGAAAAGCTTGTTAGTATTAGATACGACACCTCAAAAGTCCTAACTACACCTTACAATACCGTACGTAAGCTTAAAACTCCATAATAAACCTAATGAATTCATACGAGTCCTTTTAACGCCGTACGTCAACTTAGGACATCTTACGACTCTTTATGCCACATTAGTAACTCGAAAAGCATGTTGGTATAATGTATGATGCCTTACAGATCCTAAAAACACCTTACAACACCGAACGAAACCTTTAAACTCCATAAAAAACCTAATGAATTCGTCCGAGTCCTTTGAACATCGTACGATAACTTAGGACATCTTACGACTATTTATGCCACATTAGCAACTCGAAAAGCATGTTGGTATAATGTAGGACGCCTTACAGCTCCTAAAAACACCTTACATCATCGTACGAAAACTTAAAACTCCATAATACGCCTAATGTATTCGTCCGAGTCCTTTGAACATAGTACGACAATTCAGAACTTGTTACGACTCTGTATGCCGTATTAGCACCTTGAAAAGCACGTTAGTATAACTTAGGACGCCTTAAAACTCCTAACAACACCTTACAACACCGTACAAAACCTTAAAACTCCATACTAAACCTAATAAATTGGTCCGAGTCATTTAAACATCGTACGACAACTTAGAATATCTAACAACTCTGTATACCACATTAGCACCTTGAAAAGCTTGTTAGTATAATATACGACACCTCAAAAGTCCTAACTACACCTTACAATACCGTACGTAAGCTTAAAACTCCATAATAAACCTAATGAATTCGTACGAGTCCTTTGAACATCGTACGACAACTTAGGACATCTTACGACTATTTATGCCACATTAGAAACTCGAAAAGCATGTTAGTTTAATGTTGGACGCCTTACAGCTCCTAAAAACACCTTACATCACCGTACGAAAACATAAAACTCCATAATACGCCTAATGAATTTGTCCGAGTCCTTTGAACATCGTACTACAAGTTAGGACATCTTAAGACTCTGTATGCTATATTAGCACCTTGAAAAGCACGTTAGTGTATCGTCGGACGCCTTAAAACTCCAAACAACACCTTACAACACCGTACGAAACCTCAAAACTGCATAATAAACCGAATGAAATCGCCCTAGTCCTTTGAACATAGTACGACAATTAAGAACTTGTTACGACTCTGTATGCCATATTAGCACCTTGAAAAGCACGTTAGTATAACTTAGGACGACTTAAAACTCTTAACAACACCTTACAACACCGTACAAAACCTTAAAACTCCATAATAAACCTAATGAATTGGTCCGAGTCATTTAAACATTGTACGACAACATAGAATATCTTACGACTCTGTATACCACATTAGCACCTTGAAAAGCTTGTTAGTATTAGATACGACACCTCAAAAGTCCTAACTACACCTTACAATACCGTACGTAAGCTTAAAACTCCATAATAAACCTAATGAATTCATACGAGTCCTTTTAACGTCGTACGTCAACTTAGGACATCTTACGACTCTTTATGCCACATTAGCAACTCGAAAAGCATGTTGGTATAATGTATGATGCCTTACAGATCCTAAAAACACCTTACAACACCGAACGAAACCTTTAAACTCCATAAAAAACCTAATGAATTCGTCCGAGTCCTTTGAACATCGTACGATAACTTAGGACATCTTACGACTATTTATGCCACATTAGCAACTCGAAAAGCATGTTGGTATAATGTAGGACGCCTTACAGCTCCTAAAAACACCTTACATCATCGTACGAAAACTTAAAACTCCATAATACGCCTAATGTATTCGTCCGAGTCCTTTGAACATAGTACGACAATTCAGAACTTGTTACGACTCTGTATGCCGTATTAGCACCTTGAAAAGCACGTTAGTATAACTTAGGACGCCTTAAAACTCCTAACAACACCTTACAACACCGTACAAAACCTTAAAACTCCATACTAAACCTAATAAATTGGTCCGAGTCATTTAAACATCGTACGACAACTTAGAATATCTAACAACTCTGTATACCACATTAGCACCTTGAAAAGCTTGTTAGTATAATATACGACACCTCAAAAGTCCTAACTACACCTTACAATACCGTACGTAAGCTTAAAACTCCATAATAAACCTAATGAATTCGTACGAGTCCTTTGAACATCGTACGACAACTTAGGACATCTTAAGACTATTTATGCCACATTAGCAACTCGAAAAGCAGGTTAGTATAATGTTGGACGCCTTACAGCTCCTTAAAACACCTTACATCACCGTACGAAAACATAAAACTCCATAATACGCCTAATGAATTTGTCCGAGTCCTTTGAACATCGTACTACAAGTTAGGACATCTTAAGACTCTGTATGCTATATTAGCACCTTGAAAAGCACGTTAGTATATCGTAGGACGCCTTAAAACTCCAAACAACACCTTACAACACCGTACGAAACCTCAAAACTACATAATAAACCGAATGAAATCGCCCTAGTCCTTTGAAAATAGTACGACAATTAAGAACTTGTTACGACTCTGTATGCCATATTAGCACCTTGAAAAGCACGTTAGTATAACTTAGGACGACTTAAAACTCTTAACAACACCTTACAACACCGTACAAAACCTTAAAACTCCATAATAAACCTAATGAATTGGTCCGAGTCATTTAAACATTGTACGACAACATAGAATATCTTACGACTCTGTATACCACATTAGCACCTTGAAAAGCTTGTTAGTATAATATACGACACCTCAAAAGTCCTAACTACACCTTACAATGCCGTACGTAAGCTTAAAACTCCATAATAAACCTAATGAATTCGTACGAGTCCTTTTAACGTCGTACGTCAACTTAGGACATCTTACGACTCTTTATGCCACATTAGTAACTCGAAAAGCATGTTGGTATAATGTATGATGCCTTACAGATCCTAAAAACACCTTACAACACCGTACGAAACCTTTAAACTCCATAATAAACCTAATGAATTCGTCCGAGTCCTTTGAACATCGTACGATAACTTAGGACATCTTACGACTATTTATGCCACATTAGCAACTCGAAAAGCATGTTGGTATAATGTAGGACGCCTTACAGCTCCTAAAAACACCTTACATCATCGTACGAAAACTTAAAACTCCATAATACGCCTAATGTATTCGTCCGAGTCCTTTGAACATAGTACGACAATTCAGAACTTGTTAGGACTCTGTATGCCATATTAGCACCTTGAAAGGCACGTTAGTATAACTTAGGACGCCTTAAAACTCCTAACAACACCTTACAACACCGTACAAAACCTTAAAACTCCATACTAAACCTAATAAATTGGTCCGAGTCATTTAAACATCGTACGACAACTTAGAATATCTAACGACTCTGTATACCACATTAGCACCTTGAAAAGCTTGTTAGTATAATATACGACACCTCAAAAGTCCTAACTACACCTTACAATACCGTACGTAAGCTTAAAACTCCATAATAAACCTAATGAATTCGTACGAGTCCTTTGAACATCGTACGACAACTTAGGACATCTTACGACTATTTATGCCACATTAGCAACTCGAAAAACATGTTAGTATAATGTTGGACACCTTACAGCTCCTAAAAACACCTTACATCACCGTACGAAAACATAAAATTCCATAATACGCCTAATGAATTTGTCCGAGTCCTTTGAACATCGTACTACAAGTTAGGACATCTTAAGACTCTGTATGCTATATTAGCACCTTGAAAAGCACGTTAGTATATCGTAGGACGCCTTAAAACTCCAAACAACACCTTACAACACCGTACGAAACCTCAAAACTACATAATAAACCGAATGAATTCGCCCTAGTCCTTTGAACATAGCACGACAATTAGGAACTTGTTCTCTGTATGCCATATTAGCACCTTGAAAAGCACGTTAGTATAACTTAGGACGACTTAAAACTCTTAACAACACCTTACAACACCATACCATACCTTAAAACTCCATAATAAACCTAATGAATTGGTCCGAGTCATTTAACCATTGTACGACAACATAGAATATCTTACGACTCTGTATACCACATTAGCACCTTGAAAAGCTTGTTAGTATAATATACGACACCTCAAAAGTCCTAACAACACCTTACAATACCGTACGTAAGCTTAAAACACCATAATAAACCTAATGAATTCGTACGAGTCCTTTAAACGTCGTACGTCAACTTAGGACATCTTACGACTCTTTATGCCACATTAGTAACTCGAAAAGCATGTTGGTATATTGTATAATGCCTTACAGATCCTAAAAACACCTTACAACACCGTACGAAACCTTTAAACTCCATAATAAACCTAATGAATTCGTCCGAGTCCTTTGAACATCGTACGATAACTTAGGACATCTTACGACTATTTATGCCACATTAGCAACTCGAAAAGAATGTTGGTATAATGTAGGACGCCTTACAGCTCCTAAAAACACCTTACATCATCGTACGAAAACTTAAAACTCCATAATACGCCTAATGATTTCGTCCGAGTCCTTTGAACATCATAAGACAACTTAGGACATCTTACGACTCTTTATGCCACATTAGCAACTCGAAAAGCATGTTAGTATAACGTAGGACGCCTTAAAACTTCAAACAACACCTTATAACACCGTACGAAACCTCAAAACTACATAATAAACCGAATGAAATCCCACGAGTCCTTTGAACATAGTACGACAATTAAGAACTTGTTACGACTCTGTATGCCATATTAGCACCTTGAAAAGCATGTTAGTATAACTTAGGACGACTTAAAACTCTTAACAACACCTTACAACATCGTACAAAACCTTAAAACTCCATAATAAACCTAATGAATTGGTCCGAGTCATTTAAACATTGTACGACAACATAGAATATCTTACGACTCTGTATACCACATTAGCACCTTGAAAAGCTTGTTAGTATAATATACGACACCTCAAAATACCTAACTACACCTTACAATACCGTACGTAAGCTTAAAACACCATAATAAACCTAATGAATTCGTACGAGTCCTTTTAACGTCGTACGACAACTTAGGACATCTTACGACTCATTATGCCACATTAGCAACTCGAAAAGCATGTTAGTATAATGTAGAATGCCTTACAGATCCTAAAAACACCTTACAACACCGTACGAAACTTTATAACTCCATAATAAACCTAATGAATTCGTCCGAGTCCTTTGAACATCGTACAACAACTTAGGACATCTTACGACTATTTATGCCACATTAACAACACGAAAAGCATGTTGGTATAATGTGGGACACCTTACAGCTCCTAAAAACACCTTACATCACCGTACGAAAACATAAAACTCCATAATACGCCTAATGAATTTGTCCGAGTCCTTTGAACATCGTACTACAAGTTAGGACATCTTAAGACTCTGTATGCTATATTAGCACCTTGAAAAGCACGTTAGTATATCGTAGGACGCCTTAAAACTCAAAACAACACCTTACAACACCGTACGAAACCTCAAAACTACATAATAAACCGAATGAAATCGCCCTAGTCCTTTGAACATAGTTCGACAATTAATAACTTGTTACGACTCTGTATGCCATATTAGCACCTTGAAAAGCACGTTAGTATAACTTAGGACGACTTAAAACTCTTAACAACACCTTACCACACCGTACAAAACCTTAAAACTCCATAATAAACCTAATGAATTGGTCCGAGTCATTTAAACATTGTACGACAACATAGAATATCTTACGACTCTGTATACCACATTAGCACCTTGAAAAGCTTGTTGGTATAATATACGACACCTCAAAAGTCCTAACTACACCTTACAACACCATACGAAACCTTAAAACTCCATAATAAACCTAAAGAATTCGTACGAGTCCTTTGAACATCGTACGACAACTTAGGACATCTTACGATTATTTATGCCACATTAGCAACTCGAAAAGCATGTTAGTATACTGTTGGACGCCTTACAGCTCCTAAAAACACCTTACATCACCGTACGAAAACATAAAACTCCATAATAAGCCTAATGAATTTGTCTGAGTCCTTTGAACATCGTACTACAAGTTAGGACATATTAAGACTCTGTATGCTATATTAGCACCTTGAAAAGCACGTTAGTATATCGTAGGACGCCTTAAAACTCAAAACAACACCTTACAACACCGTACGAAACCTCAAAAGTACATAATAAACCGAATGAAATCGCCCTAGTCCTTTGAACATAGTACGACAATTAAGAACTTGTTACGACTCTGTATGCCATATTAGCACCTTGAGAAGCACGTTAGTATAACTTAGGACGACTTAAAACTCTTAACAACACCTTACAACACCGTACAAAACCTTAAAACTCCATAATATACCTAATGAATTGGTCCGAGTCATTTAAACATTGTACGACAACATAGAATATCTTACGACTCTGTATACCACATTAGCACCTTGAAAAGCTTGTTAGTATAATATACGACACCTCAAAAGTCCTAACTACACCTTACAATACCGTACGTAAGCTTAAAACTCCATAATAAACCTAATGAATTCGTACGAGTCCTTTTCACGTCGTACGACAACTTAGGACATCTTACGACTCATTATGCCACATTAGCAACTCGAAAAGCATGTTAGTATAATGTAGAATGCCTTACAGATCCTAAAAACACCTTACAACACCGTACGAAACTTTAAAACTCCATAATAAACCTAATGAATTCGTCCGAGTCCTTTGAACATCGTACGACAACTTAGGACATCTTACGACTATTTATGCCACATTAACAACTCGAAAAGCATGTTGGTATAATGTTGGACACCTTACAGCTCCTAAAAACACCTTACGTCACCGTACGAAAACATAAAACTCCATAATACGCCTAATTAATTTGTCCGAGTCCTTTGAACATCGTACTACAAGTTAGGACATATTAAGACTCTGTATGCTATATTAGCACCTTGAAAAGCACGTTAGTATATCGTATGACGCCTTAAAACTCAAAACAACACCTTACAACACCGTACGAAACCTCAAAAGTACATAATAAACCGAATGAAATCGCCCTAGTCCTTTGAACATAGTACGACAATTAAGAACTTGTTACGACTCTGTATGCCATATTAGCACCTTGAAAAGCACGTTAGTATAACTTAGGACGACTTAAAACTCTTAACAACACCTTACAACACCGTACAAAACCTTAAAACTCCATAATATACCTAATGAATTGGTCCGAGTCATTTAAACATTGTACGACAACATAGAATATCTTACGACTCTTTATACCACATTAGCACCTTGAAAAGCTTGTTAGTATAATATACGACACCTCAAAAGTCCTAACTACACCTTACAATACCGTACGTAAGTTTAAAACTCCATAATAAACCTAATGAATTCGTACGAGTCCTTTTAACGTCGTACGACAACTTAGGACATCTTACGACTCATTATGCCACATTAGCAACTCGAAAAGCATGTTAGTATAATGTAGAATGCCTTACAGATCCTAAAAACACCTTACAACACCGTACGAAACTTTAAAACTCCATAATAAACCTAATGAATTCGTCCGAGTCCTTTGAACATCGTACGACAACTTAGGACATCTTACGACTATTTATGCCACATTAACAACTCGAAAAGCATGTTGGTATAATGTTGGACACCTTACAGCTCCTAAAAACACCTTACGTCACCGTACGAAAATATAAAACTCCATAATACGCCTAATGAATTTGTCCGAGTCCTTTGAACATCGTACTACAAGTTAGGACATCTTAAGACTCTGTATGCTATATTAGCACCTTGAAAAGCACGTTAGTATATCGTAGGACGCCTTAATACTCCAAACAACACCTTACAACACCGTACGAAACCTCAAAACTACATAATAAACCTAATGAAATCGCCCTAGTCCTTTGAACATAGTTCGAAAATTAAGAACTTGTTACGACTCTGTATGCCATATTAGCACCTTGAAAAGCACGTTAGTATAACTTAGGACGACTTAAAACTCTTAACAACACCTTACCACACCGTACAAAACCTTAAAACTCCATAATAAACCTAATGAATTGGTCCGAGTCATTTAAACATTGTACGACAACATAGAATATCTTACGACTCTGTATACCACATTAGCACCTTGAAAAGCTTGTTGGTATAATATACGACACCTCAAAAGTCCTAACTACACCTTACAAAACCGTACGAAACCTTAAAACTCCATAATAAACCTAAAGAATTCGTACGAGTCCTTTGAACATCGTACGACAACTTAGGACATCTTACGACCATTTATGCCACATTAGCAACTCGAAAAGCATGTTAGTATAATGTTGGACGCCTTACAGCTCCTAAAAACACCTTACATCACCGTACGAAAACATAAAACTCCATAATACGCCTAATGAGTTTGTCCGAGTCCTTTGAACATCGTACTACAAGTTAGGACATATTAAGACTCTGTATGCTATATTAGCACCTTGAAAAGCACGTTAGTATATCGTAGGACGCCTTAAAACTCAAAACAACACCTTACAACACCGTACGAAACCTCAAAAGTACATAATAAACCGAATGAAATCGCCCTAGTCCTTTGAACATAGTACGACAATTAAGAACTTGTTACGACTCTGTATGCCATATTAGCACCTTGAAAAGCACGTTAGTATAACTTAGGACGACTTAAAACTCTTAACAACACCTTACAACATCGTACAAAACCTTAAAACTCCATAATATACCTAATGAATTGGTCCGAGTCATTTAAACATTGTACGACAACATAGAATATCTTACGACTCTTTATACCACATTAGCACCTTGAAAAGCTTGTTAGTATAATATACGACACCTCAAAAGTCCTAACTACACCTTACAATACCGTACGTAAGCTTAAAACTCCATAATAAACCTAATGAATTCGTACGAGTCCTTTTAACGTCGTACGACAACTTAGGACATCTTACGACTCATTATGCCACATTAGCAACTCGAAAAGCATGTTAGTATAATGTAGAATGCCTTACAGATCCTAAAAACACCTTACAACACCGTACGAAACTTTAAAACTCCATAATAAACCTAATGAATTCCTCCGAGTCCTTTGAACATCGTACGACAACTTAGGACATCTTACGACTATTTATGCCACATTAACAACTCGAAAAGCATGTTAGTATAATGTAGGAGTCCTTGGAACATCGTACTACAAGTTAGGACATCTTAAGACTCTGTATGCTATATTAGCACCTTGAAAAGCACGTTAGTATATCGTAGGACGCCTTAAAACTCCAAACAACACCTTACAACACCATACGAAACCTCAAAACAACATAATAAACCGAATGAAATCGCCCTTGTCCTTTGAACATAGTACGACAATTAAGAACTTGTTACGACTCTGTATGCCATATTAGCACCTTGAAAAGCACGTTAGTATAACTTAGGACGACTTAAAACTCTTAACAACACCTTACAACACCGTACAAAACCTTAAAACTCCATAATAAACCTAATGAATTGGTCCGAGTCATTTAAACATTGTACGACAACATAGAATATCTTACGACTCTGTATACCACATTAGCACCTTGAAAAGCTTGTTAGTATAATATACGACACCTCAAAAGTCCTAACTACACCTTACAATACCGTACGTAAGCTTAAAACTCCATAATAAACCTAATGAATTCGTACGAGTCCTTTTAACGTCGTACGACAACTTAGGACATCTTACGACTCATTATGCCACATTAGCAACTCGAAAAGCATGTTAGTATAATGTAGGATGCCTTACAGATCCTAAAAACACCTTACAACACCGTACGAAACCTTAAAACTCTATAATAAACCTAATGAATTCGTACGAGTCCTTTGAACATCGTACGACAACTTAGGACATCTTACGACTATTTATGCCACATTAGCAACTCGAAAAGCATGTTAGTATAATGTTGGACGCCTTACAGCTCCTAAAAACACCTTACATCACCGTACGAAAACATAAAACTCCATAATACGCCTAATGAGTTTGTCCGAGTCCTTTGAACATCGTACTACAAGTTAGGACATATTAAGACTCTGTATGCTATATTAGCACCTTGAAAAGCACGTTAGTATATCGTAGGACGCCTTAAAACTCAAAACAACACCTTACAACACCGTACGAAACCTCAAAAGTACATAATAAACCGAATGAAATCGCCCTAGTCCTTTGAACATAGTACGACAATTAAGAACTTGTTACGACTCTGTATGCCATATTAGCACCTTGAAAAGCACGTTAGTATAACTTAGGACGACTTAAAACTCTTAACAACACCTTACAACATCGTACAAAACCTTAAAACTCCATAATATACCTAATGAATTGGTCCGAGTCATTTAAACATTGTACGACAACATAGAATATCTTACGACTCTTTATACCACATTAGCACCTTGAAAAGCTTGTTAGTATAATATACGACACCTCAAAAGTCCTAACTACACCTTACAATACCGTACGTAAGCTTAAAACTCCATAATAAACCTAATGAATTCGTACGAGTCCTTTTAACGTCGTACGACAACTTAGGACATCTTACGACTCATTATGCCACATTAGCAACTCGAAAAGCATGTTAGTATAATGTAGAATGCCTTACAGATCCTAAAAACACCTTACAACACCGTACGAAACTTTAAAACTCCATAATAAACCTAATGAATTCCTCCGAGTCCTTTGAACATCGTACGACAACTTAGGACATCTTACGACTATTTATGCCACATTAACAACTCGAAAAGCATGTTAGTATAATGTAGGAGTCCTTGGAACATCGTACTACAAGTTAGGACATCTTAAGACTCTGTATGCTATATTAGCACCTTGAAAAGCACGTTAGTATATCGTAGGACGCCTTAAAACTCCAAACAACACCTTACAACACCATACGAAACCTCAAAACAACATAATAAACCGAATGAAATCGCCCTTGTCCTTTGAACATAGTACGACAATTAAGAACTTGTTACGACTCTGTATGCCATATTAGCACCTTGAAAAGCACGTTAGTATAACTTAGGACGACTTAAAACTCTTAACAACACCTTACAACACCGTACAAAACCTTAAAACTCCATAATAAACCTAATGAATTGGTCCGAGTCATTTAAACATTGTACGACATCATAGAATATCTTACGACTCTGTATACCACATTAGCACCTTAAAAACCTTGTTGGTATAATATACGACACCTAAAAAGTCCTAACTACACCTTACAATACGTTACGTAAGCTTAAAACTCCATAATAAACCTAATGAATTCGTACGAGTCCTTTTAACGTCGTACGTCAACTTAGGACATCTTACGACTCTTTATGCCACATTAGTAACTCGAAAAGCATGTTGGTATAATGTATGATGCCTTACAGATCCTAAAAACACCTTACAACACCGTACGAAACCTTAAAACTCCATAATAAACCTAATGAATTCGTCCGAGTCCTTTGAACATCGTACGACAACTTAGGACATCTTACGACTATTTATGCCACATTAGCAACTCGAAAAGCATGTTAGTATAATGTTGGACGCCTTACAGCTCCTAAAAACACCTTACATCACCGTACGAAAACATAAAACTCCATAATACGCCTAATGAATTTGTCTGAGTCCTTTGAACATCGTACTACAAGTTAGGACATCTTAAGACTCTGTATGCTATATTAGAACCTTGAAAAGCACGTTAGTATATCGTAGGACGCCTTAAAACTCCAAACAACACCTTACAACACCATACGAAACCTCAAAACTACATAATAAACCGAATGAAATCGCCCTAGTCCTTTGAACATAGTAAGACAATTAAGAACTTGTTACGACTCTGTATGCCATATTAGCACCTTGAAAAGCACGTTAGTATAACTTAGGACGACTTAAAACTCATAACAACACCTTACAACACCGTACAAAACCTTAAAACTCCATAATAAACCTAATGAATTGGTCCGAGTCATTTAAACATTGTACGACAACATAGAATATCTTACGACTCTGTATACCACATTAGCACCTTGAAAACCTTGTTGGTATAATATACGACACATAAAAAGTCCTAACTACACCTTACAATACCGTACGTAAGCTTAAAACTCCATAATAAACCTAATGAATTCGTACGAGTCCTTTTAACGTCGTACGTCAACTTAGGACATCTTACGACTCTTTATGCCACATTAGTAACTCGAAAAGCATGTTGGTATAATGTATGATGCCTTACAGATCCTAAAAACACCTTACAACACCGTACGAAACCTTAAAACTCCATAATAAACCTAATGAATTCGTACGAGTCCTTTGAACATCGTACGACAACTTAGGACATCTTACGACTATTTATGCCACATTAGCAACTCGAAAAGCATGTTAGTATAATGTTGGACGCCTTACAGCTCCTAAAAACACCTTACATCACCGTACGAAAACATAAAACTCCATAATACGCCTAATGAATTTGTCTGAGTCCTTTGAACATCGTACTACAAGTTAGGACATCTTAAGACTCTGTATGCTATATTAGAACCTTGAAAAGCACGTTAGTATATCGTAGGACGCCTTAAAACTCCAAACAACACCTTACAACACCATACGAAACCTCAAAACTACATAATAAACCGAATGAAATCGCCCTAGTCCTTTGAACATAGTAAGACAATTAAGAACTTGTTACGACTCTGTATGCCATATTAGCACCTTGAAAAGCACGTTAGTATAACTTAGGACGACTTAAAACTCATAACAACACCTTACAACACCGTACAAAACCTTAAAACTCCATAATAAACCTAATGAATTGGTCCGAGTCATTTAAACATTGTACGACAACATAGAATATCTTACGACTCTGTATACCACATTAGCACCTTGAAAACCTTGTTGGTATAATATACGACACATAAAAAGTCCTAACTACACCTTACAATACCGTACGTAAGCTTAAAACTCCATAATAAACCTAATGAATTCGTACGAGTCCTTTTAACGTCGTACGTCAACTTAGGACATCTTACGACTCTTTATGCCACATTAGTAACTCGAAAAGCATGTTGGTATAATGTATGATGCCTTACAGATCCTAAAAACACCTTACAACACCGTACGAAACCTTAAAACTCCATAATAAACCTAATGAATTCGTACGAGTCCTTTGAACATCGTACGACAACTTAGGACATCTTACGACTATTTATGCCACATTAGCAACTCGAAAAGCATGTTAGTATAATGTTGGACGCCTTAGAGCTCCTAAAAACACCTTACATAACCGTACGAAAACATAAAACTCCATAATACGCCTAATGAATTTGTCCGAGTCCTTTGAACATCGTACTACAAGTTACGACATCTTAAGACTCTGTATGCTATATTAGCACCTTGAAAAGCACGTTAGTATATCGTAGGACGCCTTAAAACTCCAAACAACACCTTACAACATCGTACGAAACCTCAAAACTACATAATAAACCGAATGAAATCGACCTAGTCCTTTGAACATAATACGACAATTAAGAACTTGTTACGACTCTGTATGCCATATTAGCACCTTGAAAAGCACGTTAGTATAACTTAGGACGACTTAAAACTCTTAACAACACCTTACAACACCGTACAAAACCTTAAAACTCCATAATAAACCTAATGAATTGGTCCGAGTCATTTAAACATTGTACGACAACATAGAATATCTTACGACTCTGTATACCACATTAGCACCTTGAAAAGGTTTTTAGTATAATATACGACACCTCAAAAGTCCTAACTACACCTTACAATACCGTACGTAAGCTTAAAACTCCATAATAAATCTAATGAATTCGTACGAGTCCTTTTAACGTCGTACGTCAACTTAGGACATCTTACGACTCTTTATGCCACATTAGCAACTCGAAAAGCATGTTAGTATAACGTAGGACGCCTTAAAACTTCAAACAACACCTTATAACACCGTACGAAACCTCAAAACTACATAATAAACCGAATGAAATCGACCAAGTCCTTTGAACATAGTACGACAATTCAGAATTTGTTACGACTCTGAATGCCATATTAACACCTTGAAAAGCACGTTAGTATAACATAGGACGCCTTAAAACTCCTAACAACACCTTACAACACCGTACAAAACCTTAAAACTCCATAATAAACCTAATGAATTGGTCCGAGTCATTTAAACATTGTACGACAACTTAGAATATCTTACGACTCTGTATACCACATTAGCACCTTGAAAAGTTTGTTAGTATAATATACGACACCTCAAAACTCCTAACTACAACTTACAATACCGTACGTAAGCTTAAAACTCCATAATAAACCTAATGAATTCGTACGAGTCCTTTTAACGTCGTACGTCAACTTAGGACATCTTACGACTCTTTATGCCACATTAGCAACTCGAAAAGCATGTTAGTATAACGTAGGACGCCTTAAAACTTCAAACAACACCTTATAACACCGTACGAAACCTCAAAACTACATAATAAACCGAATGAAATCGCCCAAGTCCTTGGAACATAGTACGACAATTCAGAACTTGTTACGACTTTGTATGCCATATTAGCACCTTGAAAAGCACGTTAGTATAACATAGGACGCCTTAAAACTCCTAACAACACTTTACAACACCGTACAAAACCTTAAAACTCCATAATAAACCTAATGAATTGGTCCGAGTCATTTAAACATTGTACGACAACATAGAATATCTTACGACTCTGTATACCACATTAGCACCTTAAAAAGCTTGTTAGTATAATATACGACACCTCAAAAGTCCTAACTACACCTTACAATACCGTACGTAAGCTTAAAACTCCATAATAAACCTAATGAATTCGTACGAGTCCTTTGACATCGTACGACAACTTAGGACATCTTACGACTCTTTATGCCACATTAGCAACTCGAAAAGCATGTTAGTATAATGTAGGATGCCTTACAGATCGTAAAAACACCTTACAAGACCGTACGAAACCTTAAAACACCATAATAAACCTAATGAATTCGTACGAGTCCTTTGAACATCGTACGACAACTTAGGACATCTTACGACTATTTATGCCACATTAGCAACTCGAAAAGCATGTTAGTATAATGTTGGACGCCTTAGAGCTCCTAAAAACACCTTACATCACCGTACGAAAACATAAAACTCCTTAATACGCCTAATGAATTTGTCCGAGTCCTTTGAACATCGTACCACAAGTTAGGACATCTTAAGACTCTGTATGCTATATTAGCACCTTGAAAAGCACGTTAGTATATCGTAGGACGCCTTAAAACTACAAACAACACCTTACAACACCGTACGAAACCTCCAAACTACGTAATAAACCGAATGAAATCGCCCTAGTCCTTTGAACATAGTACGACAATTAAGAACTTGTTACGACTCTGTATGCCATATTAGCACCTTGAAAAGCACGTTAGTATAACTTAGGACGACTTAAAACTCTTAACAACACCTTACAACACCGTACAAAACCTTAAAACTCCATAATAAACCTAATGAATTGGTCCGAGTCATTTAAACATTGTACGACAACATAGAATATCTTACGACTCTGTATACCACATTAGCACCTTGAAAAGCTTGTTAGTATAATATACGACACCTCAAAAGTCCTAACTACACCTTACAATACCGTACGTAAGCTTAAAACTCCATAATAAACCAAATGAATTCGTACGAGTCCTTTCAACGTCGTACGTCAACTTAGGACATCTTACGACTCTTTATGCCACATTAGCAACTCGAAAAGCATGTTAGTATAACGTAGGACGCCTTAAAACTTCAAACAACACCTTATAACACCGTACGAAACCTCAAAACTACATAATAAACCGAATGAAATCGCCCAAGTCCTTTGAACATAGTACGACAATTCAGAACTTGTTACGACTCTGTATACCATATTAGCACCTTGAAAAGCACGTTAGTACAACTTAGGACGCCTTAAAACTCCTAACAACACCTTACAACACCGTATAAAACCTTAAAACTCCATACTAAACCTAATAAATTGGTCCGAGTCATTTAAACATTGTACGACAACTTAGAATATCTTACGACTCTGTATACCACATTAGCACCTTGAAAAGCTTGTTAGTATAATATACGACACCTCAAAAGTCATAACTACACCTTACAATACCGTACGTAAGCTTAAAACTCCATAATAAACCTAATGAATTTGTACGAGTCCTTTGAACATCGTACGACAACTTAGGACATCTTACGACTCTGTATGCCATATAAGCACCTTGAAAAGCACGTTAGTATAACATAGGACGTCTTAAAACTCCTAACAACACCTTACAACACCGTACAAAACCTTAAAACTCCATAATAAACCTAATGAATTGGTCCGAGTCATTTAAACATTGTACGACAACTTAGAATATCTTACGACTCTGTATACCACATTAGCACCTTGAAAAGTTTGTTAGTATAATATACGACACCTCAAAACTCCTAACTACACCTTACAATACCGTAAGTTAACTTAAAACTCCATAATAAACCTAATGAATTCGTACGAGTCCTTTGAACATCGTACGACAACTTAGGACATCTTACGACTCTTTATGCCACATTAGCAACTCGAAAAGCATGTTAGTATAATGTAGGATGCCTTACAGATCCTAAAAACACCTTACAACACCGTACGAAACCTTAAAACTCCATAATAAACCTAATGAATTCGTACGAGTCCGTTGAACATCGTACGACAACTTAGGACATCTTACAACTATTTATGCCACATTAGGAACTCGAAAAGCATGTTAGTATAATGTTGGACGCCTTACAGCTCCTAAAAACACCTTACATCAACGTACGAAAACATAAAACTCCATAATACGCCTAATGAATTTGTCCGAGTCCTTTGAACATCGTACTACAAGTTAGGACATCTTAAGACTCTGTATGCTATATTAGCACCTTGAAAAGCACGTTAGTATATCGTAGGACGCCTTAAAACTCCAAACAACACCTTACAACGTCGTACGAAACCTCAAAACTACATAATAAACCGAATGAAATCGACCTAGTCCTTTGAACATAATACGACAATTAAGAACTTGTTACGACTCTGTATGCCATATTAGCACCTTGAAAAGCACGTTAGTATAACTTAGGACGACTTAAAACTCTTAACAACACCTTACAACACCGTACAAAACCTTAAAACTCCATAATAAACCTAATGAATTGGTCCGAGTCATTTAAACATTGTACGACAACATAGAATATCTTACGACTCTGTATACCACATTAGCACCTTGAAAAGGTTTTTAGTATAATATACGACACCTCAAAAGTCCTAACTACACCTTACAATACCGTACGTAAGCTTAAAACTCCATAATAAATCTAATGAATTCGTACGAGTCCTTTTAACGTCGTACGTCAACTTAGGACATCTTACGACTATTTATGCCACATTAGCAACTCGAAAAGCATGTTAGTATAAAGGAAAAAACCCTAATTTTCTCTCCCTAGAATGGCGATTTCAAGTGTTCTTCCGTTTTCTTTGAATCTAATTCGTACTTGGTGTATGATTTGCGGATCTAACACTTATGCGAATTAGGTTTTCTGGTTTACTTCTTGTTATTGCCGTTTTTTATTCTAGGATTAGGGTTTTGTGTTGTGGGGCGGCCGTTTCTTGGATTTTTTTGGGTTTTGTTGCTTTGCTGCGTTGGTGTTCTTGGATTTGATCTTTTTTCGAGAGAATAGAAGTTTGAGCTTGCTGATTTCGGATCGTGGTTAGGGTTTTTTCTGATCTTGATTAGGGTGTGTGGTGGCTGAAAGAAAAGGACGAATTTGGCAATTGGTTCAAGAATCTTGATTCTTGATTCTTGTTTCTTGAATCTTGATTCTTGTTTCTTGGTTCTTGAATCTTGGTTTAGTTTTTTAATTCGTTTTTCTTGATCTTTGGCCGTTTTATCTTGGGTTTGTACGATCAGATTCGTTTCGAATTATAAAAACGAGTATGGAGGGTGGTAATTTGGCTAGTATGGTGCTAAAGATCGATGGTAATCCACGTTGTAATTTGTTGAAGAAGGAAAAGGCGACTAGGGTTTCCTCCTTAAACCCTAATCCGCCTCATGGGGTTGACACGGCTATGAAGAATGAGCCAACAAGTCATACGACTGATTCATCTCACAAGAATGATTCAGCTCACACGACTATGTCATCTAATGTTCATACGGCTGATGCATCTGATAGTTCTCATGCTCATGCGACTAATGTGAAGGATGCGCCGGGTAAGCCTTGTTTGAATACAACGTATGCTGCTATTGTTCAACCAAAATCTGATTTACCTGCAACACCAGTAAATTTTCGTTATATGGTGAATGAGGAGAAGAAACAAGGTTTTGATGTTGTGTTACCCAAAGAGACTGTACGTATGATGTGTAATAAGCTTGAATTTACTTTGTATGGCTACTTTTTGGGGGATAGGCTAGCGTATCCAGTGGTTGAACACTTTGCTAAAACTCATTGGAAAAAATTTGGCTTGCAAAAGTCAATGATGAATGCAAATGGTTTTTTCTTCTTTAAGTTTAATGATAGGAAGGGGATGATGGATGTGATTGAAGCAGGTCCTTGGATAATTCGTAATAAACCAATTATTCTGAATATCTGGGCCCCTAACACAAAGCTACACAAGGATGATCTCAAGAATATGTCTATTTGGGTAAAATTACATGATATTCCGTTGGTAGCTTATTCTGATGTTGGTTTGAGTCTTTTGGTTTCGCAAATTGGAACTCCGAAGTTGTTGGATTAATTCACAAGCTCCATGTGTGCAAATACGTGGGGTAGAAGTAGTTTTGCAAGAGCTTTGGTTGAGATCTCGGCGGATGCGGGGTTTAAGGAGGAGATATCTATTGCTATTCCGGAATTAGAGGGGGATGAGTTTGGAGCAGCAAATGTGAAGGTTGAGTATGATTGGAAGCCTCCAAGATGTGGTAATTGTTGTGTTTTTGGCCATATTGATGCTGAATGCCCTAAGACGACTAAGCATGAGCAGAAAACAAAGGCTAGAGAGGATGATGAAGGTTTCAAGGAAGTAAAGGATAAGAAGGCTGCAAAAAGATTTGGGGTTGCTTTAAAAAAACCCCAATTCGAGTATCGTCCAGTTAATAAAAAAGGGAAGGAAGTGCAAAATGTTAATAAGCAGGTGACTAGGATTGATACTATGGAGACTAAAGGTGGTTCAAATATGGGTAAATCTGATCTAACTACATCAAACCCTTTTGAGGCATTATCTGTGGAGAAAATAGCAGAAACTGACACAGACAAGGTGAAAGGGAACATGTATAATGAAATCTCTAGGTTGGACTCGGATTCGGAAGTGGATGAGGTTCTAGAGGTGGATAATGGGACGGCAAGGTTTATGATGAACATAGCCATGGCGCTAGAATCTCCATCGTCTACTATAAGGGCAGGTACCCCTTCTACATCGGGTGTTAATGGTTTGTCTGATATTCTGGATTACTAGGGACTTGATCTGCTGGCAAAATTATTTGAGGTGTCTTTGTGGTGGAACCTACACTTTTGATGACGGCGGATGATGGAGTGGTTTTTATTTAGATTTTGTTTATGTCATTAATATGTGGTAGGCTAGTTGATTGGTTTTTAGTTGGTTTTTGTTTTTTATGTTCACATATGTGGGGTCTGTCCCATATATGAACTAGTGTGGAACGCTTCCTCACTACTTGTACTTCATTGACGGTTGTCTTTATAACAGAATCACCGGGGTAACCCTTTACCCAAAAAAAAAGCATGTTAGTATAACGTAGGACGCCTTAAAACTTCAAACAACACCTTATAACACCGTACGAAACCTCAAAACTACATAATAAACCGAATGAAATCGCCCAAGTCCTTTGAACATAGTACGACAATTCAGAATTTGTTACGACTCTGTATGCCATATTAACACCTTGAAAAGCACGTTAGTATAACATAGGACGCCTTAAAACTCCTAACAACACCTTACAACACCGTACAAAACCTTAAAACTCCATAATAAACCTAATGAATTGGTCCGAGTCATTTAAACATTGTACGACAACTTAGAATATCTTACGACTCTGTATACCACATTAGCACCTTGAAAAGTTTGTTAGTATAATATACGACACCTCAAAACTCCTAACTACAACTTACAATACCGTACGTAAGCTTAAAACTCCATAATAAACCTAATGAATTCGTACGAGTCCTTTTAACGTCGTACGTCAACTTAGGACATCTTACGACTCTTTATGCCACATTAGCAACTCGAAAAGCATGTTAGTATAACGTAGGACGCCTTAAAACTTCAAACAACACCTTATAACACCGTACGAAACATGCGTTTCACATGTGGCTTATTTGTCAACGCAAGCTGTTAACCCAAGATAGACTTCTCAGATGGAACCATTTGAAAGGTATGAACATGAATATGATGTGCTGTTTCTTATGTTTGCACAATGTGGACTCTCATGATCATCTTTTTTTCGAATGCCTTTATGCGACTCGGGTTTGGAAGTTGGTGCGAGGGAAGGCTAAAATGGAGCATATCCCTCCAATTTGGTCGACCGTTTTGCATGACTTAAAATGTAAGTCTAACAGCAAAAATTTAGAAGCTATCATCAGTCGGTTGGTTGTAGCGGGTGTGGCTTATGCCATTTGGCAGGAGAGAAATAATCGTCTTTTCAATGAAAACCCAAGACCTCCTGAAGTGGTTGGTAAATTAGTTCTCCAAACTATTAGATGCCGAATAATGAACCTAAAGATCAAGACCATTATGGGGGATCAACACAGATTAAATACTTGGATGCAAATGGAGATTGATGTCTAGTGGTATTTGGTACATGTCTAGTGCTAGTTATAGCTAGTTTGTTTGGTTTGTGTTTATGTTTGATCTCATGTTTGAGGTTTGTATGTTCTGAAGTCTTTGGGTATGTCCGAGACTTAACTAGTATGGATTATCCATGCTACTTGATTTAACTTTTTAATAGAATCACCAGGGTAAAACCCTTTTACCCAAAAAAAAAACACCGTACGAAACCTCAAAACTACATAATAAACCGAATGAAATCGCCCAAGTCCTTGGAACATAGTACGACAATTCAGAACTTGTTACGACTTTGTATGCCATATTAGCACCTTGAAAAGCACGTTAGTATAACATAGGACGCCTTAAAACTCCTAACAACACCTTACAACACCATACAAAACCTTAAAACTCCATAATAAACCTAATGAATTGGTCCGAGTCATTTAAACATTGTACGACAACTTAGAATATCTTACGACTCTGTATACCACATTAGCACCTTGAAAAGTTTGTTAGTATAATATACGACACCTCAAAACTCCTAACTACAACTTACAATACCGTACGTAAGCTTAAAACTCCATAATAAACCTAATGAATTCGTACGAGTCCTTTGACATCGTACGACAACTTAGGACATCTTACGACTCTTTATGCCACATTAGCAACTCGAAAAGTATGTTAGTATAATGTAGGATGCCTTACAGATCGTAAAAACACCTTACAAGACCGTACGAAACCTTAAAACACCATAATAAACCTAATGAATTCGTACGAGTCCTTTGAACATCGTACGACAACTTAGGACATCTTACGACTATTTATGCCACATTAGCAACTCGAAAAGCATGTTAGTATAATGTTGGACGCCTTAGAGCTCCTAAAAACACCTTACATAACCGTACGAAAACATAAAACTCCATAATACGCCTAATGAATTTGTCCGAGTCCTTTGAACATCGTACTACAAGTTAGAACATCTTAAGACTCTTTATGCTATATTAGCACCTTGAAAAGCACGTTAGTATATCGTAGGACGCCTAAAAACTCTAAACAACACCTTACAACACCGTACGAAACCTCAAAACTACATAATAAACCGAATGAAATCGCCCTAGTCCTTTGAACATAGTACGACAATTAAGAACTTGTTACGACTCTGTATGCCATATTAGCACCTTGAAAAGCACGTTAGTATAACTTAGGACGACTTAAAACTCTTAACAACACCTTACAACACCGTACAAAACCTTAAAACTCCATAATAAACATAATGAATTGGTCCGAGTCATTTAAACATTGTACGACAACATAGAATATCTTACGACTCTGTATACCACATTAGCACCTTGAAAAGGTTTTTAGTATAATATACGACACCTCAAAAGTCCTAACTACACCTTACAATACCGTACGTAAGCTTAAAACTCCATAATAAACCTAATGAATTCGTACGAGTCCTTTTAACGTCGTACGTCAACTTAGGACATCTTACGACTCTTTATGCCACATTAGCAACTCGAAAAGCATGTTAGTATAACGTAGGACGCCTTAAAACTTCAAACAACACCTTATAACACCGTACGAAACCTCGAAACTACATAATAAACCGAATGAAATCGCCCAAGTCCTTTGAACATCGTACGACAACTTAGGACATCTTACGACTATTTATGCCACATTAGCAACTCGAAAAGCATGTTAGTATAATGTTGGACGCCTTACAGCTCCTAAAAACACCTTACATAACCTTACGAAAACATAAAACTCCATAATACGCCTAATGAATTTGTCCGAGACCTTTGAACATCGTACTACAAGTTAGGACATGTTAAGACTCTGTATGCTATATTAGCACCTTGAAAAGCACGTTAGTATATCGTAGGACGCCTTAAAACTCCAAACAACTCCTTACAACACCGTACGAAACCTCAAAACTACATAATAAACCGAATGAAATCGCCCTAGTCCTTTGAACATAGTACGACAATTAAGAACTTCTTACGACTCTGTATGCCATATTAGCACCTTGAAAAGCACGTTAGTATAACTTAGGACGACTTAAAACTCTTAACAACACCTTACAACACCGTACAAAACCTTAAAACTCCATAATAAACCTAATGAATTGGTCCGAGTCATTTAAACATTGTACGACAACTTAGAATATCTTACGACTCTGTATACCACATTAGCACCTTGAAAAGTTTGTTAGTATAATATACGACACCTCAAAACTTCTAACTACAACTTACAATACCGTACGTAAGCTTAAAACTCCATAATAAACCTAATGAATTCGTACGAGTCCTTTTAACGTCGTACGTCAACTTAGGACATCTTACGACTCTTTATGCCACATTAGCAACTCGAAAAGCATGTTAGTATAACGTAGGACGCCTTAAAACTTCAAACAACACCTTATAACACCGTACGAAACCTCAAAACTACATAATAAACCGAATGAAATCGCCCAAGTCCTTGGAACATAGTACGACAATTCAGAACTTGTTACGACTTTGTATGCCATATTAGCACCTTGAAAAGCACGTTAGTATAACATAGGACGCCTTAAAACTCCTAACAACACCTTACAACACCATACAAAACCTTAAAACTCCATAATAAACCTAATGAATTGGTCCGAGTCATTTAAACATTGTACGACAACTTAGAATATCTTACGACTCTGTATACCACATTAGCACCTTGAAAAGTTTGTTAGTATAATATACGACACCTCAAAACTCCTAACTACAACTTACAATACCGTACGTAAGCTTAAAACTCCATAATAAACCTAATGAATTCGTACGAGTCCTTTGACATCGTACGACAACTTAGGACATCTTACGACTCTTTATGCCACATTAGCAACTCGAAAAGTATGTTAGTATAATGTAGGATGCCTTACAGATCGTAAAAACACCTTACAAGACCGTACGAAACCTTAAAACACCATAATAAACCTAATGAATTCGTACGAGTCCTTTGAACATCGTACGACAACTTAGGACATCTTACGACTATTTATGCCACATTAGCAACTCGAAAAGCATGTTAGTATAATGTTGGACGCCTTAGAGCTCCTAAAAACACCTTACATAACCGTACGAAAACATAAAACTCCATAATACGCCTAATGAATTTGTCCGAGTCCTTTGAACATCGTACTACAAGTTAGGACATCTTAAGACTCTTTATGCTATATTAGCACCTTGAAAAGCACGTTAGTATATCGTAGGACGCCTAAAAACTCTAAACAACACCTTACAACACCGTACGAAACCTCAAAACTACATAATAAACCGAATGAAATCGCCCTAGTCCTTTGAACATAGTATGACAATTAAGAACTTGTTACGACTCTGTATGCCATATTAGCACCTTGAAAAGCACGTTAGTATAACTTAGGACGACTTAAAACTCTTAACAACACCTTACAACACCGTACAAAACCTTAAAACTCCATAATAAACCTAATGAATTGGTCCGAGTCATTTAAACATTGTACGACAACATAGAATATCTTACGACTCTGTATACCACATTAGCACCTTGAAAAGGTTTTTAGTATAATATACGACACCTCAAAAGTCCTAACTACACCTTACAATACCGTACGTAAGCTTAAAACTCCATAATAAACCTAATGAATTCGTACGAGTCCTTTTAACGTCGTACGTCAACTTAGGACATCTTACGACTCTTTATGCCACATTAGCAACTCGAAAAGCATGTTAGTATAACGTAGGACGCCTTAAAACTTCAAACAACACCTTATAACACCGTACGAAACCTCGAAACTACATAATAAACCGAATGAAATCGCCCAAGTCCTTTGAACATCGTACGACAACTTAGGACATCTTACGACTATTTATGCCACATTAGCAACTCGAAAAGCATGTTAGTATAATGTTGGACGCCTTACAGCTCCTAAAAACACCTTACATAACCTTACGAAAACATAAAACTCCATAATACGCCTAATGAATTTGTCCGAGTCCTTTGAACATCGTACTACAAGTTAGGACATGTTAAGACTCTGTATGCTATATTAGCACCTTGAAAAGCACGTTAGTATATCGTAGGACGCCTTAAAACTCCAAACAACTCCTTACAACACCGTACGAAACCTCAAAACTACATAATAAACCGAATGAAATCGCCCTAGTCCTTTGAACATAGTACGACAATTAAGAACTTCTTACGACTCTGTATGCCATATTAGCACCTTGAAAAGCACGTTAGTATAACTTAGGACGACTTAAAACTCTTAACAACACCGTACAATACCGTACAAAACCTTAAAACTCCATAATAAACCTAATGAATTGGTCCGAGTCATTTAAACATTGTACGACAACATAGAATATCTTACGACTCAGTATACCACATTAGCACCTTGAAAAGCTTGTTAGGATAATATACGACACCTCAAAAGTCCTAACTACACCTTACAATACCGTACCATAATAAACCTAATGAATTCGTACGAGTCCTTTGAACCTCGTACGACAACTTAGGACATCTTATGCCACATTAGCAACTCGAAAAGCATGTTAGTATAATGTAGGATGCGTTACAGATCCTAAAAACACCTTACAACACCGTACGAAACCTTAAAACTCCATAATAAACCTAATGAATTCGTACGAGTCCTTTGAACATCGTACGACAACTTAGGACATCTTACGACTATTTATGCCACATTAGCAACTCGAAAAGCATGTTAGTATAATGTTGGACGCCTTCAGCTCCTAAAAACACCTTACATCACCGTACGAAAACATAAAACTCCATAATACGCCTAATGAATTTGTCCGAGTCCTTTGAACATCGTACTACAAGTTAGGACATCTTAAGACTCTATATGCTATATTAGCACCTTGAAAAGCACTTTAGTATATCGTAGGACGCCTTAAAACTCCAAACAACACCTTACAACACCGTACGAAACCTCAAAACTACATAATAAACCGAATGAAAAAGCCCTAGTCCTTTGAACATAGTACGACAATTAAGAACTTCTTACGACTCTGTATGTCATATTAGCACCTTGAAAAGCACGTTAGTATAACTTAGGACGACTTAAAACTCTTAACAACACCGTACAAAACCTTAAAACTCCATAATAAACCTAATGAATTGGTCCGAGTCATTTAAACATTGTATGACAACATAGAATATCTTACGACTCTGTATACCACATTAGCACCTTGAAAAGCTTGTTAGGATAATATACGACACCTCAAAAGTCCTAACTACACCTTACAATACCGTACGTAAGCTTAAAACTCCATAATAAACCTAATGAATTCGTACGAGTCCTTATAACCTCGTACGTCAACTTAGGACATCTTACAACTCTTTATGCCACATTAGCAACTCGAAAAGCATGTTAGTATAATGTAGGATGCCTTACAGATCCTAAAAACACCTTACAACACCGTACGAAACCTTAAAACTCCATAATAAACCTAATGAATTCGTACGAGTCCTTTGAACATCGTACAACAACTTAGGACATCTTAAGACTATTTATGTCACATTAGCAACTCGAAAATCATGTTAGTATAATGTTGGACGCCTTACAGCTCCTAAAAACACCTTACATAACATTACGAAAACATAAAACTCCATAATACGCCTAATGAATTTGTCCGAGTCCTTTGAACATCGTACTACAAGTTCGGACATCTTAAGACTCTGTATGCTATATAAGCACCTTGAAAAGTACGTTAGTATATCGTAGGACGCCTTAAAACTCCAAACAACTCCTTACAACACCGTACGAAACCCCAAAACTACATAATAAACCGAATGAAATCGCCCTAGTCCTATGAACATAGTACGACAATTAAGAACTTCTTACGACTCTGTATGCCATATTAGCACCTTGAAAAGCACGTTAGTATAACTTAGGACGACTTAAAACTCTTAACAACACCGTACAAAACCTTAAAACTCCATAATAAACCTAATGAATTGGTCCGAGTCATTTAAACATTGTATGACAACATAGAATATCTTACGACTCTGTATACCACATTAGCACCTTGAAAAGCTTGTTAGGATAATATACGACACCTCAAAAGTCCTAACTACACCTTACAATACCATACGTAAGCTTAAAACTCCATAATAAACCTAATGAATTCGTACGAGTCCTTTTAACGTCGTACGTCAACTTAGGACATCTTACGACTCTTTATGCCACATTAGCAACTCGAAAAAGCATGTTAGTATAACGTAGGACGCCTTAAAACTTCAAACAACACCTTATAACACCGTACGAAACCTCAAAACTACATAATAAACCGAATGAAATCGCCCAAGTCCTTGGAACATAGTACGACAATTCAGAACTTGTTACGACTTTGTATGCCATATTAGCACCTTGAAAAGCACGTTAGTATAACATAGGACGCCTTAAAACTCCTAACAACACCTTACAACACCATACAAAACCTTAAAACTCCATAATAAACCTAATGAATTGGTCCGAGTCATTTAAACATTGTACGACAACTTAGAATATCTTACGACTCTGTATACCACATTAGCACCTTGAAAAGTTTGTTAGTATAATATACGACACCTCAAAACTCCTAACTACAACTTACAATACCGTACGTAAGCTTAAAACTCCATAATAAACCTAATGAATTCGTACGAGTCCTTTGACATCGTACGACAACTTAGGACATCTTACGACTCTTTATGCCACATTAGCAACTCGAAAAGTATGTTAGTATAATGTAGGATGCCTTACAGATCGTAAAAACACCTTACAAGACCGTACGAAACCTTAAAACACCATAATAAACCTAATGAATTCGTACGAGTCCTTTGAACATCGTACGACAACTTAGGACATCTTACGACTATTTATGCCACATTAGCAACTCGAAAAGCATGTTAGTATAATGTTGGACGCCTTAGAGCTCCTAAAAACACCTTACATAACCGTACGAAAACATAAAACTCCATAATACGCCTAATGAATTTGTCCGAGTCCTTTGAACATCGTACTACAAGTTAGGACATCTTAAGACTCTTTATGCTATATTAGCACCTTGAAAAGCACGTTAGTATATCGTAGGACGCCTAAAAACTCTAAACAACACCTTACAACACCGTACGAAACCTCAAAACTACATAATAAACCGAATGAAATCGCCCTAGTCCTTTGAACATAGTATGACAATTAAGAACTTGTTACGACTCTGTATGCCATATTAGCACCTTGAAAAGCACGTTAGTATAACTTAGGACGACTTAAAACTCTTAACAACACCTTACAACACCGTACAAAACCTTAAAACTCCATAATAAACCTAATGAATTGGTCCGAGTCATTTAAACATTGTACGACAACATAGAATATCTTACGACTCTGTATACCACATTAGCACCTTGAAAAGGTTTTTAGTATAATATACGACACCTCAAAAGTCCTAACTACACCTTACAATACCGTACGTAAGCTTAAAACTCCATAATAAACCTAATGAATTCGTACGAGTCCTTTTAACGTCGTACGTCAACTTAGGACATCTTACGACTCTTTATGCCACATTAGCAACTCGAAAAGCATGTTAGTATAACGTAGGACGCCTTAAAACTTCAAACAACACCTTATAACACCGTACGAAACCTCGAAACTACATAATAAACCGAATGAAATCGCCCAAGTCCTTTGAACATCGTACGACAACTTAGGACATCTTACGACTATTTATGCCACATTAGCAACTCGAAAAGCATGTTAGTATAATGTTGGACGCCTTACAGCTCCTAAAAACACCTTACATAACCTTACGAAAACATAAAACTCCATAATACGCCTAATGAATTTGTCCGAGTCCTTTGAACATCGTACTACAAGTTAGGACATGTTAAGACTCTGTATGCTATATTAGCACCTTGAAAAGCACGTTAGTATATCGTAGGACGCCTTAAAACTCCAAACAACTCCTTACAACACCGTACGAAACCTCAAAACTACATAATAAACCGAATGAAATCGCCCTAGTCCTTTGAACATAGTACGACAATTAAGAACTTCTTACGACTCTGTATGCCATATTAGCACCTTGAAAAGCACGTTAGTATAACTTAGGACGACTTAAAACTCTTAACAACACCGTACAATACCGTACAAAACCTTAAAACTCCATAATAAACCTAATGAATTGGTCCGAGTCATTTAAACATTGTACGACAACATAGAATATCTTACGACTCAGTATACCACATTAGCACCTTGAAAAGCTTGTTAGGATAATATACGACACCTCAAAAGTCCTAACTACACCTTACAATACCGTACCATAATAAACCTAATGAATTCGTACGAGTCCTTTGAACCTCGTACGACAACTTAGGACATCTTATGCCACATTAGCAACTCGAAAAGCATGTTAGTATAATGTAGGATGCGTTACAGATCCTAAAAACACCTTACAACACCGTACGAAACCTTAAAACTCCATAATAAACCTAATGAATTCGTACGAGTCCTTTGAACATCGTACGACAACTTAGGACATCTTACGACTATTTATGCCACATTAGCAACTCGAAAAGCATGTTAGTATAATGTTGGACGCCTTCAGCTCCTAAAAACACCTTACATCACCGTACGAAAACATAAAACTCCATAATACGCCTAATGAATTTGTCCGAGTCCTTTGAACATCGTACTACAAGTTAGGACATCTTAAGACTCTATATGCTATATTAGCACCTTGAAAAGCACTTTAGTATATCGTAGGACGCCTTAAAACTCCAAACAACACCTTACAACACCGTACGAAACCTCAAAACTACATAATAAACCGAATGAAAAAGCCCTAGTCCTTTGAACATAGTACGACAATTAAGAACTTCTTACGACTCTGTATGTCATATTAGCACCTTGAAAAGCACGTTAGTATAACTTAGGACGACTTAAAACTCTTAACAACACCGTACAAAACCTTAAAACTCCATAATAAACCTAATGAATTGGTCCGAGTCATTTAAACATTGTATGACAACATAGAATATCTTACGACTCTGTATACCACATTAGCACCTTGAAAAGCTTGTTAGGATAATATACGACACCTCAAAAGTCCTAACTACACCTTACAATACCGTACGTAAGCTTAAAACTCCATAATAAACCTAATGAATTCGTACGAGTCCTTATAACCTCGTACGTCAACTTAGGACATCTTACAACTCTTTATGCCACATTAGCAACTCGAAAAGCATGTTAGTATAATGTAGGATGCCTTACAGATCCTAAAAACACCTTACAACACCGTACGAAACCTTAAAA
The DNA here is from genome assembly GCA_030867185.1 of Tagetes erecta. Lineage (NCBI taxonomy): Eukaryota > Viridiplantae > Streptophyta > Magnoliopsida > Asterales > Asteraceae > Tagetes > Tagetes erecta. The sequence goes on from CM061487.1 coordinate 23,415,255, forward strand.
CTCCATAATAAACCTAATGAATTCGTACGAGTCCTTTGAACATCGTACAACAACTTAGGACATCTTAAGACTATTTATGTCACATTAGCAACTCGAAAATCATGTTAGTATAATGTTGGACGCCTTACAGCTCCTAAAAACACCTTACATAACATTACGAAAACATAAAACTCCATAATACGCCTAATGAATTTGTCCGAGTCCTTTGAACATCGTACTACAAGTTCGGACATCTTAAGACTCTGTATGCTATATAAGCACCTTGAAAAGTACGTTAGTATATCGTAGGACGCCTTAAAACTCCAAACAACTCCTTACAACACCGTACGAAACCCCAAAACTACATAATAAACCGAATGAAATCGCCCTAGTCCTATGAACATAGTACGACAATTAAGAACTTCTTACGACTCTGTATGCCATATTAGCACCTTGAAAAGCACGTTAGTATAACTTAGGACGACTTAAAACTCTTAACAACACCGTACAAAACCTTAAAACTCCATAATAAACCTAATGAATTGGTCCGAGTCATTTAAACATTGTATGACAACATAGAATATCTTACGACTCTGTATACCACATTAGCACCTTGAAAAGCTTGTTAGGATAATATACGACACCTCAAAAGTCCTAACTACACCTTACAATACCATACGTAAGCTTAAAACTCCATAATAAACCTAATGAATTCGTACGAGTCCTTTTAACGTCGTACGTCAACTTAGGACATCTTACGACTCTTTATGCCACATTAGCAACTCGAAAAAGCATGTTAGTATAATGTAGGATGCCTTACAGATCCTAAAAACACCGTACAACACCGTACGAAACCTTAAAACTCCATAATAAACCTAATGAATTCGTACGAGTCCTTTGAACATCGTACGACAACTTAGGACATCTTAAGACTATTTATGCCACATTAGCAACTCGAAAAGCATGTTAGTATAATGTTGGACGCCTTACAGCTCCTAAAAACACCTTACATAACCTTACGAAAACATAAAACTCCATAATACGCCTAATGAATTTGTCCGAGTCCTTTGAACATCGTACTACAAGTTAGGACATCTTAAGACTCTGTATGCTATATTAGCACCTTGAAAAGCACGTTAGTATATCGTAGGACGCCTTAAAACTCCAAACAACTCCTTACAACACCGTACGAAACCTCAAAACTACATAATAAACCGAATGAAATCGCCCTAGTCCTTTGAACATAGTACGACAATTAAGAACTTCTTACGACTCTGTATGCCATATTAGCTCCTTGAAAAGCACGTTAGTATAGCTTAGGACGACTTAAAACTCTTAACAACACCGTACAAAACCTTAAAACTCCATAATAAACCTAATGAATTGGTCCGAGTCATTTAATCATTGTATGACAACATAGAATATCTTACGACTCTGTATACCACATTAGCACCTTGAAAAGCTAGTTAGGATAATATACGACACCTCAAAAGTCCTTACTACACCTTACAATACCGTACGTAAGCTTAAAACTCCATAATAAACCTAATGAATTCGTACGAGTCCTTTTAACGTCGTACGTCAACTTAGGACATCTTACGACTCTTTATGCCACATTAGCAACTCGAAAAGCATGTTAGTATAATGTAGGATGCCTTACAGATCCTAAAAACACCTTACAACACCTACGAAACCTTAAAACTCCATAATAAACCTAATGAATTCGTACGAGTCCTTTGAACATCGTATGACAACTTAGGACATCTTACGACTATTTATGCCACATTAGCAACTCGAAAAACATGTTAGTATAATGTTGGACGCCTTACAGCTCCTAAAAACACCTTACATAACCTTACGAAAACATAAAATTCCATAATACGCCTAATGAATTTGTCCGAGTCCTTTGAACATCGTACTACAAGTTAGGACATGTTAAGACTCTGTATGCTCTATTAGCACCTTGAAAAGCACGTTAGTATATCGTAGGACGCCTTAAAACTCCAAACAATTCCTTACAACACCGTACGAAACCTCAAAACTACATAATAAACCGAATGAAAAAGCCCTAGTCCTTTGAACATAGTACGACAATTAAGAACTTCTTACGACTCTGTATGTCATATTAGCACCTTGAAAAGCACGTTAGTATAACTTAGGACGACTTAAAACTCTTAACAACACCGTACAAAACCTTAAAACTCCATAATAAACCTAATGAATTGGTCCGAGTCATTTAAACATTGTATGACAACATAAAATATCTTACGACTCTGTATACCACATTAGCACCTTGAAAAGCTTGTTAGGATAATATACGACACCTCAAAAGTCCTAACTACACCTTACAATACCGTACGTAAGCTTAAAACTCCATAATAAACCTAATGAATTCGTACGAGTCCTTATAACCTCGTACGTCAACTTAGGACATCTTACAACTCTTTATGCCACATTAGCAACTCGAAAAGCATGTTAGTATAATGTAGGATGCCTTACAGATCCTAAAAACACCTTACAACACCGTACGAAACCTTAAAACTCCATAATAAACCTAATGAATTCGTACGAGTCCTTTGAACATCGTACAACAACTTAGGACATCTTAAGACTATTTATGTCACATTAGCAACTCGAAAATCATGTTAGTATAATGTTGGACGCCTTACAGCTCCTAAAAACACCTTACATAACATTACGAAAACATAAAACTCCATAATACGCCTAATGAATTTGTCCGAGTCCTTTGAACATCGTACTACAAGTTCGGACATCTTAAGACTCTGTATGCTATATAAGCACCTTGAAAAGTACGTTAGTATATCGTAGGACGCCTTAAAACTCCAAACAACTCCTTACAACACCGTACGAAACCCCAAAACTACATAATAAACCGAATGAAATCGCCCTAGTCCTATGAACATAGTACGACAATTAAGAACTTCTTACGACTCTGTATGCCATATTAGCACCTTGAAAAGCACGTTAGTATAACTTAGGACGACTTAAAACTCTTAACAACACCGTACAAAACCTTAAAACTCCATAATAAACCTAATGAATTGGTCCGAGTCATTTAAACATTGTATGACAACATAGAATATCTTACGACTCTGTATACCACATTAGCACCTTGAAAAGCTTGTTAGGATAATATACGACACCTCAAAAGTCCTAACTACACCTTACAATACCATACGTAAGCTTAAAACTCCATAATAAACCTAATGAATTCGTACGAGTCCTTTTAACGTCGTACGTCAACTTAGGACATCTTACGACTCTTTATGCCACATTAGCAACTCGAAAAAGCATGTTAGTATAATGTAGGATGCCTTACAGATCCTAAAAACACCGTACAACACCGTACGAAACCTTAAAACTCCATAATAAACCTAATGAATTCGTACGAGTCCTTTGAACATCGTACGACAACTTAGGACATCTTAAGACTATTTATGCCACATTAGCAACTCGAAAAGCATGTTAGTATAATGTTGGACGCCTTACAGCTCCTAAAAACACCTTACATAACCTTACGAAAACATAAAACTCCATAATACGCCTAATGAATTTGTCCGAGTCCTTTGAACATCGTACTACAAGTTAGGACATCTTAAGACTCTGTATGCTATATTAGCACCTTGAAAAGCACGTTAGTATATCGTAGGACGCCTTAAAACTCCAAACAACTCCTTACAACACCGTACGAAACCTCAAAACTACATAATAAACCGAATGAAATCGCCCTAGTCCTTTGAACATAGTACGACAATTAAGAACTTCTTACGACTCTGTATGCCATATTAGCTCCTTGAAAAGCACGTTAGTATAGCTTAGGACGACTTAAAACTCTTAACAACACCGTACAAAACCTTAAAACTCCATAATAAACCTAATGAATTGGTCCGAGTCATTTAAACATTGTATGACAACATAGAATATCTTACGACTCAGTATACCACATTAGCACCTTGAAAAGCTAGTTAGGATAATATACGACACCTCAAAAGTCCTTACTACACCTTACAATACCGTACGTAAGCTTAAAACTCCATAAGAAACCTAATGAATTCGTACGAGTCCTTTTAACGTCGTACGTCAACTTAGGACATCTTACGACTCTTTATGCCACATTAGCAACTCGAAAAGCATGTTAGTATAATGTAGGATGCCTTACAGATCCTAAAAACACCTTACAACACCTACGAAACCTTAAAACTCCATAATAAACCTAATGAATTCGTACGAGTCCTTTGAACATCGTACGACAACTTAGGACATCTTATGACTATTTATGCCACATTAGCAACTCGAAAAACATGTTAGTATAATGTTGGACGCCTTACAGCTCCTAAAAACACCTTACATAACCTTACGAAAACATAAAACTCCATAATACGCCTAATGAATTTGTCCGAGTCCTTTGAACATCGTACTACAAGTTAGGACATGTTAAGACTCTGTATGCTATATTAGCACCTTGAAAAGCACGTTAGTATATCGTAGGACGCCTTAAAACTCCAAACAACTCCTTACAACACCGTACGAAACCTCAAAACTACATAATAAACCGAATGAAAACGCCCTAGTCCTTTGAACATAGTACGACAATTAAGAACTTCTTACGACTCTGTATGCCATATTAGCACCTTGAAAAGCACGTTAGTATAACTTAGGACGACTTAAAACTCTTAACAACACCGTACAAAACCTTAAAACTCCATAATAAACCTAATGAATTGGTCCGAGTCATTTAAACATTGTATGACAACATAGAATATCTTACGACTCTGTATACCACATTAGCACCTTGAAAAGCTTGTTAGGATAATATACGACACCTCAAAAGTCCTAACTACACCTTACAATACCGTACGTAAGCTTAAAACTCCATAATAAACCTAATGAATTCGTACGAGTCCTTTTAACGTCGTACGTCAACTTAGGACATCTTACGACTCTTTATGCCACATTAGCAACTCGAAAAGCATGTTAGTATAATGTAGGATGCCTTACAGATCCTAAAAACACCTTACAACACCGTACGAAACCTTAAAACTCCATAATAAACCTAATGAATTCGTACGAGTCCTTTGAACATCGTACGACAACTTAGGACATCTTAAGACTATTTATGCCACATTAGCAACTCGAAAAGCATGTTAGTATAATGTTGGACGCCTTACAGCTCCTAAAAACACCTTACATAACCTTACGAAAACATAAAACTCCATAATACGCCTAATGAATTTGTCCGAGTCCTTTGAACATCGTACTACAAGTTAGGACATCTTAAGACTCTGTATGCTATATAAGCACCTTGAAAAGCACGTTAGTATATCGTAGGACGCCTTAAAACTCCAAACAACTCCTTACAACACCGTACGAAACCCCAAAACTACATAATAAACCGAATGAAATCGCTCTAGTCCTTTGAACATAGTACGACAATTAAGAACTTCTTACGACTCTGTATGCCATATTAGCAGCTTGAAAAGCACGTTAGTATAACTTAGGACGACATAAAACTCTTAACAACACCGTACAAAACCTTAAAACTCCATAATAAACCTAATGAATTGGTCCGAGTCATTTAAACATTGTACGACAACATAGAATATCTTACGACTCTGTATACCACATTAGCACCTTGAAAAGCTTGTTAGTATAATATACGACACCTCAAAAGTCCTAACTACACCTTACAATACCGTACGTAAGCTTAAAACTCCATAATAAACCTAATGAATTCGTACGAGTCCTTTTAACGTCGTACGTCAACTTAGGACATCTTACGACTCTTTATGCCACATTAGCAACTCGAAAAGCATGTTAGTATAATGTAGGATGCGTTACAGATCCTAAAAACACCTTACAACACCGTACGAAACCTTAAAACTCCATAATAAACCTAATGAATTCGTACGAGTCCTTTGAACATCGTACGAAAACTTAGGACATCTTACGACTATTTATGCCACATTAGCAACTCGACGCCTTACAGCTCCTAAAAACACCTTACATAACCGTACGAAAACATAAAACTCCATAATACGCCTAATGAATTTGTCCGAGTCCTTTGAACATCGTACTACAAGTTAGGACATCTTAAGACTCTGTATGCTATATTAGCACCTTGAAAAACACGTTAGTATATCGTAGGACGCCTTAAAACTCCAAACAACACCGTACGAAACCTCAAAACTACATAATAAACCGAATGAAATCGCCCTAGTCCTTTGAACATAGTACGACAATTAAGAATTTGTTACGACTCTGTATGCCATATTAGCACCTTGAAAAGCACGTTAGTATAACTTAGGACGACTTAAAACTTTTAACAACATCTTACAACACCGTACAAAACCTTAAAACTCCATAATAAACCTAATGAATTGGTCCGAGTCATTTAAACATTGTACGACAACATAGAATATCTTACGACTCTGTATACCACATTAGCACCTTGAAAAGCTTGTTAGTATAATATACGACACCTCAAAAGTCCTAACTACACCTTACAATACCGTACGTAAGCTTAAAACTCCATAATAAACCTAATGAATTCGTACGAGTCCTTTTTACGTCGTACGTCAACTTAGGACATCTTACGACTATTTATGCCACATTAGCAACTCGAAAAGCATGTTAGGAAACTGCTGCAAAAATTTGTTTTGACAGCTAGGGTTTGTAGAAAACGGCCAGGTTAGTAATAAACCATTGGTCATGTTGATTTGGTGTTGCTAATCACGATTCATTGAGATACAAGTTGATTCTTCAATTAGTTTCTGCTGAATATTGCCTTTGAAGCGTGATTTGGTGTTGTGTCTAAGGTGTAGCCGTATTAGGGTTTGAACGGCTAGGGTTTTATCAAACCATAGTCTTCTTCTATTGTTTGGCTGGTTTTAGGGTTTGTTGCGACTAAGGGTAGCTGTATTAGGGTTTCATAAACCCTAATTCATTTCAAATCTGCCATATGGAGTCAGAAATTAGTCCAAAACCTATCAGTGCTCGAAAAGTAAGATTTGTAGAGAATACAGAGCCAAAAATTGAAGGTATTGCTCGGAAGGTGGTGAATATTGATGGTGTTCGTCTTCCTCGTCGTGGTAAGATTATAAATCAAGCGGATGTTCAAAGTGAAAAACAAGCTGTGATTTTAACTGACAAAGATAATGGGGCTGCCACTAGTAACCAGATTATTGAGCCTAATGTGAATTCTTATGCTGCTACTCTACAATCCGGTACGTCCAAAAGTAGCATTAATTTTCGTTTTTTGGAGTCTTTGGACTCACAACAAGGAGTTGATGTGGTTCTCCCTAGGGAATCGGTAAAAATTGTCCAAGATAAATTAGCTTTCACTCTATATGGGTATTTTCTAGGGGATAGAGTTGCATATCCGGTTGTTGAGCATTTTGTGAAAACAAATTGGAAGAAGTATGGTCTTCAAAAATGTATGATGAATGCTAATGGTTTCTTTTTCTTCAAATTTGTTGATAACAAGAGTATGCTTGATGTGCTTGAAGGGGGACCTTGGCTAATTCGCAATAAACCGATAGTTCTAAATACATGGTCTCCTACTACTGTCCTTAAAAAAGAAGACATTAGGAAAGTGGCGGTTTGGGTTAAGTTGCATGATGTGCCTATTGCAGCTTATACGGATGATGGGTTAAGCATGCTTGCTTCAAAGATTGGTTCTCCAAGGTTACTAGATTCTTACACTGCTTCTATGTGTTCTGAAAGTTGGGGTAGAAGTAGTTATGCAAGGGCTCTTATTGAAATTTCAGCAGAGAACGAGTTTAAGGATATGCTAACTATGGCTATTCCCGATATGGATGGTGATAAATACGCTACTGCGAGTGTTGGTGTGGAGTATGAATGGACGCCCCCGAGGTGTACGCAATGTTGTGTGTTTGGACATCTTAATGATGAATGTCCTAAACAGGTTCGTGTCACATTTAACACAGAAGAGGTTGGTGCTAAACCTAATACTGCCCCTAAACCAAAGGCTAATAGGGATGGGTTTACTGAAGTAAAGGGGAGGAAAAAAGATAACAAGAGTGGGTTTCAAGTTTCCAACCAGAAACCAAAATTTGAATATCGAGCGTTCGACTACAAGAAAATGATGGGAGCAAGACCCACTACTTCAGCTAGTAAAGGTAGAGATCCCCTGAATATCCAAGTACAAAACTCCTTTAGTGCTCTAGATTCGGAGGATGTGAAGGATGGGGGGCGTTGGAATCTATCAAAGCGAAGGATAAATTGGAGAGAGAGGTGCTTGAAGTCTTGGATGAGGAAGAAGTTGAAGATATCTTTGATGAAACAAGAGATATATCTAGAGATAAATCAGGGGAAAGATCTTCTTCTCATGTGGTTTCCAATGGATAAGAGTTTGGTCGGGTTTTGGAGATGGGTTTCCAAGGGTGGAGAGTTCATATTTGATGATGGTGGATGATGGTTTGGTTCTTGTTAGTTTATTTCTATTAGGTCGTTTATCTGTGGTAGACTAGTATGTTTGGTTTGTTTTGGTCAGTTATCTATTTTGTTTCACATATGTGGGGGTTTGTCCCACATATGAACTAGTGTGGAACACATCCTCACTACTTGTACTTCATTGACGGTTGTCTTTATAATAGAATCACCGGGGTAACCCTTTACCCAAAAAAAAGCATGTTAGTATAATGTAGGATGCGTTACAGATCCTAAAAACACCTTACAACACCGTACGAAACCTTAAAACTCCATAATAAACCTAATGAATTCGTACGAGTCCTTTGAACATCGTACGACAACTTAGGACATCTTACGACTATTTATGCCACATTAGCAACTCGAAAAGCATGTTAGTATAATGTTGGACGCCTTACAGCTCCTAAAAACACCTTACATAACCGTACGAAAACATAAAACTCCATAATACGCCTAATGAATTTGTCCGAGTCCTTTGAACATCGTACTACAAGTTTCCACTCCCTCAGAGTAGCCCATACACGAGTCGTGTTCTTGAATTTCAGGCCCAACAGCTTGCATCTAATCGTACTGCGAATATCTTCCACTATCACTTCCGGCGGCCGAGTCTGGTTTTTGAATATCCGGGAGTTCCGTTCCTGCCAAATCAAATAAACAGCAGCAGCAATACAAAGTTTACCAACCACATGAAACATTGACTTCGTGTTCGCCAGCTTTATCCAGGCAATAATATCCAATCTACGATTTGATAAGTGTTGTAATCTGGCCATAGATTTTATAGGATGCCAAACTCTAGTAGCAAATGAGCATTCAAAAAATAGATGGTCGTGAGAATCATAGCTCCTGCAACATAAAGGACAACACATCATATTCATATTCCCCCTTCTACCCGGATCCCAGGATATGATCTTGTCTTGTGTGAGTAACCTTTCCTTCATTACTAACCATAAAAGAAAAGCATGCTTCGGAATACACTGAGAGAACCAAACTCCTTTAGCCCAGTCAACAACAGTACCATGAACTCTAATACAGTCCCATACCACTTTAGTAGAGAAGGAGCATATATTCGAACCTGACCTCCAGAAAATCCGGTCCAGAGCGTCTGGACATAACCTCATCTGGGTAACCCGATTGAGCACCGGAAAAGAATTTAACCAAGAAGTCGGCCATCTCCAAATATCATTCACATACATACTACTCACTTTGTCCTCCAACGAAAATCCCCCATTTCTGATGTCCCTATTCGAAAGCATCTCAATTAAAGGGCCCCCATCAAACCAGATATCATACCAGACAGAAGTATTACACCCATTCCCGACTTTAGACCACAAAAACTTACGAATAACAGGACGAAGTTGCAGAATCTTTCGCCAACCCCAGGAACAATTTCTAGGGACTTCCACACTCCATATATTTCTCCCCTTCAACCTATATTGCTGGATCCAATCAACCCAAACAGAAGGACGTTTAGAAACGATGCTCCAAATATGAAACGACATCAGGGCTTTATTCATGTCCCTAATGCGCTTTATACCCAGCCCACCTTCAGTTTTTGGACTACAAACATCCTTCCAAGAAACCCTAGCACGACTCCTCTTCAAAGGACCCCGAGCCCATAAAAAATCCCTCATCTTAGCCTCAATATCATGCAAAATCCGGATTGGAAGAATAAACACAGAAGACCAAAACACATGCAGAGAAGAGATAACAGAAGTAATCAGTTGACATCTACCAGCAAAAGAAAGCAACTTATTCTTCCAGTCACCAATCCGAGTTTCAACCTTCTCAATAAGAACCCGACAATCCGTGGTCTTCACTCTAGCCGCCACAAGGGGAACACCCAAATACCTAACCGGCAACTTACCCTCCACAAAAGGCATAATATTCAGTATATTGTTCTTTGTTTGCGTAGGAACATTACAGAAAAATATAGTACTCTTCTGGTTGCTCGGATTCAAACCAGACATACCAGCAAATTCAATCAAAGAGTTCATAATAACCTTCGCTGAACTCAACTCACCTCTAGCAAATAAAAACAGGTCATCTGCAAAACACAGGTTAATCAGCATGAGCTTCTCACATCTGTTATGGAATCTAAAGGAAGAATCCATTGAAACCGCCCTTCTCAACACTAGGGTAAGGATCTCCATAACCATAGTAAATAGATACGGGGACATAGGATCCCCCTGACGGAGGCCACGTTTTCCCCTAAAATAGCCATGCAAACTACCATTGACAGATATAGAAAACGACACAGTGGTAACACAGGTCATGACCCAATTAACCATCACAGGATGAAAACCAAACCCCAATAAGACCATCTTCAAGAATTTCCAGTCCACAGTATCATACGCCTTCTGGATATCAACTTTAAAAGCACATCTAGGAGGACCACTATTAAGGTGATAACCGTGCATGAGCTCTTGGGTCAAAAGAATATTGTCTGATATTCTTCTACCCGGAATAAAAGCAGATTGATTGGAACTGATAATAGTATGCAGGCCCACCTTCATTCTATCCGCAAGAATCTTAGTGATGCACTTAAATAGAACATTACAACAAGCAATCGGCCTATAATCCGTAATCAAAGAGGGAGTACTAACTTTGGGGATAAGAGCGATCAACGTATGGTTCAACTCAATAAGTAACTTCCCCTCCCGAAAAAAATCCTGAACAGCAAGACAAATATCGTTACCCACGATCTCCCAAGCCTTCTTATAGAACGCAGCAGTAAACCCATCAGGCCCCGGAGCTTTATCATCAGCAAAAGCAAAAATAGTCCTTTTGATCTCATCGAATGTAACCTCCCGAATCATATCAACTGACATAGCCTGCTCAATACGAACATCAAACAACTCCTGAGTTATAGGAATAATAACCGCCTCCTCCTTCCCCAGAAACCCCACATAATGATCCACAAAAGCCTTGGGAACCTCCCTCCCCTCATGCAGAATACCGTTACTATCAGTAATGACATCTATCCGGGCTCTATGATTTCTGCACTTCAATGTGTTATGGAAATACTTTGTATTGGCATCCCCCTCAGCAAGCCAATGCACCTTCGATTTCTGCTTCAAGAATCTTTCTTCATCAAGGCTTGCCACTCTAAAAGAAGCAAGAAGCTCAGACTCTTGATCAATTAGCTGCTGATTCATTGGATCATCATCAATCAAACGTTGGGTTTGATCTAACTGGCTACGAAAGGTAGCAACCTTAGAGTGAAGGTTACCTTGCTTGTATAATAAACCACGAAGGGGAGGCTTCAGGAGTTTGAGCCTCTTAACCACTCTGAATTGGTGCACACCACCAATATTCTTACCCCAAATATCAGACACAATCTCCTTGAATTCCGGTTTATGAGTCAAGAAATTTGTAAATTTAAATGGCGGCGGTTTAGACCTTTCCACTTCCGGAATTCTAAGGATACAGGGAGAGTGGTCAGAAATACCATTCGGTTAAAAAATAGCACCAGCCGTAGGGTAGATATCAGTAAAGCGAACATTAGCCATGACCCTATCAATCTTTTTGAACACCCCATTCCCCTGTTTGGGTTTTTGATTCCACGTAAATTGCATTCCAGATCTGTTAACATCAATCATCCTGATCTGGTTAACACACTCCCTAAATTCTCTCATACCAATAGTAGAAGATGATGACCCAGTATATGAATCATGAGAGAATAGAGCCGAATTAAAATCCCCCATCATAACCCAAGGTTCCCCTTTAACCACCAGACTATGTCTGCATAAACTAGCCCACAACTCCCTTCTATGGACATAGTAATTAGCAGCATATACAACAGAGCAAAACAGCTTCCTCTTATCAAGCTTAAAAAAAATCTGAAGATGCATAACCTGTTCCGATTGGGCAAGAACCATCACATCCATAATCAGGGGGTCCCATTCCAGAATAATCCTGGATCCCTTCGAGCACATGTTACCATTTGACGTCCAATCCCACTTTCGAAACACACTATTACAAACCCCCATTAGTCTATCCAACCCCACATGAGACTCCAATATAGCACACAAACTCAACTTATTATCCCTAACAACCTGCCGAACCTCCTTTTGTTTTAGGGATTGGTTCAAACCCCTAATATTCCATGCAGCCATACTAACCATTTAGACCTGAAGTGGAAGGAGTGCTTGCCCCTTTAAAGGTGTTCACAAATTTCGCCATACCAGTATCCACATCAAGAACCTCATCAACCTCTGAATCTGAATCCAAGTGGTTAATCCCATCATCCACAAAACCCTTCTTTCTATCCTCCCCAATACTACTTTCAACCTCAGTCGATAATATATCAAAAGGGTTTGCAGATATGACGTTCTCTACAGCAGTTTCCTTTAATTTACTTACACCTACATTACGAGTATCCCCCTTTGTATCATTGGTTTTCCTATCTTTTTTAACCACCGGACGGTATTCAAATTGTTGTTTTTTAATTTGAAGCCCATTTCTCTTTGCAGTCTTCTTATTCTTCACCTCCTTGAAACCATCATTATCAACAGTAGGTTCAGTTTTGATCTCTTGCTTCACCATTAACGGGCATCCATCTTCATTATGACCAAAGACACAACAATGACCACATCTAGGAGGTTTCCATTCATATTCCACCGACACCTTAGCCGACCCAAAACCATCACCCTCCAGTTCAGGGACTGCAATAGTAATTTCATCCTTAAACCCAGTGTCAGCTGAAATTTCAACAAGAGCCCTAGCAAAACTACTTCTGCCCCAAGTATTAGTACACATTGAAGTAGTAAATGAGTCCAACAACCTAGGAGTACCAAGTTGTGAGACTAATAGGCTCAAACCCACATCCGTGTAAGCCACTAGGGGGACATCATGCAACTTGACCCAAACAGGCACCTTCTTGATATCATCCTTATGGAGCCTTGAAGAAGGCGACCAAATATTCAGAATAATAGGTTTATTTCTAATCATCCAAGGACCACCCTCCAGAACATCCATCATACCTTTCATGTCATTAAACTTGAAGAAAAAAAACCCATTCGCATTCATCATAGACTTCTGGAGCCCATATTTCTTCCAATTCATACGCACAAAATACTCAACTACTGGGTATGCCACCTTTGCCCCTAAAAAGTAACCATACAATGTAAACTCCAGTTTATTACAGACCTCACGAACAGACTCTCTTGGAAGAACAACATCAAACCCATGTTTCACTTCATCACTCATCAAATACCTAAAGTTAAGTTTTTTTTCCAATGAACCTGAATCCAACCCGGATTTTCTAGTCATATCCGCATAGGAGTTACCAGCCTTACTCTCATGAATCCCATTTGTACTATCATCACTCTTTATATCCCCTTCCGCTGTGTAGCGAGTGTCACCAAGCCCACCATGTACACCAGTAGCCGGGTAAACAAACCCAGTAGCCGGGTGAGCATTAGCAGTAGCCGGGTGAACATCAGCATTAGCCGGGGGAACAACAGTAGTCGGGTGAACACTTGTAGTAGCCGGGTGAACCTCATTTCCATCAGCCGGGTAAACACCACCCCTTGCCGGGTGAACAATGCCAGTAGTTGGGTGACCATCAACCCTTGCCGGGTCAACACTTCCACTAGCCGGGTGAGGCTCAACTCCACTAGCCGGGTCAACAATTCCACTAGCCGGGTGAGGTTCAACTCCAGCCGGGTAAACACTAACATCATCCATATGATCATTTACCTTAGGGTTTATCGTCATCTTCGAATCAAATGCCGCCCCCCTTACAGGATATCTCGAAGAGGACTTTGTCTTTGACGCATCATTCCCTTTGGATGAGCCTCGTAGCAGATTCACTTTTGGATTACCATCAATCTTCATCACTTTTCTGGCCAAATTGGACGCCTCAACATTTGAATCACCCATCACCAACCGAATAGCAGATCAACAACAACCAATTCTTAAAAGGTTAATAGGATTCGTATTAAGAAGCTTAACTATATCAATAGCCGCCCTTAATCACAGACTTATTAAGCAATCAGAATCAGAAGCTGTTGGATCGCACATAAACCAAACCAACACTATTCAATCAGCACTAAATCACTCGCTAACAATGCTCGAATACTACTAACCAATGTATATCAAGATTATTACACAAGGATTCAGTAACAAGATTGAATAGGAAAGAACACACAAGCAACACGAATCGATCAGCAATCAAAATCCACTTAGGATATGCACGAACCATGCAAACCCTAAATCGCCCAAAATCGCCCAGAGAGAAACTTCATTGTTATCTCTGTATGCCATATTAGCACCTTGAAAAGCACGTTAGTATAACTTAGGACGACTTAAAACTCTTAACAACACCTTACAACACCGTACAAAACCTTAAAACTCCATAATAAACCTAATGAATTGGTCTGAGTCATTTAAACATTGTACGACAACATAGAATATCTTACGACTCTGTATACCACATTAGCACCTTGAAAAGCTTGTTAGTATAATATACGACACCTCAAAAGTCCTAACTACACCTTACAATACCGTACGTAAGCTTAAAACTCCATAATAAACCTAATGAATTCGTACGAGTCCTTTTAACGTCGTACGTCAACTTAGGACATCTTACGACTCTTTATGCCACATTAGCAACTCGAAAAGCATGTTAGTATAATGTAGGATGCGTTACAGATCCTAAAAACACCTTACAACACCGTACGAAACCTTAAAACTCCATAATAAACCTAATGAATTCGTACGAGTCCTTTGAACATCGTACGACAACTTAGGACATCTTACGACTATTTATGCCACATTAGCAACTCAAAAAGCTTGTTAGTATAATGTTGGACGCCTTATACCTACATAACCGTACGAAAACATAAAACTCCATAATACGCCTAATGAATTTGTCCGAGTCCTTTGAACATCGTACTACAAGTTAGGACATCTTAAGACTTTGTATGCTATATTAGCACCTTGAAAAGCACGTTGGTATATCGTAGGACGCGTTAAAACTCCAAACAACACCTTACAACACCGTACGAAACCTCAAAACTACATAATAAACCGAATGAAATCGCCCTAGTCCTTTGAACATAGTACGACAATTAAGAACTTGATACGACTCTGTATGCCATATTAGCACCTTGAAAAGCACGTTAGTATAACTTAGGGCGACTTAAAACTCTTAACAACACCTTACAACACCGTACAAAACCTTAAAACTCCATAATAAACCTAATGAATTGGTCCGAGTCACTTAAACATTGTACGACAACATAGAATATCTTACGACTCTGTATACCATATTAGCACCTTGAAAAGCTTGTTAGTATAATATACGACACCTCAAAAGTCCTAACTACACCTTACAATACCGTACGTAAGCTTAAAACTCCATAATAAACCTAATGAATTCGTACGAGTCCTTTTAACGTCGTACGTCAACTTAGGACATCTTACGACTCTTTATGCCACATTAGCAACTCGAAAAGCATGTTAGTATAATGTAGGATGCCTTACAGATCCTAAAAACACCTTACAACACCGTACGTAACCTTAAAACTCCATAATAAACCTAATGAATTCGTACGAGTCCTTTGAACATCGTACGACAACTTAGGACATCTTACGAATATTTATGCCACATTAGCAACTCGAAAAGCATGTTAGTATATTGTTGGACGCCTTACAGCTCCTAAAAACACCTTACTTAACCGGACGAAAACATAAAACTCCCTAATACGCCTAATTAATTTGTCCGAGTTCTTTGAACATCGTACTACAAGTTAGGAAATCTTAAGACTCTGTATGCTATATTAGCACTTTGAAAAGCACGTTAGTATATCGTAGGACGCCTTAAAACTCCAAACAACACCTTACAACACCGTACGAAACCTCAAAACTACATAATAAACCGAATGAAATCGCCCTAGTCCTTTGAACATAGTACGACAATTAAGAACTTGATACGACTCTGTATGCCATATTAGCACCTTGAAAAGCACGTTAGTATAACTTAGGACGACTTAAAACACTTAACAACACCTTACAACACCGTACAAAACCTTAAAACTCCATAATAAACCTAATGAATTGGTCCGAGTCATTTAAACATTGTACGACAACATAGAATATCTTACGACTTTGTATACCACTTTAGCACCTTGAAAAGCTTGTTAGTATAATATACGACACCTCAAAAGTCCTAACTACACCTTACAATACCGTACGTAAGCTTAAAACTCCATAATAAACCTAATGAATTCGTACGAGTCCTTTGAACGTCGTACGTCAACTTAGGACATCTTACGACTCTTTATGCCACATTAGCAACTCGAAAAGCATGTTTGTATAATGTAGGATGCCTTACAGATCCTAAAAACACCTTACAACACCGTACGAAACCTTAAAACTCCATAATAAACCTAATGAATTCGTACGAGTCCTTTGAACATCGTACGACAACTTAGGACATCTTACGACTATTTATGCCACATTAGCAACGCGAAAAGCATGCTAGTATAATGTTGGACGCCTGACAACTCCTAAAAACATCTTACATCACCGTACGAAAACATAAAACTCCATAATACGCCTAATGAATTTGTCCGAGTCCTTTGAACATCGTACTACAAGTTAGGACATCTTAAGACTCTGTATGCTATATTAGCACCTTGAAAAGCACGTTAGTATATCGTAGGACGCCTTAAACTCCAAACAACAGCTTACAACACCGTACGAAACCTCCAAACTACATAATAAACCGAATGAAATCGCCCTAGTACTTTGAACATAGTACGACAATTAAGAACTTGATACGACTCTGTATGCCATATTAGCACCTTGAAAAGCACGTTAGTATAACTTAGGACGACTTAAAACTCTTAACAACACCTTACAACACCGTACAAAACCTTAAAACTCCATAATAAACCTAATGAATTCGTACGAGTCCTTTGAACATCGTACGACAACTTAGGACATCTTACGACTATTTATGCCACATTAGCAACGCGAAAAGCATGCTAGTATAATGTTGGACGCCTGACAACTCCTAAAAACATCTTACATCACCGTACGAAAACATAAAACTCCATAATACGCCTAATGAATTTGTCCGAGTCCTTTGAACATCGTACTACAAGTTAGGACATCTTAAGACTCTGTATGCTATATTAGCACCTTGAAAAGCACGTTAGTATATCGTAGGACGCCTTAAAACTCCAAACAACACCTTACAACACCGTACGAAACCTCAAAACTACATAATAAACCGAATGAAATCGCCCTAGTCCTTTGAACATAGTACGACAATTAAGAACTTGTTACGACTCATTATGCCATATTAGCACCTTGAAAAGCACGTTAGTATAACTTAGGACGACTAAAAACTCTTAACAACACCTTACAACACCGTACAAAACCTTAAAACTCCATAATAAACCTAATGAATTGGTCCGAGTCATTTAAACATTGTACGACAACATAGAATATCTTACGACTCTGTATACCACATTAGCACCTTGAAAAGCTTGTTAATATAATATACGACACCTCAAAAGTCCTAACTACACCTTACAATACCGTACGTAAGCTTAAAACTCCATAATAAACCTAATGAATTCGTACGAGTCCTTTGAACGTCGTACGTCAACTTAGGACATCTTACGACTCTTTATGCCACATTAGCAACTCGAAAAGCATGTTTGTATAATGTAGGATGCCTTACAGATCCTAAAAACACCTTACAACACCGTACGAAACCTTAAAACTCCATAATAAACCTAATGAATTCGTACGAGTCCTTTGAACATCGTACGACAACTTAGGACATCTTACGACTATTTATGCCACATTAGCAACGCGAAAAGCATGTTAGTATATTGTTGGACGCCTGACAACTCCTAAAAACATCTTTCATCACCGTACGAAAACATAGAACTCCATAATACGCCTAATGAATTTGTCCGAGTCCTTTGAACATCGTACTACAACTTAGGTCATCTTAAGACTCTGTATGCTATATTAGCACCTTGAAAAGCACGTTAGTATATCGTAGGACGCCTTAAAACTCCAAACAACACCTTACAACACCGTACGAAACCTCAAAACTACATAATAAACCGAATGAAATCGCCCTAGTCCTTTGAACATAGTACGACAATTAAGAACTTGTTACGACTCTGTATGCCATATTAGCACCTTGAAAAGCACGTTAGTATAACTTAGGACGACTTAAAACTCTTAACAACACCTTACAACACCGTACAAAACCTTAAAACTCCATAATAAACCTAATGAATTGGTCCGAGTCATTTAAACATTGTACGACAACATAGAACATCTTACGACTCTGTATACCACATTAGCACCTTGCAAAGCTTGTTAGTATAATATACGACACCTCAAAAGTCCTAACTACACCTTACAATACCGTACGTAAGCTTAAAACTCCATAATAAACCTAATGAATTTGTACGAGTCCTTTTAACGTCGTACGTCAACTTAGGACATCTTACGACTCTTTATGCCACATTAGCAACTCGAAAAGCATGTTAGTATAATGTAGGATGCCTTACAGATCCTAAAAACACCTTAAAACACCGTACGAAACCTTAAAACTCCATAATAAACCTAATGAATTCGTACGAGTCCTTTGAACATCGTACGACAACTTAGGACATCTTACGACTATTTATGCCACATTAGCAACGCGAAAAGCATGTTACTATAATGTTGGACACCTGACAACTCCTAAAAACATCTTACATCACCGTACGAAAACATAAAACTCCATAATACGCCTAATGAATTTGTCCGAGTCCTTTGAACATCGTACTACAAGTTAGGACATCTTAAGACTCTGTATGCTATATTAGCACCTTGAAAAGCACGTTAGTATATCGTAGGACGCCTTAAAACTCCAAAAACACCTTACAACACCGTACGAAACCTCCAAACTACATAATAAACCGAATGTAATCGCCCTAGTACTTTGAACATAGTACGACAATTAAGAACTTGATACGACTCTGTATGCCATATTAGCACCTTGAAAAGCACGTTAGTATAACTTAGGACGACTTAAAATTCTTAACAACACCTTACAACACCGTACAAAACCTTAAAACTCTATAATAAACCTGATGAATTCGTACGAGTCCTTTGAACATCGTACGACAACTTAGGACATCTTACGACTATTTATGCCACATTAGCAACTCGAAAAGCATGTTAGTATAATGTTGGACGCCTTACAGCTCCTAAAAACACCTTACATCACCGTACGAAAACATAAAACTCCATAATACGCCTAATGAATTTGTCCGAGTCCTTTGAACATCGTACTACAAGTTAGGACATCTTAAGACTCAGTATGCTATATTAGCACCTTGAAAAGCACGTTAGTATATCGTAGGACGCCTTAAAACTCCAAACAACACCTGACAACACCGTACGAAACCTCAAAACTACATAATAAACCGAATGAAATCGCCCTAGTCCTTTGAACATAGTACGACAATTAAGAACTTGTTACGATTCTGTATGCCATATTAGCACCTTGAAAAGCACGTTAGTATAACTTAGGACGACTTAAAACTCTTAACAACACCTTACAACACCGTACAAAACCTTAAAACTCCATAATAAACCTAATAAATTGGTCCGAGTCATTTAAACATTGTACGACAACATAGAATATCTTACGACTCCGTATACCACATTAGCACCTTGAAAAGCTTGTTAGTATAATATACGACACCTCAAAAGTCCTAACTACACCTTACAATACCGTACGTAAACTTAAAACTCCATAATAAACCTAATGAATTCGTACGAGACCTTTGAACGTCGTACGTCAACTTAGGACATCTTACGACTCTTTATGCCACATTAGCAACTCGAAAAGCATGTTTGTATAATGTAGGATGCCTTACAGATCCTAAAAACACCTTACAACACCGTACGAAACCTTAAAACTCCATAATAAACCTAATGAATTCGTACGAGTCCTTTGAACATCGTACGACAACTTAGGACATCTTACGACTATTTATGCCACATTAGCAACGCGAAAAGCATGTTAGTATAATGTTGGACGCCTGACAACTCCTAAAAACATCTTTCATCACCGTACGAAAACATAGAACTCCATAATACGCCTAATGAATTTGTCCGAGTCCTTTGAACATCGTACTACAAGTTAGGACATCTTAAGACTCTGTATGCTATATTAGCACCTTGAAAAGCACGTTAGTATATCGTAGGACGCCTTAAAACTCCAAACAACACCTTACAACACCGTACGAAACCTCAAAACTACATAATAAACCGAATGAAATCGCCCTAGTCCTTTGAACATAGTACGACAATTAAGAACTTGTTACGACTCTGTATGCCATATTAGCACATTGAAAAGCACGTTAGTATAACTTAGGACGACTTAAAACTCTTAAAAACACCTTACAACACCGTACAAAACCTTAAAACTCCATAATAAACCTAATGAATTGGTCCGAGTCATTTAAACATTGTACGACAACATAGAATATCTTACGACTCTGTATACCACATTAGCACCTTGAAAAGCTTGTTAGTATAATATACGACACCTCAAAAGTCCTAACTACACCTTACAATACCGTACGTAAGCTTAAAACTCCATAATAAACCTAATGAATTCGTACGAGTCCTTTTAACGTCGTACGTCAACTTAGGACATCTTACGACTCTTTATGCCACATTAGCAACTCGAAAAGCATGTTAGTATAATGTAGGATGCCTTACAGATCCTAAAAACACCTTAAAACACCGTACGAAACCTTAAAACTCCATAATAAACCTAATGAATTCGTACGAGTCCTTTGAACATCGTACGACAACTTAGGACATCTTACGACTATTTATGCCACATTAGCAACGCGAAAAGCATGTTACTATAATGTTGGACACCTGACAACTCCTAAAAACATCTTACATCACCGTACGAAAACATAAAACTCCATAATACGCCTAATGAATTTGTCCGAGTCCTTTGAACATCGTACTACAAGTTAGGACATCTTAAGACTCTGTATGCTATATTAGCACCTTGAAAAGCACGTTAGTATATCGTAGGACGCCTTAAAACTCCAAAAACACCTTACAACACCGTACGAAACCTCCAAACTACATAATAAACCGAATGTAATCGCCCTAGTACTTTGAACATAGTACGACAATTAAGAACTTGATACGACTCTGTATGCCATATTAGCACCTTGAAAAGCACGTTAGTATAACTTAGGACGACTTAAAATTCTTAACAACACCTTACAACACCGTACAAAACCTTAAAACTCTATAATAAACCTGATGAATTTGTACGAGTCCTTTGAACATCGTACGACAACTTAGGACATCTTACGACTATTTATGCCACATTAGCAACTCGAAAAGCATGTTAGTATAATGTTGGACGCCTTACAGCTCCTAAAAACACCTTACATCACCGTACGAAAACATAAAACTCCATAATACGCCTAATGAATTTGTCCGAGTCCTTTGAACATCGTACTACAAGTTAGGACATCTTAAGACTCAGTATGCTATATTAGCACCTTGAAAAGCACGTTAGTATATCGTAGGACGCCTTAAAACTACAAACAACACCTGACAACACCGTACGAAACCTCAAAACTACATAATAAACCGAATGAAATCGCCCTAGTCCTTTGAACATAGTACGACAATTAAGAACTTGTTACGACTCTGTATGCCATATTAGCACCTTGAAAAGCACGTTAGTATAACTTAGGACGACTTAAAACTCTTAACAACACCTTACAACACCGTACAAAACCTTAAAACTCCATAATAAACCTAATAAATTGGTCCTAGTAATTTAAACATTGTACGACAACATAGAATATCTTACGACTCTGTATACCACATTAGCACCTTGAAAAGCTTGTTAGTATAATATACGACACCTCAAAAGTCCTAACTACACCTTACAATACCGTACGTAAGCTTAAAACTCCATAATAAACCTAATGAATTCGTACGAGACCTTTGAACGTCGTACGTCAACTTAGGACATTTTACGACTCTTTATGCCACATTAGCAACTCGAAAAGCATGTTTGTATAATGTAGGATGCCTTACAGATCCTAAAAACACCTTACAACACCGTACGAAACCTTAAAACTCCATAATAAACCTAATGAATTCGTACGAGTCCTTTGAACATGGTACGACAACTTAGGACATCTTACGACTATTTATGCCACATTAGCAACGCGAAAAGCATGTTAGTATAATGTTGGACGCCTGACAACTCCTAAAAACATCTTTCATCACCGTACGAAAACATAGAACTCCATAATACGCCTAATGAATTTGTCCGAGTCCTTTGAACATCGTACTACAAGTTAGGACATCTTAAGACTCTGTATGCTATATTAGCACCTTGAAAAGCACGTTAGTATATCGTAGGACGCCTTAAAACTCCAAACAACACCTTACAACACCGTACGAAACCTCAAAACTACATAATAAACCGAATGAAATCGCCCTAGTCCTTTGAACATAGTACGACAATTAAGAACTTGTTACGACTCTGTATGCCATATTAGCACATTGAAAAGCACGTTAGTATAACTTAGGACGACTTAAAACTCTTAAAAACACCTTACAACACCGTACAAAACCTTAAAACTCCATAATAAACCTAATGAATTGGTCCGAGTCATTTAAACATCGTACGACAACTTAGGACATCTTACGACTATTTATGCCACATTAGCAACTCGTAAAGCATGTTAGTATAATGTTGGACGCCTTACAGCTCCTAAAAACACCTTACATCACCGTACGAAAACATAAAACTCCATAATACGCCTAATGAATTTGTCCGAGTCCTTTGAACATCGTTCTATAAGTTAGGACATCTTAAGACTCAGTATGCTATATTAGCACCTTGAAAAGCACATTAGTATATCGTAGGACGCCTTAAAACTCCAAACAACACCTGACAACACCGTACGAAACCTCAAAACTACATAATAAACCGAATGAAATCGCCCTAGTCCTTTGAACATAGTACGACAATTAAGAACTTGTTACGACTCTGTATGCCATATTAGCACCTTGAAAAGCACGTTAGTATAACTTAGGACGACTTAAAACTCTTAACAACACCTTACAACACCGTACAAAACCTTAAAACTCCATAATAAACCTAATAAATTGGTCCGAGTCATTTAAACATTGTACGACAACATAGAATATCTTACGACTCTGTATACCACATTAGCACCTTGAAAAGCTTGTTAGTATAATATACGACACCTCAAAAGTCCTAACTACACCTTACAATACCGTACGTAAGCTTAAAACTCCATTATAAACCTAATGAATTCGTACGAGTCCTTTGAACGTCGTACGTCAACTTAGGACATCTTACGACTCTTTATGCCACATTAGCAACTCGAAAAGCATGTTACTATAATGTTGGACACCTGACAACTCCTAAAAACATCTTACATCACCGTACGAAAACATAAAACTCCATAATACGCCTAATGAAATTGTCCGAGTCCTTTGAACATCGTACTACAAGTTAGGACATCTTAAGACTCTGTATGCTATATTAGCACCTTGAAAAGCACGTTAGTATATCGTAGGACGCCTTAAAACTCCAAAAACACCTTACAACACCGTACGAAACCTCCAAACTACATAATAAACCGAATGTAATCGCCCTAGTACTTTGAACATAGTACGACAATTAAGAACTTGATACGACTCTGTATGCCATATTAGCACCTTGAAAAGCACGTTAGTATAACTTAGGACGACTTAAAATTCTTAACAACACCTTACAACACCGTACAAAACCTTAAAACTCTATAATAAACCTGATGAATTCGTACGAGTCCTTTGAACATCGTACGACAACTTAGGACATCTTACGACTATTTATGCCACATTAGCAACGCGAAAAGCATGTTACTATAATGTTGGACACCTGACAACTCCTAAAAACATCTTACATCACCGTACGAAAACATAAAACTCCATAATACGCCTAATGAATTTGTCCGAGTCCTTTGAACATCGTACTACAAGTTAGGACATCTTAAGACTCTGTATGCTATATTAGCACCTTGAAAAGCACGTTAGTATATCGTAGGACGCCTTAAAACTCCAAAAACACCTTACAACACCGTACGAAACCTCCAAACTACATAATAAACCGAATGTAATCGCCCTAGTACTTTGAACATAGTACGACAATTAAGAACTTGATACGACTCTGTATGCCATATTAGCACCTTGAAAAGCACGTTAGTATAACTTAGGACGACTTAAAATTCTTAACAACACCTTACAACACCGTACAAAACCTTAAAACTCTATAATAAACCTGATGAATTCGTACGAGTCCTTTGAACATCGTACGACAACTTAGGACATCTTACGACTATTTATGCCACATTAGCAACTCGAAAAGCATGTTAGTATAATGTTGGACGCCTTACAGCTCCTAAAAACACCTTACATCACCGTACGAAAACATAAAACTCCATAATACGCCTAATGAATTTGTCCGAGTCCTTTGAACATCGTACTACAAGTTAGGACATCTTAAGACTCAGTATGCTATATTAGCACCTTGAAAAGCACGTTAGTATATCGTAGGACGCCTTAAAACTCCAAACAACACCTGACAACACCGTACGAAACCTCAAAACTACATAATAAACCGAATGAAATCGCCCTAGTCCTTTGAACATAGTACGACAATTAAGAACTTGTTACGACTCTGTATGCCATATTAGCACCTTGAAAAGCACGTTAGTATAACTTAGGACGACTTAAAACTCTTAACAACACCTTACAACACCGTACAAAACCTTAAAACACCATAATAAACCTAATAAATTGGTCCGAGTCATTTAAACATTGTACGACAACATAGAATATCTTACGACTCTGTATACCACATTAGCACCTTGAAAAGCTTGTTAGTATAATATACGACACCTCAAAAGTCCTAACTACACCTTACAATACCGTACGTAAGCTTAAAACACCATAATAAACCTAATGAATTCGTACGAGTCCTTTGAACGTCGTACGTCAACTTAGGACATCTTACGACTCTTTATGCCACATTAGCAACTCGAAAAGCATGTTTGTATAATGTAGGATGCCTTACAGATCCTAAAAACACCTTACAACACCGTACGAAACCTTAAAACTCCTTAATAAACCTAATGAATTCGTACGAGTCCTTTGAACATCGTACGACAACTTAGGACATCTTACGACTATTTATGCCACATTAGCAACGCGAAAAGCATGTTAGTATAATGTTGGACGCCTGACAACTCCTAAAAACATCTTACATCTCCGTACGAAAACATAAAACTCCATAATACGCCTAATGAATTTGTCCGAGTCCTTTGAACATCGTACAACAAGTTAGGACATCTTAAGACTCTGTATGCTATATTAGCACCTTGAAAAGCACGTTAGTATATCGTAGGACGCCTTAAAACTCCAAACAGCACCTTAAACACCGTACGAAACCTCCAAACTACATAATAAACCGAATGAAATCGCCCTAGTACTTTGAACATAGTACGACAATTAAGAACTTGATACGACTCTGTATGCCATATTAGCACCTTGAAAAGCACGTTAGTATAACTTAGGACGACTTAAAACTCTTAACAACACCTTACAACACCGTACAAAACCTTAAAACTCCATAATAAACTTGATGAATTCGTACGAGTCCTTTGAACATCGTACGACAACTTAGGACATCTTACGACTATTTATGCCACATTAGCAACTCGAAAAGCATGTTAGTATAATGTTGGACGCCTTACAGCTCCTAAAAACACCTTACATCACCGTACGTAAACATAAAACTCCATAATACGCCTAATGAATTTGTCCGAGTCCTTTGAACATCGTACTACAAGTTAGGACATCTTAAGACTCAGTATGCTATATTAGCACCTTGAAAAGCACGTTAGTATATCGTAGGACGCCTTAAAACTCCAAACAACACCTTACAACACCGTACGAAACCTCAAAACTACATAATAAACCGAATGAAATCGCCCTAGTCCTTTGAACATAGTACGACAATTAAGAACTTGTTACGACTCTGTATGCCATATTAGCACCTTGAAAAGCACGTTAGTATAACTTAGGACGACTTAAAACTCTTAACAACACCTTACAACACCGTACAAAACCTTAAAACTCCATAATAAACGTAATGAATTGGTCCCAGTCATTTAAACATTGTACGACAACATAGAATATCTTACGACTCTGTATACCACTTTAGCACCTTGAAAAGCTTGTTAGTATAATATACGACACCTCAAAAGTCCTAATTACACCTTACAATACCGTACGTAAGCTTAAAACTCCATAATAAACCTAATGAATTCGTACGAGTCCTTTTAACGTCGTACGTCAACTTAGGACATCTTACGACTCTTTATGCCACATTAGCAACTCGAAAAGCATGATAGTATAATGTAGGATGCCTTACAGATCCTAAAAGCACCTTACAACACCGTACGAAACCTTAAAACTCCATAATAAACCTAATGAATTCGTACGAGTCCTTTGAACATCGTACGACAACTTAGGACATCTTACGACTATTTATGCCACATTAGCAACGCGAAAAGCATGTTAGTATAATGTTGGACGCCTGACAACTCCTAAAAACATCTTACATCACCGTACGAAAACATAAAACTCCATAATACGCCTAATGAATTTGTCCGAGTCCTTTGAACATCGTACTACAAGTTAGGACATCTTAAGACTCAGTATGCTATATTAGCACCTTGAAAAGCACGTTAGTATATCGTAGGACGCCTTAAAACTCCAAACAACACCTGACAACACCGTACGAAACCTCAAAACTACATAATAAACCGAATGAAATCGCCCTAGTCCTTTGAACATAGTACGACAATTAAGAACTTGTTACGACTCTGTATGCCATATTAGCACCTTGAAAAGCACGTTAGTATAACTTAGGACGACTTAAAACTCTTAACAACACCTTACAACACCGTACAAAACCTTAAAACTCCATAATAAACGTAATGAATTGGTCCCAGTCATTTAAACATTGTACGACAACATAGAATATCTTACGACTCTGTATACCACTTTAGCACCTTGAAAAGCTTGTTAGTATAATATACGACACCTCAAAAGTCCTAATTACACCTTACAATACCGTACGTAAGCTTAAAACTCCATAATAAACCTAATGAATTCGTACGAGTCCTTTTAACGTCGTACGTCAACTTAGGACATCTTACGACTCTTTATGCCACATTAGCAACTCGAAAAGCATGATAGTATAATGTAGGATGCCTTACAGATCCTAAAAGCACCTTACAACACCGTACGAAACCTTAAAACTCCATAATAAACCTAATGAATTCGTACGAGTCCTTTGAACATCGTACGACAACTTAGGACATCTTACGACTATTTATGCCACATTAGCAACGCGAAAAGCATGTTAGTATAATGTTGGACGCCTGACAACTCCTAAAAACATCTTACATCACCGTACGAAAACATAAAACTCCATAATACGCCTAATGAATTTGTCCGAGTCCTTTGAACATCGTACTACAAGTTAGGACATCTTAAGACTCAGTATGCTATATTAGCACCTTGAAAAGCACGTTAGTATATCGTAGGACGCCTTAAAACTCCAAACAACACCTGACAACACCGTACGAAACCTCAAAACTACATAATAAACCGAATGAAATCGCCCTAGTCCTTTGAACATAGTACGACAATTAAGAACTTGTTACGACTCTGTATGCCATATTAGCACCTTGAAAAGCACGTTAGTATAACTTAGGACGACTTAAAACTCTTAACAACACCTTACAACACCGTACAAAACCTTAAAACACCATAATAAACCTAATAAATTGGTCCGAGTCATTTAAACATTGTACGACAACATAGAATATCTTACGACTCTGTATACCACATTAGCACCTTGAAAAGCTTGTTAGTATAATATACGACACCTCAAAAGTCCTAACTACACCTTACAATACCGTACGTAAGCTTAAAACACCATAATAAACCTAATGAATTCGTACGAGTCCTTTGAACGTCGTACGTCAACTTAGGACATCTTACGACTCTTTATGCCACATTAGCAACTCGAAAAGCATGTTTGTATAATGTAGGATGCCTTACAGATCCTAAAAACACCTTACAACACCGTACGAAACCTTAAAACTCCTTAATAAACCTAATGAATTCGTACGAGTCCTTTGAACATCGTACGACAACTTAGGACATCTTACGACTATTTATGCCACATTAGCAACGCGAAAAGCATGTTAGTATAATGTTGGACGCCTGACAACTCCTAAAAACATCTTACATCTCCGTACGAAAACATAAAACTCCATAATACGCCTAATGAATTTGTCCGAGTCCTTTGAACATCGTACAACAAGTTAGGACATCTTAAGACTCTGTATGCTATATTAGCACCTTGAAAAGCACGTTAGTATATCGTAGGACGCCTTAAAACTCCAAACAGCACCTTAAACACCGTACGAAACCTCCAAACTACATAATAAACCGAATGAAATCGCCCTAGTACTTTGAACATAGTACGACAATTAAGAACTTGATACGACTCTGTATGCCATATTAGCACCTTGAAAAGCACGTTAGTATAACTTAGGACGACTTAAAACTCTTAACAACACCTTACAACACCGTACAAAACCTTAAAACTCCATAATAAACCTGATGAATTCGTACGAGTCCTTTGAACATCGTACGACAACTTAGGACATCTTACGACTATTTATGCCACATTAGCAACTCGAAAAGCATGTTAGTATAATGTTGGACGCCTTACAGCTCCTAAAAACACCTTACATCACCGTACGTAAACATAAAACTCCATAATACGCCTAATGAATTTGTCCGAGTCCTTTGAACATCGTACTACAAGTTAGGACATCTTAAGACTCAGTATGCTATATTAGCACCTTGAAAAGCACGTTAGTATATCGTAGGACGCCTTAAAACTCCAAACAACACCTTACAACACCGTACGAAACCTCAAAACTACATAATAAACCGAATGAAATCGCCCTAGTCCTTTGAACATAGTACGACAATTAAGAACTTGTTACGACTCTGTATGCCATATTAGCACCTTGAAAAGCACGTTAGTATAACTTAGGACGACTTAAAACTCTTAACAACACCTTACAACACCGTACAAAACCTTAAAACTCCATAATAAACGTAATGAATTGGTCCCAGTCATTTAAACATTGTACGACAACATAGAATATCTTACGACTCTGTATACCACTTTAGCACCTTGAAAAGCTTGTTAGTATAATATACGACACCTCAAAAGTCCTAATTACACCTTACAATACCGTACGTAAGCTTAAAACTCCATAATAAACCTAATGAATTCGTACGAGTCCTTTTAACGTCGTACGTCAACTTAGGACATCTTACGACTCTTTATGCCACATTAGCAACTCGAAAAGCATGATAGTATAATGTAGGATGCCTTACAGATCCTAAAAGCACCTTACAACACCGTACGAAACCTTAAAACTCCATAGTAAACCTAATGAATTCGTACGAGTCCTTTGAACATCGTACGACAACTTAGGACATCTTACGACTATTTATGCCACATTAGCAACGCGAAAAGCATGTTAGTATAATGTTGGACGCCTGACAACTCCTAAAAACATCTTACATCACCGTACGAAAACATAAAACTCCATAATACGCCTAATGAATTTGTCCGAGTCCTTTGAACATCGTACTACAAGTTAGGACATCTTAAGACTCTGTATGCTATATTAGCACCTTGAAAAGCACGTTAGTATATCGTAGGACGCCTTAAAACTCCAAACAACACCTTACAACACCGTACGAAACCTCCAAACTACATAATAAACCGAATGAAATCGCCCTAGTACTTTGAACATAGTACGACAATTAAGAACTTGATACGACTCTGTATGCCATATTAGCACCTTGAAAAGCACGTTAGTATAACTTAGGACGACTTAAAACTCTTAACAACACCTTACAACACCGTACAAAACCTTAAAACTCCATAATAAACCTGATGAATTCGTACGAGTCCTTTGAACATCGTACGACAACTTAGGACATCTTACGACTATTTATGCCACATTAGCAACGCGAAAAGCATGTTAGTATAATGTTGGACGCCTGACAGCTCCTAAAAACATCTTACATCTCCGTACGAAAACATAAAACTCCATAATACGCCTAATGAATTTGTCCGAGTCCTTTGAACATCGTACAACAAGTTAGGACATCTTAAGACTCTGTATGCTATATTAGCACCTTTAAAAGCACGTTAGTATATCGTAGGACGCCTTAAAACTCCAAACAACACCTTACAACACCGTACGAAACCTCAAAACTACATAATAAACCGAATGAAATCGCCCTAGTCCTTTGAACATAGTAAGACAATTAAGAACTTGTTACGACTCTGTATGCCATATTAGCACCTTGAAAAGCACGTTAGTATAACTTAGGACGACTTAAAACTCTTAACAACAACTTACAACACCGTACAAAACCTTAAAACTCCATAATAAACCTAATGAATTGGTCCGAGTCATTTAAACATTGTACGACAACATAGAATATCTTACGTCTCTGTATACCACATTAGCACCTTGAAAAGCTTGTTAGTATAATATACGACACCTCAAAAGTCCTAATTACACCTTACAATACCGTACGTAAGCTTAAAACTCCATAATAAACCTAATGAATTCGTACGAGTCCTTTTAACGTCGTACGTCAACTTAGGACATCTTACGACTCTTTATGCCACATTAGCAACTCGAAAAGCATGATAGTATAATGTAGGATGCCTTACAGATCCTAAAAGCACCTTACAACACCGTACGAAACCTTAAAACTCCATAATAAACCTAATGAATTCGTACGAGTCCTTTGAACATCGTACGACAACTTAGGACATCTTACGACTATTTATGCCACATTAGCAACAAGAAAAGCATGTTAGTATAATGTTGGACGCCTGACAACTCCTAAAAACATCTTACATCACCGTACGAAAACATAAAACTCCATAATACGCCTAATGAATTTGTCCGAGTCCTTTGAACATCGTACTACAAGTTAGGACATCTTAAGACTCTGTATGCTATATTAGCACCTTGAAAAGCACGTTAGTATATCGTAGGACGCCTTAAAACTCCAAACAACACCTTACAACACCGTACGAAACCTCCAAACTACATAATAAACCGAATGAAATCGCCCTAGTACTTTGAACATAGTACGACAATTAAGAACTTGATACGACTCTGTATGCCATATTAGCACCTTGAAAAGCACGTTAGTATAACTTAGGACGACTTAAAACTCTTAACAACACCTTACAACACCGTACAAAACCTTAAAACTCCATAATAAACCTGATGAATTCGTACGAGTCCTTTGAACATCGTACGACAACTTAGGACATCTTACGACTATTTATGCCACATTAGCAACTCGAAAAGCATGTTAGTATAATGTTGGACGCCTTACAGCTCCTAAAAACACCTTACATCACCGTACGTAAACATAAAACTCCATAATACGCCTAATGACTTTGTCCGAGTCCTTTGAACATCGTACTACAAGTTAGGACATCTTAAGACTCAGTATGCTATATTAGCACCTTGAAAAGCACGTTAGTATATCGTAGGACGCCTTAAAACTCCAAACAACACCTTACAACACCGTACGAAACCTCAAAACTACATAATAAACCGAATGAAATCGCCCTAGTCCTTTGAACATAGTACGACAATTAAGAACTTGTTACGACTCTGTATGCCATATTAGCACCTTGAAAAGCACGTTAGTATAACTTAGGACGACTTAAAACTCTTAACAACACCTTACAACACCGTACAAAACCTTAAAACTCCATAATAAACGTAATGAATTGGTCCCAGTCATTTAAACATTGTACGACAACATAGAATATCTTACGACTCTGTATACCACTTTAGCACCTTGAAAAGCTTGTTAGTATAACATACGACACCTCAAAAGTCCTAACTACACCTTACAATACCGTACGTAAGCTTAAAACACCATAATAAACCTAATGAATTCGTACGAGTCCTTTGAACGTCGTACGTCAACTTAGGACATCTTACGACTCTTTATGCCACTTTAGCAACTCGAAAAGCATGTTTGTATAATGTAGGATGCCTTACAGATCCTAAAAACACCTTACAACACCGTACGAAACCTTAAAACTCCTTAATAAACCTAATGAATTCGTACGAGTCCTTTGAACATCGTACGACAACTTAGGACATCTTACGACTATTTATGCCACATTAGCAACGCGAAAAGCATGTTAGTATAATGTTGGACGCCTGACAACTCCTAAAAACATCTTACATCTCCGTACGAAAACATAAAACTCCATAATACGCCTAATGAATCTGTCCGAGTCCTTTGAACATCGTACAACAAGTTAGGACATCTTAAGACTCTGTATGCTATATTAGCACCTTTAAAAGCACGTTAGTATATCGTAGGACGCCTTAAAACTCCAAACAACACCTTACAACACCGTACGAAACCTCAAAACTACATAATAAACCGAATGAAATCGCCCTAGTCCTTTGAACATAGTAAGACAATTAAGAACTTGTTACGACTCTGTATGCTATATTAGCACCTTGAAAAGCACGTTAGTATAACTTAGGACGACTTAAAACTCTTAACAACAACTTACAACACCGTACAAAACCTTAAAACTCCATAATAAACTTAATGAATTGGTCCGAGTCATTTAAACATTGTACGACAACATAGAATATCTTACGTCTCTGTATACCACATTAGCACCTTGAAAAGCTTGTTAGTATAATATACGACACCTCAAAAGTCCTAATTACACCTTACAATACCGTACGTAAGCTTAAAACTCCATAATAAACCTAATGAATTCGTACGAGTCCTTTTAACGTCGTACGTCAACTTAGGACATCTTACGACTCTTTATGCCACATTAGCAACTCGAAAAGCATGATAGTATAATGTAGGATGCCTTACAGATCCTAAAAGCACCTTACAACACCGTACGAAACCTTAAAACTCCATAATAAACCTAATGAATTCGTACGAGTCCTTTGAACATCGTACGACAACTTAGGACATCTTACGACTATTTATGCCACATTAGCAACGCGAAAAGCATGTTAGTATAATGTTGGACGCCTGACAACTCCTAAAAACATCTTACATCACCGTACGAAAACATAAAACTCCATAATACGCCTAATGAATTTGTCCGAGTCCTTTGAACATCGTACTACAAGTTAGGACATCTTAAGACTCTGTATGCTATATTAGCACCTTGAAAAGCACGTTAGTATATCGTAGGACGCCTTAAAACTCCAAACAACACCTTACAACACCGTACGAAACCTCCAAACTACATAATAAACCGAATGAAATCGCCCTAGTACTTTGAACATAGTACGACAATTAAGAACTTGATACGACTTTGTATGCCATATTAGCACCTTGAAAAGCACGTTAGTATAACTTAGGACGACTTAAAACTCTTAACAACACCTTACAACACCGTACAAAACCTTAAAACTCCATAATAAACCTGATGAATTCGTACGAGTCCTTTGAACATCGTACGACAACTTAGGACATCTTACGACTATTTATGCCACATTAGCAACTCGAAAAGCATGTTAGTATAATGTTGGACGCCTTACAGCTCCTAAAAACACCTTACATCACCGTACGTAAACATAAAACTCCATAATACCGCTAATGAATTTGTCCGAGTCCTTTGAACATCGTACTACAAGGTAGGACATCTTAAGACTCAGTATGCTATATTAGCACCTTGAAAAGCACGTTAGTATATCGTAGGACGCCTTAAAACTCCAAACAACACCTTACAACACCGTACGAAACCTCAAAACTACATAATAAACCGAATGAAATCGCCCTAGTCCTTTGAACATAGTACGACAATTAAGAACTTGTTACGACTCTGTATGCCATATTAGCACCTTGAAAAGCACGTTAGTATAACTTAGGACGACTTAAAACTCTTAACAACACCTTACAACACCGTACAAAACCTTAAAACTCCATAATAAACGTAATGAATTGGTCCCAGTCATTTAAACATTGTACGACAACATAGAATATCTTACGACTCTGTATACCACTTTAGCACCTTGAAAAGCTTGTTAGTATAATATACGACACCTCAAAAGTCCTAACTACACCTTACAATACCGTACGTAAGCTTAAAACTCCATAATAAACCTAATAAATTCGTACGAGTCCTTTGAACGTCGTACGTCAACTTAGGACATCTTACGACTCTTTATGCCTGATTAGCAACTCGAAAAGCATGTTTGTATAATGTAGGATGCCTTACAGATCCTAAAAACACCTTACAACACCGTACGAAACCTTAAAACTCTATAATAAACCTAATGAATTCGTACGAGTCCTTTGAACATCGTACGACAACTTAGGACATCTTACGACTATTTATGCCACATTAGCAACGCGAAAAGCATGTTAGTATAATGTTGGACGCCTGACAACTCCTAAAAACATCTTACATCTCCGTACGAAAACATAAAACTCCATAATACGCCTAATGAATTTGTCCGAGTCCTTTGAACATCGTACAACAAGTTAGGACATCTTAAGACTCTGTATGCTATATTAGCACCTTTAAAAGCACGTTAGTATATCGTAGGACGCCTTAAAACTCCAAACAACACCTTACAACACCGTACGAAACCTCAAAACTACATAATAAACCGAATGAAATCGCCCTAGTCCTTTGAACATAGTAAGACAATTAAGAACTTGTTACGACTCTGTATGCCATATTAGCACCTTGAAAAGCACGTTAGTATAACTTAGGACGACTTAAAACTCTTAACAACAACTTACAACACCGTACAAAACCTTAAAACTCCATAATAAACCTAATGAATTGGTCCGAGTCATTTAAACATTGTACGACAACATTGAATATCTTACGACTCTGTATACCACATTAACACCTTGAAAAGCTTGTTAGTATAATATACGACACCTCAAAAGTCCTAACTACACCTTACAATACCGTACGTAAGCTTAAAACACCATAATAAACCTAATGAATTCGTACGAGTCCTTTGAACGTCGTACGTCAACTTAGGACATCTTACGACTCTTTATGCCACATTAGCAACTCGAAAAGCATGTTTGTATAATGTAGGATGCCTTACAGATCCTAAAAACACCTTACAACACCGTACGAAACCTTAAAACTCCTTAATAAACCTAATGAATTCGTACGAGTCCTTTGTACATCGTACGACAACTTAGGACATCTTACGACTATTTATGCCACATTAGCAACTCGAAAAGCATGTTAGTATAATGTTGGACGCCTTACAGCTCCTAAAAACACCTTACATCACCGTACGTAAACATAAAACTCCATAATACGCCTAATGAATTTGTCCGAGTCCTTTGAACATCGTACTACAAGTTAGGACATCTTAAGACTCAGTATGCTATATTAGCACCTTGAAAAGCACGTTAGTATATCGTAGGACGCCTTAAAACTCCAAACAACACCTTACAACACCGTACGAAACCTCAAAACTACATAATAAACCGAATGAAATCGCCCTAGTCCTTTGAACATAGTACGACAATTAAGAACTTGTTACGACTCTGTATGCCATATTAGCACCTTGAAAAGCACGTTAGTATAACTTAGGACGACTTAAAACTCTTAACAACACCTTACAACACCGTACAAAACCTTAAAACTCCATAATAAACGTAATGAATTGGTCCCAGTCATTTAAACATTGTACGACAACATAGAATATCTTACGACTCTGTATACCACTTTAGCACCTTGAAAAGCTTGTTAGTATAACATACGACACCTCAAAAGTCCTAACTACACCTTACAATATCGTACGTAAGCTTAAAACACCATAATAAACCTAATGAATTCGTACGAGTCCTTTGAACGTCGTACGTCAACTTAGGACATCTTACGACTCTTTATGCCACTTTAGCAACTCGAAAAGCATGTTTGTATAATGTAGGATGCCTTACAGATCCTAAAAACACCTTACAACACCGTACGAAACCTTAAAACTCCTTAATAAACCTAATGAATTCGTACGAGTCCTTTGTACATCGTACGACAACTTAGGACATCTTACGACTATTTATGCCACATTAGCAACTCGAAAAGCATGTTAGTATAATGTTGGACGCCTTACAGCTCCTAAAAACACCTTACATCACCGTATGTAAACATAAAACTCCATAATACGCCTAATGAATTTGTCCGAGTCCTTTGAACATCGTACTACAAGTTAGGACATCTTAAGACTCAGTATGCTATATTAGCACCTTGAAAAGCACGTTAGTATATCGTAGGACGCCTTAAAACTCCAAACAACACCTTACAACACCGTACGAAACCTCAAAACTACATAATAAACCGAATGAAATCGCCCTAGTCCTTTGAACATAGTACGACAATTAAGAACTTGTTACGACTCTGTATGCCATATTAGCACATTGAAAAGCACGTTAGTATAACTTAGGACGACTTAAAACTCTTAACAACAACTTACAACACCGTACAAAACCTTAAAACTCCATAATAAACCTAATGAATTGGTCCGAGTCATTTAAACATTGTACGACAACATAGAATATCTTACGTCTCTGTATACCACATTAGCACCTTGAAAAGCTTGTTAGTATAATATACGACACCTCAAAAGTCCTAACTACACCTTACAATACCGTACGTAAGCTTAAAACTCCATAATAAACCTAATGAATTCGTACGAGACCTTTTAACGTCGTACGTCAACTTAGGACATCTTACGACTCTTTATGCCACATTAGCAACTCGAAAAGCATGATAGTATAATGTAGGATGCCTTACAGATCCTAAAAGCACCTTACAACACCGTACGAAACCTTAAAACTCCATAATAAACCTAATGAATTCGTACGAGTCCTTTGAACATCGTACGACAACTTAGGACATCTTACAACTATTTATGCCACATTAGCAACGCGAAAAGCATTGTTAGTATAATGTTGGACGCCTGACAACTCCTAAAAACATCTTACATCACCGTACGAAAACATAAAACTCCATAATACGCCTAATGAATTTGTCCGAGTCCTTTGAACATCGTACTACAAGTTAGGACATCTTAAGACTCTGTATGCTATATTAGCACCTTGAAAAGCACGTTAGTATATCGTAGGACGCCTTAAAACTCCAAACAACACCTTACAACACCGTACGAAACCTCCAAACTACATAATAAACCGAATGAAATCGCCCTAGTACTTTGAACATAGTACGACAATTAAGAACTTGATACGACTCTGTATGCCATATTAGCACCTTGAAAAGCACGTTAGTATAACTTAGGACAACTTAAAACTCTTAACAACACCTTACAACACCGTACAAAACCTTAAAACTCCATAATAAACCTGATGAATTCGTACGAGTCCTTTGAACATCGTACGACAACTTAGGACATCTTACGACTATTTATGCCACATTAGCAACTCGAAAAGCATGTTAGTATAATGTTGGACGCCTTACAGCTCCTAAAAACACCTTACATCACCGTATGTAAACATAAAACTCCATAATACGCCTAATGAATTTGTCCGAGTCCTTTGAACATCGTACTACAAGTTAGGACATCTTAAGACTCAGTATGCTATATTAGCACCTTGAAAAGCACGTTAGTATATCGTAGGACGCCTTAAAACTCCAAACAACACCTTACAACACCGTACGAAACCTCAAAACTACATAATAAACCGAATGAAATCGCCCTAGTCCTTTGAACATAGTACGACAATTAAGAACTTGTTACGACTCTGTATGCCATATTAGCACATTGAAAAGCACGTTAGTATAACTTAGGACGACTTAAAACTCTTAACAACAACTTACAACACCGTACAAAACCTTAAAACTCCATAATAAACCTAATGAATTGGTCCGAGTCATTTAAACATTGTACGACAACATAGAATATCTTACGTCTCTGTATACCACATTAGCACCTTGAAAAGCTTGTTAGTATAATATACGACACCTCAAAAGTCCTAACTACACCTTACAATACCGTACGTAAGCTTAAAACTCCATAATAAACCTAATGAATTCGTACGAGTCCTTTTAACGTCGTACGTCAACTTAGGACATCTTACGACTCTTTATGCCACATTAGCAACTCGAAAAGCATGATAGTATAATGTAGGATGCCTTACAGATCCTAAAAGCACCTTACAACACCGTACGAAACCTTAAAACTCCATAATAAACCTAATGAATTCGTACGAGTCCTTTGAACATCGTACGACAACTTAGGACATCTTACAACTATTTATGCCACATTAGCAACGCGAAAAGCATTGTTAGTATAATGTTGGACGCCTGACAACTCCTAAAAACATCTTACATCACCGTACGAAAACATAAAACTCCATAATACGCCTAATGAATTTGTCCGAGTCCTTTGAACATCGTACTACAAGTTAGGACATCTTAAGACTCTGTATGCTATATTAGCACCTTGAAAAGCACGTTAGTATATCGTAGGACGCCTTAAAACTCCAAACAACACCTTACAACACCGTACGAAACCTCCAAACTACATAATAAACCGAATGAAATCGCCCTAGTACTTTGAACATAGTACGACAATTAAGAACTTGATACGACTCTGTATGCCATATTAGCACCTTGAAAAGCACGTTAGTATAACTTAGGACGACTTAAAACTCTTAACAACACCTTACAACACCGTACAAAACCTTAAAACTCCATAATAAACCTGATGAATTCGTACGAGTCCTTTGAACATCGTACGACAACTTAGGACATCTTACGACTATTTATGCCACATTAGCAACTCGAAAAGCATGTTAGTATAATGTTGGACGCCTTACAGCTCCTAAAAACACCTTACATCACCGTATGTAAACATAAAACTCCATAATACGCCTAATGAATTTGTCCGAGTCCTTTGAACATCGTACTACAAGTTAGGACATCTTAAGACTCAGTATGCTATATTAGCACCTTGAAAAGCACGTTAGTATATCGTAGGACGCCTTAAAACTCCAAACAACACCTTACAACACCGTACGAAACCTCAAAACTACATAATAAACCGAATGAAATCGCCCTAGTCCTTTGAACATAGTACGACAATTAAGAACTTGTTACGACTCTGTATGCCATATTAGCACATTGAAAAGCACGTTAGTATAACTTAGGACGACTTAAAACTCTTAACAACAACTTACAACACCGTACAAAACCTTAAAACTCCATAATAAACCTAATGAATTGGTCCGAGTCATTTAAACATTGTACGACAACATAGAATATCTTACGTCTCTGTATACCACATTAGCACCTTGAAAAGCTTGTTAGTATAATATACGACACCTCAAAAGTCCTAACTACACCTTACAATACCGTACGTAAGCTTAAAACTCCATAATAAACCTAATGAATTCGTACGAGTCCTTTTAACGTCGTACGTCAACTTAGGACATCTTACGACTCTTTATGCCACATTAAAAACTCGAAAAGCATGATAGTATAATGTAGGATGCCTTACAGATCCTAAAAGCACCTTACAACACCGTACGAAACCTTAAAACTCCATAATAAACCTAATGAATTCGTACGAGTCCTTTGAGCATCGTACGACAACTTAGGACATCTTACAACTATTTATGCCACATTAGCAACGCGAAAAGCATTGTTAGTATAATGTTGGACGCCTGACAACTCCTAAAAACGTCTTACATCACCGTACGAAAACATAAAACTCCATAATACGCCTAATGAATTTGTCCGAGTCCTTTGAACATCGTACTACAAGTTAGGACATCTTAAGACTCTGTATGCTATATTAGCACCTTGAAAAGCACGTTAGTATATCGTAGGACGCCTTAAAACTCCAAACAACACCTTACAACACCGTACGAAACCTCCAAACTACATAATAAACCGAATGAAATCGCCCTAGTACTTTGAACATAGTACGACAATTAAGAACTTGATACGACTCTGTATGCCATATTAGCACCTTGAAAAGCACGTTAGTATAACTTAGGACGACTTAAAACTCTTAACAACACCTTACAACACCGTACAAAACCTTAAAACTCCATAATAAACCTGATGAATTCGTACGAGTCCTTTGAACATCGTACGACAACTTAGGACATCTTACGACTATTTATGCCACATTAGCAACTCGAAAAGCATGTTAGTATAATGTTGGACGCCTTACAGCTCCTAAAAACACCTTACATCACCGTATGTAAACATAAAACTCCATAATACGCCTAATGAATTTGTCCGAGTCCTTTGAACATCGTACTACAAGTTAGGACATCTTAAGACTCAGTATGCTATATTAGCACCTTGAAAAGCACGTTAGTATATCGTAGGACGCCTTAAAACTCCAAACAACACCTTACAACACCGTACGAAACCTCAAAACTACATAATAAACCGAATGAAATCGCCCTAGTCCTTTGAACATAGTACGACAATTAAGAACTTGTTACGACTCTGTATGCCATATTAGCACATTGAAAAGCACGTTAGTATAACTTAGGACGACTTAAAACTCTTAACAACAACTTACAACACCGTACAAAACCTTAAAACTCCATAATAAACCTAATGAATTGGTCCGAGTCATTTAAACATTGTACGACAACATAGAATATCTTACGTCTCTGTATACCACATTAGCACCTTGAAAAGCTTGTTAGTATAATATACGACACCTCAAAAGTCCTAACTACACCTTACAATACCGTACGTAAGCTTAAAACTCCATAATAAACCTAATGAATTCGTACGAGTCCTTTTAACGTCGTACGTCAACTTAGGACATCTTACGACTCTTTATGCCACATTAGCAACTCGAAAAGCATGATAGTATAATGTAGGATGCCTTACAGATCCTAAAAGCACCTTACAACACCGTACGAAACCTTAAAACTCCATAATAAACCTAATGAATTCGTACGAGTCCTTTGAACATCGTACGACAACTTAGGACATCTTACAACTATTTATGCCACATTAGCAACGCGAAAAGCATTGTTAGTATAATGTTGGACGCCTGACAACTCCTAAAAACATCTTACATCACCGTACGAAAACATAAAACTCCATAATACGCCTAATGAATTTGTCCGAGTCCTTTGAACATCGTACTACAAGTTAGGACATCTTAAGACTCTCTATGCTATATTAGCACCTTGAAAAGCACGTTAGTATATCGTAGGACGCCTTAAAACTCCAAACAACACCTTACAACACCGTACGAAACCTCCAAACTACATAATAAACCGAATGAAATCGCCCTAGTACTTTGAACATAGTACGACAATTAAGAACTTGATACGACTCTGTATGCCATATTAGCACCTTGAAAAGCACGTTAGTATAACTTAGGACGACTTAAAACTCTTAACAACACCTTACAACACCGTACAAAACCTTAAAACTCCATAATAAACCTGATGAATTCGTACGAGTCCTTTGAACATCGTACGACAACTTAGGACATCTTACGACTATTTATGCCACATTAGCAACTCGAAAAGCATGTTAGTATAATGTTGGACGCCTTACAGCTCCTAAAAACACCTTACATCACCGTACGTAAACATAAAACTCCATAATACGCCTAATGAATTTGTCCGAGTCCTTTGAACATCGTACTACAAGTTAGGACATCTTAAGACTCAGTATGCTATATTAGCACCTTGAAAAGCACGTTAGTATATCGTAGGACGCCTTAAAACTCCAAACAACACCTTACAACACCGTACGAAACCTCAAAACTACATAATAAACCGAATGAAATCGCCCTAGTCCTTTGAACATAGTACGACAATTAAGAACTTGTTACGACTCTGTATGCCATATTAACACCTTGAAAAGCACGTTAGTATAACTTAGGACGACTTAAAACTCTTAACAACAACTTACAACACCGTACAAAACCTTAAAACTCCATAATAAACCTAATGAATTGGTCCGAGTCATTTAAACATTGTACGACAACATAGAATATCTTACGTCTCTGTATACCACATTAGCACCTTGAAAAGCTTGTTAGTATAATATACGACACCTCAAAAGTCCTAACTACACCTTACAATACCGTACGTAAGCTTAAAACTCCATAATAAACCTAATGAATTCGTACGAGTCCTTTTAACGTCGTACGTCAACTTAGGACATCTTACGACTCTTTATGCCACATTAGCAACTCGAAAAGCATGATAGTATAATGTAGGATGCCTTACAGATCCTAAA
Source organism: Tagetes erecta (assembly GCA_030867185.1). NCBI lineage: Eukaryota > Viridiplantae > Streptophyta > Magnoliopsida > Asterales > Asteraceae > Tagetes > Tagetes erecta. The sequence goes on from CM061487.1 coordinate 23,458,228, forward strand.
AGCACCTTACAACACCGTACGAAACCTGAAAACTCCATAATAAACCTAATGAATTCGTACGAGTCCTTTGAACATCGTATGACAACTTAGAACATCTTACGACTATTTATGCCACATTAGCAACACGAAAAGCATGTTAGTATAATGTTGGACGCCTGACAACTCCTAAAAACATCTTACATCACCGTACGAAAACATAAAACTCCATAATACGCCTAATGAATTTGTCCGAGTCCTTTGAACATCGTACTACAAGTTAGTACATCTTAAGACTCAGTATGCTATATTAGCACCTTGAAAAGCACGTTAGTATATCGTAGGACGCCTTAAAACTCCAAACAACACCTTACAACACCGTACGAAACCTCAAAACTACATAATAAACCGAATGAAATCGCCCTAGTCCTTTGAACATAGTACGACAATTAAGAACTTGTTACGACTCTGTATGCCATATTAGCACCTTGAAAGGCACGTTAGTATAACTTAGGACGACTTAAAACTCTTAACAACACCTTACAACACCGTACAAAACCTTAAAACTCCATAATAAACCTGATGAATTCGTACGAGTCCTTTGAACATCGTACGACAACTTAGGACATCTTACGACTATTTATGCCACATTAGCAACTCGAAAAGCATGTTAGTATAATGTTGGACGCCTTACAGCTCCTAAAAACACCTTACATCACCGTACGTAAACATAAAACTCCATAATACGCCTAATGAATTTGTACGAGTCCTTTGAACATCGTACGACAATTTATGCCACATTAGCAACTCGAAAAGCATGTTAGTATAATGTTGGACGCCTTACAGCTCCTAAAAACACCTTACATCACCGTACGTAAACATAAAACTCCATAATACGCCTAATGAATTTGTCCGAGTCCTTTGAACATCGTACTACAAGTTAGGACATCTTAAGACTCTGTATGCTATATTAGCACCTTGAAAAGCACGTTAGTATATCGTAGGACGCCTTAAAACTCCAAACAACACCTTACAACACCGTACGAAACCTCCAAACTACATAATAAACCGAATGAAATCGCCCTAGTCCTTTGAACATAGTACGACAATTAAGAACTTGTTACGACTCTGTATGCCATATTAGCACCTTGAAAAGCACGTTAGTATAACTTAGGACGACTTAAAACTCTTAACAACACCTTACAACACCGTACAAAACCTTAAAACTCCATAATAAACCTAATGAATTCGTACGAGTCCTTTTAACGTCGTACGTCAACTTAGGACATCTTACGACTCTTTATGCCACATTAGCAACTCGAAAAGCATGATAGTATAATGTAGGATGCCTTACAGATCCTAAAAGCATCTTACAACACCGTACGAAACCTTAAAACTCCATAATAAACCTAATGAATTCGTACGAGTCCTTTGAACATCGTATGACAACTTAGAACATCTTACGACTATTTATGCCACATTAGCAACACGAAAAGCATGTTAGTATAATGTTGGACGCCTGACAACTCCTAAAAACATCTTACATCACCGTACGAAAACATAAAACTCCATAATACGCCTAATGAATTTGTCCGAGTCCTTTGAACATCGTACTACAAGTTAGGACATCTTAAGACTCAGTATGCTATATTAGCACCTTGAAAAGCACGTTAGTATATCGTAGGACGCCTTAAAACTCCAAACAACACCTTACAACACCGTACGAAACCTCAAAACTACATAATAAACCGAATGAAATCGCCCTAGTCCTTTGAACATAGTACGACAATTAAGAACTTGTTACGACTCTGTATGCCATATTAGCACCTTGAAAAGCACGTTAGTATAACTTAGGACGACTTAAAACTCTTAACAACACCTTACAACACCGTACAAAACCTTAAAACTCCATAATAAATCTGATGAATTCGTACGAGTCCTTTGAACATCGTACGACAACTTAGGACATCTTACGACTATTTATGCCACATTAGCAACTCGAAAAGCATGTTAGTATAATGTTGGACGCCTTACAGCTCCTAAAAACACCTTACATCACCGTACGTAAACATAAAACTCCATAATACGCCTAATGAATTTGTCCGAGTCCTTTGAACATCGTACTACAAGTTAGGACATCTTAAGACTCAGTATGCTATATTAGCACCTTGAAAAGCACGTTAGTATATCGTAGGACGCCTTAAAACTCCAAACAACACCTTACAACACCGTACGAAACCTCAAAACTACATAATAAACCGAATGAAATCGCCCTAGTCCTTTGAACATAGTACGACAATTAAGAACTTGTTACGACTCTGTATGCCATATTAGCACCTTGAAAAGCACGTTAGTATAACTTAGGACGACTTAAAATTCTTAACAACACCTTACAACACCGTACAAAACCTTAATACTCCATAATAAACGTAATGAATTGGTCCCAGTCATTTAAACATTGTACGACAACATAGAATATCTTACGTCTCTGTATACCAAATTAGCACCTTGAAAAGCTTGTTAGTATAATATACGACACCTCAAAAGTCCTAACTACACCTTACAATACCGTACGTAAGCTTAAAACTCCATAATAAACCTAATGAATTCGTACGAGTCCTTTTAACGTCGTACGTCAACTTAGGACATCTTACGACTCTTTATGCCACATTAGCAACTCGAAAAGCATGATAGTATAATGTAGGATGCCTTACAGATCCTAAAAGCATCTTACAACACCGTACGAAACCTTAAAACTCCATAATAAACCTAATGAATTCGTACGAGTCCTTTGAACATCGTACGACAACTTAGGACATCTTACAACTATTTATGCCACATTAGCAACGCGAAAAGCATTGTTAGTATAATGTTGGACGCCTGACAACTCCTAAAAACATCTTACATCACCGTACGAAAACATAAAACTCCATAATACGCCTAATGAATTTGTCCGAGTCCTTTGAACATCGTACTACAAGTTAGGACATCTTAAGACTCTGTATGCTATATTAGCACCTTGAAAAGCACGTTAGTATATCGTAGGACGCCTTAAAACTCCAAACAACACCTTACAACACCGTACGAAACCTCCAAACTACATAATAAACCGAATGAAATCGCCCTAGTACTTTGAACATAGTACGACAATTAAGAACTTGATACGACTCTGTATGCCATATTAGCACCTTGAAAAGCACGTTAGTATAACTTAGGACGACTTAAAACTCTTAACAACACCTTACAACACCGTACAAAACCTTAAAACTCCATAATAAACCTGATGAATTCGTACGAGTCCTTTGAACATCGTACGACAATTTATGCCACATTAGCAACTCGAAAAGCATGTTAGTATAATGTTGGACGCCTTACAGCTCCTAAAAACACCTTACATCACCGTACGTAAACATAAAACTCCATAATACGCCTAATGAATTTGTCCGAGTCCTTTGAACATCGTACTACAAGTTAGGACATCTTAAGACTCAGTATGCTATATTAGCACCTTGAAAAGCACGTTAGTATATCGTAGGACGCCTTAAAACTCCAAACAACACCTTACAACACCGTACGAAACCTCAAAACTACATAATAAACCGAATGAAATCGCCCTAGTCCTTTGAACATAGTACGACAATTAAGAACTTGTTACGACTCTGTATGCCATATTAGCACCTTGAAAAGCACGTTAGTATAACTTAGGACGACTTAAAACTCTTAACAACAACTTACAACACCGTACAAAACCTTAAAACTCCATAATAAACCTAATGAATTGGTCCGAGTCATTTAAACATTGTACGACAACATAGAATATCTTACGTCTCTGTATACCACATTAGCACCTTGAAAAGCTTGTTAGTATAATATACGACACCTCAAAAGTCCTAACTACACCTTACAATACCGTACGTAAGCTTAAAACTCCATAATAAACCTAATGAATTCGTACGAGTCCTTTTAACGTCGTACGTCAACTTAGGACATCTTACGACTCTTTATGCCACATTAGCAACTCGAAAAGCATGATAGTATAATGTAGGATGCCTTACAGATCCTAAAAGCATCTTACAACACCGTACGAAACCTTAAAACTCCATAATAAACCTAATGAATTCGTACGAGTCCTTTGAACATCGTACGACAACTTAGGACATCTTACAACTATTTATGCCACATTAGCAACGCGAAAAGCATTGTTAGTATAATGTTGGACGCCTGACAACTCCTAAAAACATCTTACATCACCGTACGAAAACATAAAACTCCATAATACGCCTAATGAATTTGTCCGAGTCCTTTGAACATCGTACTACAAGTTAGGACATCTTAAGACTCTGTATGCTATATTAGCACCTTGAAAAGCACGTTAGTATATCGTAGGACGCCTTAAAACTCCAAACAACACCTTACAACACCGTACGAAACCTCCAAACTACATAATAAACCGAATGAAATCGCCCTAGTACTTTGAACATAGTACGACAATTAAGAACTTGATACGACTCTGTATGCCATATTAGCACCTTGAAAAGCACGTTAGTATAACTTAGGACGACTTAAAACTCTTAACAACACCTTACAACACCGTACAAAACCTTAAAACTCCATAATAAACCTGATGAATTCGTACGAGTCCTTTGAACATCGTACGACAATTTATGCCACATTAGCAACTCGAAAAGCATGTTAGTATAATGTTGGACGCCTTACAGCTCCTAAAAACACCTTACATCACCGTACGTAAACATAAAACTCCATAATACGCCTAATGAATTTGTCCGAGTCCTTTGAACATCGTACTACAAGTTAGGACATCTTAAGACTCAGTATGCTATATTAGCACCTTGAAAAGCACGTTAGTATATCGTAGGACGCCTTAAAACTCCAAACAACACCTTACAACACCGTACGAAACCTCAAAACTACATAATAAACCGAATGAAATTGCCCTAGTCCTTTGAACATAGTACGACAATTAAGAACTTGTTACGACTCTGTATGCCATATTAGCACCTTGAAAAGCACGTTAGTATAACTTAGGACGACTTAAAACTCTTAACAACAACTTACAACACCGTACAAAACCTTAAAACTCCATAATAAACCTAATGAATTGGTCCGAGTCATTTAAACATTGTACGACAACATAGAATATCTTACGTCTCTGTATACCACATTAGCACCTTGAAAAGCTTGTTAGTATAATATACGACACCTCAAAAGTCCTAACTACACCTTACAATACCGTACGTAAGCTTAAAACTCCATAATAAACCTAATGAATTCGTACGAGTCCTTTTAACGTCGTACGTCAACTTAGGACATCTTACGACTCTTTATGCCACATTAGCAACTCGAAAAGCATGATAGTATAATGTAGGATGCCTTACAGATCCTAAAAGCACCTTACAACACCGTACGAAACCTTAAAACTCCATAATAAACCTAATGAATTCGTACGAGTCCTTTGAACATCGTACGACAACTTAGGACATCTTACGACTATTTATGCCACATTAGCAACGCGAAAAGCATGTTAGTATAATGTTGGACGCCTGACAACTCCTAAAAACATCTTACATCACCGTACGAAAACATAAAACTCCATAATACGCCTAATGAATTTGTCCGAGTCCTTTGAACATCGTACTACAAGTTAGGACATCTTAAGACTCTGTATGCTATATTAGCACCTTGAAAAGCACGTTAGTATATCGTAGGACGCCTTAAAACTCCAAACAACACCTTACAACACCGTACGAAACCTCCAAACTACATAATAAACCGAATGAAATCGCCCTAGTACTTTGAACATAGTACGACAATTAAGAACTTGATACGACTCTGTATCCCATATTAGCACCTTGAAAAGCACGTTAGTATAACTTAGGACGACTTAAAACTCTTAACAACACCTTACAACACCGTACAAAACCTTAAAACTCCATAATAAACCTGATGAATTCGTACGAGTCCTTTGAACATCGTACGACAATTTATGCCACATTAGCAACTCGAAAAGCATGTTAGTATAATGTTGGACGCCTTACAGCTCCTAAAAACACCTTACATCACCGTACGTAAACATAAAACTCCATAATACGCCTAATGAATTTGTCCGAGTCCTTTGAACATCGTACTACAAGTTAGGACATCTTAAGACTCAGTATGCTATATTAGCACCTTGAAAAGCACGTTAGTATATCGTAGGACGCCTTAAAACTCCAAACAACACCTTACAACACCGTACGAAACCTCAAAACTACATAATAAACCGAATGAAATCGCCCTAGTCCTTTGAACATAGTACGACAATTAAGAACTTGTTACGACTCTCTATGCCATATTAGCACCTTGAAAAGCACGTTAGTATAACTTAGGACGACTTAAAACTCTTAACAACACCTTACAACACCGTACAAAACCTTAAAACTCCATAATAAACCTAATGAATTGGTCCCAGTCATTTAAACATTGTACGACAACATAGAATATCTTACGTCTCTGTATACCACATTAGCACCTTGAAAAGCTTGTTAGTATAATATACGACACCTCAAAAGTCCTAACTACACCTTACAATACCGTATGTAAGCTTAAAACTCCATAATAAACCTAATGAATTCGTACGAGTCCTTTTAACGTCGTACGTCAACTTAGGACATCTTACGACTCTTTATGCCACATTAGCAACTCGAAAAGCATGATAGTATAATGTAGGATGCCTTACAGATCCTAAAAGCACCTTACAACACCGTACGAAACCTTAAAACTCCATAATAAACCTAATGAATTCGTACGAGTCCTTTGAACATCGTACGACAACTTAGGACATCTTACGACTATTTATGCCACATTAGCAACGCGAAAAGCATGTTAGTATAATGTTGGACGCCTGACAACTCCTAAAAACATCTTACATCACCGTACGAAAACATAAAACTCCATAATACGCCTAATGAATTTGTCCGAGTCCTTTGAACATCGTACTACAAGTTAGGACATCTTAAGACTCTGTATGCTATATTAGCACCTTGAAAAGCACGTTAGTATATCGTAGGACGCCTTAAAACTCCAAACAACACCTTACAACACCGTACGAAACCTCCAAACTACATAATAAACCGAATGAAATCGCCCTAGTACTTTGAACATAGTACGACAATTAAGAACTTGATACGACTCTGTATCCCATATTAGCACCTTGAAAAGCACGTTAGTATAACTTAGGACGACTTAAAACTCTTAACAACACCTTACAACACCGTACAAAACCTTAAAACTCCATAATAAACCTGATGAATTCGTACGAGTCCTTTGAACATCGTACGACAATTTATGCCACATTAGCAACTCGAAAAGCATGTTAGTATAATGTTGGACGCCTTACAGCTCCTAAAAACACCTTACATCACCGTACGTAAACATAAAACTCCATAATACGCCTAATGAATTTGTCCGAGTCCTTTGAACATCGTACTACAAGTTAGGACATCTTAAGACTCAGTATGCTATATTAGCACCTTGAAAAGCACGTTAGTATATCGTAGGACGCCTTAAAACTCCAAACAACACCTTACAACACCGTACGAAACCTCAAAACTACATAATAAACCGAATGAAATCGCCCTAGTCCTTTGAACATAGTACGACAATTAAGAACTTGTTACGACTCTCTATGCCATATTAGCACCTTGAAAAGCACGTTAGTATAACTTAGGACGACTTAAAACTCTTAACAACACCTTACAACACCGTACAAAACCTTAAAACTCCATAATAAACCTAATGAATTGGTCCCAGTCATTTAAACATTGTACGACAACATAGAATATCTTACGTCTCTGTATACCACATTAGCACCTTGAAAAGCTTGTTAGTATAATATACGACACCTCAAAAGTCCTAACTACACCTTACAATACCGTATGTAAGCTTAAAACTCCATAATAAACCTAATGAATTCGTACGAGTCCTTTTAACGTCGTACGTCAACTTAGGACATCTTACGACTCTTTATGCCACATTAGCAACTCGAAAAGCATGATAGTATAATGTAGGATGCCTTACAGATCCTAAAAGCACCTTACAACACCGTACGAAACCTTAAAACTCCATAATAAACCTAATGAATTCGTACGAGTCCTTTGAACATCGTACGACAACTTAGGACATCTTACGACTATTTATGCCACATTAGCAACGCGAAAAGCATGTTAGTATAATGTTGGACGCCTGACAACTCCTAAAAACATCTTACATCACCGTACGAAAACATAAAACTCCATAATACGCCTAATGAATTTGTCCGAGTCCTTTGAACATCGTACTACAAGTTAGGACATCTTAAGACTCTGTATGCTATATTAGCACCTTGAAAAGCACGTTAGTATATCGTAGGACGCCTTAAAACTCCAAACAACACCTTACAACACCGTACGAAACCTCCAAACTACATAATAAACCGAATGAAATCGCCCTAGTACTTTGAACATAGTACGACAATTAAGAACTTGATACGACTCTGTATCCCATATTAGCACCTTGAAAAGCACGTTAGTATAACTTAGGACGACTTAAAACTCTTAACAACACCTTACAACACCGTACAAAACCTTAAAACTCCATAATAAACCTGATGAATTCGTACGAGTCCTTTGAACATCGTACGACAATTTATGCCACATTAGCAACTCGAAAAGCATGTTAGTATAATGTTGGACGCCTTACAGCTCCTAAAAACACCTTACATCACCGTACGTAAACATAAAACTCCATAATACGCCTAATGAATTTGTCCGAGTCCTTTGAACATCGTACTACAAGTTAGGACATCTTAAGACTCAGTATGCTATATTAGCACCTTGAAAAGCACGTTAGTATATCGTAGGACGCCTTAAAACTCCAAACAACACCTTACAACACCGTACGAAACCTCAAAACTACATAATAAACCGAATGAAATCGCCCTAGTCCTTTGAACATAGTACGACAATTAAGAACTTGTTACGACTCTGTATGCCATATTAGCACCTTGAAAAGCACGTTAGTATAACTTAGGACGACTTAAAACTCTTAACAACAACTTACAACACCGTACAAAACCTTAAAACTCCATAATAAACCTAATGAATTGGTCCGAGTCATTTAAACATTGTACGACAACATAGAATATCTTACGTCTCTGTATACCACATTAGCACCTTGAAAAGCTTGTTAGTATAATATACGACACCTCAAAAGTCCTAACTACACCTTACAATACCGTACGTAAGCTTAAAACTCCATAATAAACCTAATGAATTCGTACGAGTCCTTTTAACGTCGTACGTCAACTTAGGACATCTTACGACTCTTTATGCCACATTAGCAACTAGAAAAGCATGATAGTATAATGTAGGATGCCTTACAGATCCTAAAAGCACCTTACAACACCGTACGAAACCTTAAAACTCCATAATAAACCTAATGAATTCGTACGAGTCCTTTGAACATCGTACAACAACTTAGGACATCTTACAACTATTTATGCCACATTAGCAACGCGAAAAGCATTGTTAGTATAATGTTGGACGCCTGACAACTCCTAAAAACATCTTACATCACCGTACGAAAACATAAAACTCCATAATACGCCTAATGAATTTGTCCGAGTCCTTTGAACATCGTACTACAAGTTAGGACATCTTAAGACTCTGTATACTATATTAGCACCTTGAAAAGCACGTTAGTATATCGTAGGACGCCTTAAAACTCCAAACAACACCTTACAACACCGTACGAAACCTCCAAACTACATAATAAACCGAATGAAATCGCCCTAGTACTTTGAACATAGTACGACAATTAAGAACTTGATACGACTCTGTATGCCATATTAGCACCTTGAAAAGCACGTTAGTATAACTTAGGACGACTTAAAACTCTTAACAACACCTTACAACACCGTACAAAACCTTAAAACTCCATAATAAACCTGATGAATTCGTACGAGTCCTTTGAACATCGTACGACAACTTAGGACATCTTACGACTATTTATGCCACATTAGCAACTCGAAAAGCATGTTAGTATAATGTTGGACGCCTTACAGCTCCTAAAAACACCTTACATCACCGTACGTAAACATAAAACTCCATAATACGCCTAATGAATTTGTCCGAGTCCTTTGAACATCGTACTACAAGTTAGGACATCTTAAGACTCAGTATGCTATATTAGCACCTTGAAAAGCACGTTAGTATATCGTAGGACGCCTTAAAACTCCAAACAACACCTTACAACACCGTACGAAACCTCAAAACTACATAATAAACCGAATGAAATCGCCCTAGTCCTTTGAACATAGTACGACAATTAAGAACTTGTTACGACTCTGTATGCCATATTAGCACCTTGAAAAGCACGTTAGTATAACTTAGGACGACTTAAAACTCTTAACAACACCTTACAACACCGTACAAAACCTTAAAACTCCATAATAAACCTAATGAATTGGTCCCAGTCATTTAAACATTGTACGACAACATAGAATATCTTACGTCTCTGTATACCACATTAGCACCTTGAAAAGCTTGTTAGTATAATATACGACACCTCAAAAGTCCTAACTACACCTTACAATACCGTATGTAAGCTTAAAACTCCATAATAAACCTAATGAATTCGTACGAGTCCTTTTAACGTCGTACGTCAACTTAGGACATCTTACGACTCTTTATGCCACATTAGCAACTCGAAAAGCATGATAGTATAATGTAGGATGCCTTACAGATCCTAAAAGCACCTTACAACACCGTACGAAACCTTAAAACTCCATAATAAACCTAATGAATTCGTACGAGTCCTTTGAACATCGTACGACAACTTAGGACATCTTACGACTATTTATGCCACATTAGCAACGCGAAAAGCATGTTAGTATAATGTTGGACGCCTGACAACTCCTAAAAACATCTTACATCACCATACGAAAACATAAAACTCCATAATACGCCTAATGAATTTTCCGAGTCCTTTGAACATCGTACTACAAGTTAGGACATCTTAAGACTCTGTATGCTATATTAGCACCTTGAAAAGCACGTTAGTATATCGTAGGACGCCTTAAAACTCCAAACAACACCTTACAACACCGTACGAAACCTCCAAACTACATAATAAACCGAATGAAATCGCCCTAGTACTTTGAACATAGTACGACAATTAAGAACTTGATACGACTCTGTATGCCATATTAGCACCTTGAAAAGCACGTTAGTATAACTTAGGACGACTTAAAACTCTTAACAACACCTTACAACACCGTACAAAACCTTAAAACTCCATAATAAACCTGATGAATTCGTACGAGTCCTTTGAACATCGTACGACAACTTAGGACATCTTACGACAATTTATGCCACATTAGCAACTCGAAAAGCATGTTAGTATAATGTTGGACGCCTTACAGCTCCTAAAAACACCTTACATCACCGTACGTAAACATAAAACTCCATAATACGCCTAATGAATTTGTCCGAGTCCTTTGAACATCGTACTACAAGTTAGGACATCTTAAGACTCAGTATGCTATATTAGCACCTTGAAAAGCACGTTAGTATATCGTAGGACGCCTTAAAACTCCAAACAACACCTTACAACACCGTACGAAACCTCAAAACTACATAATAAACCGAATGAAATCGCCCTAGTCCTTTGAACATAGTACGACAATTAAGAACTTGTTACGACTCTGTATGCCATATTAGCACCTTGAAAAGCACGTTAGTATAACTTAGGACGACTTAAAACTCTTAACAACACCTTACAACACCGTACAAAACCTTAAAACTCCATAATAAACCTAATGAATTGGTCCCAGTCATTTAAACATTGTACGACAACATAGAATATCTTACGTCTCTGTATACCACATTAGCACCTTGAAAAGCTTGTTAGTATAATATACGACACCTCAAAAGTCCTAACTACACCTTACAATACCGTATGTAAGCTTAAAACTCCATAATAAACCTAATGAATTCGTACGAGTCCTTTTAACGTCGTACGTCAACTTAGGACATCTTACGACTCTTTATGCCACATTAGCAACTCGAAAAGCATGATAGTATAATGTAGGATGCCTTACAGATCCTAAAAGCACCTTACAACACCGTACGAAACCTTAAAACTCCATAATAAACCTAATGAATTCGTACGAGTCCTTTGAACATCGTACGACAACTTAGGACATCTTACGACTATTTATGCCACATTAGCAACGCGAAAAGCATGTTAGTATAATGTTGGACGCCTGACAACTCCTAAAAACATCTTACATCACCGTACGAAAACTTAAAACTCCATAATACGCCTAATGAATTTGTCCGAGTCCTTTGAACATCGTACTACAAGTTAGGACATCTTAAGACTCTGTATGCTATATTAGCACCTTGAAAAGCACGTTAGTATATCGTAGGACGCCTTAAAACTCCAAACAACAACTTACAACACCGTACGAAACCTCCAAACTACATAATAAACCGAATGAAATCGCCCTAGTACTTTGAACATAGTACGACAATTAAGAACTTGATACGACTCTGTATGCCATATTAGCACCTTGAAAAGCACGTTAGTATAACTTAGGACGACTTAAAACTCTTAACAACACCTTACAACACCGTACAAAACCTTAAAACTCCATAATAAACCTGATGAATTCGTACGAGTCCTTTGAACATCGTACGACAATTTATGCCACATTAGCAACTCGAAAAGCATGTTAGTATAATGTTGGACGCCTTACAGCTCCTAAAAACACCTTACATCACCGTACGTAAACATAAAACTCCATAATACGCCTAATGAATTTGTCCGAGTCCTTTGAACATCGTACTACAAGTTAGGACATCTTAAGACTCAGTATGCTATATTAGCACCTTGAAAAGCACGTTAGTATATCGTAGGACGCCTTAAAACTCCAAACAACACCTTACAACACCGTACGAAACCTCAAAACTACATAATAAACCAAATGAAATCGCCCTAGTCCTTTGAACATAGTACGACAATTAAGAACTTGTTACGACTCTGTATGCCATATTAGCACCTTGAAAAGCACGTTAGTATAACTTAGGACGACTTAAAACTCTTAACAACAACTTACAACACCGTACAAAACCTTAAAACTCCATAATAAACCTAATGAATTGGTCCGAGTCATTTAAACATTGTACGACAACATAGAATATCTTACGTCTCTGTATACCACATTAGCACCTTGAAAAGCTTGTTAGTATAATATACGACACCTCAAAAGTCCTAACTACACCTTACAATACCGTACGTAAGCTTAAAACTCCATAATAAACCTAATGAATTCGTACGAGTCCTTTTAACGTCGTACGTCAACTTAGGACATCTTACGACTCTTTATGCCACATTAGCAACTCGAAAAGCATGATAGTATAATGTAGGATGCCTTACAGATCCTAAAAGCACCTTACAACACCGTACGAAACCTTAAAACTCCATAATAAACCTAATGAATTCGTACGAGTCCTTTGAACATCGTGCGACAACTTAGGACATCTTACAACTATTTATGCCACATTAGCAACGCGAAAAGCATTGTTAGTATAATGTTGGACGCCTGACAACTCCTAAAAACATCTTACATCACCGTACGAAAACATAAAACTCCATAATACGACTAATGAATTTGTCCGAGTCCTTTGAACATCGTACTACAAGTTAGGACATCTTAAGACTCTGTATACTATATTAGCACCTTGAAAAGCACGTTAGTATATCGTAGGACGCCTTAAAACTCCAAACAACAACTTACAACACCGTACGAAACCTCCAAACTACATAATAAACCGAATGAAATCGCCCTAGTACTTTGAACATAGTACGACAATTAAGAACTTGATACGACTCTGTATGCCATATTAGCACCTTGAAAAGCACGTTAGTATAACTTAGGACGACTTAAAACTCTTAACAACACCTTACAACACCGTACAAAACCTTAAAACTCCATAATAAACCTGATGAATTCGTACGAGTCCTTTGAACATCGTACGACAACTTAGGACATCTTACGACTATTTATGCCACATTAGCAACTCGAAAAGCATGTTAGTATAATGTTGGACGCCTTACAGCTCCTAAAAACACCTTACATCACCGTACGTAAACATAAAACTCCATAATACGCCTAATGACTTTGTCCGAGTCCTTTGAACATCGTACTACAAGTTAGGACATCTTAAGACTCAGTATGCTATATTAGCACCTTGAAAAGCACGTTAGTATATCGTAGGACGCCTTAAAACTCCAAACAACACCTTACAACACCGTACGAAACCTCAAAACTACATAATAAACCGAATGAAATCGCCCTAGTCCTTTGAACATAGTACGACAATTAAGAACTTGTTACGACTCTGTATGCCATATTAGCACCTTGAAAAGCACGTTAGTATAACTTAGGACGACTTAAAACTCTTAACAACACCTTACAACACCGTACAAAACCTTAAAACTCCATAATAAACGTAATGAATTGGTCCCAGTCATTTAAACGTTGTACGACAACATAGAATATCTTACGACTCTGTATACCACTTTAGCACCTTGAAAAGCTTGTTAGTATAATATACGACACCTCAAAAGTCCTAACTACACCTTACAATACCGTACGTAAGCTTAAAACTCCATAATAAACCTAATGAATTCGTACGAGTCCTTTGAACGTCGTACGTCAACTTAGGACATCTTACGACTCTTTATGCCACATTAGCAACCCGAAAAGCATGTTTGTATAATGTAGGATGCCTTACAGATCCTAAAAACACCTTACAACACCGTACGAAACCTTAAAACTCTATAATAAACCTAATGAATTCGTACGAGTCCTTTGAACATCGTACGACAACTTAGGACATCTTACGACTATTTATGCCACATTAGCAACGCGAAAAGCATGTTAGTATAATGTTGGACGCCTGACAACTCCTAAAAACATCTTACATCTCCGTACGAAAAAATAAAACTCCATAATACGCCTAATGAATTTGTCCGAGTCCTTTGAACATCGTACAACAAGTTAGGACATCTTAAGACTCTGTATGCTATATTAGCACCTTTAAAAGCACGTTAGTATATCGTAGGACGCCTTAAAACTCCAAACAACACCTTACAACACCGTACGAAACCTCAAAACTACATAATAAACCGAATGAAATCGCCCTAGTCCTTTGAACATAGTAAGACAATTAAGAACTTGTTACGACTCTGTATGCCATATTAGCACCTTGAAAAGCACGTTAGTATAACTTAGGACGACTTAAAACTCTTAACAACAACTTACAACACCGTACAAAACCTTAAAACTCCATAATAAACCTAATGAATTGGTCCGAGTCATTTAAACATTGTACGACAACATAGAATATCTTACGTCTCTGTATAGCACATTAGCACCTTGAAAAGCTTGTTAGTATAATATACGACACCTCAAAAGTCCTAACTACACCTTACAATACCGTACGTAAGCTTAAAACTCCATAATAAACCTAATGAATTCGTACGAGTCCTTTTAACGTCGTACGTCAACTTAGGACATCTTACGACTCTTTATGCCACATTAGCAACTCGAAAAGCATGATAGTATAATGTAGGATGCCTTACAGATCCTAAAAGCACCTTACAACACCGTACGAAACCTTAAAACTCCATAATAAACCTAATGAATTCGTACGAGTCCTTTGAACATCGTACGACAACTTAGGACATCTTACAACTATTTATGCCACATTAGCAACGCGAAAAGCATTGTTAGTATAATGTTGGACGCCTGACAACTCCTAAAAACATCTTACATCACCGTACGAAAACATAAAACTCCATAATACGACTAATGAATTTGTCCGAGTCCTTTGAACATCGTACTACAAGTTAGGACATCTTAAGACTCTGTATGCTATATTAGCACCTTGAAAAGCACGTTAGTATATCGTAGGACGCCTTAAAACTCCAAACAACACCTTACAACACCGTACGAAACCTCCAAACTACATAATAAACCGAATGAAATCGCCCTAGTACTTTGAACATAGTACGACAATTAAGAACTTGATACGACTCTGTATGCCATATTAGCACCTTGAAAAGCACGTTAGTATAACTTAGGACGACTTAAAACTCTTAACAACACCTTACAACACCGTACAAAACCTTAAAACTCCATAATAAACCTGATGAATTCGTACGAGTCCTTTGAACATCGTACGACAACTTAGGACATCTTACGACTATTTATGCCACATTAGCAACTCGAAAAGCATGTTAGTATAATGTTGGACGCCTTACAGCTCCTAAAAACACCTTACATCACCGTACGTAAACATAAAACTCCATAATACGCCTAATGACTTTGTCCGAGTCCTTTGAACATCGTACTACAAGTTAGGACATCTTAAGACTCAGTATGCTATATTAGCACCTTGAAAAGCACGTTAGTATATCGTAGGACGCCTTAAAACTCCAAACAACACCTTACAACACCGTACGAAACCTCAAAACTACATAATAAACCGAATGAAATCGCCCTAGTCCTTTGAACATAGTACGACAATTAAGAACTTGTTACGACTCTGTATGCCATATTAGCACCTTGAAAAGCACGTTAGTATAACTTAGGACGACTTAAAACTCTTAACAACACCTTACAACACCGTACAAAACCTTAAAACTCCATAATAAACGTAATGAATTGGTCCCAGTCATTTAAACGTTGTACGACAACATAGAATATCTTACGACTCTGTATACCACTTTAGCACCTTGAAAAGCTTGTTAGTATAATATACGACACCTCAAAAGTCCTAACTACACCTTACAATACCGTACGTAAGCTTAAAACTCCATAATAAACCTAATGAATTCGTACGAGTCCTTTGAACGTCGTACGTCAACTTAGGACATCTTACGACTCTTTATGCCACATTAGCAACCCGAAAAGCATGTTTGTATAATGTAGGATGCCTTACAGATCCTAAAAACACCTTACAACACCGTACGAAACCTTAAAACTCTATAATAAACCTAATGAATTCGTACGAGTCCTTTGAACATCGTACGACAACTTAGGACATCTTACGACTATTTATGCCACATTAGCAACGCGAAAAGCATGTTAGTATAATGTTGGACGCCTGACAACTCCTAAAAACATCTTACATCTCCGTACGAAAAAATAAAACTCCATAATACGCCTAATGAATTTGTCCGAGTCCTTTGAACATCGTACAACAAGTTAGGACATCTTAAGACTCTGTATGCTATATTAGCACCTTTAAAAGCACGTTAGTATATCGTAGGACGCCTTAAAACTCCAAACAACACCTTACAACACCGTACGAAACCTCAAAACTACATAATAAACCGAATGAAATCGCCCTAGTCCTTTGAACATAGTAAGACAATTAAGAACTTGTTACGACTCTGTATGCCATATTAGCACCTTGAAAAGCACGTTAGTATAACTTAGGACGACTTAAAACTCTTAACAACAACTTACAACACCGTACAAAACCTTAAAACTCCATAATAAACCTAATGAATTGGTCCGAGTCATTTAAACATTGTACGACAACATAGAATATCTTACGTCTCTGTATACCACATTAGCACCTTGAAAAGCTTGTTAGTATAATATACGACACCTCAAAAGTCCTAACTACACCTTACAATACCGTACGTAAGCTTAAAACTCCATAATAAACCTAATGAATTCGTACGAGTCCTATTAACGTCGTACGTCAACTTAGGACATCTTACGACTCTTTATGCCACATTAGCAACTCGAAAAGCATGATAGTATAATGTAGGATGCCTTACAGATCCTAAAAGCACCTTACAACACCGTACGAAACCTTAAAACTCCATAATAAACCTAATGAATTCGTACGAGTCCTTTGAACATCGTACGACAACTTAGGACATCTTACAACTATTTATGCCACATTAGCAACGCGAAAAGCATTGTTAGTATAATGTTGGACGCCTGACAACTCCTAAAAACATCTTACATCACCGTACGAAAACATAAAACTCCATAATACGCCTAATGAATTTGTCCGAGTCCTTTGAACATCGTACTACAAGTTAGGACATCTTAAGACTCTGTATGCTATATTAGCACCTTTAAAAGCACGTTAGTATATCGTAGGACGCCTTAAAACTCCAAACAACACCTTACAACACCGTACGAAACCTCAAAACTACATAATAAACCGAATGAAATCGCCCTAGTCCTTTGAACATAGTAAGACAATTAAGAACTTGTTACGACTCTGTATGCCATATTAGCACCTTGAAAAGCACGTTAGTATAACTTAGGACGACTTAAAACTCTTAACAACACCTTACAACACCGTACAAAACCTTAAAACTCCATAATAAACCTGATGAATTCGTACGAGTCCTTTGAACATCGTACGACAATTTATGCCACATTAGCAACTCGAAAAGCATGTTAGTATAATGTTGGACGCCTTACAGCTCCTAAAAACACCTTACATCACCGTACGTAAACATAAAACTCCATAATACGCCTAATGAATTTGTCCGAGTCCTTTGAACATCGTACTACAAGTTAGGACATCTTAAGACTCAGTATGCTATATTAGCACCTTGAAAAGCACGTTAGTATATCGTAGGACGCCTTAAAACTCCAAACAACACCTTACAACACCGTACGAAACCTCAAAACTACATAATAAACCGAATGAAATCGCCCTAGTCCTTTGAACATAGTACGACAATTAAGAACTTGTTACGACTCTGTATGCCATATTAGCACCTTGAAAAGCACGTTAGTATAACTTAGGACGACTTAAAACTCTTAACAACAACTTACAACACCGTACAAAACCTTAAAACTCCATAATAAACCTAATGAATTGGTCCGAGTCATTTAAACATTGTACGACAACATAGAATATCTTACGTCTCTGTATACCACATTAGCACCTTGAAAAGCTTGTTAGTATAATATACGACACCTCAAAAGTCCTAACTACACCTTACAATACCGTACGTAAGCTTAAAACTCCATAATAAACCTAATGAATTCGTACGAGTCCTTTTAACGTCGTACGTCAACTTAGGACATCTTACGACTCTTTATGCCACATTAGCAACTCGAAAAGCATGATAGTATAATGTAGGATGCCTTACAGATCCTAAAAGCACCTTACAACACCGTACGAAACCTTAAAACTCCATAATAAACCTAATGAATTCGTACGAGTCCTTTGAACATCGTACGACAACTTAGGACATCTTACAACTATTTATGCCACATTAGCAACGCGAAAAGCATTGTTAGTATAATGTTGGACGCCTGACAACTCCTAAAAACATCTTACATCACCGTACGAAAACATAAAACTCCATAATACGCCTAATGAATTTGTCCGAGTCCTTTGAACATCGTACTACAAGTTAGGACATCTTAAGACTCTGTATGCTATATTAGCACCTTGAAAAGCACGTTAGTATATCGTAGGACGCCTTAAAACTCCAAACAACACCTTACAACACCGTACGAAACCTCCAAACTACATAATAAACCGAATGAAATCGCCCTAGTACTTTGAACATAGTACGACAATTAAGAACTTGATACGACTCTGTATGCCATATTAGCACCTTGAAAAGCACGTTAGTATAACTTAGGACGACTTAAAACTCTTAACAACACCTTACGACACCGTACAAAACCTTAAAACTCCATAATAAACCTGATGAATTCGTACGAGTCCTTTGAACATCGTACGACAACTTAGGACATCTTACGACTATTTATGCCACATTAGGAAGTCGAAAAGCATGTTAGTATAATGTTGGACGCCTTACAGCTCCTAAAAACATCTTACATCACCGTACGAAAACATAAAACTCCATAATACGCCTAATGAATTTGTCCGAGTCCTTTGAACATCGTACTACAAGTTAGGACATCTTAAGACTCAGTATGCTATATTAGCACCTTGAAAAGCACGTTAGTATATCGTAGGACGCCTTAAAACTCCAAACAACACCTTACAACACCGTACGAAACCTCCAAACTACATAATAAACCGAATGAAATCGCCCTAGTCCTTTGAACATAGTACGACAATTAAGAACTTGTTACGACTCTGTATGCCATATTAGCACCTTGAAAAGCACGTTAGTATAACTTAGGACGACTTAAAACTCTTAACAACACCTTACAACACCGTACAAAACCTTAAAACTCCATAATAAACGTAATGAATTGGTCCCAGTCATTTAAACATTGTACGACAACATAGAATATCTTACGACTCTGTATACCACTTTAGCACCTTGAAAAGCTTGTTAGTATAATATACGACACCTCAAAAGTCCTAACTACACCTTACAATACCGTACGTAAGCTTAAAACTCCATAATAAACCTAATGAATTCGTACGAGTCCTTTGAACGTCGTACGTCAACTTAGGACATCTTACGACTCTTTATGCCACATTAGCAACCCGAAAAGCATGTTTGTATAATGTAGGATGCCTTACAGATCCTAAAAACACCTTACAACACCGTACGAAACCTTAAAACTCTATAATAAACCTAATGAATTCGTACGAGTCCTTTGAACATCGTACGACAACTTAGGACATCTTACGACTATTTATGCCACATTAGCAACGCGAAAAGCATGTTAGTATAATGTTGGACGCCTGACAACTCCTAAAAACATCTTACATCTCCGTACGAAAAAATAAAACTCCATAATACGCCTAATGAATTTGTCCGAGTCCTTTGAACATCGTACAACAAGTTAGGACATCTTAAGACTCTGTATGCTATATTAGCACCTTTAAAAGCACGTTAGTATATCGTAGGACGCCTTAAAACTCCAAACAACACCTTACAACACCGTACGAAACCTCAAAACTACATAATAAACCGAATGAAATCGCCCTAGTCCTTTGAACATAGTAAGACAATTAAGAACTTGTTACGACTCTGTATGCCATATTAGCACCTTGAAAAGCACGTTAGTATAACTTAGGACGACTTAAAACTCTTAACAACAACTTACAACACCGTACAAAACCTTAAAACTCCATAGTAAACCTAATGAATTGGTCCGAGTCATTTAAACATTGTACGACAACATAGAATATCTTACGTCTCTGTATACCACATTAGCACCTTGAAAAGCTTGTTAGTATAATATACGACACCTCAAAAGTCCTAACTACACCTTACAATACCGTACGTAAGCTTAAAACTCCATAATAAACCTAATGAATTCGTACGAGTCCTTTTAACGTCGTACGTCAACTTAGGACATCTTACGACTCTTTATGCCACATTAGCAACTCGAAAAGCATGATAGTATAATGTAGGATGCCTTACAGATCCTAAAAGCACCTTACAACACCGTACGAAACCTTAAAACTCCATAATAAACCTAATGAATTCGTACGAGTCCTTTGAACATCGTACGACAACTTAGGACATCTTACAACTATTTATGCCACATTAGCAACGCGAAAAGCATTGTTAGTATAATGTTGGACGCCTGACAACTCCTAAAAACATCTTACATCACCGTACGAAAACATAAAACTCCATAATACGCCTAATGAATTTGTCCGAGTCCTTTGAACATCGTACTACAAGTTAGGACATCTTAAGACTCTGTATGCTATATTAGCACCTTGAAAAGCACGTTAGTATATCGTAGGACGCCTTAAAACTCCAAACAACACCTTACAACACCGTACGAAACCTCCAAACTACATAATAAACCGAATGAAATCGCCCTAGTACTTTGAACATAGTACGACAATTAAGAACTTGATACGACTCTGTATGCCATATTAGCACCTTGAAAAGCACGTTAGTATAACTTAGGACGACTTAAAACTCTTAACAACACCTTACGACACCGTACAAAACCTTAAAACTCCATAATAAACCTGATGAATTCGTACGAGTCCTTTGAACATCGTACGACAACTTAGGACATCTTACGACTATTTATGCCACATTAGCAACTCGAAAAGCATGTTAGTATAATGTTGGACGCCTTACAGCTCCTAAAAACACCTTACATCACCGTACGTAAACATAAAACTCCATAATACGCCTAATGACTTTGTCCGAGTCCTTTGAACATCGTACTACAAGTTAGGACATCTTAAGACTCAGTATGCTATATTAGCACCTTGAAAAGCACGTTAGTATATCGTAGGACGCCTTAAAACTCCAAACAACACCTTACAACACCGTACGAAACCTCAAAACTACATAATAAACCGAATGAAATCGCCCTAGTCCTTTGAACACAGTACGACAATTAAGAACTTGTTACGACTCTGTATGCCATATTAGCACCTTGAAAAGCACGTTAGTATAACTTAGGACGACTTAAAACTCTTAACAACACCTTACAACACCGTACAAAACCTTAAAACTCCATAATAAACGTAATGAATTGGTCCCAGTCATTTAAACATTGTACGACAACATAGAATATCTTACGACTCTGTATACCACTTTAGCACCTTGAAAAGCTTGTTAGTATAATATACGACACCTCAAAAGTCCTAACTACACCTTACAATACCGTACGTAAGCTTAAAACTCCATAATAAACCTAATGAATTCGTACGAGTCCTTTGAACGTCGTACGTCAACTTAGGACATCTTACGACTCTTTATGCCACATTAGCAACCCGAAAAGCATGTTTGTATAATGTAGGATGCCTTACAGATCCTAAAAACACCTTACAACACCGTACGAAACCTTAAAACTCTATAATAAACCTAATGAATTCGTACGAGTCCTTTGAACATCGTACGACAACTTAGGACATCTTACGACTATTTATGCCACATTAGCAACGCGAAAAGCATGTTAGTATAATGTTGGACGCCTGACAACTCCTAAAAACATCTTACATCTCCGTACGAAAAAATAAAACTCCATAATACGCCTAATGAATTTGTCCGAGTCCTTTGAACATCGTACAACAAGTTAGGACATCTTAAGACTCTGTATGCTATATTAGCACCTTTAAAAGCACGTTAGTATATCGTAGGACGCCTTAAAACTCCAAACAACACCTTACAACACCGTACGAAACCTCAAAACTACATAATAAACCGAATGAAATCGCCCTAGTCCTTTGAACATAGTAAGACAATTAAGAACTTGTTACGACTCTGTATGCCATCTTAGCACCTTGAAAAGCACGTTAGTATAACTTAGGACGACTTAAAACTCTTAACAACAACTTACAACACCGTACAAAACCTTAAAACTCCATAGTAAACCTAATGAATTGGTCCGAGTCATTTAAACATTGTACGACAACATAGAATATCTTACGTCTCTGTATACCACATTAGCACCTTGAAAAGCTTGTTAGTATAATATACGACACCTCAAAAGTCCTAACTACACCTTACAATACCGTACGTAAGCTTAAAACTCCATAATAAACCTAATGAATTCGTACGAGTCCTTTTAACGTCGTACGTCAACTTAGGACATCTTACGACTCTTTATGCCACATTAGCAACTCGAAAAGCATGATAGTATAATGTAGGATGCCTTACAGATCCTAAAAGCACCTTACAACACCGTACGAAACCTTAAAACTCCATAATAAACCTAATGAATTCGTACGAGTCCTTTGAACATCGTACGACAACTTAGGACATCTTACAACTATTTATGCCACATTAGCAACGCGAAAAGCATTGTTAGTATAATGTTGGACGCCTGACAACTCCTAAAAACATCTTACATCACCGTACGAAAACATAAAACTCCATAATACGCCTAATGAATTTGTCCGAGTCCTTTGAACATCGTACTACAAGTTAGGACATCTTAAGACTCTGTATGCTATATTAGCACCTTGAAAAGCACGTTAGTATATCGTAGGACGCCTTAAAACTCCAAACAACACCTTACAACACCGTACGAAACCTCCAAACTACATAATAAACCGAATGAAATCGCCCTAGTACTTTGAACATAGTACGACAATTAAGAACTTGATACGACTCTGTATGCCATATTAGCACCTTGAAAAGCACGTTAGTATAACTTAGGACGACTTAAAACTCTTAACAACACCTTACGACACCGTACAAAACCTTAAAACTCCATAATAAACCTGATGAATTCGTACGAGTCCTTTGAACATCGTACGACAACTTAGGACATCTTACGACTATTTATGCCACATTAGCAACTCGAAAAGCATGTTAGTATAATGTTGGACGCCTTACAGCTCCTAAAAACACCTTACATCACCGTACGTAAACATAAAACTCCATAATACGCCTAATGACTTTGTCCGAGTCCTTTGAACATCGTACTACAAGTTAGGACATCTTAAGACTCAGTATGCTATATTAGCACCTTGAAAAGCACGTTAGTATATCGTAGGACGCCTTAAAACTCCAAACAACACCTTACAACACCGTACGAAACCTCAAAACTACATAATAAACCGAATGAAATCGCCCTAGTCCTTTGAACATAGTACGACAATTAAGAACTTGTTACGACTCTGTATGCCATATTAGCACCTTGAAAAGCACGTTAGTATAACTTAGGACGACTTAAAACTCTTAACAACACCTTACAACACCGTACAAAACCTTAAAACTCCATAATAAACGTAATGAATTGGTCCCAGTCATTTAAACATTGTACGACAACATAGAATATCTTACGACTCTGTATACCACTTTAGCACCTTGAAAAGCTTGTTAGTATAATATACGACACCTCAAAAGTCCTAACTACAACTTACAATACCGTACGTAAGCTTAAAACTCCATAATAAACCTAATGAATTCGTACGAGTCCTTTGAACGTCGTACGTCAACTTAGGACATCTTACGACTCTTTATGCCACATTAGCAACCCGAAAAGCATGTTTGTATAATGTAGGATGCCTTACAGATCCTAAAAACACCTTACAACACCGTACGAAACCTTAAAACTCTATAATAAACCTAATGAATTCGTACGAGTCCTTTGAACATCGTACGACAACTTAGGACATCTTACGACTATTTATGCCACATTAGCAACGCGAAAAGCATGTTAGTATAATGTTGGACGCCTGACAACTCCTAAAAACATCTTACATCTCCGTACGAAAAAATAAAACTCCATAATACGCCTAATGAATTTGTCCGAGTCCTTTGAACATCGTACAACAAGTTAGGACATCTTAAGACTCTGTATGCTATATTAGCACCTTTAAAAGCACGTTAGTATATCGTAGGACGCCTTAAAACTCCAAACAACACCTTACAACACCGTACGAAACCTCAAAACTACATAATAAACCGAATGAAATCGCCCTAGTCCTTTGAACATAGTAAGACAATTAAGAACTTGTTACGACTCTGTATGCCATATTAGCACCTTGAAAAGCACGTTAGTATAACTTAGGACGACTTAAAACTCTTAACAACAACTTACAACACCGTACAAAACCTTAAAACTCCATAGTAAACCTAATGAATTGGTCCGAGTCATTTAAACATTGTACGACAACATAGAATATCTTACGTCTCTGTATACCACATTAGCACCTTGAAAAGCTTGTTAGTATAATATACGACACCTCAAAAGTCCTAACTACACCTTACAATACCGTACGTAAGCTTAAAACTCCATAATAAACCTAATGAATTCGTACGAGTCCTTTTAACGTCGTACGTCAACTTAGGACATCTTACGACTCTTTATGCCACATTAGCAACTCGAAAAGCATGATAGTATAATGTAGGATGCCTTACAGATCCTAAAAGCACCTTACAACACCGTACGAAACCTTAAAACTCCATAATAAACCTAATGAATTCGTACGAGTCCTTTGAACATCGTACGACAACTTAGGACATCTTACGACTATTTATGCCACATTAGCAACTCGAAAAGCATGTTAGTATAATGTTGGACGCCTTACAGCTCCTAAAAACACCTTACATCACCGTACGTAAACATAAAACTCCATAATACGCCTAATGAATTTGTCCGAGTCCTTTGAACATCGTACTACAAGTTAGGACATCTTAAGACTCAGTATGCTATATTAGCACCTTGAAAAGCACGTTAGTATATCGTAGGACGCCTTAAAACTCCAAACAACACCTTACAACACCGTACGAAACCTCAAAACTACATAATAAACCGAATGAAATCGCCCTAGTCCTTTGAACATAGTACGACAATTAAGAACTTGTTACGACTCTGTATGCCATATTAGCACCTTGAAAAGCACGTTAGTATAACTTAGGACGACTTAAAACTCTTAACAACACCTTACAACACCGTACAAAACCTTAAAACTCCATAATAAACGTAATGAATTGGTCCCAGTCATTTAAACATTGTACGACAACATAGAATATCTTACGACTCTGTATACCACTTTAGCACCTTGAAAAGCTTGTTAGTATAATATACGACACCTCAAAAGTCCTAACTACACCTTACAATACCGTACGTAAGCTTAAAACTCCATAATAAACCTAATGAATTCGTACGAGTCCTTTGAACGTCGTACGTCAACTTAGGACATCTTACGACTCTTTATGCCACATTAGCAACCCGAAAAGCATGTTTGTATAATGTAGGATGCCTTACAGATCCTAAAAACACCTTACAACACCGTACGAAACCTTAAAACTCTATAATAAACCTAATGAATTCGTACGAGTCCTTTGAACATCGTACGACAACTTAGGACATCTTACGACTATTTATGCCACATTAGCAACGCGAAAAGCATGTTAGTATAATGTTGGACGCCTGACAACTCCTAAAAACATCTTACATCTCCGTACGAAAAAATAAAACTCCATAATACGCCTAATGAATTTGTCCGAGTCCTTTGAACATCGTACAACAAGTTAGGACATCTTAAGACTCTGTATGCTATATTAGCACCTTTAAAAGCACGTTAGTATATCGTAGGACGCCTTAAAACTCCAAACAACACCTTACAACACCGTACGAAACCTCAAAACTACATAATAAACCGAATGAAATCGCCCTAGTCCTTTGAACATAGTAAGACAATTAAGAACTTGTTACGACTCTGTATGCCATATTAGCACCTTGAAAAGCACGTTAGTATAACTTAGGACGACTTAAAACTCTTAACAACAACTTACAACACCGTACAAAACCTTAAAACTCCATAATAAACCTAATGAATTGGTCCGAGTCATTTAAACATTGTACGACAACATAGAATATCTTACGTCTCTGTATACCACATTAGCACCTTGAAAAGCTTGTTAGTATAATATACGACACCTCAAAAGTCCTAACTACACCTTACAATACCGTACGTAAGCTTAAAACTCCATAATAAACCTAATGAATTCGTACGAGTCCTTTTAACGTCGTACGTCAACTTAGGACATCTTACGACTCTTTATGCCACATTAGCAACTCGAAAAGCATGATAGTATAATGTAGGATGCCTTACAGATCCTAAAAGCACCTTACAACACCGTACGAAACCTTAAAACTCCATAATAAACCTAATGAATTCGTACGAGTCCTTTGAACATCGTACGACAACTTAGGACATCTTACAACTATTTATGCCACATTAGCAACGCGAAAAGCATTGTTAGTATAATGTTGGACGCCTGACAACTCCTAAAAACATCTTACATCACCGTACGAAAACATAAAACTCCATAATACGCCTAATGAATTTGTCCGAGTCCTTTGAACATCGTACTACAAGTTAGGACATCTTAAGACTCTGTATGCTATATTAGCACCTTGAAAAGCACGTTAGTATATCGTAGGACGCCTTAAAACTCCAAACAACACCTTACAACACCGTACGAAACCTCCAAACTACATAATAAACCGAATGAAATCGCCCTAGTACTTTGAACATAGTACGACAATTAAGAACTTGATACGACTCTGTATGCCATATTAGCACCTTGAAAAGCACGTTAGTATAACTTAGGACGACTTAAAACTCTTAACAACACCTTACAACACCGTACAAAACCTTAAAACTCCATAATAAACCTGATGAATTCGTACGAGTCCTTTGAACATCGTACGACAACTTAGGACATCTTACGACTATTTATGCCACATTAGCAACTCGAAAAGCATGTTAGTATAATGTTGGACGCCTTACAGCTCCTAAAAACACCTTACATCACCGTACGTAAACATAAAACTCCATAATACGCCTAATGAATTTGTCCGAGTCCTTTGAACATCGTACTACAAGTTAGGACATCTTAAGACTCAGTATGCTATATTAGCACCTTGAAAAGCACGTTAGTATATCGTAGGACGCCTTAAAACTCCAAACAACACCTTACAACACCGTACGAAACCTCAAAACTACATAATAAACCGAATGAAATCGCCCTAGTCCTTTGAACATAGTACGACAATTAAGAACTTGTTACGACTCTGTATGCCATATTAGCACCTTGAAAAGCACGTTAGTATAACTTAGGACGACTTAAAACTCTTAACAACACCTTACAACACCGTACAAAACCTTAAAACTCCATAATAAACCTAATGAATTGGTCCCAGTCATTTAAACATTGTACGACAACATAGAATATCTTACGTCTCTGTATACCACATTAGCACCTTGAAAAGCTTGTTAGTATAATATACGACACCTCAAAAGTCCTAACTACACCTTACAATACCGTACGTAAGCTTAAAACTCCATAATAAACCTAATGAATTTGTACGAGTCCTTTTAACGTCGTACGTCAACTTAGGACATCTTACGACTCTTTATGCCACATTAGCAACTCGAAAAGCATGATAGTATAATGTAGGATGCCTTACAGATCCTAAAAGCACCTTACAACACCGTACGAAACCTGAAAACTCCATAATAAACCTAATGAATTCGTACGAGTCCTTTGAACATCGTAAGACAACTTAGAACATCTTACGACTATTTATGCCACATTAGCAACACGAAAAGCATGTTAGTATAAGGAGGAGTTTAATGTTGCTGTTAACAAAGTATGGGGTACGCATGTTTCAGGTGTTAGCCAGTTTCGGGTGGCCAAACGTCTTAAGATGTTAAAGCCCTATCTGCGTAGTTTGCTGATCCGGCAAGGTAATCTTCATAAGAAAGTGAGTGATTTAAGAACTCAACTTGACGTGATCCAAAAAAGTATGGTTATGAATCCGTTTGACTTGGATTTGCGAAAGGAAGAGGCTGTTGTTGCTAATAAATTTAAGGAGGCTAGCCTTGATGAAGAACGGTATTTAAAGCAGAAATCGAAGATTGATTGGTTGGCAGAGGGTGATAATAACACAGCGTTTTTTCATAACTCATTGAAGGTTAAGAATCATCGTTCTAGAATTGATGTGATTCTTGATGGGGGAGTAACTATTCATGAAGGCGAGAATGTTCAAAAGGCTTTTGTTAATCATTATGAAAAGTTTCTTGGTATTGAGGGTGACGTGTCCCTTGTCCCAACTCCAGAGTTGTTTTGTAACAGGTTGGATGAAGGAACAGCAACGAATATGGTGAGGCATGTTACCAAAGATGAAGTTCGGGAAGCTATGTTTGCGATTGGGAAGAATAAAGCCCCGGGACCGGATGGGTATTCTTCAGGGTTTTTCATACATGCATGGCCAACAGTTGGAGATGAGGTCACGGTTGTGATTCTGGATTTTTTCAATAAAGGCAAACTCCTACAAGAATGGAATCATACACTTATTGCTCTTATTCCGAAGGTACAATCTCCCTCGTGTGTTACTGATTATCGGCCTATTTCATGTTGCAATGTGTTGTTCAAATGCATTAGTAAAATTGTAGCCAATCGCATTAAAAACGGGTTAGCAGAGATAGTGAGTATAAATCAATCAGCGTTTGTGCCGGGTAGAAGAATATCTGATAATATACTGTTAACTCAAGAACTGATGCATAACTACCATAGGAAGAAAGGTCCACCTAGATGTGCTTTAAAGGTGGACATTCAGAAAGCTTATGATACAGTTAATTGGAAGTTTTTGGATGCGGTCTTGAGGGGATTTGGTTTCCACCCGAAAATGGTCGAGTGGATTATGATGTGTGTTTCGTCTGTTACGTTTTCTATAACGGTTAATGGTAATATCCACGGTTATTTTCGGGGAAAGCGTGGATTGCGACAAGGAGATCCATTGTCTCCATATTTGTTTACTCTTGTTATGGAGATTCTAACTTTGATGCTTTCTAGAGAATCTAGGCTTGATAATTCGTTCAGATTTCACAATAAATGTGAAAAACAACGTATTATCAACCTATGTTTTGCGGATGATTTGTTTATTTTCTCTAGAGGATGTGCTGCTTCTATTCAGGTTATTATGCGGTCTTTGGCTGATTTTACTGCAATGTCAGGTTTGGTTCCTAGTACTGCAAAGAGCACCATTTATTTCTGCAATGTTCCAGATAATGTTCGGCTTGCCATATTGAATATTATGCCGTTTGTTGAGGGGTCTCTTCCGGTCAAATATCTGGGGGTTCCATTAATATCTTCGAGACTTATATATAGGGACTGCAAATGGCTTGTTGAGAAAATGGAGAGAAGAATTGAGAACTGGAAAAATAGAATGTTATCTTTTGCTGGTAGACTTCAGCTTATTGGGTCCGTTCTATCATCGTTATATATATATTGGGCTTCAGTTTTCATATTACCCAAGAGAGTCATAGCTGATCTGGAAAATAAGATGAGGGGTTTTCTATGGTCTCAAGGTTCGGTTTCTCAAGGGAAAGCAAAGGTCGCGTGGAAATCTGTTTGTTTGCCGAAACGCGAGGGAGGGTTAGGTATTCGGCGCATTGGGGACATGAACACTGCACTTATGACCTATCATATTTGGAGTTTACTTTCGAAACGAAAGTCGCTTTGGGTTGATTGGGTTTATTCTTACAGACTGTCTAATTGCAACTTTTGGGAGTCTAACATACCCCAAAATTGTTGTTGGACCTGGAGGAAAATTCTGAAGATCAGGCCGAAGGTGCGTCACTTTTTTTGGCATCAATTGGGGAATGGTTCCCATGCTTCTGCGTGGTTTGATACATGGTGCGACGTTGGCCCTTTATCTAGATATATCAGCATGAGAGCTATTTACCAAGCAGGGTTTTCATGGGACTCGAAGGTGGTGGATATTATTAATGATGGGAGCTGGGTTTGGCCGACTGCATGGTATGATATGTATCCTGTTCTAATTAATATAAATGCTGGGGTTTTGAATTTGAATGCCAGGGACAAACTTTTTTGGAAAAACGGGGATAAATATTCAGATTTTTCGCCAAGTGTGGTTTGGGAGTCCCTTCGGCATAGGAGTGAGGAGATTAATTGGGTGAATATAGTATGGTTTTCGCAATGTATTCCACGTCATGCGTTTCTACTTTGGCTTGTTATGAAAGAGAAACTAAAAACGCAGGACAAGATTCTACAGTGGCGATCGGTGAGAAATATTAACATGAACATGATGTGTTGTGTTCTATGTTACTCTGACATTGATTCTCATGAACACCTGTTTTTCGAGTGCAAGTATTCTATGGATGTATGGAATCGAGTTAAAGGAAAAGCTGGTATGCATAATGTTTCTGCCAGGTGGAATGAGGTTACCTCATGGCTTTGTGATCGGGCAAAGTCTTCGACTCTCCTTAGTATTGTGAGCAAACTCCTTGTAGCGGGTTCAGTCTACTATATATGGCAGGAGAGGTGTAACAGATTGTTTATGAATCATGCAAGGCCCCCGGATATTCTCGCCAAAACCATCATGGACACTATTCGGTATAGATTAATGGGGTTGAAGATAAAGCAAACGGAACGATCAAGACAAATCCTTCAAGATTGGAACATAAGCAGCACAGGCATTGGCTAGGTGGATGATAAATGAATGATACATAGCTAGATAGTAGTCTAGTGAGATTAACTTGTGTCTTGTTGATTGGTTCTTTTGTTTTATTTGTTTTCCATTCAGGGGTATGCCCCATGAATGAACTAGTGTAGACATACTACACTACTTGTACTCTTTTGGATGTTAATATAAAATCACTGGGTGAATCCCTTTACCCAAAAAAAAAAAAAGCATGTTAGTATAATGTTGGACGCCTGACAACTCCTAAAAACATCTTACATCACCGTACGAAAACATAAAACTCCATAATACGCCTAATGAATTTGTCCGAGTCCTTTGAACATCGTACTACAAGTTAGGACATCTTAAGACTCAGTATGCTATATTAGCACCTTGAAAAGCACGTTAGTATATCGTAGGACGCCTTAAAACTCCAAACAACACCTTACAACACCGTACGAAACCTCCAAACTACATAATAAACCGAATGAAATCGCCCTAGTACTTTGAACATAGTACGACAATTAAGAACTTGATACGACTCTGTATGCCATATTAGCACCTTGAAAAGCACGTTAGTATAACTTAGGACGACTTAAAACTCTTAACAACACCTTACAACACCGTTCAAAACCTTAAAACTCCATAATAAACCTGATGAATTCGTACGAGTCCTTTGAACATCGTACGACAACTTAGGACATCTTACGACTATTTATGCCACATTAGCAACTCGAAAAGCATGTTAGTATAATGTTGGACGCCTTACAGCTCCTAAAAACACCTTACATCACCGTACGTAAACATAAAACTCCATAATACGCCTAATGAATTTGTCCGAGTCCTTTGAACATCGTACTACAAGTTAGGACATCTTAAGACTCAGT
Organism: Tagetes erecta; assembly: GCA_030867185.1. Lineage (NCBI taxonomy): Eukaryota > Viridiplantae > Streptophyta > Magnoliopsida > Asterales > Asteraceae > Tagetes > Tagetes erecta. The sequence continues at coordinate 23,491,042 of CM061487.1, forward strand.
ATGCTATATTAGCACCTTGAAAAGCACGTTAGTATATCGTAGGACGCCTTAAAACTCCAAACAACACCTGACAACACCGTACGAAACCTCAAAACTACATAATAAACCGAATGAAATCGCCCTAGTCCTTTGAACATAGTACGACAATTAAGAACTTGTTACGACTCTGTATGCCATATTAGCACCTTGAAAAGCACGTTAGTATAACTTAGGACGACTTAAAACTCTTAACAACACCTTACAACACCGTACAAAACCTTAAAACTCCATAATAAACCTGATGAATTCGTACGAGTCCTTTGAACATCGTACGACAATTTATGCCACATTAGCAACTCGAAAAGCATGTTAGTATAATGTTGGACGCCTTACAGCTCCTAAAAACACCTTACATCACCGTACGTAAACATAAAACTCCATAATACGCCTAATGAATTTGTCCGAGTCCTTTGAACATCGTACTACAAGTTAGGACATCTTAAGACTCAGTATGCTATATTAGCACCTTGAAAAGCACGTTAGTATATCGTAGGACGCCTTAAAACTCCAAACAACACCTTACAACACCGTACGAAACCTCAAAACTACATAATAAACCGAATGAAATCGCCCTAGTCCTTTGAACATAGTAAGACAATTAAGAACTTGTTACGACTCTGTATGCCATATTAGCACCTTGAAAAGCACGTTAGTATAACTTAGGACGACTTAAAACTCTTAACAACAACTTACAACACCGTACAAAACCTTAAAACTCCATAATAAACCTAATGAATTGGTCCGAGTCATTTAAACATTGTACGACAACATAGAATATCTTACGTCTCTGTATACCACATTAGCACCTTGAAAAGCTTGTTAGTATAATATACGACACCTCAAAAGTCCTAACTACACCTTACAATACCGTACGTAAGCTTAAAACTCCATAATAAACCTAATGAATTCGTACGAGTCCTTTTAACGTCGTACGTCAACTTAGGACATCTTACGACTCTTTATGCCACATTAGCAACTCGAAAAGCATGATAGTATAATGTAGGATGCCTTACAGATCCTAAAAGCACCTTACAACACCGTACGAAACCTTAAAACTCCATAATAAACCTAATGAATTCGTACGAGTCCTTTGAACATCGGACGACAACTTAGGACATCTTACAACTATTTATGCCACATTAGCAACGCGAAAAGCATTGTTAGTATAATGTTGGACGCCTGACAACTCCTAAAAACATCTTACATCACCGTACGAAAACATAAAACTCCATAATACGCCTAATGAATTTGTCCGAGTCCTTTGAACATCGTACTACAAGTTAGGACATCTTAAGACTCTGTATGCTATATTAGCACCTTGAAAAGCACGTTAGTATATCGTAGGACGCCTTAAAACTCCAAACAACACCTTACAACACCGTACGAAACCTCCAAACTACATAATAAACCGAATGAAATCGCCCTAGTACTTTGAACATAGTACGACAATTAAGAACTTGATACGACTCTGTATGCCATATTAGCACCTTGAAAAGCACGTTAGTATAACTTAGGACGACTTAAAACTCTTAACAACACCTTACAACACCGTACAAAACCTTAAAACTCCATAATAAACCTGATGAATTCGTACGAGTCCTTTGAACATCGTACGACAACTTAGGACATCTTACGACTATTTATGCCACATTAGCAACTCGAAAAGCATGTTAGTATAATGTTGGACGCCTTACAGCTCCTAAAAACACCTTACATCACCGTACGTAAACATAAAACTCCATAATACGCCTAATGAATTTGTCCGAGTCCTTTGAACATCGTACTACAAGTTAGGACATCTTAAGACTCAGTATGCTATATTAGCACCTTGAAAAGCACGTTAGTATATCGTAGGACGCCTTAAAACTCCAAACAACACCTTACAACACCGTACGAAACCTCAAAACTACATAATAAACCGAATGAAATCGACCTAGTCCTTTGAACATAGTACGACAATTAAGAACTTGTTACGACTCTGTATGCCATATTAGCACCTTGAAAAGCACGTTAGTATAACTTAGGACGACTTAAAACTCTTAACAACACCTTACAACACCGTACAAAACCTTAAAACTCCATAATAAACCTAATGAATTGGTCCCAGTCATTTAAACATTGTACGACAACATAGAATATCTTAGGTCTCTGTATACCACATTAGCACCTTGAAAAGCTTGTTAGTATAATATACGACACCTCAAAAGTCCTAACTACACCTTACAATACCGTACGTAAGCTTAAAACTCCATAATAAACCTAATGAATTCGTACGAGTCCTTTTAACGTCGTACGTCAACTTAGGACATCTTACGACTCTTTATGCCACATTAGCAACTCGAAAAGCATGATAGTATAATGTAGGATGCCTTACAGATCCTAAAAGCACCTTACAACACCGTACGAAACCTTAAAACTCCATAATAAACCTAATGAATTCGTACGAGTCCTTTGAACATCGTACGACAACTTAGGACATCTTACGACTATTTATGCCATATTAGCAACGCGAAAAGCATGTTAGTATAATGTTGGACGCCTGACAACTCCTAAAAACATCTTACATCACCGTACGAAAACATAAAACTCCATAATACGCCTAATGAATTTGTCCGAGTCCTTTGAACATCGTACTACAAGTTAGGACATCTTAAGACTCTGTATGCTATATTAGCACCTTGAAAAGCACGTTAGTATATCGTAGGACGCCTTAAAACTCCAAACAACACCTTACAACACCGTACGAAACCTCCAAACTACATAATAAACCGAATGAAATCGCCCTAGTACTTTGAACATAGTACGACAATTAAGAACTTGATACGACTCTGTATGCCATATTAGCACCTTGAAAAGCACGTTAGTATAACTTAGGACGACTTAAAACTCTTAACAACACCTTACAACACCGTACAAAACCTTAAAACTCCATAATAAACCTGATGAATTCGTACGAGTCCTTTGAACATCGTACGACAACTTAGGACATCTTCCGACTATTTATGCCACATTAGCAACTCGAAAAGCATGTTAGTATAATGTTGGACGCCTTACAGCTCCTAAAAACACCTTACATCACCGTACGTAAACATAAAACTCCATAATACGCCTAATGAATTTGTCCGAGTCCTTTGAACATCGTACTACAAGTTAGGACATCTTAAGACTCAGTATGCTATATTAGCACCTTGAAAAGCACGTTAGTATATCGTAGGACGCCTTAAAACTCCAAACAACACCTTACAACACCGTACGAAACCTCAAAACTACATAATAAACCGAATGAAATCGCCCTAGTCCTTTGAACATAGTACGACAATTAAGAACTTGTTACGACTCTGTATGCCATATTAGCACCTTGAAAAGCATGTTAGTATAACTTAGGACGACTTAAAACTCTTAACAACACCTTACAACACCGTACAAAACCTTAAAACTCCATAATAAACGTAATGAATTGGTCCCAGTCATTTAAACATTGTACGACAACATAGAATATCTTACGACTCTGTATACCACTTTAGCACCTTGAAAAGCTTGTTAGTATAATATACGACACCTCAAAAGTCCTAACTACACCTTACAATACCGTACGTAAGCTTAAAACTCCATAATAAACCTAATGAATTCGTACGAGTCCTTTGAACGTCGTACGTCAACTTAGGACATCTTACGACTCTTTATGCCACATTAGCAACTCGAAAAGCATGTTTGTATAATGTAGGATGCCTTACAGTTACAGATCCTAAAAACACCTTACAACACCGTACGAAACCTTAAAACTCTATAATAAACCTAATGAATTCGTACGAGTCCTTTGAACATCGTACGACAACTTAGGACATCTTACGACTATTTATGCCACATTAGCAACGCGAAAAGCATGTTAGTATAATGTTGGACGCCTGACAACTCCTAAAAACATCTTACATCTCCGTACGAAAACATAAAACTCCATAATACGCCTAATGAATTTGTCCGAGTCCTTTGAACATCGTACAACAAGTTAGGACATCTTAAGACTCTGTATGCTATATTAGCACCTTTAAAAGCACGTTAGTATATCGTAGGACGCCTTAAAACTCCAAACAACACCTTACAACACCGTACGAAACCTCAAAACTACATAATAAACCGAATGAAATCGCCCTAGTCCTTTGAACATAGTAAGACAATTAAGAACTTGTTACGACTCTGTATGCCATATTAGCACCTTGAAAAGCACGTTAGTATAACTTAGGACGACTTAAAACTCTTAACAACAACTTACAACACCGTACAAAACCTTAAAACTCCATAATAAACCTAATGAATTGGTCCGAGTCATTTAAACATTGTACGACAACATAGAATATCTTACGTCTCTGTATACCACATTAGCACCTTGAAAAGCTTGTTAGTATAATATACGACACCTCAAAAGTCCTAACTACACCTTACAATACCGTACGTAAGCTTAAAACTCCATAATAAACCTAATGAATTCGTACGAGTCCTTTTAACGTCGTACGTCAACTTAGGACATCTTACGACTCTTTATGCCACATTAGCAACTCGAAAAGCATGATAGTATAATGTAGGATGCCTTACAGATCCTAAAAGCACCTTACAACACCGTACGAAACCTTAAAACTCCATAATAAACCTAATGAATTTGTACGAGTCCTTTGAACATCGTACGACAACTTAGGACATCTTACAACTATTTATGCCACATTAGCAACGCGAAAAGCATTGTTAGTATAATGTTGGACGCCTGACAACTCCTAAAAACATCTTACATCACCGTACGAAAACATAAAACTCCATAATACGCCTAATGAATTTGTCCGAGTCCTTTGAACATCGTACTACAAGTTAGGACATCTTAAGACTCTGTATGCTATATTAGCACCTTGAAAAGCACGTTAGTATATCGTAGGACGCCTTAAAACTCCAAACAACACCTTACAACACCGTACGAAACCTCCAAACTACATAATAAACCGAATGAAATCGCCCTAGTACTTTGAACATAGTACGACAATTAAGAACTTGATACGACTCTGTATGCCATATTAGCACCTTGAAAAGCACGTTAGTATAACTTAGGACGACTTAAAACTCTTAACAACACCTTACAACACCGTACAAAACCTTAAAACTCCATAATAAACCTGATGAATTCGTACGAGTCCTTTGAACATCGTACGACAACTTAGGACATCTTACGACTATTTATGCCACATTAGCAACTCGAAAAGCATGTTAGTATAATGTTGGACGCCTTACAGCTCCTAAAAACACCTTACATCACCGTACGTAAACATAAAACTCCATAATACGCCTAATGAATTTGTCCGAGTCCTTTGAACATCGTACTACAAGTTAGGACATCTTAAGACTCAGTATGCTATATTAGCACCTTGAAAAGCACGTTAGTATATCGTAGGACGCCTTAAAACTCCAAACAACACCTTACAACACCGTACGAAACCTCAAAACTACATAATAAACCGAATGAAATCGCCCTAGTCCTTTGAACATAGTACGACAATTAAGAACTTGTTACGACTCTGTATGCCATATTAGCACCTTGAAAAGCACGTTAGTATAACTTAGGACGACTTAAAACTCTTAACAACACCTTACAACACCGTACAAAACCTTAAAACTCCATAATAAACGTAATGAATTGGTCCCAGTCATTTAAACATTGTACGACAACATAGAATATCTTACGACTCTGTATACCACTTTAGCACCTTGAAAAGCTTGTTAGTATAATATACGACACCTCAAAAGTCCTAACTACACCTTACAATACCGTACGTAAGCTTAAAACTCCATAATAAACCTAATGAATTCGTACGAGTCCTTTGAACGTCGTACGTCAACTTAGGACATCTTACGACTCTTTATGCCACATTAGCAACTCGAAAAGCATGTTTGTATAATGTAGGATGCCTTACAGATCCTAAAAACACCTTACAACACCGTACGAAACCTTAAAACTCCATAATAAACCTAATGAATTCGTACGAGTCCTTTGAACATCGTACGACAACTTAGGACATCTTACGACTATTTATGCCACATTAGCAACGCGAAAAGCATTGTTAGTATAATGTTGGACGCCTGACAACTCCTAAAAACATCTTACATCACCGTACGAAAACATAAAACTCCATAATACGCCTAATGAATTTGTCCGAGTCCTTTGAACATCGTACTACAAGTTAGGACATCTTAAGACTCAGTATGCTATATTAGCACCTTGAAAAGCACGTTAGTATATCGTAGGACGCCTTAAAACTCCAAACAACACCTGACAACACCGTACGAAACCTCAAAACTACATAATAAACCGAATGAAATCGCCCTAGTCCTATGAACATAGTACGACAATTAAGAACTTGTTACGACTCTGTATGCCATATTAGCACCTTGAAAAGCACGTTAGTATAACTTAGGACGACTTAAAACTCTTAACAACACCTTACAACACCGTACAAAACCTTAAAACTCCATAATAAACGTAATGAACTGGTCCCAGTCATTTAAACATTGTACGACAACATAGAATATCTTACGACTCTGTATACCACTTTAGCACCTTGAAAAGCTTGTTAGTATAATATACGACACCTCAAAAGTCCTAACTACACCTTACAATACCGTACGTAAGCTTAAAACTCCATAATAAACCTAATGAATTCGTACGAGTCCTTTTAACGTCGTACGTCAACTTAGGACATCTTACGACTCTTTATGCCACATTAGCAACTCGAAAAGCATGATAGTATAATGTAGGATGCCTTACAGATCCTAAAAGCACCTTACAACACCGTACGAAACCTTAAAACTCCATAATAAACCTAATGAATTCGTACGAGTCCTTTGAACATCGTACGACAACTTAGGACATCTTACGACTATTTATGCCACATTAGCAACGCGAAAAGCATTGTTAGTATAATGTTGGACGCCTGACAACTCCTAAAAACATCTTACATCACCGTACGAAAACATAAAACTCCATAATACGCCTAATGAATTTGTCCGAGTCCTTTGAACATCGTACTACAAGTTAGGACATCTTAAGACTCTGTATGCTATATTAGCACCTTGAAAAGCACGTTAGTATATCGTAGGACGCCTTAAAACTCCAAACAACACCTTACAACACCGTACGAAACCTCCAAACTACATAATAAACCGAATGAAATCGCCCTAGTACTTTGAACATAGTACGACAATTAAGAACTTGATACGACTCTGTATGCCATATTAGCACCTTGAAAAGCACGTTAGTATAACTTAGGACGACTTAAAACTCTTAACAACACCTTACAACACCGTACAAAACCTTAAAACTCCATAATAAACCTGATGAATTCGTACGAGTCCTTTGAACATCGTACGACAACTTAGGACATCTTACGACTATTTATGCCACATTAGCAACTCGAAAAGCATGTTCGTATAATGTTGGACGCCTTACAGCTCCTAAAAACACCTTACATCACCGTACGTAAACATAAAACTCCATAATACGCCTAATGAATTTGTCTGAGTCCTTTGAACATCGTACTACAAGTTAGGACATCTTAAGACTCAGTATGCTATATTAGCACCTTGAAAAGCACGTTAGTATATCGTAGGACGCCTTAAAACTCCAAACAACACCTTACAACACCGTACGAAACCTCAAAACTACATAATAAACCGAATGAAATCGCCCTAGTCCTTTGAACATAGTACGACAATTAAGAACTTGTTACGACTCTGTATGCCATATTAGCACCTTGAAAAGCGCGTTAGTATAACTTAGGACGACTTAAAACTCTTAACAACACCTTACAACACCGTACAAAACCTTAAAACTCCATAATAAACGTAATGAATTGGTCCCAGTCATTTAAACATTGTACGACAACATAGAATATCTTACGACTCTGTATACCACTTTAGCACCTTGAAAAGCTTGTTAGTATAATATACGACACCTCAAAAGTCCTAACTACACCTTACAATACCGTACGTAAGCTTAAAACTCCATAATAAACCTAATGAATTCGTACGAGTCCTTTTAACGTCGTACGTCAACTTAGGACATCTTACGACTCTTTATGCCACATTAGCAACTCGAAAAGCATGATAGTATAATGTAGGATGCCTTACAGATCCTAAAAGCACCTTACAACACCGTACGAAACCTTAAAACTCCATAATAAACCTAATGAATTCGTACGAGTCCTTTGAACATCGTACGACAACTTAGGACATCTTACAACTATTTATGCCACATTAGCAACGCGAAAAGCATTGTTAGTATAATGTTGGACGCCTGACAACTCCTAAAAACATCTTACATCACCGTACGAAAACATAAAACTCCATAATACGCCTAATGAATTTGTCCGAGTCCTTTGAACATCGTACTACAAGTTAGGACATCTTAAGACTCTGTATGCTATATTAGCACCTTGAAAAGCACGTTAGTATATCGTAGGACGCCTTAAAACTCTAAACAACACCTTACAACACCGTACGAAACCTCCAAACTACATAATAAACCGAATGAAATCGCCCTAGTACTTTGAACATAGTACGACAATTAAGAACTTGATACGACTCTGTATGCCATATTAGCACCTTGAAAAGCACGTTAGTATAACTTAGGACGACTTAAAACTCTTAACAACACCTTACAACACCGTACAAAACCTTAAAACTCCATAATAAACCTGATGAATTCGTACGAGTCCTTTGAACATCGTACGACAACTTAGGACATCTTACGACTATTTATGCCACATTAGCAACTCGAAAAGCATGTTAGTATAATGTTGGACGCCTTACAGCTCCTAAAAACACCTTACATCACCGTACGTAAACATAAAACTCCATAATACGCCTAATGAATTTGTCCGAGTCCTTTGAACATCGTACTACAAGTTAGGACATCTTAAGACTCAGTATGCTATATTAGCACCTTGAAAAGCACGTTAGTATATCGTAGGACGCCTTAAAACTCCAAACAACACCTTACAACACCGTACGAAACCTCAAAACTACATAATAAACCGAATGAAATCGCCCTAGTCCTTTGAACATAGTACGACAATTAAGAACTTGTTACGACTCTGTATGCCATATTAGCACCTTGAAAAGCACGTTAGTATAACTTAGGACGACTTAAAACTCTTAACAACAACTTACAACACCGTACAAAACCTTAAAACTCCATAATAAACCTAATGAATTGGTCCGAGTCATTTAAACATTGTACGACAACATAGAATATCTTACGTCTCTGTATACCACATTAGCACCTTGAAAAGCTTGTTAGTATAATATACGACACCTCAAAAGTCCTAACTACACCTTACAATACCGTACGTAAGCTTAAAACTCCATAATAAACCTAATGAATTCGTACGAGTCCTTTTAACGTCGTACGTCAACTTAGGACATCTTACGACTCTTTATGCCACATTAGAAACTCGAAAAGCATGATAGTATAATGTAGGATGCCTTACAGATCCTAAAAGCACCTTACAACACCGTACGAAACCTTAAAACTCCATAATAAACCTAATGAATTCGTACGAGTCCTTTGAACATCGTACGACAACTTAGGACATCTTACAACTATTTATGCCACATTAGCAACGCGAAAAGCATTGTTAGTATAATGTTGGACGCCTGACAACTCCTAAAAACATCTTACATCACCGTACGAAAACATAAAACTCCATAATACGCCTAATGAATTTGTCCGAGTCCTTTGAACATCGTACTACAAGTTAGGACATCTTAAGACTCTGTATGCTATATTAGCACCTTGAAAAGCACGTTAGTATATCGTAGGACGCCTTAAAACTCTAAACAACACCTTACAACACCGTACGAAACCTCCAAACTACATAATAAA